>JABWTJ010000198.1:333241-1613380 GCA_016801875.1 Solanum sitiens
AGAAGGGTTTACCACACAACAACTACCACCAATACATCTCATTCCCTATTAAGAGTTTACTACGAATAGTATCAAACCATAACCTACCTTCACAAGGATTCTGATCAAGCAAGCAATCTCTCAAAGCTTTTTGTTTCCTCTTTGGTTGTCTCTCTCTATAGATCGTTTCTTTCTCTCCTTCTTCTCTCTATTTTTTTCTTCTTCCAAACTCTCTCTCTTTTCCCCTAATTAGCATATAATTAGGTATAAAAGATGAGAAAATAACCCACTAATTAACTCAAGGTTATCTCCTTCACACCCCCAAGAATTTGAGTTATTAACATTGACCCACGAAATTTATAATTATAGCAAGAATAGTCCAAAACTCCCCTTTAAAACTTACCCAGAAATTCGACCCAGACTGGGATTACGCAACCTGTGACGGCCCGTCGTGCCTACGACGGTCCGTCCTGCAGGTTCGTCACAACCTTCAGAGACTCAATTTCCTTGATGAGTCTGAGACGGTCCGTCGTGCCTACGACGGTCCGTCCTGCACTTCCGTCACGACGGACAGAGAATTGCTCTCAGTACCCAATTCTCAAAAGTTGAAGTGCTTTGAAACGGAACCTCACAACGGTCCGTCATGTCTGTGACGGTCCGTCCTGCAGGTCCGTCACAGAGTTCAGAGAGTCGATTTCAGCACCCAAATATAAGAATTCCAAGTGTTTGGAACGAGACACCCTCGACGGTCCGTCGTTCCCATGACGGTCCGTCGTTGGATACGTCGTCTCCAACAGTTTTCCAGAAATAAAATCTGCTGCTCAAAACGACTAAGCAGGTCGTTACAATAGATACCAATTTACCCATCGTTCGTCCTCGAACGATCAAAAGAAGAAAAACAAGGATGAGAGGGAGTACCTTTCAATATGTTCGGATATTGCTTAGTCTTAAATACAATATGTTCATTTCCTTTCATTTGAGTACTAAAGATTGTATAGCCTATATGTGGCTCTTATTGTATTGATGTATGGGTTATGCCCAATTGTTATACTCTTGTTTAGATGGTTATTGATCCTCTTCATTGAGGTGCGTAGACACTTAGAACCATATTCTAAGTTCTGTTGCATGAGTGTCAAAAAACCAAATATTCTCACATGATCTGTTACATGAGTTAAAACTTTGAGTAATCTTTCATAAAACTTCAGAATTGTAACAAATGGTGGTGACTCAATGGGGGCAAACCCTTATGAATAAAACTGTTTCAAGATTTAGTCTTCCAATCTCCAAGTATGCAAGTTGAAGTTTTTAAATTCTTCAAGCCTAGTCTTTGAAAGATAAAATATCTCGACAAGACTTCAAGAAGGGGCATTTGTAGTCACTTAAAATTTATTAAATATAAATTTATAGATTTGTTCGGATTATATTAAATTAATGAATATATTAGTCCAAATAAATATTATTGATTAATATAATTGATTTAATTATTTAAATTTAGATAAATATGAATTTATTTAAAGCCCGCTCCATAAAGCCCATATGACATATCACTTAAATCTGATTGGTCGAAGGAAGTCCTATTCAAATAGCAACTCCTCTATTCTAAAACTATAAATAGGGGTCTCAGAATTCAGAAAAGAGAACCAAGAATTCTAAACAAGAAGCTAGAAAAAGCTCCTGGATCAAAAGCCATAAATTTCTCTACAAGCTTAAGAATTCAAGAATTCAAGTGTTCACGTTCAAGATTTGAAGAAGTTAAGATCAAGTTCATGAATGATCAAGATCATGACTACAGGATTCAAGATCGAGCTCCAAGCCATTGAATTCAACTAGAAAGTCAAGATCAAGTTAAAGTTCAAGTCATAATCAAGATCAAGTCCAAGTCCAAGTTCAAGTCCAAGATCAAGTTCAAGATCAAGTTCAAGAACGATCAAGATCAAGACCACCGGATTCAAGATCAAGCTCCAAAACCTTGAATTCGACTAGAAAGTCAAGATCAAGATAAAATTCAAGTCAAGATCAAAATAAATTCCAAGTTCAAGATCAAGCTTTAAATCCCTTGAATTCATATTTGAAAAGGAAAATTTAGAGGAATCATAGAGATTGTAACACTCGCACTTGAAATAATAAATCGATCGTTGCTATAATCTTCCATTTTTTATTATATTTTCTCGACGCAAATTTTATTGTCTACAAATTCTGGTACACCCAGTGGGACAATATCTACCTCTCATATAAACTTTTCAAGCATCAAAGTATATCAAAATGTGTTCCATTTGAAGAACAACTAGCAAGCTTAACTAAATCAATTGAAGTCCTGACAAAGTGCTCACACGAACAAGATGCTAAACTTTCCAAGCTAACAAATAAGATGAATAACATGATTGAAAGAAGATCAAGTCAATCACCTCTGAAGCTTTCTAATATTCAAGATTAAGGAGAGTCTTGCAGAAAGCAAACAAAGATCAAAGAGATTCATATCTCAGCTAAAGGTCTGATTCCAATTGATCAATTAAAGAACTTTATCATAGAGGCTATCGAAGACAAATCTGATTCTTCGTCTAAATTTTTTCCCATATATGCAAAGTCATATACACAAAGGATTGATAACTTGAAAATGTTTGAGGGTTATCAACCTCCTAAGTTTCAACAATTTGATGGAAAAAGAAATCCCAAACAACATATAGCACACTTTATTGAGACTTGCAATGTTGCTGGGACGTATGGTGATTATCTTGTTAAGAGTTCGTTCGATCTCTTAGAGAAAGTGCCTTTGATTGGTTCACAAATATTGAACCTACTTCTATAGAATGTTGGGAGAAATTAGAGCAAGAGTTCCTTAATAGTTTCTATAGCACGAGACGTGTCGTTAGTATGATGGAACTTACAAAGGCTCGTCAAGGTGAATATGAGTTAGTTGTTGACTTTATCAATCACTGGAGAAGTCTAGGCCTCAAATGCAAAGATCACCTTAGTAAAATTTCTAACATTGAAATGTGCATCCAAGGTATGAATTGGGGTCTTCACTACATTTTGCAAGGAATAAAGCCCAATACATTCAAAGAGTTGGTAACTCATGCACATGATATGACTTTAAGATAAGATCAACAATCTCCTGTCTATGGACCAAATGAAGATGAAGATATAGAAGAACTCCAAAGTGGGGGAAAGTCTACATCCGAAGATGAATTTGAAGACTCAATGTATAACTAGACGCTCTTTAACGCATGAGCTCAAACTGCAAGTTACAATGCTCCTTAAAACATTAGCTTAAATTGTATGTCACATAAATCTTCACATTTGAGTTAAATCTTCAAGTTCAAATGCTCCTTGAAACACGAGCTTAAACTGTATGTCACTTAAATCTTCAAGTTTGAGTTAAATCTTCAAGTTGAAATGCTCCTTGAAACACGAACTTAAATTGTATGTCACTTAAATCTTAAAGTTTGAGTTAAATCTTCAAGTTGAAATTCTCCTTGAAACACGAGCTTAATTGTATGTCACTTAAATCATCAAGTTTGAGTTAAATTTTCAAGTTGAAATGCTCCTTGAAACACGAGCCTAAATTGTATATCAAAAAACTCTTTAAATTTGAGTTTAATCTTTAAGTTAAAATGCTTTTTAAGGTACGAGCCTAAATTTCATGTCAATCCTGGCCAGCAAGAGTATAAACTGTGTACGACACAACAAAAAAAAATAAAAAAAATCACTCACTCCTCCAGAACTACGTTGTAACTTGATCCTCTTCATTGAGGTGCGTAGACACTTATAATCATATTCTAAGTTCAGTTGCATGAGTTTCAAAAAAACAAATGTTCTCACTTGATCCATTACATGAGTTAAAACTTTGAGTAATCTTTCATAAAACTTCAGACTTGTAAGAAATGGTGGTGACTCAATGGGGGCAAACCCTTATGAATAAAATTGTTTCAAGATTTAGTCTTCGAATCTCCAAGTATGCAAGTTGAAGTTTTCAAATTCTTCAAGCCTAGTCTTTGAAAGATAAAATATCTCGATAAGACTTGAAGAAGGGGGCATTTGTAGTAACTTAAAATTTATTAAATATAAATTTATAGAGTTGTTCGGATTATATTAAATTAATGAATATATTAGTCCAAATAAATATTATTGATTAATATAATTGATTTAACTATTTAAATTTAGATAAATATGAATTTATTTAAAGTCCGCTCCATAAAGCACATATGACATGTCACTTAAATCTGATTCGCCGAAGGGAGTCCTATTCCAATCGCAACTCCTCTATTCTAAAACTATAAATAGGGGTCTCATAATTAAGACAAGAGAACCATGAATTCTAAACAAGAAGCTAGAGAAAGCTCGTGGATCAAAAGCCATAAATTTCTCTACAAGTTTAAGAAATGGTATAAGATCTATGGATAATAAGAAACATAGTCAGAAACATACAATTAGAAAGTTAAGAAAAATAAGAAGAAAATTAATAAATTATATCCAGAATATAAATAACTCAATATCACAAAAACTGATAACGTAAATTAGATCAATTAATAGATAATATATCTAAAATAGAATATAAATATATTCAATATTTAAAAATACAATGAATAACGAGAATAACGAATATAAAGAAAAGCTTACTGAAATAATTATAGCGAAAAGACAAAAATTAGTACATAGGCAAAATAGACTTAATAATAACATATTCGCAGAATTTGTAAAAAATCTATAACAGCACATAGAAAAACTATTTTTATCTAGAAATACAAATAGAAAGTTTAGAATATAAACCTCAACACAATCTATAAATGAATAAGGAAGAATACGCGATAGATGAAAAAGCATATGAAAACTATGATGGATTAAAAATAAAAATAATATTTTCTAATGTAGGAAGAAGATATAAGAAAATAGGTGGCAATCTAAATTTAATGTTAGAAAAAGAAAAGGTAAAAGTAGAAGATAGTTTAGCTGCTATGATAAGAATAACTAAAGAAAATGAAGAAATAGATAGAAAAACGGAAATTGAAAAAATAAAACAACAAGCAGAAAGGGAAGTACCACAATTAGAAAAAGTAAAAAATACTAAAATTCTAGAGCTAGAAAAAGAGCTAGCAATATTAAAAGAAATGTATGAAATTAAACAAAGAGAAAAAGAACAAAAATTAAAATTAGCTAATGAAATAATTAAATTCAAAGAAAAATTGCAATTAGAAGACGAATTAGAGGAAAAAGAAGAAATAGCCAAGATAATCTATCCGAAAGAAGAATTGATGAAATAAACAACGATGATCTAGAACAACATTCAGAAACAAGCGAAACATATACGGAAATTTTAGCAAATATAGATAATGCAAGGAATTTAGAAATAAATACAGGAGATGTAGACATGGATGAAAAACCTAGCACATCAGGAGTAAAAAAAATAATTCAAATCCAAAATATTATAATGAAAACTATGGACACTATGATAGAGAAAAAACTATATGGGATAAAAAATTGAATAAAAAATGGACACCTAAACCAATAACTGAACAACATAATTTTCTAGATTTAGACTGTGTAGCAGATATAAATAAAATAATCCAATTATGGATAGGATATATATCAAAATAATTAATAGATAACAAAATAGTAATAACAGAGACACCAGGATATATAGAAAGAACACTTATAGAAACAGTAAAATTATGGTTACAAAATTTATCAGATGAAAGCTTGAAAACCTTAAGAAGTAATAAAAAATCTAGTGGCGAATTAGCCACTACAACTATGGAAATATTATATAAATATGAAGTAGCTATAAGAAATGAATTTAGTAGTATGACAAAAGTGGTAGAAGAACAAAATAAAAAAAAATCATAAATCAGAATCTAATGACAAAATTAGCAATATGTAATATGTGTTACATAAATGAATATACATGTGCATTTAGAGAATACTATTATAAAGGAACATATAGCACAGAAGAAAGTAAAGAAATAAGAAAATTATATTTTACAAAACTACCAGAACCTTTTAATTCAAAAGTAATAAAAAGTTGGAACGAAGCAGAATTAGCAGATACCTTAGGAGCCAGAATAAAATTCTTGCAACGATGGTTTATGAAACTATGTGAAAAACATAAAGAAGAAATAAAAATGAAAAAAGTATTAGTAAAAAACTTGGCATGTTGCAAAAATAAAACAACACCTCAATTTGGTTGTACGGATAGGTATTATAAGAATAGAAATAACAAAAAATACAGATCAAAATATAAATATAAAAAACCGAGAAGCAGATACTATGTAAGAAACTACAAAACCAAAAGACCATATAGACCAAAAAGAAAACTAACAGAATGTACTTGTTATAATTGTGGAAAATTAGGACATATAACTAGAGACTGTAAATTACCTAAAAATCCAAAGAAAAAACAAATTTCAGAAATAATAATAAACGATGAATAATATGCGCAGATAGAGTACGTAGATTATGAATTAGAAAGTGAAGATAGCATATATGAAATATCAGAAAATGAAATGGATAATGATATAAAAATGGAATCAGATAATGAATTCTATAATACAACAAATGACTGAAACAGATATACAAATGATAAATAAAAAAGAACATCAAGACGAAGAATCTTTAGAACAAAAAATAATATTTGATAATGATATATTTGAACAAATAAAAGAAAAAAAATTAGATCTAAGTATAGCAAAAATATTGGAAATACCAAAAATAAGAAACTGGTTTAAACGACAAAAAGAAGAATATTATGTAGTAAGTCAAAGAGAACATATCATAGATTGCAAATACACTAAAGGAAAGTCCAAAATACCAATAATAAACAAACGAATAATAAATAAAGAAATACAAGACATTAAGGCTAAAAATCCAATTAAATATGTACATTTAGGAGGAACAGAAATACTAATAAAAGCAAGTTTTAGAGAAGGAATAGATACACCCATAGAAATATACTTAGCGGATGATAGAATCATACAACCCATAAAAAAAAGTATAATAAGTGCAGTAAAAGGTAACCTCATATACCAAAAATTTAAATTTATAATAAGTGTTAACTACTCAGTAGCAATAAATGACAGGAACATAGATAAATCACTAGTATTATATTGGAAAATGTCGGGAATAGAACTAACCCCGGGAAGTAAAATATTTACAGCTAGATGTAAAAACTTATATGTTTTAACAACAAAACATAAAATAACAGGAAAAAATAAAATAAATAAAATAAAAATAGAAGATCCTTTTTAAGGATAGTCACAGTCATAGATAAAAATGATTATAGTTATAATGAGATTGATATAGAAGAAGACTTAGAAATAGTAAAAGAAAGATTAAGCACATCAAAAAGAATAAACTGTGAAATACCACAAATATCATAAAAAATGAGTACCTCAAGAAGAATAAATAAAACTCCACAAAAATCAATGGAAGATGAAATAAAACCACATCAATATTACATAACGGAAATAATGGAACAACGGAAATATTTATTATTAATAGATACAGGACGAGAAGAAAACTATATTACAAGAAAATTAGTAACGGAATATGAAATAATAACTACTGGGCAATCATGCCCCGAACTACCAAAAGCATTAATGTATACCGAAGAAACTACAGAAAAGGAAATAATCATTGGAGGAGTACCAATAGTAATAAAATTTAAAATATATCAAGGAAATGAAAATATTATTTTAGGAATAAAATGGTTAGAACAAGTAAAACCATATAATCTAGAAGACAAACAATTGACAATAAATTCTGAAAATAAAAGAGTAATAATAAAAAGAACTTTGGTAGGATAAAAATATGAAAATACATATACTTGCAAAGATAATAATAGAGGGATATTACAACAGATATTATACACCAATGATAGATACGGGAGCAGAAGCTAATATATGCAAATATAATTATTTACCGGAAGATAAATGGGAAAAATTAAAAACACCGATGGTAGTAACAGGATTTAATAACGAAGGAAACATGATCACAAATAAGGCAAAAAATATAAAAATACAAATATGGAATAAGATATTAACTATAGAAGAAATATATAATTTTGAATTGACTACAAAAGATATGCTATTAGGAATGCCTTTTTTAGAAAGATTATACCCACATATAATAACAAAAACACACTGGTGGTTCACAACACCATGTAAACAAAAAATAGGAGCAAAAAGAGTAAATAACAAAAAATGAAAAATAACATAATGGATAAAAGAAAGTGAGAAAATTACACAAAAGTTAGAAAATATAAAAGAAGAAGACCCTAAGATAGAATTAATTATATTCTCTATAAATAAATTAAAAATAATCTAAGATAAATTAGAATTATTATATAATGAAGAGCCTTTACAAGGATGAAAAAAACATAAAACAAAGGGAAAATTAGCAAACTAGTCACAATCCCTAACTTAATTAGTAAAAACATCTATACTTTAAAATAATTATTGAAAATGTCAAAATGTCAATTTTTTAGAAAGTAATTTCTATTTAAATTTTATTTTTCAAAACAGTCCAACTCTGGATCAACTTCGACATTCATTACCCATTTACACTTCTTCATTTAATTTAATACCATTAAATTTATTTTTCATATTTCACTTTTCATTTTTTTCTCTTTCTTCAACTCTTTTTCACCATCCCCATCGTTCATTTTTTTTTCTTTCATCAAAATTTCACCATTATTCTCTCTCATTGTTTGAAGAATGACTAATTATTGAAGTTCATAACAATTTCATCTATCAATTAATCAAGAAATCTCTCAATTGATAAAGGTATTTTTGAATTCATCATTTATTTTGCGAGATTTTATTTTCAAAATCACACATTATGTTGAAATTTTAGATTGTATGTATTGAGAATTTTCCGTCAGTTTTTTTAAAAAAAATTATATGAATTTGCTAACATACTCATCAAATATTGATGTATTTGAGATTTTTAGTATTTAAAATAATTTTTTGTCGTTCTTTTTTTATGATTTATTTTTATATTTCAAATTTCGTAGAATCTACATTAGCATTTAGGTATTGAGTTGTTTCGCAAAAGTATTTGGAAGTATTTTGAATGTCCTGAAGTTTGTAGTCAAATTTGTTTTTATAAAGTGATAATCTAAATACAAACCTATATTTTAATTATTTAAAATTGTGAATGAATTCGAAATTAAAGATAAACTAGTTGGTATAAACATATAATGAGCAAAATAAAATACAAAATTATTTGACTGATGCAATTAGAATGAATACACATTTAATGAATACATAAATAAACTGTATTTTGGCTATTTCTAGTTGAGAATGAATACAAAATCAAAATATAAATACAAAACTTTATGATATACATTAGGACGAATACGAAATCAAACCTAAATACAAACTTTATGATATACATTAGGACGAATACAAAATCAAATATAAATACAAACTATTTGGTATACAAAGTGATATTGAAAATAAGCAAAATAAAATACATATGTTAGATGAATTAATACGTATACCATGAATACATGAGTATTGTATCTTGAATACTAAAAAATTTCTTAAAAGGAGATACATAAACTTCATAACCTTAACATGATAGCCAGATAACTTCATACAATTTCATACATTTTTAAAGATAAATTATAATTTCATAACGTCAAAATGATGCCTTAGTAGAATAAACTGCTTAAATATGATAAATTATGGTAAATAAACGTGTTTAGAAACAAAAAAAAATAAGAAAATTGAATATCGAATTTTTTGAACAATGATGATATGTTTTTTAGACATGGTGAAAGAAGAAGAAAGAGATGGAAGTTGTATTTGAATAAATTGCCAATTAATTCTTTGTTTTTGAATTTTTGTAACTGATGAGACTTTTAAGCAATAGTTTCTTTTTAATATTTTTTCTCTCCCCTTAATTTCTCCCTTCTATTTTTATCAATTGTTTCTTTTTTGACATTATTACTAAATATTGAAAGTATTGACTATGAGTTCTATTAAATGTCAAAATATTGACATTTTAAAAAATTTTCCTAAAACAAAAGTGAAAATTGAGCTAATTGATAATAATAGTATAATAACCCAAAAACTATTAAAATATAATTTTAATGATTTAACCGAATTTAAGATACATATAAATGAATTACTAGAAAAAGGATATATGCAAGAAAGCAATAGTAAGCACACAAGCCCGACATTTATAGTAAATAAACATAGTGAACAAAAAAAGAGGAAAAAGCAGAATGGTTATTGATTATAGAAATTTAAATGCAAAAACTAAAACATATGATTATCCTGTACCAAATAAAATACTAAAGATAAGACAAATACAAGTATATAATTATTTTAGCAAATTTGATTGTAAATCAGGATTTTATCACTTAAAACTAGAAGAAGAGTCTAAAAAACTAACAACATTCACTGTACCACAAGGATTTTATGAATTGAATGTATTACCATTTGAATATAAAACGCACCAGGTAGATATCAACACTTTATGGATAATTACTTTAAACAAATAGAAAATTGTGTAGTATACATTGATGATATACTATTATATTCCAAAACACAAGATGAACATGTAAGATTATTAGAAAAATTTATACATGTAATAGAATATTCGGGTATAAGTCTAGGTAAAAAGAAAGAAGATATAATGAAAAATTAAATAGAATTCTTAGGAATACAAATAGATAAAAATGGAATAAAAATGCAAACACATATAGTACAAAAAATAATTAACACAAATGAATAACTAGACACAAAAAAGAAATTGCAATCATTCTTAGGACTAGTAAATCAAGTAAGAGAATACATACCAAAATTAGCAGAGAATTTAAAATCATTACAACAGAAATTAAAGAAAGATATAGAATATCACTTTGATAAAAAAGACCAAATACAGATACAAAAGGTAAATTATTATGTAAAAATTTACCTAAACTATACTTTCCAGATGAAAACAAGAAATTTACTTATATAATAGAATCAGATGCGAGTGAAAAAAGTTATGGAGGAATATTAAAATACAAGCATGATGCCAATACAATAGAACATCATTGCAGGTATTATTCAGGAACATTTAATAATACAGAAATAAAATGGGAAATAAATAGAAAAGAATTATATTCAGTATATAAGTGTTTATTATCATTTGAACCATATATTGTATATAACAAATTCATTATAAGAACAGACAATACACAAGTAAAATGGTGGCTAACAAGAAAAATACAAGATTTGATAACAACAAAAGAAATAAGGAGATTGGTATTAAATATATTAAATTTCACATTTACAATTGAAGTAATAAAAACTGATAAGAATGTTATTGCAGATTACGTATCACGACAAAGCTATTCAGACTGAGACTAAGGGAGAAGATACAATTGAAAAGATACTCGAAGCTAACACTTTGTACAAAAGTGGATAGTATGGACAACGAGATACAAAAGTCTAAGACTAATGAAGATAATCTGAAGTCTAAAGCTAGCATAAGTCAGCAGCATGACTATAAAAATGCGGAACTATGTCAATCGAAAGACAGAAAAAATCCAGAACTAAACGGTGACGTTGGGAAACACCTAAAAACCCATAATAATTGTTTAAATACAGCTGCAGGTACAAACCAACGAGTTAGTGAAAAACATAAGATTCAAACTTAAACCAGTTATTCGAAAAACCATTTACCTCGAGGCTAACACCAAAAAACATGTTAACTACTGAGCCATAAACTTCTACATACGCAGATAGCCTACACCATGACAAAAGAACATATAACCATATTACGCGAATCTATATAGAAAATATACACAAAATCTAAAAGTTTTTAAACCTTAAACCCATCTACTACAACCCAAGAACCCAACCAGGATTATTTAACCCAAAAATTACAATGTTATAATAAATTGATTGCACAACCGAAAACTAACGCCAACTTAGTAAGGACATGTTACAACTATGAATTACTAAATATAGTATATACATATGATGGAGAGGAATTAAGTGGAATACCGGAGATACATAAAGCATTTATTACTTATAAGAGAGTTACTAAGGGAAATTTATTCTATGTAAAATTCTATACGACAACAGTAGAGATATTATATGAGGAAATAAAACCTTCGATACAAGTAGTAAAGATAGGACTAACAAAAGATATGATAATATCGAAAGATATTGAACAACAACCAGAGATACAAAAAAGCGAGATACCCAGTTTTTATGCCAATAAGAGAATAATTAGTATATCAACCATTATACAAGAGCTAGCAAATAATTATTTAAACGGAAATGCTATATGGAGCTACTATGCAAGAGATCAGTTAATGATTTATTCCAATTCAAGGGAGCTAAAGAAAGCAGATATGGATGAAGTCCAGAGATGGATTTTATCATTACTTAAGCCAGAAGAACGACCTACAACACGAGCACTTAAAGTAGGGTTTATTTCGGCAGAATTATTAATGAGGTATTGCAAGCTAATTGATCACAAATACCCTGATCACATATGTTCAAAATGCAACGAAGAAGATAATATAATCCCAGACGTCCAGCTGGAATAAGAGATAAAGACGGAAGATAATAAGAACATAAAGACGGAAGATGACAAGAAGATAAAAATGAAGATAAAAAGAAACACAAAAACGTGCTTGGCACACAAAGCCAAAAGTAGATATCTAAAAGTCTTGAAATGTACAGTAGTAGTCACATTATTGGCTAGTAGGATAACTTAGTCAACATATGCATGTGCATTATTAAAGATATGTTGACAAGTGTAAAGTATGGTAGGTGGTGTGTATTATTAAAAAGACAAGTGTAAAAGTAGTAGGTATGGATAGTTGTAAAGTAAGTGTGGAGTATAGTAAGTGCATAATTATGCACTAATTCCTTTCTATATAAAGGAAGGAAGATGTAACAAAAAGGGGATGGCCTGAAATAAAAGAGACTTTTTTTAAATAAAAAAAATCTCTCAACGAAAAAATTTGTATTTAGATAAATGGAGCAACAATCTGAAATCCAATTAGATATTTCAGATAGCATGAATAATCAAGAAACAAAGGTATATTATTCAAAAAATATGCAGAACTAATTTCATATATTCCTGAATATCATGTATATGATTGAATAATTTTATGTTAGTTATTATGTACTAGAATTATTTGAATCATGATTTCTAGTTTATTAGCACACTGGAAACAGGGAGAAAACTTCTATACTATGCCATCCTAATGTTGAAACTGGTAGGCAAGAAAAGTCGTTTAGGGGAGTAAACAAAGTTGAGGCACTGATAAGAAGTAAGTATCCGCTAAAGTACGATGCTAGTAGTGATAGGAAAACATGATAAATAGATAATCTAGTTCATAATAATCTAATATGAATTTAATCGATTATGAATATGATAGGAAGGAATAATTGAAAAACCCTGCATAACAACGAACATGACCACATACATACATGACGAAATGACAAAAAATTATGAAACTTTAATCTTATATATACTTCAAAGTATAGAAATAATTGAATTAAGAAGAATAATATGGGAAAAAATATTTAATAATAACGAACCAGAAGATATATTAAATTAACAATGGTATGGAATAGATCTACGAGATTTAGACTATGAAAAAATAGAATGGTATGATTTAGAAATAAATTCAGATTAAAACGAACTACGGATATTCACAATATTGGATAGAATCTATGAAAGATATAAAATTATTAGAACAATTAATGGAGAAAAATTTATATATGTACCAAAGAACCCAAGTAATGTTATATCTAGAATATATCATAAATAACATTAAAAAAATATTTAAACTAAAACAACGAAACTACCAACGTAACTACAAAAATGGTATCAAGTGTTCACGTTCAAGATTTGAAGAAGTTAAGATCAAGTTCAAGAATGATCAAGATCAAGACTACCGGATTCAAGATCAAGCTCCAAGCCCTTGAATTCAACTAGAAAGTCAAGATCAAGATAAAGTTCAAGTCAAAATCAAGATGAAGTCCAAGTCCAAATTCAAGTCCGAGATCAAGTTCAATATCAAGTTTAAGAACGATCAAGATCAAGACCACCGTATTCAAGATCAAGCTCCAAAACCTTGAATTCAACTAGAAATTCAAGATCAAGATGAAATTCAAGTCAAGATCAAAATCAAGTCCAAGTCTAAGTTCAAGTTCAAGATCAAGATAGAGATCAAGATCAAGATAAATCTCAAGTTCAAGATCAAGCTTTAAATCCCTTGAATTCATATTTGAAAAGGAGAATTCAGAGGAATCATAGAGATTGTAACACTATAATCTTCCGTTCTTGATTATTGTTTTCTCAACGCGAATTTTAGTATCTACAGGGTGCGTAAAGTCTATTGAGAATATGAGACATAATACATCAAAAAGATCATAATATTTCAAATTATCCCGAATAACGAAATTCAGGGCTGATTTATACATATATATTCATGCATCTCGAATAGCCAATCGATGGGATTGGAGAACTACTCATGCAATACACATTTACAATGACCGAATATTCACTCCATAAACTTATACAGACCTAACTCAGATGGAGAGTTTACTGTTAGTTTAAATCAAGTGAAAATCATCTAGTTACATTGATCCAATCTTATATTACTCATTTTAGGAGAGTTAATATAGATTATCAAAACTAGACGATGAAATACATAGTGACTTTTATCAATTCCATCCGATGGGGAGGAAAGTCTAAGCCAACACATAAAACTAATATTTCACTACTATTTAATCAAATATGACCAACAACTCATATAACGATCCAAAAAAAAATAATTTCTTACTAGGTCGTTCTTATGAATCTACCTAATTTCAGATCAATCAGAGTTTTTTATTATAATTCCAAAATTATGATCAATTTGGTTGAAAACTTTGTTTGGCCATAATAGAATTTAAGATTTTCCCCCTCAGTAATTCTTATCATATATCATCATTTTTGTAAAATAGATGCACGAATCAAGAATAAAGATCGAAATTCTAAAATTCCAAAAGAAAAACATGTTTATGTATACATTGAATATTAAAATTCAAAACACGCCTCGTAGATATCAATGCATCTTGAACAATAAATTTTGATGAAAATGACTACTCATGCAACATACATATATGGTGTCAGATATTCACTTCAACAAATTTTAAACAAAAGTCAACTCAGATGGAGTATGTTAATTTAAGTTAAGTGATTATCATTATCCCTAGATCCATTATCCAATCAAATATTACTCAGTTTAGGAGAGTCAATACAGATAATCAAAACTAGAGATTAAATTTTAATGACTTTTATTAATTTCATCCGTTATAGAGGAAGGTCTAAGCCAACACATGAACTTAATACTTCACTAAAATTTTGTCATCAAGACCATAGAGAACAAACTCTATCACTACTATATCATAGTCGAGTAATTTTTCGGTAAAATTAATTTTTCAAGATACAAAAATTATCTAAAAAAATCATCTGAACAATCTCAAATTACCAAATTATTGCATAATAATGAGTATTTTAAATTTGATCGTTTATGATGAACCTACCGAATTTCTGATCAATTAGAGTTCAAAAATAATATTTATCTCCAAATCTATGATCAAATGTAGAGTCAAACGATTTAAGGAAAAATGAATAGATCCACATCCTTATCATATATCAATTTATGTCAAATAACCATGTGCAATCATTTTTCAAATTTAACATAAACATAACTAAAATAAAGAATGATCTTATCATATTCAAATCAAATTTTAATCCGACAAACTACCTAAATCCATCTAAACGATTTTCGATGAATTCATCAAATTTCAAATCAATCAGATATCATAGAAATTCATGACCAAATAAACTATGACCAAATTTGAAAAAATTAATCGTTCCAGGCATAGTTAAAGATTAAAATATCTTGCTTCACATTATTATTCTCTTTTTAATAATTATCTCATGAGCACAAACTATACTTGTGTCATGTCTTTCAGCTAAGACACACAACTAATCTCTTTACAACATATTGTTCTCTCAATTAATACACTTGAGAATTCAAGATATTATTTTTCACCCTTTAAACCGTTGAAAATCTTTAATATCTCTTCTCATGAATTAATTTAATTGTTACTAGTATCTAAAGGTAAATCTCCTTTCGAGTAAACAAACATTTACTAGTATATATTTATGAAAAATAATCCATACAAGATACATTGAGAATATTCTAACGACTCAAATAAATAGACCACAATAATAAATTTTATTTGTTAATCATAACTCTCAATTCATGTACGATAATCTCACATGCACATATAAATAAAACTCTAGGACCTTTTGTGACTCAAAATAAATAAGACATATATAATGAATACCATTTATTTATCACCAAATTCTTAATTTATTTATATATTATATATCATATACATGTGAGAAAAATAATTGCTCATATAATTATTACCATCTTATGTTTAATACATCTTGAAAGAGAATCGTGAATCAAGTAATTATATTGAAAACAACGCCATCAATTCCAAAGTTAACATGGAATTAAACTCAAAGTAAACAAAGATGAATATTTGACTTTGACAAAACAATAGCTAACCTCCACAGAAAAAAAAACTAGATTTTCTCATTAATATATATATATTGATTTACTATATATATATATAGTAAATCAAGATAACATATCTAATACTTTGTTTAAAAAATTAATATAGGAGAAAAGGGACCTAAGCCGCCACATTAATTAATCTTTAATCCGAGAGGCAACAACTTTGTATATAATAGTGGTAAATAACAAACAGCAATAAGGCCGAACAAGAACTACGTTTCTTGCTCGTATCACAATTAGACTGGATTAAAATAGTATTTTGATTTCATTCGTCACAATAAATATCATCCTATTTTCTTAAAAATTTAAAAAACGATATGAAAATCATATTTTAATCTTGTTATCTATTTAGATGTAATTATAGCTTTTAATGCCAATTGTTGGAAAACATATATGCGCAGCGGAAACATTAAGGATCTTTACTACTTACATGAATAATAGATAACCAATATTGTTTATGCTAAAACATATATCATGCTAGAACACATAAATATACTGAAATTTAATTCAAGAATTACGTCTTGAAGCGTTAGCGGATACCTTCAAGTGAATCCCCAAGACAGACCTTCAAACGAATCTATAAGATAGTTATGGTCTTCTACAGTGATCCTAAGTCACATCTGAACTCTCTCAATACTTGGGTGGGAAAGAATCGAATAGAAAACTAAGCATCCTTTTTCTAAGTTAGGAGAATCCCTATTTATAGAGATTTCTTCTTAATCCAAGAAGGACTAGAAAACCTAGTTCTTCTAGAAGACTAGAAAAACCCATATTATTCTTCCTTAATCAATAGAAATAGAATAATCATAATACAAATTACAAAGAAGAAAGAGTTCTAGTTAATATGGGCACTATAGAGACCACATAATTAATTATCAAGGCTTCCTATTATGGAAATAATTCCAAATAATTAATTTCAATTATTCTTACCATAATAAATTACAAATCATTCCACTAGAAATTCGTAATTGCACTCCTATATTTTGTAATTCCCCATTAAACACTTATGTAATTCTCCATGTTAAGATTTCAGATACTAATCAATAAATTAAATTACTGGCGAATTTAACTTAATGATTAATTTCCTTTACAGCACTACTTAACTTATTTCATGTGTTGAATTCATAAATCCACTTGAAAGATTTGACACGATGAAAACTTATAAGTTTCTCAACAAGACATATCAATCAATTTCTATAACGAGCCATGGATTCCATCAACTAACTTATTATTTCACAAATATATATTATTATCATCCAACCCATCTTAAAATTTTACCTTTTAATAAATCAAAACGATAATTAATATATACAGATCATGATTGTTATATCAGGATTAAGAATATAAGTACATTTAATAGCTTAGAGAAAATATTTTGTCAGTCAGTCTAAAACAACTATCTCTACTCGGTCCCGTTTAATACATACAAAATGTACTAGCACAAGAAGTTGAAACTATACCGTGCCATAATCAGGATAAATTACAGTTAATCTTGTGCTACAATTGTACCCGATGGCATGTCCAATTTTCATCCTAGCTTGTGAACAAAAAACTTTATACTTATAAGAACCGATGATTTAATCCTCTGTGTATAAGCTAAAACTCTACACACCAAATCATCTACTATATAAGTAAATAGACACCATAAACGAATATATGATCTATTAAAATTGAGCAAATATTTATTCTCTAATAAATATTATATCTTTATATATGGTTAATAGTATACATCACAACACTGACAACTCTAAAATGACATCTCGCACTCAACAAAATTGACGAAACAACCAACAAAGGTAGTCTCGTCAAAATGTTAACAAAAGTCAATACTTTTAAAGAAACAACAACCAAATCGCTAAATGCCATAAACTTATCCTGATAGCGTCAGAAACCAAACCAAAGGTCATTCTAGACCAAACTAAGAATTTCAAAGCTTCCAAACAAATTTACCCAGAAAGTTAACTAAGGTCAACTTTGGGCACAACTCAAAAGCTAAAATGCCTAATTACAAAACTCTAAATGAAAACCTAGAAACCCAAACCAAACATCACACTCAACCAAAATGACCGTTCCAAAGTTGATAAAACTAATGGAATTCGAACTGACATCAGAATATCTGAATGCGAGCTAATGTTCACTCTTAATACTTTAAGGCTCCAAAATGGAACAAACCACTAAAATCTCACTCAACCACCTCGGGAAGCATTCCACCCAAACCAGCACAACATAAAAGCTATAAAAAGCTATAAGAAGATGAAAATGAGTTAAAAGTATACATAAACACCAAAATGACCATGAGCGTCATAACAACATCCTTTACTAAAAGGACTTTCTTTCTCCAAAGTAAAACAAAGAAGTATCCAAAGGCTCAAAAAGGTTAGGATACCAGGTCCACATATCAAGATTGGCCACCTAAGTAGCCTCCCCAATCGGACGACACCTCCACTAAACCATTACTGGCAGGATCTCTTTTGACCACAAACTCTTAACCTACATGTCTAATATAGTGATATGCTCGTCCTCAAAAGTCAAGGACTCAACAAGCTAAATTAAATCCCACTAAATCAAGTGAGACTCATAGGGAACATACCATTTCAACAAAGAGACATGAAACGTCGGATCAACACAAGAAAGAGTTGGGGGTAAGTCTATCTCATAACCCACATCTCCTTCCCACCTCAGAATCTCAAATAGGTTGATGGACATGGGCTAAGCTTGTCCCTCCTACAAAATCTCATCATGCCCTTTTATGGGAGACACCTGTATAAATATTCGATCACCAACCATAAACTCTAAAAACCACAACCTTTGATCAACACAACTTTTCTCCCTACTCTGGCATTACAGATTGACTCTAGGATCCCAGAGACACTATCTATTGAATCTGTGAACAAGTTGATGCCCCATGATCTAACCTTAAAAGAATCAAACTAGCCCACCGAAAAGCAACACCTCCTACCATATTATACCTCAAATGGGGCAATCTTGATACTTGAATTTTAGATCTTGTTATACACAAACTCTTCCAAAGCTAAAGATTGATCTCACTAAACACCAAAATGAATAACATATGCCAGTAGCATATCCTCAAAAACCTGAATAGTCCTCTCCAACTAACCATCTATATGAGTGTGAAAATATGTATGCAGCTTAACCTAGTTAGCCAACTATCTCTTAATAGACCTCTAAAAGTGTGGAGTGAACTGACTACGATGATTTAATATGATAGAGATCAGCACCCCATGCAAATAAAAATTCTCGGCCAATGTCTATGAATGATAGGTTGTATGAACCGGAAGGAAGTGATTTGACTTTGTAAATCAATCTATGATGACCAAAATATATAATAAAAACCTTGAAAAGTATATTGTTATGATACCACAAAGTCCATGGATATGCGCTCAAACTTCCAATACGAAATAAGTAGTAACTTTGTCAAACCATTAGTGTATAGTGCTCTTCACTTGTCAAGCACCTAGACACAAATATTGTGATGTCCTTCTTCATCCCACAACACTAATAGTAAGGCCTTAGATAACGATACATTTTTATTGAACTAAGTGGATGTAATATCTAGAATAATAAGACTCATATAAAGCTAACCCAACATAATCAACAGCTCTTCGGACACAAATACATCCTTGAATCCTCAAGATACCCTCTAAATCTAAAGTTTCCTTCCTAGCCTCACCTTTAAGCACTATGTCCTGAATCACCCTCATTCTTAGATCATAAAACTTATGTGCCTGAATCTCTTCTATCAAAGAATATCTATCCCCCACACAAGAAAGTGCTCTAGCCGGCTTAGAAATATCAAGTATAACTATCTGGTTTTCTAAGGACTGAATGTACGAAGCCATATGTACCTCCTACACAACTAAGAAAGCCAAAATCCTCATACTCACTGCCTTTCTGCTCAAGGAATATGTTACCACATTAGCCTTGCTCAAATGATAAAGGATTGAGATGCCATAGTCCCTTAGTAACTCCAACCACCCACCCTATCTCAAATTAAGGTCCTTCTAGATGATATACTCAAGACTATGATAGTCGGTGAAAACCTTGTAGTGAACTCCATTCAAGTAGTTCCACCAAATATTCAACACGTAGACTACCATTGCCTACTCCAAGTCATGAGTGGGGTAGTTCTTCTTATGAAGATTCAGTTGTATGGAAGCATAAGTAATAACTCTACTTTGCTGCATCAACACACAAGCTAGGGAAACACAGAAACATCATAGCAGATCATAACGCATGTCCCTTTACATAAACAGTTAGAAAAGACATTGAATTCAACAAAGTCTTGAGCGTTACAATGCTCACCATACAGACATCAGACCATTGGAAGGGAATATTTTCCCGATTCAATCTAGTCAAAGGTGTTCCAATCACAGAAAAACCCTCCATAAATTTTCTGTAGTAGCCTACCAACCAAATTATTCTATGATCCTCATTAGGAGAAGTAGGCCCGATTCAAGAACACACTACCTCAACTTTTGCCAAATCTACCATAATCTCATCATTCACACCACATGCCCTAAGAATACTATAACCTCACGCCAAAAATCACTCTTAGTAAATTTTTCATACAACACATTATCTCTCAAGGTCTGGAGCAGTATTCTTAGGTGTTGATCATGTAGATTCCTACTCATGGGTAGACCAAAATGTCATCAATAAAAAAAATCACAAAGGAGTCTAAAATGGCCCCGAACGTGTGGTTCATCAACTCCATAAATGTTGTAGGGGGTATTAGTCAGCCCAAAATACATGACTATGAACTTGTACTGGTTGTATCGAAGCCTAATGGTAGTTTTAGTATTGTCCTCCACCCGAATAATGGACTGGTGATAGCTAGATATCAATTTAAACCTAGAGAACACTATTGCACCCTGAAGTTGGTTAAATAAGTCATCAATTCGTAGCATGGGATATCTTTTCTTGATGGTGACCTTGTTTAGCTGCCTATAGTCAATGGACTTACATAAGGTACCATTCTTCTTCTTAATGTACAAGATGGAAGATCCAGTGGTATATACTCGATCTAATGAACTACTTTTCCAAAAGATCCTAGAGCTACTCCTTAAGCTCTATCAACTTGGTTGGAGTCTTCTAGTATGGAAGAATAAAAATTTATTTTGTTCGTAGCTCAATATCAGTCTCAAAATTAATATCACGGTAACATATAAATCGGTAGAAAACACATCAACAAACTCTCTAACCACAAAAATTGACTCAAGAAGAGGACTATTTATACTAGTAGCATAGCCATAAGAAAGATAAGCTAGAGACCCCTCCTACCAACATGTGCATCATCAAAAAGGAGATCACACCTCTCGATATATGACTATCAGTTTTGGTCCACATAAGAAGAGGGACGCATACACAAATTAACAGTCTTGGAGGAGTAATCAATAAAAACATTATAAAAAGATACCCAATTCATGCATAAAATCAAGTCAAAATCCACCATATGTAGCACAATAACATCTACCCATTTATCATACCCTATGATGGTCACCACACACGATCTATACACCCAATTCTCTATAAGGGAATCACTTATGGGGTTAGTTACACGCATAGGCACTTACATCAACTACAAAATAACTCTAATCACGTAGCATAATAGGAAGACACATACAAAAATCTAGACCCCAGAATCAAATAAAGCATATGCATGTTGATGGGTGATGAAGATCATACATGTGATAACAAAATTCGATGATTCCACCTCTAAACTCCTCAAAAAACATATATAGTGTTGCGTCCACCTCGACCACCCGAGTTGCTTGCCTGAGGACCACTTTAAGTACTTTGGGTACCACTACTAGTCAACTTCACTGGAACTTAGAGGCATGAAATTGTTGACCTTGTTGTCAAACTGGTCAACCCCTATGATAATATCTAGCAATGTGGATAAACTCATCAAACTCATAACATTTTTTATTAAAACTAACCTATTAAGACAACTAGACTTAACCTGATTAACCATCACAACCCTAATACCGTAAATATGAACCCTAAGAAGTCTGAAATAACTTACCAGTACCATAACAGTAGTACCACCATTTGCAAGCTGAAGATCTTCCAGAACTGGCCTAGAGGGCTAATACTATTGTGGTCAACCACTATATAGAAACTCTCTACCATGGGATTAAGACTCTCAAAAACCACCGTAATAATGGGTTCACTTTTATCTCCTTCCATAGGCCTCACGGTATATCCCCTCAATGGTTCACGCGTCATCAACTACCTCAAAAAATGAACAGCTTGACACAACGATCTTCTCTATAGCCAAATGAAGTGTAAATGGCAGTTGTAAGACCCCCAAAATGAGTTAGGGTTTCTAGAGCCTAAAATGTTTTTCTTAATGTTCTAAGGTGCTAAAATGGATTATAATATGGTTTAGATGAAGTGTATAAAGTTTTAGGTGATTTGGAAGTCAAATGTCAAGGGACGACCAAGACGTTCAACGATTAGTCACCTATGTACCTCATATGTCTATGCGTGCTTATATGTGTATGAAATGAGTTTATGAAATCTTAAAATGAGTTATAATGATTTTAATGGTATTATATGAATTTTCATGAATTTTGGAGGTCAAACTTCCAAGAAAGTCCAACACGTTCGAAAGATAGTCTTGAGACATGCATGTGTGTGTCTTTATGGGGCCTTGCATATTTGGACGTGTTGCGAGTATTTGTTTTTTGTGAAACTCATGTGGGAGGTCTATAACTTGTTAAGGGTTGTATTTACGTTGGAAACGGGTACGACTTCAAAAGGGCCCCGCAAAAGGTCCCACAAAAAGGACCCAAGGCTGGTTGAGACACTGCCTTGGCAGTGTCAATCGACTGAACCAAACGACGTCCAGTTGGTTGACCAACGGCCCGTAGGTGAGGTCTCATCGATTGACACTTATCCTGGGCAGGTATGAACCCAAAAATAGGCCAAGGACCAATCGACGGAATCCAAAGGACGGCCAGTCGTTTGACGAACGGCCAGTCGATTGGGTCCGTCGATGGTGGCCTGTAACTGCTGCCTTGTGTCTGTTTTATTTAAGGGGTGAATGGAAACTTGACCCCACATCCTAAACTGACTCTAACAGGTTTATTTAGATATTTTTGGGTGTATATAAGTCATCTAAAACGTGAACATCCCATTCCCAATCCCCTTTACACGAATTGAACCTTCCCTCCAAAACCAATTCTCCCTAGAAACCACCATTGTTGGTGAAGCTCAAGAACAGATTGGAGCTTGGATTTCCATGGATGAATCATCAAGTTTTAAAGATTTTCATGAATATAAAGGTATGGTGATCCTTCATCTCTAGTTATCCTTCCATTTAGAGAGTTAATCTCAAAGTTTCAAAAGAGATTTCATGATCCAACTTCTACTTCTTCAATCTAGCCATAGGTTCTTTCTAAAAACGTTTTTAATGATTAAATCATGATGAATTGAAGTTAATATATTGGTTTTAATGTGATTTTGTATCCAATTGCATGATGAACCCATGTCCCTTCCCAAACTTGATTTAGCCCTTGCATGGGCATTGTGATCATGGCTTCTTAATGGTAGATTTGTGATTCTCTTATGATGAATTGCTTATATTTACTGTTATTTAGGTGAATTGATTATGATTTGATGATGAAGTATCCATGTGGATCCATGTATGAAGATTTGAACAAAACTAGCCTATGTTCTATGTGTTCACTGTAAGTTCAGATTTATGGTGATTGTTGTGGGATTTCGATTGTGTATAGATCATTGTAGCTACTGCCTTAAGTTGATATTATGAATAAATTGTGGTTATGAAACCTTAGTGATCGAATTAAAGGAAATTTGTTAAGATTGACCTACATGCTTTAGCCTATTGATTGATGATTCTAGCATGCTTATTGTGAGATTCAATTATGTTAAAATGATGGTTAGCTACTGCCTATGTTGTAATATGATTACGAATTATATGTAATAGATACAATGTGGATCAATGCATGATATTTTGAATAGGATTAACCTATATAAATTTATCTTCCATGAATTCCTAATATGAAGCATGTTTACAGTGATCTAGAGTTTATTGGCAATTGTAGTAGGATCTCATTTAAGCTATGATTTCTTCAAGCTACTGCCCTAGATTTATGTTATTAATGAAATATAATTGATGATTAATTCAAGTGAATTGGGTTAAAGATCTATGTTCTTCTACTTTCTAGGATATATGTGATGTATTGTATTAGATTGTAATATGATCTTGTAGCAAATTGTACATGGTTTCTTTTATGATTATGGTACTCTAGCTACTTCCCTATTATTGAATTATTAATGAAAGAGTATTTATGGTCAATGATGACCAAAGGCTAAAGGATGGGTAAGAATTGCTCTACTCTTCTACTTCTCTATTTTTCTATAATAATGTTGATGAAGCCTTGTATGGCCTTGTGTGGTATGGTCCACTTATGGTGGCGGTGTTTACTTTATTGTCATTATAATGTCTTGACCATGGCCTTTAAGGCAAATTGATGATTATATGAATGAGTGGTTATGATGATCACCTTATGTGTAACTTGTGCCTAGTCTTCTACTTGAGTTATGAATCTAGGTTATGTTACTATTGTTATGATCATGTAAAGGGTTATGTAATACCATGTGTAGGTGTTACCATTAATGAAGTGTTAAAAATTGATGAACCCTATCCATGTACCCCTATGTGAATGTGTGAATAGCTAATGTTAGGAGCCTTAAAGTATAATATGAAGATTGTCTTGTATCCTATGCTAAATTGTGTTGTGTGGTCTATACTTGAAATTTTAATGTGGTCTATGAGGATGGCTGCCTCAATGAGTTGTTGATAGCTATTATGTGATTATGTTGACTAATATACACACACACTCACACTTCATGCATGCTTACAATGTAGTAAATGTTCATAGTGTCTAATGAAAGGTTGTTCTCATATTCACTAGTGTCTATTACTATGCATGTAAAGTATATTTATGTGAAGTATGGTATGTTTCCTTAACTAGGATGACTTGATAGGTGTACTAGTATGGGCAAGGGTATGGGACCTTGTTTATGCATTGCACATATGTACCTTGATAGGATAGTTCCTAGGTTTGGTTTCTATGTACATGAATATGAATGTATGGTCATGTGTGGTCTTAATGTGTTATGTGAAAGGTTTGCTCACATATATGTATACACTCACACACATATGTATGAAGATCTAGTTAATAGAGGGGCCTTGAGGTATTCCCAAGAATACATTAAAACTAGATAGGTGTTTGAAGATGCTATAAGCATATGGGATTAAATATCCTAAGCTTATGTCTTATAAAGAAATGATAATAAAGTCTTTTTCAATAAAGGGAACTTATCTTAGCACCGACTGAACTTGTAGATGAGGGGGTGGCACCTTCCTAAGTAGGGAAGGCTAAAGGGTCCACTAACGGTCCTCATAGGGTGGATAGCCTCATGGCCCAACAAACGGTGTAGAGTTGATGTTTCCATGAAAGCCTCAAGTTCCATAAACTATGCTTGCCACATAGGATCTAGCAAGTGATATCACGTAATATGATAGCATGATGTATGTCTTACTTTGTCAAGTAAGATGCCCTCTTTTTGGTGTGAAGGGATGACACCAAATTCCATGTTTAGCACCCATGGTCTTAGTGTCGGTTAAGGCTATAGTTTCCCTAAAGTAAAATGTACAATAGAAGTAAATGACTAGGACCCTAACTAGGATGACTTAACATAGGTTACTTAGGATAGGTGGAAGTAAAGAACCCATCTAGACATTGCACAAGTAGCTCATTAGGAAGTCCTAGGAAGGTGTTCTAATGCATGTGTATGATTATGGTTATGTCTTTATGCATGACATGATAGTATTTGTCTACTTGTTATGAAGATGTGCATGGTATAAGTTTATATGATGTGATCTTATCCTTATATGCGCTATGTTATTCTAAATGACAATATGATGAAGGTCTTGTATTGACATGAATGAAGTTGTCTTCACTTACTTGTTGATGTATGAATTGGATGGTAAGGCTTGTGGTCTTATGATAGGTTTACTAAGTATGTGTGAGGTTATGGGGCTTCACATATACATTGCACTAGTAGGCTTAGAGTAGGATCATGAGTAAGGTCTTATAATGCATTGATGTAAAGTGAAGTTGGTATATGTGCAAGTTGAATGTAGCTTACTGTAATGGTCATATGGTATTGGTTTAACTATGTCTGTGTTGTACTATACTTCTATGATGGTATGTATTGCCTTGTTTAGATGATATGTATGTTTCCTTGTGGCCTTAAGGTGATGCATTGCACCAAGTATCACTAGAGGGTTACTTGGGAGGTTAATGAATAAAGGGAAGATAATTCACTGTTAAGGGAAAACTAGTTCACTATAATGTGACTTGAAAATGTAATAAATTCTATATGTGATCTTATGAAATGTTTTGCCTTTGAATATGTTTATATGAAGTATGTGAATGATATAAATGCTATTGAATAAAGGTTTTATGAAGATTTACTCAAAAAGGCATAAAGTGTGATTTCAAGAAAATGTCCCTTTTAAATGAATGTTTTTGCATGCTTGTCATACTTAGTGCATTCTTGTACTAATCCCATTCTTCTCTACTTTTTACACAAAAGTGTAGGTTATGGATGCTTAAAGGATGTTTTGAATGGTCAAGATCTTGATAGATGATTTCCAAGCTCAATGAAAGGAATCCTTAAGTTCAAGGATCTCCTACTTATGTCCTTACTGTAAAGTGTTTAAAAATTGTATAGTGATGTAATGTGTCTTAAAGGCCGTGTTCCTAATGTACTCTAATGTTGTTGAGTCTAAGATGGCAAAGAGTCTTAAGGTCTATATATGTATTATGACTTATTTTTTATATATATGAAGTAATGTTCTAGCATATGATGTGCTAAGAAAGTTTTAAATTTTCCGCTAAATTTACTATGTCAATGCGATGAATGATAACTATGGGCTTGTATAAGACCTCCGAGAGTTCAAGTACGCCATGTTACTTCTAGGGTGTACTCCCCGGATGTGACAGCAACCCTCTAACAAATTTGTGCACCCTTTCATGATTTGTTGTCATAAAAATGCCCACATGTCTAGCCAAGTGATTAAACCGTATCTAATACTTTGAAACTAATAATGATCCCCGAGTCAAGTTTCTAAACTTATCATGCAACCTCTCTTTCAGGCTGCAAGGTACATACTTTCAAAAAAAACCTTGGAGAACTGAGCCCAAGTCATCGAAAATGACTCGGCTGCTTTGCACTCAATGTAGGACTCTGCCACTACTTTAATGACCCATCATGTTGGAATATAATATAATCAACCTCGTGGGAATCCACTAACACTAGGTTATGAAACCTCTGTAGGACACTAACAAGGAACTCATGGGCATCCTCTCCCACAACACCTATGAACCTAGGAGGACACAACTTGATGAACCACCCCAACATTTTATGCTCTTCAGAAGACATAGCTGGCCTAGCTGCCATGGTGCCATTATGACCTGCGATTTTGGGTCATGATAGATCGGTATAAAATCTCTAATTTCGATGGTGTCGTTGATATATGCGCAAGTGTCTACTAAATACTTTGATGTACCCTGGAGTTATGGTACTTTTAATACTTTAAACTTGGGGTTTTATGTGTTTCTTAATAATTCTTTAGTAGATGTGATGGTATTTTGTAGGAAATTAGGTTTGGGAGCATTTGGACTAAGAAGTGGAAGCAAAAGTTATTTTTGTATTTTGACGACTCAACCTACGAGTCTTAGGATAATTTACTAGCTCTAGGAATGAATCGTAGTTTGAAGTGTAGAATTATGGAGCTATGTAAAACAATGAAAGATACTGATGAGCCGTATTAGCTTCTTTGATGATCTATACAATCAAGTCGTAGAAACGTTCAAAGAGTTTCAGTTCCAGTACATTAATGATGGTTAGACATGATGGGTCGTACAATGATCCATGGGTCATAGATCATATCCGTACAAATTTCTATTGTAATGAAGGTCAAGTTGCTGGACGGAAGGTACCTATGAATCGTAGGAGTTCCAATGACTCGTAGGTTCCATCCATAAAAATGACTGCCCAAACTGAATTTCCTAGATTTCATTGTCCTACTCTATAAAGGATTTAATTTTCTATAAATATTAATTGTATTTTTTTATTTTTTGGGTGTTATAAGATTTGATATTTCTACTTATGTTTTAGACAATTAACTTGCAGAAATTTGTGCATTTAATTCTTGAAGTATTGGCTTAAAATATTGCTTTTTGTTCGTCAATTCAAGATTCCGGATTTTATTTACTTTAATTGTAAGTTCATGATTTAATCTATTAACCATATTATGAATTGTGATCACCCATGCATGAGTAGCTAAATTCACAACTAGTATTGTGGGAACCATGAGTAATTAACTCTGTAAAACTAATAATTCTTTAATTTGTGAATAGTGTTTATGCATGTTTTATTAATCTCTTCATTTTGGATGTTTTTTAATGGTGCACAACATTAGAACTTGTATTATTCCTACTTGCCCGACAAAGAGAATAACGAATGGGAAAAGAGATTAAACAACTGAGATTTATCGTTGATAATCTAATAATGAATAGCCTAACCTAAAGATATGAGGGATAATATGTGGTCAAGGGCAAGGGTTAGTGAAGCATACACCCATAGACTGACTAAGTTCCATGGTGAAATTCCTTACTTGGATGACCAATCACTTAGGAGATACCTTACTTACCGACTTTGCATGTCAAACTGAAGAAAAGTTTACTTTTGTTAGGTTTACTGCGTAAAGAACTTATGTTGAATACATAAATCCGAGTTTCATATCATTTTGATCTTACAAAACTACAAATCTTGTTTACTTGGTTACTTTTAACTTAAATTAATATACCATTATTTTGTGTTACAACCCCCATCCCTTTTCTGACTAAAATTACAATCAACAGTAAATTGGCCTAAATCTAGACCATATTTCTTGTGGGTCGACCCTAACCTATGTTGGGTTATTTATTTGGCAATGACTGATTTTACTTCCTTTGGGATGTGTAATTTGGGCGTTTCAATTTTTTGTGGCATTGTCGTTAGATTAAACTAATTTTGTTATTGCACATAATTCAATTATTTCTTGATTTACGTTTTATTTTGTTTTTTTTCTCGGGGTCTTATTCACAAACTATGTAAAGAACATGGAGTCAAGGCAATCCCCTAACCCCTGATGATCCCAAATTAAAAATAACCCTGAGAAGAATGGCTAGACCAGGTCATAATCTGGGACTGAACGATTGTCCTAATGGAGAGGATCGTGATAAGGTGCCTTGAGTCCAACTTCGAGGTGTAGTAGAAGTGCCTAGAAACATTCCAGATAACCCCCTATTTGACAATGCTATGAGAATGCAATATCCGCAAGCACCCGATGTGCATGCTAATTTTAGGGTTTATCATGAAGTTGTGGGATCAACGGGTGCCATAGTTATTCCCCCACTACCACCTGGACATACGTTTGTAGTTACTAGCAGTCTGATGCAAATGTTTACATCTAAAGAGTTATTCCATGGTTTGCTATCTGAAGACCCATATGATCATCCGAGTAAAGTCATTAGCACATGTAACAGCAGTGTGGAGAGGCAAGACTTAGAAATAGATACATTTGGTTTGCATGTGTTCCCACTATCATTGAAAGGTGATTCTAACATGTGGCTATCTGCGCTCCCATATAACTCGATTACCATATGGGCGAAGCTACATATAATGTTCCTGGTGAAATACTTCCCTATGTCAAAAAAATAAAATAAAGCTCAATGATAAAGTTCACAACTTTATGGCTCTACATAGGGAGTTAGACATTGATTCTTGGGAAAAATTTACATGTCTCATGAGAAGTGTGCCAAAAAAGCATATTTGTTATGAATTGCTCAAGGATTACTTTTGCAGAGGTGTGGATGACAATGGGAAAATTGTGCGAGATACTATTGCTAGATTATCTTATGAAGAAAACATATTTCAGAATATTGATGAGAAACTTGGGAATATCTCCCTGAATAATAAGGCATGGAGAACTAGAACAAAGCCTAATGCAAAGAACACTTTTTTTTTTATGCAAGATACACAAAATTGGTTCAAATGATAGATGGTATTCGTGAAGATATGGCGCAGTTGAGAATAGAGGTTGGCTTAGTATTGAAACATGTAAGTGGAATTGCTGACAAACTCAATGTAGTAAACTATCGGAATAGAGAACCACCGGGTTATGAGTATGTCTATGAGGAGGATGTAAACTATGTGAATAATCAGATGGGGGTTTCCGGACCAACTCCTGATAATCTAATCAGTATAATTTGTGTCGAGGTCAAGGAAATCAAATTTGAAACTACTGTAATTACAATTGTGAAGGGCACTATAATTGTGATAGGAACTGTAATCATGAGAACTATTGTATGGGTATAACAACAGAAACGATAAGAGTGGCCCTTATGTTCTACAAGGGAATCGAGATGGAGGATCAAGTTTGAATCACATTATTAAGGATATGACTGCTAATATAATAAAGAGGTTTGACTCAACTAATGACAATGGGAAAGAGATGTGTACTTATTTATCGTGTATTGAGGGAAAAGTAGATTCACATGCAATATCAATTACACAGATTGAGTAGGGTCTGACCCAACTATCTTCACATCAAAATCCACACCAATAAGGAAAACTTCCATGAATACTATCTATAATATGTGGAAAGATGGACGTTGTATAACAGTTACTACTGGAGGTGGATAATACACTATTGACCCTCCTTTGCGGACTAGTGTTGAAAGGGAAAGAGGAGCCTGAGGAGGATGGATTTGAAGAAGTGGAACAACCAAAGGATCAGAATGAGAAGGAAATTGAAGTCACTCAAAAGGTCATTCCAATGCCAAGAACACTTCCTCACTTCCCACAAGGTTGGTTAAGAAGACTAAAGCAGGAAAGTATCAAAAGTTTATATCCATGTTGAAGCAGTTACCAGTAAATGTTCCCCCCCCCCCGATTGAAGATCTAGAATAGATGTGCAGATATGCTAAGTTCATGAAGGATATTGTGACCAAAGAGAGGGTTGTCAGTCTTGAAGGCGATGATAAGTTTCATCATTGTAGTGTCATTACTAATAGATCGTTACTGCAAAAGAAGGATACAAAGCTTTTACTATCCCATGTACGATTGGCATGTTAAATTTTTCTAAGGCCTTATGTGACTTGGGTGCTAGCATAAATCTGATGCCGGTGTCCGTGTTCAAGAAATTAAGCATGGGAGCTCCCAAACTAACTGCAATGTGGCTACTTATGGCTAATCTTAATGTGACGAAACCAATTGGGGTTCTACAAGGTGTTCTTGTCAAATTGGAAGCGTTCCTATTTCCGGTAGATTTTGTGATATTAGATTGTGAGGTTGACTTTGGAGTGCCCATCATCTTGGGAGACCATTCCTTACTACAGAGCGTGCTTTAGTGGATATGGAAATAGGACAGGTGAAATTTTGATTGAACAATGAATAGGTGACATTTAATATCAGCAAATCAATGAAGCATCAAAGTGATCTTCAATCGATATTTTTTGTGAATTACACTGTTGAGGAGAAATCAAAGTTTTCAATTGAGGAAAGAATAGGTGTTGAAACATTAGTTGTCATGATCATGAATTTTGATGGAGACTGCATTGACGGGTACAATGAGTTAGCTATTGCACTTGATGTGGTGGATTACATTCGTTGCCCACCAAAAAGCTTGAACTAGATTTGAAGAATCAAGAAACTCCTCCTGTGAAACCATCTCTTTATAAGCCTCTGAAGTTGCATCTAAAGTCTCTCCCATCTCATTTGAGGTATGTGCTCTTAGGACGAAATGGTACTTTGCTAGTCATTATTGCTGCTAATTAATTTGTACAAAGTGCAAGTAGAGGCTTTGATATCGGTGTGGAAGTGATTCAAAAGGGAGATTTGATGGACATTTCTGATATTATTTGCATACGACCGGGTATATTTTCTCACAAGATCAAGCTCATGCCTGATAGCTAACCAAATATAGAGAACCAGAGAAGATAATTATATCCACCAATGCAAGAAGTTGCGAAGAAAGAATTTATCAAGTGGTTAGATGCTAGGTTCTTTATCCGATTGTTGATAGAAATTGGTGTGTGCCCAATTCAATGTGTTCCAAATAAGGGAAGAATAAATGTGGTTTGTAAAGAGAAAAATGAGCATGTTTCGATGAGGCCTATTACAAGTTGGAGGATCTGCATAGACTATGGCAAATTGAATGCATGGATAGAGATAGATCTTTTTCCAATACCATTCATGGACCAAATGCTAGATTATCTTACTGGAAAGGATTGGTATTGTTTTCTTCATGGAGATTCAAGCTACAATCAGATCTCTATAGCACCGAAAGACCAGGAAAGAAACCATATCAGATTTTCTGTGAAATTCTGGTAAGGCTTGCTTTGGATTCTCCTCCTTAGCGTCGGTCACGGTCCTAAATTCGATCTTGACAGTGGTAAATATAACAGTTTTAGTGACATGACACTAAATTGTGTTTACATACAATTACCGACCCATGTTTAGGGACATGAAACTTGAATTTTTTTTCGTCATAAAGGACTTTTTTGTGATGAAATATTATTTTTATTTGATTAAATAATTCATCACTAATAATGGAATTTCTTGTAGTGTGTCTTTTCGCAAAAACATATATCACAATTTATGTCATTGTGTACATTTTTATGCCTTTAAGCAATGATTGTTCTATCATATATTTTGAAGTATTTTAATAATAGAAAATTGAGACTAAGAGCGCTTTCTTCATAATCTAAATAAAAACATTAAAATCATACTATCAAATACAATGAAGGAGGTTTTTTAGTTGATAAATGGGCCTTTGAGCCTCTTTGAAATTTATTTAAAAAAATACAATGAAGGAATCAGTGACTTATCCCAAAATATAACATTCTGGTTTTGAGACAGGTTCAAACTTTGTTATCTTTTTAGTCTGACAAAATAGTAAATAATGCATAGGTATTACTTATTTATAGTATTAAGCATACAATAGGCCCTCAAATAGTTCAAAGAGATTGGTAGAGTTCCACAGCCAGTCTGGGAGAAACAAATGGTTTAAGAGGCTTCACTTTAGGTAAGGCAATGCCTAAGCTTCACTTAAAAATACTCGTTCCTCCCTTTTCATTGAAATATTGAATCCATGAAGTAATTTTGCTTGCGTCAAATGCACTACTTGAATTCCAAACATCAAACCAGGGCACATTCTTCTTCTAGATCTATACGTAATATATTCAAAATTTAGTCCTCTAAAATTAATGTTTAAATGTTCCTTTAAGAACCACCTCTCTGGTTTAAACTCATTCGGATCTTCCCAGATTCTCGAGTCTCGTTGAAGCTTCCAGAAGTTAACAAACAAACGAGTTCCCTTTAATATGATACTTACCAACGTAATAGTCTTCGATGGCCTCTCGAGGCCCTGCCAAAGGACCGGGTGGGTAGAGACGTAAGGTTGCTTTTACTATTGCTTGCAAATAAGGAAGGTTCTTGATGTCGGATTCTTCAACCCATCTACTTCTTCCTACTTGCTCACCTAGTTCATCTTGGGTTAATTTCAATGAGCGGGTGTCATTTATTAGCATAGATAGTGCCCATATTTATGTATTTGCAGTGCCCTCTGATGCCGTCATGATAAGTATTTGTGTCAGAGAATAATACGACATGATTAGCCAAGTAATTGGACATACAAAATAAAAACTAATCATCTTTTTCATTTACAGCTTTATTTAACTAAACACAAAAAAAAATGGAAAGGAAAGATTTTTTGGACTTGTAATTCTTTAAGAGAATTGAAATTTGAAAGGCTATAAACAATTCCGTAAGTGTAAATTAAAATTTTGAAAGATAGCATTCTTTTTGTGACAGACTAAATTGAAAATGTTCAAGATATATTAGTGTTGGCTGATAGAGGATATTCTCCACATCAAGATTTGATCCCTTAAGATCTCAAAGATAATTGTTGTAATCTAAAATATCTTTTTCTTCTTTTTAGTAGAATATATGATTTAATAGAATCCTAGATTTCATGGGATGTAGATGATTTTGTTCTACAATCTCTCATGTATATAAAGCCTCGTATATGACATAGAAAGACATGAATAAAATTATTCAACTATCTTATTCCACATGGTATCAGAGCTTTAGGCTTATTCCTTATTAATTTTATTTCTCTTGTCTTGAAACCATTCAAGAACCATGCCAGAAAATGTGACTGCTGTTGCAACTATTCCAGCCTCTGGAACTGTTTCTGCAACTGTAGAGAATAACTCTACATTTTCATCTAGTGATATGCAAAACTTTCAAGCCTCTTATCGGCTGAATGGAAAAAATTACCTTAAATGGGTTCAACTGGTTCGTACCTTTTTAAAGGGTAAATGGAAAATATGACACCTTCTTGCTACAGGACCATCTAAATAATACCCCACGTTTGATGCATGGGATGAACATGATGCAATTGTGATGTCTTGGTTATGGAACTCTATGCTTCCAGAAATCAGCTATAGCGTTATGTTTTTTAGCACCGCTAAGGAAATTTGGGATGCAGTGAAGGAGACGTATTCTAAAGTACATGATGCTGCCAGGATCTATGAAATAAAAACAAAACTTTCTACAACACAATAGGGAGCTCGTCCTGTCACTGAATTTTCTAACTTTTTACAGGGGTTATGGCAAGAAATGCATCATTATCAAAGCATTCAAATGAGTTGAAAAGATGATGCTGTAATTCTGAAAAGATTTATTGAAAAAGAAAGGATTTTTTATTTTCTTGAGGACTAAATGCAGAATTTGATTGTGTGAGAGTTCAAATCTTAGGAAAAGAAGATATTCCATCATTGAATGAGACAATGGCCATAATACGGAGAGAAGAAGGACGGAGGAGTGTTATGCTTGAAACTCAAGTTAATGAAGGATCAACTCTTGTAGCAAAAGGGACAAGTTCAAAAGAATCTGAAGTTTCACAATCGGAGAGTACCATCAAGCCCACGGGTTCATACAAACTGCCATTCAATAGGGAAAATATTTATTGCACCTATTGCAAACAATATTGTCACACCCGAGAGAGAGCCTTGAAACTCAATGGTAGACCTCCAAACAGAAACAATAGTGATGGAAAGCATGCATATTTAGCAAGCAACCCTCAGGCTGATGAAACAAATCCACACTCAACTTCAGCAGGTAGTTGTTCATTGGCCTTCACAGGTATTTCTTGCTCTTTTGTTACTAATGTCTCAGACAAACTTTCTCCAATATGGATGGTTGATTTCGGGGAAACTGACCACATGACCAGTTCCTCTCATCTCTTCATATGATATTCTCCTTCTCCTAGCTATAAAAAAAACAACTATAGCTGATGGTTCATTTATTACTATAGCTGGACAAGGAGACATATCACTAGGGAAATCCTTGATACTTAAAGATGTACTTCATGTCCCAAAGTTATATGCAAATCTTATTTCTATCCAGAAACTCACCAAAGATTCCAAATGCCAAGTAACTTTATTTCCTTCATATTGCTTATTTTAGGAACAGAACACGAAGGAGATGATTGGGCGTGCTAGTGTGAAAGGTGGTCTTTATTGTCTGGATGTCTACAATGGTGGAGATACAACTAAGAATTCCTTATCCAGTTCATTCTTGTCTGAATCTGTTATGTCCAATAAATAAAAAGTATGGCTTTATCATCGTCGATTAGGTCATCCTTATTTTTATGCAATCAAAATAATGTTTCCACCTTTATTCAAAAATTTGATTGTTGAGTTTTTTCATTGTGATGATTGTGAAATTGCAAAACACAAACGGGTCTTATCCAATTAGTCACAAAAGAAGTCAAACTCCATTTTCGCTTATTCATAGTGATATTTGGGGACCCTCTCCCATTCCTAATATATCTGGTGCTAGATGGCTTGTGTTATTCATTGATGATTGTACAAGAGTAAAATGGATCTATTTGCTAAAGCAAGAATCAGATGTTAGTCGAATTCTTCCCAACTTTTTTTATCTGATCAAAACCCAATATGATGTGCCTATTAAAAGATTTCGATTTGATAATGCCAAAGACTACTTCAATCAAACTCTCTCTGTTTTTTTCCAAAAAGAGGGAAATCTTCATTAATCTTCATGTGTCAATACTCCTCAACAAAATGGGATAGCAGAGAGAAGAAGCAGTATGTTACTTGACACTAGTAAATCACTATTGTTTCATAAAAGGGTGCCAAAACAGTATTGGGGGAAACTATCTTAATTGATGCACATCTTAGTAACATAATGCCATCAAGAATTTTGAACCTTAAAAGTCCGCTTGATACTCTTAGGATTTTCTTTCCAAATTTTGAAATTTCCAATAAATTGGTTCCTAGGATCTTCGGGAGTGTTGCCTATGTTCATATTCATTCTCAAAATAGAGGCAAATTAGACCAACGTTGTCTTAAGTGTGTTTTCATAGGATATTCTCCTACTCAAAAAGGTTATAAGTGTTATCAACCATCATTGAAGAAATTCTTTGGTTCAGCTGATGTTACATTCGATGAGAGTGAATACTTTTTTGGTCATTCTTACAATCAGAGGGAGTCATTTAAGGGAGAGGGACCTCTAGACTTGTCACTCATTGATTTTTCTATTTCAGGTCGTGCCTAATCCTAGCCTGAGTCATCATTTCTTCGATCACTGAGTCTCTAAATCCAAATGCAATCATTGAGTCTCCAAATATGGATATAGATAATGGAATTCTAGAAAATAATCTACCATTGCAGGTTTATTCCAGACTAACGAGGGTAACTTATCAAACTACTCAGCTGCATTCATCTCCTAAGGTTACTGCTCCTAGTACCCATCCTGAACCTAGTGAACCATCAGAAACACCAAACCAAATTGATCATGAACCTAACCAACCTAATGATCTTGACCTTCCCATTGCCCTCATAAAAGGACCCAGAACTTGCACACAACACCTTTTGAGCCTTTTTGTGACATATCAAAATCTATCCCCAAAACATAAAACTTTTTTCTGTAACCTCCACACAATTCCTATCCCTAAAAATTTGCCTGAAGCATTAGGAAACAAAGAGTGGGAGAAATCTATGAAAGTCGAAATGGAAGCATTGGAAAAAAAAGTTGGGAAATTGTGGAATTACCATAAGGGAAGAAGTTGGTCGGGTGCAGATGGGTGTTTACTGTGAAATATAAGTCAGATGGGTCCATAGATAGATTTAAACCACGTTTGGTAGCAAAGGGTTATACACAAACCTATGGAATTGATTATTTGGAGACTTTTGCCCCTGTGGCAAAAACAAATACAGTGAGAATCTTATTATCATTGGTTGCACCTTTTAATTGGAACCTACAACAATTTGATGTAAAAAATGTCTTTTTACATGGAGACATAGATGAGGAAATCTATATGGAGGTGCCACCTGGTTTTGAAAGCAAGAAGGGAAGGGTGTGCAGACTGAAGAAGGCACTCTATGGATTAAATCAATCACCTCATGCATGGTTTGGAAGATTTACAAAGGTTATGATCAAGTTAGGGTATCTACAAAGTCAAGGAGACCATACCTTATTTATACGACACTCAAAAACAAGGAAAGGTGACATCATTATTGGTTTATGTTGATGATATCATATTAACATGTGATGATTCAGATGAGCTACCTAATTTGAAGAGCTGTTTACTCAAGGAATTTGACATCAAAGAGCTTGGGAAATTAAAGTATTTTTTGGGAATTGAAATGGCACACTCAAAACAAGGAATCTTTATTTCCCAACAAAAATATGTGTTTGATTTGCTGAAGGAAGCAGGAAAAGTAGGGTGTAAATCAATCGCTACACCAATTGAATATAATCATAGATTGTGTAATGCTCCAGAAGATTCTGTGGTAGATTAAGGCTTGTAGGGAAATTGATTTATTTGTCCCATACAAGAACGGACATTGCATTTGTTATAAGTGTTGTTATCCAATTTTATACATGATCCTAGAGAAATGCATCTTTAAGCTGTCAGCAGGATTCTACAATATCTTAAAGGAAGTCCAGGAAAAGGAATAATATTTGAAAGAGGAGGAGACATGGTTTTAGAGAGGCTTATACTGATGCAGACTATGCTGGTTCATTAGAAGATAGAAGGTCAAGTTCTGGATATTGCACTTTTTTAGGAGGAAATCTGGTGACTTGGAGGAGCAAAAAAACAAAATGTAGTAGCTAGATCAAGTGCACAATCCTAGTTTAGATCTATGGCTATGGGAGTTTGTGAGTTGTTATGGTTAAAGATAATCCTTGATGATTTGAAGATAAGATGGGAAGGACCTATGAGACTATATTGTGACAATAAATCAGCAATAAGTATAGCTCATAATCCTGTACAACATGATCGCACTAAGCATATTGAGGTAGATAGACATTTCATTAAGGAGAAATTAGATAGCAAACTCATTTGTACACCATTTGTATCTACAAAAGAACAGGTGGCCGATGTTTTAACAAAAGGACTGCCAAATAATGTGTTTCAAGATCTAATAAGAAAGCTAGGAATGGAAGATATCCATTCACTCGCTTGAGGGGGAGTGTTGGCTGTTAGAGGATATTCTCCACATCAAGATTTGATTCCTTAAGATCTCATAGATAATTGTTGTAATTTAAAATATCTTTTTCTTCTTTTTAGTAGAATATATGATTTAATAGAATCTCAGATTTCATGGGATATAGATGATTTTGTTCTACAATCTCTCATGTATATAAAACCTTGTATATGACATAGAAAGACAAGAATAAAATTATTCAACTATCTTATTCCACAATTAGTACACAGAAAATGAAAACGAAAATTAGGTGAAAAATAATCATATCATATCATATTATATTATAAGTGGGAACGAGAAAAGTTAAAAGTTGAATTACAATTTAACCCCTACTGCAAATTAAAATGTTATAAAACATTTAACTATTTAATTCAAAATATTAAATTATATCATTTAATTAAAATGTTGATGACTTTTGCACTTCTAATCAAAATATTTAATAATGTTTATCATCGTTTACACTTCCTTAGATTTATTTCTAATTAAAATATCTAATTTAATAATATTTATCATCTATAATAATAATAATAATAATCCAAAAATGTCTACATATATTTGTCAACTTTCCTTCTTCTCATAACTTTTTTTAACTCCTATCATAAATAATATAATATATGCATATAAAGTATTATCCTTTATGATAAATATAGAATAATATAAAAGGGTGCAAATCTGCAAAATGGAGAGACACACAATATTTTCTTTAAATATTCATATTCATAACTCATATCTAATTACCTATTCAATTTTTATACTCTTGATATCCACAACCCTCATCTTTTCATATTTGTAACCTCTAAATATTTAATCTAAACCCCTAACAAGGTTATCATATTTATTCTATATTTAAAAATTATATAACAAAATTCACTGAATCCAAATACTATATTAATGCTTCCTGAAAACGTTTACTGACATAATTTTATTTCTCTTTCACCTTCTCCTTTACTACATGCTTGGAGGAACAAAAAAGTTTGGCGAGGATGCAGGAAGGTCACAAGTGTATAATTCTCTAATTATTTCACTCATTAAATTTTCTTTCTCAATGATATTTATTCTGATTCACATTCGTTAAATACTCTATAAAGTGCATCATAAGGTGGGTTAGTCCAATTATTTCATTTGCCTTCATTGGTTAGATTTCTCCTCCAAAAAGAGTCTACATCAGGAAATCTATTCCAATATAATTGATTTAGCTACAAATATTGACCAACACTTTTTGTATTATTGCTAAGCTAGCAGCATATTGACTTCTTTTAGTATAATATTTGTTAATGAAAAGCTTTTGTTGCAATAAAACTCAAATTCAGATATAAGTTGATCTATGAATGTCTTTGCATATTTGAACTTTGAAATGTGGACATGGACTGTGTTTGGAGCACACAGGTTCATAGTTGACTGTGTGTTTGTGTAGTTTAAAATGGTATGAAATACACGTGGTTGCACGTGTTCGAAAACTAGTCTCATAATATGAATGAAGCTTTCCTTCAAGTTCTGCTACATAATCTCACTTTTTTCATCCAAGGGGAACTTGGACTGGTTTTGGTTTCGAGAAGGAGTTTAAAAAACTTTCAAGTATATTTTCTATGATTCAAGCTGTGTTAGAAGATGCTTAGGAGAAGCAACTGAAGTACACAACAATAAAGAACTGGTTACAGAAACTCAATGTTGCTGCATATGAAGTAGATGACATCTTGGATGATTGTAAAACTGAGGCAGCAAGATTCAAGTGGGCTGTATTGGGGCGTTATCATCCATGGACCATCACTTTCTTGTGCAAGGTGGGGAAAAGAATGAAAGAAATGATGGACAAACTAGATGTTATTGCAAAGGAATGGAGGAATTTTCATTTGGATGAAAGAACTGTAGAGAGACAAGCTGCTAGACGTCAACAGGTGCTGATCTTAATTTTATTTTAAAACTACTAAGTATTACAAATTGCAGAGGAGCAAAGAAATTTATATTCATTTTTATTTTTGGCAATTATCAGTTATGTCTGTTTTTAAGCTGAGGGAAAGTTTCAATGATTTTCTCTAATCTTAATGTTTGTCTCACTCACTCAGCATGATTTTCTCAATCCTTTACTTCAACTCCCCCCTATTGAGCAAATATCTTCTCTATTTTCTGTTGACTCCTAATGAGCTTGCATGTAACAACATTGTTGTTTGGAGCAGGTTTTGTTTTAACTGAGCCAAAAGTTTATGGAAGGGACAAAGAGGAGGTTGAGATAGTGAAAATCTTGATAAACAATGTTAGTGATTCAGAAGAAGTTCCAATACTCCCAATACTTGGTATGGGGGACTAGGAAAGACGACTCTAGCCCAAATGGTCTTCAATGATCAGAGAGTTATTGAGCATTTCAATCTAAAGATATGGATTTGTGACTTAGATGATTTTGATGAGAAGCGGTTGATTAAGGAAATTGTAGACTCTATCGAAGGAAAGTCACTGGGTGACATGGACTTAGCTCCCCTCCAGAAAAAGCTTCAGGAGCTGTTGAATGAAAAAAGATACTTTCTTATTTTGGATGATGTTTGGAATGAAGATCAAGAAAAGTGGGCTAATCTTAGAGCAGTATTGAAGATTGGAGAAAGTGGGCTTCAATTCTAACTACTACTCGCCTTGAAAAAATTGGATCAATTAAGGGAACTTTGCAACTATATCAGTTAACAAATTTGTCTCAAGAAGATTGTTGGTTGTTGTTCAAGCAACGTGCATTTAGCCTCCAAACCAAAACAAGTCCTAAACTTATGGAAATTGGAAAGGAGATTGTGAAGAAATATGGGGGGTGCCTCTAGAAGCCAAGACTCTTGGAGGTCTTTTACGCTTCAAGAGGAAAGAAAGTGAATGGGAATATGTGAGAGATAGTGAGATTTGGAGTTTGCCTCAAGATGAAAATTCTGTTTTGCCTGCCCTCAGGCTGAGTTATCACCTTCTTCCACTTGGTTTGAGACAAAGTTTTGCATATTATGTTGTCTTCCCAAAGGATCTAAATAGAAAAGAAATATCTCATCACTCTCTGGAAGGCACACAGTTTTCTTTTATCAAAAGGAAACATGGAGCTAGAGGATGTGGGCAATGAAGTATGGAAAGAATTATACGTGAGGTCTTTTTTCCAAGATATTGAAGTTAAATCAGGTGGTAAAACTTATTTCAAGATGCATGATGTCATTCATGATTTGGCTACATCTCTGTTTTCAACAAGCGCATCAAGCAGAAGTATCGGCCAAATAAATGTAAAAGATGATGAAGATATGATGTTCATTGTAACAGATTACAAAGATATGATGTCCATTGGTTTCTCTGAAGTGGTGTCTTCTTACTCTCCTTACTCTCTTTAAAAGGTTTGTCTCATAATTTGAACAATTATCGTCTTCCGTTGGAGATCTTGTACATTTGAGATACCTTGACCTGTCTGGTAATAAAATTTGTAGTCTTCCAAAGTGATTGTGCAAGCTTCAAAATCTGCAGACTCTTTGATCTATATGATTTCCAGTCACTTTCTTGTTTGCTGAAATAACTAAGTAAGCTTGGTAGTCTTCGGAATATTGAACTTGATCCCTGTCCATTGACTTCTATGCCACCAAGAATTGGATTATTGACATGCCTTAAGACACTAGGTTACTTCCTTGTGGGCAATAGGAAAGGTTATTAACTTGGTGAACTACGAAATTTAAACCTCCGTGGTGCAATTTCAATCACACATCTTGAGACAGTGAAAAACGATACAGAAGCAAAAAAAGAAGGTTTTGATTCCCCACAACAAGAAGGTTTCCATTCGTTAGAAAACTTTGTTGGAGTAAATAGGCAGAAAAACTTTTAAGAAGAAATAAGAATGTGTAAGGGTCTTGACCAAGTAACTTGACATAGGCACAGTAAAGGCAAAGGGTTGGAATGAATGACTTTGTTAAGGGCCAAAGAGCAGGTGGAATCAATCATGCGTTGTGTAAGCATAGTGTTTGCATGACTTAGTGGTGTCAAATAATGCTTGAGAGGTAGTGTCTTGACATGAAATGGACGTTGACAAAGCAACAGGCCATGAGATGTCATGGGCACTGACCGGCATTGGTTGTGGGTGAAGTTTGTATGCGAAAAACACATGGTCTGGTCGAATGCGGGAAAATCAAACTAAGCTAAATTAAAGCATAGTCAAATGTGAATGAAACGTAACAAAAAACAATGAATGACACGAGTGAATAAAAAGATAATATGACCAAGTCAAGACAACGGCAGGCAACGACAAGGCGTCAGTGGTGCGCAGGCATGGAAAATGGGCGGATGGATTCGGGTGGACTTTGATGAGATAATGACAATACAATGTTTAGAAATTGTATTGGAGCTAACAATATGGAGGGAAAATACAGCAAAGGGTCGAAATCCAGTAAGCCAAAGTCACATGCCAAGCACATGCGGCGGTTACCTTTTTGTAACCGCTTGTGTCCAGATTCATTTGTATCTTGTAATAGCTTTTTGAATTCAAAATTTGAAATGCCTTATTAGTTGGGGATGTCAACTGAAGTTTAATTTAGTGGTCTAAGTTCTTGAAAAGTGTTAGACATGTGTCACAATACTATGCAATGTAAAACACAAGGCTGCCACATGTTCTATAAATGGGCAGCCTTGTGTGTTAGACGTTTTTGGAGATAGAGAAGAGGATAGACTTGTTATCCTAAGGGTGAAAGTGGAAAGATTAAGTCTGGAATTTTACCAATATACTTAGAAAAAACATGAGGGTTTTAAAAAGGTGTCAAAGGTAGCAATCGACTTGTGATTGTGCTTCAAGTCAAAGTCGAAGTCGAAGTTGGACAGAATTGTTGTTCCAACGAGTGAGTCTTTTGTATTAGTTTTGATTCTTAATATAAAGGTTGGGTTTGTCCGTCTGTTAATGTGTTGATTTCCTTGTTGAAAGTCTGAAAAATAATGTAAGGTAAAAACATATCAACGTCCTTGAACGTTAGGCAGAAAATAGGCTGCGAAAAGGGCTGAGTTAGGTGAGACTTGACTGCATCACATTGGATTAACCTCTTGCATGAAATGCAGGTGAAGTAATCTACCCGTGTGACAATTTGGTATCGGAGCATTGCTTAGATTATGCGATAGCTGATAGAAATGCTGAACTACGATTGAGGGTGAAACGATTGGAAGCGCTAATTGATGGAACAAATGATGGGGAGGACTTGGTTGATCTGCTCACTCAAATTCGAATGCAGAATTAACCTTGACCAAAAAGGTCTTAAACGAAAAAGTTTTGTTGTTGGAGGCAAAATATGCATCCAAACATGAAACTGCCCAACAAAAAATGCTACTTGTCGCAGAGAGAGGAAGAATTGTGTGGTGAAGTTCTTCTTCTACGTCGGGCATTACAAGGTACAATTAACCCCGTAAGGATGAAGGTTACAGAACCTACGGCTAAAATGGTGTGAGTTGTGCTAAGGAATCGGAGATTTTTTTTTGGGATGTCAGAAACTACTTCAAGGCAGCAATAATTCCGGATGGTGAAAAGGTGCCAGTCACAACAATGTACTTAAGTGATGATGCCAAAGTTTGGTGGAGAACAAGGGTTGTTGAAGTAGAAGGTTCGAATCTACCACATATTGAAACATGGGAAATGTTGAAGAAAGAATTGGAAACTCAATTCCTTCCAAGCAATTCGTCTTGGTTGGCAAGAGACGGGATGCGGCATTTGAAACAAAACAACACAGTGAGGGCTTATACCAAGGAGTTTTCATCCTTGATGTTGAACAAAGGCAACATGGTTTAGGAAGACAAGTTGCACTATTTCATAAGCGGGTTGAAGGGATGGGCACAAAGAGAGTTAAGAATGTAAAATGTTCAAACTCTTAATTCTGCCATGTGGCATCATATAAATTGGCTGACTTCGATCAGGGTGATGACGAAAGGGATTCTTCACACTTCAAACAGAAGGACAAGGGGAAGGAGTGGAAGAAAAACGAAAAGGACTAAGCTGCCGAAAAGGAAGACGAAGGTGGAAAAACTAGACAAGGGAAATCTTATTTTCCAAAATAGAAGGGAAAGTTTGGCGGATGCTTTACTTGTGGTGGTCCACATTTGAAAAGGAATTGTCCGGTGAAAGCGAAAGAGAATGTCATACTTGCTGTCGAATTGGAAAGGGAAAAGAACACTAAGGCAGGAACGTCAAATGTAAACTCTTTGGCGTTGGTTGAAGATAAAGATGATGCACAGGATATGATTCTTGTTCGGAATCCAAATAGGATTATATGAGGGCTGTCCTCAACGAGGACGTCGAGTTCCGTTGCGTGGGGGAAGTTTGTAAGGGTCCTGACCAAGTAACTCGACATAGGCACGGTAGCCGCAAAGGGTTGGCATGAATGACTTTTTCAAGGGCCAAAGTGAGGGTGGAATCAATCATGCGTTGTGTGAGAAAAGTATTGAAATGACTTAGTGGTGTCAAACAGTGATGGAAAGGCAGTGTATTGACATGGAATGGACATTGGTAAAGCAATATGCCATGAGATGTCATAGATACTGACCGACATTGGTTGTGGGCGAACTTTGCATGCGAAAAACACATGGTCGGTCAAATGTGGGAAAATCAAACTGAGATAAATTAAAGCATATTCAAATGTGAATGAAACTCAGCAAAACAAACAATAAATGGCACGAGTGAATAAAAAAATAACATGGCCAGCGGCAATCGTCGGTGGTGTCAAGGCATGGAAAATGGACGGATTGATTCGGGTGGACTTTGATGATATAATGACTATAAAATGTTTAGATATTGTATTAGAGACAAAAATATGGAGGGAAAATTCATCAAAGGGCCGAAATCCAGTCAGCCAAAGTCACATGCCATGCGGCGATTACCTTTTTGTAACCGCTTGTGTCCAGATTCATTTGTATCTTGTAATAGCTTTTTGAATTAGAAATTTGAAATTCTTATCAGTTGGGGATTTCAACTGAAGTTTAATTTAGTGGGCTAAGTTCTTGAAAAATGTTAGACATGTGTCACAACTCTATGCAATGTAAAACACAAGGCTGCCACATGTTCTATAAATGGACACCACTGTGTGTTGGACGTTTTTGGAGATAGAGAAGAGGATAGACTTGTTATCCTAAGCGTGAAAAAGGGAAGATTAAGTCTAGAATTTCACCAAGACACTTATTAAAAATGTGAGGGTTTTAAAAAGGTGTCAAAGGCAGCAATCAATTTCTGATTATGCCTTAAGTTGAAGTTGAAGTTGAAGTTGGACAGAATTGTTGTTCCAATGAGTGAGTCCTTTGTATTGGTTTTGATTATTAATATAAAGGTTGATTTTGCCCGTATGTTAATGTGTTTATTTCCTTGTTAAAAATATAAAAAATAATCTAAGGTAAAAATAGAAAACGTTCTTGAACGTTAGGCAGAATAGGCTGTGAAAAGGGTTGAGTTAAGTAGACTTGACTGCATCACATTGGGCTAACCTCTTGCACGAAATTTAGGTAAAGTAATCTGCCCGTGTGACAGAATGTATGTTGAAGTCTTTTGTACTTTTCTGTATATGAAATCACAAGAAAGTAAAGATTTTTATAGACTTGAAAATAACAAACTTCTAAGTCACTAAGTGACCACTACTTCCATTAACTAAACAAGTAATTACTATCCAAAACACAACTAGAAAGTACTGCACCATGATCATCATATTTGCTAACAATTATCCCTAGAATATAGGACACTACTAACAAACTTAATTGATCATGTCATAAATTTGAATCAGTATTCAATATTCCCCCTTGATTCAAAGTTACAGACACCTAGCAAAGCCCTCATATAGATAAACTTGTCTGCTACCAACGACTTCGTCAATATATCAGCTAATTGCTTATGAGTACTGCAATTCTTCAATACAATCTCCTCCTTTGCAACTAAATCACGAATGAAATGGAAGCGAACATAAATGTGCTTCGTTCTACTATGATAATTTGGATTCTTGTCATGGAGATTGATGTTTTGTTGTCGCAGTATATCTCTGTTGCACTTTATTACTTATGTTGAAGTTTTGCTAACATCCTTCTTAGACAGATAGCTTGGCAAGCGGCTGAAGTAGTTGCAATGTACTTAGGTTCAGACATGGATAAGGTTGTTATAGCTTGCTTCTTTGAGCTCCAATTTATCACTTCTGACCCAAGAGTAAAAATATGTGTTGAAATGCTTCGTCTATCATCCAATGAACCAGCATAGTCACTGTCAGTGAACCCACATAATCTGAAGTTAGAAATTTGTGAATACCAAATCCCATAGTCCATACTTTCAACGATATAACACAAAACTCTTTTTCCTTCTCCAAAATGAACCTTTGAAGGTTCTTGCATAAACCTGGATATAACACCAATAGAGAATGCAGTATCAGGGCGAGTATGAGTTAGGTAAATTAAACCTCTAACCATGCTTCTGAAATTTATAGCATCGTCCAGCTCTGCTCCATCCTTAAGCTGTAGTTTTTCACCAACATTCATAGGTGTAGCATCAAGCTTGCAATTAAGCAAACCAAACTTAGTGAGAAGGTTCTTGGCATACTTCTTTTGTGAAAGAAATATTCCGTCTTCAGCTTGATGGACTTCAAGGCCAAGAAAATAGTGTAATAACCCCATATCTGACATCTCAAACTCATTGATCATTGGAGATTAAATTCATCCACTAGAGAGATAGAAGAGCTAGAATAAATGATATCATCAACATAAAGGCAAACAATGATGAAATCATTACCTTTATTTGTTACGTACAACGTTGGTTCATTCTCACTTCTTAAATATCCCTTTCCCTTAAAATACCCATCGATTTTGCTATACCACGCTCGAGTGTCTTGCTTCAAACCATACAATGCCTTTTTTAGTTTGTAGACCTTTTTTTCATCGCCCTTATTTATGAAACATTCTGGTTGCTCTACATAGACCTCTTCTTGTAGGTCTCCATTGGGAAATGCCAACTTGACATCAAATTGATAAACTAGTCATTGTGACTGTCCAACCAATGCTAGAAAAAGTCTAACAGTTTCAAATCGAGCAACCAGAGAAAATGTTTCTTTCAAAATCAATACCATATTGTTGCGCATATCCTTTTGCCACAAGACGAGCTTTATGCTTCTGCAGGGTCCCATCAGCTGTAAACTTTGTATTGAACACCCATTTTAAACCAATTACATTTTTGTCTTCTAGTAATTCCACCATCTCCAATGTGCCATTCTTTTTGATAGATTTCCTTTCTTCTAACATCGCTCTCCGCTACTCTTCCTTTTCAGCTGCTTGTCCATAATGTGTAGGATCTAAAATAGCAAAAGAAAATTGACAAGTTGTATGCATGTCATTGGCATACTTTGGGGTTTGGATTTTTAAGCCTTGTTGATCTTCTTAATGGAATTGGCTCATCTCAAGACTCTTCAAGAGTAGTAGATAAAGAGTTTCTACTCCCTGAAGTTGAAGAAAATGAAGCTGGAGAGGTGGTACTAGAACCGGCTGCTGTAGCTGTAGGAGTTGGCTGCTGAATTGCATCAAAAGTGATTCCAGTGGGCATAAGAATCTTCTCTTGAATCTTATCGTTGCTTCCACTCAAATTCTAGCTAGCCATTTCATCAAATACTACATCCCTTCTAATTAAAATCTTTCTACTAAGAGGGTTATACAATCTATATGCTTTAGATTGTGTGCAGTAACCAATAAAAACACATTTTTCAGATTTTTCATCCAACTTATGATGAAATTGGGAATTTACCGATGCATAAACAATACAACCAAAAATTCTTAAATAACTTATACTTGGTTTTCTACCCTTCCAAGCTTCAAATGGAGTTTGATACATAAAACCCTTTTTTGGAAACAGATTAAATAAGTGGACTGATGTCACTACACCTTCAGCCCAAAATTGATTTAGAACTCCCTTTGCTTGTAACATGCTTCTTGCCATCTCCAGAACAGTGCGATTTTTTTCGCTCAGCAACAACATTTTGCTCCAGAGGATAAGGTGTTTTCAGCTCCCTATGAATGCAATTTTCCTCATACAAGAGATTAAACTCCTTGGACAAGAATTCACCGCCTCTATCTGTGTGAAAAGATTTTATGCACAGACCACTTTGCTTCTCAACCTGGGCTTTAAAGTACTTGAATTTTTGAAATGTTTCTGATTTGCTTTCTAAAAACTAGACCCAACTCATGTGACTACAATCATCAGTAAATAACAGAAAATAACGACTCCCACCAAAAGATGTAGTATGCATAGGTCCACATAAATCAACATGTATTAATTCAATACACTTTGAATCCCTCCAAGCTTTTCCAATAGGAAAAGACTTCCTAGTTTGTTTTCCATAATGCACCCTTCACAAAATTCAATAGAATCAATTTTTGGTAGTCTGTGAATCATAACTTTGTCAACTAGCAATTTCAGGCCCTTTATATTGAGGTGACCATACCTCAAATGTCACAACTTCGACTCATCTTTTGCACTTGCAGCAAGTGCAAAACATTCCATGGTAGAAAAATCCAACAGAAATATCTTGTTTGGCGCTATAGTGATGCGAACCTTTTTGCCTGATTTTTTGTTTATAATGACACAAGCATCGTCATCAAACCAAAGAGAATTCCCATCAGGCATTGGTAGTCCAACACTCAACAAATTGTATCCTAAGTCAAGTACAAATTGAACGTTGTCCAATATTTTTACTTTGTCGTGGCTAGTGTTAATACCCAGAGTGCCTTTTCCTTCAACCTGCATCTCTTTTGCGTTGCCAAGCTCTACGTTTTTCTTTTGCTTCTCATCTAGCTCCTCAAACAAAGATTTGGTGCCTGTCATATGATTTGAACAACCACTATCTACAAACCATACATCACTTGGCTTGTGATCTGTATCAATGCAAGCCATAAAGAGAAAATTCTCTTCCTCATTTTCTGGTCTTTATACCAACAATTAGCCTTTATATGCCCGTAGCGCTGACAATGATGACATTGAATGCCATTCTTTGTGTTACTTTGCTCATTGGACTGCCTATGCCCATCATTCATTCCTCTGCCTCTTCCATATCCACGACCTCGATCACTACGGAATCCTCATCTTCCTCGACCTCTGCTTGCTGGACAATTGTTCTCACCATATTTGGTTGTTTCTTCCTTCACCTGGAATGCTTTATCTTCATTTTTTTCAATAGATCGATTTAGTCTCGCCTCATGGGATTGAAGAGATCCCATCATTTCATCAAAAGAAAAAATTGATAGATCCTTAGACTCTTCTATAGCAGCGACTACATGATCAAATTTTAAAGTCAAGATTCGCAGTATCTTTTCCGATCATTTGATCAGTAACTTTCTCGCCACATGATTGAATTTTGCTGATAATTGTCACTGCTCTGGACAAGAAATCAACAATTAATTCTTCATTTTTCATCATCAAGGTTTCAAAGTCATGCCGAAGTGATTGCAATCTCACCACAGTGACCTTTGAATCACCTTGAAACTCCTTCTGCAGAATGGACCAAGCTTGCTTTCATGTGGTTGCTGCTGCGATCCGTGAAAAGTGGCTATCATGAACTGCTTGCTGAATAAAAACCAGTGCTTTAGCATCTTTTTTTTTATTGTCTCGCAGTCTATTTTCTTTATCAGGATCTGCAAATCCTCATTCTACCAAGTCCCAAAGATCTTGATATTTGAGTATTGTTTTCATACGAATACTCCTGAATTCATAGCTTATCCCTTGAAGACAGGAATGAGTGGTTGTGCCACACTCAATGCATTGCCATTACTTGCCATAGCTATGATGCCAAAGATGTTGGAGTAAATAGGGAAAACTTTCAAGAAGAAACAGAGAATGTATGCTGAAGTCTTTTCTATTTTTCTGTATATGAAATCACAGGAAAGTACAACTTTTTATAGACTTGAAAGTAACAAACTACTAAGTCACTAAGTGACCACTACTTCTATTAACTAAACAAGTAATTTCTAACCAAAACACAACTAGAAAGTACTGCACCATGATCTGCATATTTGCTAACAACTAGCCCTAGAATATAGGACACTACTAACAAACTTAATTGACCAGGTCATACTTTGAACCAGTCTTCAATAAACTTCATATAGGTGGCTTTTGTAATCTGAAAGGATTACAGAGAATGAAAGGAGAAGAGCGATTCCCCGTTCTTGAAGAGATGAAGATTTCGGATTGCCCTATGTTTGTTTTTCCAACCCTTACTTCTGTGAAGAAATTAGAATTTTGGGGGGAGGCAGATGCAAGAGGTTTGAGCTCCATATTTAATCTTTGCATTCTTACGTCACTCAAGATTTTCAGTAAGACTTCACTCTTTGAAGAGATGTTCAAAATCCTTGAAAATCTCAAATACTTGAGTGTCTCTTACTTGGAGAGTCTCAAAGATATGCCTACCAGCCTTGATAGTCTCAATAATTTGAAGTGTTGATCTGGATATTCATTATTGTTACGCACTAGAAAGTCTCACTGAGGAAGGGCTGGCTGGATGGAAGGTTTAACTTCACTCATGGAGTTATTTGTTGAACACTGTAACATGCTAAGGTGTTTACCGGAAGGATTGCAGCTCCTAACAGACCTCGCAAGTTTAAGAGTTACTGGCTGTCCAGAAGTCGCAAAATGGTGTGAGAGGAATTGGAGAGGACCGGCACAAAATTGCGCACATACCAAATGTGTATATTGGTTTGTTTTGACTTTTGATCTATTTTTTTCTTTCTGAGGTTCTTTGTTTGTGAGTTTCCTCTAATGCTTTTCAACATTTCTGTTGGCTGATATGAAGCTGAAATTCGGAATGTATTTCTTCTTCTTTTTTTGATAAGTGAAAGCATAGTTAAACTCTCAATTCTCAAATGTAGATGATAATTAAGCTCTTAAGGATTTCCCAAGATTATTGCTGAATTAAGTAAATTCGTTATTAGTTTCAAAATGTATAGAGGATAAGCCTCCTTGGAACCTGATGAATGATATCTTGGGTGTCTTTCAAATTTCAAACACAGCGTCAAGCTATATTTGTAAAATTCTTATGGACAAACAAGTCATATTGCAAGAAAATTATAAAAGGATTATTATACTTGTTCTACTCCAAACGTAAAGATTTTGAAGAGATTTACTCTTAAAACTAACTAAATGATTCTTCCAATTCTCAAAGCAATTTATATTCCTTTCCAACCAAAGATGCAAAGAGGTTTTCCAAATTTGCTTTCTAGTAATATTCAGTGGCATCATTTTTTTTTTGCACGCTAGGAATAGATCTCATATACTCCCTCCTTCTCATTTTATGTGAGGTAATTTGACTCGGCAAAGATTATAAGAAAGAAATAAAAACTTTTTAAACATGTGATCTAAAATGAATAATAGAAATTTATGTGACTATAAATCATTTCATTAACAGTAAAATGAACGATTTAAATTTCAATTGTTATTTAATATAGAAATGTATCATTCTTTATGATACTGTCTAAAAAGGAAAATAAATCATATAGATTGTAACAAATGGAGTATCTACTTACGAATTAAAGCTGCGTGTAGAAGATTTTGGCATACAAATTAGGGACAAAAGACAAATATACCCCCGAACTATCATAAATGGTTTGTAGATACCCTCCATCATAATTTTGAGACATTGGTGCCCTTGTCGTTCAAAAACTAGAACATATATACCATTTGTACTAACAGAAGACTAAATAGGGACACGTGTGTCAATCCTATATTTCATATTGTTCTAATGAAGGGCATATATGCTTTAATATTTTAATAACATGATCACTTATTTCCCAAAAATATGACGAAAGATATCTGCGTGTCATTTATGATAGTTCAAAGGTATATTTGTCCCTTGCAAATTATAGGGAAAGCAAAGTATATTGAGATTCCATAAACAGTTTTCATGACGCAAAAAGTATATATTTATTGATTTCCCATTAGTGTATTTATAACAAGTAATTATTCATGATGCAATAATTTTTAACTCATTGTTTATTTGTGTTACAATTTCACTCCACACATATGGCAGAAGCTTTTCTTCAAATTGTGATTGAAAATATCAATTATTTCCTTGAAGGAGAACTTTCATTGCTTTTCAGTTTTGAAAATGAGTTTGAAAATCTTTCGAGCAGGTTTTCTACAATCCAATTTGTGCTTTAAAATGCTCAGATGAGGCAACTCAACGACAAGGCGATTAAAAACTGGTTACAAAAACTCAATGTTGCTACTTATAAAGTTGATGACATATTGGACGAATGTAAAAATGAAACAGCAAGACTCGGGCAGTCTCGATTAAGACGTTGTCATCCTGGGATTATTACCTTTTGTCATAAGATTGGGAAAAGTACGAAAGAGATGACGGAGAAACTAGATGCAATTGCTAACGAAAGAATGGATTTTCATTTGCAAGAAATGATTATAGAAAGACAAACAGTTATACGAGAAACAGGTGCTCATCTTAAATTAGTATTACAACAAACTTTATTTATATTCATTTTTTGGTAATTATCAAATTCATGTGTGTGTTTGGGTTGGGGGGAAAGTTTTAATACAGGGCTACTCAATGATTGCTAAATAGAAATCCTACTTAGTGTACTTGTTCACGTGGTTATTGTAGAATTCTCACAGATATGTGAAGAATTAAGGATTGTATTGATGATTGAATGATTGAGTTGCATACTCCTTATATTGGAGAAGAGTCCTATACTAGCTACACAAGAAATCCTAATATAACACAAATATGATATATACACCTTATCCTAGTCGTACAAAGTATAGACTTGTACATAAATTAGGATTGAGTAGTCTAGTCCTAGTGTAACTCAAACTCTAACTTGTCACACAGCTTTATCGAACATGTTCCTTTGACCTGTTCCATCAGCTTCCTTAACACTTCCCCTCAAACTAGTGAGTGGGGGAACTGTAACTCCTAGCTTGCGACGAAACTCATCAAAAACCTGTTTGGTTAATGCTGTTGTATTAATATCTGCTAGCTGGTCCTTAGACCTCACAAATTGATTAACAAGTTCTCCTCTAGCCACCTTCTCACGAACAAAATGATAGTCCATTTCAACATGTTTAGTTCTAGCATGCATAACTGGATTAACTGTCATGTACAAAGCACTCATGTTGTCACAATACAATATAGGTACAGATCGAAGAAACACCCCAAGATCATGAAGTAGCTACATGATCCATGTCATCTCTGATACAGTGGAGGCAAGTGCTATATACTCAGCTTCAGCACTTGAACGAGCAACTGTGGTCTGTTTCTTGGAGGTCCAAGAAATACAGTTTGCAACTAGGTAGATGTTATAGCCCATAGTGGATCTCCTAGTGGTGGTACAACCTCCCCAATCAGCATCGTATTACCCATACAACCTACATGGTGATTGTGAAATAAGTCTAAGTCCAAAGTGCAGAGTGTCTTTAATGTACCTGACAATTCTTTTCATTCCTTGAAGATGTGCACTGTTTGGATTTTACATAAATTGGCTTGCTAAATTCACAGCATGAGTAATATCGGTCTTGTGAGAGTCAAGTATTGAAGACTCCCCACTATCATTCTGTAAAAAGATGCTTCAACCAGGCTTCCCACAGCTTCATATAGACAATGCTTCTAAGCCAAAGGAGTGGCTATAGCCTTTGCAAAAGTCATTTCAGTCTTGTCTAGCAGCTCAGCAACATACTTACTCTGGCTTAAGTTGATGCCCCCATCAAAATACTAACATCAACTCCAAGAAAGAAGTGTAAATGGCCAAGATCTTTCATGGCAAACTCCTTCCCAAGTTGTAGAACCAATTCTGAGACATGAGATGGATTACTTCCTGTGACAATAATATCATCCACATATAACAATAGAAATATTTTGCCTTTGTGAGTTTTCAAAGTAAATAAGGAAGGGTGAGTTTTACTACAAATGAAACCAAGGTGCAAGATATGCATGTTAAACCTATCAAACTAGGCTCTTGGTGCTTGTTTAAGATCATACAATGCCTTTTTAAGTAGACATACATGCTGAGGATACTGGGGATTAATAAGACCAGGAGGTTGACTCATGTACACCTCTTCTTGTAAGAAGCCATGGAGAAAGGCATTTTTGACATCGAGTTGTCTAACTTCCCACTTTGAACTGACAACAATGGATAGAACAACCCTAATAGTTATTGATTTAATTACAGGACTGAATGTTTCTTCAAAATCTATCCCTTCAAGCTATGAGAATCCCCTTGCCACAAGTCTGGCCTTGTATCTATCTACAGTTCCATCAGCTTTTAATTTTGTCTTGAACACCCATTTTGATCCAACCAAGTTCACACTTGGAGATTTGGGCACCAAAATCCATATCTTGTTAGTATGTAAAGCATCAATCTCTTCTTGCATTGCTGCAAACCGATGAGGTGATTTTAGTGCATCCTTAGTAGTATTTGGTTCTCTCACAATTTATGTGCTGCTGCGAGCAACAAGTGACAAGTGTTATTCCTTCGCCTTGTTCCTGGTGATCATATGATACCCTTGTAGTGCAGGAAGTACCTCAACAGGTACATCACCCAAGGTAGTGGACTGGAGTGTAGCATTGTCAAGTTAATGGTCAATTGGTACATCAACTAAAGTGATTGTTTGATAATGATCATTGGTTGGACCTGTAAGAGCAACCTGTTCCTCACTGTTGCTGGCAGATTCAAAATCTGCAGCTGGACTTTCAATACTACTATACGGATCATCAACCTCAACCTGTTCATCAGCATCTGATCCTTCGCCTGAGAGGTCAATAATACTGTCATCATCAATGAGTACATGAGGTGTAGCAGCATTATCAGTAGTAATATGTGGACTAGGAGCCTGTACTTCCCCTTAATCACGATTATCATGTTCCTGCAGTTTAGAGAAAGATTCAACAAAAGTAGCAAGGTGAGGTGAGACTTCAATGTTAGTCTGAGATTGCTTTGAAGACACATAGGGTAATGTGTTTTCATCAAACTCAACATGTCTGGATATGTAAACCCTTCTTGTAGAGGATGATAGCATCTATATCCTTTGTGTAAGATGTTGTACCCAATGAACACACAAGGATATGTCTTTAGACTGAACTTATTGTTGCCCTTGATATATGGAAAACATCTACACCCGAACACTTTTAGACTGTTGTAATCAGGTTTTACCCCATACAACTTAACAAATGGAGTCACCATTTTTAGGACTGATGAAGGCAATCTATTGATGAGAAATACTGCAGTGAGGAAAGCTTCAACCCATAAAAATAAAGGTAGATTAGCATGAAGTAGTAGAGTTAGACCAGTCTCCACAATATGCCTATGTTTTCTCTCTGCAACTCCATTTTGTTCAGATGTGTTAGGACATGAAATATATCTCACATATCTCACAGTGCCATGATCTTCCAAATGCTTAATGAAGTCTGTTTGGATAAACTCACCTCCTCCATCATACTGAAAAATTTTAATCTCTTTACAAAATTGTTTTTCCACCATTTTATGAAATTTTAGCAAGACCTCAAAAAATTCAGACTTCTTTTTCAGTGGATAAATCCATGTATATCTTGTGTGATCATCAACAAAAATGACATAATATTTCATATGTTGGGAAGATTCGACAAGAGCAGGTCCCCATAAGTCAGAATGGATTTTCAATAAAGGTTCTTTCTCAATTTTATTTCTCAAATCAAAAGGAAGTTTACAACTCTTTCCCAACTGACAACTAGAACAAACAGTAGGCATTTTATTCCAACTACTAACATTGATGCAATTATTACTATTCAAAAACTTTAAAGACTTCAAACTAGGATGTCCTAAGCTAGTATGCCACATGTTGTCTGACGTGTACCAATCGTGTGCAGCAGTTAAAGCATAGAGATTGTTATCTTCCAAAGAATAGAGTCCATTCCTTTTAGTTCCTTTGGCCAGCAGTGTCCTTGTCTTCTTTTTCTTTACAACAAAGTTAGTTTCATCAAATTCAAGAGTGCAACAATTATCATTTGCAAGCTTACTAACTGAGAGTAAATTCATATTAATCTTAGGGACTACAAGAACTTCCTTTAATTTTACACTTGATTTGGATGTGTTCCCAACATGTGTTATGTCTAACTTTGATCCATTCCCAATAATAATTTGATTTGGTCCATTATAGTGTTTAAGATCAGTTAGGATACCTGAGTTATGTGTCATATGACTACTTGTTCCCGAGTCTACATACAAGGTGTCATCAGTGTTTTGAAGATTAGTAGTAGCCAATACTTGTGGTAGCTCATCTGTGGCTTGGTAAGAGTAATCCCACATGTAAAAACACTTCAGAGCAATATGGTTATTCCTATCACAAATTTGACACGCATCAGAATTATTCCTCTCATGACTTCCACTTAAAGGACTGTTCTGAGGACCAGGTCCGTTTCTGCTGTTATAAGAACATGTACCCTGTCCAGCAGGCTTAAAGCCTCTTCATCTGGAATTAAATTTATTGTTTCCTCTTCTTTGAGAGTAATTTCCTCTTCCCCTGCCTCTTTGGGTAGAGAATGCCATGTTATGATTTTGTTGAGGCACTTCTTCTTCATCCTCCCTCATATCAAAATCCCTAAGAGCATTAATAAATTGATTAAATGTAGGATACGGTGCCTTACCTAACATGACTGTTCTGAAGGTCTTGTACTTAAGACCTACACTTCTAGCAAAATTAATCACTTTGCTATCCTCATCTACAGGCTTGTGAATGGCTGCAAGGCCATCACATATGCCTTTGAATTCCTTAATGTATTCATCAATTGGTTTGGTTCCTAGCTTCACACTTTGCAGTTGTTGCTTGAGCTAGAACTCCTTATCTTTTATTGCTTGAAGGTATGCTTCTTCAAAGCATTCCCACATTTCCCTGGCAGTTGAGCAGCCTACGACCAGGTACATGCTTTCTTCTGTCAAGGTGCCTGATATCCAACTCCTTAGTAACACATCCTTCTCCTCCTAGTCATCAACAATGTTGCTGCCTTCTGCACCCTTCTCGCCTGCTACAGTTTTTTCAGTAGTCTGTCCAGTGGAACAGGTCTTTTTACGTTGTTCTGTGATGAGTTTTTTTGTTAGATCTAATACGTTAAAGAGCAGAAAAACTTTATTGCTCTGATACCATGTAGAATTCTCACAGATATGTGAAGAATCAAGGATGTATTGATTATTGAATGATTGAGTTACATACTCCTCATATAGGAGAAGAGTCCTATACTAGCTACACTAGGAATCCTAATACAACACAAATATAATATATACACATTATCCTTGTCGTACAAAGTATAGACTTGTACATAAATTAGGATTGAGTAGTCTAGTCCTAGTGTAACTCAAGCTCTAACTCGTCAGACAGTTTCACCGAACCTGTTCCATCAGCTTCCTTCAACAATTATAAGAGAAGATTAAATATTCTTTTGAATAAATAATATATTATTTAATAAAATATTTTAATAAAATAAATATATGCCAGCAACATTGAACATGTAAAAAATATTCCAAGAGTTGGATACGTTTCTTCCCTTAAATATATATTCAATAGAGATTTACTTCCCCACCCTCCCCATATCTTGAGATTATTAATGAGAGTTTGGTCATGAAATATTTTTACTTTTGGGGGAGCTCAACTTTGAAAAATATGTCTGATCATAAAATTTTGGATTTGCATAATTTTCAAAAATTTGAAAAATAACAAAATGTGTTTTCACTCCAAATAATCACAAAAAGTCAAAAACAACTCCTATTTGTATTCTTGGTAGAAAAATAACTCCAATTTTTAAATATCATTTTGCACTTTAAAAAGAAAAATTATTTTTTCAAATTTCACAATGAAATATAGCAAAAATAATTTTTTCAAATTTCACAATTGAAATTACTCCCTCTGTTTCAAAAAGAATGGTCTAGTTTGACATAAAACGGAGTTTAATAAAAGAAAGAAGATTTTTTAATCTTTTGGTTCTAAATTAAACTTATGTAAAATGTATCAAAATGCCCTTTAATCTTGTGGTCTTAAACATGCCACGTGGAAAGTTAAAGTTAAATTGCTGCCAAAATGAAAGGGATCATTCTTTTTTAAACAAACTAAAAAGGAAATAGAGATATTCTTTTTGAAACGGAGGGAGTACTTTGTATTTGTCGTTGGTCATGTTTAATTGTGAAATTTGAAAAAAAAAAATATTTTCAAAGTAAAATAATACTTAAAAATAGGAATTGTATTTGGCTATAAATACAAATTGAACTTGTTGCTTTTCAAATTCTTGAAAATTTTGATATACAACTTGAAATTTAATTTATAAACTTTCTTGTAAATTTTACCGTATATGCCCCAATTTTTTAACAATATTTTCGCTACTTCTTTCTCTTTTTCCATTCACACGTTGTTTTTAAATTTCTACTAATATTTTTTCTTCTTAAAGAATGAAAGAATAAAAAAAAAGAATAAAAAACTCAAATAATGATAATCAAAGAAGTAAAAAAAAAAAAAACTTGTGCGAAAAATATCGCATATACCCTACATGAATTTTCTTAAAATTAAAAATTACAAAAAAAAATTTAATTATTTATTTCACTTCTGTTAGATAAAAGGTATGTGTGAGTCACTTTTATAACGGTAGAGATATATGTGATTTACTTGATAACGAGAAGCATATCAGACAAAATTGAGGAGTATATCAGACCATCTTACCTAAATTTAATAAACATTAATCATATATTCACACATTATGGTAGAAAGGGAAAAAAAGCTTATTACTCTTTGTTATCCTTATAATTCCTTTATGAACTTGACTCATCTCCATTATGCATTCTCCCCATTTCCTCATGTTATAAAAAATTAAAATCTTGTAATTACCTTAGACCAGGTTCTGTTTTAACTGAACCACAAGTTTATGGAAGAGACAAAGAGGAAGATGAGATAATTAAAATCCTGATAAACAATGCCCAAGAGCTTCCAGTCCTCCCAATACTTGGTATGGGGGAATAGGAAAGACCACTATTGCACAAATGGTCTTCAATGATAAGAGAATAACTGAGCATTTCCATCCCAAAATATGGATTTGTGTCTCGGAAGATTTATGAGAAGAGGTTGATAAAGGAAATTGTAGAATTTATTGAAAGAATGTCACTTGGTGACATTGGCTTGGCTCCACTTCAAATCAAACTTCAAGAGTTACTTAATGGAAAAAGATACTTGCTTGTATTAGATGATGTTTGGAATGAAGATCAAGATAAGTGGGCTAATTTAAGACATGTCTTGAAGGTTGGAGCAAGTGGTGCTTCTGTTATAACCACTACTCATCTTGAAAAGGTTTGATCAATTATAGGAACTTTGCAATCATTTCGGTTGTCAAAATTGTCTCAGGAAGATTGTTGGTTGTTGTTCATGCAACGTGCATTTTGATTACACCAAGAAGACTTGAATACCAACCTTGTGGCTATCGGAAAGGAGATTGTGAAAAAAAGTGGTGGTGTTCCTCTAGCAGCCAAGACTCTTGGAGGTATTTTACGCTTCAAGAGAGAAGAAAGAGAATGGGAACATGTGAGAGATAGTGAGATTTGGAATTTACCTCAAGAAGAAACGTTTATTATGCCTGCCCTAAGGCTTAGTTATCATCATCTTCCACTTGATTTGAGACAATGCTTTGTGTATTGTGCAGTATTCCCAAAGGACACCAAAATGGAAAAGGAAAAGGTAATCTCTCTCTGGATGGCACATGGCTTTCTTTTATCGAGCAGAACTTTGGAGCTGAGAATGTGGGTAGTGAAGTATGGAATGAATTATACTTGAGGTCTTTTTTCCAAGAGATTAAAGTTAGATATGGTAATACTTACTTCAAGATGCATGATCTTATCCATGATTTGGCAGCATCTCTGTTTTAAGCAAACACATCAAGCAGTAATACCCGTGAAATTAATAAGATGATGTCCATTGGTTTTGTTGAAGTGGGGTCTTCTTACTTTCCTTCCCCTTGAAAAGATTGTCTCGTTAAGAGTTTTTAATCTAAGTAACGTACACTTTGAGTCGTTACCCTCTTCCATTGGAGATACCTGGACTTGTCTGCAGTTTTGGTATTTGTAGTCTTCCAAAGCAGTTATCAAAGCTTCAAAATCTGCAGACTCTTGATCTACATGGTTGTTATTAACTTTGTTGTTTGCCAAAAGAAACAAGTAAATTTGGTAGTCTCCAAAATCTTTTACTCGATGGTTGCAATAAATTGACTTGTAAGCCACCAAGGATAGGATCATTGACATGCCTTAAGACTCTAGATTGCTTTGTTGTGGGCGAAAGGAAAGGTTATCAACTTGGTGAACTAAGAAATTTAAACCTCCGTGGTGCAATTTCAATCACACATCTTGGTAGAGTGAAGAATGATAAAGAGGCAAAAGAAGCCAACTTATCTGCAAAAGAGAATCTGCATTCTTTAAGCATGAGTTAGGAAGGACTGCATAGATATGAATCAGAAGAAGTTAAAGTGATTGAAGCCCTTGTTGGGTTTAGCAAGTGTGAATGGAAAAGAAAAGAGAGAATATGAAAAGTGAGGGAACTATTTTGCAGGGAAAATGAAAAGTCATTTGCAAAGTGCAAATGAAAAGTCATTTCTCCCATATCGGCAAAAGAAAGGGAAATTGTTGTCCTTATGTAAGGAAACACTTTCATTACTTCTTAAAGAGCTAAGAAGAAGATGCCCCCTCGCGCCGTCGTCGTCGTGGCTCGGATTTGGATTTGGATTTGGATGTGATTGATTGATAAATTTTTTGGACAAAATTTATTTAATCAGTTTTTGTTAAATCAAATAAATCCTGTTAATATTATCTCAATTTGCGGGTAACGGTAACATTCCGAAAACTTGTTACTCTTTCCGAAAAGTCGTTACTTTCTGAAAAGCCGTTATTTTCCTAACAGACACATTTTTCCAAAAAGTTATTACTTTTTCCAAAAGACACAACTTTTTGGATAAAACGGGTCTGAACAGATTTCTCTGAACAGACACGTTTCTTGCTGAAAATGGCTATTAAAGGAAGTCAATTTTCGTTTTTTCAAACACAAAAATTTTTCCTGCTCTGCATAAATTTTTTCTCTCAAACAAATCAAAGTGTCGATCGACTGAGTCTGTGTGACTTGTTGCTGTTCTGCAGTTCGATGAAGTTAAAGAAATTTGAGGTACCGCTATTTCTTTAACAGGATTAATCCGTTTTATCTTAGGAGAAATTAATCCATAACCTCGGGTACAGTGAGGGGATTAAATTTCTTAAGGAGACATAGTAGTTTCTGTGGACTCGGATTACTTCTTGTATTCTATTATACTTTCTGTTTCATCTTATTCTGTTTCTGTTTTATTTTTGGCTAACCTTATAATACAGGTTGAATAACAATCTTAAGAAATTTAAAAGTTTCTGTATTTAAGGTTTCTGGAGATTAAAACCTTTATGGTTTTCTACTCTGCTTGAATTTTTAAAATTCATTCGATTAACGATTAAAAGAACATAAAAACTTTATCATTAAATCAGAAATAGTATGTGTAAAGATTTGTTCTTTACTGTTAGTATTTCAAATACTTAAATTATCTGTCATTTGTAACATAAAAAATGACTAATTCAAGTCAAGTGAATGCTGGAACAATGAGTGCTGCAATAGTAAGTGCTACAACAACATCGGTTGCACACAATCGTTCAAATGCTGCCTTAGCGCCGGCTGAGAAACCTGCAAATTTTCTGGAGTCAACTTTAAGAGATGGCAGCAGAAGATGTTCTTTTATCTCACTACTTTGAGTCTGCAGAAGTTCATTAATGAGAATGTTCCTGTTATGTCAGATGAAACTCCGCCTGATGAACGATTCTTGGTAACAGAAGCATGGACACACTTAGATTTTTTGTGTAAAAATTATATTCTGAGTGGCCTGCAAGATGATCTGTACAATGTGTACAGCAATGTCAAAACCTCAAAAGAACTCTGGGATGCTTTAGAAAAGAAGTACAAAACAGAGGATGCCGGAATGAAGAAATTCATTGTGGCAAAATTTCTGGACTATAAGATGATAGACAGTAAGACCGTTGTCACCCAAGTTCAAGAACTGCAGGTCATAATCCATGATCTCCTTGCTGAAGGTATAAATTTATTTAATGCCTATGTTAGAAATATTAAGTTTTTTCTTAATACTCACATAATCTTTAATGAAGGATTGATTGTGAATGATGCCTTTCAAGTGGCTGCAATTATTGAAAAATTACCTCCATTGTTGAAGGACTTCAAAAACTACTTGAAACATAAACGCAAGGAGATGACTGTTGAAGATCTCATAGTAAGGTTGAGAATCGAAGATGATAATAAGGCTGCAGAAAAGAGGTCACGTGGTAATTCAGCAATATCTGGAGTAAATTTTGTTGAAGAAGATCCCACAAAATTAAAGAGAAGAAAGAAAGCATCTGGTCCAAAAAGCAATCCTCCTAAGAAGAAATTCAATGGAAACTGCTTCAACTGTGGCAAACATGGTCATAGGGCTACTGAGTGTCGGGGTCCTAATAAGGACAAGAAAAAGAAGGATCAAGCAAACTTGGCTGAATCCAAAGGAGAAATGGACGATCTCTGTGCAATGCTTTCAGAATGTAACTTGGTTGGAAATCCAAGAGAATGGTGGATAGATTCTGGTGCCTCATGCCATGTTTGTGCACACAAAGAATTATTTTCATCATATACTCCAGCACCTACAGATGAGAAGTTATTTATGGCAAACTCCGCTGTTGCAAAGGTGGAAGGAACTGGCAAAGTCCTATTAAAGATGACATCAGGCAAGGTGGTGACTTTGAATAGGGTCTCCTATGTTCCAGAATTGAGAAAGAATTTAGTTTCAATTCCAGTTCTGACCAAGAATGGATTCAAATATGTATTTATTTCTGATAAAGTAGTAGTAAGCAAAAATGATATGTATGTGGGAAAAGGCTACCTTAGTGATGGCCTTTTCAAACTCAATGTAATTGCAGTTGATATGAATAAATATTTTGCTTCTTCTTACTTGCTTGAGTCTAAATGTTTATGTCATGAACGTTTGGGACACGTTAATAACAAAACCTTGTGAAAACTGATTAACTTAAATATTTTGCCAAAATTTGAGTGCAATAAATCAAAATGTCAAATTTGCGTTGAATCTAAGTATGCTAAGCATCCTTATAAATCTGTTGAAAGGAATTCAAATCCTTTAGAATTGATTCACACTGATATTTGTGACATGAAGTCAACACCATCACGTGGTGGGAAAAAGTATTTCATAACTTTTATTGACGATTGCACTAGATATTGTTATGTCTATTTGCTAAATGGTAAGGATGAAGCAATAGATGCATTTAGGCAATATAAAACTAAAGTTGAAAATCAGTTAGATAAAACGATCAAAATGATCAGAAGTGATAGAGGTGGAGAATATGAATCTCCATTTGCAGAAATATGTTTAGAAAATGGAATAATCCATCAAACTACTGCTCCCTACACTCCTCAGTCTAATGGAATTGCAGAAAGGAAAAACCGAACTTTAAAAGAAATGATGAATGCATTACTTATAAGTTCAGGTTTACCACAAAACTTGTGGGGGGGAAGCTATCCTTACAGCAAAATCAAATACTTAATAGAGTGCCTCACTCAAAGACAAATGTAATTCCATATGAGAAATGGAAAGGTAGAAAACCCAACTTAAAATATTTCAAAGTGTGGGGGTTGTCTAGCCAAAGTCCAAGTTCCTATACCTAAGAGGGTAAAAATAGGGCCTAAGACTGTGGATTGTGTATTCATTGGATATGCCACAAATAGTAAGGCATATCGATTTTTGGTTCATAAGTCAGAACATCCGGATATTCATGATAATACAGTAATTGAATCAGATAGTGCTGAATTTTTTGAACATATCTATCCGTATAAAAATAGACTTGAGTCATCTGGTGGGGGGTCTAAACAACCCAGAGAAGAACCAAAAGAGAATGAACCCAATGAAGAAAGTCCAAGACGCAGTAAACGTCAAAGGACATCTACTTCATTTGGATCTGATTTTGTAACATTTCTTCTTGAAAGTGAGCCTCAAACATTCAAGGAAGCAATGTTGTCTAGCGACTCAACCTCTTGGAAGTAGGCTGTTAATAGTGAAATTGAATCAATCTTAAGCAATCATACTTGGGAGTTGGTTGATCTTCCTCCAGGGAACAAACCCTTGGGTTCAAAATGGATCTTTAAAAGGAAGATGAAAGATGATGGAACTATTGACAAATATAAAGCAAGACTTGTTGTCAAAGGTTTTAGACAAAAAGAAGGTCTTGATTATTTTGACACATACTCGCTAGTGACTAGGATTACATCAATTCGTATGTTCATTGCACTAGCTGCAGTATACGGTCTTGAAATTCATCAAATGGATGTGAAAACAGCCTTCTTAAATGGAGAGCTGGAAGAAGAAATTTACATAGAACAGCCTGAGGGTTTTGTAGTTCCTGGTAAAGAAAAGAAAGTGTGCAAACTTATTAAGTCACTTTATGGACTAAAACAAGCACCAAAACAATGGCATGCAAAGTTTGATCAAACCATGTTGTCAAATTGATTTAAGATCAGTGAATGTGATAAAAGTGTTTACATTAAAGATACTCCAAATCAGGAAGTCATTGTATGCCTATATGTAGATGACATGCTTATAATGAGCAAAGACATTGCTAATATAAAAGCTACAAAGCGTATGCTCGCTAGTAAGTTTGATATGAAAGATTTAGGAGTTGCTGATGTGATATTAGGAATTAAAATTCTTAAAACTCCTAACGGTCTAGCATTGTCTCAAACTCATTATATTCAAAAGATACTTGAAAAATTCAAATTTTTAAATTTCAAAAGGGCAAAGACTCCAATTGATGTGAACCTTCATCTTGCAAAGAATAAAGGTGAAAGTCAGTCTCAATTGGACTATGCTAGCGTATTGGGAAGCTTAATGTATGTCATGAATTGTACACGACCAGACATAGCTTGCGCTATCAGTAAACTGAGTCGATACACAAGTAATCCTAATCAAAATCATTGGTTGGCAATGAAGAGAGTTTGGGATACTTAGATGACACTCAAAACTATGCTTTACATTACAACAAATATCCAGTCGTTCTTGAAGGATATAGTGATGCAAATTGGATTACTAGGTCAACTGAAACAAAATCCACAAGTGGATACGTCTTTACTATTGGTGGAGGAGCAATATCTTGGAAATCATCCAAACAAACATGTATAGCTCGCTCTACAATGAAGTCTGAATTCATTGCTTTAGACAAGGCAGGTGAAGAAGCTGAATAGCTCCGGAATTTCTTAGAAGATATTCCATTTTGGCCCAAACCAATGGCCCCTATATGCATACACTGTGATAGTCAAGCTGCAATAGGAAGGGCTGGAAGCATATGTATAACGGCAAGTCTCGTCACATAAGACGAAGACATAACTCTGTGAGACAAATACTCTCTAGTGGAATTATCACAATTGACTATGTGAAGTCAAAAGATAATGTGTCGGATCCACTTACAAAAGGCCTAACTCGAGAGGGAGTTGAGAAATCATCGACGGGAATGGGACTATGGCCGAGAACAAGTCATCGTGGCGGTAACTCTACCTAGAAGACTGGAGATCCCAAGATCTAGGCTCAAGGAGATAAAACAAAGTCATTGATGACGGTTCAACATTTTCAAAAATTATTTTATGGTCCATTCTCATGATGAGACAATGTTTAGTAACCAGGATAAAGACATAAGGACTTTTTAATGGTTTCTAAGTTTGATATAGGGAATATCAAATGGTGTACCTATGGGATAACACATTTAGAAATCACCTATGTAAGTGTGAAGTGTAAGCCGCTTCAAGGAGAATCCAGTAAGGCCAGTTCTTTAAGCACTTACTATCCGAGATGTGTTCATGGCTGAAACGAACAAAACAATGAGAACTAAGAACAGTTCAAGGGTTGATTGTGTGACATATGTTGTCTAGGTATACACCAAAGCTCGACGGTTCAAAGATATCAAATCTACCGATTGACCGAGTATATCTGATAGATGTTCACTATGGAAAGTTTAAAGGGAAACCTACTTATCCAGATACGATTAACCTTTACCTACAAGACACACAAGTTTTTTTCATGCATATGTTTTAACAATAGCCTTCCCCATTCATGTGGGGGATTGTTGGGTTTAGCAAGTGTGAATGGAAAAGAAAAGAGAGAATATGAAAAGTGAGGGAACTATTTTGGAGGGAAAATGAAAAGTCATTTACAAAGTGCAAATGAAAAGTCATTTCTCCCATATCGGCAAAAGAAAGGGGAAATTGTTGTCCTTATGTAAGGAAACACTTCCATTACTTCTTAAAGAGCTAAGAAGAAGATGCCCCCTCGCGCCGTCGTCGTCGCTCGCTCGGCTTCGGCTTCGGCTTTGGCTTTGGCTTTGGAGATAAATTTTTTGGACAAAATTTATTTAATCAGTTTTTGTTAAATCAAATAAATCCTGTTAATATTATCTCAATTTGCGGGTAACGGTAACAATTCAAAAAGTTGTTACTCTTTTCAAAAAATCGTTACTTTCTGAAAATCCGTTATTTTCCTAACAGACACATTTTTCCAAAAAGTTGTTATTTTTTCCAAAAGACACAACTTTTTGGATAAAACGGGTCTGAACATATTTCTCTGAACAGACACGTTTCTTGCTGAAAATGGCTATAAAAGGAAGTCAATTTTCGTTTTTTCAAACACAAAAATTTTTCCTGCTCTGCATAAAATTTTTCTCTCAAACAAATCATAGTGTCGATTGACTGAGTCTGTGTGACTTGTTGTTGTTCTGCAGTTCGCTGAAGTTAAAGAAATTTGAGGTACCGCTATTTCTTTAACAGGATTAATCCGTTTTATCTTGGGAGAAATTAATCCATAACCTTGGGTACAGTGAGGGGATTAAATTTCTTAAGGAGACATAGTAATTTCTGTGGAAACGGATTACTTCTTATTTTCTATTATACTTTCTGTTTCATCTTATTCTGTTTCTGTTTTATTTTTGGCTAACCTTATAATACAGGTTGAATAACAGCCCTGAAACCACACCCCAATCTGAAATATTTAACAATCAGTGGCTTCAGATGATTCCGTCTCCCTAACTGGATGAATCACTCAGTTTTGAAAAATGTTATCTCTATTCTAATTGAATATTGTGGAAAGTGCTCATGCTTACCACCATTTGGTGAGTTGCCTTGTCTACAAAATCTAGAGTTACGTAATGGGTGTGTGGAATATGTTGATGTTGATGTTGATGTTGATTCTGAATTCCACAGGTTTCCATCCCAGAGAAAACTTTGTATAAAATATTTTAATAGTCTGAAAGGATTGCTGAAAAAGGAAGGAGAAGTGCCATTCCCTGTGTTTGAAGAGATGACAATTCACGGGTGCCATGTGTTTGTTTTTCCGACCCTTTCTTGTGTCAAGACATTGAAAGTTTATGTGACAGATACAATAGCTTTGAGGTCCATATCTAATCTTAGGGCTCTTACTTCCCTCGACATTACATTTAACAAAGAAGCTACTTCACTCCCAGAAGAGATGTTCAAAAACCTTGCAAAGCTCAAAGACTTGACTATCTGTTACTTAAAGAATCTCAAAGAGATGCCTACCAGCCTGGCTTGTCTCAATCTTTGAAGAGTCTGTGGATTCATAGGTGTGACGCACTATAGAGTCTTCCAGAGGAAGGGGTGAAAGGTTTAACTTCACTCACACAGTTATTTGTTTATGACTGTAAGATGCTAAAATGGTTACCCGATGGATTGGATCACCTAACAACCCTCACAAGATTAGAAATTCGGGGATGTCCAACACTGATGAAGCGGTGTGAGAAGGGAATGGGAGAAGACTGGCACAAAGTTTCACACATTCCTAATATTAATCTGGAAATATATTCCTAAATATTATTTGTAATTGTTTCTTTGTTTGTGAGTCTTTTTGGTTCCTGCCATTGTATGAAATTTTCTGATTTTATTTTGAAAACAAATCAATGATTTGTACGATCCATTTGTATTATTGGCTAACAATAATGTTGTTGATTAATACTTTCTGAATAAATGTTGGAAAAGACTCTAAATCACATCGGTGACAACAAATGTCACTTGAAGAAATTGAGAAAAAGTGTAACGGGGAGAAGTTCACATTTGACTTTTTTTTTCAAAAGCACCAAGTTGACAACTAGAGAGATTATGTGCTTTTCAGACCGAGTATGTTATCATCACCGTCCAATTGATTCCTAAAAGACCATAAAATGTTAAAATAAATATCTCACCACTCTCTGAATGGAATACGATTTTCTTTTATCATTTAGAAAATTTGGCGCTTGGGAATGTTGGTGATGAAGTATGGAAATATTTTTATATTCTTGAGGTCTTTCTTCCTAGTGGTCGAAGAAGATAAATTTGGTAATACTTATTTGCTAAAAGATTGACAAGATAAAATATCAAATTTTTTTGAAAAACTTTTTTGTGGAAAGATTACCACAGAATAAAAGAGATGGTAAAAATGTTTGAAATCAAAAGAAACAGTTATTGGATTGAACTACAAAAAACAAATAATTGAAACATAGAGGGCCCATGGTGGAATAATTGAGTTTGTAATTATTACAACTCCATCAACTTAAGATTTGTGTTTCTTACTTTCAGTTGTCCGTAAAATCCACTTATGATCCGTAAGTGATTCGATAGGGACTTGACTATTTGATAGTGATTCGCTAAAATGACCATAACTTCTTGATCTAGATTCAAATTGAATAACAATTGGATGGTTGACAAGGGCTTTAATTTGATAGATTATGGTGTTGGGTTTTAAAAGGTGGAAATGAAAAATGAAGAGTTTCGGCTTTTATGAAAGGCTGCGACTTTTATGAAAAGTTGTGATTTTTATGAAAGGTGACGACCTTTTCGAAAGATTGGACTTTTCCAAAGGTTTGTGATATTTTCGGTAAGGCACAATAAGAACTTTTTTCGCACTACCCTTTGTTTTCTATAAATTGAGGGATTTCCTCTCATTTTAATAATAGAATTTTTGAACTTCTACTACTACTAAATCTAGTATTCTAAGTGTACTTTACTGTCGTTGGGTGGTTCGCTGACACCAGCATTTTGGGTATCAATACACTGGTGATTGAGATCATTCTATCCTGGGAGAACATATTCTGAATCAATCGAATACTATAGGGGAATAATTTCCTTAATGGACAATGTGCATTCAGTGGGATTGATTTTCTTTCTGTTTTTTCAGATTCTGGTATGTGTTATAAATTTTAAATTCGTGAATTAATTGTTGTTCTTCTGTTCTTCACTGGTTCGTTAAACTTTGGTAACTTCGTGTTTCAGCAAAGTTTGTTGAAATCAGTAAAAAAATTAAACACAGATTGATAATAATTCTTCTTTAAGAAAAATATTTCGTATATTTTTTCTAATATGTTTATGATTCTAGTTTCTCTACTAGTTTTAATTTCTAATTGTAAAAATGTTCTTAAACTTTGTTGTGTCTTATCAAGTTCTTCAAAGATTTGTTCTAAGTATCTTAGGAATACAGGATGAACAACAATCTTAAGGAAATTATTATATTGTTAGTATTTTTTGTATTCTACTGATTCTGAGAATCTGATCATGGAAGTAGAAGATAAATGCATTACTTCTCCATAATTCGTTGCTTTGTTTAGCAAGGTCGAAGTGAGAATGTAACAGAAAAAATGTGTGGTATTCCGATTAAAGATTACACCAGGTAACCTTCTTATTATTTATCGAAGGAGGAAAATAGTTCTAAGAGTTAACAATTTTGATTTTTTGTCATGTTATCTTTGGAAAAAGATATGCAAACTATATGTTGTGGAATAAAATTTGTTTGGCAAGTAATGTTGCCTTTAAAATTCTTCAGCTTGCAAAATGAGAGATGCACAATTTTGTTTGATAAAATAGTATGTCAAATGTTATAGTTGGAAGACTATTTGAAAAGAAAAACATTTCTATGTGATAAAGACTATGTTTAATTCCATTTGGAGACTAAAAAACTTTTGTAATTTTGTACTCCTTGTCAATTTGATTATCTGATTGTTGTGAATTAAAAACTTTTGTAGTTTTATACTCTGAATAAATTATTCTATGCAATTGATTTGAAGAATATGAAAACTTCACCTACTAAGTCTGTGTTGTACTTTAGATTTTCTATAAATACCACTTTTATATAAAAACATTCTAAATACTAAGTGGTATGTCTATTTGTGATTGAGGAAAAAGACCAGTGACTAAGAGTTGGTAAGTTTGTGGAATGAACTTCCACACTATGTAAAGATTGTCAAAGAGAATTAAAACTGTATAATTCTTTCGTAGAATAATATTTTCAAAAGAGGTTTTATATTGCCGATGACAAGGTGATGACTCTAAACAATGTATTTATCACACAAAATTGTAAGAAATAGGAACAAAATATTAGTGAGAAAATAGCTACCTCGCGAAGAGCTTTTCGAACTCAATATTTTTATTTGTTCTTACTTGCTTGATTCAAAGTTTGTGACATGAACACTTGGGGCATGTCAATTACAAAACCTTGTAAGAAAAACTGATTAACTTAGAAGTTTTGTGTAACTTTGAGTGCAATAAATAAAAATATCATGTTTGTGTGAATCTAAATATGCTGAGCATTCTTATAAATCTATTGAAAGGAATTCTACTCCCTTAGAGTTGATTTAAACCGACATTTGTTATATGAAGTCAACACCATCTTGTGATGGAAAAAAGTATCTCAGAACTTTCATTGACAATTGCATTAAAAATGACTATGTCTATTTGCTGAATGGTAAGGATGAAATAATAGAAATGTAGACAATATAATATCGAAGTTGAAAATCAGATGGGAAAAAGATAAGAAGTGATAAGAATGGAGAGTATGAATCTCCTTGTGCAGAAATAAGTTTGAAAGTGGATTTATCCATCAAACTTCTGCCCTATTCACCTCAATCTAAAAAAAAATGGAACGTTGAAAGAAATAATGGATGAATTATTTATAAGTTCGGGTTTACCATAAAACTTGTGTAGAGGAACTATTCTTACTGCAGAAGGGAACAACAAAAAGTTATCTTTTCAGAAAGAAAACAATTTTATTTTTTAGGACACAATCTATTCCATATGAGAAATGGAAAGGAAGAAAATCCAATTTAAAATATTTCGAAGTGTGGGGGTGTCTACACAAATTTCAAGTTCCTATTCCTAAAAGGATTGAAACAGGACATAAGACTGTGTACTATAAATTTAGACTTGAGTAGTCCAGTGAAAGGTCTAAACGACTTGAAAAGAACAAAAGGACAATGTACTTAATAAAGAGATTCAGATGCGTAGTAAATGTCAAAGGACATATACTTCCTTCGAATACGATTTTATAACATTTCTTGTGTCTTATATAGACTCATCATTTTGGACATATGATGTCAATAGTGAGATTGGTTCATTTGAGCAATCCTATTGGAAGTTGGTTGATCTTCCGCCAGGAAATAAACCTTTGGGTTCAAAGTGAATCCTCAAAAGGAAATTGAAAGTCTATGGAACTTTTTACAAATATAAAGCGAGACTTTTTGTCAAAGGCTTTAGAAAAAAATAAGGTCTTGATCTTTTCGATACATACTCGCCAATAACTAGAATTATATTCATTTGGATGTTAATTGTGTTAGTTTTGGTATATGACCTCCAAATTTATCAAATGAATGTAAAAACAACTCTCTTAAACGGAGAATTGGAGGAAGAAATTTACCTGGAATAGCCCGAGGATTTTATGGTTCCTGGTAAATAAAAGAAAGTGTGCGAACTTATTAAGTCACGTTATGGACTAACACAAACACCCAAACAATGACATAAGAAATTTGACCAAACCATGTTGACAAATGGATTTAAGAATGATGAAAGTGGTAAATGTGTTCACATTAAAATAACAAGGTCATTGTTTGCTTCTACATTGATTTTATGTTGATCATCAATAGAGACACTAATGACATAAATGCTACTAAATGTATGCTAGAAAGTAAGTTTGGAATATCATATCTTGGAGTTGTTGATGCAATCTTAGGTATAAGAATTCTTAGAACTCCATAATGTTTAGCATTTTCACGGTATCACTGCATTGAAAAGGTACTTGACTAGTTCAAATATTTGGATTTTAATATTGTCAAGTCTCGAATAAATGTGAGCTTAGAATTTCAAAAGATTGAAAGTGAAAGTGACTTACAATTGGATTGTGCTAGAATATTGGGAAGTATGATGTATATCATGAAATGTGCGCGATCAGATATGTATTTTCTATTAATGAACTGAGTTGATTCACAAGTGATCCCAATAGAACTCATTAGATGACAATAAAAAGTGTTTTGGAGTATTTGAGAAATCCTTAAAACTATGTCTTGCATTATATCAAGATCCAGCAGTATTGAAAGGATATAGTGATCCAAATTGGATCACCTGACAAATGAAGTAAAATCCACGAGTGGATATGTATTTCCTCTTGGTAGAGGAGCAATCTCTTGGAATATTTCAAAAGAGAAATGTATCGCTAGCTCTACAATTATCTTTGAGCTAGGTGCGCTAGATACGGTCGGTGAATAAGTTGAAAGACTCCAGAATTTCTTGATAGATATTCTTTTATGGACCAAACCATTGACATTAGTATGCATACACTTTGATAGTCAAGATACAATAGGTAGGGCATGGAGCATGATGTATAACAGAAAGTCTCATCATATAGGACATCGACATGATTCCGTTAAAAAACTACTCTCTAGTGGAATTATCAGAATTGACTATGTAAAGTCAAAGGATATTTTTTCGGATACACTTACAAAAAAGCCTAACTAGAGAGAAAGTTGAAAGATCATCTATGAGAATAGATTTCCGGCTTAGGACAAGTCATCATGGAGGTAATCTAGCAGACTGGAGATCCCAAGAGCTAGATTCAAGGATTAAAAAAAGTTGTGAATGATGGTTCAACATTGTCAACCAACTCAACTCATTCTCATGATGAAGACAATGCTCAGGAACAAGGATACAACATTAAGGCTTATTAATGAGTTAAATAAAGCTTAATGGTTTTAAAGATTTGCTAAGTTTGGTAGAGTTGACAAAATAGTGTTTCCACGCGATAACATGGTTAGAAATCACCTATGTGAGTGTGAAATGTAAGCTGCTTCGAAGAAGATGATTGTCAAAAGTCCATCTCTCTATACACTACTGAAACCAGGAGGTGTTTATGGCTGAAACAAACATAATTGTAAGAACCATAAACGGTAAAGGGTTAATTGTGTGACATATGGTTTTTTAGGTATACACCAAAGCTCAGTGGTTCAAAGATATCGCATCTACCGATTGACCGAGTATATCCGACATATGTTTACTACAGAAAGTCCAAGGGGAAACCTACTTATCCAGATGCAATTAATTCTTGCTTGTAAAGTACACATACTTGTCTGTTTTGTTGTCTTGGAGTCATTCCCCATTCATGTAGGGGATTGTTGGTTTTTAAAATGTGTGAATGGGAAATGAAGAGTTTTGACTCTTATTAAAAGCTACGACTTTTATGAAAGGTTGCGACTTTTATGAAAGGTGACGACCTTTCCGAAAGATTGTGACTTTTCCAAATGTTTGTGACATTTTTGGTAAGGCACAATAAGAACCTTTTCGCACTACCCTTTGTTTTCTATAAATTGAGGGATTTCCTCTCATTTTAATAATAGAATTTATGAACTTCTTCTACTACTATTAAATCTAGTATTCTAAGTGTACTTTACTGTCATTGAGTGGCTCGCTGACACCAGCGTTTTGGATATCAATACACTGGTAATTGATATCATTGAGTGGCTCGCTGACACCAGTGTTTTTGCTATCAATACACTGGTGATTGAGATCATTCTATCCTGGGAGGACATATTCCAAATCAAACATCGGATACTAGATGAGAATAATTTCCTTAATGGACATTGTGCATTCAGTGTGCTTGATCTTCTTTCTATTTTTCCAGATTCTGCTATGTGTTACAGATTTTAAATTCGTAAATTAATTTATGTTCTTATATTCTTCACTGGTTCGTTAAACTTTGGTAACTTAGCATTTCTGCAAAGTTTGTTGGAACCAGTAAGATTTTTTAAACACGGGTTGACCATAATTCTTCATTAAGAAAAATATTTCGCATATTTTTTCTAATCTGTTTATGATTCTAGTTTCTCTACTAGTTTTAATATTCTAATTGTAAAAATATTCTTAAACTTTGTTATGTCTTATCAAGTTCTTCAAAGTTCTGTTATAAGTATCTTAGAAATATAAGATGAACAACATATGATCCACGTAATTCTTCAGAGATATGCTTGTTTGAATTTGACACTTGTATAAACTAATACAGAAACTTAATCGGCAGACAAGCTTTCAACTTAACTTTGCTCCTTTATTATGACTTTAATTCACATTCAATACAGTACTTTACGCTCTTAAGCATTGTAAACATTTTAATACACCAAATTTACACATTCAATAAGTTGGACTAATTGATAACTTGGAATGATAAAAAGTGGTGTTCTTTTGAAAAAAATACTGCAGATAAAGCTAAAAGATTGACAAACCAATTGCCAAGTTAAATCTTTTATTAAAGTTACACATTCATTGTTTACAATTCTAGTTTTCAAAAAATGTCAAATAATTGTTGAATGAGCTGGTAGTTTTTCTTGTTCTTCAATTTTGGTTATCACTGGCTATTTTTTGTGCTTCGTTTATTGCATTATTTCATTGTTGTTCTTTCTTTTGTATGTTGTGTACAACACATGCACTGTTTTATTTAAGATAAAGATCCATCAGAAACAACATCTCTATCTTTCTAAGAGATAGGGGTAAGGTTTGCATACACTTTGCCCTTTCAAGTCCCACTTGTGGGATTACACTTGGTACGTTGTTGATTGTTACGTCTGCCAAATCGTCGAGAAGGGGCAATTCCAGGTTGTTGTTTTATGAAGGACTTTTCAAGAAGGAAAAAACACACACTTAATGTTAAAGTTAAGGTTCTTGCTTGCCTAATTCTCATAGTTCTAATCTGAACAAGCAAAATTTATGGCAAAAGTTATCAAGACTGCTAAATTGGAAGTTTTTTCAAGTCAGTCAAAGAGTTAACTGAATCAGATCATGTGACTAGCTTAAATTTGTAGTAGGCAACTGCAGACCCATTCAAAGTAGATATGATTGACAATCAGGGCGGATCTAGGGGGGTCGAGAGGGGTTTACTTATATCTTAACAACATAAGACTAGTAAATAGAAAAAAAGGGGATTGATATTTTGGTTAATAAAATTATTAAGTACAATCATCTTTCTTTGTTTTGTTACTTCCATCATTCCTCACTTTTATGAATTATGATGCGCCAAATCTTATTCGACAGTCGGTGAATATATTTTTTTCTTTAATTTATTAGAATGACATATTTCATGCCATAAAAGAACTCCGGAAACAGGATCTATTTGTTGTGTATATATATATATATATATATATATATATATATATATAAACGAGTTAATTCTCTAAATGGGCACCCATGTTTAGAGAATTGTCTTGAAATATCTATCATTTATGTTTCACTTAGGACCCAAATATCATTATTTTCATCCAAAAAAAATTCTTTAATTTATTAGAGTCTTTTTTTAATAATAGACTTATTTAATTCATCAAACCCATTTAACTATAATGATGGTCTTATTATTTTTTAAAAATATATATTGATTTATTAAGAAGAAATTTTCATACTTAAGAATCTTTTATCATGATTAAACTTTTATTTTTTATTCTATCAAAAATAGGGTTTTAAAACATACTATAATATCATCAATTTTGAATACTTATAAGCACATATATTCAAAAAAAAATTTTTTTTTTGATATAATCACTCATGAATGTTAACTTACATCAATTACTCATAAATTCTATAATGAATCTATAATATTAAATGTCAATTAACTATTACAATAGAATTAATTGTGTACTTTGAAATTCATGACTATAATATTATTTTAAATCAAAAAAAAATAGAAAATGAATAATATTATTGCTAATTTTTTTTCCAAAAAAATACTAAGTATCTCAAAAGTCTCTTTCTATTCTAGTTGATACGTTATGTCATCATTTAAAAAATAATAGACCTATTTAACTCAGTAAGTTTATGTCTCTATAAAATAAATATATAAATGACGTATGAATTTATAAAGATTATTAAAAAAGTAAAAAATCTAATTCCTTTCATATTTTTCAACCAAACGAACTTCAATGATTTTTTTTGTGTGTGCGCAATTGTTACCTAAGAGTCTTTGAAATCCCTAACTAAATTATTTGAAAATTTTGAGCAATATTTTATATAAAAGATTTCAAATAAATTTGTTGAGGTTGACAAAAAGTTGGTAATTTATTATTTAACTTTTGTTTTTAATTAATATTTTATTTGTATTCTTTCATTGCTATTACATTATATTTTAACTTATCATACAATTAAACACGGCAAAATGGTCCGATGGACCTTATACTTGTATCAGATTGTAAAGTGAACCTTTTTACTTATGACTTTGTCAAGTGAACACTTAAACTTAATGAAACACAATAATTTAAACCCTTTTTTCATTTGAAGAGGGTGTGTGTGATACAACCAATTACATGTGTAATCCACATCATTTTTAAGGACAAGTCAGAAATTAAATATTAAAAAATAAATATTTTTTTTAAAAAAGCAAATTTTTCTTCTCAAAATGGGTTACACCTCCTTTCCCATCTCTTTCAATAAACCCTAGCCGCCCCCAAATTCCAAACCCACCTCCCACTCCCATCTTTTTCCATCTGCCTTAATTAAGCACAAAAGATACACCTGCTGCCATAACTATAGCTTGAATATTGGGTGTTCTGATTTGGCAAATTTAAAAACAATATGAATTTTGTTTCACAAAAACTTTGGAATTCAAGAATTTTTAGAAATTTGCTGAGAATACATAAATCCCCAAAGACCAAAAAAGCTAGATTGAAGAAACAATGAAGATTTTAACAGTGACGGTGTAATTTTCTTCCTGATCTCCAACAAAAAGCTGAAATCGAGTTAATGGACCATCATTAGAATGATTCCTTCAGTTACTACAATCAATACATTCTTGTCATCTTCATGTAGCAATCCGGTTGACGAGTCCAACAATGAGTTATTTGACTTAACCGTCTTGATTTGGAGTTGAGTTATCAAATTCCTCAATTCAACTCGTATAATTTTGTTATTTGAGCTTTCAATTTACAAAGAAAATTTAAATATGAACCTTCAAATTAAAAGCTTAAATTATGTAACCCATTTTAAATTTGAAGACAAATAAATCAGCCCAAAGAATCATTGAAACAAAAAAGTTCTTCTGCTTTTCAATTTGTATGTTTGTTGTGGGATGTTTGAAGGATGATTAATTTCTTTTAGAAATGAAGTTAAATTACAAAAATAATTAATGGTGAAAAATATGACCTAATTTTTTCTCTGCAGGAAAAGAGAAGAAGAAGGGGATATTTTTGTTTTTCCTATTTTTAATTTTTTTTCCTGATTATGTGTATTTTAATGAAAAAACATTGATTTCACGCTCTTGACTCGCGTGTGCCTCACACATTTTCCAGCTAAGCAATTTTACTGCCAGATAAGTTTGGTCAATGGTCAGAGGTGTTTAAAATATTGTGTTTCATTGAGTTTAAGGGTTCACTTGACAAATTCATAAGTAAAAGGGTCCACTTTACAATCCGATACAAGTATAAGGGCCTATCAGACCATTTTGCCATTAAACAAACACCAATAAATATATTTTTATCTCATCCCGAATTCATGAAACACAAGTAATAATTAATTAAATTGCCTATTTTAATTCAATAGTACAGATATTATATGAGATTAATATGTTGATAAATAAAGAACAAAATTTTAATTTCTAATATAAATATTATTCACTTTTTATTATTTTTTTCAAAAAAAAATTGTAAGTATGAATTTCAAAGTACACAATTATTATATTTTAATAGTTAATTAACCTCTATATATGATTAAATTGATGTACGATGACATTCATGAGTAATTTATATCATTATTTTTCAGTACATGCTTTCATAAGTATTTAAAATTGATGACATTATAGTAAGTTTGAAAAAGCTATTTTTCTTGCTCTTGGCATAAGAAAATTAGAAGTTAATTATATAGTAAGATAATGTTCTACCTAAAACTTTGAAGTAACCAAAGCAGTTGAGATAAGATGGCTTACCAAAGTTGTTGCCTTCATAATGGCATTGCGGTCATATCCAAACTCCATTGTTTTGTTAGGAAGAGTAGAAAGCATCACATCAAAAAAATCAGATAGGTCTGATCCACTAGAATTTGAATCACAATCTTTTTTTTTCTCGATATGTTGTTTTTACCACCTATCCAACACACTATCAACTTCTTCATAATTCTGTTTCATTGATTTAATATGTCCACCAATATCCATCCATTCAATCCATGGAATTGCATCACAAAATACAAAAGTTCCACCTAGGTACAACGCTTTCTTTATAGACTCCTTGAAATTCATTTCTTCCTCGATGCATCCGGTAAACCGCTTCTGAGCAAGCATTCTGATTATTATATTAAATGTTATGTTCTCAAACCAACTACTTATGTTCACTTTACTATTATTATTACTACTACAATTTGAGTACTAGTATTTTTATAGAGCAGTTTGTATTTGCGAGCAACAAAAAGGGCTAATAACCAAGCAGTTGATAGTGCTAAAAGTTGAGAAAGAAAATACATGTTGATTATATTTTTTGAGTGAAATTTTAGCTATTGAGGTTAAGGTTACTACTAGAGGAGAGCAGATAGAACGGATTTATGGATCCCTCCATTTCCTTCTGCGGGCTGTTGAAATTTTGACACCTGTCCCAATAACAAATAAATGGTGCAGATTTATGAATTTGTTCACTATTGTTTACTCTTTCCTCTTCACAGTTAAATAAAAATATTAATTGCATTTTAAGTAAAAAATAGGACTTTACATTTTTCGAGATTCAAACCCTTTAAGTTGGATCGAAAATTTGTGAATTGAATTTTCAAATTATTTAAATTGAAATTTATATATTTATAAACTACGTAAAAAGTGTTATAAATCACAATAATTGATAATTCAAATATTTAAAAAATATATGAACATTTATGGTAAAATTAGACTTGTTTGAATCTCGAAATTCAAAAAAAATTCACATAAAATTGAGACAAAATGAATAATACCTATTGAAACTAGCAAAAGTACAGAAAAATGTCATATCTCAATCAATAGTTTGTTCTGGATTAGAAAACCTTCAAGATATTAAATCAAATCCAGATCAAACTCTAGTAACCTCCTAACTAGATTTGTAGTATATCAATATTAGTTTTTTAGCCCTGCTTGTATGGAGTTTGTGTGGTGCTGCCATTGACAGTGACATGCTTAAATTTTTCTGTACCTTCAATCAGTGTTTTAAAAGGTGAGGCGTGAGACGAGATGTTTTACTTAGTATAGGGCGAGGCGTAAACCTCGAGACATGGAGCGTAAGCCTTATGTATCTTTAACTTTTTAGTTTATATTATAGTATAATAATATAATAACATAAAATTATAAAAATAAATCAATGTAATAGTTAGAAACAATTACAAATATGATTAAATAAACTACTAGAAAATAAAAGTTCTAACATTATTATATAAGTATAAATTATCTAATATCTTAATTTTCTAATAATAAAAAAATTATTATTTCTCAAAAAATATATCATATTATACGATTTACCCCATTAAAAGAAAATAGTTAATAGCCTTACTAGTATTATAAATTAAAATCACTCAATTATGAATAAAAATAAAATTATTTTCAAATAGCTAAATAAAATATAATGATTTTGAGACATGACAAAACCATAAAGACCAATAATGATAAGTGAAAAAATAAAATTTTGCTACGTATTTATAAGAGAAATGTTACATAATATATAATTACTTTCACAGTGTTACCAAATAGAAAAGATGTGATACTAAGGGTGTGTTTGGTATGAAGAAAAATGTTTTCCATGGAAAATGTTTTCCTGGAAAACAAGTAGATTTTTGACTTATTTTCTCATGTTTGGTTGGTGAGTAGAAAATATTTTCTGAAAATGATTTTTAGTGTTTGATTTATGAATGAAAAATGTTTTTGAGAGACATCTTTTATTTTTACTAGAGTAGAAAATAATTTATGAAATTGAAAATATTTTTTAAAAATAATTTTTTTGGGGTGGTGGTGGGGGTTTGGGGGGGGATAGTGGAAGGGGGTAGGAGTGAAAAAATAAAAACTTGAAGTTGATAGTATTTTTAAAAAACAAAATTAATTTTTTTGGGGATTGGGGGTGTGTTGGGGTGGGGGTGGGGGTAGGGGTGGTAGGGGGTCGCCGGGTGGGTGGGGGGAAGTAGGAGTTTAAAAATAAAATTTTGAAGTTGAAAATATTTTTAAAAAGCAAAATTAATTTTTTTGGGAAGGGGGTGGGGGTGGGGGGCTGGCCGGTGGTGGGTGGGTGGGGGTCAGGGATCGGGTAAAAATTAAATTTTAAAATCGAAAATATTTTTCTAAAATTGTTATTTTCCCCCCAAAAAATGTAATTTGAAATTGGAAGAGAGTTTTGGAAAATGTTTTCTTTAATTTTTGAAGGGAAGTCATTTTTCTTAATTTTGAGGAAAATGAGTTGATTTGGAAAACATTTTCCAAAACTTTTGTCCCAACCAAACATGGGAAAATTGGAAAACATTTTCCAGAAAATGTTTTCCTTCATACCAAACACACTCTAAAACTTGTTATTTGAGTTGTTCTCAATCTTCTTTATCTCTATATGTAGATTAATATTTATTATGTGTCATTCAATTATTCAAGAATTATGAGAATCAATAATGTTAACTAAAGATTTTAACACATAATTTGTGCAAGATGTATCAAACAAGCCTCAAGAGTTAGGCGTGCTAAGCGCGCAGAGTTCAGCGCTTAAAGTGTACGTCTTACAGAAGTAAGCCCAACACTTGAGTCTCGAGGCATTTTTGCGAGAGTCCCGTGCTAGGGCGAGTCTCAACAGAATTTTTCAAAACAGTGCCTTCAACAATGAATAATTCACCAATTAATTAAAAAATTTCATCTTATCACATGCTCAAGCCTCAAGATGCCATTACTTTTGGTTTGGTTACTTATTGCTGTTCTTGAAGGATTTGGATGGGAAATGGGTACCTGTGATGATAGGGAGGAGAGAGAGCTATTACTCTCTCTATTTCAAAAAGAATGATCTCCTTTCCTTTTTAGTCTGTTTAAAAAAGAATGACCTCTTTCTTTTTTTGGCAACATTTTGATTTCAACTTTCCACGTGACATGTTTAAGACCACAAGATCGAACGACAATTTTGTACATTTGACCTAGATTTAATTTAGTACCACAAGATTCAAAAGTCTTATTTATACTCTTAAACTCCGTGTCAAGTCAAACTAGGTCATTCTTTGTGAAACAGAAGGAGTATTTGTTATTGGGACATGTGTTATAATTTCAATCGCTCATTAAAGGATATGGAGGGATCATCTACCGGAGATGAGCCAGATCCATTCAAATTATCCTTGTTCCATTGAATTGTAGGGTTAGTAACACTTTAAATTTTTTCAATCACAAATACACAATATTAATTCACATCTTTCCTTTGCTCGTTGCCTTGGGAAGCTTCCTTGTCCAACGTTTGGGTCCTCCTCAAGGACGCTTAGGGTGGTCCTCGGGGAGTCGTACCCAAACTTTTTGACCTAAACATGTCTATTAATATGCTAGGGTCACCTCTACTGTTTTTAGACTCCATACAACACATAAAAACACGACAAACATACAAGGACACACTAGCATGTCTAAAGACTAACTTTCGAACATCTTGGACGTTTGACCTCCAAACCACTTCAAATCAATTATACATGCTATAAAACACCCTATTAACCTTTTTAGGCATATGTGAGGCTCTCGATACCTTATTTCATTTTGAGGGTCCTTGCATAAAGGGTCATGTCCCTATGATGTTGAGACGTGTCCAAGATGGTTATGTTGAGACTTGGTACTTGTTCCTTTTATAAGAGAGTTTTATATTGTTGAATTTATTGAGAAAAATTTCAATTCCGCACTATTTTTATTGCCTATGTGATGAATGAATGCTAAGAGGCTTGTATGAGTCCCCTTTGGGGTCAAGTACACCTTTTTACGACTCGGGGGTGCTCTCAAGTTGTGACAAACTTTGTATTAGAGTATAAGGTTTTGGGAATGGTTTTATATATCAAAGTCTTACATGCAACGTCTAGTATAGTCTTGTTCATCGGTGTGAGTCGTGACACATCTATGAGCGAGAGGCTATAGGTCGATAGAAGTTACATTTATTTCATTATTCTTGAAATCGTTCCTTAGAGTGGAGTCGTATAAGTGTTTTTTTCCTAATCCTTCTCTTGTGTTTATATTATACGAATACGAGAGGAATACGCACAAGAAGAGTGAAAGAGCAGATTTATATTGATGATATTTCTTCATTAGGTCCCCAAGATGGACAAGCTCCCTAAGTTAATCAAGAGAATGAGGTTCTGGTGGTTCCCCCAAACATGAACAATCAAGAGATTAGGGCGGCTTTACTATATTTGGCCCAAGCTATGATGGCCTAAACAAATAGAGATGTGGGCCCTAGGATGAACGCTTTGGATAGTACCGTGGCCTCAAGATTGAGGAACTTTGTGAATCCTCCTATTTATCTTGGCTCTAGAATGGGAGAATATCCCCAAGAATTCTTGGATAGGAGTTATAAGATAGTGGATGTTATGGAAGTTACCTCTAGGGAAAAGGCGGAGTTGACTTCCTATCAATTGAAGGAGGTTTCTCAAATTTGGTTTACTCAATAAGGCCCATGGGAGAGGGTCCGATAGAATGGGAAGAGTTTAAGAAGGCGTTTTGTAGTAAGTACTTTCCCCGTGAGAAGAGGGAGGTAAAGATTGAGGAGTTCATAAACCTTAGGCAAGGTAGTATGAATGTTGAGGAGTAGTCCTTGAAGTTTACCCAATTGTCTGAGTATGCTCTATCCATGGTGTCTAACCCTAGAGATGATATGAGTAGGTTTGTTACTAGTGTATCCAATCTAGTTAAGGAAGAGTGTCGTACGGCGATTCTCCATGATGATATGAACATATCTAGAATTGTGGTGTATGCTCGATCTATTAAACAATCCAGAGTAATGAGGAGAAATTGAGATGTGAAGAGGGGTAGATTCGATGAGCAAGGTCAACCTAGGTTCAAGAAGAGAGATCCAAATCAAGATTTTTCAAGTTCATTTAAGTCTAATCAAGAGAGAGGTTGTGGATATCAAGTTTCTAAACCTACTTGTACAATTGTAGAAAGAAATATTTTGGGAAGTCTCTAGCCTGTACTAGTGGGTGATATGGTTGTGAAAAAAATAATTATAAAGTGAGAGATTGTCCTACTCTTTCTACTATAGGAAGGAATGCTAAACAAGCTCCTTTTAATGGCCCGAATCTGGATGATCAAAAGAGGACTCGTTTCTATGCTCTCCAAGCTAATAAGGAAGAAAATCCGCATGAAGGTGCTGGCAAGTTATAATTCCTTGTTTTGTTTTGTGATAAGATCCTTATGTGTTGTTCATGATAGCCTTATTTGGGTTTCTCCTAAGTTGGGGTGGTACATTGATTAGAGAAGTTGTTGAGAATGTTGAGGTTCTTGTCTCTTTTCCTTCTATTCTATTCATGTCACAACCCGAGTCTACACCCTGGACGTGGCCGACACTCAAAGACCATTGCTGGTCCCCAAGCGAACCCTCATCCTGGCTGAGTACAAGCGGAATACTAACTTAAGCATACAAAAGCTTAAACTGAAATAAGATTCAATAAACTCAACTTTACAAAGTTTTAACTCAAATAAATAACTTTGAATAAAATAATATATTCAACTAGCCATAAAATAGGCAACTTTAGTCTTTAAAACATTTAATAAAATAAATGAGTAATACAAACTTTTTTACTAAACTGATTATCTATGAAGCCTCTAATTGATAATGATGGAAGTCGGAACAAGACCCACGACCTCCTGACTTAACTGAAAAGTAAAGGAAATCCTCCGGAAAAAAGGAGGCTCACCATGGCTAACTCGAACTCTGGGATGTATAAGCAAAAATCCTGTTGATGATCCTGAATACATGTGTCTGCATCATCAAAAGATGCAGGCCAAATGGCTCAGTACGTGGAATGTACGAGCAAGTAAGGGTAATTCTAAAGTATAACATAAGCTTAAAAACTTAATAACAAGGAAACATACTTACCTCTTTCCAAACTCACTCAACTCAACTCAACTTAAGAATAATATACTCAACTCAAGGATTAGATACTAAACTTCAAAGATATGATACTCGACTCAATGAAGTACTGATTAACTCAAGATACTCAACTTAAGATATTCAACTGATCTCATTTTAATATAAAGCAATTTAAAACAAGTGCAATATAAAGAAAAGCTATTTAAAAACATATGATGTCAACTCGGTGCATATAACAAGGGTACAACATAACTTTTAAATGTATATGAAAATACAATTAACTGATGTGTATAAAGATATAATAACTTCTGTGGGAGCTTTTCTAACCGACAACCATCACTTAAGAGCTATACTGATGATACAAGGTTACTCGGCCCACGCTGCCCGTCCATCCTAACCTTGCCAGGGTATAGGACCTGAACTACCTTATGGATCCACTAGTATACTGTGAAAAGGGTTCATCTAAAAAGTATGACCCTTTTCTACCCATGATGGCTACATGATTTTCATGAAGACTTGAGTTAATATGAACTCGCATCTCCACATCGGTTCTCAATACTACTCCCAAAATATATTGCTCTTATGTTTATAAAACATACTGATTCTGTGGTTTGAGATAATTACTCAGAACTACCCTCTTAAAGAGGTAACTGCTCTTGAAAACTCTTTCATAAAACATATCAAAATCATATTTTAATATGATCATTTATGACTCGGGAAGTCATATTGCATAAACATTGATGGTATATCTAGATACCATACTGCTTAAAAATTGATGACATACTCGATTGTCATACTAATCATATTTTAGAAACTCGTTCTCAAGATCATCTTGTTTATTAAAAGAGATAGTATTGAAACTGCTTTAAAAGCTCTCTTGGAAATCATAGTTTCCCTGCTTGCTTCATTTTCTAAAGTTATTACTTCTGTCTGTAAACTAGCCCGAAGGCTCTTTACTTGCTTAAATGTGAAAACATTTGTAACTCTTAGGGATTACTTAGTACCCTTATAACTTTTGAGAATGAACTCAACTCTTTACTCATGCTTAACTTGAACTTTTAGTCTTAAAACAAAGTGAAAACATTTGTGAAAGACTTGAAAACTTTATTGACTTGCTCTTAACTCTAGATTTGACTCTTAACTTCCCTTGAATTGATGTATGGATTCAAGGATCATGATCTCATGTTTATGGATGATTCATGATTTTCAACTTTGAGGGTTCATGCAGAATTATGAGCATGAAATATTCAACTCCAGAACTCAAAAGGTACTTCTTAACTCAAGATTTTTTGACTTATAGGGTTCATGTAGAATTATGGACATGAACAATTCAAATCGAAGGTCTAAGTAACTAGATTTAACTCATGTATATGACTCTCTCATTTTCTTATTTACTTCCTCAAAACTTAGTTCAAATCAATGATGGATCTCAAAGAATTCGCAATTGAACTTAAAGGCTTTCTTGAATTCTACTCTTAAGTCTCTCTTGAATATGACTAATGAATTCAAGAGTTATGGTTCATGATATGAAGGATCTAGGTGATATTGTAGACTCAGGAATACATTCTCCTCACTTTCATTCTCACTTACTTGAGTATTGAAACAAGTTACTAGAAGTTGTAGAGGACTCCTCAAAAGGACTTTAAGGGACTCTCTCAAAAGGTTCGTAAGAACTCTCAAAACTTAATCTTGACTTTACCTTGAATTTGAATAATTGTTTCAAGGTTATGATTCATGTTATAAATTATTTATAAGTGTTTAGAAGTAGTTTAAAGTAGGTAGAATCAAAAGGAGTGAAGATACACTTTAAATGAGCTCAAACGGGGCAACCGGTGGACTAGGAGTGGGGGAAGGTGACCCTGGCGCGTTCCGGGCGGGGGACGCCAGCCCCTAACATTAGAGAGTGAATTTGGTTGCACTTCAGGCGCGCCGCCCTAGCCCTCTGGACGCATCTGGGGTGCGCCGCGCCAACATTCCCCCAAGCATGCTTTCGACGAATTTTGCTCTCGTTTTTTGATCCTAAATCTCTTTTAATCAATTTATTTTCTCATGTTTCTTTAGATTAAATTAACCCACCTAATAAGTATGTGTGAGGTTATGGGACTTCACATGTACATTGCACTAGTAGGCTTAGAATGGGATTATGAGTAGAGTTCTATGATGTTTTTATGAAGTGAAGTCCAAGCATGTTATTGTTGACTATTGCCTCTTATGTTGTTAATGGTGGTTTCGACTCGCATGTGGTCTTGAATTGAGCCTTATATGTGGTTCATGGAACATGTTGGTTCATATGTGAAGTATGTGTTTTATGATATGTTATGCTTATGTGAAAGTATGGGTTTAGGTTAATAAAAGTTGTATGAATGTTCACCTTGGTGACCTTAAGGTGATGCTTGAGTGTGGGTAGTGGAATGGGACACTATTCATGCATTGCACCAAGTATCACTAAAGGGTTACTTAGGGATTAAGGAATTAAGTTAAAAAAAGAAATTTTATGAACATGATTGATATGCTTGAAATGCAATATATATGGCTTGGTGTGTTGAAATTACTAGTGTCAATGCCTTTATTAAATATATGAATGATGTTGTGTAATTGTGCCAATGTTTATAAAAATTCTTTAAAAAGGCATGTTGCATGATTTCTAAGAAAAATGTCCTCTTTAAATGCATGTTTTTGCATAGTTGCCATACTTAGTGCATTCTTGTACTAACAACATTCTTGTTCACCTTTTTACATAAAGTGTAGGTTATGGATGCTTAAAAGATGTCTCTAAAGGGAAGGGCTTCATGCATGTTTTCCAAGATCAAGAAAGGGATACTTATGATTCAAGGATTTCCTATGTCAAGTTATTCTTAAAAGTTATGTAATAGCTTAGTTAATATTTTATGTTGTGAAAGGCCATGTCCCTATTCTACTCTATTGATGTTGAGTCTAAGATGACAAAAGAGACTTAGAGTCTAACTACGTATTATGACCTATTTTATGTTTATATGAAGTGATTATTCTAGCATATGATTTTCTATGAAAAGTTTTTAGTTTTCCGCTAAATTTACATATGAGATGAATGATGAATATGGGCTTGTATAAGACCTCCGAGAGGTAAAGTACGCCATATTACTTCTAGGGAGTGCTCCCCGGTAGTGACACTTTACAATCAAAAGAAACTAATAAGAGTATAGATAAAAAGGAAAAAGAGAAGTTCATTCTCCTCGAATCCATGAGGACATACCAAGTATTGGATAATAGAGATCCAAGCCTTCAACTTAGAGAAGCCACCTAGGTGGAGTCTGTTTTAGGCTGTCCAATTTTAAGTTGAGGGAATTAATTAGTTGGTTTTTTAGTTAATTAATTAAGGTTTAAGGGGTGTCTAATTAAGTTAGTTAAGGGGCTATATAAGACATAAACCAAATTAAACTAAACCAACACCCCTCAATTCCCAAGCTCAATCTCTCCTCCATGTCTCTACTTTCTCTCTCCAAAGAAGTCCATTGAAGACCAAGATTTGAGGGCATTAGGGCTGAATTAATTCAAATGTTTCTCCATCAATCTTTAGGAATTAACAAGGTATGGAATCTCTTCACTCTTGGGAACCCTTTCCCCAAGAGGTTCTTCAAAGTTGATTTCCAAAAAGTTATAAAATCATGGGGTTCCTTCTTATTCCGAAATTGATCTTTCAAATCGATTTATTCTTGGTTTATTTTGATTATTATGGATATATTTTTATGGATTATTGGTTAATTATGGTAGTTCTTGATGTTAGACTTATTTATATTGAAGAGATCATGAATTGACCCTATTGTCCTAATCCTAGGTTATGAATTGATCTTGAATTGGTTAGTGATGATGAAATTGATTTAGTTATTGTGTTGATTACTATTATATGATCTTATTAAGTCTATTAATGGATGGATATGGTTGGTTGATGGTAAGACCATTGAAGAAGTCTTTTAAAGGTGAATTTGTAAGACTTTGTGACCTTGAACCCTTACTTAATTTTTGATGGCTTAAAATTGATGATGATGCTCAATTGAAGTATTTCATGTGATTATATTAAGTAGGTGATGGTATGATTTATGTAATTGAAATTTCTTGACTATATGAATTGTAAGATTATGATTAAGGTCTGATGATATAAGGTTGATTGTGAATCACTTATGTGCCTTACTATGACATGGTGATGATAATGTGTTAATCTCACATAACAGGGTTGTAATGAAAGGATATTCTCATGCAATACCTAATGAGCTAATGATTATGAATATACAAGGGGTTAGTCTCCTATGGACTATACTAAGTTATGATGAATAAGAAAGGCTTAAAGACATTTCAAAAAGGGACTTTAGCTTAGCACCGAGTGAACTAGATGTGAGATGTGTCTCTTCGCAATGTGGGAAGATAGGTTCACTATTGTACTCATGAGATATATATTATAATGCAATGTGCATAAAGAGGGTCTCAAGTATATCTCCTAGTTCTTGAACTATGTTGCCCCCATAGGAATACTAGCTAGTGGATCCACCTAGAATGGTATGTTCATGTTTTGGTTCTACCTTGGCAAGTAGACCACCTTCTTTAGGTGTGGGGTTCATGACACCAGATTCCACATTTAGCTCATGTGGTCTATGTCAGTTCTGGAAATTGTTCCTGAAAGTAAAATAAATGACTAAATGTAAATGAAGATGGACATTGATTAGGATGACTTGAGGGGTCTACTTAGGATAGGTAGGGGTATGAGACTCTATCTAGACATTGAACAAGTTAACTCTAAACGGAGTCCTAGGACATGGTCTTATATATTATGATATCATGTATTATGAAAAGATGGCTTTATATGATGACACTCTTATATGATGTTAACTATGTTAATGAATATAATATATGTATATAATGCTTTATATGATGATGACTACTCATAATGCTATGTTAAATGAAGTTAGACTTTGCTTGTGATCCTTTGTTTGGTTTCCTTGGTTGTGTGGGGTTATGGAACTTCACTTGATCATTGGACTTATAATCTTGGTGATGGGTTGCGAGTAAGGGTCTTGTATATGTTGTGATGATATGAACTCTTATACATATATTGTTTTTGTAAGGTTAGATTGGAGTTATTCATGCCTATATGACCTTAATATGATGTTTTTCATGTTGACTTTACTCCATAATGATGATGTTGGTCTTGTGTTCTATGTGGTCATTACCTTGTATGTGTACTTATTTGTACATTAAGGTTTGCAAAAGTGACTTAGCATGACTTTGAATAAAATGTCCTTTTTAAGCATGATTATAAATGTTTTATGTGCACTGTTTCCATAGTTAGTACAAGTGGTGTACTAACCCATATTTTAATGTTTTCTACAATTATGTAGGTTCCGGACGTTGAGTTCCTAAAAGGTCGATTGAAGAAGACTTGGACTCTTTTCTCCAAGTGTTGGTAGGTCCTCATGTTCGGGTATGTTACCTTTTTTATATTCAAGCTTTGTAATCGTATTGTCATAAAGACATTGTTCATTCCTTTATCATTTGAAACATTGATGTAAGGCTATAATGTCATATTGACTTTGTATTGGCTATGTCCAAATATTGTACTTGTTTAGATGGTTTTATGTGAGACGATCTTATTAGACTATCTTTCGTATGTTGGTTATGTGTGTAAGAGAGAAGCCTAAGTAAGCTTCCTATGCGAGGAGTCTATGTAAACTCCCTATAAGTAGTATGTGAGAGGTCTATGTAAACCTCACTATGTATATGTAAAAGTTTTAAATTTTCCGTGTTTTTTTTGCCTAAGATATGTAATGATGAATGCTAAGGGCTAGTCTAAGTCCTTTTCAAGGACGAAGACGTCAGTTACATCTAGGGGGTGCTCCTCGAATGTGATAAACTCGGTATCATATCATAAGGTTAAAAAATCTTAGGATCGATGTCTCACTAAACCACGTCTATATAGATTTTTATTCATAATTGTGAAGCGCATCACACATATGAATGAGAGACTATGTGATGCTTAGGAAATTTTCACCTCTTGGTAATCTTATGTCGTGCCTATAGAGTTTTAAATCTAAGTGTTCTTTTTCATCAAACCCTCTTATTGTGGTCATAGGTATGACTACTAGAAGGGCAGGCACAAGAAGAGTTGAGGATGAAATTCCTAGTGCGGGAGCTCCTCCCCATGACAACCAAGCTCCTCCGCAAGGCAATCAAGTTCCTCCACTAGAGCAAGTTCCTATGGGTGATCAAGTTCCGGTACATCCTCCACCTATGACGGATGGAGAGATAAGGTCGGCTTTTCTCACTTTGGCTCAAGACATGAGTTCTCAAGCTAATGCCGTAACAACTCAAGTCCAAGCAATGACGGCTCAAGTAAATCAGAAAGTTGGACCCCGTGTTCCCCAATATGCTAGAACTATGGCTTCTCATTTGGGATACTTTACTAGGATGAACCCTTTCATGTTCTTAGGGTCAAAGATTGGTGAATACCCCCAAGACTTTTTCGATAAGGTCTACAAGATCTTTTTTTTTTATGGGTGTGACTCCGACTGAAAAAGTCGAGTTGGCCGCCTATCAACTCAAAGATGTGTCACAAACTTGGTATACTCAATTAAGGGATAATAGGGGTGCTAAGAGGTGGTCCCCTGACTTGGGAGATCTTCAAGAGGGTTTTCCTTGATATACTATTTCCTAGAGAAAAGAGGGAAGCTAAGGTGTAAGAGTTCATCAACCTTCATCAAGGAGGTAAGAGTGTACTGGATTACTCCTTAAAATTCACTAAGTTATCTAAGTATGCTCCATCCCTGGTGTCTAACCCAAGGGATGAGATGATTTGCTTTGTGACGAGAGTGTCCAAAGACTTGGTGGAAGAATGTTGTGCGGCTCGGCTTCATGACAACATGAATATTTCCCATTTAATGGTTCATGCTCAAAAAGTGGAAGAGAGTAGACTAATGAGGAAGAATAGAGAGGCCAAGAGGGCAAGTCTTATAAAGGTGGTTCTTCTAGGGAAGGTTTGAAATTCAAGACAAGCCTAGATTCAAGAAGAGGTTCTCCAACAAGGTTTCTTCTAAGTTCCCCAAGGCTTGTGATGATATGGTGTCAAACCCGAAGTCTCAAAAGGGAAGAGGTACTAACTCACCAAGCAAGAAACCTACTTGTCGAAAGTGTGGCAAGAAACATTTGGTTGAATGCCTAGTTGGGACGAATAATTGCTTTGGGTGTGGAAAGAGTGGCCATAAGGTTAGGGATGCCATAATGTTAAGGGTCAAGAGAAGGGGAGTGGTCAAGATCAAGCAAGTGGTTCTAATGCGGATGTTCCGAGGAAGAATCGCTTTTATGCTCTCTGCTCTAGGGTGAACAAGAGAGTTCTCCCGACGTGGTGACCGGTATGTTACAAGTATTCTCTATTGATGTTTATGATTTACTTGATCCTGGTGCTACCTTGTCATTTGTTACTCCATTGGTAGCTAGAAAGTTTGATGTATTGCCTGATATCTTAAAGAACTTTTCATGGTGTCTACCCCGGTGGGTGATTCGGTGGTTGCAAAAAGGGTGTATACAAATTGTCCTATAATGTATCCAATAGAGTTACTCATGTTGAATTTGTAGAACTTGATATGGTTCATTTTGATGTCATTTTGGTAATGGATGATTGCATGCGTTTTTTGCGTCCATAGATTGTAGAACAAGGGTAGTCAAGTTCAACTTTCCTAATGAGCCCGTCTTAGAGTTGAAGGGGGGAAACTCAATTCCTAGAGATTGTACCATTTTTTGTCTAAAGTAATGTAAGATGATCTCTGAAGGGTGTCTATATCATATTGTAAGAATGAAAGATTTAGACTCCGAAAATCCAATTGAGTCGGTCCCCGTAGTGAGGGAAATTCCAGAAGTCTTTCCGGATGACTTGCCCGAAATTCCTCTCGAACGGAAAATTGATTTTGGTATTGAATTATTATCGGATACGAATCCCATTTCAATTCCTCCTTATCGAATGGGTCCGACAGAACTGAAGGAGTTGAAGGCTCAACTCTAAGATTTACTAGACAAAGGCTTCATTCGACCTAGTATTTCTCCATGGGGTGCTCTGGTGTTGTTTGTGAAAAAGAAGGATGGGCCACTTAGGATGTGCATTGATTACCGTCAACTCAATAAAGTCACCATAAAGAACAAGTATCCTCTCCCTAGGATTGATGATTTATTTGATCAACTCCAAGGTGCGAGTCACTTTTCGAAGATTGATTTGAGGTCGGGATATCACCAATTTAGAGTGAGAGGTGAAGATATTCCCAAAAAGGCTTTTCAAACTAGATATGGTCACTATGAGTTCCTAGTCATGTCATTTGGGTTAACAAATGCCCCGGATCTTTTATGGACCTAATGAATAGAGTATTCTGAAATTACCTTGATGCTTTTGTAATTGTCTTTATTGATGACATCTTGGTATATTCTAAGAGTGAGGATGAGCATATGGTCCATTTGAGGGTGGTTTTTCAAGTCCTTAAGGAACATCAAATTTTTGCTAAGTATAGCAAGTGTGAATTTTGGTTGAGATCGGTTGCGCTTCTTGGTCATATCATCTCTAGTTAGGGTGTAGAGGTCGATCCGAGAAAGACAAAAGCGGTTAAGAATTGACCTAGACCTTTGGCTCCAACCGATATTAGAAGTTTCTTGGGTCTAGCCGGGTATAATAGGAGATTTGTCGATGGGTTTGCGTCTATTGCATCTCCTTTGACAATATTGACTCATAAGAAGGTTAAATTTGAGTGGTCGGAGGCTTGTGAAAGAAGCTTCCAAGAGTTTAAAGATAAGCTAAACTCCGCTCCGGTGTTGACTTTACCGAAGGGTACCAAGGGTTTTGTGGTGTATTGTGATTCTTCTCGAGTAGGTTTGGGTTGTGTCCTTATGCAACATGGTAAGGTGATAGCTTATGCTTCTAGGAAACTTAAGGTACATGAGAAGGACTACCCAACTCATGATCTTGAGTTAGCGGCTGTGGTGCTTGACCTGAAAATATGGAGGCACTACCTCTATGGTGTTCACGTGGATGTACCAACCACAAGAGTCTTCAATATGTGTTTACTCAAAAGGAATTGAATCTCCGACAAAGAAGATTGTTGGGCTTATTGAAGGATTACAAAATGAGTGTTCTTTACCACCCCAACAAAGCTAATGTGGTTGCGGATGCATTAAGTCGTATGACTATGGGTAGTGTGTCTCATGTTGAGGAAGCCAAGAAAGATCTAGTGAAAGATAATCATAGGTTGGCTCGATTGGGTGTTCGGTTGGAAGATTCTCCTAATGGTGGATTTATGGTCCATCATAACTCTGAATCTTCCTTAGTGGTTGAGGTGAAGTCTAAGCAACACCTTGATCCATTATTGATGGAGTGAAAGGAATTGGTTCGTGGTAAGCTTAATCAGTCATTCTCCCAAGGGTCGGATGGTATGCTTAGGTACCAAGGTAGGTTATCTGTACGGAACATTGATGATTTGAGGAATCGGATCTAGAAAGAAGGTCATGGTTCCCAAAATTCTATACATTCGGGTTCCACCAAGATGTATCATGACCTTCAGGAGTTCTATTGGTGGGATGGTTTGAAAAGGGACATAGCGAAATTTTTTGCTAGGTGTACAAATTGCCAACAAGTAAAGGCCGAGCATCAGAATCCGGGTGGCTTACTTCAAGAAATGCAAGTTCCACTTGGAAGTGGGAAGACATTAATATGGACTTCGTAGTACGTTTTCCTCGGACACGAAGGCAAAATGACTCAATATAGGTGATTATTGATAGGATAACAAAATCCGCTCACTTTATCCACGTTAAGTCTACTTATTCAGTGGAAAAGTATGCAAGAATCTACGTTGATGATATTAAAAGTCTTCATGGGATCCCTTTGTCCATCATTTCGGATAGAGTTTCACAATTCACTTCTCGATTTTGGAGGTCCTTCCAAAAGGAGCTAGGTACTCAAGTAAAGTTAAGCATCACTTTTCATCCCTAAACGGATGGTCAAGTGGAGCGTACCGTTCAAACCTTGAAAGATATGATTAGAGCTTGTGTAATTGACTTCAAGGGAAGTTGGGATGAAGACTTGACTTTTATTGAGTTCTCTTATAATAATAGTTATCTTTCAACTATTGTCATGGCTCCTTTTAAAGCATTATATGGTAGGAGATGTAGGTCTCCGGTTGGGTGGTTTGAAGTCGGCGAGTCTTCACTCATTGGTCCCACTAATCGATGAAGCTTTGGAGAAAGTTCATGTGATAAGGAATAGATTGAAAACGGCCTTTAGTCGGCAAAAGTCTTATGCCGACAATAGGAGAAGAGACCTTGAATTTGAAGTGGGTGATGAGGTGTACTTGACAATTTCACCTATGAAAGGGGTGATGAGATTTGAGAAGTTGGGGAAACTTAGTCCCCGATTGTGGGTCGCTATGAGATATTTTAACGGGTTGTCAAGGTTGCCTACGAGTTGAAATTACCTAGTGAACTATATTCAGTTCATCTGGTATTTCATGTCTCTATGCTTAAAAAGTGTATTGGTGACCCCGAGTACATTCTTCCTATTGAAGGTCTAGGTGTGGATGAGAACCTTTCCTATGAAGAGGTTCCGGTGGAGATACTTTATCGTCAAGTTAAGAAGTTGAGTAACAAAGAGGTGGCCTACGTAAAAGTTCTATGGAGAAACCACCTAGTTGAGGGAACAACATGGGAGGCCGAGGCCGACATGAAATCCCGTTATCCTCATCTTTTTACTAACTGAGCTTAGTAATTCCTCTTAACAATAAAGATAATGAATATTATGTATTTTGACTTATGTTCTAAGTATGTGCATATTTTGGTAAAGTTAGTATCAAAATGAGTTTTCATGAAAAAAAGGGCTTTTTGTGTTAACTTGCTCTTATGTGAAAGTTGAGTATATGTTGCCTTCCTGAGATTTTGTTGTTTTGTTGCTGTCTTGAGAAGAAGGATAGCATGGTAACTCTAATGTATTTTGATCTCATGTTGATATTGAGAAAGTAGTTCCTCATTATGTGTCATAAAATGTTGAACTCTTTAAGGGTCTGAATTCAATGAAAATTGGTAGGAAGGTGTTAAACATGTATTAGAGTATGTTTAGAGTCGAAACGTCTGGGTACGACTCCACAAGCACCACCCTAGGGGCCTTGGAGAGGAACCTTCAATTTGACCAAAAAGTTGTTTTTGACAGTGTACAATCGATGAGCCGTCGATTGATCGACGCTCCATCGTCCAACACTTGGTCAATATTCAAAAGGGGCCAAAATCACAGTCTCTGAACTCATCAAAGCCTTGCCAGTATAGTAGCATTGATGGACCTACGGACCGTAGGTCGGGGTCTCGTGGGTGGAGTTTGTTTTGGGCTGTCCAATTCTAAGTTGAGGGAATTAATTAGTTGGTTGATTAGTTAATTATTTAAGGGTTAAGGGGTGTCTAATTAAGTTAGTTAAGGGTCTATATAAGACATAAACCAAATTAAACTAACATAACAACCCTAAATTCCCAAACTCAAATCTCTCTTCCTTCTCTCTACTTTCTCCCTGCAAAGAAGACCATTGAAGACCAAGCTTTGAGGGCATTATGGCTGCAAGAATTCAACTTTATCTCCATCAATATTTAGGAATTAACAAGGTATGGAAGCTCTTCACTCTTGGGAACCCTTTCCCCAAGAGGTTCTTCAAAGTTGATTTTCAAAAAGTGATAAAATCATGGGTTTCCTTCTTATTCCGAAATTGATCTTTCAAATTGAATTATTCTTGACTTTTTTATTATTATGGATATATTGTGATGTATTATTTGTTAATTATGGTATTTCTTGATGTTAGACCTAGTTCTATGGAAGAGATCATGAATTGACCCTATTTCCCTAACCCTAGGTTATGAATTGATGTTGAATTGGTTAGTAGTGATCATCGTAATGCTCGAGAATAAGATTTGAGAGACGGCGTTGGAATACAGCCAAGTTTTCAACATTGAGCCACCTACATACACTTAAACCTTAGGAATCATGTTGTTTGTAGTTCGACTCGATCGGCTGAAAAGGAAATCTCTTATGCAAGACAATATTTGGTTTTGGAAGAGTGACAAATAAGTCAAATTATGGTAAAGTGGCTTGCAACCTCTTGACCATGAATGTGGATCTCTTCATATCCATGAACAAGAACTTACATAGGCATAATTTCTAAAGCTCTTTGTGCATTGTCACTCAAATTGGAAAGTTGCCTCCGGTGATAGTAAAAAGTTTTCCGGAAGCAAAATTATACTGGATAAACCAAAAGAAAAATCCACATGACTTTTGATAGAGTTGTGGTTTGATTGTGGTGGAAGTTGCTCCTTAGCTCGCGTCTAAGAGTTTGACACTCCTATTTAGACTACGTCCCAGTTCACTGCTACGAAAAAGTTACACGTTGTGCTTCATCCTTTTTATGTCGTCTGCACCTGTGGTTTGGTTTGAGAATTCATACTCTTGGATGCTCTCGATAGATACTATGATAAAACTCATTAGCATATATAATTCAAATATATAGAGAGAGTTCCATTTACCTTTTCCACCCCTACTTGCTCTCCTTGAATATTTAACGACTTCTTTCAGTTTGACGTAAAGAAAATAAAACTCGTATATCATATTTTAATATAATTGTTCATTGTACTCTTCTTTTGATATCGAATTAGTAAAATAGACTGATGTGATACGTTGATGATTCTCTTGGTGGTATGAGTAAAAATTACCCTCTCGATGGTTTGAATTTGAATGGACTTTTCAGCAGTTTGAATATGAATGACCCTCTTGGCATTTTAATATGATGACCCTCTTGGCATTTGAATATGAATGAACCTCTCGGTAATTTAAATAAGAATGGCCCTCTCAGCAGTTTGAATGTGATGACCCTCTTGGCAATTGAATATGAATGACCCTCTTGGCAATTTAAATATGTAATTGCCCTTTTGGCAATTTAAATATGAAATTGCTCTCTTAGAATTTGAATATGATGGACTTCTATGCGGTCTGAATATGATGCCTCTCTTGGCATTTTGATATTCAATGGCCTTCTCGGAGTTTTGATATGCAATGACCCTCTTGGCAATTTCAATATGGATGGCCTTCTCAGCCATTTGAAATATGATGGCCCTCTTGGCTATTTTAATATGGATGGATTTCTCATCCATTTGAAATATGATGGCCCTCTCGGTGGTTTCAACATGTAATGACCTGTTGGAAATATAAATATGCAATTGCCCTCTTGGAATTTGATATGCAATTGCCCTCTTGGCAATTGGTTATGAATGGCCTTCTCATCCATTTTAAATATGATGACCCTCATGGAATTTGAATATGAATGTCCCTCTTGGCGGTTTGAAATGAATGGCCCTCTTGGATTTTGAATATGATGGCCCTCGCGGCAATTAAATAATGCAAAGACTTTGTCTATGAATATCGTCCTTTTTGGTCAAGAAGAAATGTTACCCTCATTATGAGATATTTGCCGCTATGTTCTCCTGAATCAGTTGGTTGATAAATATAGTATCTTTGATGACCTTGTTATACTCTGCATCCACAAAAAAATGTTAGTTTTGGAATAGTGATTTGTATTGATTTCTTTATGTCGTTTTGCACCTTGTCTCGATATCCTTTGAAGTTTGGTTGACCCTAAGAATTGGAGTAGACAAATGACAAGTCATATTTAAATTAAAACACTTGCTAGGTATGAAGTTTTTGAAAAATAGTTTTAAAGAAAATCTTTGTCAATTAACTGTCACGAAATACATGACACAAACAACCCTTTGTCTCAGATTTTCCTGATAGGTAGCTTGCTAGCAACTTTGGAACTTCTTAACAGTATCTAACGTTGAGGCACTTGAAGTTGATTTTGTTATGAGTACCCTTGTTATAATTTTTGAGTTCCTTCTCAAAAATTATGTCTTGGTTAGATATCTTAAAAACAAATCTGATGATGATCATGGAAGTCATGTATCTCTCAAATTTTTGAGATTTTCTCAAAATTATGTCCTAATTGCACATTCTGATATGATCTTTGACCTTTGTTTGTAGGAAAGAACTCTTCTTGTAGAGTTTTTGAGATCTACAAGGAAATGGAAATCTTATTGGGAATATAATCGAACCTTTGTGGCGCCTACGTATCCCATTGAGGCAGGAATCAGGTCAAACGTAGTTATCCTAATAGAAAATTTTGATATGAAAATGACCGAGGCTGACATAGGACACCTACGTATCTCATTCTCGATAATTCAGGTCGAACATAGTTAAAATATTAGTGGAATGTTTCAAAACATAATGCAACAATTATTACAAGCAAACTCCAATTACAAGGAAATAAAGGAAAAAAGTATCACCTTTCAAATGTAGTATCTTTTGACTACATCTGAATTTATAGATTTTTGCCACACTTTATCGTACATCTCTGCTAGAATCAAAGTTCCTCTTGAAAGTACTTTGTGGACAACATACGGTCCCTTCCAGTTAGGTGTAAATTTACCTTTGTATTCGTCTTGATGAGGGAAAATGTGTTTCAACACCACTTGGCCTACCTCAAATGTTTGAAATCTTACTTTCTTGTTGAAAGCGCGAGTCATTCTATGTTGATACAACTGGACATGACAAACGACATTCATTCTTTTCTTATCAATCAAATTTAATTGCTTATATCGATCACAAACCCATTATTTATTGCTCAATCCAGCTTCCTGAATAAAACTTAAAAATAGTATCTCAACTTCAGCTGGTATCACTGCTTCTGTTCCGTATACTAATAGATACAGAGTTTCTCCAGTTGAGGTTCAAATTGTGGTGCGATAACCTAGCAAGGCATAAGGAAAATTTTCGTGCCAACATTTGTAGTTGTAAATCTTCTTTCTCAGTATCCTCTTGATGTTCTTATTAGCAGCTTCCACAACTCCATTCATTTGACGACGTTATGCAGTTGAATTATGGTGGATAATTTTGAATTGTTCACATATCTCTTTCATCAAGTGACTGCTGAGATTTGCTACATTGTTTTTTATGATAGACTCTGGAACTCCAAAACGACATATCAATTATTGCAAACAAAATTGACTACAACTTTCTTTGTCACAACTTTGTAGGAAGCATCTTCGACCCACTTCGTGACATAATTAATGGCGACCAAAATGAACCTATGACCAATGGAGGTAGCAGGCTCAATTGGTCCAATAACATCTATGCCCTAGGCTGCAAATGGAAAAGGGGAACTCATCGCATTGATCTTATGGGCTGGTACTTTGATAGGATCTCTATGTACCTGGCATTTATGATATCTTCGGACAAATCGGCTACAATCATTTTCCACCCTCATCCAGAAGTATCCCGCCCTTAAGATTTTCTTTAATAATGTAAACTCATTCATGTGCATCCCACGCACTCAAGCATGCACTTCTTCAAGCAATATTGTGGCTTATGCAGCATCAACACATCAAAGTAATCCCAGATCGAGAGTCCTTATATAAAGAAACTCTTCATTTAAAAAGAAATTGTTTGCCACTCTTCAGATTGTTTTCTTTTGACTGCTTGTTGCTCTTTGGGGTACTCGCCAGCTTCTTAGTACATTTTCATATCGATATACCATGGATTTCCATCCGATTCCGATTCCACATCTGAACAATGTGCTTTTTGTTCTTTTAAACCTATCTCAAGTGGGTCAATGTAACTTTTTATGGGTGTTGTATCATGAATTATATGGTTGCAAGGGCATCGACAAGCTCGTTCTGTATTCTTGGTGTGTGTTTGATCTAGGTCTTCCTAAATATTTTGCATAACCTCCGTATGAGTTGTACGTAAGGTAATATTTTAGGATTCTTCACAGCCCATTCTCCTTGAATTTTATGAATCAACAAGTCAAAATCACCAATTATCAGTAATTCTTGAGCATATATGTCAAGTGCCATTCTGATGCTAAGAATACAAGCTTCATACTCAGCCATATTATTAGTGCATCAAAATCTAAGCTTTTATATTGATGGAAATGTTGCCCCGATTCATATATCAACACTACTCTAATTCCTAATCCTCTAGAGTTCACTGCTCCATCAAAGAACATTCTCCAACCATGATATGATTCTGATATGTCTTCCACTACAAACAATACTTTTTCATCAGGGAAATATGTTATAAGCGGTTTCATATCCTTCATCTACTGCATTTTCAGCAAGTTGATCGGCCTAGGCTTGACCCTTAATTTCTTTCTGAGTCATGTACACAATGTCGAACTCACTCAACAACATTTGCCATTTTGCTAGCTTTCCTGTGGACATTGTTTTCTAAAATATGTACTTGAGAGAGTCCATTCTTGAAATGAATTGTGTTGTATAAGCCGACAGATAATGTCACAATTTCTGAGCCACCCAAATCAAAGCACAACAAGTTCTCTCTGAGAGGGTGTAACGAGCCTCGTAGGATGTGAACTTCTTGGTCAAATAGAATATAGCTATCTCATTTATTCCGGTCTTATCACGTTATCCCAAAACACACCTAAATACACTGTCAGAGATGGATAAGTACAATAGCAAAGGACTTCATGCATGTGGTGGCACCAATACTGGTGGATTTGAAAGGTAACTCTAAATGGTTTCGAAATCCTTCTAACATTCTTCGAACCATTTGGTTGGCACATCCGTTTTTAGCAACTTGAATATGGGCTCACATATCACCGTTGATTAAGCTATGAATCGACTAATGTAATTCAGTCTTCCTAGAAAACTTATTAATTCCTTTTTAATCTTTGGAGGAGGCAACTCTTGAATTGCCTTGATCTTGGAAAGATCAAGCTCGATACCTCTTATGCTAACTATGAATCCGAGTAACTTCCCTGCATGTACTCCAAATGCACATTTGGCTGGGTTCAACTTCAAATCATACATACGTAACCTGTTAAAGAACTTTTCCAGGTGTGTCAGATGATCCGAACTCTCATAGGATCTTATGATGACATCATCCACATACACCTCAATTTCATTGTGGATCATATCATGGAAAATGGTGGTCATAGATCTTGTGTAAAATGGCTTTAACATTCTTGAGGCCTAACGGCATCACTCGATAATGGTAGACTCCCCAAGTTGTGATGAATGTTGTTTTTCTGCATATTTTTCATCCATTATAATTTGGTGGTATCCCTCAAAGCAATCACAAAAGATTGCAGCTCATGCTTAGCATAACTGTCGATGAGTATGGATATTCGGCAAGTGGAAATTATCTTTTGGACTCGCTTTGTTGAGATCCCGATAATCCACGCATATCCTAATTTTTCCATCTTTCTTATCCACTGGAACAATGTTATCCAACCAAGTGGGATACTTGGTTACTTCGACGATCTTTTATTCGATCTGCTTCATGACGTGTTCTATTATCCTTATACTTAAATCAGGCTTGAACTTTCTGGTTTTCTGCTATACCGGACAATACTCTAAATTAATACGCAACTTATGGGAAACAATATCACTGCTTAACACTGGCATATCATCATAAGACCAGGCAAACACATCGATATATTGTTTGAGCAACTCAACCAATTTTTTTCTTTCTGTTGCTGCCAAGTGGACACTAACTTGGGTTTCTCTAACTTACTCGTCATCTCCCAAGTTTACTGTCTCTATTTCATACAGGTTGGACTTTTTTCATCTTCAAGGTTCCTCAAGTCCTCTATAAGGTGTTCATGAATCATAGTTTCCTCATCATAATCTTCATATTCATCTTCATTGACCTTAATTGGTTCACCGTGTTCGTGACATGTCATGACATTGACAAGTTTAGATTCATTTTTAATGAAAAGAACAATAAATTAACCATGTTAGATAGAAAGAGTTTAAATGTATATATTGGAAAGTAATTCACAAAGACAAAATAATCAATTTAAAACGAGACTTTCATTGGAATTTTAAAAAGTCGTACAAACTGTGGTCATGACTCATGTCAACATGAGTCATTTTTTTTATAAACAGTACGATTAAAATAAAGTGAAATAAAGGATGGTTTCGTGCCTCGTCCCAACAACACCAATTTTCAAAACTAAAACTTCAAATCTTTGTCTACCAAGTCATTCGATGAATCATAAGTGGAGTGGCCATCCAATTCTGCAGCATCTCTTCAGGTTTGACATCTCGGATGGTGGGTGTTTTGGTGCATTCTTCCAATATCACAACACAATCTTCTTCATCAAACAATATTCTCATCCCTTCCACTAGACCATCAATCTCAGGCCCTAAAGCTTTAGTAACAAATGACTGGTACAGTTCTGGAATAGGCTTTGGTATATCACGGCCATACTTCTGCTTTGAATAATTCCTCCTCAGTTGGGGTATAACCGACTCCAAAGCGGAAATTTAGAAGTGGGATGGGAGGAGGTTCTGATATTGCATCCAAATTCTTATGTAACCCACACGCAGGTTCAAAACTGCTTCTTAGCATAGTCGTGGCAAGCATTTTATACACTGGCGGCATTGGTACTTGTGGTTTCATATCTTCAAAAGAAGCATTCATTATCTCTACCATGCGATAATTAGTACTTCTAGAAGAATCTTCAATAACTGGAATGGAGAAGCCATGATAACTACGATTACTCCTTTCACCATGGATGAAGATTTCATGATCCTCCCATATGAACTTCAAAATTTGATGCAATGTGGATGGGACTGCTCCGAACGCATGGATCCATTGTCTTTCTAGCAACATATTGTATCTTGTAGATATACCCATCAGTTGGAACTCAGTGACAAATTCTGCAGGTCCTATTTATATACACAAGTCTACCTCCCCATGTTATATATTTGCGAACTATCAAACGCCCTTAAATTTATGCGATTCTGACGGATTTTTCCAACATAATAATTTAGTGAGTAAGGGTTGATAATGGGAAAATATTGAGTCCTGAACTGTTACAATTAATACTCAAGCTACAAACTTGTCCCAGCATTTGACGGTCATATACAAGGCACGATTGTGCATCACTCCTTCGATTGGTAATTCCTCTTCTCGAAAAAAGATTTGGTGATTCCCAATGACATGACTTACCATAGTGGCCAAATTCTCACCATTTGTTCACGTCGGTACATATGCTTCATCAAGTACCTTCAATAATGATTTTCAAAGGTACTCAGAACTCAGTTTGGTTCTCCTTTCCTCGTGTTTCCTGAGCTAACTCTTCTGGAACATAGCATCTTTCAGAACGATTCATCTCTTGAGTTGTAGCCTCCTGGACATAAAACTTTTCTTTGGGCTGCTCATTGCTCTTTTTCTTTGCCAAGGCAAATGCCTGTGAGGTGCAGTTATTACAACAAACTCTAGATGGGCCTTTATGGTCAATTATGTCACTGCTGGTATGAGCGAGTTGATATTTGCTTCATCGATAGTCCCATTAGCGAGCCAATCTTCGTCTCTTTCAATCATGTTGATTGTCGCTCCCCCATGATTTGACAATGGGTTGAGGTTCACATTGAGGGTAGGGGAATGGAGAGTGATGACTTTGTTATCGATCAAGTCTTGAATCTTATGTTGTAGATTGATACATCATGCTATATCATGTCCTACCCCTCCATAATTATAAGCACATTGTTGATCCACTCGGAAGAACTTTGTATTTGGCATTAATTGTCCTTGCGTCTACTGATTGGATTAATCTTGCCGCTCTTAGACGCTCAAAGAGTTGGGTACATGTTTCTGCCAAAGGAGTGAAAACTCTGGGATGCTTTATTTCGAGGTTAGGGCGGGGTAGATTGTTCACATGAAAGTTGTTTTGTCCAGGATTTTTGAAGGTTGCTGCATTGACTTGGTAATTTGGTAGTGTATTTTGGTAAACCGGTGGTTGATTTTGGTAGATAGGTGGGGATGGTTGGTAGTTTTGTTGTGCGTAGTAGATTGGTGTTGGAGTTTGTGGAGATGGTTGGTAACTATTTGTGGTGGAAAAATGATTGGAGTTCCCAATAGCAGAGTTGGACCCAAAATGTCTTTGTGGTTTTGGCTTCAGGATAAAAGATACAACAGACACGTCCTCTTTTTTTTTCCTAGCCAATCTCGTGGCCATGGATGGTGAGAATTTGTTGGCGGCCTGCAAAGTAGTGAGACTTGTAACCTTTCAAGACTTAAGGCTATCTTCTATGGCTTCTCTCATTATAATCAGCTCTGAAAACTTATGTCTTGTCATTGGCAACATCCTTTAATAATACTCAGTCTCCTAGGCTCGAATAAAAGAAGAGGTTATTTCATTTTTTAGTCATCACTAGATGTACCTTTGCAGTTTATTTCCTACAGTGACATGCATATTCATGATAGTCCACCGTGGTCTTTTGCTTGATTTTTCCAAATAATATCGGTCAGGTGACAACTTCGACATTGAACTGAATTTTTCCAAAAAGTCTTTGGCAAGAGCCCCCATGTAGACCACTGACGGAGTTCTTGTGATGTGAACTATTCTAACGCCTCCTCTCTGAGGCTTCAACTAAACAACCTCATAATTAATGCATCATTTTTTCTGATACCCACGAGTTTATCACAATAAGCTCGTAGGTGAGCCATGGGATTGCCAATACAGTTGAAGGTTTCAAATTTATGAATTTTGTAGCCTTCGGGTATTTCCAAGTCAGGGTGTATGCAAAGGTCCTCATACTCAAGTCCTATTATCTCCTCAAAGATTGGACACTTTTTACCACCTCGGAGATGGAATTCTTCATACATTCATTTCTTGTTCACATTATTCTTCTCTCAACCTCCATTACTTCTCCATTTCTTCATAGTGATCCAGCTCTGGTTGAACGGGAAAGCTAGGGCATGGCTCAGAAATTGTATAGGTTGGTGGAGTTTGGAATGTTACGGAAGGGTGTGTAGGCTGAATAAGAAAAACATGTGGATTGGATATTGGTGGTGGGATTTGAGAGGTTGGTATGATGTTTTGGGAATGGTAGTGTTAGGTATTTGATTATGATTTGGTGGCGGTGGTGGAGTTTTGTAGGAAGTGTTGGCGTAAGGAGCGTTGTATATAGTTAAGTCCATGGTAGGAGGGTTAGGGATGAAAATTATGGGTCCTGTGGTATAGGTAGGGAAGTAGTTGGGTGAAGGAGAACTTTGTGATGGAAAATGATAAGGAGGTCTTCTAGTTTCGAGGGGTGGTTAATTTGATGCAATGTCCAGTTTGGCCATATCCTTGGTTTGTTGAAGCTCTTCCTACATATCCACAATTCGTTGCATTAGTTGAGAGATCAACTCACTCTGATCAGTGAGTTCAGCATTTCTGATGGTAACATCAATTATTCATATCTCGTCAGAAGTACCAATCATTTTTCTTTTGCCTTTATCCAAGGAATGATCAGGGAAAGATGGTATGATTGCTTTAGATTTTGTAAAGAGGGATGGTCGGCTAGTTTGATTTAAACACATATCATCTTTTACCTGTAGGTAAGAACAACTCAAAAGACATATATGTTAGTTATTGTTTTTAACGAGATATGCAAATGAGTTGACATTAAGATAAACACACAAGTATCGCTTTACTTCAAACAGATTAATCCACAGAAATTTTTTGGGTGAACGGGAGGACTCGAATGGAAGGAAATCTTTTTGTTACTGAATTGGGAAGGTCGACTATCATAGAACAATGTTAAATTCTTCCACTCATATGCTTTGTAAATGAAACTTTCAGACTCTTTCACTAATAAGAGAGAATAAAAATTGAAAATATAGGGACCGAGCCTTAAGTAGGCTGCCTACGTATCCACCAAAGAAATCAGGCCCGACGTAGTTCTAATTACTTAAGATAACCTAAACATACCCTTCCCGAAATCGATAGAGAGACTAGTCTCGAAAAGAGCTTCCTACGTACCCCCATGGGCTCAAGTCTCACGTAGTTCTTGATTATAAATAAAATTAAAAACAAAATGACGAGCATGAGAGATGTGTTACATGAATCTAAATCTACCCCCAAAACTTTTTTCTTTCCTCTTCAACCGTAGGGTGACGATCCGATGCTCTCATCATCTGAAACTTCATTTATTTTCTCCTTTCCCCTCATGGAGGAAGCATTCCCAAAATTTAGCTTCTTAATGTCCCGTTCAATTTCGGGGATCCGTGCAGTTGCTTTAGTGATATTAATTATCTCTTGATCATTTTTTGGTATCCTTCTTTTCACTGAGGCTATCTCTATGTCAACCTCAAAAATTCGATCATGTAGCATCCATTCAGTTTGGTCTAGTATGGCAAGTCTCCTTTTGGTTACAGCTATCCTCTCTTTAGTCTCGATAAATTTTTTGAACATTGAATCTTTAGTTTCTGCTTCACTTACCAAAGCAATGGGTGGGATTGGTGTGTTGACATTATTTCCAGACATTGTAGCAAATCGGCCTTCCTGGGGACAGACAATTACAAATTTAGGAGATTTTTGGAGTAAAAGATTAATATATTTCTAAAAAACTTGAATGACACTTCAAGGATAACTTGGACGGACTTTTTTGTGGTGGATTTTATATATGCTTAGAGCACTCGAACAAACAAGAGTGGATTAATTCTTCTTTAGACAAAATGACATATCCCAACACAAAGAAATTATATAAACTAGCACTCATACAATTTATATTGGGTCCTAAACTTGTGACCTTTTTATGCCAAAGGGGCCTATCGAATTGAAATATGCATAACGTCATTTGAAACATTTCATTGCCCCAAAAAATTAAAATTACAAATTTCACAAACAAATTAAAAAAGGATACGTAATAGGGAAAGGGATAAGAATAATCAGTCCCACGCAGGGGTACATTCCTAACTAAGCTTCCATGGAAGGTCCTCCATTCTTGAGATCTTGATATATAAGGGTGTCAATGCCTTCGGATGGATCAGTAGCTTGCAAAGCTATTCTTCAACTAGAATAAGTTATATTTACCTCCTACCCCAGTAGACAATGATTTTCAAATAACGTATATATCCTTCATATTTAACACATAAGTATGAAGGTCTGTTTAGGCCATGTGCAGGTTTGGACTCAAGGTGGTCTTTCTAATGGACTCAATACGCCTTGGGTGTTGGGTCGACTTAGTTCCAATGCGCTAAATTCAGGATTTTGGTTTCGCTCTACCCTAGTTGACTAATAGTGGCTTTTGAAAAGACCGGAAACCCAAGTGGACAATTTGAGATCGACCATTAGACGCATGACGAACCAATAAATTACCAATAATTCCGGAAAAAGTTTGAGTATAAAAAAGTCCGATGTGGTTCTAAAAATCTTCCTTTTATATACTATACATACATATTGAAAGATGCCATGAAATGCAATGACAGTTATAAAATTTGAACACATTAATAACAGATAAACAATTAAATAATAGCAATTAGTCAAATAGTCAAATCTTTTGGTTAGAACTTTATTATATCCCCAGCAGAGTCGCCATTTTTGTTATGCAATAATTTATCTATCTTTAAAAAAATCAATTTTTTAAATGTTCTAAGTATAAAGCAATTTAAGAAAAATACTTAAAAAGAGTCGCCACTAGATTTTTTAATGAAATTAAGAAAACTTAATTTAGAAAGACCCTAACAGATTAAGTATGAAAAAGTTTAGAGAAAATGAGTGAGAAATACTTATTTACGCTTCAAGAAGGTTTTAAGGCACTTGAAGCGCCCGCTAACACACGATTATCCTACAACTTGACCAAAATACTTGTTGACTATTATTTTATTTAAAAAATGATTAAACATAAACAAAATGGTTAAACAAAGAATCATTTTTATATTTTTTTTTATGGAAATACGACCTTTTAGAAACATATGACTTGAATTACAAGTGATTAAATTTTTAACAAAAACTAGATTAATTACAATTTTTTTATTCATTTCTAAAATAATAATATAGACCAATTTGATTAATTTGAGCATCAAAAACCATTTTAAAATTAATTGAAGAATAAAAGTTTCGCCTAACTTAAAATAATTTTAAAAATAGTAAAATAATTAAGTGAAAAGCATTAAAGAATATATCTTTTAAGAACATAGATTTGACTTAATTAAAGATATAAATTTGACTGGAATACTCGACATAAAGATAAATTACTGCAAAAGATGTTTAAATAGTAAACCAACATAAAAAAAAAACGCATCTTTTGGGGGATTTAAATAAGTTAATTATCAGTTTTAAAGTTAGAGTTAAATGAAATTAGTCAACATAATCAAAACAATTAGGAGAGTGAAAGAGATAATGAAATTGGGCCCCTTCTTGGGCCAATTTCGCACCAAGTTTTTGGGTTTTAACCCAATCCCCTTTTTGTATACACCGATTATATATTAGTGTATATCAGCGCCTATACATATCTTTCCATGTATATCTTGTTTCCTAACACCTGTATATTTTCTCATCTCTGTACTTTTGCATTTTTTTGGCATGTATATTAATGACAAAGTGTATACATATCATATACAACCCTTTTTGGGTGCTTTTGGGACCCTAGAATTCAATTTCCAGCATTGTGTGGCTTCCTGGACAGCTGTTCATCAGCCTTTAACTCGGAAATAGGGGGTGGCTCGAGCAAGAAAGTGGATTTCGGCCTTTACGGCCCGATCGATATACAAAAAGGGAGAGAGCAAAGTCCAATACACTCTCTCTACAACCAGAAGTTCGAAGTAAAGAGACACGAGTTAGTAACTTACCAAGAAAATACACAATTAATTTAAGTCTGAACATCAACTAATATTTAGAGAATAAATTTGTATTTCAAAGACTTATATTATTGGACCAAACAGACTCATACATAAATTAATACAAAAGAGACTTATATAGTAAAACAATAGAGACATATTCAAGAAAACTCAACTTGAAGGCTTGTTTTTAAACATTAAGAATTTATTTTGAACTCAAATTAATTAGCAAAAAGGGGACGAGGTATATCGCACTAAAGAGTTATACACACATGATTTTCATAAATGAAAAAAGCCATCAATGTCAACATTATACGACGTACTATGCTTTAATTCAACAAAAAATAATTAAGTAATTAATCCTACTAAGTACAGTGGGCAAGTCCTTAGGAAGACATATAACCAATGAAACAAAGGCAGACCACTTGTTTCCACAGACAATACATTTCCATTTTAGCATGTTTTAAGGGTGCACATAACATAGGTAAAATTAGCATGGTAAAACACATTATATTGACTACTAAATGTGCTGGACAGGAGAATTAAAAGAAACTAACAAGCATGCTCTCAAAGAACTAGATAGTATCCAAGAACAAAGAATGGAAATACATAACGACTAACTTACGAGATACGAGAAAAGATATACTAAGAATACATCGCTAACTAGAGATGAAAGGAAATTACTCATAAGATCTAATAACAGAACCAAAGACAAAAATAAACACGTTTAACATGAAAAATAGCCACATAAGTGAGGGACAATATTGACATAAATGAGGAACAGCCCTCAAGATTTAATGAAATTTCCAGCTTTGTGCATAATGCGTAGCACTAAAACTCATCCAGCTAAACTTAGGAAATAAAAGAAGATGATCAGGTTCATATTCACATTTTTTGACGCTAAAACAGTCTCATATGACATTACAGTGAGACAAGTTGAACCGAGATTACAGTGAGGAACAAACACGACATCAATAGCCGAGATACAAGAGAAAAACGGCCAGCAACAAAGAGATAGGTTCTACGAGATTAGGCTAACACATCTGACAATTAAAAAAGATAGATCAGACAGCCAATGGCGCGAGCAAACCATGAAGAAAACATAACCATACAACAAGCAAATCCTAAGTTGAAGCTAGATAAACATCAAGTCATTTTGAGTGAGATGAAGAAGCGGTTCAATTGACGATGGAGATACAAAACTGAGCTAACAAATATAACGACCAATATATAATATTAAAATAAACATTCACAAATGCGTGAATGCTGGACTCACATCTACTGTCCAAAAACTCATAGGAAAACAAGATTAAAGCAAGAGCTAAACGAAATAACCAAATACCCTAACTAACAGACCTTGTATCAAGTGTTGTACACACAAAACATGCTACATTGAAACAGAATACGAGAGGAGGCGAGGTTAGATTTTTTTGGGCAGCGTACTGAGACTACGAGCTTGACCGTGGAGATATACACCACCACAAGTGAAGCTCCGATGAGCTCCGGGTTATTCCAGTTAGAGGGCAAATGAGAGGGAAAAAACAAAAACCTATTCGTGAATATTTACTAAGAAGTTGTTGTGCTTCTTTTTCTCCCATCCTTTCTTCTATCTCTATTTCCCCCCCAACAATATTTTTCCGACCACGATTTTCTCGGCCTTCCCCCCAACACTAAAGAAGATGTAGGTTTATATAGAGGAGTTTGGGTTTTGCTTAGGGGGGAAACCATTTTGAATTTTGAATCTAATATTTGAATTTCCCTTTGCTCCTTTTCGAGATCTACAGTAAAGAGTTGTTGTTTCTCTGAAGATCCGTGAAAAAGGGGAAAAAGGGGATGAGGGTATGGTACGATTATGGGCGTTGCAGAAAAAAGGAGGGCGGTGTGGATTTTCTCCGAATTTACTTGATTGATGCAGCGTTTCTGAGTTGTTCTTGTTGGAGAAGAGGTACAGGGGTCGGGCGGGTCGGGCGGTATTCTGATGTATTGTTTGGACTTGTTGTGGAGAATTCTGGGCTGCTGGAAATGTGAGCGAAAGGGCCCAAAATTGGATTCAAAGAATTTGTCTACTAAGTTACAAATTTAGCTATTGAAATAAGAATGTAGCCAAATTGAATTCATATATTAAATCCGGCTAGTAATTTTATATGTCGAACTAATATAATTAATTGGCAAGCTTCTTAACCTTAACGAAATAAAATAATTAAATAAATTGTAAACTAATTAACTCTAAAATATAAACTATAATTAGATAAAATAATTAACCAAATATTTAAGTAAAACTAAAATATTTTTGAGACGATTTTCAAATATTTATAAAGTTTAGTAAATATATAAAAAAAATATATTAGAATATATCAATTATTTTCAAAATTATAAAAATGACAAAATTACTTAAACTAACTTGCAAATTATATTTTCTTTTAAAAAAAATTCTTGTAAAACTAATTATTTTAAATCGTTTGAAATTGAAGAAGCTTGATGATATTTATGTTGGATGACGAAAATTGGGTGTCAACAAACACAACCCAAGCTAACTCTAGATGCATCACAATACACTACAAAGCCTTTAGTACCTTCCGCTAAAGTCCTAATTGGGGCAGTAGTCAACCTTTTCTTCAATTCCTGAAAACTTTTCTCACAAGCTTCAAACCATTGAAACTTCAATGTCTTCTTAGGCAACTTCGTCAAAGGGGACGAATTGGATGAGAAACCTTCTATAAACCTTCTTTAATAGTCAACGAACCCCAAGAACCTCCAAATATAATTGAGATTTGGGTCTAGGCCAATTCTAAACTACCTCAATTTTTTGAGTATCAACTCTAATACCATCACCAGAAAATACGTGGCCCAAGAATGCCACAGACTCAAGCAAAAACTCACACTTAGAGAACTTGGCATACAACTCTCCATCTTTGAAAGTCTAAACGACTATATTGAGATGACTAGAATGATCCTCTTCGTTCCTTGACAAACATATCTAAATAAGGGTTGAAGACTATATTCATAATATCCACGAATGTTGTAGGCACATTGGTCAACCTAAAGGACATGACCAAAAATTCATAATGCCTATATCTGGTTCTGAAAGCTATCTTTGAAATACGACATTCCCTTACTCTCTACTAATGGTGGCCTGATTTGAGGTCAACCATGGAAAAAATAAGCACCCTGAAGCTGATTGAAAAGATCATCAATTCTAGGAAGAGGATACTTATTCTTGATGTTAACCTTGTTCAACTGACGATAATATATACGCATCCTAAGCGAACCATCTTTCTTCCTCACAAATAAGACTGGAGCGCCCCAAGGTGAGACACTTAGTCTAATAAAGCCTTTCTATAAAAGATATTACAAATGCTCTTTTAACTCTTTCAACTCGGCTGGTTCCATTCTATATGGCGGAATAGAGATAGGACAAGTATTTTGAAGAAGATCTATACCGAAGTCTATCTCTCTCTCAGGAGGAATTCCGGGAAGATCATCAGGAAAGACTTCTGGAAATTTTGCATCTACTGGAACTGACTGAATTGGAGGTACCTCAAACTTGAGTCATTAACTTAGACTAAGTGACAGACACACCCCTTAGAAACTAACTTCCTTGCCTTAAGGTACGAAATGAAACGACCCTCAGGCATTGTTGAACTACTTTTCCACCGTAAGACTGACTCATTTGGAAACTGAAACATGACAACTCGAGTTCTATAATCAACTGAGGCATAATAGGCATGAAGCCAGCCCATACCAAGAATGACAACAAAGTCTACCATGTCAAACTCAATTAAATCAGCCATGGTACTCTTGTGATTGACGTAAATGGACAATCATGATAAACTCTCTCTCCTAGAATGGACCTACTAACAGGTGTAGAACACTGAATGGTTCACTAAGTCGCTCAGGATTAATATCAAAGTTCATAGCAATATATAGAGTTACAAAATATAAACTCGCCTCTTGGTGTAGAAAAGCATAAACAGTAAAGTGAAAGACTTGAATCATACCAGTGACAACATCTGGTGAATCCTCTTGCTCTTGGTTATTATTGAGGGCATATAAGACGTTTGTTCCTCCTCCAGTACCGAAAGTAGCTCTCTAGGTGCATCTCTGTCTGGTGGAGTAATTGATTAAGAATGGTATCTATTGCTCCTATTGCCATTTCCCTACTTGTTCTTTGAAGATTCACGCATGAAATGACAAGTCTGACCATACTTGAAACAACCATTGGATCCCTCACGACAAATACATGAGTGGTTCCTACCAAACTTTGCGCACGCAAGAGGCTTTCTACCTACTTGCGCCATAGTAACTTGTAAATAGGTAGGTTTAACTCTGGAATTCTAGCCATAGCACTAACCCTTGTTATTAGGTGCAGGTGCACTAGCAGATGATTGAGCAGGACCCTTCTATTTTTGTTGGAAGGATGACCGGTTAGCATCACTCTTCTGGTGCCCGGAGTCATTCGATGTCTTTGCCCTCTTCTTCTGAACTCCTCTATATCTCTTAAATTTTATTCCTCTACCTGCTGCACATACATTATCAACCTCGAAATACCATGTCCCTAATAAGCATTGCTGCCCGACCCTCTTTGCTTGAGAAACGACACAAACCAACAACAAACATACTCATTCTACTCCTTATGTCCTTAACCATCTATGAAGCATAAAAGAATAGTTGGGTGAACTTCAACCCCTACTCAAGAACACTTAGAGATTCCTGCTTAAGTGTGAGGAACTCACGTACCTTGTCCTCTTTCAGCTCACGGGTAAATAAATGCCCCGAGAAGGCCTCCTCAAAACAAGCCCAACTCCGAGGTGGTGCATCTTCATCTGTACCCTATTTCCAATGATCAAACAAAGTTCTAGCAACCCCATTGAGTTGATAAGAAGCTAGTTCAACTCTTTCAGTTCCTCAGTGAAGTTCTCTTGATCCTCAGTGAAGTTCTATAGATCAAACAAACTCTGAGATGTATGTAAAAATACAAATAAACTGTGTATATAAAAATAAATATAAATTTTATGACAGTTTCTCTAATCGACAACCATCAAATAAGAGTTGTAGTGATGATATAACGATCTACCTCACGCTGCCAGCATAGCCTATACCCGGCCAAAGGTATAAGACCTGAACTTCCTAATGGATCCACTAGTCTGCTGTAAAAAGGGTTCATCTAAAAAGTATGACTCTTTTCAACACATGGTGGCTACATGGTTTTATGGAGATGTGAGTTATATGAACTCTTGCTCGTCCCCAATTCAGTGCTCAATACTACTCCCAAAATATATTGGATCTTATGTTTTTATATCATACTTCTTTTGTGATTTTATATTAGTGTTCAAAATTTAGCTCAAATGTTATCTTTGAAGTCTCACTTTTCCTGCATGGTGCTATAACTCTTTTTTTAAAACTAGCGTGAAGGCTCTTTGAAAATCTCATTTTCCGTTCTTTCTTAAATATGAAAACATTTCTTTTAAACCTCTTTGGGAATACATAGTCCCCATATACTTCTTTGAAGAAACAACTTCAAACTTTAATCTTTTCTGAACTCAACTCTTAGGTATTAAAACAAAGTTAAAATGTTTGTAAAAGACTTGTGAAAACTTGAAATGAACGAACTTCTCTTACTTGACTCCTGACTTTGATCTTAACTCTTACTTGAATTGAATTACGAATTCAAGGATCATGATTTGTGTTTGGAAAGACTCCATGATGTTTAGGAATGATTCTGAATAGCTAAACCTGAGAAAAGTTATGAAATCACCGTCTTGGAACAAGTTCGCGACTCAGAGATGTTCTTAAATAATTATTTGGGAAATTTAATTTTGAGACAGTGGAGTCCACGTCCTCTCTTCGACACAAAGCAAATTTCTTTTCACCAGGGGAATAAGTTCGCGACGGGGACTTGTTTGATGAAACCTGCCCGATTTTTTCTTTCTTTGTTTTCCAGCCCCGAATTATCTAAACTAGAATATTTTCCTCAAATTCATTTTAGATTACGATACCCAGCATTAGTACTCACGAAACTAACTCAAGGAAACTCTCAAACTCAACTTATAGATTTCAAAACCTCCACAATTCAACCCAATTCAAGAACAACATTCAATTTCAAGAATTCATGTCAAGAACATCAAATTTCAAACTGTTTAAGGACGAATTGGGCTGAACTATACATGTTTGGCGCGTGGGTTAATGAACCCAACACTATGAGAGACTCACATACCTGGTAGGGTCAAAATCTTCTAGAAATCCACAATCAATACCGATCGTTCTTGGTGAAACTAGCTTTCCATCTTCTCTTTTCTCGTGTGTTATTTCTTCAAAAATCCTAACTCTAATGTTCAAAAGCGTAAACTGAATCCAATCCATTTAGACCTAAAAATATTACAAAAAATGGATTAATTAAGTAGTATAAGGAATAGACCAAACTACCCTTAAAAGTTTTGGATGGGACTTTCCTTATACCAATAGTCCAACTTCTAAAGGGCATAACTCACTCATCAAAGCTTGAAATCGCGCAAAATCGGCAGCGTTGGAATGATTGTTCCAAGGGATTTCCAACCATATTTGAAAGTACACCTAATTATCCAGAGCTAGAAGTTATGACAATTTGAAATTGACCAAAAACTCACGCTTATCAAATTTTTAGATTTTCAATTTATTTCCAAAAATAACTATTTCCAATGTCTACACTTCCTTCTAGTTTCTTTTTAGTTGCGAGATGTTACATATAGTTAGTCAGGATGAGGGTTCGCTTGGGGATCAATAATGGTTCTCGAGTGTCGGACACGTCGAGAGTGTAGGCTCGGTTTATGACTACAACAATTTAGATTGATCGAAACAATCTAAATATATATTTTACATGAGAAATTATTGTTCACTAGCATTCAGGGGTACACACATAGATCAAATACTATTTCGATTGTCATGGCCCTCTTCAATATTCTTTGCGCTTCCCAAGAGGCGAAGGAGGATGGCATCAAAGAATAAGAAAGAGCCACACATCCCTACTCTGAGCAATGATTTTCCAACATTCATATCAATTGCTACAATATTAGCCTAAAAGAAACGAGGTAATCTGTATCACCTTCTGCCCTCTTTTAGTAAAACATTACTCACAATATTCTTCACAAGTTAGATATTGATTAAAAATCACATGCAAAAGATACCAAAATCATGAAAAATCATAAAACTCTTACCAATAAAGGTTAGTACCAAAAACGTATTAGGATTAATTGTTGTGGCATGACAAATAGGACTACCTAAAATTTACTTAAATACTATAAAATATTAATTACCTCCCATTCGGGTCATTGCATTTCTAGTAAGCCCAATCCTATGTGTATGCTATCAACTTAAATTATTGTTGTTTCTAGGTATATGGTGTGTTACACTTACTAACTACATTAAAATAAAAATGCAAAAATATCACTTTTTGAGATGCATTAAAAAAGGGGGCATTACAATAGTTTTCCTCACGTTAAATATTATGTACACTATTTTCATGCATACAAAATACTACCACCAACAATGTAAAAAATGCAAATCATTTCGGAAAAATATCCTATTAGAAACTATTGTACAGTAAAGTCATTCCAAAGACATAGCACCCCTAACACACTAGAAAGGGGACATCAGAGAATAGGGCATACCATTTAAAGAAGCGGCCAACAAAAGAGGGTTACTAGAGTCAAACAACATCATTAATATTTAGGAGAGGTTGTTATCTTCAAAATGTCATAAGCTCTCCGAAGTTTTTTTGCTACAATTTTTGTTCATTGTAACCCAACAAACGTTAGAAAATCTTGGGATTTTATTTTGAGGATATGTCTGAGGAATAATGAAAGCCATATAGCAACTGTCACAATCCTATACTACAATGTACCCTATTAGTATTAATTATTGTTTGGTAAGTATGGGCAAGAGCATCAACAGATGTGACTTTCCTCAATTAGATAATCATTTGCTGAAAGTTGGTCCTCAGAATAAAGAAAAATAAATGAAAAAATGTCTTTGCAAATATCCATAAGACTTTGATGCGCAGTCAAAAGCAATCCCGAACAAAACCAAACTTTTTCAAGTATAAATAAAACAATTGATGCTAATAGAGCTGGAATATTTTTTTGTCTATGGACCTAGCAGAAATGGAAAACATATCTAATTGTCTATTTCGTGCTCATGTTAGTTTCAAGATATATTACAATTTTGATTACACCGACCAATAGCGTAGCAACTTACCAAAAGAACGTACAACACACTCGAGGTTTGAGATCCCTGGAAACAAATGAGATATAGACAATTATGTCAAAGCAAAATGGTGCTGACAAACTGATTAGAATACCAAAAGTGATTATATAGGATGAAGCGTCATTGGTCAAGCGGAAAATAATAGAAATGATTGATAAGATCATTAGAGACATAGTAGACATCTATAAACCATTTGGTAGGAAAGTCATTATTTTTTAGGAAATTTCCAGTAGGTGTTATCAGTAGTTCCAAAATCAACTGGAGCAGTAGTTGCAAATGCAAGCTTGATGAAATTTTATCCCTTTTCTTTGATGGAGAAGATCTAATTTACTAGAAATATGAGAGAAATAACATAACCAACATTCAATGTGTTCTTACTTCAAATTGGTAAAAAAGATTGAAGAAAAATAAGAGAAAATTTAATCCTTCTTCCAGAGTAGTTGAATGTGAAGCACTGAATGGAGAATTTCCGGAATATCCATAATAAGAGAGATATTTCCAAGCCTATAAGAAAATATTTCTATAGAAAAATATGTTACTGAATGAACTATCTAAGCAAACAAATATGAGCACGTGGATAATCTTAATAACAATTTAATATTTATGTTCCCAAGTAAAAGCAATACGTGTAATAGTTTTGACTCATCATAAGATGATACCAACAACTATTATCAAGAAGAATATATAAATACTTTAACACCAAACGGTCTACCGCAACACATATATTTAGAAAAATACATTATGAATTACAATCTTTAAGAAGCGGTAACAAAACTCAATATGGATATACTTTGACATATATTATTAACTGCAGGTTAAAATTAAAGGAAAATGCATTGTTCATGTTGCTAAGGAATTTTGACCCTTCAAATGGCTTATGCAATGGCACCAGAATGATATGTAGAGACTTTACGAACAATGTCATGTATGTCGAAATATCAAGTGGTCAATGTGCGACGAAGCATGTGTTTCTTCCCACAATTCAACTTGTACCACCTGAAAATGAAGGATAGAATTTCCAGTAAGTCTTTGCTTTATATTGAAGATGAATAAAATTGATACATCAAACAATTCCAAACGATAGTTTGTATTTTCCCCAACATGTCTTCTCACATGGTCAATTGTATGTTGCACTCTCACGAGGGATATCTATGTCCACAACAAAAGTCTTGGTCCTAACAGAGCAATTAAAATGAGGAAGCGGGGCACACACAAAGAACATCACTTATAAGGAAGTCTTAGGTATGATAACCTCATATACATAGATGTCTGTAGTAACACAAATAATAAACTCTTTACCCATGGTGTAGTCCTAACAACATAAGATCAATTCTAATTTCAAGTTTAGAAGACACAAACCTATTAAAGGATATTCGATTCATCATCACCACTACACTAATCAATGAGTTAATGTCATATTCATACAATTCTTTGAGCCCCTCAATCCTCTCCAATAAATGGTGACATTTGACCAAATATTGTACACTAAACCAAGAGGAAAAAGAAGACGGCAAACATTATTTGCTCTTTTCTATTCTATCTTTAATTAGATTGTATGGTTTTATATTTTCTTATTTGTTGACATTGTATTGCATTCTATTGTTTTATTATTATTACTAGGTAATTTGTCTGCGCTTCGCGTGGTCATAAATAATGATTGCATTTATCTTGCAAATAATTTTTTTACTAATATACATGCATTAAAAATAATGAAAAAATAGGTTCTTAAAAAACTATTTACAATATTCCAACATGAATTTAATTATTTGTCATTATCACATAACTCAAGAACCTCTAATGAATTAATTATTCATGAAATAATGAATCATTGGTTCTTTAATCAACATTAAAAGGAAAATAAATAAGAAAATAAGAATATATACAAAGACATTTCGTAATAAAAATAAACATTTAAGTTGCACAGATTATAGAATTGTGATTATATGTCTTAGGAAAAAATTCAAAAAATTGTTAACATATTCAAAAAAAAAAAAAAGCTTGAATATGAAAGAAATTATAACTTTTGAACTTGCATAATGATTTTCTTCAATTGATAAGTGAGAAATTTCATATCTATGTAAATATAGATAATATGTAAGCTTATATATAGTACTTTTAAGTTATAGAATTTGATATAGAATATCAAAACATGAATTCTTGGAACTGAGTACCATAATTATTTTTTGCACAGTGAATATACGTACTATATGTGTATATGTTCAATATAACCGGAGACAATAACATTGCAGAAACATAAATAACAGAGTTTAAAGCATGTACTAAAAAATAACAATTAATATCATAAGCATAAATTAATGAGTGTAATAAAAATACACCAGGATATGTAAAAATAGAATGAAATAGGAAGGAAAAAATCGAGTCCACTGAATGCACATTGTCCCTTTAAAAAAATATTTCCCTTCAATACCAAATGTTTAAAGAATTACATTAGCAAAGTACACGAATATTTTATTTTGCGAAAGTAGAAGAAGAAGATCACAATTTTGGTTGTTTTAAAATGAGAGAAAATCCCTCTATTTATAGACAACAAAAGGTAGTGTGAACAAATGTTTATCGTTCCTTATCAGAAAGGGTACAACTATTTGGAAAAGTTACAACCCTTCGGAAAGTTCACAATATTTTATCAAAGTCACAACTTTTCATAAAGTCGCAACTTTTTATAAAAGTCAAAACTTTCATAAAAGTCGCAACTCTTCATTAAAGTCGCAATTTTTCAGAAAAGTAACAACTTTTAATAAAAGTCGCAACTTTTAATAAAAGTCACATCTTTTCATGAAAGAGGAGGGCTAGTTTTGGCACAATTTTTGATAAAAGTCGCAACTCTTCATTAAAGTAACAACTTTTCATAAAAGTCACAACATCTGATAAAAGTCGTAACTCTTCATTAAAGTGACAACTTTTCATAAAAATCCCAACTCTTCATTAAAGTCACAATTTTTCATAAAAGTCACATCTTTTCATGCAAAAGGAAGGCTAGTTTTGGAAATAAATAAATTTAAAAGGAAATTCTTACTTGTAGTGGCTCCACGTAGGCGGGCCTAGGATTCTCTTTTATATAAATATATGATTATTTAGAATTTACAAAATTGTAATGCTTCATATTCAACTGATATTGTCATTCTAATTTGTCCAAATAGATATCCAAAAGATATGAAATGCATCAATTAAATTTTCATCGTTTTACAAGATTAATATTAACTTATGCACTCATGAGAAGAGTGTTTAACACAATGTACACTTCTACTAGATCAACAATAATATGCATGCACTCACAACAAGACTGATGTACAAAATCTCTCTCTCTATATATATATGACAAAATTTGTACTTTTAATTTCAATGACAAAATTTTATTAACTAAAATCTACAATTGATTTTTTTCATTAATTGTTATGAGATATAATATTCCTCTTTAAAACATTTTACTCCTTTTTTATACTAATAATGTTAGGTACATTCAATAATTATACATATATATATATACACACACACACACACACACACATATATATATATATATATATATATATATATATATATATATATATATATATATATATATATATATATATATATATATATATATATATATATATATATTGATGTGATCTACACATATATAACTCATATATTTAAATAATATTTTCTCCATTTATAAAAGAAAGACGTATTTTTCTTAGTGTGTTAATAAAAGAATGATCCGTTCCTTTTTTGACAATATTTTAATTTTAACTTTCCACAAGGCATGTCTCAGGCCACAAGATTAAAGATAATTTTTGTATATTTGATATAACATCAATTTAGAACTATAAGATTGAAATATTTTCTTTATTTTCTTAAATTTCGTGTAAACTAAAAGAAGAAAATTATCTTTAAAACAGAGGGAGTATTATATGAATGTCTTATTCATTGTGATAATTTAGCATTTAGTAACCTAGCTAACATAGTCAAACGTCCATGTTTGGATGAGGCTAAACTACTTTTTATTTAATTCTTATTTTACTCTAATATCTTTTTTGAACTTATAAATTAGCTCTTTTAAGCCTTCTGTTTCTACCATTTCATGTTCGTAAACTTGACGCAACATTCTAAGCTAGTGGTCCTTCCAAGGGAGAGAAGAGACTCCCTTGAAAGATGGGTAGAAAAATTGAGATTATAAAAAAAGAAGACACCAAGAAACGTAAAGCCGCATTTTTTAAGCGACGTAATAGTTTAATAAAGAAGGCGAAAGAGATTGCAATTTGTTGTGATGTAGATGTCTTGTTTTTCGCGTTTTCATCAGCTGATCGACTGAACAATTTTTGTAGCCAACAAAGGTATTGTATTTACGATATCAACAAAAATTATTGTTACGTCTATATAGCTATTCATCTATAAAATTATTAGCTTGATTAATTATTTTTACTAAAATTTTACTTTTGTAGAATTGAAGACATGCTTCAACGCTATATTAATCTTCCGGTTGAGAGGAGATTGACGTACATGAGCTAATTAATTCTAACAACTTTTAATTGAATTTTTTTATATTTAGCTATTAATTAGTAACTTATATATTCTAGCACTGACTTATGAGTTTTTTGTTTTTTCTTTGTTGGGTTAGTCACATGGGTGATGTTGAGGTACTTTACTCTTTTACATATTCATTTTTCTCTATTTTTAAAATTAATTCTTGTGTCTATTAATGTGAATTAATTTTTATAATCTTTAAATGAATGTGAAATTAATGAAGTTTGAAATGAAAATTAGTAATTGCTCCATTTAAATTTGCATATCTTTTTTTTAAGTTTGTTTTTAAGAATGTGTCAAGTTAGGTTTTGAGCCTAACTCATATTCTTGAAGATGGTTCAAAGAAAGGATAAATCCTCGAACCTTGTAAGAATTATCAACCCTATCCCCCTTGACATGAACATTCTTTATCAGGGATTTTATTTATCACCCCCTCTTCATCTGAACATTCATTGTCCGGATTTTATTTATCACCCCACCCCATATCCAGATACAAATATTTTCATTTTGGATTTCATTGTCCAGTCTAGAACGTGATTTCTACCCCCACAACTATTCTTAATCCTAGCTCTCAAATATGTTTTAGATCTAATCATGTCAAGTTAGGTGATGAGCCTAACTCACACTCCAAAAGGCATTTCAAAGAGAGGAAGATTGTATAAGTCTTATAAACAGATAAATATTTTATTTATTCACTAACGTGGAATATTCAATTCCTTCATCGAGATGTTTTTTTCGCAACTCTTTAATTTCAACTTTTTGTGTAACATTTTTATGATAAAAAATTAAAGGACATTTTCACACATTCAACCTATCTTTAGTTTCAGAACATAGAATTAAAAAATCATTCTTTAATTTATTCAGCTTTATGTCAATAAAGTTTTATTCGTTAAAGATAAAAACTTTGACTTAATTAAGTCAAAAAGTGTGATTGAGAAATAAAATTTATTTATTTAGATCAATTTTCTCACCACTATTAATATTTATTGGGTATATTAATGTAGGAAAAGGTGGCAAAGCTGAGGCAATTGAACCACATCAAGGGAGATGTTAGCAAGCTACAATTTCTTGATAAATGGTTTGGATATCTTATCTTTATGTAACTCCTTCATTTTTTGATCAATTGAATGAAGAAGAATTAGGAGCTTTATTTTGATAAGTATCTTTGAGTATTAAAAAGGATATTCAGTATAAATGAACAAAACATTCAGTCAAATAAAAGTTTCTTATAAAATGAAAATCTGTAAATGAATAGGGGTTACAACTTATTATTGATGATCGATTTTTACTTGTAAATGCTGAGCTTATAAGTAATTTGACTAATAGATAAGTTAATCTGAAGAACCTTTAAACTTCTATAATACTACTCATATTAGTATTATATCATAATGTTACTATATAATTTATCACGCTTAATAAAGAAAAGAGATCAAAAAGTCACAAAAAGCATAATTAACAAAATATATATCGTCTAGGAAAAAATATAGACAAACTACTCATTCTTTAGTATAGTGTGTATGTATGTGTAATTCAATAAGTAGGGTGTAAGAAGAGTAAGATGTACATAATCTTACTTCTGTGTTGATGAAGTAGAAAAGTTGTTTTCAATTGAGTTTCGATAACACATCTTCATTATCCATGCTTGAGATAGACAATATAAGAGAGCTCAAACAAGTAATATCATATAAGTTTTACAATATTTTCATTTATTTAAATGTACTTAGATACTACTACCTAGTACCTCATACATGATCTCTTTTGTATTAAGTGAAATATCCATGCTTGAGATAGACAATATAAGAGAGCTCAAACAACTAATATCATATAAGTTTTACACTATTTTCATTTATTTAAATGTACTTAGATACTACTACCTAGTACCTCATACATGATTTCTTTTGTATTAAGTGAAATTTACTCTTACTGATGAATAAAACTTTTTTCATGATGGCTTCCTTTGGATGTTTCAACCTATTACTGGTGTCTTAATTTCTACAGGATTGAGGTGAGCACAACTTAATTTGATGCCTCATAAGTAGTTTGGTTATTAAGTGAGACACTGAAATAAAAATTAAGAATAGTTTTGATAAGTAAATGTTAACTAAACAGCGAAATTGATAAAATCATTTTAACTTGAAATTATTTGATTTAGAATTTGGAGCTGCAAATCAAAAAGAGCACATTGGAATTGCACATTCTAGATACTAACATAAGGTAATTTGATTTAGTATCACATATGTTTTCCTTTATGGTTCTTCTTAAAAATAACATTATGGTTGAATACAAAGACATCACCTTAAACATTTATTGAGACCTTAACTTATCATCTATTTTATTCGTCTAAATGTGATATACTAACATATTATTCTTTATAACTAACATTTTATTAATCACCTGAAGTAAACATTACAATAAAAGTAGCTAACACACCATGATTTCTTCTCAACATAGTCTCATCAAAAGGAAAACTAAAACTCTAACACAACAGCCTATTGCTTAGAATTTAAATTCATTAATAACACTTCGAATACTAGCTGGGAGCTCTAGCAATAGTCACAAAGGCTATCTTTTTGGCTACACTTTCCTTCATTTTGTTCTTTCCCACAAAAATTCTGTTATTCCTCTCAATCCACACCCCATACACTAATTTGGGCAATTGTAGTCTTCCCCTTTCCATATTGATGGCCACACAGAATAAATTGTTCCCATATCAATTGAACTGTACTATAGACATGGATCCATATTGTTAGGACCGAAATAAGCAGGTGTAACGCGGAAGTTAGCAAAACAAACCTCAAAAGACCACGAGTAAGAAGACAAACGAGAAATATACCAAAAGACACAAAGATTTAACGTGGTTCGGTCAATCGACCTACGTCCACAAAGGAGATGAGCAATCCACTATAAATATGAGAGAAAAAAATACAGAGAGAAACAACCTCAACTAATTCACTCAAAATAATGGGAGGTTCACACAAGTGATAATGTATCAAGCTTGTGACCCACAAATACTCTAACCAAACTCTCAAAGCCCTTAAGACTACATTGTGAATGCTAATTAAGTTAGAAGGAACATGACTCTATTTATAGAGTCCTATACATTTTCCTACAAGAAAAAGATTAGTCAATCCAAAACCTTTTCCTAAAAGGAAAACCTATTTATGGTAAGAAATTTAGGGCAAATAAAACCCAACAAATCTTCCCGTTGGACTGAATTTCTGACAAAATAATTTTGTCCACCTTCTTCGCTTAATCTTCAACAGCTTGCTTCTCCTCTCCATAATCTCCTTTGCAAAAATTTATGTCTCAACACAGAGAACCTCTCTGAAACAATTTCTTCAACAGAATCTTCATTACTGTCCAAAAAGGTTGCGGCTAGAACTACACCCGCCAAGATGAACACCTCTTTCTAACCTGGTTCAATAATCGTTTATCGAACCACAAAACCTGACTTCATCATTGAATCTGGCTCTGATACCACTTGTTAGGACCGAAATAAGCAGGTGTAACGTGAAAGCTAGCAAAGCAAACTTTGAAAGACCACGAGTAAGAAGACAAACAAGAAATATACCAAAATACACAAAGATTTAATGTGGTTCGGTCAATCGACCTACGTCCACAAAGGAGATGACCAATCCACTATAAATATGAGAGTACAAAATACAGAGAGAAACAACCTCAACTAATTCACTCAGAATAAATGGGAGGTTCACACAAGTGATAACATATCAAGCTTGTGACCCACAAATACTCTAACCAAACTCTCAAAGCCCTTAAGACTACATTGTGAATGCTAATTAAGTTAGAAGGAACATGTCTCTATTTATAGAGTCCTAAACCTTTTCCTACAAGAAAAGGATTAGTCAATCCAAAACATTTTCCTAAAAGAAAAACCTATTTATGGTAAGAAATTTAGGGTAAATAAAACCCAACACATATAAACCGTCTTTCCCATAACTTTCTAGAAAATTATCACTGGATGAGCAGATGCTCTATAGCTTTTTCGACACTCTTGCATAAGACACAAGTCTTATTTACTTTCACACCCCATTTAGCTGGTATGCTGAGTGTTTCTAACTTCTTGTTAAGTATGAGCAACATAGTAAAATAAGCTTTTGGCTTTGCTGCATTTCTGAACATGAGACCTCTCCAGTTAGGCCTTTGTTGTCCCCCACTCATTTATAGATAAATTTGCCTGCTAATACTTTCTTCCTTGCCCCTCATTTGTTGAATTTGATCAGTTATATGTTTGGCACTCATGATTTTTTTTTATCATCCAGCTGGATTGTTTGGACTCTGGCGATGTGCTCTTCCCCTTTATATAATATATATGTATGTATCCATTTGATCCATAGTTTTTCCTCTTTATTTTCTAGGTCCCAACATAATTTGGTAACTGCTGCTTTGTTCCAAACTTGCATATTAATCAACCACATGCCTCATGTAGATTTAGGACAACACACTCTCTCCCAAGCAACTAGTGCTTTTTAGTAACATATCCAACCTCTGACCACAAATAGCTTCTACATGGACCCCCAATTAGTTTGATCATCTTTGCAGGAATAATGAATAAGTTGTGCCCAGTATGATTGAACTCCAAACAACATAGTTTGTACTAGTTGTGTTCTACCTTCATATGACAATTTCCTAAATGTCCATGAGTTGATCCTGGACATGATTTTGTCACTGAGAGGGTACCATTGTATTACTGACAGTATCTCTGTAGAAAGAGGTAGTCCAAGGTACTTGAAAGGTAGTTCTTCCATTTTGTAGCCAAGTTGATGTATGATTTGTTGCCTCACCTCTAGCTGGACTCCCCCAAAATAAATGAAACTTTTGTTGAGATTTTATTGCAAAACTGAGGCTTGTGAGAACTGTGAGAAAAATCTTTGGAGGGCCTTGATAAATTCAGATCTCCCCTAGAGAATATTAGCTAGTCATCGCAAAACATAAGTAAGTCATGTCCAATTTAGAGCATTTTGAGTGATACTTGAAGGTTGTCTCTTCCTTGAGTAATCTGCTGAGATATTCCATATATATAGCAAAGAGAAAAGGGGACACTGGATCTCCTTGTTTGATCCCTTTAGGTGTTGCAAAAATCTGTGTAGTCTGCCCATTTACTACTATAGAATAGTTAACTGTTCTTAAACAACTCATTACCCACTGTATAAACATAGCAGGAAATCCTAGTCCATTCATTTCTCACTCTAAATAGGTCCATTCCATTGAGTGATAAGCTTTTTAGAGGTCAATCTTCATCATGCTTCTGGGATAAATATTCTTCCTAGTATAAGATTTAACCAATTCACAGTTTTGGGGCTTTGTACTTTTGGATAAGAGTTACTAATATGCAATTGACAGGTTTATAGTGTATTTTTTATGGTCTTCCAAGTACACTTAAAGAAATAGGCATTAAACACATCTATACCTAGAGCTTTGTCATTCCCAATTGATTGCAACTCTGCATAAATCTCATCTTCAGTAATATCATCACATAACTTAATCCTTTGATGTTTTGTCAACATGGGCCCTCTTTTCATTAGCTAGACAGTTATAGTTGGTAGTGTAGATGTCGATGTTACAATAAGACCTTAATAAAACATATGAAATTCATTTTGGATCTCTTGTGGTTCATACAACATTTATCCAGTTAGGGATGTAATACCTCTGATCTCTTTCTTCTGTGTTCTCTCCTTTATAATTGCACTAGAATATTTATTATTTCCATCCCCCAATTAGATCCATTTTGTCCTCGATTTTTATCATAGTGCACATTCCTCTATCATTGACAATTTCTCTAGATTCATCAGTATATCTTTTTCTTGATCAATTAAAACTACAGTTGCTTGGCTGTATAACTTTTCTTGGATTCTGTTGAGCTCCATTCTAGCCTTCTCAATCTGCTGGCTAATAATCTGCAGACCTTCTTCATGCTATCCTTGTCATATTCCTGCTTCCATATACTCTCCACTAGGAACATGAAAGAGTCATGTTCAGACCACGCATTGAAGAACTTGAAATTCACCTTTACACCGTGTTGAGTAGTTTGTAATGTGAGTTGCATTGGGCAAAATCTTATATGCCAGGGTTCCATACTTTGTAACAAAAATATCCCCATTTCTCTATCCATTCATCATTTCCAAACACAATATCAATCCTCCTTAATATTCTTCATTGCCATATGTTTTTAGTCCATGAATAGTAGTTCTATAAAATCTTTCACACATTCTATAAAATATTTCACCTTATTCATGGTCACAGGAGCTCCAGCTAGTCTATCTTGAGGGGAGAGTAGAGCATTAAAATCCCTCAGAATGAGCCATGGTTTAGAGATGCCTTGTTCCAACGTGTTGAGTTCTAGCCAGAGGATTTTTCTCTGCTTTATAGTATTGTATCCATAGACCACAGTGCATAAAATTTGTTGGCCTTTGTTTCTAGTTAAGTAGTACTATTGATTAAAGTGGTCTCATACCAGTTCTCATTTACCCTCATTTCAATAAGACGATATACTAACATATTAACTACATGATTTTTTTAGGGATTATGAACCAGACCAGGAACAAAATCCTTCTCTTCATCAACTCTCTTGGTGTGAGCGAAACTTGCAACAGTCTCTACAAAAAGTCATGGCTAGAAAAATTTGTTCTTTTATTAATTTTTTTTCTTGATCATTGAAAAACAATGTAAAATTGCAAATTTAAAGAAAATAATTCTTTTTCTTAGAAATAATTTATCAAATCAATTCCTGTATATAATCAATAAGATTTGATTGATTTTTAATTAATTTTAATTAGATGAAATTGGAGAAACAAGGAACGATGAATGCTCACTTTGCTGCACATGAAAAAGCTCCTCAACAGTTTGATACTAATAATTGGGTTAATCCATACAGGTCACTATTTTTCACATAATTGTTTATTTACAAAAAAATCTTCTCCTTTTTTTGATTTCAGTTTCATTATTTTGTTGTTATTATTATAGTACAAGTATCCAGGAGAGCATATATCAAGATTGGATGAACAAAGGAAAAAGACTAGCAAATATGGTAGTAGATGTCCAGCAAAACTCAACACAAACATTTGAACAATCACTGGTATATTAATATTCTTGAAATATCATTCCTTATTAACATCTCCTTAAAAAATGAGTTTTTTTTTTGTAAAATCATTTTGATCTACTTAATAGAACCAACAACAAAGCATGGTGGTGAAATATTCAGCATAATCTCACACATATATATGGACAACCACATGTACATTAATATTATTAAAATGTCACTCCTTGTTAAATACTAATCCTTCCCTACTATGCTAATTAACTCATATGTTTTTACAGGCACAACTAAATTTTGGTGAAAGTAGTGACAAATTGAATAATCCATCCCAATTTGGGTTGGACAATGCCCTTTCAAATTGGAATAATAACAACAATAACAATAACAATAACTTCATTCAACATAATGATCCTCCTTCAGAACAAAGTGATGCAATAGCTCCTAATATTAATGGATTTAATAATTCCACGGAGGTTAGTTCAAAGCTCTATTTATCGACTCATTAGCATTGTTTGTTTGTAAATTCATTTTATAAATTATTTACAAAAAAACTCATGTTAAATTTTTGTCACAATGATCAGGAGAATATCATGAAAAACAATGATTACTTTGATGAAACAGCATATGAGAATGATGCATGGAAATTGAATGATATTGATGGTTTCCTCAATGAAGATTCCAATGGAAAAGACTTTTGAAATATAGACTGATCAACCAAAGACCATGTTTTACCGTTTTATTTACTTATTACACTATGCAAGATATCATTTTAATGTTTGTGGGTTGGCCTATATGTAAAAATGATTAACAATTAATGCTGACCTATGAATGTTAGAAATAAATTGTGTCTTAGCAATATCATATGTATTAATACTTCCTGTTATTTTAGATTATATGGAGGTGGTGCAAGAATCTTGGAAACAAGTGGAGGGATCACCTATATGGAGATCTCATTTGATTTGGAACAATACTTGTTGAGAAATATATGGTACAATTTATTTTCAAACTTATTTAAAATGATTCAATAACATGTCTTCAATTTTATGAACAAAATCATCACCTAATTTTTTGGGGGAATTAGGAAACAATCTAGAAAAGTTTTTTCCTTAAAAAGTGTATTTACAAATGACTCTCTTAGGATCAAGAGATTTCTAAAGGTGTGAGACACGTTAGAAAATTTTTAGATGACTCTTTTAGGTTATTGATGAAGTTTTGAAAACTCATGATGAAACTGTAACATTGTTTAACAACAGGTGTTTTTAAAGGCTTTGATGTTATATTTGAATTATGTACAGATAATAATAATTTAACTTTAATTCAACACATAATAGTTTGCAATCTCATTGTTGGGTACTTTTGACAAAATGACGCTTATTATTTTAATATGTTGGATAAGGCATAACTATCCCATAGACAATGACTGAAATTCTAGAGACACACTTTTATAAAACTAAGGTCCTATTATCATTTTTGTAGTTTTGTACACCTTTTGACTTACATGACACACTCCGTAGTTGAGGCGCATGCATAATGTTTGGATGTCACCTAAGCCAAAAAGGTGTAGAAAATTACAAGAAAATATTTTTTGGGGGGATGGGGGTGGGGGGGTAATAGGACCTTTGTTAGTTATGGTGTGTCTCAAGGATTTCACTCATATTCTAGGGGGTACTTGTGCCTTATCCGCATATGTTTTTAAGTATTTTATATGAATTTTGACCTTCAAATTCTGACACCTGGTCCATTTGAACATTGGGAGTAACTTGTAATTTTGTAATAAGAGTAAGACTTCATAACACAGAACAAATGATGTTTTATGAGTTATTTTTAATTGCAAAAAGTTTTTATGTGAAGTGTTAAAGTCAAGTAAATTCCTAAATAAAAGTTGGCGAAGGATATTGTAAATATTGTTAAGGAATTTCTCTAGAATTTTTGTAAAATGTTTCTGCAATTTTCTCCTAGCATATAAAGATTTAAAATATCCATTACCACTAAACTCCAATGTATACTAGTCTAGTTTTTAACACACTAGCCAACTCGTCCATACGACATCAGAGTAGATAGTTACTCGTTTCCGTGAGACTGCACAAGCAGGCAACTCTAAGAGGTCCCCTAACTCTAAGTCGGTGGTCTTTTTAAAAGACCATAATCTTTGTAATTTTTTTTATTAAAACAGAAGAAAACCCAGAAAAAATGATAAACCTTTTTTCCAATATGCCTTGGCTACTTAGATTCTCAACTTAGATGCTTAACTGAAGTTGCTTTAGGTTGCGAGCTCATCGTTGTGGTATAATTTTCTTGTCAATATATGCTTTGTTTGTTGTTTCTGCAAGGAGATAGATTTTTCATAGTAATCTTAATTTAACTACCCTCCTTCGCAATTCCATACCCTAGTATCATTTTTATAGATTTTTGAGCTTCGTGGTGGTATTTTTTATATTGTGGCTGTGGGAAGCCTCTTTTTCTTGTTTAATTGGCTTTCGTTATGATTTATTAATGGTGTTAAAATGCCGGAGGTAATTAGGGGTGGTGTGACCATTGTTAGAGTGGCATACAAAGGTTATTGGATTAAACGACGTAAAAGACACCTAGTTATGTTGCCTTGGGAGGTTGTTGCTCTTTTGAGATGTTGTTGGAATGTCTTCAAAGAAGTTAGCTGCTGATTATTGTTTTTATTTGCCTCACTTTGTAGGTTGGACTTAGTTGGTCATTAGTGTGGCAATAGCATCCTACTGATTAGTCATGGCAATAGTTTGATGTCCTTGAGGTTGCGCTTCAGGTGCATCAGGTAATTGTTGTTCCTTATCCTTCCTCCTAGTTGGACGACCTCTGATTTCTCTTCGTGGAGGCATGATTCTCAGAAAACACGCGTAGGCATGAATTAGAAGGAAACCTTTTAAGAGATGAAAGTCTAATGCACAAAATGAGTATGAAAGAAGTGAATAAATTCCTAAATGTTGCAGCCTCCTAATTATGCCTCCTAATTATAGATGTGGTGCGCTTCACACCGATAACTAGGACTTTAGAGACACGGCTTCATAGACTCCCTAGGACTCTTGAACTCTGTGCTCTGATACCAAGTTTATCACGCCCCGAGCCAACACCCTAGACGTAGCCGGCACTTGAAGACCATTAATGGCCTAGAGCGGACCCTAGGCCTGGCTTACTTACTCATGAGATGACTTAAACACAAGATATAACTCAAGAATTAACTTAAAAGTAATAATTGGCCAGAATGACAACTCAAGTCTTAATCATTTACAAGTGAAAGAAAAAGACTAAAGAAACTAATACTGTCTATTTATGAAGCCTCTAAAATAAAGAGGGATGTAGGGACAGGAAAACCACGCACCCTACCAACAAAAATAAAAGGAATAACTTGAATGATAAAGATAACCTCTGGAATGAAGGGAGGCTCACCAAAAGACTCTGATTTGCTCACTTGATCAACGATACTCCTAATGCTGATCCTAATTACCTTCGTCTGCATCATGATACGATGCAGGTCAAGTGACATCAGTACATTGAATGTACGAGTATGCGAGTTGGAACTTAAGCTTGAAGAGAGTAAGAATGAACACTTACCTTGGCTCTGCTCAACTCATGAATAACATAACTCATTTGATTATATAGCAGTCTAAAGCAGGTGCAATATAAAGAAAAGGAAAATTGTTTAAAATTTAATGTCAACTCAGAATCATAATATCATAAAAACATACCATGCTTCTTCTCAAAGTTTACTTGTGGAATGAATGAATGAAGTTTCATACCCCATTACTACTAAGAAGAACCCCTTGAGCAATCATGCAATTACTACTGTGGAGTTTCTCTAACCGACAACCATCACTTGAGAGCTATAGTGATGATACAACACTTTACCTTGCGTTGCCAAGGACCATCATATACCTTGCCATCAGTATAGGAAGCTAACTCACTAAGTGAATCCACTAGCTTAACTTATGTGATCATCTAAGAAGTATGACCCATTAATACCCATGATGGCTAAATGATTTATGGAAACATGAGTTATAAGGAACTCGCATCCTCATATCAGTACTCAATACTACTCCCAAAAATATACTTATAAGCTCATACTTTTTTAAAACAACTTCTTTCTTTGGGTTGAGATAATTTCTCAATACTATCTTTAAAATCTCTCTTGGAATCAGTGTTCCCTTTTCTTCCTCAAACGTTTTTGGGAAATTTTAGTTTCCTCTTAACTTAAATGTGAAGACATATATAGAGTCTTAGGAAATACTTATTTCCCTTTAAATTTTGAGAAATGAACTAAACTTTTTACTCTTTACTTAGCTTGAAACTTGAGTCTTAAATCAACTCTTAGGGAATACTTAATTCCCTTATATTTCCTTGAAGGAAGGACTTCAACTATTTACTCTTTACTTAACTTGAAACTAGACTATTAAAACAAAGTTAAAATGTTTTTTAAAGTCTCTTGAAACTTTAAGAAACTTTGATTTGACTTGCTTCTTCACTTCTAGACTTAACTTTTAACTTCTTTGACTTTAACCTTTTTTTTTTACTTTAATCTTAACTTCCCTTGAATTGGATTATGGATCAAGGTACACGATCTCATTCTTATGGATGATTTTATGATGTTTAGATGTAGCTTAGAGTGTTGGAATCAACTAAGAAACATGGGTACATCACTTAGTAACTAGTACAAAAGAGTGGGGAAGGAGTGAACTAGCGTCCTTGGCGCTCTGAGAGGCGTGGGGAGCCTGGCCCCAAACTTCAGAGGCCAAGTTGAGGCGCTCTGGATGGCGTGGTGTGCGAAGGCCCTACAGACAGAGATTGTCTTGTGGGGCTATGGGAGGTGTGGCACCCGAAGGCCCTATGGACAGGTGTTATCGACTTTTCTCCTCCGTTTTTCATCTAAAATCCCTCTAAGCTTCTATGGTTCTTTCCCCAAACACTTAGAATCATTAGTACCCTCAATACCCCGTAGACTTAACTCAGAAAACAACCCGAAAACACGAATCAAATAAACACTATGCATCCAACAACTCAACCAATAAGAATTCAACAATGTTCTTCAAGAACTTCACTTTTTATCATTCAACCTACTCGAAAATCAATGAATTGAAACAATTTTGGTGTGTGGATGAACGGACCCAATACTAGAGCCCGTTTGGCCATAGATTTCCTAAATGATATTTGGGGGAAAAATTGACAAATAGTGTTTGCCCATACACTTTGCCATTATTTGGCAAATATTTTTGGCAAATATCCCAAATTCCCAAATACTAGTTTTTTCTAGTATTTGGGACAAATCTCATTATTTGGGATCTTTTAAAAAATTAAATTTTATCCTAAAATTTATCTTTTACGAAAACACCCTCTATAGTTGTTGCTTGCGTTGTATTACATAATTTTTTACGTTAACACCAAAGTAGTGATGAAATATTCAGTGCTTGTTAAATTATGATATGGTTATTGATGAAAACGTTGAACAATCTGCTCAGGATAACAAAGACACGTGCTTTGTCTACTTCACAATGTATGGAATGATGCTTGTTGCACTCACTCCAAATTACGACATTGCTCTAGTGTCATGGACACTATTTGTTATTGTTGTAACGAAGGTCCAATTGAATTTTAATACAAACCTATGGTTAGTTTTGATAGTTTATATAACATATGGATATAAATCATATTTTTTTTAAAAAAGTGAAATATATTTCCCAAATACTTATGGCCCCAAACACATGGTGAAATTTCACCCAAATTTTCAACCAAATAATATTTGCCAAAATTGTTTGGAAATCGATGGTCAAACGCTAGCTAAAATAACTCACATATCTTTTAGGGTTCGCCCCCAACGAATTCCACAAGCCGAACTTCGACGATCTTGAACGTTATTTCTTTCTCTTCTCCATTCTCCTCTTTTCTCTTCTCTCAAAACCCTAACTTTATTTTCTAAAAGCATTAACTAAATAAGATCAATTTATACCCCTATTTACTACCCAAAAATGAAATAAAATAATTGGGTAAGGAAAATACAAATTTGCCCTTCCCAAATCCGGATTGCACTATCCTTAATCCAACATACTTTCCGAAAGGCGTAACTCACTCATACGATATCGAAATCGCGCAAACTCGATGGCATTGGAAAGATCTACCCAAAGACTTTCAAAACATATAAAGAACTACCTCTTACTCATCCCGATCTAGGAGTTATGGATGTTTGAAAATGACCAAAACTCACTTTCTTAACCTAGGCAATTTTTCCAGATTTTTTTCTTATTCTTTCCAAAAATAAATATTTCCAAATTTTATCCTCTTTTCTAGTCGTTTCTAGTTGCGAGATGTTACACTTTTTGTAGGAAGATATGGTATTTTAGTTGTGTTTCACCATTGCCCTTTTCATTTAGTACTTATACTTCAGTTTTATCTTCCAGTTTACCTTACATGCTTTGTACATTATTTTGTAATAACGCCCCTTGTCGGGGGAACGTTGCATTCATGGCTGTAGGTCCTGAGCAACGTCCTGACATACTTGCTAAATAGCACAGGCGCCTATCTAGCCTATTGGTTGACTCCTTTCTTATAGGGGTTGCCAGAGTCCTAGAGGTTTTCTTATTTTGTGGTTTACAATTTTTGGGTAGGTCGGGCCTGTCCAGTCCAAGTATTATATTCATAGAGGCTTGCAGACTAGTGTCTTGGGTTTTATAAACATGTTATCGACCATGTTGGCCTTTACTTCTAGTTGAATGATGTTCGATAGTTGTTTGACATGTTAGTTAGTTAGGTACCATTTTTAAGTTCATGTATAGAGATCATGGTGACTTTAGCAGCCCACATAGCATTTATGTTTTCCAAGATACAACGGTGGGCTCGACTGCCCAAATATGCTTCTATGCTAGTTGTTTCTTCCTTTATATAACTGTTGGGAGTATTTATTTTATTTGTAGAGGAGTTAAGAGGGGCCTTGCCAGCCGAGGGCTTATTTTTAAGATGAGATATACATGTTTGTTTCCTTAATTGAGTGTGGCTGTCATGCGCCAATTGTAAGTGGTTCAGGGTCGGCTATGTTTTGGCATTAGTTGTCAGTTGCATTCCTTGAGTTTTGGCTGTAACAGAAATAAACAATTCATTAACTTCAAATTGATTTTGGAGAATGAATGAATTGACATATTTATGTATTTTAAGCTAATATAGCATTGAAGCACTTGGTATGATACTTGGTTTTCCTTATTAACCATTTTGAAAGATTGGACACATCTTTAAGTCATTTACAAATTTGAGTGTGAAAATTCATTTCTAATTTAAAAAGCATGATTTCTTCTTGAAAAAACATACATATGACACATTTTGGTTTAATATCGATTAATGAATATGAATTCCCATATACAAGGAGTATGCTCTAAGGAGTTACGTTGTTAATCCACACTTTGTAATTAAGAGATTATTAACTAATGTTAATAATCAAGAACACAAAAATCTATTAATTTATCCTCAAACAAATTGATGCAAGATTTACATCTTAGTCCGTTGGTCAACTCGTAAACATAACAACACATCTGATTAAGGGAAGATAAATTTTGTACTCGCGTAGATCTCAAAATCGAGGTCATGAAGGCACACACCCCAAATTCAACTTGATGTGCCGAAGAATCCAACTCAATAATTATCTCAAATGTTGCGGAAAAGAAGGTAAACACATACGATAATATTTGAATTATGTATATAGATAATTAAATTTGTATATATGTATATGAAGATGAATATGCATATACATATAATGAGCATACGATTTATATATACAAATATTTGTAAAGAATTCAATATAAACTATAAATATATGTCTGTACATGTATATACGTATAATGAATATGTGATTTACACATACAAATATATAAATACGTTTTAACTATATACAGTAATAAGTCACAATTATGTATATGTACAAATAATAACAAAAAAAAATAAATACAAATTACCAATTCCAATAAGAACTTTTATTCCTTAAATATACAAACTGGGTACATTGGTCCTCAACCTTATAACTGATCTGAAAACCAATTGAATCATCGACGATAAGAGACAGATTAGGTGCACGCATCATCTATGATGGATGAGTGAAAAACCCTAACGACATAATTCTTTATCGAAAGAACTTATGGACAAGAACAACAACAATAGTCATAAGAGGAGAAACAACGGCAACGAAAGTCGAAATAACAGTTCTTGTAGAATCGCATCATTCAGTTGAAAGCCCCAATAGTATAAAAACTAAAAAATGAAAAAAACAAAAAGACTAAGAACAAATTTAGGTAGTTACGAGTGAAATTGAAAAATTATTTAGTAGGGAGATGGGGAATTTCAGATAATTTCAAAATGGAACTGTAAGGGTGTTTTTAAGAGATAAAAGGGAAATGTGAAGTGGAGAGATAAAATTTAGTCTGTATAAAATCATACATAAGACATATAAATATTTTCTTGATTGGATATACAATGGAACATGAGTCCCATAATTAAAGGCAAAAAAAAGGAAAACTATAACCACTCAAAGCAATTAAATAAACTATATCCACTTTAACTAATAACATAATAATGTTTGTGAACTCGTGTAATTTTTCCTTTTAAAGAGAACTCTTAGAGTCGCTCCATTTTTTCTTTCCTTTGTTAGAATGATTATACCTTCATTTTGTAGTCACGAGATTAGTTTTAAACTTGTTCTCGTATTTGGTGATGATTTGGTATTATTGTGTCGCGATTAGAATAAAGATGAATATTATTCTTGTTTCATAAATTTAATTAGTATTGTTGTGAAATTTTGAGACAGCAAAAATTCAGGTCCAACCCAAAAATAGAGGAAATCATGTCCGATTTTCTATAGAATTCTGATAACACTTGCTTTGGAACCTCCCCTTAGCGCCGGTCATGGTCCTAAAATTTAATCACGTCAGAATTATATATAACAACTTTAGCGACATAACATTGAATTGAGTTTATATACTATTAGCAACCCACATTTAGGGACGAATGATTGACAAAATTTCTTTCGTCATAAAGGACTTTTTGTGACGACACATAATTTTTAAGTGATAAAATACCTCATCATTAATAAGGAAATTTCTTGCAGTGTCTTTTCACAACAATATAAAGCACGGATTAAATCATAATGTACATTTTTATGCCTTTAAGCATGATTTTCTATCATATATTTTGATGTATTGTTTTTTAATAATAGAAAATTGAGAGAGTGCTTTCTTTATAATGTAAATAACAACATCAAAATCTTAATATCAAATAAATGAAGTAATCAATGACTTATCTCAAAATTTAACCTTTTGGTTTTGACACTTAGCTTCAAACTTCACAAAATAGTAAACACACTACATAGGCATTAGATATTTGGTAGTATTAAGCATATATTAGGCCCTCAACCTGCATATTCTTTATTCAAAGAGTTTTGTAGAGTTCTATAGCCAGTCTGGGAGAAACAAATGGTTGAAGAGGGTTCACTTTAGGTAAGGCAATGCCTAAGCCCTCACTTAAATCCAATGGTTCCTCCCTTTTCATTAAAAAATTGAATCCATGAAGTAATTTTACTAGTGTAAAATGCACTACTTGACTTCCATACTTCAAACAGGGCACATTCTTCTTCCAGAGCTAAACAGAATATATTCAAAATTTTGTCCTGTAAAATTAATGTTTGAATGATCCTTCAAGAACCACCTCTCTGGTTTAAACTCATTCTGATCTTCCCAAATTCTCGAGTATCGTTGAAGCTTCCACAAGTTAAAAATCAAACGAGTTCCCTTTTTAATATGATAGTTACCAATGTAACAATCTTCGATGGCCTCTCGAGGCCCTGCCAAAGGACCGGGTGGGTAGAGACGTAAGGTTTCTTTTACTATGTCTTGCAAATAAGGAAGGTTCTTGATGTCAGATTCTTCAACCCATCTAGTTCCTCATCTAGTTCATCCTGGGCTAATTTAAATGAGAGGGTGTCATTTATTATCATAGATAATGCCCATATTAATGTCTCTGTAGTGCTCTCTGATGCCGTTATGATAAGTATCTGCGTGATTGAATAATGACACATCATTAGCCAACTTATTGAAAATACCAAATAAAAACTAATCATCTTTCATTGAACCCAAATTTATTTAATTATTTACCCACGAAAGATTTTTTAAACTTGTAATTCTTTAAGAGAACTGAAATTTGAAAGGCCGTGTAAGCAACTTCATTAAAGTGTAAGTTAAAATATCTGAAACATAGGATTCTTTTCATGACAGGCTATATTGAAAGTGCGCAAGATAAATTAGGACATAGAAATTATAAACATATAATTCTTAGTATAATTTTAGGTTAAATTACATAGAGCATATAGTGGTAGTCAGTTTTAATTTATCATTATTCAATATAATGTCTTCAAACTAATTTCCTTTTCTCGGGTTCGACACCTTTTGGTATGGAGTCGTCTTTATTAGGAAGCGTTTTACCCCACAACGTGGTTTTTTTGGTGCGGATTCAAATTTAGTAGAACTTCAATAAGGGTACCGAACATCGGATAAAAAAAAAGGTGAAAATAATAAATAGAAAAAAGGGGAATTGATATTTTGGTAAATAAAATAATTAAGGTCAATCATATTTCTTTGTTTTGTTACTTCCATCGTTCCTAACTTTTCTGAATTATGATATATACGCCCACCAAATCTGATTCGATAGTCAGTGAATATATTTTTTCTTTAATTTATTAGAATGACGTATTTCATGCCATAAATGAACTCAAAAAATACGAGTGATTTCTTATATATACTCCACTTCCACTGTCCAGCAATACTTGTCCACTATACTAAAATTGTTTTGATAGTACTTCTTTTTTGTATAGCTTTTTAATATCTAAAATTTTACTTTAAAATGTCAAAGGAATAAAATCTTATTTAGATTTAACGATTAATTAATCTCAAAAAAGCTCAACATAATAATTTTTAAGATCAGATTGGGGCATTCAATTATTTTCATCCTAGGGTATAAGTAACCAAAAAAGTTGAGATAAAGATGGCTTACCAAAGTTGTTGACTTGATAATGGCATTGCGGTCGTATCCAGACTCCATTGTTTCTTCAGGAATGTTGTTCTAATGCAATATAATCTTTTCTTTTCTGGATATGTTGTTTTAACCAGTTATCCAACACACTATCAACTTCATTATAAGTCTGTTCCATTGATTATATATGTCCACCAATATCAATCGACGGAATTGCATCAGAAAATACAAAAGTTCCACCTAGGTACAACCTTTCTTAATAGATTCTTTGAAATTCATCTCCTCTTTGGTGCATTCTGATTATTATATTGAACGTTATGTTCTCAAACCAACTACTTAAGTTTACTTCACTATTACTACAATTTGAGTAAAAGTCTTTTATAGAGAAATTCACTTCTGATGTACGAACGTGCTTTAACTTCTGAAGGCGACTATCGGTTAAGAGTTCAGGAGTTACCATTTTACGAATATCACGCCAGTATTGTCTGTATGGGGCTAAAGAGAAAAGGGTAAATCACATAAATATGCTATATTTAAAAAATATTTACCATTTATGTCAATATAATTTTTATAACTAAATATAACAATTTTTTGAAATTAAAAAAATTGTACCATCGCTTCCTTTCTCGATCCTTTTGCCTCTTAATTATTTTTTTTCTTTTTAAAGATCTTCTTCTTATCTTTCTCTCTCTATCGTTATTATCTTTGTATTCTTCTTTTCTTTTCTTTTCTTTTTTGAAAAAAATCTTCTTCTTTTTTTAATTTTTATTTAATTAACAAATCAATTTTTCATATTTCATTATGTGAATGTCATTACTTTTATAAAAAAAATAATGAAAAAAGAAACAAAAAAACCGTAAAATTGTATAAAATCACATTTTAAAGCAGAAATTTCAAATCATTAAAATTAAAGAAGTAAGAGTTCACCATTGATAGTCATTATAAAGCTTCAAATTTTGAATTTATTATTTCATTTTACGAATTTGTGATAAATTTAAATAGGTAATTTTACAAATAATTGAAAATGTTGTTTGGAGTTCATATCTCAATTTTAAGAGGGTTTGGTCAAGTTTATAATTGATTTTAGGAGAAATATTTAGATTGAAATGAATTAAATATAACGTTAAGTTGTCTTGCAAATGTATTAAAGTTGAATTAGATGATACAATTTTAATGCAGATTTAATTCATTTTGAAGTTTTTTTGATTTATTTGTTACTATTGGATACTTGTTTAATTCATTATTGATATAACTTATCAGTTTATAGATCATTGTCATGTCTTTCGTTAATCACATTTTCCATTCATTCTTAATTCTCTCTTCTAATTCAACTTTAAATACTGTGTAATACAATTTTAATATAAATTTAATTCATTTCACATTTTATTTATTTATTTGTTACTATTGGATACTTGTTTAATTCATTATTGATACAAGTTTAATTCACTTTACAGATAATTGTCTTGTCAGTCATTAGCTACGTTGTCCATTCATTTTTAATTCTCTCTTCTTATTCAAATTTAACACATTGTAATACAATTTTAATACAAATTTAATTCATTTTGCATTTTTCTTATTTGTTCCTATTGGATACTTGTTTAATTCATTATTGATACAAGTTTAATTCACTCTATAAATCATTTTTTAATATTTTATTTGTTGCATTTTTTTGTTCATGCTTAATTTTCTCTTCTACCTCGACTTTAATATTTGTGTAATATATTTTTGTAAATACAAGTTTAATGCATTTTGCAATTAATTGATTGATTTGTTACAATTGGTTACTTGTTTAATTCATTATTGATACAAGTTTTATTCAGTTTACATGCAGATCAGAATGTTCTTTTGTTTTTTACATTCTGCATTCATATTTAATTCTCTTCTAATAATTCAACTTTAATATGTTTGTAATACATTTTTAATTCAAGTTGAATTCATTTTGCAGTTTCTTATGCCTCTTCATTTGTTACGATTATACTACTTCTCTTCTAATAATTCAACTGTAATATGTTTGTAATACATTTTTAATTTAAATTTAATTTATTTTACAGTTTTTATGCCTCTTCATTTGTTACGATTATATTACTTCTCTAATTAACTATTGATATAAGTTTTATAGAGTCTAGAATAATTAACTATTCTACGAAAAAAAGAAAAAAGAGCAATAGTAAGAAGAGACAGAGCAACAACAAAAAGCAAGAAAAAAGGACACCAGAAAGAAAGTAGGAAGAATGAAAGAAAGAAAGGGAGAAAAAAAAAGAGGGAGTAAAACAGAGAAAAGGAGAAAGAAAGAAAAAAAAGGGAGCGAGACATAGAAAAGGAGAAAAAGTGAGACAGAGAAAAGGAAAAAAATTAAAGAAAGTTGCTATAAATGGTAATAAATGAAAAATATTGCTAAAATTAATAATTATTTATTAAAATATACCAATTTATGTAATTTTTCCAAGAGAAAATGGCTCCAGCGTACTTGCTTAATGCCATGCTTGGTCGACTAGCTGTGAAACCATTTCTCAATTGCTGACAACAAGAGTTGGAATACATGTTGATTATCAGTTGAAAAATGGGTCCATATTTATCAGTCATGAGTCCAAGGATTCGATCGCCACTAAGAAGATGGAGGTGACCTATAAAGGGCAACGAAGCTGGACGCTTTGGTGCAACAGTTTCTCTGCTTCTAGATTTGTATAACAACCAAGCAATTGATCGTGCTAAGAGTTCGGAAACAAAATACATGTTGATTATATGGTAGCTAAGTAGTGGACTGAAAGTTTAGAAACTACTGAGGTTACTACTAGAGGGACAGTAGTTTCTAAACTTAATTTGGACAATAGCTACTTAATTTCTTTTTGAATTAATTTGTAGGGCTAGGGTTAAAAAATGTGAAAAAATGGGGTTGGGTTGTGGGGTCATGGACCATTTCATCACTTTAAGAACTTGAGGATACAAAAACATGTATATAAAATATCATTTTCACCCCACAACACTTGAACATAAAATATATTCATCCCTCCAAATAATTATTATAATCCCAAAAATATAAAAATTATTTAATAAAAAAGGTTAACACTTTTCGAGGAACCTCTGAACACGTTATCAGACAACTCCTCATCTTCCATAAGCTCCTCAACCTTCTTTACCGAAACTATCAACCTTCATAAAACTGTTTATCATTCGTCTTCCGTTCATACTTTATCTCCTTCCGTCTTCAATTATCGAAAACATAAAGAAAAAAGAGATCTTATAGTTGTTCCTGAAAAACGAAGTTGAGTTTGTCTATTTTCATCGGTCTTCTTCTCAAGTTCAGTCAAAGCTTTTTCAATCTACTTCCCAGATCCTTTTCAATCTTCTGATTCTGATGTAAGTTTCATCATGTTTTCTATTTTCTTTTAGCCTATTTGATTTTTATATTGCGATAGTCTCATAAAAATCGTGAAGTTTAGATGCTTGCTTAATATTCTAAAAAACTCACCTGTTTTAGTTATGCTTTTTATTCGGAATCATTAGTGACGTTATGCTTTGGACAATGCATAGAAATTTTTTATTTTTTATGTTTATTGATTTTTTGATTTTTTATGTTTATCTGGTCCAACGGGCTAAAAGCTTTGAATCCCCTATGTCGGTTGACTATAATGGAGTTAAGGTCAATGACATTGTCGAGTTTTATTGGAACTGATATTTTTTACATACTATTTTTAAGCATTACTCTGTTTGTATTAATAGACTAGTGGCCGATTTTTAATATGAAAAATATTTTTTTATATATAATACAGTATGACTCCTAAAACTAGAGGCAGAAGTGTTAAAAGATCTATTTCTAAGCCTTCTAAAAATAATAAAAGAAAGGCCCAAGAAGTTTCAAGAGGATCATCAAAAAAGAAAAAAAGTTATAGTTGAAGAGCCTAAGTCTAACTCGGATTCAGATACAATGGTTGAGATCGATAACTATGAGGATAATAGTGAGTCTAGTGAAGAAAGAACTAATAATAGAGATGAGGAGAGTAGCACATACATCGGAGATACTGGAGATGAGGATGAGGATCATCTGTCCTTGTCAATTTGTACAAGAGATATCTCTGGTAAGTCCTTTAATCTAAGTACAAGGATGGATGAGCAGGGATCTTTTCCACCGAAAATTTCTGTGAGAGCAAGAGTGACCCTTAATCGTGATTTTAGAACTGTTTTAGTTCGACAAAAAATTCAGAATGACTTTAAAACTACTTGTTTTGGACATTTAAGACATATTCCAGAGTACTACAAGCTCAATGGAAAATTGGTCTATTATATGTTGTTGCGTGGTGTAAAAATTGATAATTTTTTTGCATGAGATGTGATTTTGTGTGAATGATAAGCCTGTGTGTTTTGGCTTAAAAGAATTTGCACTGGTTACGGGGCGGAATTGCTCAGCATACCCCCATGAATCAAATATAAAAAGAGTACTTGAGAAAGATGAGAAATACTACCATAAAGTTACGAAGAGTAAGAATATCAGTGGAACAAAGTTGATGAATTTTATTAAGGGTACTAGATTGAACAAGGAGCAGAAGTTGAAGTACTCCTTAGTTTGGTTCGTCCACTCTTTGTTACTTACACACGATCAATCTAAGATTGCGGATTCAAACCACATTAAGATGGTCGATGATTTAGAGTTTTTCAAGAGTATCCGTGGGGAAAGAGTGTTTTGATTTAACAGTGAAGTATTTGAAGAACAAAATTGATTTGAAGAAGCAGATGCAAGTGTATAATGAAAGAAGGAATGCATCATATGCTTTGTATGGCTTCCCTTGAACATTTTTGGTACTGGTTAACAATTATGAACTTCATTTATAATAAACACTTATATATTTATAAAGTATTTGATAGTCTCTGTTTTTTTATTTGTTATTTTAGTAATTTCAGGTCTGGATATATGAGGCTTTTCCTCTTATTGGGAAGTATGCAAATAAGTCATTGGATTGTCCTCTGCTCATTCCCCGTTTGCTTAGATGGCACACGACAAAGAGATAATGTTGTCCAAGGTGATCCATTTACGTATAAAGAGAGAAATACAAAGGTATAAATTTATTTATTATTATCTAGCAATATTTGTAATTTAGTTTCAGGTCTTGTATTATTTATATTATTGTTTTTATAGATTGTGCATCCATATCTTATACCTACCGTCTGTGAAACAAAACAAAATTATAATGAAAACATTAAATCCATAGACGGATGAATTCAAGGACACAACCATTGATGCCTTAAAGACCAAGTTGAAAGGTATAACTGTCCTGAATTCTGCAGTAGAGAACGAGGAGGATGAAATATTGGGTTAGAATAATCCAGTCAGCCTTGTGATAATTCTCTTTCGAGTGGACTGAATAATAAAAATTATAATTTGTCTGAGCATGTTGCATCCCTTGAACTAACAATGATATAGTTGTTCTTTTATATGAGATGAGAAATTGAGGAGAGCTCAAAAGAACTAGAAAAATAAAGGTAGACTTATATAGTTTTGTGTAAATTAATATTTTTGTAAGACTAAGCTATGATTTATCAGCAGTTAATGAAGAGTATACATCACCAACAGTTGATAATGATGGTGATGTTGTTGATGTAGATGAAGTACTTCTATTAACAATAGTCGATGAAGATCTCGTTGCAGTTGATAAGTACTTTGCACAAGAATTAGTCAATGAAGTTGTAGACGAGATGAAGGAAGGAGAGAAAGAACAAGAGGAGAAGAAGATGAAAAAGAACAAACAAAAGGAGGAGAAGATTGAAGTAAAAGAAGAAAAGCTGGAAGAGAAGCAAGAAGAAGATAACAAAGAAGTGGAGATCGCACAGAATAAAGAAGAAGAAAAAGAAGAGGCGAAGCAAGTAGAAGAAGAAAAGAAGAGGAGAAACATGTAGAAGAAGAAAAATAAGTGGAGAAGCAAGTAGAAGAAGAAAAAGAACAGGCAAAGCAGGTAGAAGAAGAAAAAGAAGAGGAAAATCAAGTAGAAGATCAAGAAAAAGAAGAGGAAAAGTAGGTAGAAGATCAAGAAAAAGAAGAGAAGAAGGAGATAGAAGAAGGAATTAAAGTGGACGTGATTGAAATTGTTATAGAGCTCAATGGTGATTAAGACAATTCGTTTTTAAGTGGGCTTTAAGACATTGATTTTTGAAATGGTTAGTTTTTGGTGGTTGATGATAAAGACATTTGGGATTGAAATGGTTTTTTTTGGTGGTCGACTATTAAGACAGTTGGTTGTCTAATTCGGTGGTTTTTGATGACTAAGATAGTTGTTTTTTTTAGATAAATTAGTTTTTTATGATTTAATATTAAGACAATTGGTTGTTGAAGTAGTTGGTTTTTGAAGTGTCTCGAAATTTCGAAGCCTTTCAAATATTTAAAATTTGGTAACGCCTTGAAAATTTGATGTCTCGAATCCCAGACTCAATTTTGATGGGCTTCTCGTTGATGAATAATTTTCAAGCCACTTACAAAAATAGCATGCACCAATTGTACAATTAAAGAATTGTCAACCTGAGTTCATATCTGTGTGTGATGTCCTCAAAATAGCTAAATTAGCACAACAACAAACGTAAGTCTTTTTTGCATTAGATGTTTGAGATGCTTGAGATATAATTAAAAAATATGTTTAAGTATTTTAAAATAGAATAACATGGAGGAGTTTATGGTTCCTTCTTTTTGTACACTACAAAAGCAAATGTTACCGTTGAAAAAGTACCATTTGTACTTTATTACCGTTGTAAAATTTGAATAATTGAGTATAGTCATTGTTAACCAAAATATATTGATAATTAAGACAGTCAATACTTGTTCATGTGCTTGATGTATATTTTAATATCGATATCTACACTTCAAACAATAATAAGGTATATACGGGTTGATATCATGATCCTCAAATAATCTACACTGCACCTACTAGAATATGACGCTTTAATATAGACCGTAGCTAGTATAATTTAAAAGGGAGAATGATTAACTAATATTAAAATATATTATTGAAATTTATTCAATTAAATATTTTTAAACAATTCATTTAAGTGTCCGCATACATTGAGAGTGGATATAAATGATTTATGAGAAAGAGTTGTAATTATTCAATCAACATCTTCAATGTAATGTGTGAGAAAGCACAAGTATGTTGATTATTCAACCTGAAATTATTGTTCGACCTGTATAATTTATTAATCACCACCCTCCATTTGAATGGAAACTTACATGAAGAGGTCCCAATTTTTACCTCGTTGGAATTTCTATAACGACAGAACCTGGTCGTTACAACAGATACTTATTTACCCATCACACGTCTCCGAGTGACAAAACTTAGGAAAAGTAGTCTAATGAAAGAGCAAAGTGATACCTGATCAGTGAACAATTCCGGATACTTGTCTCGCATTTCCTTCTCGGTCTCCCAATACGATGCTTCCATTGAACTTTCTCGGACTTAATCTCTTTGGTCCTCAACTTACGAACATCACGATCAAGAATAACAATTGGTTTCTCCTCTTATTGGAGGTCTTTATCTAACACGATTGAGTTCCACTTAATGATATAGTCACAGTCACCATGATATGTCTTCAACATAGACACATGAAATATGGGATGACACCAGAAAAATTAGGGGGTAGAGCTAATCTACATGCCACCGATCCTACACATTCAAGACCTCAAAGGGACCAATATATCGCGGACTCATCTTTCCTCTGTTACCGAATCTCATCACCCTTTTCACGGGTGATACCTTAAGAAGTATATTTTTGCCAGTTTTCAACTCCATGTCTCTGACCTTATGATCTGCATACCTTTTTTTTCTACTCTGAGCAGCTAGAAATTTAGGTTGAATACTCTTCACCTTATCTTGAGCATCCTTCACTAATTCAACCCCCAAAGGTTTCACATCTCCGGGCTCAAACCAACCGACGAGTGACCTACATCCCCTTCCATATAACGCCTCAAATGGTGCCATACCAATGGTTGAGTGATGACTATTTTTGTAAGAGAACCACATAATGGTAAGAACTTATCCCAATGCCCTCCAAAATAAATCACACAGGCTCTCAATATGTCTTCCAACACTTGTATAGTCCTCTCCGATTGTCCATCTGTCTGTGGATAAAAGGACGTACTAAAAGTGAGTTGTGTGCCCAATTCATCGTGCAATTTCCTTCAAAATTTGGAAGTGAAAAGGGTACCCCGATCCGAGATGACAAAAAGGGGCACACCATGCAACCTCACTATCTCTTTCACATAGGTACTCACCAATTGTTCACCTTTATAATCTAGTCTTACCCGAATTAAATGGAATGACTTACTCAATCTATCAACCACAACCCAAATAGAATCAAACTTTCCCAAAGTCTTAGCAAGACCAATAACAAAATCCATGGCTATTCTTTTCCACTTCCATTCTGGAATTGGCATTCTTTGAAGTAATATTGTAGGCCTTTGATGTTCATACTTCACTTGTTGACAATTCTGACACTTCGCCACTAACTCCGCGATGTCTTTCTTCATCCCCGTCCACTAATAAATTCACTTTAGAGATCTACACATCTTGGTCACACCCGAAAGAATATAATATCGCGAACCATAAGACTTCGCCAATAATTTTTAAATCAAGCCATTAACTCGAGAAACACAAATCCAACCTTTCACCATATGTTCACCATACACATCAAGAGTGGTGTCATTTGTCTTACCATTTTACATCTTCTCTTTGAGTTGTTTTAACTCTTTATCCTCAAATTGTTTGGTCTTTTCTCCTCGATGAAGGTGGCCTTAACTTCAATGTTAGCTAACACCTTGCCTTCTTCAAAGATGCCCAACTGCATGAACTTAGCCTCTAAGGCTTGGATTTCCTTGGCCATGGGTCACCTAGTTATATTCAAGTGAGCTAAGCTACCCATGCTTACCGCCTTCCGACTCAACGCATCTGCCTAAAATTTTCCTTACCCAGATAGTATTGAATGGTCGCATCATAATCCTTGAGTAACTACATCCATCTTCACTAGCTCAAATTTAAATCATTTTGAGTGAATACATGTTGCACACTACGATGATCAGTAAATACCTCACACTTAACGACATAGAGGAAATGATGCCAAATCTTGAGGGCAAATACTATTGTTGCCAACTCCAAGTCATGAGTTGGATAATTTCTCTCATGTGCCTTCAATTGCCGCAATGCATAGGCTATCACATTCACCGGTAATTCTAGGATAGGTGCGGTATTATAGAGAGTCTTAAATTTTTGAAAGCTCTCCTTCCATTTTTCCGTCCGCTCAAATGGTATCTCCTTCTTAGTCAAATTAGTCAAGTCAGTTGCAATAGAAGAGAAATTCTTCACAAACCGAAGGTAGTACATGGTGAACCCCACAAAAGCTCCTAACTTCCGTCATAGAGCTAGGCCGAACCCAATATTTAACAGTATCAATCTTTTGAGGATCTACCATTACCCCTTTGAAACTACATGCCCTAAAAATGCAATGGAAGTCAATCGATATTCACACTTACAAAATTTTGCATACAATCTTTGTTTCCCAAGAAGACCCTAAATACATAGATGGTCGACATTTTCTTCCTCACTCTTCGAATAGACCAAAATATCATCAATAAAGACTATCACAAAGGAATCAATAAATGGCTTGAACACCCTATTTATCAAGCTCACAAAAGCTGCAGGCGCATTAGTCAACCCAAAATACATAACCAAAAATTCATAGTGCCCATAACGAGTCCTAAACGCCATTTTAGGTACATCTTCAGGCCTAATTTTTAATTGATGATACCCGGATCTCAAATCAATCTTAGAGAATACCGCTGCACCTTACAATTGATCAAAGAGATCATCTATTATAGGAAAGGGATACCTACTTGAATATTGACTCTGTTCAATTGCCAGTAATCTATACACATTCTCATACTACCATCCTTCTTCTTAACAAATAAAACCAGAGAACACCTTAAGGAAGCACTAGGACGAATAAATCGCTTATGAAGGAGCTCTCAAATTTTAGCTTTAAGCTATCTCAATTCTGCTGGAGCCAAGCAATACGGAGGAGTAGAAATGGGGCGAGTACCAGGCTGTAAGTCAACACAAAAATCTATGTCTCTATCCAGAGGCATGCCAAGAAAGTCATTAGGAAATACTTGGCCTCATAAGGAGCAATATGCATACCACCTTGCTCTAATGCCATAAACTCATCTGTCTTGTGATACGTCAAGGTCGTAGGTACATTCTTCTATAGAAACAAGACATAAAATTAGGTCAAAGTAAGTGGAGGTGATGTAGAAGATCTGCATTCTATGTAAGCTCTCCACTATTTCTTAGCCTCACCTTGAAGTTGAAAGGATATGTACTCAACCCATGTTGGTGTACAATACCCAATTTATGCAGCCTCTCATAAAAGTCTGAAATGAACTCATAAGCCTCTTCAGTCTCAGAACCAAGGAATACCGGAGGCTTAAGCTTATCAGTTCATTACCGGACATCACAAAACCCAAGAGAGGACAAAAAAAGGCATCGTTACCTCTCACTTTACCCATCTTGGACTCATTCCTAGATACCGGGGGTTAGAAGGGGCTTGAGCGGGTGGAAACATTCCTGGATCAACCAACTCTCAAGAATGATAGATTTGTTGAGCCAACACTGGATTGACGAGAGGGATTCCTATAGCTTCACCCTGCACTCCTTCCTCTTGTTGAATCTCCTCAACGTCATCAACCTAAACTTCCTCTTCTATCTCTTCATTATGTAACAAAGCATTCTCGTTTACCGGAGCATTGTCAATCGGCACCTCATTCATAGGAGGCTCCACTCTCCCACGACCTCTACCCCTAGGTCTTCCTCTACCTCTGCCTTGAGCGCAACTCTCGTTGCAGGTTCTTTAGCAAGAGCATTGACGGGAGTTACGGGCCTAACGCCTTTATATTTAGTATTAACCATCTATGAACAGAAGAGTGAAAGAAATTAGATACCAATTTGAATAGAAAGATACCAAAAATAATCAAGTCATAGCACAAAGGAGATAAGAGAAAAATGGAGATATTCAAAAGTCGTATAGCCTAACGAAGAAAAGTAAAAGCGTCATCGTACCGTTCCACGAGCTCTATTAGACTCATTTCTGTACATCCACATCAAGGAACCTAGGCTCTGATACCACTTCTCATGACCCAAAACTGCCATGATTGGCACCCACATTCACAACGGGTGGGAGGACCACTACTACTATCCAACTAAAGCAATTAACCTAACCTAAGGCATTTAAGTTATAGAAGAAAGTTAAATGACTAAAACGAAGTTCCATTACTTAACAAAAAGATCTAACAACTAACTTTTACGGAAGATAAACCTAGAATCTAAAAGTCAATGTAGCAAAAAATCTAACAAGATCCATGAATCTAAACAAGAAGGGATACATCCCCAACTAATGAACTATTCATCTATCTAAAATAATGCCTAAGTCCAAAATGGTGGACATAGACGAAAGAGAGCTCCATGGCAGGCCAAAAGATGTGGCTCACCCTTGAAGTCGATGTGATAATATCTAGTCTCCTAAGTGAGGTCTGTCAATAACCGCTTGAAGATGTCCTGTACTCAACAAAAATAAGAGCTAGTGTAGAATCAGTAAACAACCACTGTGTACAGGTAGGATAATCACATGCAATATGAAGAAGTCAATCAAAAATTATAATAACATGCATATATATATATATATATATATATATATATAAACATATACAACATTATCAACATGAAAATTCGTGAATACATTACACATGCTTATCATATCATTGGTCCTATCACGGAACCAAAACCTAAAAAGTTATCTTGTTGGAACGTGACAACCTGTTCAAAAAGTATGTTGGAACGTGGCAATTTTATCCAATATTGTGCCAAAATGTGGCAATTTGATCCAAAGTTATGGCAGAATGTGGCAACCGATCCCAGTTAGCTTGCCGGAACGTAGCAATTCGATCCCCATTCACACACCACAATCACAATCACAAGTATATCATCAAGATCATACATTTACATCATGATTTCATGACTACATCATTTATCTATCTCAGTTACAACAAGTTTGATAAATATTGCAACATTCATATACATACAGCTATCACAATAAAGCAACAACATGCATATATCACACTATCATGAAATCACAACCACCACTTTCCTCGAAATAAGCTTGCACCCTAAGAGACTTTATCCTTCCCTTTTCGGATGTGTTCCGCTTGTTCGTTGTCTACAACAATCGATTATACATGGGAATATATATAAAATCACTAGTTACCCAAATTATTGACAATTCTATGAACCCTAGATCAACCCATGATCTCAACTAGTTAATTTAGGGTTAAAATACACCATAGAATCCAACAAGAAACAGTTCCCCAATAAATATTTATCCATTCTATTATGTTCTACTGATTGAAAGTGAATTCAGGAAGTGAAAAACTTACATTTAGCCTAAAAAAGGGTGGAAAACGAGTTGGAATAGCCAAGGGGTCGTTCTTTAGCTCTAAAAATCAAAAAGTGCCAAATAATATAGTTTAGGGGTTTGATTAATGACTTAATTGGCATCACTTTCGCTGTAGTGCAGCCATACCATTGCATCGACACCTTTTGGACTAGTGACCCCTCGTTGGAAAATTTCAATTTTCTAAGTCCCATCTCGTCCGCCACAACGGCGACCATCTCGTTGTAGTGGCGTCACTGCAGCGTGACACTCCCCTTTTTGGCTTTAAGGTTTAGGGCACAAATCGGGACAAAACCTTTTTATGGGAATTTCAAAAGTCATACGGATTTCACAACGAGTTATCTCTCCATTCATTCAATCAAATTCATATTTACTCTACCCGATTATTACAAGATTTCCCTACACCTTGATGACTCCAATTTCCTCCTAATCTGGACAAGGTTGAGAAAATCCTAATACTATGAAAAAGTTTTTTTGTTTCCTGTTTTTCCCTCATTGGCATATCTATCACGACGAAACCTGATCGCTACAATAGAAGTACAATATAACATTCAACCACTGGAAAAAGGATGCAGACGTTTGATGGATAGTCTAGTTGAAACTATCATTGAGGAAATCACATTCTTATTTTCTTGTGTTTGGATAGATAGCAAAATTTATGAGACTTTTTATCAGACGTGTTATTTTATTTGAGGCTCTATAGGATGTGCTCAATTTAAGTTAGGTTTCTTAAAGGATACTATAATTTAAACTCTAGTTTATGAGTGTATAAGAAGTATTATATTCCCTTGAAAAATCATCTAAAGAATATCAGATAAATTCTTTGTAATTATAAAGATCAAAATCTCCAATGTCCCATGGATTCTTGGGACATTCATAAAGAGGCCAAGATATGCTAAATGCTCCGTGATAATCAAATAATGCAAGAAGATGCACAAATTCTTTCATGTATACTATGTATAAATGATCCTAATTAGAGAAATATGTGACTATCGACAATCTTAAAAGAGATAAGAATCAAGCGAGGAACATATGTCTACCCACAAGTTTATCAATATAATTATGTTTCTTCATATTTTATTTGTAAGTGCATTCTATTATCTATAACTTTAAAATTTATTGCAAACAAATTGTCATGCCCATGAAACAAAAGCTGCCCTTTATATATCTTCCTTCAAAAATCAAATATGCAAATCTGTAGCCACAAAACCACAAATGTGCACTACAACAAAAACATTTAGCGGTAATAATTAGGCACATTAATAAAGAGTGCTAAAGTCTTTACCAACATTAGTTAAGTGTCATTATATCCAATGTCGCTAAAGCCTTTAGGCACATATACAAAGAATGTTAATTGCCGCTAAAAGTATATATCTAGCGGCAATTGCTAATTAATTGCCACTAAAAATAATTTTTTTATGTTGTGGTGGAAGCTCCATTGTTATCCGTACTTCAAGTCTCGTTTTTGAGTTTAATCTAATCTACACTCCAATAAGACTTGAAGTAGGGGATATTTGTAGACATTGAAATTTTGTAAGACTTTACAAATCGAGTTCAATTTCACTTAGGATTGTTAGAGCCTACCACACCTTAAAGGTATTGAAGCCTATTTATACCTTCGTAAAGTATAATATGTTCCTTAAAGAGGCATATCAAATATCTCATAACTCTTGTATTCAAAAAAAAAAATAAAAAAATCATGAAGACATCAAATACTATATCTTTCTATAAAAAATCTCAAATCCATCGGTATTCTTCAAGATCAATATCTCATAGTTTATTTTATATTCACTTTAAAATTTGTTACAAATAATTGTTGTTATAAAAAGATAAAAACTTATTTTCTATAAAAAAAGACAAACCTTTTGAAAATAAGGAAAACTACTTCATTTAATTAAATAAGAAAAACATGTGATATCGTCTCTTCCCACCCTCATAACCATCTTCCCATCACCAAAATCCACTCCAACCCCACCCAAATGTACATGTGTTTGATTTTGGCCGAAGGCTCAATTTTTGTTACTTCTTTCATGTCAATTTATATTAAAAAAAAATGGTAACTAAAAAAAGAATAATATATTTAAATACAGAACACAAACAAATAAGTAAAAACAAAATAATTTACTTAAAGTTTCTTTTACGTATGGCTTCCATGCAAATTAATAGACTTTCTATTTTAAAAATAATAATCCACTTCTTATAACGGAGCGAGTATATATATCTTAGTATTTGATGAACGGATTCTTAAACCAATCAGTCCTTATAATTCGTATATCATTTTCTTATTACATATTGAGTATGAAAAATAAAAAAACATATTGTGATAGTCAATATTATCGGTTATCACTGTTACATATATATATATATATATATATATATATATATATATATATATATTGATTTATTTGGTTTTTTATATCGAAGTTTATGTTTACTCGTATTACTTGAAGAATAGTACTGGAAGTTAAAAATATTCCATATAAGAGTTTTAAAGTCACCATCTTACGTATGATAAGTCATTATTTTAATTATCTAAGGCAGACAATTAATGTTAATCTAAAAAATATGAAGATAAGATATTTGTTACTTCCCCTTAATGACATTATTGACGTGAAACACGTTTAAGAACAGATTTTTTTTTATAAAATGTGAAAAAAAAAACAACTAGATTTCGTGAAAAATATTATAAATCAAGTAGATTTCGTGAAAAATATTACTTTCTTTGTTTCGTATTATCTGAGACCCTTACTTATTTATTTTACCCCCCAAAAATTATCTTATTATAATTAAAAATAACATAATTTTGGAATTTTTCTTTTTATCCTTGATGTACAACCACATCAATAACTAAGAACTGTTTTAAATCACGTTTCAAAAGAGGTCCAAAGGTGACAGAGAAAGACAAACTATACAACAGAACCAATCCCCGGAGCTAGTGTCGCCAATACAGGAGATACTAAGTACATAAAGACTATATATACAAGAGAATGACCAATAAATAAACGAAATACAAGTCAGCCCAAAAGAAGGAAAACAACAAGTCTCCGAACTCCATGAGCTCACCACAATCCAAGTATGTGACAGTCATGGGAGAAACTGTTGTATTCCAGGTGTTTTGATAATCCTCACAAATGCAGGGATCCGGTCCCTGGAAGAATGCTTTCGTCCAGGTTCAAAATGATGTACAACTCTAAAACTCTCTTGTGAGGTGGTTGGTGAGAGAGTCAGCGTACTTCACCAATAGAAATGGACGAGGTTGTTGTTTCAGTGGTCAATAAGTCTTCTCGCTGATTGATATAGTATTCAACAAAAACAAACAACAATATAATTCATTCAAAAGAGCGAGTGAGTCTTTTTCAATAACTCAAGCATCAAAGAACACACACGGTAAGGGACCAAATAGACTATAGAAAAGCAATCTTGAAGTGGCGTTATTTTTGAATGCTTGTTGTGGTAAAATTGTAGGATTCATTTCACATGTATAAAGAAATGTTTCAAAACCTTTGTGTGTATTAATTGTAAGAACACGGTTAGAGTTAATTGTTTATCTTAAGTATTGAAGTCTATATTAATTATAAGTAGTTAATATAGTGGGCAATGGATGCATTGTTTTGGCTTAATAAGTAATAGAGGTATTACTTAGTGTGAGATTTATAGTTTAGTCTCATTGCTGCATTTGGAATCTGTATTTACTTTTGCTTATGACTATTGAAAGTAGTTGAAAATCCTGTGTGATAGGGCTTTGTTTTACTCCCTTGAGCAATGAGGTTTCCACGTCAAACTCCTTATTCCCATTATAAACTTTTTATCTCTTACTGTATTTTTACTATACGTTTGACCCAGTGCTATAACACACTGGTGGATGCATACACTCCAACAATTGGTATCAAAGCAAGGCTTTCTACTGAAATAACATCAAGAAAGGATCCTGCAAGGATGTAGGATCCACCAAGATTAGAAGAAGGCCAATCTACCACTTTTCCTCCTCGCTTTAATGGTCAGTATTATGGGGATAGTAGAAGACCAGAATGCATGATTATATCTTGGCGGAAGATAGTAAACTATGGTATGTTGTGCTTGATGGCCCTTATGTTCCTGCAAAGGACATGAAGGAAGGTGAGATGATTCGGGTAGTTCCCAAATCCAGGAGAGAGTATGATGTAAAAGATAGGAAAATGATCGAAAAAATTATAAAGAAAAGAAGTTGTTGGTCTGTGGAATAGGTGTAGATGAATACAACATGATCTCAACTTGTGAGACAACCAAGGAAAAATGGAACTGCCTGAAAACATCCTATGAAGGGACTGCTCAAGTAAAAGTGTCAAAGGTGGACATGTTAACAACTCAGTATGAAAATTTTATTATGAAGGAAGACAAAACTATTCACGAGATGCACTCCAAATTCACCTTCATTACTAACAAACTTTGATGTCTTGGTGAACCCATTCATCCTAGCAAGCAAGTTCGAAAAATTCTTCGAGTTCCTCTCAAGTCATGCGGAAGCAAAGTGAATGCCATCATTGAGGCCAGGGATCTGAAAACCCTTAAAATGAATGAGTTGATCAGTACCTACAGACTTAAGAGCTAACAAATTGCAAGATTAGTCCAAAAGAGAGGGAAATAAAGAAAAATATGAGGCGCTAAAATCATGTTAGAGTGACATGTCCTAAGATGATGAGGATATGGCTTGTTTAACTAGAAGGTTTCAAAAAATAGTCAAAAAGTATAGAGGGTTTCAATGAAAGGGAACTCCACAAGGTCAACAAATACCAATGATCTTTCTCACAAATGACGAAATCCAAGACATTTAATGAGAGATTATCAAAATCATAAGCAAGAATACAAAAACTATGCTAGAGGAGACAGAAAACCGTAGGGACCAGGTCCCTTGACATGCTAGGCGAAAGGCAAGTGCTGATCAAGTGGTGAAGAAGGTATATGTTGTATGGGGAAATGTCTCAGATAGTACACAACGCCTGTTAAATTTCCTAATTCTATCAGGTCTATGAGCATAGAAAATCCCTAAAACAACATATTCAATTATCATACAACCACAATAAAATAATGCAATACCATCTTAATATACCGAAATTTAATACATGTGCAACACATCTAACATGAAAAATATTAGTATTAATAGGACATAATCTAGTTTTTGACATACAAACAACAATTGTGTTATTAGATGCATTATCTAATGCGACAGTCATTATTTTATCTAAAAAGCATATAAAAATCTAAAATACCTAAAATAGTTGAAGCTATATATGCACCAGTTTTTTTCTCTACACAATCTTAATTTAAGATTCCTTTTTGGATATTCCAGTTATGATAAATCCAATGTACTGTAATAGTTAAATAATCATGACCATTAACTCTATGACGCATGTCGAAAGTTATAGATAGTCTACAATCTAATATGCAAAATAAACAATGAAGATATTGACAATGTTTACTTTGATATAAAAAAAATCAAATTTAACAGTATTTCATAAAACACCAGTAAAAGAAGGATTATATGTTCGTTGAATATATTCAATAAAACCAGAATGTGAAGGAAAACCATAGGGCAAGCCACAAACAGAAACCATTTAAGCGAAATTTTCGCGATCTCTTTCTTTGTTATATTTACGTTGTGTAAGTGGACCACCGGGTTTAGAAGGATCCAGTGTTTCCTTGAACAATATTAGACGACCCTACCCAATTGATTAACATCAATATAAACATCACTAACTTGAATTCATTTTTTTGTTGGCTAGAGTTTGGCGTCCTTATATTCAACCAGCATACAACTTTAAAAATGTCTATTTAAGCCCCCATCCCACCTTGACCTTCCCTTGTCTATGTATAAAGTGTTGATTACACTTATTACAAATAACAATAGAGTTTTACGTATCAAATGTCATAAATTGCCACATAATAGAAGTTTTAGGGCATTTATACTTCACCTTCTCCCTTACAAATGGGGGGTGGGGGGATGTTGAGAATTTTTCTCAATTGGAATTGTAGTTTCATCTGGAACTTCCGTCACCACACTACTAGGTATTTCTTCTAATTCATCTTCTTCCAAATCATCTTCGTCTTCTTCACCTGAATTTTCATCACAATCATTATTAGTATTACCATAACATCGTTCTAAATATTCATGATCAAGTCCAACATTTGGATCGATATTAATATAAGGAGTGAAAGAAGTATCATCAACATAAGTAGAATCGTTTGTATTAAATATAACTCTAGGCATTGATTTAGAAGATGAATCACCACATTCACTTTTAATTTTTCGTTGCTATCTTTTTTAGAAAAAATAAATAGACTAGAAATAGCAGTTGCTACTTTGTCGTTACCGGTATTTTTTTTTGTTAGAACTCATATTTAATAAAATGCAAAGTCTAATATAAAAATAATAATAAAATAGAAACTAATTGCGAAAAATTAAATGAACAAATAAAATGAAACGAATGTACCAAATGCTTGTGTTAATAGCAGACGTTATAACCGATTCTTGAAGCTTGTAGTTTGTTGTAAATTGTAATTTTCAACTTCAATACTTGATAGCAATATAAATATTATGATATATTGATAGTGTTGTCACTACTTTAGTCAAAAGTTAGTTGTACGTGGAAAAATATAGAGAAAATTATGGAACAAAGAGAACTTATACTATTTAGTTACACATCATAGTTATAGTTTGCTATAATTATCACTCGCGACTAATATTATACATTTATTACGTGGGCTGACTTCCAATTTGTATAATTAGTCACGTTTGTATATGTATAATTTCCCAGAATATACAAATACATATGTATAATATACAATTATTTAACCTTTATACATATACAATTCATCTCTCTCCCACTCTCTCCCCGCTCCCACTCGCCTCTCTCCTCCGTCTCCCATTCTCGCTCGCCTCTCTCCTCCCTCTCCCAATCTCTCTTGCCATATATACAAATGCATATATATAATATACAATTTTATAAAATTATATACATATACAATTCACCTCTCTCCCACTCTCTGCCCTCTCTCGCTCGCCTCTCTCGATCTCGCTCACCTCTCTCCTCCCTCTCCTAGTCTCTCTCACCTCTCTCCTCCCTCTCCTAATCTCACTTGCCATATATACAAATACATATGTATAATATACAATTATCTAACCAATATACATATACAATTCACCTTTCTCCCACTCTTTCCCCCCTCTCTCCCAATCTCGCTCGCCGCTCTCCTCCATATAACATGTAACAAATTGTAATTATCAAAGTAGAGCTATGGAGAGTAATTAATTATTTTTAAGTGACTATATGTGAAAGTTTCCCTATATATGAGTTAATTAGCATAGTAGGGGAGGATTATGATTTAACAAGGAGTGAGATTTTTATAATATTAATGTATATGTGGTTGTCCATATGTATGCGTGAGATTATTCTAGTTTTGCCACAATGCTTTATTGTTGATTCTATTAAGCGGATAAAAATAATTTTATCAAAAACTTCCCATATTTTTAAGGAGATATTAACAAGGAATAATATTTCAAGAATATTAATGTATCATTGTCAAAATGTATGTGTTCAGTTTTAATGGACATCTACTACCATGTTTTATTGTTGACTCTATTGTGCGAAAAAATAATAATATCATTTTTTTAAAAAAAAAAAACTGTTTTTTTAGGAGATCCTAGTTACTGCATGTTTAAAAAGTAATATCTGCAATGGATTAACACAATTATTAGTATCAAACTGCTGAGGAGCTTTTTCTTGTGCAGCAAAGTGAGCATTCATCTTTCCTTGTTTCTCCAATTCCATCTAATTAAATTTAATTAAACATTAATCAGTTCTTATTGATTATATATAGGAATTGATTTGATGAATTATTTCTAAGAAAAATAATTAATATCTTTAAATTTGCGATTTTTCAATGATCATGAAATAAAATTGGTCTAAGAACAAACTTTTCTAGCCATGACTTTTTTGGAGAGATTGTTACAAGCTGCTCTCACACTATGAGAGTTGATGAAGAGAAGACTTTTATTCTGTTGCTGGTTCATAATTCCTAAAAAATCATGTATTTAGGAGGAGTATATTAACAACTATTAATATGTTAGTATATCACATTTAGACGATAAGTTAAATGTCTCATTAAATATTTAAAGTGATGTCGTTGTATTCACCTATAATGTTATAATTAAGAAGAACCATAAAGGAAAACTTTTGTTATATTAAATCAAATTACCTTCTATTAGCATCTAAAATATGCAATTCCAATATGCTTTTATTGATTTGCAGCTTCAAATTCTACTTAAAAGAATTTCAAGTTAAAATGATTTTAATTTTTATTCAATGTCTCACTTAATTAACAAACTAATTATGAGGCATCAAATTAAGTTGTGCTCGTACCGTCTTGTAATTCGAAATAGCTAGAAATGAGCTAAGATACTAAAATTTTTCACTTCTGGAAAGAAAGGGGAAAATATGGAAAATTCCCTAAGTTTTAAAAGTGAGTTTTGACCATTTTCAAACGGCCATAACTTCTATCTCAGGATGAGTTAGAGGTATTTCTTGTTATGGTTGGAAATCCCATGGAAATATCCTTCCAACGGCGGCAAGTTTGCACGATTTTGATATTGTATGAGGGAGATACGCCTTTCATAAGTTGGGCTATTGAAATAAGAAAGTCCAATTCTGGATTTTGGTAAGGGTAAAGTAGTCTTTTTACCAATTTATTTCCTAAATCGTTTTAAGGGTTTAATTGGGGTAAAACCAAGTCTTAGTTCAGATTGGAAAAATACTTTTCACGCTTAGGGCTTGGGAGAGAAGAGAAGAAGAAGAAGAAGGGAGAAAGATCAAGATTTTGCCAAGAACGCCAAGAGATTCTAGTGGAATTCGTTAGGGATGATCACTATTGAGGTAAGTAGGATATTTCGTGTTGGGTTTATTCACCCACACACCAAATTATTTCAATTCAACAATCCATGAGTTGATTTCATTTTAGAAGTTAAGTTATTGAAGAAATGTTTTGAATTCTTGTTGATTGAATTGTTGTCTCTGCTGGTTATTTTTTAGTTGAATTTGGGGGTTATTGAGAGTACCCATAGTTCCAAGTGTTTGATGAATGAACTAGGAAGATTCGGAGATGAAAAAAGAGTTGAAAAATTCGTCAGGCGCACCTGGGTTGGGACAAACGCGGCGCGCCCGCAGTGCGTCCGAATCTGGCTTCAGTTACTTAGGCCTGGCACGGCGCGCCACCAGTGCGCACTGCGCCACCAGTACACCCCCAACCCGGCGTTTTTTGTCAACTTTTCGTAGTTTGGCCCTTTTAAGTCCTTCTAAGGTACATTAATACTTTCCAGTGATTGTAATCACTTTAAATGATTTCTAAAACACCTACACATCATTAAAGAACTCAAATCAGAACCTTGAATCCATAATTCAATTGAAGAAAAGTTTGGATCAAAGTCAAGTAAGTTTAGAAGTCAAGTCTAAAGCTAAGAAGTAAGTTAAAGTAAATTTCTTAAAGGTTTTCAAGAGTCTTATTTAAACATTTTAACTCTATTTTAAGACTCAAGTTCCAAGCTAAGTAGAGAGTAAGTTGAAGTTCTTTTCTTCAAAGGTATATGGCGACTAAGTATTCCCAAAGAGACTTGAAAGTTTTGAACATTTACACTTGTAAGGAAACTATGATTTCCAAGGAGCCTTAGGGCAAGTTTTCAGAAAAGAACAAAATCTTTCTAAAAGAAGAAAGTAGGGAAACTATGATTTCCAAGATAGCCTTGAGCTAAGTATTTTGAGCACTAATCTCAAAACCACAAAATTAGTATGTTTTTTAAACATAAGAGCCGACATACTTTTAGAATTAGTATTCTGCAACGATATGGGGGAGAGTTCAGATAACTCACAACGCCCATAAACCATATAGCCACCATGAGTAGAAAAGGTTCATACTTTTTAGATGAACCCTTTTCACAGTAAACTATTGGATCCATTAGGCAGTTCAGGTCTTATACGTTTGGACGGGTATAGGATGCACAGGCAACGTGAGGTAAATCATTGTATCATCACTGTAGATCATAAGTGATAATTGACGGTTAGAGAAACTTCCACAGAATTTAATGTATGTTCATAGGCAGAACTTATTGTATTCTTATATACATCATCTTACTTGTATTTTTATATACGCATTAGAGTTCATTGTATCTTGCATACATTCAGAGTTTTCAGCATGTTTCAAATAGTTTTTCTTTATATCGCACATTACTTTTAAATTGCATTATATTGAAATGAGTAGTTAATCATGAATTGAGCAGAGCCAAGGTAAGTGTTCCTCCTTACTTCTTTTCAAGATTAAGTGTTATTTTATCATTCCAACTTGCATACTCGCACATTCAATATACTGATGCCAGTTGTCCTGCATCGTATTTTGAAGCAGACGCCGGTAACTAGGATCAATATTTGGCGTACTGTTGATCCATTGAGCAGCTCAGAGTCTGTTGGTGAGCCTCCATTTATTCTGGGACATCTTTATCATAAGTTATTTGCTTTACTTTCCAGTTATTAGGATGATTGAGGTCCTGTCCAAACATCCATCTTTTACTTTAGAGGTTTCATAGATAGACAGTGCTAGTTTTCTTTGGTCTTTCATTTAATTTGTAAAGATATTGAAGTTTCCATTCGGCTAAGTACTATTTTAAAATTATTCTTGAGTTATATCTTATGTTTAGGTGTTCTGTTGAGTTAATATGTAACATCTCGTAACTTGAAATAACTAAGAATAATCTAGGAAACCAAGGACACTCATTTTTGGAAATAAAAAGAGAAATCTAGAAATTTCCTGATTTTGAAAGTGAGTTTTTGGTCATTTTCAAACGGCCATAACTTCCAGCTCAGGAGGAGTTAGGGTGCGTTCTCTATATGGTTGGAAATCCATTGGGAATATCTTTCCAGTAACGCTAAGTTTGCACATTTTTGATGTCGTATGAGGGAGATATGCCTTTCAGAAGTTGAGCTGTTGGACAGAGAAAAGTTCAATCCGGATATTAATAAGAGTAAAGTAGTTTTTTCACCCTAGTATTTCCTAATTCATTTTAAGGATTTATAATGAGTAAAGCCGACTCCCAATTAAGTTTTAGCAAAGTTGAGAACGCTTAGGAAAAGAGGATAGAAGAGAAAGATCAAGAATTCTTCAAGAACGCCAATAATCTCTGCGTGGATTTAGTTGGGGGTGGTCCCTTTTAGGTATGTGAGATCTTTCTGTGTTGGGTTCGTTCACCCACACACCACATGTTTAATTCATCAAGTTTTGTATTGATTGAACAATGAATCTTAAAGTTCTTGATAAACAATTATTGAATCCTTGTTGTTATAGTTGTAATGTACCTTTAGTCGTTTGATTCGTGTTTTTGAGCTATTTTGCGAGTCTAAACTATTGGGTAATGAGTATATTAGGGATCCTAAGAGTTTTGGGGAAGATCCATGGATGTTTGGGAGGTTAAAAGTTGAAAATTGTAGAAGAAAAGTTGGAAAACCCTTCTAACAAGTACGTCAGGATCTGGCCCGGCGCGCTAGCCAGAGCGACTGAGGACACAGTCTGATGGTCAGGCTCTGTCGCCCCGCGTTTCTCAGAGCGCCAGTGTCACTTGGAGATCTCATTCCTCTTCCATCTTTTTGCACTAGTTCCTAAGTGACGTACCTATTATTCCTAGTTGATTCCAACACTCTGAAGTACATCTAAACATCATGAAATCATTCATAAACATGAGATCATGCTCCTTGAATCCATAATCATATTCAAGGGAAGTTAAGATCAAAGTCAAAGAAGTTAAGAGTCAAGTCTAAGAGTTAAGAAAAAAGTCAAAGTAAGTTCCTAAAGCATTCAAGGGTCTTAAGCAAACATTTTAAATTTGTTTTAAGGTTCAAGCAATGAGTTGAGAAAAGAGTAAAGAGTTGAGTTAAATTCTCAAAATCTATAAGGGAACTAAGTATTTTCTAAGAGTTAAAGTTTCAAGTTCAGCAAACAGTAAAAAGTTGAGTTCACTTCTCAAGAGTTATAAGGGAACTAACTAGTCCCTAAGAGTTTTAAAAAATTGTTTCCAAACTTTTGAGAATGAAAGGAAGCTAGACTTCCAATGAGCCTATGACTAGTTTTAGTAAAAGAAAAAGGAAACTATGATTTCCAAGAAAGATTTTGAAGCTAAGTTTGAGCAATTATTTTAAACTAGAGACGAAGTTGTTTTAAAAACATATGAGCTAAGTATTTTGGGAGTAGTATTAAGCATCGATATGGTGACACGAGTTCATATTAAATCAAGTCTCCATAAACCATGTAGCTAACATGGAGAGATAAAGGATCATACTTTATAGATGATGGCTCAGTTCTTTTAGCATAGACTAGTGAATTAACTTAGTAGTTAAGGTTCTATACTGACGACAAGGCATAGAGCGGTCCTCTTGCAACGTGAGGTAATACATTGTACCATCAGTTAGTCTGATAGTGATTGTTGTCGGTTAGAGAGTTTCCCCCCAGAAATTATATTACTTTCATATATAAGTAAAGTTAAGTTTATTATTGTTTTATCTTTACTGAACTAAGTGTTAACACTGTTTTTCAAGATTTCTTTATATTGCATGTGTCATCACTTCTTTTTATTGAGTTGTTATTTCATGAGTTAAGCAAAGCCAAGGAAAGTTCATTCTTACTCCTTTCAAGCTTTATAGTTATGTTTAGCTTTCCAACTCGCATACTCGTACATTAGTGCACTGATGCCAGTTGGACTGCATTTTCTTATAATGCAGACGCATGTAACCAGGGTCAGTACACAACACTTCGTTGATCCAGTTTGAGTTCCAGAGTCAGTGGTGAGCCTTCTTGCATTCCGTAGGACTCTTTTATTGATTTCTGCATTTCCTTTATTGAATGTTCTGGGGTTTGTCCCAACATTCATCTCAGTATTAGTAGAGTCTTCATAGACAGTTAGTTAGCCAGACAATTCAGTCTTTGTCTTTTCTTATTTACAGATATACATTGTTTTGAGACTAAATTGCCATTTTGGTTAAGATAGTTATTTAAAAGTATTTCCTATGAGGATGTTTTTGGTTATTATGATTGAGTAAGTTAAGTCTTCCGTTGAGTTAAGTAAGGGTTCGCTCAAATCCATCAATGGTCATTGGGTGCCGGCCACGTCCAGGGTGTAGGCTCTGTGTGTGACAAACTTGGTACTAGAGTACAGAGTTCAAGAGTCCTAGGGAGTCTATGTAGCCATGTCTGTAGAGTCTTAGTCATCGGTGTGAAGAGCTCCACATCTATGATTAGGAGGCTACAACATTTAGGAATTACTCACTTCATTCATACTCATTTTGTGCGTTAGAGTTTATATCTAAAAGTCTCTCTCTAATTTATTCTTGCATGTGTTTCAGATTTAACATGCCTCAAAAAAGAGCAGTAAGAGGTCTTCCCGCCAAAAGATTCACTGGTTTGAGCACTACTGGGGATCAATAAAAGTTTGTGGAAGATTTGAGGGAGGTGTTTGATGTGATGCATGTGGTTGGTACTAAGAGAGTTGAGTTAGCTGCATATCAACTGAAGAGGTTGACTAGGACCTGGTTTGATCAATGAAAAGATGGTAGAGCTGAGGATGCACCATATTTAAGTTGGGCTTTGTTTGAAGAAGTCTTCTGGGGGCGTTTCTTTCCCCGATAACTAAAGGAAGCAAAGGTATGGGAGTTCTTACCCTGAAACAGGACTCCCTGAGTGTTCATGAGTATGGGTTGAAGTTCACCCAACTGTCTTGCTATCCTCCGGATATGGTTAAGAATATGAGGAGCAGAATGAGTTTATTTATCACCGGTTTGGGTCGTGCTTCGAGCAAAGAAGGTAGGGCTGCAATGTTGATTGGCGACATGAACATATCAAGGCTAATGGTCTATGTGCAGCAAGTTGTAGAGAAAAAGCTGAGGGACAAAGAAGAGTACAAAAATAAGAAGGCCAAGACCTGGAATGAGTCTAGGAAACATAAAGGTGGTTTGAGTCAGCTACATTTTCAGAAATAGAAGAGGCATACACTATCATCTGCTAGTGAACTTGCGCCAAGAAACAGAGGTGAGTATAATGGCCAGAACTCGCAGAACCACAATTCTAGACTAGCCCAATCCCAAGGTAATATGGCACAGGGTGGTAGTTGGGCTCCTGCTTGTGGTAGGTGTGGTAGAAACCACACCGGTAAGTGTCGTGATGGCCAGTCCAATGTCTTTAAGTGTGGTCAAGAGGGACACTTCATGAAGGATTGTCCTAAGAGTAAGCAAGGAGGTGGAAATATGGAAAATAGATCCCAATGTTCATCAGTTGCTCCAGCAGACATGGCTGCACCTAGAGGAGCCATTTTCGGTACTGGCGGAGGGGAAAATCGTCTCTATGCAATCACTAACCGGCAAGAGCAAGCAAACTTTCCAGATGTTGTCACGGGTATGATCAAAGTCTTTACTTTTGATGTTTATGCTTTGTTAGGCCCAGAAGCAAGTTTATCTTTTGTAACTCCATATGTTGCAAATCAGTTTGAGATTCTTCCTAAAAAACTTAGTGAACCCTTCTATGTTTCTGTCACGACCGGAATCTAGATCCCAGATGAGACCGGCGTCGTTGGCCTCTCAGAGGTCGCAGACAAGCCTACTTACGTTATTCATACTTCACTTAGGTTAATTTTAGCGGAAAATTTGAAACTTTTTTCTCCTTAACATATTTTTAAACATTCATAACATTTCATAATAGTTCACCATCAACCATCTAACATTAAGAGATAAGCAACTGAAAGAAATAGATCAATAAGTATTAAGTATATAATTGCCAAAATGGCACCAATACAAGGTCTGAATAAAAACAGGAAAGAAACGCTAGTGGAACATGCTCCACTAGCTCAACTCTAAAACTAAACTAGAATGTAAAACAGTAGCATCCTCGAAAGCATGAGGACCTACCAAACTCCGGATGAATGCTGACGTCCGGATAGCTGCAACAATGATCCTGTAGCTCTATCGCCCACCTGTGCCTGCACCTAAAATAATATAAGTGTATAGGGTTAGTACACACTTGTACTAAGTACGGGTATATGCAAGCACATACCAAGGACATGCATGAGAAAGAATAGCTTTTTTCTAACGACATGATTTTTGGAAGTCAAGTCAGTAGAATTGCCAAATTGAGATTAGGAAAGTTAGTGAACTTTCCAAATTGAGTTAGGAAGGTCATGCCATGAGAGTAACATACATCATATTAAATATCGTATTGCATACAACACATATCATCTTCATATAGCACATATCATAGCACATAACACATAACACATAGCTTCGTTCGTATCATTCATTCATATGCCATGAGACCTTGGAATCATGGACTTAACACTAAGACTTTCCAAAATGAGACTCAACATATGGGACCTCAACTAGGGAGTCTTCATTAGCAAACACAGAGTCTGCTACATTCATTCATACGTACTTCATTTCATTTTATTCATAGGCTAGTGTGAACACCATCTATACCTAGGGTGTAGTTTAAGACTTTCATCGGGTGTGCTGTGCAATGATCAAGAATAACCTAGTGTTATTACTTGAGTCTAGCTCACATCTTGATTATCCTATCCTAACACCTTTGGTACCATTCATTTCATCATGCTTTTCATTCATTGGGAACTTTAACTTTAACCGACATAGATCATGTGAGCATCGTGAAATCCAGTGTCTCCCCCACACCAAAAAGAGGTGGAATCACCGGCCAAAGTGATCCAATAACATGCTAGCGTACATGGGAATTTAACCCCGCCAGATCCCTATATTGGCAGTATATGTTCAAAGACTAGGAGATGTATGGAGACCCATACCCGGCAAGCCGGACAGTCTCATCTCATGAGAGTTACGTGAACCTTCGCCCTTCCCGAAAGAAGGCATCACCGCTCATAGCTAGCCTATCGGTGCTCAGTATAAAGTTCCATTTCATTCAACTCATACGACATGGAAGCTGGCTTCTAGTATGAGGACATCATAGCTCATTAGATGATTTCTCATCTCATCGTTAATATTAAGTGTGTTAATCTCAATACTTTCATTAGAGTGTTCATAGAGACTGGTCTCTTCATTATCTTACACTCTCATAGGTGAGTACGCTTTGGTAACATTTACTATGGCTCATTTGAGATTGCTCTCATCATTAGCATTAGCCTCACATCATGGTGTCACCACATTCATTATCATTAGCACATTTACTCTTCATATTTACTCACCTCATTTTACGTGAATGTTCATTTCATCATATGCCAATATACTTGGCCATTGGTGTGTTTCATACCCTTACTTAACCCTTCTAGGGTTTCATCATTTCATTGTTCATTTTATCATCTAGTACATACATCTTAGTTTCACTTACTTCTAAACGTATGCTAGACTTATGAGTCTATACACACAAGCCATGAGGCTTCATTCATAATTCGTTAAGTGAGTCATACATTCCTAAGATTATGTAGTACAAGACTTATGTATCTTGTATATATGCCAAGATCTTGATTTTGATCTAAGTAGGTGGTATTATTCTTGGATATTTTGTTCACGTATGACTTATGTATCAAAACGGAAGTTTGGACAAGGGAACCCAAGTCTTGAATCACTTGGATATCATTTATATTTTTCATTGATTTTATTTCTAATATTCATAACATTAGAACTCTAAATTAAATCTCAATATTAACATCGAAGGATTAATTTTCTATTTAATATTACTCTTAAGTTGGCTGAAGGGTTGTGGGTTCGAACCCCCACAACCTCTTTTTATTTTTCATTAATATTTCATTACTCATTTTCGCCCAACCAAGAGGTTGTGGGATCAAACCCCCACAGCCTCTTTGAGTTTTATCATTTAATTCGCTGGGAATAGGGAGGTGGTGGGTTCGAACCCCCACAGCCTCCTTATTTAATTCTTTAATTCGCTGAGGCTTGGGAGGTTATGGTTCGAATCCCACGCCTCCCATTTTTTTTATTTAATTTTTCGCTAAGGGCTTGGGAGGTTGTGGGTTCGAATCCCACGCCTCTCATTTTCTTTTATTTAATTTCGGCGAGTGGCAGTGAGGTTGTGGGATCGAACCCCCACAGCCTCACTTCATTTTCTTTAATTAATTTCGCCTTATTCCTTTTCAGCCTTGAGGTCGTTGGTTCGATTCCCACGCCTCACGTTTTCTTTTCTTTATTTTCTTTTCCCTTTCCCGCGTGCCTGGAGGTCGTGGGTTCGAATCCCATGCCTCCCATTCATTTTTTTGATTTATTTTTCTCTTCTTTCTCCCCCAGCATCGCGTATTCGATTCCCCCCAGCCCCATTTTCTTTTTCTTTGTCGCGAACTCCAGTAGCCAGATTCGATTCCCCCCAGCCCCATTTTTCTTTTTTTTCTCGCGACAACAATAGCTAAGGGGTTCGATTCCCCTTAGCCCCTTCACATTTTTTTTTATTTTTCAGCCTTCTTAACATGTGAGGTCTTGGGTTCAATTCCCATTCACCTCACTGATTTTATTTCCCCTTTTAAACCCGGATTTTTAAGGGAAAATAACTTGTGTGTCTACTTTTTAAAAAATAATTACCATATTTGTCAGTATTATTTTTTTAACGATAAATGTCAATTTAATTAAATATTCAACTTCATATTTTTTCTCTCGCCCCAAAATTTTCCCACGCCCGTGATTCACGCCCATGCAATTTTCTCTCTCGCGATTGCAATTTTTTTTCCGGCGACTACAATTTTCTCTCCGACGACTTCAATTTTCTCTCGCCATTGTAATTTAAAGGTTAGTGTTGAGTAAACTCTGTTCGTTTAGGGTGCCGGACTTCAATTTTCTCTCGCCATTGCAATTTAAAGGTTAGTGTTATGTAAGCTCTGTTCATTTAGGGTGCCGGACTTCAATTTTCTCTTGCCATTGCAATTTAAAGGTTAGTGTTGAGTAAGCTCTGTTCGTTTAGAGTGCCAGACTTCAATTTTCTCTCGCCATTGCAATTTAAAGGTTAGTGTTGAGTAAGCTCTGTTCGTTTAGGGTACTTGCACTGCAATCTGCGGTTTTTGTTGGTCTCCTTTGCACTTAACTGATCCTTTAATGTGAGCTTTCAATTGTGGTCTTAAAAGTTAAATTTCTTCTTTTTGTGTGGAAGCCTTTTTGTTTGTTGATTTATGTTGAGATTTCGTTTGATTCAAGTTCTTGTGAGTGTCTGGTATTCAGTTCTATTCTCTAATAAGTATGATCTCTTGTTAGCATTTGTGTAATACAACTTCAATTCAGGTTTAATTCACTTGTTAGCATATGTGTAATTCAACTTCAATTTAGGTTTAGTTCACTTGTTAGCATCTGTGTAATACAGCTTTAATTCAGGTTTAATTCACTTGTTAGCATCTGTGTAATACAACTTTAATTCAGGTTTAATTCACTTGTTAGCATCTGTGTAATTCAAGTTCAATTCAGTTTTAGTTCACTTGTTAGCATCCGTGTAATACAACTTTAATTTAGGTTTAATTCACTTGTTAGCATCTGTGTAATACAACTTCAATTCAGGTTTAATTCACTTGTTAACATCTGTGTAATTCAACTTCAATTTAGGTTTAGTTCACTTGTTAGCATCTGTGTAATACAGCTTTATTCAGGTTTAATTCACTTGTTAGCATCTGTGTAATACAACTTTAATTAAGGTTTAATTCACTTGTTAGCATCTGTGTAATTCAACTTCAATTCAGTTTTAGTTCACTTGTTAGCATCTGTGTAATACAGCTTTAATTCAGGTTTAATTCACTTGTTAGCATCTGTGTAATTCAACTTCAATTTAGGTTTAGTTCACTTGTTAGCATCTGTGTAATACAACTTAATTTAGATTTAATTCACTTGTTAGCATCTGTGTAATATAACTTTAATTTAGGTTTAATTCACTTGTTAGCATCTGTGTAATTCAACTTTAATTCAGGTTTAATTCACTTGTTAGCATCTGTGTAATACAACTTAAATTCAGGTTTAATTCACTTGTTAGCATATGTGTAATTCAACTTCAATTTAGGTTTAGTTCACTTGTTAGCATCTGTGTAATACAACTTTAATTCAGGTTTAATTCACTTGTTAGCATCTGTGTGATACAACTTTAATTCAGGTTTAATTCACTTGTTAGCATATGTGTAATTCAACTTCAATTCAGTTTTAGTTCACTTGTTAGCATCTGTGTAATACAGCTTAATTCAGGTTTAATTCACTTGTTAGCATATGTGTAATTCAACTTCAATTCAGTTTTAGTTCACTTGTTAGCATCTGTGTAATACAACTTCAATTCATGTTTAATTCACTTGTTAGCATTGGTGTAATTCAATTTCTGACTTATTTATATGCAAGCCATGATCACAATAGATACAGATTTAATTCACCTGTTAGCATTTGTGTAATAAAACTTTAATTCAGGTTTTATTCAGATTTAATTCAGTTGTTAGCAAAGTGGTGCTTTTCTAGCAGATTAGTCTATATGTCTCTCTGTAGTCTTTTAATATTAGTAATACACTTTTTAATGATGTGCAGAAAAAATATGACTAATATAGCGGTGATGCTTTACTTCAATGGACGATGGGATCCTAGCAACAAATATATTAACTACTTGGCAGATGGTGTGTTGATACACACAGAGTCAACGTTTGCCACCCTCGTTTCTGTAATTGCTACTCAATTGTCAATAGACACATCAACAAGAAAGTTGAAATCAGATATAAAATTGATGAAAGGTCTCCTCCAATTCAAATTCATAATGATATGGGGGTAAAGGTATATCTTGAAACTAAAAAGGAACATCGAGATATGGCAAGATACCCTTTATGTGTCACAACAACTGAACCAATCAACTTGGAGACTAATCCTGCACTCATTCCACTTTTGTGTTCAGACACTTCAGGAGATATGAGGGTTATACACAATTCATACTTCTCTAATACATTTAATGGTATTGATGAAGCAATAGGGTTAATTGGATTCGGATCATGTGAGGAAGTTGATGAGCTAGAAGAATTAGCACCAGGCATCATTATTAATCCCAATCACTCTTTATTTGAGAAAGATCAGGTGTATAAGAATAAATATGTCCTCACCAGTGCACTAAAAAGACATTCCATTCTTAATCATTTTCAATTCAAGACAACAAGATCAAGCGCAATAAGGTAAGACCTAAATTCAAGTCACTTTAAATTATTAATTGTGTATTAATATTTTTTCTACATCTATTCGATACAGTGCCTAGGAGAAAGCTGCAGTTGGAGTTTACGAGCTTCAAGCTTGAACAAATCTAAAATGTTCAAGATTAGAGAATTTGAAAGCGAACACACATGTTTGTTGCTACATAATTCATTATCGGAAAGGCTAGCAACTAAGAGTGTTGTTGGGAGTATTATTGTGGGTAAATATGCTGAACCAGATGTTATTTACACACCAAAAGACATACAACGTGACATGTTAGCTGAATATGGTGTGCGACTCACATATATGCAAGCTTGGAGAGCTAAAGAAGCAGCTCTTGAATTAATCCGGGGTGATCCAATTCAATCATATGCCAAGTTGCCAAGCTACTTTCACATACTAGAGGCAACTTACCCTGGTTCTCATATAAGATTGCACAAATCAGAGGATGACCGTTTTTTATATGCGTTTGTAGCTTTGTTCACCTCGATAAAAGGATGGGAATATTGTAGACCAATTGTAGTTGTTGATGGAACTTTCTTAAAAGGAGCATACAAAGGGACACTGCTAACCGCTAATACCTTAGATGCAGCAGGTCAGACTTTCGAATATGATACTAGTGTTTTCTATATTGAATTTTTGAACAATGTATTAAAAGTGAATTATAATTGCAGTAAAAATGTATTAAAACTATATTAAACAAAGTGTACATGGTGCAGGGAGTATATTGCCACTTGCTTATGCTATTGTCGATTCAGAGAATGATTCATCTTGGAGGTGGTTTTTTGAGCAATTCAGAGATGCATTCGGTCAAAGACCAGAGATGTGTATCATTTCCGATAGGCATGCAAGCATTATTAAGGCAGTTTCAATAGTTTATGATGAAGTACCTCATTTTGCGTGTATGTGGCACTTACTGCAAAACATAATGAAAAATTTCAGAAGAAGTCAACAAAGGGTCACTGAGTTGTTCTACTCTATGGCAAAAACATACACCATGACAGAATTTAATCAATGTATGACAATGGTTGAGAAGATAGATAAGAGGATAAAAGATTACTTGTTGAACATTGGATACAACAAATGGTCGCGTGTGCATGCTGAAGTAAACAGAACTTGGATGATGACATCAAATATAGCAGAATCAGTCAATTCACGAACAAGACATGCCAAAGTTCTTACAGTCTTGCAACTCTTGGAATTCATGAGACAACTTGTACAGAAATGGAATAACAATAACAGATCAAAGGCGACATTTTCAGGTTTTCACCTTGGAAAAAAGTATGAAAATATATTGCGGCGCAATAAAACTGCATCAGAGAAATTAAAGGTATGCCTAATCTGTTTGCTAGTATTTTTTCTTTGGATTCATATCTAACATCTCTCTTGAATATATTTTTTTCCTTTTCATAGGTTGTAGAGACAAATAAATATGTGTATACCGTACTTGATGGTATTACTCAATTCACAGTATGTCTTCACCAACGTACATGCACATGTGGGAGATTTCAATTGGATGAGTTACCATGTCCACATGCTTTGGCCGTTTTAACAATAAAACACACTGGTTATGAGAAATATTGTTCGGCTTACTATACAAGAAAAAATTTATTGTTGACATATCAATTTCAAATGGATCCCTTGCCAAATGAAAGTACATGGAACACACTAACACATGTTCTTGAAGATGTTGTACTTCCACCTCATGGAAAGAGACCTCCGGGAAGGCCAAAAAATAAAAGACATACTCAACTGAGAGAAGATGGATTCAAGAAGGCGAAAATTACATGCAGCAATTGTGGACAACATGATCACAACAGGAAGACTTGCAAAAATGTCAGGCCTTATGATCAAGAATAAAAAAAAATTTGTTTTAGCAGTTTGTTTTAGAAGCTCATTGACTCTACGAATTTGGATCATGTTCGGCTATATGGTTTATATTTTTAGTTCCGCAATCTCGTGTTATTCAGTTTAATAGAATGCTTTCTTAGTTGTGCAATCTCATGTTATTCAGTTTACTGAAATGTTTCTATGTGTATAGTTACATTTGATATGATATATAGATGAAATGATATAGTTTACTGGAATCTTATTTTTTTATTTTTTACTTGCTTTTTGCTGTAAGATTTAATTTGAATGACCCAGTTGAGCTTGAGGCTTGGAAATGTCTTGATGAGTATGTTTGTCAGGTTGGGGAATTTGGGTGATGCTTGGTATGTTTTTGGAAATGGAGGAAAGGGATGTGTTTTTGGTATGTTTTTGTGAAAATAGGTATTTTGATGAGGCTTTGGATTTGTATCCATGGATATTGTGGGTGGAATTAGGCCTGGTGTTTATACTTTTCCTTGTGTCTTGAGGACTTGTGGGGGTTTGCCTGATTGGAGAATGGGTAGGGAGATACATGCTTATGTAATACGTTTCAGCTATGATTTGGAAATGATGTCGTTAATGCATTGATTACAATGTATGTTAAGTGTGGTGATGTTTGCATTGCAAGAGTGTTGTTTGATGGAATGTCTAAGAGAGATAGAATTTTGGGTATGTTTGCAGTGCAAGAGTGTTGCTATGATTTCGAGTATGTGTCAAGAATGGACTTTAATTCAAGTTTAATTCAGGTTTAATTCACTTGTTAGTATTTGTGTTAATACAACTTTAGTTTAGGTTTAATTCACTTGTTAGCATTTGTGTAATACAACTTTAATTCAGGTTTAGTTCACTTGTTAGTATTTGTGTAATATAGCTTTAATTCAAAGTTTAATTCACTTGTTAGTATTTGTGTAATACAACTTTAGCTTAGGTTTAATTCCCTTGTTAGCATTTGTGTAATATAGATTTAATTCAAGTTTAATTCAGGTTTAATTCACTTGTGGAAATTTAAAAAAAGGTTAGTGCTGAGTATGCTCTGTTCACTTGAAAATTCTGAAACAATTACCATGACAGCATCAATAAGGACACAAAGAAGGAACAACTTCAAATAGAAGACTTACATATAAACAACACAGTTAGGTATATATTATCAAGACTTACAAAATAAACCAATATAGTTTTTCATAGCCATAGTAACTACAAATTGTTTTACATTATATAGTTTTCATAGTCATACTAACTAATATAACTATATTCCTTTATCTAACTGGTCTTTCGTCTTCACTTTGAAGGTCACTCGCTTGCTTCCTTCTTGCATATTACCATAATATAGCTCCAAATCTCTTTCGGAGAATGTCTGCCTTTACTTGTTGATTTAGAATATGTTGGGCATTACTTACAAACTCGGCAAATGCAGCAACGAAAACTCCACAATCCCTACAAAATTCAATATAAAATTATTATCACAATATCGATTTAATACAAAAAAAAATACCTATTTGATAATACTTACAGCGAATCCTCTTGTTGTCTGGGAACATCTTTAGTTATGAAATGAAACTCAATTTTCTCAAACTCATTTACCTCGCTGTATTTTGGTGTTGCCTTCAATTCAGGAAGCTTATTATAGAACTTGATCACACTTAAATAATATGGTAAAACAACTGAAAGCATCTCAACAATATTTTTTACCTCTAAATTCACCCCACCCCTAGCCGGAAATGAATCATACACCTCCAAAGACCTTTGCCCAATATCAAACACCACAAAAATCCAGTGACGATTCTCTTTAATGTTTAGTGGAATAAGGACAAAATCCACTTTATCCCACGAGGTACTTGCCAACAAACGACGTCCACATATATATCGGGCAATATCATCAGAATCTAAAACTTTAAAATTCTTCTTATCCTCATGAGTATCACAAAGTTTAAAGAAAGAATTGGTAATCTTTGTCTTGAAAACACAATCAGTCGTCGTAAAACGAATATTACTGTTGGTTTCATATTTTCCTTTCTTTCTTAGGTAATAGAAAATGACATCAATATGCTGCAAAAAAAGAAATAGATTGAAATATAAGAAGAAATAGTCTCAACAAACAAACATTCAATTAACCAGGAAGAAATACGTTGAGTACACAAATCATGTTGATAAACTTGGGGAAATTCTTTTTGGCTAACTATCAGAAGGTCTTGGTCTAAAACTACATAATGTGCCAAAGAACAAGGGATGGCATAGCCAAATCATTAATGCTATGAAAAGTTCAGTCAACGGGGGCGTACACTATTGCTGTTAAATGGTTCTGCAGCAACTATATGTCTTCAAATTCCAAAGATCAGTAATGTACTTGATCCAAATTTATGATAATCACTAATCAGTCCTTCTAGATACAAGCTATCCTAAAAAAAACTCCTGTCTTGATAAAATCAAATCTGTCAAATTTATGTTCTAACTGAGAATCAACAGTAAAGAAAAAAGGATAGATGAACCAAAGAATATAAAAGAACAACAAAAAGAGGTTATTTAGCTCCAAGAATCATATATATGAAGAAATCAACATATTTCACCAAATTGGGTTTTGTAATCTTGGTATACATATTTTTTTCCAAAGTAAAAAAAAAAGTAGAAGAAGAAAAGAAAGTTGCAAGAAATGAGGCCAAAAAGAGGAAAATAAAAACTGCATACCACTAGATTACTATGAACATTAACTAGGCTTCATCAAGATAAGCTAGTTATATGTATGAAAAAAAAGCAATTAAGAGTCAAAGCAAGAAAATCAAACATCTAACATCTTTGAAGAAGAAAATTAGACAGAGGAATCTTTGATAATATAAAATAAACTTAAAAAGTATCAAAAGACACCTTTTTTTTCCCTGAAAATATCACAGAATATCCTTGAAGTACTCTTATGAAGAGACAAAGGCAAACTCAAGATTAAGAAACAAAAAGAATCAAAAAAATATTAACGTCCAATTAAAATTTATATAACAAACCTCATCACACCATTGTTGTCCAGAATGTGCCAATTTAAAAAACCAGAGTCTTTCATCTACCGTACAGATACCCAATTCAAATGCTGGATTGATAACATTAAGAGCATCTGTATAAGGTTTCTTTCCCCTATCAAAACAGAATAAAAATTAAAAAATACTCAAAACTGAGACAACAACAACTAAAAAAGAGGCAAATACGAAATTAAAAAAGAGGTACAGAGCGTTCCACAAGTTGAATTAATCTTGTATATATTATGAATTAGGAAAATTATCCCAAAAATATCAAAATAAATTACCTCTTTTTTGTACCCGTATAAAGCCACTTAGTGAATGAATCGATCAAATCAGATTCATCATCTCCTCCGGTTGCATATAAAAAAGGATGTTTTGTCTCAAAAATCTGACGTGTAACACATAAAGTTCCTCCAGATTCAAAATGTTGTGTGAAGGGAGATGTTATTAACTTTCCTGGATTTTTCTTTCTGCCACGTTTCTTCGGTGACGCTTTTTTTTTGTTTTGATCAACATGGGCTCTTTTTTGTAGATAAGATTCTTCAGTCCTATTTATCTGAGAAAGATCTTTATCAAGTAAAATAAAGTCATCAAGAGTATGCAAAGGTTTTTGACAATCCTCTGTTGCATCTGCATATAATAGAAATATTTATTAATTTACAATCAACAGATACAACACTTATTTATGTTGGTTTTTTTTACTACATTACCATCAGGTTTCGTCCCAACTGTATTCACATCAGCTGCCTCTTAGACTGTAAGCAAAATAAATATTTTAATAATGTTATCAAAATAAAACGAAATAAGTTTAGTTGAAGTTAAGAAAATGAATACCATTTATATCAGCAACAACCTCTGACAGAACTTTTTCAATAGCAATTCCTGCAACATCTTCATCTGTACATAACAAGAACATTTAGAATAACATAATTGAATTAAAATATATGAAATATGTAATATATCTGTATAAAATCCTTCATTACCTATTTTACTTGATACTCTTTCAAAATTTTCAACATCAACAAATCTAACTGAAGTTTTAAGCACTTGAGATTCTTCATTTTGATTTGATCCCATAACATGAGCATCGTTCCCTCTCGATTCATTTACAGATGCATTAACACGGGAAGAAAATGCTGTATATGCAATTAACATATTATAAAAAAAAACATATCAAAGTTAACTGGAAAATGAAATATTAAATTCATGTCACTTCTAGATTAACTGGAAGAAACTACTAGACTATTAACATTATATTATGAATATAACATAAATGTACTGAAAATATAAACGAACCTCCATTAAAATCTAATCCACCCGAAAATGTCTCACCAGCATGCTTCTTAGATGGTTCCCTGACTTCTCGAATAACAGAGCTGCTACCACCACTCTTAGCAAACAACAAAGAAATATCCTCCAATAATTGTTTGTTTGAGTTCACCACAAATTCTTTGATTTGATTGAATCCTAAATCAATCTTCTCTTCAAGCGCTTTGTTATTTTCATTCACCTAATAGATATTAAATCATAACGTAAATATTTAAAAAATAACAGTTTTAAAATAAAAAGCCTAAAGTTTAGTTTGTGTATACTTTTACAAGCTCTTTTCTCAATTCTATGACTTCATTGGTCAAAATGTCTAGACCATGATTTGATCCTTTAGGCTCCAATTTTAAAATTTCAGCATGGTAATCACGAGTTTCAGGAAGCCTGAATTTGGATACTTCATCTTCACTGGCCACTATGTTCTCAAACTGAAAAATCAAATACACAAAATAACATTAGATATAGTAACTTGAGTTGAAATAAACAATGTAATAAAATGTATTAACTTTGTACAAATACCTTATTTTTTGTAGGCATGAAGAGACATTTCTCAATATATTTTAACCATGGACTTTCTGCAATTGTCTTCCAATTCAAGATTCTTGGAATAGAATCAGCAACACGAATAGCTATATCTTCATCAACCTTTGAACAACACTCAAATATCCAAATTTGAAGAGCAAGAGGCAAGCCACCAATTCTATAGTACTTATGTGTTGACTTAAGCTCATGTCTCACAGAATCAGACAACTTTTTGTAGACATCTAAACCCCACGAATATGAATTGAATTTTCCACTTTCCACAAGGTAAAAATCTCTATTGCTAATTTGGTATTCGTTGTCCTCATATGAAAATAAAAAATCATTAATGAAGTATAGAACAGCCAATGAAACAGCTGAGTCATCATCTATGAATTTTTTAGCTAAAAACAGTGCACGTAGATGACTCTTTGGAACTGTGATTTTTTCCGGGAAATAACTACTCATCAAACTACATCTAGAATTGGGAACATTGATAGAAGTGTCATCACTAACACAATTTAAGCCCGTAACTATCCCAAATTCTCTAAGACCAAAAAACAACTTTTTGTTATTTATTTCAATAGCAAACACATCATCCGGTGTGTGTTTTAACTCTCTATTTATAAGATAATGAATAAGTTGTAGTTGTGTGCTCGATTTTGGAAGGTCAAGAAAGTACCCAAAACATGTATTCCTAAACAACTCAAGTTGTTTATCAGATAAAGATAGTTTGATTTGTTCAATGACACTATGATTAGTGTAACATGACCACCTACTTGGAATATACACAACATCAGGATGTTTCCAGAATTTACGATCCTGCATATGCATTAAACATGAATTAAAAATGTGTTACTACATACTAAAGATGAATTGAAGATGAATTTCACATACTATGTGTCAAAGAAAGGTAGTAATCAGTTGAATAAAAGATGAATTAAAGTTGAATTACAACAATGATCACTTCTGGTTCAAAATCTAGAAATAACTTATCAACTTCAACACAAGCAGCCTAAACAATGATATAGTTAAAGGCTTCAACTCATATCGTGTTCATGCCCCTTGAAAAGTTTAAGGGGGATACTAAGGCAGTGAGAGGGAGCATGTTTGATCTTGAGTTTGTTATTCTAAATGAACTGCAACACCAACACATCATACATTCACAAGCCAACTCTCCTCTATAAGAGCTATTCACAAAGTTGATCAGAAATATTACAGAAATGCAGTTATAAGACAAATCAATTTACCACCAGAAAGAAAAACTAAAATAAACAGGTTAATGGTCAAATCTAAATATTAATTTAGAATCATATTGAGAAGGAATGATAAGTAAAACAACACTAGTAAGACAATAACAAACTAACATGACAATAGTTCTGTAACGTGAAATTGGACAGATCTCCAGAGATACTTTTCATAACTTGATTTGTTTCTTTCCTTTTTTTGGTTTTGGGGAGGTTTGGGATGGGGGATATGCTACAAAATACAATGTCAGAAAGTAGAAATTTCAAGTTGGGGAGGACATAAGATTTGGTAAGCATCTTATTGTTATTTTGAATTTACAGATACACTATGTTGTTGAATTTGTGCTGATATAAAGGTCACCCAATCAGCTATAATCTCATGGTGCACCATTGAGGAACTTTAGTAGTTAACCAACTATGAGCCTGATATTCTTCCTATATTCAATACACTAGGACACTCAAATCCCAATCTAGTTAAGGTCAGCACTCAGAATCCTACCTGCTCTATTCACTTCCTGTGTCATACTAAAGTTGAATTAAAGTTGAATTAAAGATGAATTTCACATACTACATCTAAAAAACAAGCAGCAATCAACATACAACCATTGCTAAACAACAAATAACTAAGAACTACTAGCACATACCGGATATCTACTCTCTGGTAGAATGACACTTTTGGGTAAACGATTTCGTGTTTTTCCATCATTCACCGGCTTTTTCTTCTCCAATCCATCTTTATTTTTCAAACTTTTTGACTGAAATTGAGGAGGTAAATCCTCAAAATCATCATCACTGTCAACGAGTTTCTTCGACGTAGATGCCAAAGTAACACATATTGTTTTCGATTTCTTCATTGTTTTAACCTCTTTAACTCGTTTCTTACCTTTATTTTGCTTCTTGTTCTGTTCCTCATTGTTCTTCTCCTCATTGTTCTTCTCCTCATTGTTCTGCTCCCCCGATATTTGTGAGATTCCCAAACTAAAACTTGGAACTTCATCCATAGAAGTAGAAGACGAAACTTGCGGCTTCTTTCGACTTCTTCTATAAACTTTTGGATTCGAAGTATCAATATCCCTCACTAGACGCGGACTTCTTCTAAGAGATTTTTCATTATATTCTTCCATTAAAATTTGTGCAGAAAAATGGAGAAAAAAGAACAAAAAACCCTAATTTTTTGAACAGACGAGGAGAAGGAGAAAGAAAAGAGCGAGAGAGGATATGACTTATGAGATACGTTTTTACTTGGTTTAAAAATTGTATAAAAAAGGAATAAATGTGTTCTAAAATTATTTTAAGTTAATATAGCTAAAAGTTGACAAAAATGGTAATAAATTAAAAGTATACTTAAAATTGGTAATTATAAAATAAAAGGTCTTTGTTTATGTAATTAATCCGATTTTTAACCTCATCGTAGAGTGCACAATCTGGAAAATTTATTCATAGTTTTAGCCTTCCATAAATCAACTTTTCATATTAGTTTCTTAGGGCATTTCACGAAACACTTAGCATGTAATTTAGGTGTAGTTTAGGATTACATTTAGTCAAGCGTTTTCACTCAAACTTTGTAACTTCACACACCATATGAACATCACATTATGCACAACCTTAACACATGAAATACAAGAATAAAAACATGCCTTACACGCCTTCAAACAGTGGCTAAAACATCACTGCCAACATACACACACACACATTTTCGTCAATTACGCATTGGTTATCATTTTTGTGATTTCACGCACATAAACATGTTCCCATTTAATATAAACACATCATACATACTTAAATCTAGAAGCACAACATACCCATCCTACGAATTTGTTTGGGAGCTAGGGACAAGGACATACAAAAGGGAACAACCTTAGTTTCGGAGTGAATCTTTTTGAGTCGTAAGGGACCTCTTGGGAAAGGGACCAAGAGAGAAGAAACCCATACCTTTTTGATGTTGTTCAAGCGTGAATTTTCTGTCCAAACGTCCCTCCAAGCCACGCCCAATTCACCTCACGTACACACCACTCGACGGACAATCTCTCTTTGCCTTGACGTTTTTGGGTACTTGGTTTTTCTTAAAATTTCATGTGAGTTCTTCAAGTGTGTAGAACTCTTGATGAATTTTTCTGATTTTTGTTGTTCTTGGAAGAACTAACGTGAGAGAGAGAGAGTGATGAAATGTGAGAGAGAGATTTTAGAGAGATTTGAGAGAGAGTGAAACGTGTGTGTAGTTGTTTAGGATAAGGGGATGACTTAGTCAATTTAGGACTCTCTTTAATATTTAAAAATCTGATTTTCCTTTTTATTAAATCAGCTAATAAATATTAATTAACTAAATTAATTTATCAATCTTAAATAAAAACAATTTAAATCATTGCTTCCACCTAGCTTCGAACCCGGGTGGAGCAAGACTCCACTCTTAGAGCTCAAATTCGGCTCTCTTTCTCAAAATTGCCCCTCCATATTATTAAATAATTAATTATATATATATTTAGGGTAATTACGATATTACCCTTAGCCTGGTAAAAGGCCATTTTACCCCTAGACCCTCAAAACTTAAAATTTCTTCTTTTTAAATCCGATAAAGACTCCTTCGATTAAATCTTCGTTTTCGAGAGCCTGACTTGGTTGGTTCCAACCTTTCCAAGCTCAACTAACTCCCCAAGTTAGTTTGCTTGGTCGTAGTAAGGGTTCTGAGGTCTGGTTCTACGCGTATCAATCTGTGTGAACCTTGGTCTAATCGCAAGCATTCTTGACAACCTAAGTCTTGATCCTATTCATTTTTAGGGTTGTTACATTATTCCCCCCTTAGGAACATTTGTCCCCGAATGACACTACCACTTCACATCGTAATGCCAGTCAGATCATAATAAAATCACTATACACAGTCAATCAATAGCAACAAAATACGGAGAGATAAGGAAACATAGGTTTAAGAGTAGAAAGTCTAACCTCAAGAGCTGAACAGGTGAGGGTAGCGGGCTCTCATGTCGGCCTCAGCCTCCCACGTAGCACCCTCAACAAGATGATTTCTCCACAATACCTTCACTGTGGCAATCTCCTTGTTCCTCAGCCGCTTGACCTGTCTGTCTAAGATCTCATCAGGTAACTCCTCATAAGACAAGTGTTCACCAACCCCCAAACCTTCAACAGGTAAGATTGATGCTGGATCACCTAGGCACTTCTTCAACATAGAGACATGAAAGACTGGATGAACAGAAGCTAGTTCTATAGGCAATGCTAACTCATAAGCCACCTCACCCACACGCTGTAGGATCTCATATGGCCCAACATACCTCGGACTCAGCTTCCCTTTTCTACCAAATCTCATCACCCCTTTCATAGGCGATATTTTCAAGTAAACCTGGTCACCAACATCAAACTCTAAGGGCTGCTTTCTGTTATCAGCATATGACTTCTGTCGACTGTAAGCAGTAGTCAACCTGTCCCTAATCACTTTGACCTTATCTAAGGCCTCATGAATGATCTACGGACCCAAAATGGATGACTCTCCAACCTCGAACCACCCAACTGCAGATCTACACCTTCTACCATACAGTGCCTCAAACTTTGCCATCCCAATGCTGGAGTGATAGCTATTATTATACGAGAACTCTATCAAAGGCAGATGGTCATCCCAGTTACCTCTGAAGTCAATCACACATGCTCTCAACATATCCTCCAATGTCTGTATGGTGCGCTCTGCCTGCCCATCTGTCTGAGGGTGAAAGGCAGTGCTAAGCTTCACCTGCGTGCCCAAGCTCTTCTGGAAAGATCTACAGAAATGAGAAGTAAACTGAGCTCCTCTGTCTAAAATAATACACAAGGGAATCCCATGCCATCTCACAATCTCATAAATGTAGAGTCTCGCATAATCCTCGGCTCTGTAAGTAGACTTCACAGGGATAAAGTGGGCAGACTTAGTCAATCTGTCCACAATAACCCATATAGAGTCATGCTGCCTCCTAGTCCTCGGAAGCCCAACCACGAAGTCCATATTAATGGCCTCCCATTTCCAAGTCGGAACCTCAATAATCTGAGTCAGACCACCAGGATTAAGATGCTCTGCCTTAACCTGCTGACAATTAGGACACTTGGCCACATATTCTGCAATGTCCTTCTTCATGCCATCCCACCAATAAATCTGCTTGAGATCATGATACATCTTGGTAGAACCTGGATGTATGGAATATCTGGAACCATGGGCCTTTGTAACAGTCGTGGTCCGCAAATCATCCACATCTGGCACACAAAGCCTGTCCTGATACCTAAGTATGCCATCACCTCCCAAAGAGAAAGACTCATTCATCTTCATCAGCACTGAGTCCTTCAGCTCCATCAACACAGGATCTAGATGCTGACCCTGATTGACTTCAACTACCAAGGATGATTCAGAACTAGGATGAACTGAAACATCCCCACTAGTGGAGTCAACCAAACGCACACCCATTCTGGCCAGTCTGTGTACATCTTTCACCAGCTCCTTCTTCTCATCCTCAGCGTGAGCTGTACTTCCCATGCTCATCCTGCTCAAAGCATCAGCTACAATATTAGCCTTACCTGGATGGTAGTGCACATTCATGTCATAATCCTTCAACAGCTCCAACCATCTCCGCTGACGTAGATTCAACTCCCTCTGTGTGAACACATACTGGAGACTCTTATGGTCTATGAACACATCCACATGCACTCCATACAGATAATGCCTCTACAGCTTTAGTGCAAACACCACAGCTGCCAACTCCAGGTCATGAGTGGGATAATCCTTCTCATGAACCTTGAGCTGTCTGGATGCATAGGCTATCACCTTACCAACCTGCATAAGAACACAACCCAAACCAACCCTAGATGCATCACAATAAACAGTGTAATTCTCACCACACTTAGGCAAAGTAAGCACCGGGGCTGAAGTGAGTCTGTCCTTGAGCTCCTGGAAACTCTTCTCACAAGTCTCCGTCCATTCAAACTTGGCTTTCTTCTTAGTCAAAGCTGTCAATGGGGCAGCAATGGAAGAAAAGCCCTCCACAAACCTGCGGTAGTAACCAGCCAATCCCAAAAAGCTACGGATGTTAGTAGGAGTAAGAGGCTTTGGCCAGTTCTTCACAGCCTCAGTCTTCTTGGGATCCACCTCCACGCCCTGATCGGACACAACATGACCCAGGAAGGTTACTGATCTCAGCCAGAATTCACATTTGCTGAATTTGGCATGCAACTGATGTTGTCTAAGTACCTGCAAGGTTAGTCTCAAATGCTGTTCATGCTCTTCCTTGGTCTTAGAGTAGATGAGAATGTCATCAATGAATACTATGATGAAAGAGTCAAGGTATTCAGGGAAGACCCTGTTCATGAGATCCATAAATACAGCAGGTGCATTCGTGAGACCAAATGACATGACTAGAAACTCATAGTGATCATAGCGGGTACGAAAGGCTGTCTTTGGGATATCTCCATCCCTAACCCTAAGCTGATGATACCCTGAATGAAGATCAATCTTAGAGAAGAAACTAGACCCTTCGAGTTGATCGAACAAATCATCTATTCTGGGAAGTGGATACTTATTCTTTATAGTGACTTTGTAGAGCCAATAATCGATACACATTCTAAGGGTTCCATCTTTCTTCTTTACAAACAACACTGGAGCGCCCCAAGGGGATATGCTCGGCTGAATGAAACCCTTGTCAGTGAGGTCTTTTAACTGCAGCTTCAACTCTTTGAGTTCAGCTGGAGCCATTCTGTAAGGAGGAATTGAGATTGGTTTAGTATCGGGTTCTAAATCGATACCAAAATCAATCTCTCGAAGGGGAGGGACTCCAGGCAAATCATCAGGAAACACATCTAAGAACTCATTCACTACAGGTACTGAGTCTATGGAAGGAATGTCATGATCTAAATCATTAACACTCACAAGATGACACAATAACCCCTTGGACATCATTTTATTGGCCTTAAGGTTAGAAATAAAAGGGGTTAGGACGACTCAAATTGTACCCCTCCCAGACTAACTCTTCTTCATTAGGAAAGGCGACATCTCACCACTCTACTACGACAGTCCAAGCAAGCATAACAACTGTGAAGCCAATCCATGCCAAGAATAACATCAAAATCATGCATGGGCAACTCAACCAAGTTTGCACAAATAGTTTTACCACTCACAACCATTGGGCAATCCTTGTATACTCTATCAGTTCTTACATTCTCTCCTAAAGGTGTACTAACCACTATAGGATCATGCAGAACTTCAGGCAATATCTCAAAAGTAAGAGCAAGAAGAGGAGTTACAAAGGAAAGTGTAGACCCTGGATCAAGTAAAGCATAAACAGAAGTTGAGAACACTTGCAGCATACCTGTGACCACATCAGCGGGCTTGTCCTGCTCCTCCCTGCCCTTCAGGGCATAGAACCTGTTCCTCTTTGGAGGCTCGGCTGCTGCTGCACCCTGTAGATTAGGCCTAGGCTGAGTATTACCTCCAGCCTGACCTCTGTTCTGTGGATAGTCTCTGACCATGTGTCCACTCTTACCACAACCGAAGCAGGCATTAGTGCCTTGTCTGCACTCCCCACTGTGAGCTCGGCCACACTTAGCACAATTCTTCTTAGGACGCTGCATCTCACCTCCATTGCCCTTCTTGGGCTCAGGTCTGCTTCCTCTAGGTGTAGCACTCCTCTGAGGATTAGAATTCCCAGAACTCTGTTGCCCCTTTTTGAACCTTGGCTGCTCACGGACGCCAAAGTTGTTCCTGTGGCCTCCATGACTGGGTCCTGCCTGATCTTAAGGCCTAGGCCTCCTAGCATCACGAACACCTCTCTTTCTGTGGCTGTCCTCTACCTGCTGGATATGCACCATCAACCTGGAAAGATCCATATTATCATGGAGCATTGCAGATCGACACTCCTCCTCCAGGTCTCCATTGATTCCTGTGAGGAACCTGCTCATCTCATCCCTGGTGTTAGAAACCAGGGAAGTAGCATACCTGGATGATTTCAACAAAGTTCAGTATTATCCTCATTCTTGCTATTAAATACTAGGAAAAATAACATACCTTGACAGCTTAACAAACTTCAGGGAATACTCCCTGACTGTCATGGAGCCTTGTTTAAGGTTGATGAATTCCTCAACCTTGGCCTCCCTCATCTCCCTGGGGAAGAATCTCTCCAGAAATGCTGTCTTGAACAGCTCCCATGTGACTGGCACTCCACCTAAGACACGGCTATCTTGCCACATCTTGCACCAAGTCTGTGCAACATCCTTGAGCTGATAGGAAGCCAACTCAGCCTTCTCAATATCAGTGGCCCCCATAGCCACCAGGATCTTATGAACCTCATCCACAAACTCCTGGGGATCCTCTGATGTCCTAGACCCTGTGAAAATATGAGGATTCATCCTCGTGAAATCCCTCAGCCTGTCAGCCATGCTACGACCCGGTGGGTTCTCCCTCTGAACATCCTGCCGGTTGACCTGGGCAGTCATAGCCTGGGCCTGCATAGTAATGGCCTGTGCCATCTGGGCCGGAGATGCCCTCACCTCAGCATCAGTCAACCCAGCTGGATTAACTGGCACAACCACTCCTTCAGCTGGAGCATGGGGTGGAACTCGGTTGCCCCCAGCAGCTGCTCTTCCTCTCCTCTGACCAATAGCCCTCCTAGGGTTCATTCTCTGAAAACAACAAAAATTGATGTTAGATACGGTCATAACACCAAGAATTCAGACATTCAAAAAAGCACGATAAGATCAGAAGAAGGGAAATTTTCCTACGCATCATGCAGTCTCTAATTCAGGATAGTGGTGCACTTCACTACCATGACTTAGAAACTACTCAATGTGGTTGATGTGAACTTATTATTTTCGTAATTTGACCTAATGCTCTGATACCAACTTTGCCACGACCAAAATCTAGACCCCAGACGAGACCGGCGTCGTTGACCTCTCAGAGGTCGCAGACAAGCCTACTTACGTTATTCATACTTCACTTAGGTTAATTTTAGCAGAAAATTTGAAACTTTTTGCTCCTTAACATATTTGTTAAACATTCATAACATTTCATAATAGTTCACCATCAACCATCTAACATTAAGAGATAAGCAACTGAAAGAAATAGAAAAATAAGTATTAAGTATATAATTGCCAAAATGGCACCAATACAAGGTCTGAATAACAACAGGAAAGAAACGCTAGTGGAACATGCTCCACTAGCTCAACTCTAAAACTAAGCTTGAATGTAAAACAGTAGCATCCTCGAAAGCATGAGGACCTACCAAACTCCGGATGAATGCTGACGTCCGAATAGCTGCAACAATGATCCTGTAGCTCTATCGCCCACCTGTGCCTGCACCTAAAATAGTATAGGTGTATAGGGTTAGTACACACTTGTACTAAGTACGGGTATATGCAAGCACACACCAAGGACATGCATGAGAAAGAATAGCTCTTTCCTAATGACATGATTTTTGTAAGTCAAGTCAGTAGACTTGCCAAATTGAGATTAGGAAATTTAGTGAACTTTCCAAATTGAGTTAGGAAGGTCATGCCATGAGAGTAACATACATCATATTAAATATCGTATTGCACACAACACATATCATCTTCATATAGCACATATCATAACACATAACACATAGCTTCGTTCGTATCATTCATTCATATGCCATGAGACCTTGGAATCATGGACTTAACACTAAGACTTTCCAAAATGAGGCTCAACATATGGGACCTCAACTAGGGAGTCTTCATTAGCAAACACAGAGTCTGCTACATTCATTCATATGTACTTCATTTCATTTCATTCATAAGCCAGTATGAACACCAGCTATACCTAGGGTGTAGTTTAAGACTTTCATCGGGTGTGCTGTGCAATGATCAAGAATGACCTAGTGTTATTACTTGAGTCTAGCTCACCTCTTGATTATCCTATCCTAACACCTTTGGTACCATTCATTTCATCATGCTTTTCATTCATTGGGAACTTTAACTTTAACCGACATAGATGATGTGAGCATCATGAAATCCAGTGTCTCCCCCACACCGAAAAGGCCAAAGTGATCCAATAACATGCTAGTGTACATGGGAATTTAACCCCGCCAGATCCCTATATTGGCAGTATAGGTTCAAAGACTAGGAGATGTATGGACCCATACCCGGCAAGCCGGACAGTCTCATCTCATAAGAGTTATGTGAACCTTTGCCCTTCCCGAAAGAAGGCATCACCGCTCATAGCTAGCCTATCGGTGCTCAGTATAAAGTTCCATTTCATTCAACTCATACGTCCTGGAAGCTGGCTTCTAGTATGAGGACATCATAGCTCATTAGATGATTTCTCATCTCATCGTTAGTATTAAGTGTGTTAATCTCAATACTTTCATTAGAGTGTTCATAGAGACTGGTCTCTTCATTATCTTACACTCTCATAGGTGAGTACGTTTTGGTATAATTTACTTAGGCTCATTTGAGATTGCTCTCATCATTAGCATTAGCCTCACATCATGGTGTCACCACATTCATTATCATTAGCACATTTACTCTTCATATTTACTCACCTCATTTTACGTGAATGTTCATTTCATCATATGCCAATATAACTTGGCCATTGGTGTGTTTCATACCCTTACTTAACCCTTCTAGGGTTTCATCATTTAATTGTTCATTTCATCATCCAGTACATACATCTTAGGTTCACTTACTTTTAAACGTATGCTAGACTTATGAGTCTATACACACAAGCCATGAGGCTTCATTCATAATTCGTTAAGTGAGTCATACATTCCTAAGATTATGTAGTACAAGACTTATGTATCTTGTATATATGCCAAGATCTTGATTTTGATCTAAGTAGGTGGAATTATTCTTGGATATTTTGTTCACGTATGACTTATGTATCAAAACGGAAGTTTGGGCAAGGGAACCCAAGTCTTGAATCACTTGGATATCATTTATATTTTTCATTGATTTTATTTCTAATATTCATAACATTAGAACTCTAAATTAAATCTCAATATTAACATCGAAGGATTAATTTTCTATTTAATATTACTCTTAAGTTGGCCGAAGGGTTGTGGGTTCGAACCCCCACAACCTCTTTTTATTTTTCATTAATATTTCATTACTCATTTTCGTTTAACCAAGAGGTTGTGGGATCAAACCCCCACATCCTCTTTGATTTTTATCATTTAATTCGCTGGGAATAGGGAGGTGGTGGGTTCGAACCCCCACAGCCTCCTTATTTAATTCTTTAATTTCGCTGAGGCTTGGGAGGTTATGGGTTCGAATCCCACGCCTCCAATTTTATTTATTTAATTTTTCGCTAAGGTCTTGGGAGGTTGTGGGTTCGAATCCCACGCCTCCTATTTTCTTTTATTTAATTTCGACGAGTGGCAGTGAGGTTGTAGGATTGAACCCCCACAGCCTCACTTCATTTTCTTTAATTAATTTCGCCTTATTCCTTTTCAACCTTGAGGTCGTGGGTTCGATTCCCATGCCTCACATTTTCTTTTCTTTATTTTTTTCCCTTTCGCGCGTGCCTGGAGGTCGTGGGTTCGAATACCACGCCTCCCATTCATTTGTTTGATTTATTTTTCTCTTCTTTCTCCCCCAGCATCGCGTGTTCGATTCCCCCAGCCCCATTTTCTTTTTCTTTGTCGCGAACTCCAGTAGCCAGGTTCGATTCCCCCCAGCCCCATTTTTCTTTTTGTTTTCTCGCGACAACAATAGCTAAGGGGTTCGATTCCCCTTAGCCCCTTCATATTTTTTTTCTTTTTCAGCCTTCTTAACATGTGAGGTCTTGGGTTCATTCCCATTGACCTCACTGATTTTATTTCCCCTTTTAAATCCAGATTTTTGACCTCATCGTAGAGTGCACAATCTGGAAAATTTATTCATAGTTTTAACCTTCCATAAATCAACTTTTCATATTAGTTTCTTAGGGCATTTCACCAAACACTTAGCATGTAATTTAGGTGTAGTTTAGGATTACATTTAGTCAAGCGTTTTCACTCAAACTTTGTAACTTCACACACCATATGAACATCACATTATGCACAACCTTAACACATGAAATACAAGAATAAAAACATGCCTTACATGCCTTCAAACAGTGGCTAAAACATCACTGCCAACGTACACACACTCACATTTTCTTCAATTACGCATTGGTTATCATTTTTGTGATTTCACGCACATAAATATGTTCCCATTTAATATAAACACATCATACATACTTAAATCTAGCAGCACAACATACCCATCCTACGAATTCGTTTGGGAGCTAGGGACAAGGACATACAAAAGGGAACAACCTTAGTTTTGGAGTGAATCTTTTTGAGTCGTAAGGGACCTCTTGGGAAAGGGACCAAGAGAGAAGAAACCCATACCTTTTTTATGCTGTTCAAGCGTGAATTTTCTGCCCAAACGTCCCTCCAAGCCACACCCAATTCACCTCACGTACACACCACTCGACGGACAACCTCTCTTTGCATTTACATTTTTGGGTACTTGGTTTTTCTTAAAATCTCATGTGAGTTCTTCAAGTGTGTAGAACTCTTGATGAATTTTTCTGATTTTTGTTGTTCTTGGCAGAACTAACGTGAGAGAGAGAGTGATGAAACGTGAGAGAGAGATTTGAGAGAGAGTGAAACGTGTGTGTAGTTGTTTAGGATAAGGGGATGACTTAGTCAATTTAGGACTCTCTTTAATATTTAAAAATCTGATTTTCCTTTTTATTAAATCAGCTAATAAATATTAATTAATTAAATTAATTTATCAATCTTAAATAAAAACAATTTAAATTATTGCTTCCACCTAGGTTCGAACCCGGGTGGAGCAAGACTCCACTCTTAGAGCTCAAATTCGTCTCTCTTTCTCAAAATTACCCCTCCATTTTATTAAATAATTAATTATATATATATTTAGGGTAATTATGATATTACCCTTAGCCTGGTAAAAGGCCATTTTACCCCTAGACCCTCAAAACTTAAAATTTCTTCTTTTTAAATCCGGTAAAGACTCCTTCGATTAAATCTTCATTTTCGAGAGCCTTACTTGGTTGGTTCTAACCTTTCCAAGCTCAACTAACTCCCCAAGTTAGTTTGCTTGGTCGTAGTAAGGGTTCTGAGGTCTGGTTCTACGCGTATCAATCTGTGTGAACCTTGGTCTAATCGCAAGCATTCTTGACAACCTAAGTCTTGATCCTATTCATTTTTAGGGTTGTTACAGTTTCTACACATGTTGGGGAGTCTATTCTAGAGGAAAGAGTCTATCGTGATTGTCCTGTTTCCATCAATCACAAGAACACCATGGCTGATCTAGTAGAGTTAGACATGGTAGATTTTAATGTCATGCTAGGTGTGTACTGGATTCATGCATGTTATGCGTCAATATATTGTAGAACTCGAGTTGTCAAGTTCCAAATTCCTAGTGAACCAGTCATAGAGAGGACTAGTAGTTCAACAGTGTCTAAGGGTCATTTTATTTCATACCTAAAGGCGAGAAAGTTAGTCTCAAAGCGGTGTATCTATCACTTAGTCTGAGTTAATGACTCAATTGCTGAGGTGTCTTCCCTTCAGTCAGTTCCTATAGTAAAAGAATTTCCAGAAGTCTTCCCTGATGATTTAGCCGGAGTGTCTCCTGAAAGAGAGATAGACTTCTCCATAGACATCATCCCAGATACTCGTCTTATCTCTATTCCGCCATATATAATGGTACAAACAAAGTTAAAAGAGCTAAAAGAATAGTTGAAAGATTTGTTTGATAAAGGCTGGATTTGACCAAGTGTCACACCTTGGGACTCTCCGATCTTATTTGTGAGAAAGAAAGACGGTTTTCTTAGGATGTGTATAGAGTACCATCAGTTTAATAAGGTGACAATCAAGAATAAGTATCCTCTCCCACGGATAGATGATCTTTTTGGCCAGCTTCAGGGTGCTTCTTGCTTCTAGAAAATCGATCTCAGATCATGCTATCATTAGTTGAAAATTAGGGAATGTGAAATTTCAAGGACAACTTTCAGAACCAGATATAGGCACTATGAGTTTCTGGTTATGTCCTTTGGTTTGACAAATGCACTAGCAACATTCATAGATCTTACGAACAGAGTCTTCAAACCTTATTTAGATCTATTTTTCATCGTCTTCATTGATGACATACTGGTTTATTCAAGGAGTGAAGAAAATCATGCTAGTCACCTCTGGATAGTTCTTCAGACTTTGAGATGTAAAGAGTTATATGCCAACTTCTCCAAGTGTGAGTTTTGTCTTAAGTCTGTGGCCTTCTTGGGCCACATTGTTTCTGGTGATGGGAAAAGAGTTGATACCCAAAAGATAGAACAGATCAGAGTTGGCCTAGACCCACGTCTCCAACTGATATAAGGAGTTTCTTGGTCTTGGCTAGCTATTATAGGAAATATTTGAAGGGGTTTCATCTATCTAGTCTCCTTTGACCAAGCTAACTCAGAAGTTAGTCAAGTTTCAATGGTATGAAGCTTGTGAGAAAAGCTTTCAAGAATTGAAAAAGAGATTGACTACCACTCCAGTTTTGACCTTACCAGAGGGTACTCAAGGTTTTGTGGTGTATTATGATGCATCAAGAGTTGGTTTGGGCTGTGTGTTAAAGAAGAATGGCAAGGTTATAGCTTATGCCTCCAAACAGTTGAAGGTTCATGAGAAGAATTATCCAACTCATGTCTTAGAATTGGCTGCAGTAGTATTTGCTTTGAAAATATGGCGTCACTACTTGTATGGTGTTCATGTTGACATATTCACTAATCAAAAAAGCCTCCAGTATGTGTTTACTCAGAAGGAGCTAAATCTCAGATAGAGGAGGAGGTTAGAATCACTCAAGGATTATGACATGAGTATTCTTTGCAACTCAGGTAAGGCTAATGTGGTCGTTGATGCCTTAAGCAGGTTGTCCATGGGTAGTGCCGCCCATGTTAAGAATAAAAGAGGGAGTTAGCTAAATATGTGCACAGACTTGCACGCGTGGGAGTCAGATTTATGGATTCCACAAAAAAAAGGATAGTGGTGATCAATGGGGCTGAATCATCACTAGTTTCTGAGGTGATAGAAAAGCAAGACCAAGACCCCATTTTGCTTGATTTGAAGGCAAATGTTCATAAGCAAAGAGTATGGCTTTTTAATAAGGGGGAGATGGTTTGCTGAATTAGAAAGGTAGATTATTTGTACCTAAGGTGGATGGACTCCAAGAGAGGGTCCCGGAGGATGCTCATAGCTCCAGATATTCCATTCATCTGGGTTCCACCAAGATGTACCCAATTTGTGAGAGGTATATTGGTGGGAAGACATGAAGAAAGATATTGCTGAGTTTGTTGCAAAGTGCTCAAATTTTCAGCAAGTGAAAGTAGAGCACCAAAGGCCTAGAGGTTTGGCTCAGGCTATAGAACTTCTAGAATGGAAGTGGGAGATGATTAATATGGACTTCATCATAGGCTTTCCAAGATCTCGCCGGCAACATGATTCTATTTGGGTGATTGTCGATAAGATGACAAAGTCAGCCCATTTCTTGCCGATAATGATTACCTATTTGGCCGAGGATTATGCTAAGTTGGACCTTCAGGAAGTGGTAAGACTTCATGGAGTTCCGATCTCCATTATTGCATATAGAGGTGCACAATTTACTGTACAATTCTGGAAATCTTTCCAAAAAGGTTTGGGTTCAAAGGTGAACTTAAGCACTGCTTTTCTTCATCAGACAAATGGACAAAAAGAGGGTACTATCAATACCTTAGAAGATATGTGTAGAGCTTGTGTGATTGACTTGAAAGGGAATTGGGATTATCACATACCTCTCATTGAGTTCGCTTACAACAATAGTTATCATTTGAGCATCCAAATGGCTCCCTATGAAGCTCTTTATGGGAGAAGATGTGGATCTCCTATTGGGTGGTTAGAAGTTTATGAAGCAGGGTTGATATGACCAGATTTATTCCATCGAGCTATGAAGAAGGTGAAAGTGATTCAAGAAAGATTGAAGACAACACAGAGTCTCCAAAAGTCCCACACAGAAGTTAGGAGAAGGCCATTAGAGTTTGAGGTGGATAATTGAGTATATATGAAAAATTTACCCATGAAGGGTGTTGTGAGGTTCGATAAGAAGGGGAACCTTAGTAACCGGTATATTGGTCCTTACAGATTCTCCAAGAGGGTGGTCAATGTAGCTTATGAATTGGAGATACCCCAAGAGTTAGCGACAGTTCATTCGGTATTTCATATTTCTATGATGAGGAAATGCTTGGGCGATCCTTCATTTATTGTACTAACTAAGGATGTTGGGGTTAAGTATAACTTATCCTATGAAGAGGTTCGGTCCAGATTTTAGATCGTCAAGTTCGCAAGTTGAGGACTAAGGAAGTTTCATCAGTAAAGGTCCTTTGGAGGAACCAATTCGTTGAAGAAGTGATTTGGTAAGCGGAGGAGGATATGAGGAGGAAGATCAACATCTCTTTGAATCCGGAGAGAATGAATATAAAGGTAATAAATTCTCTTCTTATCACTTTATAAGACTACGTGTAAGCATGTCATTACTTGCTTGTATTGTTGAGTGCTGAAATGATGTTACTACCCTTAGCTTAGTGAAAGAGTTCTCATTCCGGGACGAATGTTCCCAATGGGGGAGATATTGTAACATTTTGCAATTTGAAATAACTAAGAATAAGCTAGTTAACGACAATCATTTATGGAAATAAAAAGATAAATCTGGAAAATTTTGAGATTTTAAAAGTGACTTTTTGGTCATTTTCAAATGTCCATAACTTCTAGGTCAGGAGGAGTTAGGGTGAGTTGTTTATATGGATGGAACTATTGTAAAGATCTTTCGAACGGAGTCGAGTTTGCGCATTTTTGATGTCGTATGAAGGATATATGCCTTTCGGAAGTTGGGCTGTTGGACTGAGAAAAGTCAATCTGGATTTTAGTAAGGGTAAAATAGTCTTTTTACCCTAATACTAATTCGTTTTAAGGGTTTATTAGGAGTAAAAACAAGTATAATTAAGTTTTAGCAAAGTTGAGAACGCTTAGGGCATTGGAGAAAAAGAGGATAGAAGAGGAAGATATATAATTCTTCAAGAACTCCAAGAATCTTTGCGTGGATTTTGTCCGGGGTGATCCCTTTTCGGTATGTGAGATCTTTCTGTGTTGGGTTCATTCACCCACACACTAATATGTTTAATTTAGCAAGTTTTGTATTAATTGAATAATGAATCTTGAAGTTCTTGATGAACAATTGTTGAACCCTTTTTTTAGAGTTGTAGTATACCTTTAGTGGTTTCATTCGTGTTTCCGGGCTGTTTTACGAGTCTGAACTATTAGGTACTGAGTATATTAGTGATCCTAAGTGTTTGGGGGAAGATCCATGGAAGTTTGAGAGGTTTAGAGTTGAAAATCAAAGAAGAAAACTAAGAAAACCCTGACAGGCTTTGGGGCGCCGCGCCTACTAGAGCCCCTCAGGACAGACTCTGGCGCCTCGCGCCTCTTAGAGCGCTAGGGTCACCTGGAGATCCCATTTCTCCCCCATCTTCTTGTACTAGTTTATAAGTGATGTACCTATTATTCTTAGTTGATTCCAACACTCTAAAGTACATCTAAACATCATGAAATCATCCATAAATATGAGATCATGATCCTTGAATCCATAATCCAATTCAAGGGAAGTTAAGATCAAAGTCAAAGAAGTTAAAAGTCAAGTCTAAAAGTTAAAAATCATGTCAAAGTAAGTTCTTAAAGCATTCAAGAGTCTTAAACAAATATTTTAACTTTTTTTTAAGGTTCAAGCAATGAGTTGAGCAAAGAGTAAAGAGTTGAGTTAAATTTTCAAAAGCTATAAGGGAACTAAGTATTCCCTAAGAGTTAAGTTTGAAGTTAAGCAAAGAGTAAAAAGTTGAGTTCACTTGTCAAGAATTATAAGGAAACTAAGTAGTCCTTAAGAGTTTAAACAAAATGTTTTCAAACTTTTGAGAAAGAAAGGAAGCTAGATTTCAAAGAGCCTATGGCTAGTTTTAGTAAAAGAAAAAGGAAACTATGATTTCCAAGAAAGCTTTTGAAGCTAAGTTTGAGCAATTATCTCAAACTAGAGAAGAAGTTATTTTAAAAACATATGATCTAAGTATTTTGGGAGTAGTATTGAGCACCGATATGGTGACACGAGTTCATATTAACTCAAGTCTCCGATCAACATTTAACTGGTGATGAGTCCACATATTGGACTCATTTAGGGATTTTTTAGTCGAAATATTTTCCTTTAATGCTTGTTTTATTTCAATATTTGATTAAAACTCCTAAGTTTCATGTATTTGATGATTTAAGGAAAGCATGAGCACTATGTCACAAAAAGGGACAATATGGATTAAAAGAATGAAGAAATGAGGCTTGATCATCGCCGAGTCATCTGAGTGGATTGCCGATAAGCATAGATGTCGCCCTTTGTTTTAGTAAGACGAACCCTGAAGAGGAAGATCAATTTAGCGGAAAATAAAATTCATCGTATCGTTGAGTGATTGGTGAAGCAGCACTGGACCGCCGAAAGTTACAGAATGATGGAACAAAAGTGAGCAAAATAACGCTGAGGAGCATCTAAGTCTGCGTATCACCGACCAAGGCGGTGCCATGGGACTTAGTCGCCGAAGGTAACAAAAAATATTTGTAAAAACAGATGAAGGACAAAACACCATGGAAAGAGACGAGTAGTAGAGTGGATTGGTGAACCCATAATTCAGACCGCCTTACACTAAAGTGAGTAAGATCGATAATTGAAGATGATCTAAAGGTTGTGTCGCGATGAAAGGAGGATCACCAAGTTACTCGAAGACCTCGACTAACTTCATCGAACTGTCCTTCACAACACAATTTTAAGCACTATAAATGCGCGAGTTCTACCATTCTTTGAGAATTCCGAATCAGAGACAAACAATATTATATTTTATAAGTACTTTTCGTATATTACTCTCAAGTTTTGTGAGGGTTTTTAAGACTTGAATAAGGAGTTTCTTATGACAGCCCAAAGTTGTCAGAAATCTTATGCAGATGTAAGGAGAAGAGAACTAGAGTTCCAAGTTGATGATTGGGTTTTCCTGAAAGTGTCACCTATGAAAGGGGTGATGAGATTTGGCAACAAGGGGAAGCTTAGTCCTAGATATGTAGGCTATTACAAGATCATGAAAAGGGTTGGCAAGGTGGCATATGAGTTAGCGTTGCCAGCAGAACTAGCAGCAGTGCATCCAGTCTTCCACATCTCACTCTTGAAAAAGTGTGTTGGTGACCCAGCCTCTGTAGTGCCATTAGAGAGTGTGGCTATGAAAGATAGTCTTTATTATTAGGATGTACCAGTTGAGATTCTTGACCGTCAGGTTAGGAGGTTGAGAAACAAAGAAGTAGCTTCAGTCAAGGTTTTATGGCGGAGTCAGTCCGTAGAGGGAGCTACTTGGGAAGCACAAGCAGCCATGAAAGCCAAGTATCCTCACCTCTTTCCTTCCTATTCCGCTCCAGCTTGAGGTAATAGTTCCTCTTCAGTTTTTCAATCATTTATGCGTGAATTTAGTCTTAGAATCATGTTCCCTCAGTTTGTACTTGCATTATCAGCGTATTTGCATGTTCGTGGAACTCAGTTTAACCAAAAATTTAGTCCTCATTGTTTAGTAGTAGGGATTGCATCTCTCTCCCTCTATTTAAGCTAGTTTAGACTTCATTCGAGGATGAATGTTCTCAAGGGGGAGATAATGTAACACCCCGTACTCAAAATAGACCAAAAATCAGATTTTCAGAAAAAAAATTACAGGTCCAATCGACGGGTACCATCGACGGACCGTAGTCTGATATAGCGCCCGTACTGCAGATTCGTAGATTGTCACTGCAACCCTCCCAAAATTCAGCTCAGCAAAATCGACTAAGTCTCGACCCACTGACGGACCGACGGTCCGTAGATCATACTACAGTCCGTCGATGGTGTCCGTTGATTGAGACTCTTACTACCGAGCATCACACACGAACGACGGATGACCAGCACAGACCGTCATTCAATCTACGATCCGTAGGTGAAATTAGCAGACAGTTAGGGGGGAAATGTTGTAGGGTCAACTTCAAATGATCATAACTCTTAGCACAAAATGAATTGGATTTCCTATCACCTATCTAAAGATAGATAATTGAATTATATTTCCATAGCCACCTAGTTTGCTAAACTCAGACCTCTGAGTAAAAAGTTATACTTGTTTTAGTAAAAGGCCTATCGAGCAGACCCAACCTACGGACCCAAACGACGGACCGTCGATTGAACGATGGAACGCTAGTCCAAGTCGTCGTTTGGTCTAACAACAATTAATTGAGGGGTCTTTTGGTGTTTTCTTACTTTGTTTGACCCCTAAGATACGTCATTTTGGCCCTAAATCATCAGAGTTTAGTCAGTTTAAGCCTAGAAACATTACAAGAACTTACGTAACTCAAAATCATAAATCAAAACATAGAAAATTAAAAGCAAGAAAGGTAAAAAGGGTCAAGAACCCTAGTTTAAGAACGCAACAAGGTTCCAGAAGTTCCAACCCCGAAATCTAAATATTTCTCCGTGGATTTCATCACCAGGCATGTGAGATTTCACTAGTGGGATCCTTTTACCCAATAGATCCCTAAATTTCAGTCAGTTCTTGATTCTCTTATCATGAATAGACCTAGGTTTGTAGAATTATAGCAGATCATCATGAATTAGTAAGATATATGTTCCAAATCAGATTGTAAATTTATTATTCAATTTATCACATGAATTTCAGAAACCTAGCTATATATTTCTTTAGTTCTTGAATTACACATAATAGGTCAGATATTTCAGTTACTTCAGATATACATGTCTCAGTTATTAATGCATCATTATCAGATTAATTGTTGCATTCTTAGTTTGCATGTTCAGTTTTGAGCTATCCAGTATTTACAAAAGTTTAGTCATAATGTGTTAGTCACTTAATTCATTGGGAGTAGTGTAATACCGAGTTGGACTAGGGTTCAGCGTACCCAAATGTCCCAGAACTACTAACCAAGTAGGTTGTAAGTCCCCTCAGTGGGCATCGGTGTAGTAATCACGCCAGCATGCCTTTATACCTATGGCAGGGTATATTGGGTCCTCTCGATGGGGCGTATACATCGGACTCCACATTTAGCTCATGTGATTTTATTATCGGTTATTAGTAGCTCCCGTAGTTCATTCATACTCTTTTTTATCGACCATATTTACAGATCAGTTAGTATTCAGTCTCAGCATGTTATAAATTTGGTCATTGCATTCAGTTAGCTCAGAATTCAGTATATATCATGTTCTGATTATTATACTTGCTTTTATGCTTGTTCATTTATGTTTTAGTTCAGCTTTAATCTATCCTGCATGCTCAGTACCTTTCAAGTACTGACGCATACGTGCGGATGTAGGTTAAGGTCCACAGTATCCAGATCAAGCTTAGATCGACTTTCGATCTCCAGTTTAGCACAATCAGTGGTAAGTCCTCATTCTCCGAGGACAACAGTCATGAGTTTCATTTTAGTATTTTAGTCTTTAGTTTCAGTTTTTTCTAGACTTAGTTGGGGCCTGTCCCAGCATTTCTAGTCAGTTTAGAGGCTATTTTCAGACATAGTTTGTTTCATCTTAGCATTGAATTAATATTTTCTTTGTATTAAACTCATCTTTTTCAAATATTTCAGCTATAGTATGTGGGTATTCCCTATATTTTCATTTAATGTATGATTTAGCTTCCGCATCAGTTTATATTCTTTAGTATGCTCATGATCATGCTAGTAGAGTTAGCTTGGGATCACTTGTGGTCCTAGGTCCCGTGTCCGTGTCAAGGGGGTAGCTCGGGGTGTGACACAATACACTAAAACACCTTGAGTACCTTCTGGTAAGGTCAAAACCAGGGACATAGTAAAACTCTTTTTCAATTCCGAAAAGCTTTTCTCATATGCTTCAGACCATTTAAACTTCATTGTTTTTTGAGTTAATTAGGTCAAAGGGTATGAAATAGATGAGAACCCCTTTACGAACCTCCTATAATCTCCAGCCAAACCCAAGAAACTCCTAATGACAGTTGGAGATGTGAATCTAGTCCAATACCGCACTATTTCAATTTTCTGAGTATGAACCTTAATTCCCTCTAGAGAAACTATGTGGCCCAACAACGCCACAGAGTCGATTAAAAACTCATACTTTTGAGCTTGGCATACAACTCTGTATCTTTCAAAGTCTGGAGAACTATTCTGAGATGACTAGGATGATCTATATCATTTCTTGAATAAATTAGTATGTCATCAATGAAAACGATAACAAACATATCTAAATAAGGTTGAACGTTGCTGGTTCATTTGTCAAACCAAAGGACATGACAAAAAATTCATAATGCCCATATCGGGTTTTGAAAGTTGGATTTAGAATATCACATTCCCTCACTCTTAATTGATGATAGCCAGACCTGAGGTCTATTTTTGAAAAACATGTGGCACCCTGAAGTTGATCGAATAAATAATCAAACCTTGGAAAAGGATACTTGTTCTTGATGGTAACCTTTTTATATTGATGGTAATCTATACACATCCTAAGAGAACCATCCTTCTTCCTCACAAATAAGATCAAAGAGCCCCAAGGTGTGACACTTGGTCGAATAAAACCTTTCTCAAGGAGGTCTTTCATTTGCTCCTTAAGCTCTTTCAACTATGATGGTGCCATTATGTATGGCAGAATAAATATAGGATGAGTATCTGGAGAACATCTATACCCAAGTTTATTTCTCTCTTAGGAGGGACTCCGGGTAGATAATCTGGAAAGACTTTTAGAAACTCTTTTACTACTCAAATTGACTTAATATGAGGTATCTGAACACTAAAGTCCTTAAATCAGACCATGTGGTGGACACACCCCTTAGAAACTAAGTTCTTTGCCTCAATGTACAAAGTAAAATGACCCTTAGGCCCGACTGAACTACTCTTGAACTCTATAACTGATTCACTAGAAACTGGAATTTGACTACTCGAGTTCTACAATTTGTTGATGCATAAAATGAATGAAGCCAGTCCATACCTAGAATTACTAAAAAATATACCATGTCTAACTCAACTAAGTCAGCCATGGTACTCTTGTGATTGACAGAAATGGTACAATCATGACTTTATCTGCTATAATATACTCACCAACAGATGTACAAACACTGAAGGGCTCAAGAATTTTCTCACTAAGAACATCAAAACTGAAGACTTGGATAATAACAATGACAACATCTGGCGAAACCTGTTGCTCTCAGCAACTAGTGATAGCACGAAGACAAGTTCTTCTATGTCTATCCGTGTAGTAGCTCATTTAGATGTAGGTCGATCTGATGAAGCAACTGAAGAACACTGGCTTTATTGCCCTATATACAATTTCCCTGCATTTTCTAAAGTGTAATGACCCTGGAGTACACCCTAGGCATCACACAACATACATAACCTCTCGGAGGTATTATACGAGCCTCTTAACATTCACTCATCACATAGGTATGAAAAGTAGTGTAGAATTAAAACTTTTCACAGTAAACTCAATAAGGAAACCCTTTTATAAAATATAAGAAAAACTAAGTCCCGTCACAAGCCATCTTAGACGCATCTCATTATCATAGGGTCAAAGCCCTTACATCAAATGAAATATACAAGTCTTATACAAAGTCTTTAATGAAAGAAAACTAGACATAACATCCATGTCCTCAAAAATATGAGGACATACAAATAGTCTTGAGAGAAAAATCTAATTCACAAGCTTCAACTCTAAGAATACTCACTTTCCACCACGCACACTTGTAGAAATAGAGAAGAATATGTAGCTAGTACAATTAAGCTCTGAGTATGGCAATCATGGAAAAATCATGCTTTGAAGAGGACTTTTTAGTTGAAATATGCATTCTCATGCTTTTTTGATAAAACTTCATAAACCAAGTGTAAAAGACATGATACAAGTCAATCATCATTGTACAAGGTAATACTCCCTTAATTCTCAACATATAATCATATTCCTTAAGTAACTCGTTAACCATTTAGACCCTCTATCCAAAGTTATCCTAAGACCCACCTAGGTAAGACATGCAGAGGTCGTTCATACAACCTCTTCATTACACTCCTAACTGTTCCTTTGGACTACCAAAGATGAGGTTATTACCTTTCCATCACAACTCAATAAGTCAACATTAATTACTAGAGATACTAGAGGAAACATTCATGCATTTAAGGACTTCACAGAAGGACCATCCCCAAGGATAACTCGAAGTCGCACTAGTGCAACGTGAAAGTATCCCATTCTACTACTCCCACTTAGTGCTCCAATGGAACCACCCTAGACTAGGCACATCAAATTCTACAAGTCACATAACCTTCATTAAGAGTATACATAAAACCAACATGCTTCATTACAGTCATATAGAAACTCATTCATTCATTAACTTTACAAGGACACACAAAGACTCCCTCCAAATTTCTACTTGTGCAATGCATAGATGGCGTCTCATTCCACCAACAACCCTAAGTAGTACATATTTAACAAGACCTAGTTCATTACTAGTGCTGGCAATTTAAACCCATTTTTCACTGACCCGCCCAAATAGCCCATCAAATATTGGTTGAAAGAGTGATTTTAAATATGGGTAATATTTGGGCTTATAACCATATTTTGCCCATTAAAATATGGGTATATTATGGGTAAACTACGGGTCAAATATGGGTATTGCAAGTTTTCTCCAAATTTTTAAAAAATATTCTATTACCAAGTTTTAGAAGCGTTTTTCAAAACTTTCATACATGGGTCCCTATTAATATTTCAACTCTCGACCTCCACCCCACCCTTCCCAAAAAAAAATTAAGTTTTTTTTTAAAAAAAGTATTTTAAACTTCGAAATTTCATTTTTTCACCTCTACCCTCAATCCCCCCAACCCCCAGCCCCCCAGCCCCCTCACCCCCTCACCCCCAAAAAAAACATTAAGTTTATTTTTAAAAAAAAAAATCAACTTCAAAATTTCATTTTTTCATCCCTACCATCGTCCCCCCATCACCCCCACCCCCACCCCCACCCAAAAAAAATTAAGTTTGTTTTAAAAAATATTTTCAACTTCAAATATTTATTTTTTCACCCTACCCTGAACCTCCCCAGCCCCACCCCCCCTCCCCCCTACCAGCCCCCCCACCCCTACCCCCTACCAACCCCAACCCCTACCAGCCCCCTACCCCCACCCTTCAAAAATATTAAGTTTGTTTTTACAAAATATTTTTAACTTCAATTTTTTTTGACATCCTACCCTGGACTCCCCCTCCCCCCCCCCCCCCCAAGCCCCCTATCAACCCCCCCCCCCCTCACAACCCTGAAATGTTTTATTTTTTTTTAACTTTTGTAATAAAATAGAACTAAATGAAGCCTTTTCAACATATTTCATCTTAAAAAAAAAACTAAAAGATTTTCTCCATATTGAATTCTTAAGTAAAGAACTATTTAATCCTTAAATATGGGTAAAACATGGCTAAACTAGTATTTTACCCAACCCATTTATTACCCAACCCATTTTTACCCATATCAAATATGGGCAGGTTGAATGATTACCCATTTTATGTTTACCCTTTTTTAACCAGCCCACATTTGACCCAACCTGCCCATTTGCCACCACTATTCATTACATTCTTTTGTGGGCGGTAAGATTTAACCGACATAGACCATGAGAGCTTAACATGGAATCCCGGTATTAACCCCTACCGGATGAGGGATCCCCACTTGCCTAAGGTAGGGTCATTATTTTAGCCTTTACGTGGAAAACCACTAGCTAGTCCTATGTAGGCGCATAGTTAAGGGATAAGGAGATTGCTTCTAAGCACTGAACCTCAACTCATGGAGAGTACCCATCTCAAGAGGTTGCTTTTGGATACCACACCTCTACTCACGGATAGTATCCACCTCCTTTAAAATCCTCTCGGTGCTAAACATTAATCCCCACAGAATTTTATACTTTCAGTACATTCGTTAGCTATAGATTAAAGGATTGCTACTAAGTACTCTACCTCTACTAACAGAAAGAACACTCATCCCAACCTATCATTCATTCATTGGAAAGCTCGTAGGAATATTGAGGTTGTTACTAGACTTTACATCTCTACTCACGGAGAGTATCCATCTTAAAGTCCCCCATTCATTCATTAGAGTTCTATAGAGAAAACATTTCAATAGAACCACATTCATTACATTATTATTAGCTTTATTCATTCATTCATTCATTCATTCATTGTGTGTGTATGTGTGAGAAATCCTTTCACATAACTACCATCATTTATAATATTGTCTTCTAAACATGATCATACTACATTCATCATAATCCACACACAACCATACTTCACATTTACATTCTACTCTAATAATCATGCTATCTTCAAGAGTCACATGCATATCTTCAAAATACATCTCTATACATAAGAATCATAATATTACTTTACTTAACATTCAATGACTTCGAGGCCATAACAACAATACACCTACATATACATATACAATTTCTAAACACCGCTATCATAAGTGGACCATACCACACAAGAGAAATTCAATAAGACCTAGGACAATTCAGGTCATCTTACCCTTCATCAAATCCATGATCACCCTTTCTAAATTCTCTAACAATTCATCACAATTAGGCATGGATAGCAATATTTAACAACAATACAACATAGTACAACCACAATTGTAACACCGTCAAATCACATTCATCAAACCTACTTTGTAAGCCAAAATCATGGATTTTGAGGGATCATGGATTTATAAAGTTTTTTCATATAAATAATCAATTAAACCATAATATAATCATAACAGTTCGTTTCAAATCATTTAATGCAAGAACCCATGAGTTTGAGCAAGAATTGGGGTTTTGATCATCTCTTAAAACTTGAAAACCATTTGAGAATTCTCTCTAGATGGAAATCTAACTCTAGATAAACGATTATAATACCTTGGTATTAATAATCCCATGAAATTGTAGAAGAAATCAATGAAAATCTTCAATTCTACAATTTGACTTCAAGCTTCCATGGAGGTTTTGAGAGAACTTCTTTTGAACTTGGGGTTTTGATTCTTGAAGAATGAAGTCTAATTTTATGTTTAAGTGTTTTAACTAACTTAAAATACCATAATTTACATAAAATAACCATCCCCCCATTTATTAGACAAGGGCGGAATTCACCAAATCACCCTTGGCTTGGCCGAATCCCTGCACAAAAATGCAGACCAAACCACGACCCACACTGATGGACCGTCAATGGTTAACAGGGCGTCTTGTTGGTCCGTCATATCTTACTGAGGCCCATCAAAGTGGGGGCTTATATCCCATGACTAAGTGTGGAATCACATCCCCTTTTGACGGGGCGTGAATAATGGGCATCTATGGGGCTGTTTTGACAACTTCTTGGCTAATGTTTGAGTCCTCCTCAAGGACCCTTAGGGTGGTCCTTGGGGAGTCGTACCCGAACATTTTGAACCTAAACATTACCATCTAGATACTAGGGTACTCTCCCATAATTGTAGACTCTAAACGACCTTTCAAAACAATGCAAACATACTAGGACACACTAGTACACAAAAGACTAGTTTCTGAACCTCTTGGTCGTTGCTTCAAGATTGATTTCAAAATCACTCAAACCTGCCCTTGGACACTATTTCTCATTAATTTAGCAAGTTTTTAACTCAAGAAACTCTTGTGAAGCTATAGTTTGTCCTATTTCATTTTGAGGGTCGTTATATTAGGAAACACTCTTACAAAATGATTGTTCTTGTCACACTTGAAGCAACTAGTGGAGCCATCACGATACACCCTTGAGTGTATCCAACTACACTTAGCACATGTAGGAGTCTTATTACCCTTTTGTTCCTTACTACAGTGTGAATGTGCATGTCTAGCTCTGAACTTCTGAGACTTATAACTATTTCACTCATATTTGTTCTTTGGTGCAGGTGCACTAGTAGATGATGGAGCAGGTTCTTTCTGCTTTTGTTAGAAAGAAAACAAGTTCACATTACACTTTTGTGTCCTGGGTCATTCCTTTTGTGTTAGACCTCTTATTCTTTAAATATTCTATATCCTGAGCTTTTCCTCCTCAACTTGTTACACATGGATCATTAGCCTTGCTATGTCCATGACACCCACTAGTACGGCTGCCTTACTTTTATTACTAGACAGACAAGTCAACCCAACGACGAATAACCTCATAATGTTCCTCATGTCGAAAACTATCTCTTCGCTTCTCTTGGCTTACACGGAAAGAAACACCCCATGAAAGCACTCTCAAAATAGTCCAACTCGCAAACAGTTACGCGTAAGCACGAGTTACAAAGAAACTTTTTAGAGATAAACTCAAAAGCACTAAATGAGTATGAAAGAAGTAAAGGAATTACAAAATGTTGCAACCTCCTAATTATAGATGTACGCTTCACACCGATAACTAGGACTCTATAGAAACAATTTCATAGTTTCCATAGGACTCTTGAACTCTTTGATCTCATATAAAGTTTTTCACGCCCTGATCCTACATGAAAGAAACTGAAGAACATACCTGGCTCAACTCAACTCAACATAACTGAACTCATGTCAATATAAAGTGGTTTAAGACAAGTACAATATAAAGAAAGAGTGTTTAAAACATGATGTCAACTCTGCATGTATGCAAAGACAAAATTAACTCTAAGATGTATGTAAAAATACAAACAAAATGATGTATATAAAAATACAAAGTACTTCTTTGGGAGTTTCTCCTACCGACAACTATCACATAAGAACTATTGTGAAGATACAACGATCTCCCTCACGCTGCCAGCGCATCCTATACCTTGTCAAAGGTATTGGACCTGAATTACCAAGTGGATCCACTAGTCTATGCAAAAATGATTTATCTAAAAAGTATGGCTCTTTATTACCCATGATGGCTACATGATTTATGGGGGCTGCTAATTGTCTAAACTCTTCCTCATACCTCTGTTAAATATTACTCTCAAAAATATTATATTATATTAGCTCATAATGTTTAAAAACATAATTCTTTTGTGATTTGAGATTAGTGCTTAAAAAGATAGATCAAAGGCTATCTTGGAAACCGATGTTTCTCCTCTTGCTTCATTTAGAAAATGATTACTCTTCTTTAAAAACTAGCCCGAAGGCTCTTTGAAAATCTCAGTCTGTTCTTATTTAAAGGTGAAGACATTTTCTATATCGTTGGGAATACTTAGTCCCCATATTCTTTTGAAGAAATGAACTTCAACTTTACTCTTTATTGAACTCAAAAACATAAGTCTACAAACAAAGTTAAAACGTTTGCAAAATACTTTTAGAAAACTTTATGAACTCCTCTTAACTTGACTCTTGACATCACTTGACTTTGATCTTAACTGATCTTGACTTGACTCCTAACTGGTCCTTGAATTAAATTACGGATTCAAGGATTGGAATTTGTGATTGTAATGACCTCATGATGTTTAGGAATGGATTTACATAGCTAACATAAGAACAAACCGAAAATCAATATTTGAGGGTTGGTCCTCAAAGTGGAGAAGCTTTTAACATTTTTTTTCGAAAATGACTTTTGAGGCAGTGCGCGATCGGGTGGAATTGTCAGATTTCGTCAAATGAAATTTCTTCTTCAAGGATTCAATTTCTAAGCTTTCAAGAAATTAGATTTGCTGAAATTAACATGATTGGTGTGGTGGTAAACAAACCAACACTATGGAAGCTTACATACCTTATAGGTATCACCCCTGACTAAATCCACAAGTTAATCTCGATGAACCTTGAAAGAATCTTGAACGTTCTTCTCCTTCCTTCTCTTATCTCTTCTTCTTTTCTCTTCTCTAAAATCCCTAGCTCTATTAATAAAAGGGTAAACTGATCTAATTTAGCTTAGACCCATAACTAATCACCAAAAATGGATTAACAAAGGTTATGGAAAAGACCAAACTACCCTTCCAAAATCCGTATTGGACTTACCTCATTCAAACAACTCAACTTTCAAAAGGCATAACTTACTTATACGGACTCAAAATCGCGCAAACTCGGCGGCGTTGGAAAGATCATTCAAAGAGTTGTCCAAGCATATTTGAAGGGTTCCTAGGTCATTCTGTGCTTGATGTTATAGTTGTTTGAAGTTGATCAAAAACACACTTTTTCCTAACTTAAACAAAATTCCAGATTTTTTTATTATTTCCAAAAATTACAATTTTCTGTTCTTACCTTCTTCCTAGCTATTTCAAATTGCGAGATGTTACATTATCGATTAGGCAATCCTCAGCCGTATATTATATTGTTCTTTTATTTTATTACTTGTGTATATCATATTTGTTATACTCGTATACTATTTTATCTCCTCCTCAATTTGAAAAAATTAATTCAGTCGGGACCCTGTAGATTTCAAAAGATGCCTAACACCTTCCCTTTGAAATAACTTGAACTCTTATCTAGAATCTAATGGTTTCGAAAATCATTTATCTCGTTTCCTAGTTTTTTTTAAAATTTAGGTTGTAACTCCTTTAAAATTTGTATATTCTTAAAATTATTTTAAAATTAAATAAATTGATTTATTTTTGAGTCATCACAATGTTTCTCCCTATTTGAATAAAGTAGAGATGTAAACAAGCAGCATTTAGAAAATCCTTACTTTCGAAACTACTCAAAAGAGAGAGTAAGCAAAAAATTGAAATAGGTAAACCAATGAACAACTCCGGAGCAATTAAACTACACAAGGGAAATAAATATGCATTTGAAAGCATACCATATTATATCTACAATGTCCTTAGTGAAGCAACTTAACCCTCTAGCTCGTCAACCTGAAGATCAATATTCATTATAAGATTACCACATATTTCAATAAGATCGCGTGTTCTATTAGTATTACTCTAATTTCTATCATATTCTGAGTCAGCATGATTCCCTGTTGAGACAGGAGGCATGACGTTGCGAGCCATTGTTTGACTAATGTCCAAAAAATGACAAGGAGAATTAATCTTTGGAGATTGGTGAAACACTGGCTCGCAAAGTCGTGCCTCCTGGTTCAACAAATAATCATGTTGACTCGGAATATGACAGAAACTAGAGTAACAACAATCCAACCCTTGATCTTATTCACATATGTGGTAAGTTTATAACGGATATAGATTTTCATCTTCACGAGCTCGAGAGTTATGTTGCTTCACACAGGAGATGCTAGATTCAATAAGGTACACTTTCAAATGCCTATTTATTTCCCTTGTGTAGTTTACTTGTGCCGGAGGTGTTGTTTTGTTTACCTATTTCAGTTTTCTGCTTACTCTCTCTTTTTAGTAATTTCAAAAGTAAGGATTTTCTTCAATGCTGCTGCATAGTTATTAAAAATTTTATGAATCCTTTGCAAAGATCATTTACTTCACTAAAAGGCATTAAGGAATTCTTGTTTATTCACTCGTACAAAGGAATTATGTAGACGTATGATGTTACTTGATTCTATATTTATTTATTTTGAACCAATTCCTTCTAGTTTTGTAGAGTAGTGTTAGGCTAATGAGGTGAGCAGTAGACCTTCGTTCTTAGAGACACTCGAATAATCAAATTGACAAATAGTCTATGAAACATGATATTTTTACTTAACAATAGAAATGCAAGAACTTAGCAGACAAAAATATGATATATTGTTTGTACATTAATTTTTTGTGGATGCCCTATTCAATATTATGGACAGATTTTTCAAACATGGTACCAGAGTCTTATATATTCTATTTGATGCAGAATTTGATTTTGTCAATTTTAGATAGTGTTTTCACAAAATATGACTATCAATATTAATTTATTTCCTATTGTCCCTTGATATTTCCAACTCTTTCATATTCTGCAACTCAGAGTATTGTGCCTTGCGATAATCCCATATGATTTTTGTTGAATATAGAAACATATTAAGAGTCAAAATTGTAAAAGAGACACAACACGCCTTTTTCTTAGACTTTCTAGTTTTTTTGTCTTTATGAATCCTAATTATTTGAGCCATGTGGGTATCCATGTTGTGAAATTTATCTAAAGCTTCTAGGTACCTAGGTGATACTAATATAGGGGAACAGTGGTAGATACCCAATTGGATTCTTATCATAGGATACACTATATTTTATCAAAAAATTCGGAGAAAAGACAAAGCAACTCACCAAGCTGAAAGTGTTAAGAATGGAAGATCGACAATGTGAATATCAGAACATTTCGTCATTGACATCAGTCAATTTAAAAGAGTTACGCTTTTACTTTTCCTATATATTACCATCATTAAATTTTAGAGTATTGTCTACATTCAATAATTGTTTAAGGTTACGATCAAAATTCTAAGTTTGATATTCACTTGTATAACTTTTACGGCACCTTCACTAATTTAATAGTTTCTGAAATGGCTAGATGAGGATCTTAACTTCCACGATAGGAATACTAATGTATCAGATTTTTAAAAATACATTTTGTATATCTGAAAAAATTACTGTGATGGAGAATTCAAAAATATTTAATGAATATATGGAAAAAAAATCTAAGACAAAGAATAACTAATCTCACGGAATAGAGGACCAATGCACGAAAAAAACAATTCATTTATTACAAACAACAAAAATAGACAAGAAAAGGCATGCATAAGCCACAAAAAAAGTAAAAGACAATAACAATGTTCTGAATTCTTTTGTTCTACCACTTCTCCCCATCTCTAAGCCTCGAGCATTGGAAGTGCTTAACCAATTAAGCTAGAGGTGAATCCTAGATTTTAAGATAGGGGGCACTATTAAGAGTGACCCAAGGGTAAGGCTAGGAGTGGAACCAGGGTAACCTTAAGAATTTTTGGAGCATGTATTAAAATCACATTATTCATATCGACAACCTTTTTTCCAAGCCAATCCAACAAACCTAAAAAATACCTTTATCTTTTGAAAACTCACTTTCATCATGATCTCGAAATGACAAGCCTCTAAGCGAATTTGATGCTCACTTCTTGTTTGCTCAGATTGTTTGTTAAAAGCAAATTGAATGGATTGACATTGACTTTAAAAATATTGCATCTTGTTGAAACACATATCGTGGACGCTATTTACTTCACCAACATGTAAATTTGATCCTTCCAAACTATGATTCCAAGTCTTAAAATAAGTTTGTGGGAAATAAATTAATTGTATTTCTGTCACGACCCAGTCCGTCATGATTGGCACCCACACCACAACTTGGTGGGAGAACAACTAGTAGCAACCAACCAAAGCAATAAATCTAAAAACTAAGGCATTTAAGTTGCGAAAGCAAGTTAAACAGTTAAGCTAAGTTCCATGACTAATTAAAGATCTAATAACTAACTAACAATGCGAAAGATATACCTAGAATCTGAAAGTCAATGTACCAAAACTAGAATCGAGAATCAAGTTAGTTCTATCAACAGTCGCGTGAAGATGTCATGTACTCAATAAAAATAAGAGGAAGTCTAGAATTAGTACAAATCCATGTGTACTGGTAGGATCACACGGCTATCCCACTAGTGTAACATAAACAAGCAATTACAACTTATAACACATGCATAAATATCAACAATTCAATACTATCATAAGAATAAACGTCACAATTCACATGCTTTATGTATAGTTCATCCTCTCATGGAACTTAAAGTCAAACTGTTAGCATGTCGGAACATGGAAATTCGATCCCATTTTTATGTCGGAACATGGCAACCGATCCCAATTAGTATGCCAGAATGTGGCAATCCGATCCAAGTTAGTGTGCCAGAACGTGGCAGCCGATCCCAATCACATATGACAATTACACATCAAGATCACACATTCAAGTCATGGTTTCATTGTATCAATATTCATATATCTGATTTCAACATCTATGAACAATATTGAAACATGCATAAATATACAAGTATCACAACAAAACAAAGCATATGTATATCACGCACTCATAGAATCAGAACCATCACCTACCTCGAAACAAGCTTGAAACCCTAGATAACTTGATCCTACCCTTTCGGGATTCGTTCTTCTAGTTTGTGGTCTACAAAAAACAATTTATAGACGGGAATCAATAAAAAACATTAAATTCCAGGAATACTAACAAACTACGAACCGTTGTTCAAACCCATGACTCAAACTAGCCAATTTAAGGTTAATTCCACCGTATGATTCTTCAAGAAATCCTTTTCTATCAATGTTGACCCATTGTAAAATATTCTAGGATCGGTAAATGAATTCGGGCAGTGAAAAGCTTACCTCTAGCTTCAAGAATAGTGGAAAATGAGTTGGAATAGCCCATGGGTCGTCTCTTAACTAGAAAAGTCGAAAAGTACAAAATAAACTCGTCGAAGGGTTTTATGTATGATTTAAAACTCACCATCCCGCTACAGCAGCACCCATCCCGTTGTAGCAGCATCGCAACAACGGCACTAATTCCGTTACAGCATTACAAAGTGAACGAGTGAGCTCCGACTCTAAAAATTCCAAAATCCTTCGATTCCATCTCCGTCTCGCCTGCTACAGCACACCCATCTCGTTGTAGCGCTGTCGCTGCAGCGGCCAGAATCCCGCTGCAACGGCACAAAGCGAGGCAGTGAAGTTACAATAGTTTTTTCAATTTCTCCCTTTCGCAACTCAGTCTTAGCCCATTATGGTCAGAAAGTTCCCTTAACGCCAAAGTCAATTCCCGATGATCTACTTATCCAAATTAGATGTTGTAAAATCGTATAAATTCCTTAATGAGTTATCTATCTATTCATGAATTCAAATTAACATTTAGTCCACATGTTTGCTACGAGATTTCCCTACATCTAGATGACTCCAATTTTCTCCAAATCTGAAAAAGGTTGGGAAAAGGATTTTCCAGCCTCGATTTTCCCCATAGGCATTCCTATAATGACGAATCCTGGTCGTTACAATAGATATCACTTACCCATCACTCGTCCCTGACTTATCAACTAAGGAATGGCAGGCTAGAAAAGGAACAAGGTAGTACCTAATTCGACAAACAATTGCGGATACTTATCTCACATATCTTTCTCAGTCTCCCAAGTAGCTTCCTCAACTGGAAGATGCTTCCATTGAACTTTTATGGACTTAATCTCTTTGTTAACTTTCGAACATCACGATCAAGAATATCAATTGGTTCCTCCTCATATTTGAGGTCCTTGTATAGTACTATTGAGTCCCATTTAATAATATAGTCACCATCACCATGATATCTCTTCAACATAGACACATGAAATACGCGATGTACACCAGAAATATTAGGAGGTAGAACCAATATATACGCCACCTACTCTACACGTTCAACAATCTTAAAGGAACAATATAGCAAGGACTGAAGTTACCCCTTTTACAAAATATCATCACCCCCTTCATGGGTGATACCTTGAGAAGAACATTCTCGCTCTTCTGTAATTCCATGTCTTTCATCATATTGAACACTCATCACCTTATCTTAAGTGTCCTTCACTAAGTCAACCCCCAAAGGTTTTAGGTCTCCGGATTCAAACTAACCTATGGGTGATCTACATCCTCTCCCATATAACGCCTCAAATTGTGCCTTATCAATGATCGAGTGATAACTATTATCATAGGAGAACTCACATAGTGGAAGGAACTTATCTGACTGCCCTCAAAAGTTAATTACACAAGCTCTCAACATGTCCTCCAACACATGTATAGTCCTTTCTTATTGTCCATTTGTCAGGGGATGTAAGGTTGTACTAAAAGTGAGTTGCGTGCACAATTGATCATGCAACTTCCTCCAAAACTTGGAAGTGAAAAGGGTACCACAATCTGAGATGATGGACAGGGGCACACAGTGTAACTTCACTATCTCTTTTACATAAATTTTAGCAAATTGTTCAGCACTATAATCCACCCTTACCGAAATAAAGTGGGATGAGTGGTCAACCTAATAACTACAATCCAAATAGAATCAAATTTCCGCAAAGTCATGGTAAGACCTAACACAACATCCATGGCTACCCTTTCCAACTTCCATTTCAAAATCGGCATTCTTTGAAGTAATCTCGTAGACGTTTGATGTTCATACTTCACTTGTTGACAATTTTGACACTTCGCCACAAACTTCTCAATGTCTTGTCTCATACCCGACCACCAATGAACTCATTTCAGATGTCCATACATCTTGGTCACACTCGGATGAATAGAATAGTGCAAGCCATGAGCCTCCGCCAACAACCTTCGGATCAAATCATCAATTCTTTGAACAAATATTCTACCTTTATAGTTGAGCACACCCTCCACATCTAGAGTGTTTCCTTGGGACTTACCTATTGCAATCTTTGTTCTAAGCTCATCTAAATCTCCATTTTCAAAGTACTTGGCCTTGATTTCCTCAATGAACATGGATTTAGTTTCAATACTAGCTATCAGCCAACCGCTTTTAGAAATGCCCAACTGCACAAACATAGACTCTAAGGTCTGAATTTCCTTGGCCAAAAGTCTCTTGGCTCCACTCAAGCGAGCTAAACTACCCATACTCATCGCTTTCGACTGAAAGAGTTTGCCACAACATTTGCCTTATACAAATGGTATTGATAGTGACATCATAATCCTTTAGCAATTCCATCCATCTTCGCTGTCTCAAATTCAAATCCTTTTGGGTGAATACATGCTGCAAATTACGATGATAAGTAAATACCTCACACTTGACTCTAGAAAAATAATGTCGTTAGGTATTACAAGCAAATACCAACGCTGCCAACTCCTAATCATGAGTAGGATACTTTATCTTGTGCACCTTTAATTGAGGCGAGGCATAAGGTATGTCATTCTTACCCTGCATCAATACAACACCCAATCAAGAATGTGAAGCATCAAAATAGAAAATAAAATCCTTACCCTCAGTCTGTAATGGTAGAATGGGCGCGGTGGTTAAAAGAGTGTTAAGCTTTTGGAAGCTCTCCTCACATTTTTCAGTCCATTCAAAAGGTACCTCTTTTTTTGTCAGATTGGTCAAGTGAGTATCAATTGAATCAAAATTCTTGATAAAATGACGATAGTAACTCATAAGTCCCACGTAACTAGTAACTACGAAGTCCCACGTAACTCCTAACCTCCATCACCAAACTAGGTCGTACCCAATTCTCAACCGCTTCAACCTTTTGGGGATCAACCCTTACCCCTTCTTTTGACACCACATGCCCCAAAAATGCAACGACTTCAAATAAAAATCACACTTGGAAAATTTTGCGTATAACTTTTGCTTTCCAAGAATACCCAAAAAAGTACGAAGATGGTTAGCATGTTCTTCTTCACTTTCGAATACACCAAAATGTCATAGATAAAGACTAACATAAAAGAGTCATGAAAGTGCTTCAATACTCCATTTATCAAGCTCATGAAAGTTTCAGGCGCATTAGTCAACCCAAACAACATAACCAAAAATTCATACTGCCTATAACGAGTCCTACATGACGTCTTGGGTATATCTTCAAGGTTAATCTTCAATTAATGATACCCGATCTTAAATCAATCTTAGAGAAGACCATTGCACCTTGCAATTAGTAAAAAATATCATCTACCCTAGGCAAGCAAGACCTATTCCGAATAGTGACCATATTCAATTGTCGGTAATCTATGCACATCCTCATGCAACCATCCTTGTTCTTAAAAAATAAAGCCAGAGCACCCCATGGGGAAGCACTAGGGTGAATAAAACCCTTATCAAGAAGCTCTTGGATATGAGTCTTAAGCTCTCTCAAATCCACCGGAACCATGCGATATGGAGCGATAGAAATGGGGGGCGCACCAGGCTGTAAGTCGGTACAAAAATCTATGTCTCTATACGGAGGAATGCCGGGCAATCCACTCTTGGCATAACATTTTAGTTTAACTGAATCTATATTATTAAATAGTATTTTTTTTTACAATGAAAATAATAGCCTCATATTATTGATAGGGAGCAATATAAAAATATTGATCTGTAATTTGTATGGGGTGAATTTGTTTACTGAAAATGTTAACAACAAAACGTAAGAATTAATATTTGTTTATCTTTTCTTCTATTTTATTATCACAATCAATTAATGAATTAAAGGAGCAAATAGAAATTATAGTCACTCATAGTTATTTTAATGTGAAAAAAAGTTATGCTTAAAATTAAAAACTAAACAAACACATGGAAAAATAAATATGATTCAACATTAAATATAGATACATTTTAAAAAATTATATATAAAAATATTTTATTTCAGTGAAAGCAAGGTTCGAATGAATTTTGAGCCTAAAGGATTGTTTTTAAATTATTTTTCCATGAGAGGAAACTATACGATTAACAAAACCTATTTATGTTCTTCTAGCATAATAACAAAAGATGCAACATTGATTTAATTATAGAACTTAAAAAGACAAATTCAACAATTTTAGTCAAAATTCATTATATATATATATATATATATATATATATATATATATATATATATATATATATATATATATATATATATATATATATATATATATGAAATGTATATAAAATTTATTCAAAACTCAGTTACTAATATTTAATGTCAGTATTATAGATACTTGAATCAGTAGTTCAAATATGGCTTGCAAAAAATCCAAAATATCCTCACACTCTCTATATATAGCCTTTGATAAAAAATTCACGGATTAACATATATATATATATATATATATATATATATTGAAATATCGTATCAAATGATTAATGACAATTCAAATTTACATATTTCTCTATAAAAATAAAACACCCCGCCCTGCCAAAATAATTAATAGGTGGTTTTTAAATGAATAATTTTCCATATTAATTTGTAACTCACTGTCATGGCCCGAGCCTACACTCCACACACGATTGACACCTGAAAACCATTGTTGGCATCGAGAAAACTCTTGGCCTGGCTCAACTCTCCGTGGAAAACATACTCAACAACATATGAACTCAAAAGTAAAACTTTTCTTAAAATCTCAAAATAGATACTTAAGATATTTTAAATAAAATATTCGCTAGCAAAAGAGGCAACTCAAGTCTAGAACATCAATAATGAAAATGAAATAGACTTCTCAAAACTCTATTGTCTATGAAGCCTATACAAACTAAGATGGATGTCGCGACAAGACCTAGGAAATCCTAATAAACAAGTCTGAAATGGAAACTCAATGTGAAACCCTTCGAAAAGCAAGAAGGCTCACAAAATTAGATTGAACACAACTCGATCAATGAAGCGCTGGTTGTTGATCCTGATTACCTATTTCTTCATCATGAAATGATGAAAGCCACATGGCATCAGTTTATTGAATGTCAGAAGAACACTGAATATAACCTGCAAGCTTGAACTGATAAAAATGAAACCATACTTACCTCAACTCTAGAGCTGTCAAAATGGGTTGGCCCAACCCAACCCAACCCTAACGGGCTAGAGACTTAAATGGGTTGGGGAGGGCTGACCCTTTTAATTAAAGGGCCAAGAAAATAGCAGCCCAACCCAGACCTCAGCGGGCCACGGGTTGGGATGGGTTGGCCCTTCAACCAAAAAATGAACAATATTACTCTCTTAGAAGGAGTATTTAAGAGTATCGAATGTTGACAACTATGAACACGACATCATTACATACAAATTTTCATTTATGAATTACACACTTCAACAAATACTTACAAAAATACATTTATGAATCTCTCACTTCGGTGAACGCTTACCAAAATACATAATAGTCAACGTAGGATTTAGCGGGAAAATTTTGATCATTCAACCATTCCTCTCACAAAAAACAAGCAAGTTTAAACGACTTGATTTTTTATGTTTTTAACATATTTTTAAATATTCATAGCCCACGGGTTGGCCTCTGAGGCTTGTGGGTTGGGCCTACGAAGCTAGCGGGTCAAGTGAGGCTGGGCTAAAAAGCCTCGTTCTTAAATGAGCCAAACAAATAGGCCAAACTCCACTTAATTAAAGGGTTGGGTTGGGTCGGCCTCGCGGGTCAAGCCCATTTTGACAGCTCAACTCAACTCTTCTCGACTAAAGGATACTCAAGAACCCAGAAATACCTAACAATGTTCAATATAAAAGCAATAATAAGATGCATTATAAAGAAAATTGTTGAAAGTAATTTCTAACTCAATGTAATAAATATTTAATAGAACTCTTTTACTCTTATCTGTATATCAAGATTGAAAATAACTCAATTTGAGAGATTCTCTACCCAACAATCATTACTGTCACACCCCGAGGCTACCCCCTTGACGTAAACACACTTGACCTAGGATCACGAGTGATCCCAAGCTACCTGAGATGACATATAATAAGCAAACGGAATATATCTATGAAAAGATGAACTAATGCGGAAGGTAAATAAAATATATTACTGATAGTGGGGGATACATGTATGGAAAATCCTATACTGACTAGAGTTTCTAGGACATGTCCCTAGATAACCCTAGCAAAACTAAAACTGACATAGAAAACATGTCTATTGTCCCGATGCATGAGGACTCGCCACTAAAGCAGCTAAACAAGGATCAGGAATCGATCTATGTGTGATCTAGATGATGAATATCGGAACCTACATCATGAAAGGATGTAGCGCATAATATATGTCATTACTTGGAATGAACTCAGTATGAATGATATGGAATATAGCTGAACGAATTGCTATATGTTACATAATCGAAGTTAGGCAAACCTCAACTGTATATTATATTGTTGTTTTATTTTATTACTTGTGTATATGCATGTTTGTTATACTCATATAGTATTTTATCTCCTCATCAATTTGAAAAAATTAATTCACCCGGAACCCATAGTTGTGGATTTTGAAAGATGCCTTACACCTTTCCTTCGAAATAACTTAAACTCTTACCTAGAATCTAATGGTTTCGAAAATCATTGATCTCGTTTCCTAGTTTTTTCTAAAATTTAGGTTGTAACTACTTTAAAATTAATTTATTCTTAAAATTCTTTTAAAATTAAATTAAGTGATTAATTTTTGAGTCACCACAATGTTTCTCCCTATTTAAATAAAGTAGGGATGTAAATAAGCAGCATTTTAGAAAATCCTTACTTTCGAAACTACTCGAAAGAGAGAGTAAGAAAAAAATTGAAATAGGTAAACCAAACAACAATTTTGGAGCAATTAAACTACACAAGGGAAATAAATATGCATTTGAAAGCGTACCATATTATATCTACAATGTCCTTGGTGAAGCAACTTAACCCTATAGCACGTCAACCTGAAGATCAATATTCGTTATAAGATTACTACTGTTATCTCATGTATTCAGATTAGCAAACAAGAAAAATAATAAAAGATGAAAGAAAAAACACAAAGAACTATCCGAGTCCACAGAATCCACTGTGTGTCCTTAAGAAATTTAATCCCCTCAAGTACCCGAGGTTGCAGATTAATCCTCCCAAGATAAAATGGATTAACCATTGAAGAAGTACAGGTACCTCAAACTTCAATAATTTCAACGAACTCAGAATGACAACAACGAATCACACACAGAGACACGATCGATCAATTTTGTTTTGTAAGAAATTTATGCAAGAGAAGGAAAGAATTTAATGGTTATAAATGAGAGACAACCTCTCTATTTATAGTCAACAAAAGGTAAAGTTCTCAACTCTTAGGAAAGAAGACAACCTTCCATAAAGGTCACAACACTTTGGAAAAGGCACAACCTTTCAAACGGTTACAACCCTTTAGAAAGGACACAACTCCTTTATTCATATTAGCAAACAAGAAAAATAATAAAACATGAAAGAAAAAACACAAAGAACTATCCGAGTCCATAGAATCAATTGTGTGTCCTTAAGAAATTTAATCCGCTCAAGTACCTGAGGTTGTAGATTAATTTCTCCCAAGATAAAATGGATTAACCATTAATGAAGTAGCGGTGCCTCAAACTTCAATAATTTCAACGAACTCAAAATGACAGCAACGAATCACACACAGACACGATCGATCGATTTTGTTTTGTAAGAACTTTATGCAAAAGAAGGAAAGAATTCAATGCTGAAAAATAAGAAACAACCTCTCTATTTATATCCAACAAAGGGTAAAGGTCACAACTCTTAGTAAATAAGACAACCTTCCATAAAGGTCACAACACTTTGGAAAAGGCACAACCTTTCAAACGGTTTCAACCCTTTAGAATGGACACAACCTTTCATAAAGGTCACAACCCTCCGGCAAAGTGATAACCCTTCAATAGAGTCACAACCCTGCATTTACTGTTCATACCTTTGAAACCCAACAACCACATATGTCAATAAGATCGCCTGTTGTATTCCTATTACTCTAATTTCTATAATATTCCGAGTCAGCATGATTCCCTGTTGAGACAGGAGGCATAACGTCGCGAGCCACTGTTTGACTAATCTCGAGAAATTGATAAGGAGAATTAATCTTTGGAGATTGGTGAAATAGTGGCTCGCAAAGTCGTGCCTCCTGGTTCATGTTGACTCAGAATATGATAGAAACTAGAGTAACAACAATACAACCCTTGATCTTATTCACATATGTGTTAAATTTATAACGGATATAGATTTTCATCTTGACGAGCTCGAGTTAAGTTGCTTCACAGAGTAGATGCTAGATTCAATATGGTACACTTTCATATGCTTGTTTATTTCCCTTTTGTAGTTTACTTGTGGCGGAGGTTTTGTTTTGTTTACCTATTTCAATTTTCTCCTTACTCTCTCTTTTGAGTAGTTTCGAAAGTTAAGGATTTTCTTCAATGCTGTTGCATAGTTATTAATTCCGCGTAGGTTCATAGAGTAGTGTTGGGCTAATGATGTGAATAATAGACCTTTGTTCTTAGAGACACTCGATATAATCAAATTGATAAATAGTCTGTGAAACATGATATCCTTACTTACCGATAGAAATTCAAGAACTCTGAAGACATAAATATGATGTATTGTTTGTACATTAACTTATTGTGAATGCCCTATTCGATATTATGGACAGATTTTTCAAACATGGTCCCAGAGTCTTATATATCCAATATGATGCAGAATTTGATTTTGTCAATTTTCTTTTGTTTTTTCACAAAATATAATTTTTAATAGTTCTTTATTTTCTACTGTCCAATTCTTTCATCTTCTGCAACTCAGAGTATTGTGCCTTGAGATAATCCTTATAATTTTGCAAAATTTAGAAACATAATACGAGTCATAATTGTTAAAGAGACACAATACGCCTTTGTCTTAGACTTTCTAGTTATTTTGTCTTTATGAATCCTAATTATTTCAGCCATGTGGGTATCCATGTTGTAAAATTGATCTAAAGCTTCTAGGTACCAAGGTGAAACTAATATAGGGAAAGACTGGTAAATAACCAATTGGGTTCTTATCATAGGATACACTATATTTTATCAAAAATTACGGTGAAAAGCCTAAGCTACTCACCAAGTTGAAAGAGTTAAGAGAGGAAAATCGACAACGTGAAGATCAGAACCTTTCGTTGTTGACATCAGTCAATATAAAAAAGTTAATCTTTTCCTTTTCCTATATATTACCATCATTAAATTTTAGAGTGTTGTCTGCATTCAATAATTGTTTTAGGTTATGATCAAAATTCTATGTTTGATATTCACTTTTGTAACTTTTATGGCACCGTCACTAATTTAAAAATTTCTGAAATGGCTAGCAAAGGACATTAACTTCCACGATAGGAATACTAATATATCATATTTTTCAAAATACATTTTGTGTACCAGAAAAAATTACCGTTATTGACAATTAAAAAATATTTAATGAATATATGAGGAAAAATCTAAGACAAAGAATAACTTATCTCAGAGAGTATAGGACAAATACACAAAAAAATAATTAATTTATTACAAACAACAAAGATAAACAATAAAAGGCATGCATAAGCCACAAAAAAAGTAAAAGACAATAACAATGTTTTGAATTTTGTTCTACCATTTCTACCCATCTCTAACCATCGAGCATTGGAAGTGCTTAAACAATTAAGCTAGGGGTGAATCATGGATTTGAAGATATGGGGGCACTACCAAGAGTGACCCAAGGGTAAGGCTAGGAGTGGCACAAGGGTAACCTTAACATTTATTGGAGAAGTTATCGTAACATTTTTTGGCGCATGTATCAAAATAATATAATTCATATCCGAAAACATTTTTCCAAGTCAATCCAAAAAAACTAAAAAAGACGTTTGTTTTTAGAAGACTCACTTTCTTGGTGAACTCGAATATACAATCGAAATTCAAAGAGAAAACTTGCCACATTAGTAGAAGCCTCTAAACGAATTCGATGCTCACTTCTTGTTTTCTCAGATTGCTTGTTAAAAGCAACTTGAATGGATTGAGATTGTCTCTCAAAATATAGCATCTTATTGAAACACCTATTATGGATGCTATTTACTTCACCAAAAATTGAATCGTTCCTACCTATGATTTCAAGTCTTAAAACCAGTTTGCGTGAAACAAATCACCTGTATTTTTGTTTACATACATCTCAAATCACAAGACTTATCCATCTATAATCACAAGAATCAACAAAAAATTCTAACAAAAAAAATATAATAAAGAACTTACCAATTTATACAGAGATAAAGGAGTAGGACTTTAATTATTTAATGAGTAATGTTGTTCATCTTGTATTCCTAACATACTTAGAACAAAACTTTGAAGAACTTTGTAAGACAACAAAGTTTAAGAACATTTTCACAACTAGAAAATTAAAACTAGTAGAGAAACTAGAATCAGAAATAGATTAGATAAAATATACGAATATTTTTCTTAAAGAAGAATTGTTGTTAATATGTGTCTAAAGAATCTTACTGATCCCAACAAACTTTGCAGAAACAGAAAGCTAACAAAGTTTAATGAACCAGTGAAGAACAAAAGAATAGAAGAAATGAAATTAAGTCACAAACCTAAAATTTATAACACATACCAGAATCTGGAAAAACAGAAAGAAGATCAAGCCCACTGAATGCACAGTGTCCCTTTAAGAAAATTATTCCCCTCTAGTATTCGAGGTTTGATTTGGAATATGTCCTCCCAGGGTAGAATGATCTCAATCACCAGTGTATTGATAACCAAAATGCTGGTGTCAGGGAGCCACTTAACGAAAGTAAAGTACACTTAGAATACTAGATTTAGTAGTAGAAGAAGTCCATAAGTTCTTTTTATAAAATGTGAGAAAATCCCTCAATTTATAGAAAAAAAAGGGTAGTGCGAAAATGTTCTTATTGTGTTTTACCGGAAAGGTCACAAACCTTTGGAAAAGTCACAATCTTTTGAAAAGGTCGTCACCTTTCATAAAAGTCACAACTTTTCATAAAAGTCACAACTTTTCATAAAAGTCGCAACTTTTCATAAAAGTCACAATTTTTCATAAGATTCGCAACCTTTCATAAAAATCACAACTCTTCATAAAAGTCGCAACTCTTCATTTTCCATTCACACCTTTTAAAACCCAATAAGTAATACTCTGAGTTATATATTTTCTAGTAGTGTTATATTTATTTAAAATTGTGCATGTTGTACATTTTCTGGCAGTCTTATATTTTGTTTAGAATTGTGCTGGGGATTTTATTTGTTTTAAGTATGAAAAGGGGTGGGACCATATGAGGTGGGAAAACCAAGTTTTAATAAAAGCAATTTTCAAAAGGTTTAATTTAAAGAAAAAGCTTATTTTAAGGTCGTACTGCGAGTGGACGACTTCAACCAATTCACCCATACAACTTTTAGTTATACGAGTGCACAAATAAATATACAATTCTTTATCATGTATATATATATAAAGTTACCGGGTGCATGTGTGTCCCCCCGACTTAAGCAATCCGCTATTGGCTTAATATTTTAAGATTAACTGAATCTATATGATTTAATAGTTTTTTTTCTACAGTGAATATAATAGCCTAATATGATTGAAAGAGAGCAATACAAAAATATTGATTTGTAATTTGTATGGGGTTAATTTGTTTGATGAAAAATGTTAGCAACAAAAAGTAATAATTGATATTTGTTTATCTTTCCTTCTATTGTATTATCACAATCAATTAATGAATTAAAGGAGCAAATAGAAATTATTGTCACTCATAGTTTTTTTACTATGAAAAAAAAGTAATGCTTAAATTTAAAAACTAAACACATGAAAAAATAAATATGATTCGACATTCATATAGATACATTTTAAAAAATTATATATAAAGTATAGTTTTTCAGTGAAAGCAAGATTCAAATGAATTTTGAGCGCCTAAAGGATTGTTTTTAAATTATTTTTCCATGTGAGGAAACTATACAACTACCAAAGCCTCTTTAATTTCTTCTTACATAAAAACAAAAGATGCAACATTATTTAATTATAACACTTACAAAGACAAATTCAACAACTTTAGTCAAAATTCGTTAGCTGTACTAATATATGTATATATAGGAAATCTATAAAAAAATTATTCAAAATACAGTTACAAATATAATATGTCAGTATTATAGATACTTGAAACCATAGTTCAAATATGGCTTGCGAAAATCCAAAATATCCTCACACTCTCTATATATACCCTTTGAAAAAAAATTCTTAGATTAACATATATATAGATGTATTTAAATGTCATACAAATGATTAATGACGATCCAAATTTACATATTTTCCTATCAAAATAGAACACCCCCACCCTGCCAAAATAATTAATAAGTGGTTTTTAAATGAATAATCTTCAATAATAATTTGTAAGCTCACTTTCACGGCCCAATCCTACACTCCACACGCGACTGACACTCGAAAGCCATTGCTGGCACCGAGCAAACTCTTGGCCTAGCTCAACTCTCCGCAGAATACATACTCAACAACATATGAACTTAAAAGTAAAACTTTACGTAAAATCTAAAAATAGATACTCAAAATATTTTAAATAAAACATTCACTGGCAAAAGAGGCAACTCAAGTCTAGAACGTCAACAATGAAAATGAAATAGACTTCTCAAAACTCTATTATCTATGAAGCCTATGCTAACTGATATAGACGTCGAGACAAGACCTACGACATCCTAATAAAAAAGACACAAATGGAAACTCAATGTGAAACCCTCCGGAAAGCAAGGAGGCTCACCAAATCTAGCTAGAAAACGATTGGATCAACGAAGCGCCGGTTGTTGATCCTTATTACCTTTTTCTGCATCATGAAACAATGCAAGCCACATGGAATTAGTTTATTGAATGTAAGGAGAACACTGAACTTAACCTTCAAAACCGATAAAAATGAAACCATACTTACCTCAACTCTCCTAGACTCAAGGATACTCAAGAACTAAGAAATACCTAACTATGTTCAATAAAAAAGCAATAATAAGATGTATTATAAAGAAAGTTGTTAAAACAGTAATTTGTAACTCAATGTATTAAAATATAATAAAACTCTTTTACTCTTATCTGTATGCAAGGATCCAAAATAACTCAATTTGAGAGATTCTCTAATCAACAATGATAACTGTCATGCCCAGAGACTACACCATTGACATAAACACAATGTACCTAGGATCACAATTGATCCCATGCTAACATGAGATGACATATAATAATCAAACTGATCATATCTATGAAAAGATGAACTAATGCAAAACCTCAATAAATTTATTAGTGATAGTGAGGGATACCCAAAACTTGTCTGAATATATAAAATATACTAAGAGTGTAGTGATACTTAATAATAACTTAAAATGAAATTTGAATCTAATACTATGTATGGAAAAGCCTATACTAACTACAGTTTCTAGGACATGTCCCCAGATAACCCTAGTGAAACTAAAACTGAAATAAATGACTGAAATAGAAAACATGTCTATTATCCCAAAGTATGAGGACTCGCCACTAAAGGTGCTAAATAAGGATTGGGAATTGGTCTATGTGTGATGTGGATGATGAATACCAGAACCTACATCATGAAAGGATGTAGCGCATAATCTATGTCAAGGTTTAAATAGGATATTGGAAAAAAATGCAATTGAATTCTAGAGACATAGTGGAGGACATAAAATCATTCGTCAAATCTCACATACGTGGTGACAAATTCTACGGAGAAACCCTTCAATTTCAGGGCTAGAATTGAAGAAAACCTATTGCGTGTTATTAAGGGGTTTGGTCGACTATTTCTTCTCTATTTCTCTATGTTTGGATGAATTTTTGTGAATGAATCGCTTAGGATAAATTCTGACTAGAATACAGGCTAAAACTGACAAAAAATGATGTAGTTTAGGGGTTTAACGACGTAGTTTAGATGTCCAACACATAGAGGAAAAGACCAAAACTACCCTAACTTAAAAGCTGACAGGGTCCTTTAATGGATCCACTAATGGATCATTAAAGGGACAATGGAGCAATGAGTGGTTCGTTGATTCTTTGTCAATGGTTACTAATTCTAGCACTCCTCTCTATGGGCCACTTTAAGGACCGTTTAAAGGACCACAGACAGTCAAGGCCACCTTGGTTCTTCCCTTGGGGCTTGGGGGCCTACAGGTTCAACTTAACGAGCCTTACTAAAGATCGTATGGATGACCATAGACTGTGAAATCTATTGTGATCCTTCACTTGGGCTGGTGTTCTGTTGGCTCTGGACGACTGACCTATACACGACTCGTCATCAAGACCACAGGCCGTGGTGGGATTTATGTTGTGACTCCTGAGCCCTGTTGGCACTATCTCACCTCCACGAGACATCCCACGAGTCATAGGGGGATACACGACCTGTGAAGGTCTTGTGGTCCACCAATTGTGGGAGGGTGTGAACCACGATGAGGGTGACAGACCGTGGTCCTGTTCACGTCCCATGAACCCCTTCGTGGTTCACCTGTTTTCTATTGTTCTGTCTGATTCTGCTCTTGATATGTTACAATATCTCCCCCTTGGGAACATTCATCCTCAAATGAATGCTAAAATAGATGGGTGGAGGGAAAGAGATGCAATCCGTACCACTAAGTACTAGAAACTTATATTTGACTAAACTATGTTCCAAGAACATGCAAATATTTTGATCGCCGAAACTTAACCTTTTCTAGGTCAACTTAGTCAATGGGGGGAGTTATGGATTAAAATCCTTCGACAAATCTCCTGTAATAACTGGACAAACCCAATCAACTTCTAATATCTGCTAGAGGTGGCTCCGGGACACTATTTCACTCCTTTTATTTTTTAGAATCCATCGGATTTCCTCTTTAGATATCATATGACTTAGGAAAGCATCTTACTGTAACCAAAATTCACATTTTCTAAGCTTAGCGAATAATTGGGGATCTTTGAGAGTTTGCAGAATAACCCTCAGATAAGTGGCATGCTCGTCTGGATTCCTAGAGTAAATGAGGGTATCATCAATAAAGATGATAATGAACAAGTCCAAATACTGCTTGAACCTAGTATTAATTAAACCCATGAAAGTTGCATGAGCATTGGTTAGTAAAAATGAACATAACTACAAATTCATATTGACCATATCGAGTCTTGATGACTGTTTTTGGCATGTCAGTATCTCTGATACTGAGTTGATTAAAATTGAATCTAAGGTCTATTTTCAAAAATTGACTAGCATCCTTAAGTTAAGCTCACCGGAGCAATTCTATTAGGGAGATCGAAATAGGTTGTGTTTCTAGAAGGAGATCAATTCCAAAGTTGATTTCCCCGATCTTGTGGAAACACTTCTGGTAATTCATTTACTACTGGAACTGACTTGAGAGTTGGGGTTTCACAGTTTGAATCCTTAACAGAACAAAAAGATAAGCATACCCTTTGGAGATCATTTTTCTGGCCATAAGGAAAGAGATAAATCTACCTAAAGGCACTGAGCTACTACCCTTCCATTCCAAGACTGTCTTGTTTAGGAGCTGAAACCGAACAATTATGGTTGTAAAATCGAGTGAGGCATACCAGGAATGCAACCGTCCACGTCTATAATGATATCAAAGTCTACCATTTCTACTTCTACAAGATTTGTTCAGGTGACCTACTAAGAGACTACGAAGGGTTTCGAGAGAGATTTTAGAATAACAGCGAAGCTTACTACTATATAAGGAGTTACAATAGAACAAGTATCCCACGTATCTAACAACCCATAAACATCCAAATGAAAGACTCGTAATATACTGATGACCACATCAGGAGAACCATTTTGGTCCTGGAGAGCCTGGAGAGCATACATCCTATTCTGGCGCGGACCGCCACCTGGACTAGATAAAGCACCATGCTCAGTTGGACGACTTTTTGGTGCTGCTGGAGCTGTAGACTGAGCCCTATTATTGTTATATCCTTGTTCTTTCTAGAAGAAGCACAATCCTTAAGCCTATGGCGAGACTGACCACGCCCAAAGAATCCTTCTTTCCCTGTAAGACACACTCCCATATGGTTCTAACAAGACTTTGGACAAGTCGGGAAAGTCGTGTTACCTATATTACTCCTCTCCAACATATATCCCGATTCCTTACTTTTCTAATACGTTTGAAACCTTGGGGATGAAGCACAAGCTGATGAAGGTGGTAGGGCTGAAGATCTCTACTGAAACTGTTAGTTACTTCCACCACCCGTTTTTCTGCTGAGAGTATTCATAGTTCCCTGTTCTAGTTTTCTTGTGTCCTTAGACAGTTCCTAAGTCATAAGCCTAGAGATATTCATATCCTATAACAACATAGTATTCTAGCACTCTAACTTCAACAAGTTGGACACCTCAAACAAAAAAATACTCATTTGTGACTAGGATTTTCAACCATGTGTGGAGCATACCTGGAGATGTTGGTGTACTTCAGCCTATACTCTTGGTCTGATATGGTATCTTACATCAAATTCGTTAACTCCTGAGCTTTTGCCTCTCACAACTCTTTTGGGAAAAACAAGTCAAAAGAAGATCCAGAAAAGCACTCCCAAGTTACAGGAGATGCATTTGTATCCGTGTTGTCTTTCCACTGAGTGAACAAAATATGAGTCATATCTTTAAGCTAGTTGGATACTAACTACAATGTCTAAGACAAAAGTGTGTCATGTCTCTTCAACAACTTTCACACGTATTATGCCTCTAAAATCAACAAGAATCATCTAGGATTATCTCTAGGCAGAATATTTTGAGTTACGAAAGACGAAAGATTTGGAAACCATCAAGGAACAATAGCAAATAAAATAATATTGAAAACCATATTTGTGAAGCAACAATAGAAAAATGACAAAAATAAATTTTGCATCACATAGGTAGATATAAATCTATTTGTAATATCGAATAGGGCATTCAGATTAAGTTAATATACACAAAATACATCATTATAATGTCTCTTAAGTTCTTGCATTTCAATCATTAATTAAAGATATGATGTTCTAGTGACTATTTGTCATTTGATTTTTTTGAGTGTTTCTAAGAACAAAGGTTTATTGTTCACCTAATTAGCCAAACACTGCTCTACCAATCTGTGAGGAATTGGTTGAAATTAGTAAAAATAGAATCAAGTAACACAATAGGTCAACATAATTTCTTTGCATCAGTGACTAAACAACAATTTTTTAATGCCTTTCAGTCATGTAAATGATTTTTGTGAAGGATTCATAAAACTTTTGATAACTATGGAGCAGTGTTGACATCCAATTTTGGCCTAACATATCAAAATTCGTAACTTTTAAGTTCTATTTATTCAATACCTCAAAATACATTTTTTTAAAAAGATTTAAACAATTTTATCGATATATATTTTTTTTTTGTCAAAATTTCCGGATTTCTTAGGAGTAAATTTTAATTACATTATTTTTTTTTAGAACCGATTGACTATGTTCAAATATTTGTTCATTTTGATTAAATCCTCATTTTTGTTAAATTGCATTTTTTACATGTTATTAGTGAAAAGTGTCTAGAAATTCATTCAAATATGGATAAAATATCATAAAGAGATATTTTATTAACTAGTGGTTTCAGCCTATGTTTTTTAGATAATGGTATTGTAATATAGCTTGTTTTTTAATTTTCTATATACTCTATTTCTTAGTCAATAAGTTAAAGGGTGGTGAATGTTTTGTTTAGATTGGAAGGAGGAATTCATAAATGTGTAAAAAATCCAAATTTATCTTCCAAGGGCTGCCGCCACCACCCAGCTCAAAATAGCAACCAAAACCACATGTTTCTCTCCTCTTCTCAACAAGAACACCACCTCAAAACCCCACCGCAAAGCAACACTCTGACAGCAGCTCAACCCATACGAACCAGACGTCCAACATTCATTTCCGAACAGTCAATGAAGCTCCGACGGAACAACAACAATCGGAAACAACCACATAAAACCTCCAAAACGTCATAGGAGCTTCAAGCTCCATAAACACCACTAGAAATCATTCAACTGACACCCTCTCCTTATTTCCATTTACCCCACTAACAGCAAACTGAACCCCAATCCCAATCTCCCTCTTCTCCCTATTTTCCGACGCAACCTTGTCGGAGCACCACTTAAAGCGACCTCCATATTTTCCCCTTGTTTTCTGATTTTTCCAGTGAGCAACAACCAAGATCAACCATGAATCTCCATGTCCAAATCGTTACCTAACCGACTTCCTTTTCGTCCTCCATTCCCAACCAAAACCTCACCTGAAAATCGCCTAAACAGCCACCAAATGCCGCCAGTCCCCTTCCCCTTCCCCTTTCACGTTTTCTCCATCTTTTTTACAGGTGCTTTGGCTCGAAAACCAATTGTCAAGCTCCCAGACCAGCAAATCGACAAATCACACCAAAAATAGTTCCATTTCCGTCTAACTCCGGCGAAACTTCAACACTTTGACAAATAAGAGAACTTCTCCAGTTGTTAGTTTCTTTCATCAGTTAAGTTTTATTTTAATTTTTGATTGATACTCATATATGTTCGAATTATTGGAATCACATTGGATTTTGGTTTGCTGATACATTTATTTTGGGGTTAATTGTAGTGATTATTATTAGTTGTCCGATGACTTATGTTAATGCTTTATTGTTGTTCTAGTGAATTTTACATTGTTTTGCTTATGATTTATTTTATTTACTTTACATTGTCTGTTTCTCTAAAAAAACAATAAATTATTTACTATTTATTGCTATTGGTTGTTTGCTATTGTTTTATTTGTTACACTTTTTGGATTGTTTTTCTTGCTCTTCTTTAGATAAGTTGCTACTTATTTTGTGTCCTATTCATTATCAATTGTTATTATTTTTACTTTATTACGTTATTATAGTTTAAGGTTGTATTTTACATTATATTGTCTTTCTATAAGTTTTCGCATGTGTCACGACTCAAAACGAACCATGAGTGGCACCCACACTTAACTTCCTAGGTGGGCGAACCAAAGAATTCAACTTTAAGTTATATTTATTGCTCAACTTGCAGAATACAAAATATAATGCGGAAGCTTAAATCTTATTAATGTATGAACACAAACCTACTAAAGTCTATTAACTATCGTTTTCCAAAACCTGAAATTCATCACACTAAGGATATCTAATATTCAAATACAAAGTTTAAGAGTACTAAAGACACCAAAATAATTAAATAAAATACTTTATGTCCGAAAACTAAGGACATCATGTCATGACCGAGAGAATCCGACACGAGCTAGAATGAGTAGCTCAACCTTGAACCTGATATGATTGAGACTGACTAGAACTGAAGGCGAGTCGAAGTCGTTGGTACACCCACTGCACTCCATCAAAAGAAGACGAAAACACAAGTAGGGCTCAGTACGGGGAAACATGTACTGAGTAGGTATCATCGGTCAACCCAAAATAGAAACTGATATACAATGAATAATAGTATGAAATCAACTATGACACCTAACCGATAGCAAGTAACAAACAACATGAACAATTGTCAACAACATTAAAGTAAGTACGTAATAAGTCAACGACATCAAGATCACACATGAGGACTCATGCCTCCAAACCAAACCATTTGGGGAGTTGAGTTCTTTGAGATTGAGTACCTTCCGTTAATTCAACATGTTTTTCCTTTGATATTACGTGTCGAAACGTGACACTCTGATCCAAGAATATCGTGTCGGAACGTGAAACTCTGATCCAAAAATATCGTGTCGGAACGTGACACTCCGATCCGAGAATATCGTGTCGGAACTTGACACTTTGATCCAAGAATACCGTGTCAGAACATGACACTCCAATCCAAGAATACCGTGTCGGAACGTGACACTCCAATCCAATAATATCATTAATTTATCATTTAATATCACCATTTTTCCATTCGTTAATAATATTTCGTTGAGCCTTCTTTATTCAAGGCATCACTTCGATAAAGAGTGTTCAAGAATATAAATTTCACGATCTCAGAATTTCAGACCAATCACAAAACACACAACCAAGCCACACAATCACACAATCAAGTACATAAAAAATTTCACAATTTCATTCAATGCATGTCAATCACTATTAAGAGTTTACTATCAAATAGCATAAACCATAACCTACCGCCACCGAAGAACCGAAGTCAAGTAACTACTTCTCCAATGCTTTTCCTTCCCTCAATGATTTCAACCTTTCCAATCTATCAAGTATATATGCATAATTTGTAAGTTAACAAACCTATAATCATTCATATTATTCTATGTCTAGCCTAGACCCAAAAACTCTCTAAGTAAGTCTTAATTTCTCCCATTAGCATAATTTTAATGTAATTCATATAATATACTATACCTTATATTTAATTACCTCTCATAAAATGTTAAAATTTAATTTATAATATGATAGGAAAATATTAATTATTCAAGTTTGAAGCCACGGTAACCAGTGGCAGCAACCACAAGATCAATGAAATTGATGGCTACCATTTTAGTTCTAAAGTATCTTATGATTCCCAAACCATAACTCCTAATTATTGAACAATTACTGGCCACTAATTACCTAACAGTTGTCTATTTCACAATTTCACAAGCAAAATACATATTGCAGTAACAACATGCAACCTCAACAATATTAACTTTAACTTCTTATCCAACTCAAATAATATTAAAACAATAATATGATTTCCATCTATTCAATATATATATATATATATCCACTACTCTTTCTCCACTATAACAAAAGAAACAATCTTATATGAAATGCAACTATATGCAATCCAATTTGCCCATATAAAATATAATAATAATAAATTTTATATCAACATTATTCATCAAATTACATATACAGATGCGTTTTTACCTCGACAATTATGTCGTCCCTTTAGATTGTGCCGCCTTTTCGTTGTTCTCCTCTTTCGTTTTTTTCTTTTTTCTTTTTTTAGCAGATTATTTCTTTACCTTAATTATTATAAATAACCAATTATAAGAAATAGTAAAAATGATCCATTATTAATTTTAATGTTATCTTCTTTAACCACCAACTAAATAATTTATTAAAATTACCCCATTAATTCTATAACTATAGCTACGAATAGTCCAAAATACCCATTTAAATTCAATCAAAAGCGTCTTTTATGCAATAAAAAGCTCTATTACTCAAAACGGACAATCGGGTCATTACATTGGATATCAATTTACCCATCGTTTGTCCTCGAACGATCAAAAGAAAGCAAGGGTAAGGAAGGATACAAGAATCAAACAAATGTGTGAATATCTTTTGTGCATATCATGCTCAGTCTCTTAAGGTCTTACTTCAAATGCATCAAACTAAACAAATGGAGAGCTACATCTCTTTTCATACTATGTCTCAAATAGGGTCATATCACTACTCAAGTGATAGCTATTGTTGTATGTAAACTCAACTAACAAAACAAAATGTATTCTTATAGCCATCAAAGCTAATCGTACACACATATGCAACATATTCTCAAGGACCTTGACACAACCATTAGGTGGAATCTTTTTCACATAACCACGATAAAATGTTGAATCAATACTGATTTCAATCACAAGTGAACATAAATCAACCACCACACTCATAATGCACAAACATCATAGATCTTATCAATATTTCATTCTCAAACATAAGTTTTTCACGAGCTTAAGTTGTAAAAAATATGATCTTTAGACATAAGATACTCATCAAGGGAAAATTAAACTTATCCAACCTCAAGAAGAAAATGATCAAGTAACCATCCATCGAGTGATACACCCAATCATACATGACCTCTAACAACATTGTCAAAATGCTAGATTAGTAGCTATTATAATCAAACCTTAAGAATGACAAAACTACAATGGTCCTCATATTCAATCACACATAGCCAAAACATAATACCGATGATAAGATAAATCTTAAGTCTATCAAAAAACTATAAATTTTCATGGTAGCTCCCCTATAAATTCTCATAATCAAAGTGGTACACATAGAACCACACACTACACCAAGACAACACTAAATATGTCATATAAAAAATAACCAAGGTGGAATAACTCTAAATACTCCTTCCATAGTGTCCATATCAAACATGTTCATTCAACTAACTCTGTCTCTTTGATTTTCTAGCTACCCACAATCACCAATTTAGTCCCTTTTATAATTGTACACACACTTAATTTATCGAACCCCGCATCCACTGAAGTAAACACTATTAATAATATCAAAACATAATAACCACATCGATCATCTACCTTACTCTCAAACCATAATTAGTATCAAAGTATTTTTATCAAATACATATTCAAACTATAGATATCTCTCTATCTATTTAAGCATTTCATGAAAATACGAGTTCCATACAAGGATAATAACACTAATTTAAAACTTAATGGTACCTTTCCATCGAGATAAAACCATTAAATCACACTCAAAGTCAACTTCCCATCACTTCCACATACTATGCTTTAGCTACCATTCAACGCAATCACATACCTCATGTCGATACTTAGGGAAATTCTTGGTCACTCAAATTATTTTGTATACTGTAAGCTCATAACCTTTAGTCACAATAAAATGTCTATGTAGCGCATTATAACATTCTTAGGTCATCTATCATAACTTGAGAAATCTAATGCCACGTAAAATTTTAATTTTTCATAGCTCACTATTTGTCATCAAAATTAAAACTCAATCTTTATAAAGTCGATGATAAACTCTTAGTAAGTATGAACCAAACAAGTTCACATCGCAATCATATCTAAACTCGTAGGCAAAATCAAAACAACATTCAACTACACCCCAAGAATTTATACGAGACGTCTTATTCCCTCACTTTTCTAAAATTCTTCCCATGGTGCAAAATTCTACTCTGAACCTTTCCTTTACTATACTCTTGTTAATTTCTCTAGATCTCTTATCGATTGCATCCTTTTACTAATAACCCAGAAATCTTTTCTCGTGTTCTTTAAAAATCAAAAGTAACAAACTTTATGACTCTAATCATCTCCATTGTCTTAAATTAAGATTTCTCTTACTAAATATTATACTAAAACACCTCATAATACACACTATAAATACAATGTCTCTACAATTTTAATGCAAGCACCACCCAAACGCAACTGTTGTTCGAGACCGAAAAACATGATTTTGCGGACAACCAAATCCAATCTCCACCATTCAAATCAACCACCTAGATGTGAGAAACACGTAGTTCAAATTTTATCCCAATCGAACGGTCAGTTAATTGAGAAACATGATTTGAGGGTTGCTGGTCGGAGAACAGGTATGCAACAAAATAAATCTTTTCCTTCTCTCTTCTCTCTTCTCTCTTGTTGAAAGCTCTGTCAAAACATCTCTTATGTCCTAATGTCTTTCAAGTAAAATACTAATGAGTATTTCAATTTTTCTCTCAAGACCATCCTCTATTTATACAGTTGTGGTTTTTCCTTACAAATTCAAAATCAACTACAAATAGGATTACAATTTCAATCATTTTCCTAATATAATTGGAAACCAAATAAAGAGAATAATTTCAATCCTTTTTCAAAGAAGATTAGGCATAGTATACAACTCTTAAGCAAATACTAAATTTGATATCAGAACCGGTGAAATACTTTTAAGACTTTGTTGCCACTAAAACTGATTCTAACTGAGATTTTTTGATACTAGTACAACAAACATAAATCATATAGGTCATATATCAGTTTCTCTTTTTACCATCATGCTTAGCTAGACCTTTTCATCATCAAGAAGTGAACTTTTTCCTCGACATGACACCTTAAACTCAGGTATACCAATCAAACTTAAGGGACTAACTCAATTTTATAAGCATTTTCTTACTAAAATCATCAATTTAGTTCACCCAAGTATACCCAATAGGACTTTCTTTCCCTATATATTTGTCATCCTAGTATCAATCTACCTTTTGAAGCTTAAGATAAAATCATCAGTCCTCATTCAGAACCCTCAAGATACATTTCACAACCTAAATATATTAGTATTGTACCAAAGATTCACCGCTATAATATTTCTAAAAACAATTAATGCAATCCAAGTGTCTATAGTAATAAACTAGTTGGTTTCTCAAATGTGAAAGGAATATAGAATACCATTACCTAAATATGTCACACCACCAATTACTTCTTAATTAGTTAATATTTACACTTGATAATCGATGACAAAAACAACACACATCATAACTTTAACCAAGTAAGCATCAATATTAGTGTAGTAGTCGTATTATGGCCCTTTTTAATAAACACTTAATCTATAAAATCGTAGTAGAGACTGCCCTTATTTAACTCAACAAAATTTAATTATTCACTAAGCAACTCATATATCTTATGAGAACTTCACCATATTTTCCAAAGTAATGATATTCATTATCTAGCCGTCCCTTACGAACTTTTTGAATGTTGTCACCTTGGCAAAGTCATCTTGCTTCACCCGATCTACCTCATATCCATTAAGATCCGTAGAGTGTACTTCTCCATGAAGAAGAGTAAAAATACTACCCAAGTCATAGGTGGTGTCATCAACGTCAAGACTCAACATGAGACTGCCACCACATTTTCGCATCTCCCCAATGTAAGTAAGTCAGAAACTCAATGTCCCATCACTCTACCTTATCCATCTTAGGAAACAACTCTCATGACAAACAATAAGGAAATCATAAGCATCTTCATATTCAGTACCCATGATGAATAGGGTTTCAACATTAAGAACTTAATAAAAATATCATACTAGTCACTAGTAATTACATGTATATAGTGCATCGTGGAAACATATCTATTTTTAAGGATGCATACTCTCTTGCGGGTGTTGGTGTTTCCAATTCTACTACTCTAATATTAATCATATGCGAAATAGAGTGAAGAAGGTTAGATACCATATTTGTATCACCTAGATACCAATTGAACTCAAATAGTAGCACGAAAGAAAGAAGGAATGAAGTTTTCTTAAAGTCTTATAGCCTCTCTAAGAAAAGTAAAGGTGTTCCTATATCGTTCCTCAAGACCCTACTAGACCTGTCCTTGTGTGATGAGATCACCGAACCTAACGCTCTGATACCAAGTTTGTCATGATCCAAAATGAGCCGTCAGTGGCACCCACACTTAACTTCCTAGGTGGGCGAACCAAAGAATTCAACTTTAACTTACATTTATTGCTCAACTTGCAAAATACAAAAAATAATGCAGAAGCTTAAATCTTATTAATGTATGAAACACAAACCTACTAAAGTCTATTAACTATCGTTTCCCAAAACCTGAAAGTCATCACATTAAGGACATCTAATTTTCAAATACTAAGTTTAAGAGTATTAAAGACACCAAAATAATTAAATAAAATACTTTATGTCCGAAAACTAAAGACATCATGTCATGACCGAGAGAATCCGACACGAGCTAGAATGAGTAGCTCAACCTGAAACCTGATATGCTTGAGACTGACTAGAACTGAAGGCGAGTCAAAGTCGTTGGTACACCCACTGCACTCCATAAAAAGAAGACGAAAACACAAGTAGGGCTCAGTACAGGGCAACATGTACTGAGTAGGTATCATCGGTCAACCCAAAATAGAAATTAATATAAAATAAATAATAGTATGAAATCAACTATGACACCTAACCGGTAGCAAGTAACAAACAAACAACATGAACAAGTGTCAACAACATTAAAGTAAGTACGTAATAAGTCAACGATATCAAGATCACACAAGAGGACTCATGCCTCCAAACCAAACCATTTTGGGAGTTGAGTTCTTTGAGATTGAGTACCTTCCGTTAATTCAACATGTTTTTCCTTTAATATTATCGTGTCAGAATGTGACACTCCGATCCAAGAATATCGTGTCGGAATGTGACACTCTGATCCAAGAATATCGTGTCGGAACGTGACACTGCGATCCAAGAATATCGTGTCGGAACGTGACACTCCGATCCAAGAATACCGTGTCGGAACGTGACATTCCGATCCAAGAATACCGTGTCGGAACGTGACACTCCGATCCAAGAATACCGTGTCAGAACGTGAAACTCCAATCCAATAATATCATTAATTTATCATTTAATATCACCTCTTTTCCATTCGTTAATAATATTTCGTCGAGCCTTCTTTATTCAAGGCATCACTTCGATAAAGAGGGTTCACGAATATTAATTCCATGATCTCAGGATTTCAGACCAATCACAAAACACACAACCAAGCCACACAATAACACAATCAAGTACATAGAAAACTTCATAATATTATTCAATGCATATCAATCACTATTAAGAGTTTACTATCAAATAGCATAAATCATAACCTACCTCTACCGAAGAACCGAAGTTAAGCAACTACTTCTCCAATGTATTTCCTTTTCTCAATGCTTTGAACCTTTCCAATCTATCAAGTATATATGCATAATTCGTAAGTTAACAAGCCTATAACCATTCATATTATTCTATGTCTAGCCTAGACTCAAAAACTCTCTAAGTAAGTCTTAATTCCTCCCTTTAGCATAATTTTAATGTAACTCATATAATGTACTACACCTTATATTTAATTACCTATCAAAATATTTTAAAAATAATAATTTATAATATGATAGAAAAATATTAATTATTCAAGTTTGAAGCCACGGTAACCAGTGGCAGCAACCACAAGATCAATGAAATTGATGACTACCATTTTAATTCTAAAGTATCTTATGATTTCCAAAATATAAATCCTAATTATTGAACAATTACTGGCCACTAATTACCTAACAGTTGTCCATTCCACAATTTCACAAGAAAAATGCATATTGCAGTAACAACATGCAACCTCAACAATATTAACTTTAACTTCTTATCCAACTCAAATAATATTAAAACGATAATCATCAAATATATTAAAACGATAATATGATTGCCACCTATTCAAAATATATGCAACCCAATCTGCCCATATAAAATATAATAATAATAAATTTTATATCAACATTATTCATCAAATTACATATACATATGTGTTTTTACCTTGACAATTATGTCGTCCCTTTAGATTGTGCCGCCTTTTCGTTGTTCTCCTCTTTCGTTCGTTTTTTTTCTTTGTTTAATAGATTATTTCTTTAGCCTAATTATTATAAATAACCAATTATAAGAAGTGGTAAAAATGATCCATTATTAATTTTAATGTTATCTTCTTTAACCACCAATTAAATAATTTATTAAAATTACCCCATTAATTCTATAACTATAGCTACTAATAGTCCAAAATACCCATTTAAATTCTATTGAAAGTGTCTTTTATGCAATAAAAAGCTCTAGTATTCAAAACGGACAATCGGGTCATTACAACATGATTATATATTTTTTATATGTTAAGTTTGGTCAATGAAAAATCCGTTCAATGGGTTTTTGAGGCCTACCCATTTATAAAATGGAAATTTAGTTTAAGTTTATATAAATTGTATGTCGAAATTGGTTGATGATGAAATAACCATCGATTTCCAAGGTCTCCCATGTATATAAGTTAGATTTTTATTTTAAGTTATTATTTATTTTATTTATCATAATACTTTGACTAAGTGTCTTTACAAGTACACCAGAGTCGCTTTCCATTCAAGGTAATCGAATGGATAGTGAGTTTTTTTTGTTATTGTGTATATTATCGATGTTAGGAAAACCATATCGTTTATTTTATTTTTTTAATTTTATTTCTTGTGTATATTTCATGTTTGTTATACTCGTATACTATTTTATCTCCTCCTCAATTTGAAAAAAATAATTTAGTCGGGACTCCCAATTGTGGATTTTCAAAGATGTCTAACACCTACCCTTCGGAATAACTTTAACCATTACCTTGAATCTAATGGCTTCAAAAATCATTAAATTGGTTTCCTAGTTTTTTCTAGGAATTAGGTAGTGACTCCTTTAAAATTCATTTATTCTTAAAATTCTTTAAATATTAAATTAATTGATTAATTTTTGTGTCACCACGATGATTCTCCCTATTTGAATAAAGTAGGGATGTAAACAAGCAACATTATAGAAAATTTTTACTTTCGAAACTACTCAAAAGAGAGACTATGCAGAATACTGAATTAGGTAAACCAAACAACAACTCTGGAGTAATTAAACTATGTACACAAAGGAAGTAAACAGGCATTTGAAAGCGTACCCTATAATATCTAGCATCTCCTTTGTGAAACAACTTAACTCTCGAGCTCGTCAAGCATATGATCTATATCAGTTATAAGTTTCGCGAGTTGTATTGCTATTACTCTAATTTCTATCATATTCCGAGTCAACATGCTTCTCTGTTGATCTAGGAGGCATGAAGTTGTGAACCACTGTTTGACCAATCTCCAGAAATTGACAAGGATATTAAATCTTTTGAAATTGGTCAAACAGTGGCTCGCAACGTCGTGCCTCCTGTTTCAACAAAGAATCATGTTCAATCGAAATATGAAAGAAATTAGAGTAACAAGAATACAACCCTCGATCTTATTAAAATATGTGGTAAGCTTATAACGGATATACATCTTCATCTTGACGAGCTCGAGAGTTATGTTCCTTTATACACGAGACGCTAGAATCAATATGGTACCCTTTCAAATGCATGTTTATTTCCATTGTGTAGTATACCTGCGCCGGAGGTGTTTTTTGTTTACATATTTCAATTTTCTGGTTACTCTCTCTTTTTAGGAGTTTCGAAAGTAAGGATTTTTTGCAATGCTGCATTATTGCTTTTCTTTTGCTTTTCTTTTTCCTATATATTACCATTATTAAATTTTAGAGTATTGTCTACATTCAATAATTGTTTTGGGTTACGATCAAGATTCTAAGCTTAATAATCACTTCAGTAACTTTTACGGCACCACCACTAATTTAATACTTACTTAAATGGCTAGAAGAGGATCTTAACTTCTACTATATATAGGAATACATTTTTATAAAAAAATTTTAAATACAATTTGTATATATGAAAACGTTACCGTGATTTACAATTCAAAAATATTTAAACAATATATGGAAAAAAAATAAAACAAAGAATAAATTATCTCACAGAGTCTAGGACAAATGTAAAAAAAAATAAAAAATTTCAAAAACAAAGATAGAAAAGAAAAGGCATGCATAAGCCACAAAAATGTAAAAGACAAGAACAAAGTTTTCAATTCTTTTGTCATTCCATTTCGCCTCATCTCTTACTCTCCAGCATTGAACGTACTTAACCAATTAAGGTAGAGGGGAATCCTGGATTTGAAGATAGGGGGGCACTATTAAGAGTTACCCAAGGGTAAGTCTAGGAGTGGCACAAGGGTAACATTAACATTTTTTGGAGAAGTCATTATAGCCTTTTTTGGAGGATGTATTAAAATATCATTATTCATATCTAGAAGCATTTTTCCAAGCCAAACAAAAAAACCTAAAAAATACCTCTATTTTTTGAAGACTCACTTTCATCATGATCACGAAAAGACAATCGAAATTCCAAGAGAAACCTTGCCACATTAGTAGAAGCCTCTAAACGAATTCGATCCTCAGTTCTTGTTTTCTCAGATTGCTTGTTAAAAGCAACTTTAATTGATTGACATTGACTATCAAAATATAAGATATTGGTGAAACACCTATTGTGGACCCTATTTACTTAACCAACTTGTAAATTCAATCGTTCCAAACTGTGACTCCAGTCTTAAAACAAGTATTCGTGAAATAAATTACTTGCAATTCTGTCACGACCCGGACCGTCGTGATTGGCAACCACACTACAACTCGGTGAGAGAACAACTACTAGAAACCAACCAAAGCAATAAATCTAAAAACTAAGACATTTAAGTTACGAAAGAAAATTAAATAACTAAGATGAGTTCCATGATTAATTAAAGATCTAATAACTAACTTACAATGCGAAAAATAAACCTAGAATCTGAAAGTCAATGTACCAAAACTAGAAACGAGAACCAAATCTAACAAGAATTTCTAGTGAACTATCTAACCAACTAAAACAAGGTCTAGTTCTGAAAATGATGGATATAGACTAAAGAGAATTTCATGGTAGCCCGAACGATGCGGCTCACCCTTGAACTCGAAGAGATCACCGATCTCCTAAGTGAGGTCAATCAACAGTTGCGCGAAGATGCCCTGTAGTCAACAAAACTAAGAGCCAAATGCAGAATCAATACACAACCATCATGTACTAGTACGATCACGCGGCTATCCCACTAGTGTAACATAAACGTGCAGTTAGAACATTATAACACGTGCATAAATATCAACATATTCAATATTATCATAAGAATCAACATCACAATTCACATGCTTCATCACTAGTTTGTCCTCTCACGGAACCCAAAGTCAAACTGTTAGCATGTAGGAAAGTGGAAATTCGATCCCATTCTTATGCCAGAACGTGGCAACCAATCTCAATTAGTATGATGGAATGTGGCAATTCGATCCAAGTTAGTGTGCCAGAAATTGGCAGCCGATCCCAATCACACATCACAATATACATCAAGATCACACATTCAAGTCATGGTTTTATGGTATCGATATTCATATATCATATTTCAACATCTATGATCAATATTGCAACATGCATACATATACATGTATCACAACGAAATAAAGCAGCTGTATATCACACAATAATAGAATCATAACCATCACCTACCTCGAAACAGCTTGAAACCCTAGACAACTTGATCCTTCCCTTTACGGATTCGTTCCACTTGTTTCTGGTCTACAAACAACAATTTATATACGGGAATCAATAAAAAATAGTAAATTCCCAGAATACTAACAAACTACAAACCCTAGTTCAAACCTATGACCTCAACAAGTCAATTTTAGATTCCATCTTACGATTCTTCAAGAAATCCTTTCCCATCAATATTGGCCCATTCTAAAACGTTCTACGGATCGAAAAATGAATTCATGCAGTGAAAATCTTACCTCTAGCTTCAAGAATGGTGAAAAATGAGTTTGAATAGCCCAGGGATCGTCTCTTAACTAGAAAAGTCGAAAAGTACAAAATAAGGTTGTTTAAGGGTTTTATTTACCAATATAAAACACGCCATCCCACTACAGTGGCCCCATCCCATTGTTGCAGCGTCGCTGCAGCGGCATTAATCCCGCTACAGCGGCACAAAGTGAACCAGTGAGCTCCGCCTCAAAAACCCTCATAATCCTTTGATACCATCTCCGCCTCGCCTGCTATTGCGACACCCATCCTCTTGTACTGGCATCGCTGCAGCGGCACAAAGCGAGGCAGTGAGCTTACAATAGATTTTGAATTTCTCCTTTTCACAACTTAATGTTAGCCCACTACGCTCAACAATTTCCCTTAACGCCAAAGTCGATTCCCAATGATCTACTTATCCAAATTAGATGTTGTAAAGTCGTATGAATTCCTTAACGAGTTATCTATCTATTGATGAAATCAAATCAATATTTGGTCCACACGATTGCTACCAAATTTCTTTACATCTTGATGACTTCAATTTCCTCCAAATCTGGACAAGGTTGGGAAAATCCTAGAACTACGAAAAAGTTTTTCTCGTCCCAATTTTTCCCCATTGGAATTCCTATAATGACGAATTCCTGCCGTTATGATAGATAGCAATTACTCTTCCTCGAGTTATCGACTAAGGATAGGCGGGCTAGAAAAGGAATAAGGTAGTACCTGATTGGACGAACAATTGCAGATACTTGTCTCGCATATCTTTATCGATCTCCCAAGTAGCTTCTTCAACTCGAAGATGCTTTCATTATACTTTTACGGACTTTAATATCTTGGGTCCTCAACTTCCGAATATCATGATCAAGAATAACAATCGGTTTCTCCTCATATTTGAGGTCCTTGTCTAGTACTATTGAGTCCCATCTAATAATATAGTCACCATCACTGTGATATCTCTTCAACATAGACACATGAAATACGGGATATACACCGGACAAATTAGGAGGTAGCGCGAATATATACGCCACTGTCCTTACATGTTCAAGAATCTGAAAGGGACCAATATAGCGAGGACTCAACTTAACCCTCTTACCAAATCTCATCACCCCCTTCTTGGGTGATACCTTGAGAAGAACATTCTCACCCGTTTGGAATTCCAAGTCTCTCATTTTCTTATTCGCGTACTTCTTTTGTCTGCTATGTGCGGATAGAAGTTTAGCTTGAATGCTCTCACCTTATCTTAAGCATCATTCACTAAGTAAACCCCCTAAGTTTTTACGTCTCTAGATTCAAACCATCCTATGAATGGATTTAGATTGACTCTCAAATAAAAGCATCTTATTGAAACACTTTTGGACACTATTTACTTCATCAACATGTAAATTAAATCGTTCCAAACTATGATTTCAAGTCTTAACACCAGTTTGTGCGTGAAATAAATCAACTGTATTTATCTTTACATACATCTCAAATCACAAGACTATCCATCTATAATCACAAGAATCAACAAAAAATTCTAAACAAAAAAATTAAAATAAAGAACTTACCAACTTATACAGAGATAAAGGAGTAGGACTTTAATTATGTAATGAGTAATACTTTGAGTTATATATTTTCTAGGAGTATTATATTTTGTTTAAAATTGTGCAAGTTGTACATTTTCTAGCAGTCTTATCTTTTGTGTAGAATTTTGCCGGGGATTTTATTATTGTTTTAAGTTATGAAAAAGGGCGGGATCCATATGAGGTAGAAAACCAAGTTTTAATAAAAGCAGTTTTTAAAAGGTTTACTCTAAAAAAAAGAGTTTATTTTAAGGTCGTGCTGCGAGTGGACGACTTCAACGAACCAATTCACCCAGACAACTTTTAATGGTGCAAAATTAAATATATATATATATATATACAAATTTACCGGGTGCATGTAGGTCCCCCCTAATAAAGAAATCCGCTCTTGGCATATAAGTTTAACAGAATCTATATGATTAAATAGTTTTTTTCAAAAGTTCATATAATAGACTCATAATATTGATGGAGAGCAATATAAAAATATTGATTTGTAATTTGTATGACTTGAATTTATTTGATGAAAAATGTTAGCAACAAAAAGTAAGAATTGATATTTGTTTATCTTTCCTTCTATTGTATTATCACAATCAATTAATGAATTAAAGGAGCTAATAGAAATTATAGTCACTCATAGTTTTTTTAATATGAAAAAAAGTTATGCTTAAAATTAAAAACTAAACTCATGAAAAAATAAGTATGATTCAACATTCATATAGATATACCTAACTAATTTCAATATAAACGCAATAATAAGATGCATTATAAAGAATGTTTTTAAAAACATTAATTTGTAACTCAATGTATTCAAAATAATAAAACTCTTTTACTCTTGTATGTAAAGATTGAAAATGACTCAATTTGAGAGATACTCTAACCAACAATTATTAATGTCACGCCCCGAAACTATCCCCTTTGCGTAACCACACTGGACTTAGGATCACGAGTGATCCTAAGCTAACTTGAGATGACATATAATAAGCAAACTGAACAAATCTATGAAAAGATTAACAAATGCAGAAGCTAAATAAATTTATTAGTGATATTGGGGACACCCAAAACTTGTCTGAATATACAAAATATACTAAGAGTTAACTGATACTAAATAATAGCTTTAAAAAATTTGAATCTAATACTATGTATGGAAAAGACTATAGTGACTACAGTTTCTAGGACATGTCCCCAGATAACCCTAGTGAAACTAAAAGTGAAATAAAATACTGAAATAAAAAACATGTTTTTCGTCCCAAAGTATGAGGACTCGCCACTAAAGCTGCTAAATATGGATGGGGAATCGATATATGTGTGATCTGGATGATAATATCAGAACCTACATCATGAAAAGATGTAGCGCATAATATATGTCATTACTTGGAAAGCACTCAGTATGCATGATATGGATTATAGTTGAACAAATGTAACTTAGCAATAACATAATCTGAATAGAAACATAGATACTCAAATATAACTGAAAACTTAACTAAATGCAATGACCAAGTACTAATGATGAACTTAACATGCTAAGACTTAATATTGAAGTATAAATTTAAACCTTGTCAATGCACTAGAGTGTGATTGTGGGAGCTACTATTAATCACATAAAACCATGTGAGATAAACGTGGAGTCCGATGTATACGCCTCATTGAGAGGACCTAATATACATTTGTAGGGTCTAAAGGCATGACTTGCGTGATCACTATATTAGATGCCCTCAAACGGAACTTATAAACCTTCGGGGGCATGTTGTTTTGGTATTATGAGGGTACATTGAACCCTAGTCTAACTCAGTGCTAAGCTTACTCCCAATTGGAGTATATGTATGACATAACATAACTGAAATACTGGATTACCTCGATATTCTTACATGCTAACTGTTAATGCATATTTTATGTAGTGACAATAAAAAATCTGAAATATGAGGCATGTATATAGGTTTAATTGACCTAGAAAGTGTAATTAATGTAAGAAAAGTATCTACACATCTAGGGTTCTGAGTTTCCTGCAAAGAACTAAGCAACAACTTGAGAAAAACATGATAGTTCTATTAGGAATACAATAAAAGCTAAACTAGAACCAATCTCAAAGGTTTTTGAAAAAACTAGTTTTAAACAAGATATTGAAAAAAATGTGATTGAATTCTAGAGACACAGTGGATGACATAAACTCACTCGTCAAATCCCACATACCTGGTGACGAATTCAATTGAGAAATCCTTTGATTTCAGGGCTAGAATTGAGGAAAATAAATTGCGTGTTGTTGAGGGGTTTGGTAGACTATTTTTCCTCCTTTTCTCTATGTTTTGATGAATTTTGGTGAATGACTCTCTTAGGATAAAGTCAGACTAGAATACTAGGCTAAAACTCACAAAAAAGTGACGTAGTTTAGGGGTTTAACGACGTATTTTAGATGTCCAACACATGGAGGAAAATACTAAAACAACCCTAAATTAAAAGTTGACGGGATCCTTCTATGGAGACACTGATGGATCGTCAAAGGGAGAATGACGCAATGAGTGGTTCGTGGATTCTTGGCCAATGGCTACTGATTCTATCACTCCTCTCTATGATCCACTTCGTGGATCCTGTAAAGGACTACAGACCATAAAGGTTACCTTGGTTCTTCCCTTGGAGCTTGGGGGCCTACTGGTTCAGCTTAATGAGCCTTACTACGGCCCGTATGGATGACCACAGAATGTGAAAGCTATTGTGATCCTTCACTAGGGCTGGGGTTCTCCTGGCTCAGGATGACGAACCTATCCACGACTCGTCATCAAGACCACAACCCGTGGTGGGATTTGTTTTGTGACTCTTGAGTCCTGGTGTTAGTGTCTCACCTCCACGAGACTTCCCATGAGTCGTAGAGGGATCCACGGTTTGTAAAGGGTCTCGTGGTCCACAAATCGTGGGAGGGTGTGAACCATGATGAGGGTAACAGACCGTGGTCATGTTCACGTCCTATCAACCCCATCGTGGTTCACCTATTTTCTGTTGTTTTGTTTGATTCTGATCTTGAGATGTTACAATATCTCTCATCGGGAACATTCATCCTCAAATGAAGGCTAAAATAGATGGGTATGGAGTCAAGGAGTTGCAATCCCTACCACTAAGTACTAGAAACTTATATTTGACTGAACTAAGTTCCAAGAACATGCAAATATTCTGAAATGAAGAACAACTTAAGGAAAATTATACTAAGACTGAATTTATGCAAGAGTAAACTGAGATTAGAGAGGAACTATTCCCTAAGCTGAAATGAAATTGGAAGGAAAGAGATGAGGGTACTTGGCCTTCATATGTTCTTCTTCTTCCTAAGTACCTCTCTCTACGGACTGACTCCTTAACAAGACCTTCACTGAAGTGACTTCTTTGTTTCTCAACCTACAAATCTAATGACGGTCAAGAACCTCAACTGACAATTCTTTATAAATGAGACTATCCTTCATAGCCGCACTCTCTAATGTCACTATGGATGCCAGATCATCCACACACTTCTTCAACAAAGAAATTTGAAAGACTCGATAAACCGCTTCTAGCTCTGTTGTCAACTCTAACATATAAGCCACGACCAACCCTATTAATAATTCTGTAAGGACCTACATGTCTAGGACTTAGTTTCCATTTCCTGACAAACCTCTTTACCCCTATGTGAAACATTCAGAAAGACACGATCATGTATCTCCAACTCTAAGTCACTTCTTCCCCACATACGCATAGGACTTCTAATGACAATGAGCGGTCTTAACTCTATCTCTAATGAGATGATTTTTTTACATAACTTCCTGAACCGAATCTGGCCCAAGAATTGCTTCTTCACTTGCGAGTGCGATGTAAACCCGTAATGAAGTCCATTTATCACTTAACACATCTATGCAGGAATGTTATTATCTTGATTCATACCTGATGGTTTTTTATGTTCTACCTTAACTTGTTGACAATTAGAACACTTAGCCACAAAATATTCTATGTCCCTTTTGATGTTGTTTTACAAAAATACTTCCCTTAGGTCACGATACATCTTATGGCACCTAGATGCATGGAGTACCTAGAGTTAGGACCCTTTGTAAGAATCTGCTACCTCAACTCACTCTCATTAGGAACATTTAACTGACCTTGGTAATGAAGCACATCATCTCAATCTTTGGGTTAAATATGAACTTTCTGTTGATGGACTACACTTTTCTACTGAAGTAATACATAATAACTATCTTTTTTTACCTTAACCTCCGATACAAATGAAGATTCTAATCTATTCTCAACTAACACACCACTATTTAACATGTATGTAAGGTCAACTCCTAAGCGAGCAAGTTAGTGAACATCTTTTGCTAATTCCTTTCGTTCTTCGTCAACATGTGTTACACTACCCATAGATAGTCTGCTAAGAGCATTAGCTACTATATTTTTTTTACCAGGATGGTAAAGCAAATTCATGTCATAGTCTGTGAGGAATTCAAGACATCATCTTTGACGAAGATTCAACTATTTCTGGGTGAACACATATTGGAGGCTCTTCTGTCTTGTGAACAAATCAACGTGAGCATTATACAAGTAATGTCCCCAAATCTTTAGGCTAAATACTACAGCTACAAGCTAGAGGTCATGAGTTGGGTAGTTCTTCTCATAGACCTTAAGTTGTCTAAAAGCATAATCTATGACCTTACCTCGTCGTATGAACACACAACCTAGGACAACTCAGATGCATCACAATAGATCATAACCATCTAAACTACATGGTAGACTCAAAACGGGAGCTGTAGTCAACCTAGTTTGTTGTTTTGAGAAGCTCTTCACTCATTCATCTGATCGTTGAAACATAACCTTTTTCTGGGTCTACTTAGTAAATGGGGGGAGTTATGGATGAAAATCCATCGACAAATCTCCTGTAATAACTGGACAAACCCAATAAACTTTTAATATCTGGTAGAGGTGGGTCTAGGCCACTATTTCACTCCTATTTTTCTAGAATCCATCGGATTCCATCTCTTGATACCAAATAACGTAGGAAAGCAACTTATTGTAACAAAAATTCTCATTTGCTAAAGTTAGAGAATAATTGTGGATCTTTGAGAGTTTTCGGAACAATATTCAAATGAGTGGCATGCTCCTCCGCATTCCTAGAGTAAATGAGGGTACCATCAATAAAGACGATAATGATCAAGTCCAAATACTGCTTGAACCCCCTATTTATTATATCCATGAAAGTTGCAGGAGCATCAGTTAGTAAAAATGACGTAACTACAAATTCATATTGACCATATCGAGTATGGAAGGTTGTTTTAAGCATGTCACTATATCTGATTCTAAGCTGATTAAAATCGAATCTAAGGTCTATCTTCAAAAAATGACTAGCATCCTTAAGTTGGTCAAACAAGTTATTAATCCTGGGGATATGGTACTTATTCTTGATTGTGACTTTTTTCAACTGACGATAGTTAATGCACATTCCGAGGGAACCATCTTCCTTTTTTCACAAATAGCATTAGACCACCCCATTGAGAGATACTCGTTCTGATAAATCCCTTATCTATAAGGCCTTTCAACTGTTCTTTCAATTCCTTAAGCTCATTGGAGCCATTCTATAAGGGGGAACCGAAATAGGTTGTGTATGTAGAAGGAGATCAATTCCGAAATTGATTTCCCCGATCTTGTGGAAACACTTCTGATAATTGATTTAATACTCGAACTTAATTAAGAGTTGGGGTTTGAGAATTTGAATCCTTTACCCGAAAAAGAAGATAGGCATACCCTTTGGAAATCATTTTTCTGGCTTTAAGGAAAAAGATAAGTCGACCTAAAGGCAGAAGGAGATCAATTCCGAAATTGATTTCCCCGATCTTGTGGAAACACTTCTGATAATTGATTTAATACTCGAACTTAATTAAGAGTTGGGGTTTGAGAGTTTGAATCCTTTACCCGAAAAAGAAGATAGGCATACCCTTTGGAAATCATTTTTCTGGCTTTAAGGAAAAAGACAATTCGACCTAAAGGCACTGAGCTACTACCCTTTCATTCCAAGACTGTCTTGTTTGAGAATTGAAACCGAACAATTATGGTTGTACAATCGACTAAGGCATACCAAGAATGTAACCAATCCATGTCTATAATGATAACAAAGTCTACCATTTTTACTACTACAAGATATGTTCAGGTGACTTACTAAGAGACTGCGATAGGGATATTCATATTACTTCCACCAGCTGATGAAGGTGGTAGGGTTGAAGATCTCTACTGAAACTGTTAGTTACTTCCACACCGTTTTTCTGCGAAGAGTATTCATAGTTCCATGTTCTAGTTTTCTTGTTGTCCTTAGACAGTTCCTAAGTCATAAGCCTAGAGATATTAATATCCTCTAACAACATAGCATTCTAGCACTCTAACTTCAACAAGTCGTATACCCCAAACAAAAACATACTCATTTGTGACATAGGATTGTCAACCATGTGTGGAGCATACCTGGAGATGTTGGTGGACTTCAGCCTATACTCTTGGTCTGACATGGTATCTTGCATCAAATTCATGAACTCCAAAGCTTTTGCCTCTCTCAACTCTTTTGGGAAAAACAAGTCAAAAGAAGCTCCAGAAAAGCACTCCCAAGTTACAGGAGATGCATCTGTATCCCTGTTGTCTTTCCACTGAGTGAACCAAATATGAGCCACATCCTTAAGCTAGTTGGATGATAACTACTATGTCTAAGACAAAAGTGTGTCATATCTCTTCAACAACTTTCACACATATTATGCCTCTAAAATCAACAAGAATCATCTAGGATTATCTCAAGGTAGAATATTTTGAGTTGCGAAAGATGAAAGATTTGGAAACCATCATGGAAAAATAGCAAATAAAATAATATTGAAAACCATTTTTGTGAAGCAACAATAGAAAAATGACAAAAATAAATTTTGCATCACATAGGTAGATATAAAATCTATTTGTAATATCGAATAGGGCATTCAGATTAATTTAATATACACAAAATTCATCATTATAATGTCTCTTAAGTTCTTGCATTTCTATCATTAATTAAAGATATGATGTTCTAGTGACTATTTGTCAATTTGATTTTTTGAGTGTTTCTAAGAACAAAGGTATATTGTTCACCTAATTAACTACCAACGTGCGAGGAATTGGTTGAAATTAGTAAAAATAGAATCAAGTAACATCATAGGTCAACATAATTTCTTTGCATCACTGACTAAACAAGAATTTTTTAATGCTTTTCAGTCATGTAAATGATTTTTGTGAAGGATTCATAAAACTTTTGATAACTATGGAGCAGTGTTGACATCCAATTTTGGACTAACATGTCAAAATTCGTAACTTTAAAGTTATATTTATTCAATACCTCAAAATACATTTTTTTTTAAATTTTAAACAATTTTATCGATATATATTCTTATTTGTCAAAATTTCCAGATTTCTTAGAAGTAAACTTTAATTACATTATTATTTTTTTCACAACCGATTGACTATGTTCAAATATTTTTTCATTTTGATTAAATCCTCATTTTTGTTAAATTGCATTTTTTACATGTTATTAGTGAACACTGTCTAGAAATTCATTCAACTATGGATAAAATATCATAAAGAGATATTTTATTAACTAGTGGTTTCTGCCTATGTTTTTTAGATAATGGTATTGTAATGTTGGTTTTTTTTTTTTAATTTTCTATATACTCTATTTCTTAGTCAATAAGTTAAAGGGTGGTGAATGTTTTGTTTAGATTGGAAGGAGGAATTCATAAATGTGTAAGAAAGCCAAATTTATCTTCCAAGGGTTGCCGCCACCACCCAGCTCAAAATGGCAACCCAAACCACCTGTTTCTCTCCTCTTCTCCACAAGAACACCACCTCAAAACCCCACCGCAAAGCAACACTCTGACAGCAGCTCAAACCATATAAACCAGACATCCAACATTCATTTCCGAACAGTCAATGAATCTCCGACAGAACAACAACAACCGAAAACAACCACACAAAACCTCCAAAATGTTATAGGAGCTTCAAGCTCCACAAACACCACTAGAAATCATTCAACTGACCCACCCTATCCTTATTTCCATTTTCCGGCGAAGCATCCAGAAACCCCACCAACAGAAAACCGAACCCCAATCCCAATCTCCCTCTTCTCTCCATTTTCCGGCGCAACCTTATCGGAGCACCACTTAAAGCGACCTCCATCTTTTCCCCTTGTTTTCTCATTTTTCCAGTGAGCAACAACCAAGCTCAATCATGAATCTCCATGTCCAAATCGTTACCTGGCCCACTTCCTTTTCTTCCTCCATTCCCAACCAAAACCTCACCCAAAAATTGCCTAAACAGACACCAAATGCTGTCAGTCCCATTCCCCTTCCCCTTTCACGTTTTCTCCTTCTTTTTTACAGGTGCTTTGGCTCGAAAACCAATTGTCAAGCTCCCAGACCAGCAAATCAACAAATAACAACAAAAATAGTTCCATTTCCGTCCAACTCCATGAACTCCGTCGAAACTTCAAACACTTTGACAAATAAGAAAACTTCTCCAGTGGTTAGTTTCTTTCATCTGTTCAGTTTTATTTTAATTGTTGATTGATACTCATATATGCTATACTCTTTAATCTAATTATTGGAATCACTTTGGATTTTGGTTTGTTGATACATTTATTTTGGGGTTGATTGTAGTGATTATTATTAGTTGTCTGATGACTTATGTAAATGCTTTATTGTTGTTCTAGTGAGTTTTACATTGTTTTGCTTATGATTTATTTTATTTACTTTACATTGTCTGTTTCGCTAAAAAATAATAAATTATTTACTATTATTGCTATTGGTTGTTTGCTATTGTTTTATTTGTTATACTTTTTTGGATTGTTTTTCTTGCTCTTCTTTAGGTAAGTTGCTATTGATTTTGTGTCCTATTCATTATCAATTTTTATTATTTCTACTTTATTACGTTGTTATAGTTTAAGGTTGTAGTTTACATTATATTGTCTTTCTATAAGTTTTCGCATGATGATATATTTTTTATATGTTATGTTTGGTCCATAAAAAATTCGTTCCATCGGTTTTTGAGGCCTGCCCATTTTCAAAAATGGAAATTAGTTTAAGTTTATATAAATTGTATGTTGAAATTGGCTGATGATGAAATAACAATCGATTTCCAAGATCTCCCATTTATATAAGTTAGATTTTTATTTTAAGTTATTATTTATTTTATTTATCATAATACTTTAACTAAGTGTCTTTACAAGTACACCAGAGTCGCTTTCCATTCAAGGTAATCGGATGGATAGTGAATTTTTTTGTTATTGTGTATATTTTTGATGTTAGGAAAACCATATTGTTTATTGTATTTTCTTAACTTTATTACTTGTATATATTTCATGTTTGTTATACTCGTATACTATTTTATCTCCTCCTCAATTTGAAAAAATTAATTTAGTCGAGAACCCCAGTTGTGGATTTCCAAAAATGTCTAACACCTACCCTTCGGAATAACTTTAACCATTACCTTGAATCTAATGGTTTCAAAAATCATTAAATTGGTTTCCTAGCTTTTTCTATGAATTAGGTGGTGACTCCTTTAAAATTCTTTTATTCTTAAAATTCTTTAAATATTAAATTAATTAATTAATTTTTGTGTCACCACGATGTTTCTCCCAATTTGAATAAAGTAGGGATGTAAACAAGCAACATTATAGAAATTTCTTACTTTCGAAACTACTCAAAAGAGAGAGTATGCAGAATACTGAATTAGGTAAACCAAACAACAACTCTGGAGCAATTAAAATACGTACACAAGGGAAGTAAACAGGCATTTGAAAGTGTACCCTATTATATCTAGCATCTCCTTTGTGAAACAACTTAACTCTCGAGCTCATCAAGCAGAAGATCTATATCAGTTATAACATTCGCGAGTTGTATTGCTATTACTCTAATTTCTATCATATTCCGAGTCAACATGCTTCTCTGTTGATCTAGGAGGCATGAAGTTGTGAACCACTATTCGACCAATCTCCAGAAATTGACAAGGATACTTAATCTTTTGAAATTGGTCAAACAATGTCTCGCAACGTCGTGCCTCCTGGTTCAACAAAGAATCAAGTTGACTCGAAATATGAAAGAAATTAGAGTAAAAAGAATACAACCCGCGATCTTATTAAAATATGTGGTATGATTATAACGTATATAGATCTTCATCTTGACGAGCTCGAGAGTTATGTTCCTTTACACATGAGACGCTAGATTCAATATGGTACCCTTTCAAATGCATGTTTATTTCCATTGTGTAGTATACCTGCGCCGGAGGTGCTTTTTGTTTACGTATTTCAATTTTCTGGTTACTCTTTCTTTTTAGTAGTTTCGAAAGTTAGGATTTTTTGCAATGCTGCATTATTGCTTTTCTTAAGCTTTTCTTTTTTCTATATATTACCGTTATTAAATTTTAGTGTATTGTCTACATTCAATAATTGGTTTGGGTTACGATCCAAATTCTAAGCTTAATAATCACTTCTGTAACTTTTACGGCACCACCACTAATTTAATACTTACTTAAAGGGCTAGACGAGGATCTTAACTTCCACTATATATAGGAATACTAATGTATCAAATCTTTTAATATACAATTTGTATATCGGAAAATGTTACAGTGATTTACAATTCAAAAATATTTAAACAATATATGAAAAAAAATCTAAGACAGAATAAATTAACTCACAGAGTATAGGACAAATGTAAAAAAAATAATTAATTTATTTCAAAAACAAAGATAGAAAAGAAAAGGCATGCATAAGCCACAAAAATGTAAAATACAAGAACAATGTTTTTAATTATTTTGTCCTTCCATTTCACCTCATCTCTTACTCTCGAGCATTGGACGTACTTAACCAATTAAGGTAGAGGGGAATCCTGGATTTGAAGATAGGGGGCACTACTATGAGTTACCCAAGGGTAAGGCTAGGAGTGGTCCAAGGGTAACATTAACATTTTTTGGAGAAGTCATCATAGCCTTTTTTGGAGGATGTATGAAAATTACTTTATTCATATCTAAGGATTTTTCCTAGCCAAACAAAAAAAACTAAAAAAGACCTCTATTTTTGAAGACTCGCTTTCATCATGATTACGAAAAGTCAATCAAAATTCCAAGAGAAACCTTGCACATTAGTAGAACCCTCTAAACGAATTCGATCCTTAGTTCTTGTTTTCTCAGATTGCTTGTTAAAAGCAACTTTAATTGATTGACATTGACTACAAAATATAACATATTGTTGAAACACCTATTGTGGACGATATTTACTTAACCAACATGTAAATTCAATCGTTCCAAACTGTGATTCCTGTCTTAAAACTAGTATTAGTGAAATAAATTACTTGAAATTCCGTCACGACCCGGACCGTCATGATTGGAACCCACACTACAACTTGGTAGGAGAACCACTACTAGAAACCAACCAAAACAATAAATCTAAAAACTAAGACATTTAAGTTACGAAAGAAAGTTAACTAACTAAGATGAGTTCCACGACTAATTAAAGATCTAATAACTAACTTACAATGCGAAAAGTAAACCTAGAATTTGAAAGTTAATGTACCAAAACTAGAAACGAGAACCAAATCTAAGAAGAATGTCTAGTGAACTATCTAACCAACTAAAACAAGCTCTAGTTCTGAAAATGATGGATATAAACTAAAGAGAATTTCATGGTAGCCCAAACAATGTGGCTCACCCTTGAACTCGAAGAGATCACCGATCTCCTAAGTGAGGTCAATCAACAGTTGCGCGAAGATGTCCTGTAGTCAACAAAACTAAGAGCAAGTGCAAAATCAATACACAACCATCGTGTATTAGTAGGATCACGTGTCTATCCCACTAGTGTAACATAAACGTGCAATTAGAACATTATAACACATGCATAAATATCAACATATTCAATATAATCATAAGAATCAACATTATAATTCACATGCTTCATCACTAGTTAGTCCTCTCACGGAACCCAAAGTCAAACTTATAGCATGTCGGAAAGTGGAATCAGATCCCATTTTTATGCCAGAACGTGGCAACCAATCTCAATTAGTATGACGGAATATGACAATTCGATCCAAGTTAGTGTGCCGGAAAGTCAAAGTCGATCCCAATAACATCACAATAATACATCAAGATCATACATTCAAGTCATTATTTTATGGTATCGATATTCATATATCATATTTCAACATCTATGATCAATATTGCAACATGCATACATATACATGTATCACAACGAAACAAAGCAGTTGTATATCACACAATAATAGAATCATAACCATCACCTACCTCGAAACAGCTTGAAACCCTAGACAACTTGATCCTTCCCTTTACGGATTCGTTTAACTTGTTTTTAGTCTACAAACAACAATTTTTATACGGGAATCAATAAGAAAACTGTAAATTCCCGGAAAACTAACAAACTACAAACCCTAGTTTAAAGTCATGACCTCAACAAGTCAATTTTGGGTTCCATCATATGATTCTTCAATAAACCTTTCCCATTAATATTGTCTAAAATGTTCTATGGATCGAAAAATGAATTCGGTCAGTGAAAATCTTACCTCTAGCTTCAAGAATGGTGAAAAATGAGTTTGAATAGCCCAGGGATCGTCTCTTAACTAAAAAAGTCGAAATGTACAAAATAAGGTTGTTCAAGGGTTTTATTTACAAAATTTAAAACACGCCATCACGCTATAGCGGCCCCATCCCGTTGTAGCAGCGTCGCTGCAGCGGCACTAATCCCGCTACAGCGGCACAAAGTGAACCAGTGAGCTCCGCCTCAAAAAACCCCATAATCCTTTGATATCATCTCTGCCTCGCCTGCTGCAGCGACACCTATCCTCTTGTGACTATCCTTCATAGCCGCACTCTCAAATGGCACTATGGATGTCAGATCACCCACACACTTCTTCAACAAATAAATGTGAAAGACTGGATAAACTACTTTTAGTTCTGCTGTCAACTCTAACATATAAGCCACGACCAACCCTATTAAGAATTCTTTAAGGACCTACATGTCTAGGACTTAGTTTCCATTTCTTGACAAACCTCATTACCCCTATGTCAAACATTCAGAAAGACAAGATCATCTATCTCCAACTCTAAGTCCCTTCTTCCCCATATACGCATAGGACTTCTAATGACTATGAGCAATCTTAACTCTATCTCTAATGAGATGATTTTTTTACATAGCTTCCTGAACCGAATATGGCCCAAGAAGTGCTTCTTCACTGGCCCAAAATGACTATGAGCGGTCTTAACTCTATCTGAAATGAGATGGTACTTATTCTTGATTGTCACTTTGTTCAACTGACGATAGTTAATGCACATTCCGAGGGAACCATTTTCCTTTTTCACAAATAACATTAGACCACCCCATTGAGAGATAATCGTTCTGATGAAGCCCTTATCTATAAGGCCTTTCAATTGTTCTTTCAATTCCTTAAGCTCATTAGAGCCATTTTATAAGGGGGAATCGAAATAGGTTGTGTATGAAAAAGGAGATCAATTTCGAAATTGATTTCCCCGATCTTGTGGAAACACTTCTGATAATTGATTTACTACTCGAACTTAATTAAGAATTGTGGTTTGAGAGTTTGAATCCTTAACCCGAAAAAGAAGATAGGCATACCCTTTGGAAATCATTTTTCTGGCCTTAAGGAAAAAGATAAATCGACCTAAAGGCACTGAGCTACTACCCTTTCATTCTAAGACTATCTTGTTTGTGAACTGAAACCGAACACTTATGGTTGTACAATCGACTGAGGCATACCAAGAATGTAACCAATCCATGTCTATAATGATAACAAAGTCTACCATTTTTACTACTACAAGATATGTTTAGGTGACTTACTAAGAGACTGCGATAGGGATATATTTTTATACATGTCAAGCTATAACTGGGTCAACTACTATAGTGGAGACTGAGAAGGGTTCTGAGAGATATTTTAGAATAACATCGAAGTTTACTACTATATAAGGAGTTTCAATAGAACGAGTAGCCCCTGTATCTAAAAATCCATAAACATCAAAATGAAAGACTCGTAACATACAATTGAGCACATCAAGAGAATCTTTCTGGTCCTATTGAGCCTGGAGAGCATACATCCAGTTCTGGTGCGAACCACCACTTGTACTAGATGAAGCACCCTGCTTAGTTGGGCGACTTGTTGGTGCTGCTAGATCTGTAGATTGAGCCCTATTATTTTTATCTCCTTGTCCTTTCTAGAAGAAGGAAATTCTTAAGCCTATGGCTAGACTCACCACAACCAAATAATCCTTCCTTCCCTGCAGGACACACTCCCAGATGGTCCTTACCAGACTTTGGACAAGTTGGGAAAGTCGTGTTGCCTAATTTACTCCCCTGAGACTTAGAGCTTGATGCCTTACTTCTCTAATACGGTCAAAACCTGGGGGATGGGGCACAAGATGATGAAGGTGTTTTGATACGCTCAAATTACACCTCCCTAATGAATTATAAGAGGTCATATAAAGTAAAAAACCCAACTATTAGGTTGCGATCGATCCCACGAGGAAAATGGTTTAGACTTAACTTCAATGTACGATTACTTCTGTTTAGTCAAGTTTTTTCCGAAAATAGGCAATTAAAGGGGGGTTCTATGAAACAAAATTCTTTTAATATCTCTAAATAAAACAAGTAACAGGAGTAAAGCTTTGTTGTTTATCAAGTTGTGAGAGAAACTAGAGTGTAAGTGTTCCCCATAGGTTCAAAACGCCGTATTCCTAGGTATAATAATTCTTCCCTAGTGTTTTGCATGCAAAGTGATAAGTTATGTATCTCTAAATCCTTGGTCTGACATTTAAAGAATTTCACCCAGCACCTTGGTCCGGCTACGTGTGTATAAGGTACTAACGTTTACCTTTACTTTATATTGAGCATCACCTTCGATGTATGACTTAGTTATTACTTCGCACCAATTGATACTAGCCTATTAGATAGTATCCCACTAAATCTATGTTGATAATTGTTTTCTTATTATTACTTCTTTGGTCCCGCAAGTAGCAACAAGGCGAGTTCTAACGCGTGCACTTGTTAAAAAGACTTCTAAACGAAAGAATTATCAATACATGCAAGAACCTATTTGAGAATTGTTATTAAGCAAGGTTTACTTTGTTAATCACCCACGGTTCCCACAACCCTAGTTGTGGATTTAGTTACCCATGCATATAAGAACAAAATTCATAGTTGATAAACAATAAATCATGAACTTACTTTGACAATTCGAAGAAAATCTAGAAATTCAACTTGAAATAACAAGAAATCACTTGAAAACCAAATCCAAAAATTTGAATTAATGCTAAAGTTGCAAAACCCAATCTCCAAAAACAAACTAAGAACAATAGTATTAGAAAGCAAACCCAAAAATGAGGTTTTACACCCTATTTATAGAAAACATTGTCTTAAATTAAAGGAATTAAAATAAGGAAAGTTGTCCATAAACGCGGCTGTAATCGACAACCCCCACAGACGATCCGTCAATGAAACGACGGTCCGTCGACTTCCTCCGTCACTCAAAACTTAGCATCTTTTTTCATCCTTCAACTGGCATCTTCTTTGAATCAATCAACGGACCAATACACGGTCCGTCGATACATCTATGGTTCGTCGATGCCTTCCGTCATTCCATACTTAGACTTTCTTCAACTTCGAGTACTAGACTATCTCTAAACTTAATGACGATTCAACAGGTTGGTATGTTGATCAATCGACGGACCGTCGAATCCTTCTGTAGCCCCACGCTTGGTTAGATTTACCCGAGTTTCTCCAGATGCCTGAACTATCAGTCTACGGTAACCATCTACGGTCCATCAATGGAACGACGGACCGTCGATAGACTTCGTGGGTCACCTCTACACTAAATCTCAGCTGCCTTCTGCGTTTTGGGTTTGGACACCTTTCCTGCAAAACAAAGATAAAAACATGTTAAAACTACTACAAAAATGCTCTAGACACACATCAATCTTAAGGAAAAAACATTGAAAGTACCGTGAAACCACGGTACATGAACGCCCTCAACTTAAATTCGTTGTTTGTCCTCAAGCGACGCACTATGACTCAACACAACACTCTGTACAAAAGTATACTCTTTTACACTTTCGCAATCACATGGCTATCAATCTCAACTTTTTCTTTGCTTTAGTGCATGCTTCTACTCTTAGGTTCGATAAGCTAACTCATGTGGATCAGACCATGACATAAACTCACCATGCACCGACACCTCTACCCTTTTGCCTCTCACCACGGTACCAACTTCCGATATTGCAACTAGTGCCCTCACTTCAAAAGAAATTCTTCTTTTCCGCACAATGATTTTAACTTGGGTACAAGGATCATTATTCAACACCCACGCTCAAAATAAATTCACACCTGGTTAGTACTTGTCGCCATAGTCTTGCCCATATTTTCACTACTTAAGTTCACCACATTAGACTCTAGGATCAGGATAGGACTTTCTTTGCTTGTAACGTAGAATCAGGGTCTAGTATGGTACATATGGGTACATTTTAGTGACTTTTTACCCTCCTTGACATTACGGCTAAGCGTTTGACCTCTTTCATTATCTCTTATGCACTACTTTCTTTTCTTTTCATCTTTACCTTGCTTCCCCCTTTGTTCTTTGTGGAAGTGACTCTTACTTCTTTTTGTTCAACTCTTTTTCTTTCTTTTCTCTTTTTTTTTCTTTCTTTCATTCAATTGATAATTTTGACTGAGTCACCTCTCTTGATCACTTTTTCTTTTCTTTCCACATTACTCTTTTCATACCCACTTTTTGGGTCATCACTCATAATAGCCACCCTCAACTTATGAATTTGCCATGAGTCGAGGTACACATTACCCAAGGTTGGGTCAGGACCAAGAGAAGGTTAGTTTCTGCATTAGCCACCCTCAACTTATGCTTTTGATAAGTTGAGGTGTACATGTCCAAGGAGGGACCAGGGCCAACACATTATACCCAGGGAAGGTGAGTTGGTGAAGAAAAGAAAGGTCTATTATAGGCTCAACATATTTGGATAAAAAAAGGGATAACAATTTCATTTGGTTTACTTTATTTTAGGCTAGATGTTTTCTAATTCGAATAAGGGCCTCTGATCCTTTCCTAGTCATCGAACAAAGATTCCTTTTGCAAGACCAACCGGGCAAGTTCTAGCTAGGTACCAACCGTGGACCAATCAAACTTCCTTACACTCTCTTGACTCCTCATAACCCTATCAGATTGTCAGACACCTAGTTTGAGTGTTCGTTTTAGAGTCATGTAGTGGGTGCATCTCTATGTCATGATTAGAGCCAATACATTCAACTTTTTTGTACCAATTCATGCAAGCATTTTCTTAGAACGAGATATCATTCATGCTTAGCCATCATGCTTCATTTCATGCTTTCATACTTTGTACAAGTTACAACATGCCGGTTCAACAGTAAAGTAATCAGTCTCTTGGGGCAAAAGAACACAAGTAAGAGAAACTCGAAGAGAGGATCCTGAGTTGGGCTACTCAGACTTCACCCTAATACTCACTTTCCATTTTCCCCACCCCAACAAAATAGCATGAAATTGTCTCCAATGCATAAAAAGTATAAAGAAATGGTGGTAGGTGAAGCAAACCTGAGGCGCATAGCACATATAATCAACAAGCAGGCAGGTTTAGTTTCCCTAAACCCGCAACATCAGTAGTAGGGTCACCCTCAGTGGTGCCCACAACAATCTCTGCACCATCAGTGGTGCTCCTATCAATAACCACAGGTTTGGAACTAGATGCCAGCAGCTAACTCTCGAGCCCTCATCTGACGGGTCTCCTCATCAATTAAAGAGGTTCTCCTCGCAGCCTCAAGGTGTGTCCTGTCCTTCTTCCCCGCACGGGCCTTCTCTCCCTCAGTGGTGAGGCTATAATGGTGCCTCTTGACACGACCATATGGCTCAGGCGGTGGTGCAGTAGGGGCTGTGAACAGTGCAGCTAGCATTGTGTCCTCCGCTAGCTCGACGGGTGCAATCTCAGGCTCAGGCCCCCTCATCTCCAGGATGCTGTGAACATCGCCTGCAAACTCTCCACAGCCTCCTGAAGAGTAGTCAAGTCAAAAGTGGGGGATGGGCATGCAAGAACCCGCAACTAGAATGCATCAGGCACTGGTTAACCGCTTGAATATTCTGCTCAGTCTGCTGGGCCACACTCTTCTCAATCCGGTCCTCAGCCTCGGCAATGGATTTCTGCATCTAAGGCTGGATATGATGCAGCAGGGTGGACATCTGGGCCTCTAACTTCTGGACCCTTGCTATCGGGACCAGTGCTGCAGACGGTGGAGTCGACCAGGAGGAATTGGGTGCTCAACTAGAGCCATGGGCGGACTCGTCCTGGGTAGTGTCAGTGGTCTCTGAAGTGGTAGGATCAGCCCATTGGGTTAACTCTACCATATTCGCTAAATTTTCACTCAGCGGCTGCAACTCAACTCTAGGCCCGCTCCGCGGTGCCACCACATTGGTCTTATCCCTGATTAGACCTATATCAATAGTCCCAGCTGGAGTACGGAGGGCATCACGGTGCCAAACAGGCACTCCGGCATCTCTGCATAAGTGGAAGATCATACAGCCGATAGGATAAGTATTAGAGGTCTTAAAAGCTCTATTATGTATTACTGAGATCAATAATTTTGCGAAGTCGATATCCAACTGATGTACCGTGGTTTCACGGTATTTCTAATGTTTTTTCCTTAAGTTTAGTGTCTGTCAAAAGCCTTTTTGTGTTGATTTTTATGTAAGTTTCTCTTTGTTTGCAGAAAATCTGTCCAAGGATGAACGCAAAAGTTTTTGAGAAAGAAATGCAATACCACCTACGGAACTTATGACGGTCCGTCGAGGCTGTGACGGTTCGTAGGTGGCATCGTAGTGAGGAGAGAAGCTGCTGAAGGAAGATGGGGAAGTCTGACCAAGTGTGGGATTACGGAAGTCCATGACGGACCGTCATAGCCACGACGGTCCGTCCTGCTTGTTCGTCGTGATGATCAAAGAAGTAGTCCCAGTACCCAAATTCCAAGAAGTTCAAGTATTTTGGAACGGAGACCCTCGACGGACCGTTGTGCTCAAAACGGTCTGTCATTACCTGTCCGTCGAGGGGAATGAAGAAAGAAGCAGAAGAATGTGTGAAGTATGGGACGACGGAGGCCATGACGGTTCGTCGTGTCCATGATGGTCCGTCACGTGGTCCGTCGACCCAGACGCGTTTGGACAGATTTTTAGTAAATAGAATCCTTCTTTGATTAGGTTTTGTTTTTATTATAAATAGTTTGAAAAACCTCGTTTTTGGGGTTAGACTTTTTGATAATTTTTAGTTCTCTTGTTATAGTATTGAACTCTCAGTTTTTGGAATTAAGATACTTTTTCCGGATTTGATTGTTGGGAATTTTGTTGATTAATCAAGTTAAATTCGGGAATTTATTCGTTCTCATAAAAGTAAATGCATGAATTCTTCCATTAACAATATGAATTGTGTAATTATGAACATGGGTAACTAAACCCCATAGCTAGTCTTGCATGTATTGATAATTCTTCCGTGTAGAAGTCTTTTTAACGGATGGCCAAAGTTAGAACTCGCCTTAATGCTACTTGCCGGACCAAGGAGGTAGATAATAAGAAAAGAATTATCAACATAGATTTAGTGTAGACTATCTAATAGGCTAGTATTGGTTGGTACGAGTTAATAACTTAGTCAAATATCGAATACAATGCTTAATATGAGGTAAAGATAAGGGTTAGTATAGCAACAAACGTAGCCGGACCAAGGTGCGGAGTGAAATTCTCTAGATGCCAGACCAAGGATTTAGAGATACATAACTTATCAGTTTACATGCAAGATATTAGGATAGAATTGTTATAGTTAGATTTACCAAGTTAGGAACCAGTGGGGAACACTTAAGCCCTAGTTACTTTTATAATTTGATTAAACTCCAAAAGCTGAATCTGTTAGTTGTTCATTTTTATTTAGTTAATCATTTTCATTAATTTAGAAATAAAACCCCCCCTTTTTGTCTTTTGTTTTCTCGGAAGATAGTTGGCTACATAATAGTAATAATAGAATAAAGTTTAGTCTGAACTATTTTCCTTGTGGGATCGATCCCAACCTCATCAGTTGGGTTCTTTACTTGATACGACCGCTTTACTTCTTATTTGAGAAGTAAGTTTGAGCGTATTAGACCTGAATGAACAACAAGTTGAGAGTTTGGTGAAAGTGCTACAAAGGTTCAAAAGAGCTGGGTGGACTATTGCGGACATTATTGGGATCCCTCCTGGTATTTGTTCTCATAAAATGCAACTCATGCCCGATCATAAGCCAAGTATTGAGCACCAGAGACGCTTAAATCCACCTATGCAAGAGGTCGTGAAGAAGGAAATCATAAAATGGTTGGATGCTGGAGTAATATATGCGATCGCCGATAGTAGTTGGGTATGCCCTGTTCAGTGTGTACCTAAGAAAGGGGGAATGACTGTGGTCCCCAATGAAAAAAATGAACTTGTTCCAATGAGATCGGTGACTGGATGGAGGGTGTGTATGGATTACCGGAAATTAAATGCATGGACCGAAAAGGACCATTTTCCCATGCCCTTCATGGATCAAATGTTGGATAGACTCGCTCGAAAAGGGTAGTACTGTTTTCTTGATGGTTATTCGGGGTATAATCAGATTTCTTTTGCACCAAAAGATCAAGAGAAAACCACTTTTACTTGTCCATATGGGACCTTTGCGTTCAAGAGAATGCCGTTTGGGTTGTGCAATGCACCCGCCACATTTCACAGATGTATGATGTCAATATTCTCCGACATGGTGGAAGATACTATTGAGGTTTTTATGGATGATTTTTCTATGGTTGGTGAATCATTCGAGTGGTGTTTGAGCCATTTATCTGAGGTTCTTAAGAGATGTAAAGACGGCAATTTAGTACTCAATTGGGAAAAATGCCACTTTATGGTGAAAGAAGGTATTGATTTGGGCCATCACATTTCAGAAAAGGGCATAGAGGTTGATCGAGCCAAAGTCGAGGTAATAGAGAGACTTCCACCGCCTATCTCTGTAAAAGGTGTGAGAAGCTTTCTTGGGCATGTAGGTTTTTATAGGAGATTCATCAAAGATTTCTCAAAAATTGCACATCCGTTGTGCAAACTGCTGGAGAAAGATTGTAAATTTTATTTTGATGAATCCTGTCTTAAAGCATTCGGCGAGCTAAAAGAAAAATTGGTATTTGCACCTATCATTATTTCTCCGGATTGGAGAAGTCCATTTGAGGTGATGTGCGATGCGAGTGGGGTTGCCCTTGGTGTGGTATTGGGACAAAGAAGGGACAAAATCCTTCATCCCATTTACTATGCTAGTAAAGCCCTCAATGAAGCTCAGAAGAACTATACAGTAACTAAACAAGAGTTCCTTGCAGTAGTATTTGCTTTTGAAAAATTTCGCTCCTATTTGCTAGGTACTATAGTTATAGTGCATACTGACCATTCATCCCTGAGATATTTGATGGCAAAGAAGGATGCAAAACCGAGGTTGATTCGTTGGGTAATACTACTGCAAGAATTTGACTTTGAGGTAAGGGATAGAAAAGGGACCGAAAATCAAGTTGCTGATCACTTGTCCCATTTGGAAGATGAAGCTATGAGAGAGTTGGGGGATAAGACTAATAATGATGACTCGTTCCCCGATGAGCATGTATTGGCTGCCTCACAAGACTTGATTCCATGGTTTGCAGATTTTGCGAACTACTTAGCTAGTGATATTGTTCCATCGGACTTGTCCTTTCATCAAAGGAAAAAGTTCATGTACGATGTGAAGAAGTTCATTTGGGATGAACCATACTTATATAGGAGCTGTGCTGATGGGCTTATTCGGCGTTGTGTGCCAGAAGTTGAGATGTTGAGTGTTTTGGAGGCATGACATTCCTCACCCTTTGGTGGACATCATAGTGGTATCCGGACTGCTCATAAGATCTTACAATGTGGTTACTATTGGCCAACTATTCATCAAGATGCTCATGAGTGCCAAAGAGATGGCGGCATTTCAAGAAAGCAAGAGCTCCCTCTAAACCCCATTCTTGTGATTGAGTTATTTGATGTTTGGGGTATTGATTTTATGGGTCCGTTTGTGAGTTCTCATGGAATGAAGTATATTTTAGTAGCAGTTGATTATGTATCTAAGTGGGTGGAAGATATCGCCCTCGCGAACAATGAGGGGAAGAATGTCACTGTGTTCTTGAAAAAGAATATATTCTCTCGATTTGGTACCCCACGGGCAATTATTAGTGATGGGGGATCCCACTTTTGCAACAAATTATTCAAGGGATTATTGGAGAAATATGGGGTTCGCCATAATGTGGCCACTCCTTACCATCCTCAAACTAGTGGGCAAGTTGAAGTATCAAATAGGGAGATCAAACAGATTTTGTCAAAAACAGTGAACGCTAGCAGAACAAATTGGTCAAGGAGGCTTGATGATGCTCTTTGGGCCTACCGGACAGCGTATAAGACTCCCATAGGTATGTCCCCATACCAACTTGTATATGGGAAAGCATGTCATCTTCCGGTTGAATTAGAGCATAAAGCCATGTGGGCTATGAAGAAGTTAAAAATGGACTGGAACGAAGCTGCAGAACAACGGTTAAATGGGTTAAATGAACTCGATGAATTTCGCCTAAAAGCTTATGAAAGCTCAGCCCTCTACAAAGAAAAGATGAAGAAGTACCATGACCTAAAAATCGAGAAATGAGAGTTTATGATTGGGGATTCGGTGCTTTTATTCAACTCTAGATTGCGCTTATTTCCGGGCAAACTCAAGTTCAAATGGACTGGCCCTTACTTGATCACCCAACTATTCCCTCATGGAGCGGTTGAGTTGGAAAACAAGGAAGGTGTGCGGTTTAAGGTGAACGGACAACGTCTAAAAATCTATATAGGTCATGCGGAATCGGCGAATGAGGTGATTGAGGCATATCATCTTGATGAAGTCTGAGTAATCGAGTGTCCTCAGTCGTGCCGCGACGTTAAATCAGGCGCTGGTTGGGAGGCAACCCAATATGTATCATCTAACCACTTTATAGTTTTCTTTCTAGTAACGGTAGCATTTTCTACTAATGGGTTGTCAATTTTCAGGTAGCACATCTCCAGGAAGTTCTGCAGAAAATTACTCTGCCACATTCTCTGACGGATACATCGATGGACCGTCACGCCTGTGACCGACCGTCGCATTACTCCGTCGTGCCAGGTACGTTCTTGATTTTTTTTTTGAAAAATTAGGGCACTTGTGACGGAACCTATGACGGACCGTCACAGCTGTGATGGACCGTCATCGGGGTTTCGTCACTTATTACCCAGCAACCCGACCCGACCCGGCTAAGGAATTTTAAAAGTTTTAAAACCTTTTTAAACTCCCCACCCCTTCATTAAACCGTTTCTTTCCCTCTTTCTGCCATTTCCTCCCCTTTCAACATCCTTCCCTTCCCAAATTACCCACATTCTCCCTTTCCCCATCCCAAATCTCCTTTCTTGGTCGGAGTCTGCTGCTGTGATTCTCAGTTTTCTTGTTGGGTGCCATCACTTCCGTGTTGTTTTCTCCTCTTCCAAGGTATGTCTTTCTGAACTCTACCCATTTACTCTTCATTTTGGTTTTTATTTACTATTAGCATGTGGGTCTTTGATCTTTGACCATATCTTGTCTAACCTAGGTTATTAGTCCCATGAAATTCCTTGATAAAACTCGAGAAATTAGGGCTTTAGACTTGTAAATTTGATAGGTATTTAGGTTAAAGAGCGTTAGGGAAATGTTGGGTCTTTGGTTGAATCACATGGGTTGATTGTGGCATCCCCAGTTCTGTCTCTGAATGACAGAACGAAACCCCGATGACGGACCGTCGTAACCACGACGGACCGTCATAGGGTCCGTCCCAACACCCCACAACTTGTTTTCTCCAAGTGTCCACCAACGAATACATGTGACGGACCGTCATGCCCATGACGGTCCGTCCTGCACAACCGTCTTGGTTGTCAAAGACCCCTGTCCCAAGGTCTCAATAATTTTTCCAAGTGTCCACTGACGGACACATGTGACGGACCGTCATACCCACGATGGTCCGTCCTGCACAACCGTCGTGATGGTCAGAGACCCCTGTCCTAAGGGTCTCATCACTTTTTCTAAGTGTCCACTGACGGACACACGTGACGGACCGTCATACCCACGACGGTCCATCCTGCACAACCGTCATGACGGTCAGAGACCCTTGTCCTAAGGGTCTCAACACTTTCTCTAAGTGTCCACTGACGGACACACGTGACGGACTGTCATACCCACGATGGTCCGTCCTGCAGAACCGTCGTGACGGTCAGAGACCCCTGTCCTAAGGGTCTCAACACTTTTTCTAAGTGTCCACTGACGGACACACCCACGACGGTCCATCCTGCAGAACCGTCGTGACGGTCAGAGACCCCTGTCCTAAGGGTCTCAACACTTTTTCTAATTGTCCAATGACGGACACATGTGACGGACCGTCATACCCACGACGGTCCGTCCTGCAGAACCGTCTTGGTTGCCAGAGACCCCTGTCCCAAGGGTCTCAACACTTTTTCGAAGTGTCCACTGACGGACACATGTGACGGACCATCATGCCCACGATGGTCCATCCTGCACAACCGTCTTGGTTGTCAGAGACCCCTGTCCCAAGGGTCTCAATAATATTTCTAAGTGTCCACTGATGGAAACATGTGACGGACCGTCATGCCCACGACGGCCCGTCCTGTACAACCGTCGTACCAGTCAGAGACCTTCTTTCTGAGAGTCTATATTGTTAAGTATTACATCACGGACCCCATGACGGTCCGTCATACTCACGACGGGCCGTCACCAGGTCCGTCGTGCCTTACTGCTACTACAGAGCTGTTATTACTGCTTTGAATTTATGTGTATTTTGTCTCATTTTTTTCTTGTCATGTTTGCTCCTTCTAGTACTAATGATGATTCTTTACAGGTACTACCTCTCATGGCACCTAAACAAGATCGCGTTTACGCACGTGAGCGTTCCAAATCTGTCGCCCCATCTGCCCGACTGGTGATAGGCTCTGATGATGAGCATGATCCCGAGTACGTGCCCCCAGGCACTGCTACTACACCACGAGCTCCACATGCACCGAGAGTCACGCCCAAGAAGGTGGCGTCCGGCGTAGTCACTGCCTCCAGTCTAATGAGGAGCGCACACTGACCGGCACACCTTCTGGGTCAGCTGCTCCAGACGAAGGAGCATCTGGCTCTTTAGGAGTTTCGTGGTCAGAGGAAGCCTCCGGGTCCACAGAAGCCTCTGCACCCGCCACAGCTACACAGTCTGCCTCGGCTGATGAGGCTGACAGCACTGACTCCACTCCTGGCTGACCAACTGGAGTTCCTGCCCCGGTTGCCGACCAGCCCAACCGGTGGTGTGTCGACGGGCAATACCAAGTATACTTAGACGCCAAGGTTTTCAATGACAAAGGCGTCATGACACTGACCCTTAGACTGGAGAGGCGGGTCCTTACGGGAAGTCTCCCCACCATGCCGGATATTCACACTCTCTTCACCAGACACCGGCTTGAGTAGACGGCTTGTTCTTTGGGCCGCTACAGTGAGGAGTTAGTCCAAGAGTTCTATGCGTCTTATGTGGCCACTCTCCGATCACAGATAGATAGGCGGGCTGCCCCCGCCAAACAGGCCCCACTTGAGCCCATCCGAGTACGCGGCATACAGGTCGACATCTCTCTGCTAGCCATCCACCGATATCTGTACGGCAAGGATGTTGATACCACCAGGACACCACTCACCGTCGAGTTCCACTATCGGTGGCAAATTGTTAAAGAGGGTCGGTTCTTACGTGAGCCATCGCTGAGAGAGACCACCAAGAGGTGGATGGCCCAGCACTTGTCTATTGATGGAGAGGCTGCTGATTGGGTCATGGAGCCAAAGGGAGCCATCAGGAAGGCCAACTTGACCTCTACGGCCAAGTTTCTTTGGTTGATAGTCCGCCACTGCCTTTCCCCCACTGCTGCTGATAATATAGTCACATGGGATCGTGCGGTTCTGATGGCCGCAATGATGGCAGGGTTCGAGGTCGACTTCGCTTGGCTTCTACAGGCGGTCATGCACGAGAGGGCCTTCAAGGTCACCACGACTTACCCTTTTCCTTGCATGGTTTTCTCTTTATGCAGATCCGCAGGTGTGCCCATTTGGCACATTGACCAGCTCAGGACCGCGTAGGGAAATGTTGACATCGGCCTCATCAGGGATGAGGCCAATGAGTTGGCTCCATGCAGAGGGCCCCGCCCGGAGGTGGTCCCACTTGGTGAGAAACTGGCAGATACCATAGAGCATGCTCATGTGGCTTCCCAGGCTGCTTCTGCACACACTGACACTACCCCGGTCGAGTCTATCCCGGGTAGTAGCACTGCCCCGAGCTCCTCTCGGTCGGCTCCTTCCGCCACTCTGGTCCCACTTGCTAGGGTCCAAAAACTCGAGGCACAGATGGCTACACTTCTGCATCACATCCAGCCTTGGATGCAGAGGTCTATTGCTGAGGCAGAGGAGCGCATGGAGCGCAAGATGGCACAACACACAGAGAGGAAGATCGCAGAGGTACATCAGCGCTTAGACGCTTTTGAGTTGCGAGTGCTAGACCGACCAGCACCTCCGGTGGACATGTCGACCCTTCAGGCTGCGATTGAGAGTCTGCGGGCTGATCTTGATACGATCTTAGAGGCGAGGGTGCCTGAGTCTGAGGCCCTTTCTGCAGAGCCTGCTGAGGATACAGCGATGGCTGCTCTTTTTGCCACTTCTGATGTTCCACCACCTCCCCCACGAGAGCATGCCAAGAGATGCAGGGGTCGAGAGGAGGATGAGGCTAGGGCAAGGAAGAAGGAGCGCCGTGAGATGGAGGCTGCGAGGAGAGCCTCGATTGCTGACGAGGAGGCCCGTACGTTGAGGGTTGTAGAGTTAGCTGCCGGGGCGTCTAGCTCCAGAATTGTAGATACTGTGGGAGGCACTACTGATGGTGTTGTTGATGCTGAGGACACTACTGAGGGTGTCCAGACTACGCAGGGAGTGGGTTCCGGTGAACCAGACCCACCAGCTTGCTGATTGCCGGCGCTTAGCGCCTCAGGTTTGCTTCACTTACCTTTTGCGTATTTTAGTTTTTTTTATACATTGGGGACAATTGCATATCTTTTTTGGGGGGTGGGGTAAATGGAAAGTGAGTACTTGGGTGAATTCTGAGTAGCCCAAGTTCACGATCCTCTCTTGGGGTTTTCTTGTCTGTGTTCTTTTTCCCCAAAAGACTGATTACTTTTATTGTTGAACCGGCATGTCATATCTTATGTACATAGTATAAATCTGAAGCATGATGGCCAAAACAAATATGATATCCCGATAATCAAAATAATGCATGACTAGGCATAGTAATTGATAATTGTGTGGTTTGAAACATGAAATAAAGATACACTACTGCATGATCCTGAATCTAAGACTCGAATTAGGTGTCTAATAATCTGGGAATGTAAGGAATGTCAAGTGAGTGTGAGGTGAATTCGAATGTCCACCATCAATACTGAGCTAGAACTTGCCTGGTTAGTCCTGCTAAAAGTGAGTCAAATCAAACAATTAGGAAAGGATCATAGGCCTTTGTTCGAAATAGTCAATCTTAAGCGTAAAAAAAAATAACAGAAAACCAAATGAAGTTAACCCTTATTGATCCAAATGATTTGAGCCTAAAAATAGATCTTTCTTTGTCATCCCAACTAATCTTTTCGGAGAACAATGTGTTGGCCCTGGTCCCTCCTTGGACATGTGCACCTCAATTTATGCTAAAAAAGCATAAGTTGAGGGTGGCTAGTGCAGAAAGCAGCCTTGTCGTGGCCCTGACCCAACCATGGGTATTGTGAACCTTAACTCATGGCAAAGTCATGAGTTGAGGGTGGCTGTTATAAGGAATACTCCGGAAAATTGGGGTTAAAAAAAAGTGACTAAAAATATAAAAAAAATAATAATAAAAATAAAAGAGAAAAGTCACTCACATATAAGGATGAGAAAGGGAAAGCAGCAAGGTAAAAAGAAAATTGAGAAATTGGGCAAAATAGAATGATAAAAAGGTAGTGCGTTTAGTCGATATGTCAAGGAGGGCAACAAGTCACTAAAATATACCTAAATATACCTACCTGACCCTGAGCCTATGTTACAAGCTAAAAAGTCCTATTGTGATCCTAAGAGTTGTATGGCAAACTTAAAGTGGTGAAAATAAGGGCAAGCCTATGGCAATATGTATAAATGAGTTGTGAATTTGTTCTGAGAGTGAGTGTCGAAAAGTGATCCTTATACTCAAACTAAAATCATTGTGTGAAAAATGAGGATGTTATTTGAAGTGAGGACAGCAGTTGCAACACCGAAAATATTAGCACCTCGGTGAGAAATTGAAGAGGATAGGTGTCATTGCGTAGTGAGTCTGTGTCATGGTCTGATTCTACACAAGTCAATGCCTAATAGTGATACCATGCATGAACATAATGAGAATGATCGGGATTGATAGCCAAATGATTGCGAAAGTTAAAATATGGATACTCTTGTACAAAGATTTTGTAGTGAGTCATAGTGCGTCGCTTGAGGACAAACAACAAATTTAAGTTGAGGATGTTGATGTACCGTGGTTTCACGGTATTTCTAATGCTTTTTCCTTAAGTTTAGTGTGTGTCGAAAGCCTTTTTGTGTTGATTTTTATGTAAGTTTCTCTTTGTTTGCAGAAAATCTGTCCAAGGATGAACGCAGAAGTTTTTGAGAAAGAAATGCAGAAGAGACCACCTACGAAACTTATGACGGTCCATCGAGGCTGTGACGGTCCGTAGGTGGCATCGTAGTGAGGAGAGAAGCTGCTGAAGGAAGATGGGAAAGTCTGACCAAGTGTGGGATTACGGAAGTCCATGAGAGACCGTCATAGCCATGATGGTCCGTCCTGCTTGTTCGTCGTGATGATCAGAGAAGTAGTCCCAATACACAAATTCCAAGAAGTTCAAGTATTTTGGAACGGAGACCCTCGACGGACCGTCGTGCTTAAAAGGGTCCGTCATACCTGTCCGTCGAGGGGAATGAAGAAAGCAGCAGAAGAATGTGTGAAGTATGGGACAACGGAGGCCATGACGGTTCGTCGTGTCCATGACGGTCCGTCACGTGGTCCGTCGACCCAGACGCGTTTGGACAGATTTTTAGTAAATAAAATTCTTGTTTGATTAGGTTTTATTTTTATTATAAATAGTTTGAAAAAACTTATTTTTTGGGTTAGACTTTTTGATAATTTTTAGTTCTCTTGTTATAGTATTGAACTCTCGATTTTGGGAATTAAGATACTTTTTCCGGAATTGATTGTTCGGGATTTTGTTGATTAATCAAGTTAAATTCTGGAATTTATTCGTTCTCATAAAAGTAAGTGCATGAATTCTTCCATTAACAATATGAATTGTGTAATTATGAACATGGGTAACTAAACCCCATAGCTAGGGTTGTGGGAACCATGGGTGAATAACAAGGTAAAATCTAACTAAAATAATAATTCTAGAATGGTGTCTTGCATGTACTGATAATTCTTTCGTGTAAAAGTCTTTTTAACGGATGGCCAACATTAGAACTCGCCTTAATGCTACTTGCCGGACCAAGGAGGTAGATAATAGGAAAAGAATTATCAACATAGATTTAGTGTAGACTATCTAATAGGCTAGTATTGGTTGGTACGATTTAATAACTTAGTCAAATACCGAATACAATGCTTAATATGAGGTAAAGATAAGGGTTAGTATAGCAACACACGTAGGCGGACCAAGGTGCGGAGTGAAATTCTCTAGATGCCAGACCAAGGATTTAGAGATACATAACTTATCAGTTTACATGCAAGATATTAGGATACAATTGTTATAGTTAGATTTACCAAGTTAGGAACCTGTGAGGAACACTTAAGCCCTAGTTACTTTTATAATTTTGATTAAACTCCGAAAGCTGAATCTGTTAGTTGTTCATTTTTATTTAGTTAATCATTTTCATTAATTTAGAAATAAAACCCCCCCTTTTTGTCTTTTGTTTTCTCGGAAGATAGTTGGCTACATAATAGTAATAATAGAATAAAGTTAAGTCTGAACTATTTTCCTTGTGGGATCGATCCCAACCTCATCAGTTGGGTTCTTTACTTGATACAACCGCTTTACTTCTTATTTGAGAAGTAAGTTTGAGCGTATCACCAACCCGGCCACCAAGGCTGCTACTAATACCGTTCTATCCCATGTAAGAATGTTATCTGCTGTCGTCGGAGATAGGCGGTGGCGGACTAACAGCCAGAAGAAATTGGTTGTGAAGGTGAGGTTGGCCTTTTTGATAAGGCCTTCGGGGTCTAACACCCAGTCTGCTCCCTCACCGTCAATGGACAGGTGTTGTGCAAGCGACCTCTTGGTGGTATCTCTCTAATCTACGGTCCTCTGAAACTGGTCACTCTTGACCATACCCCACCTGTAATCAAACTCCGGAGTAAGGGGTCCCAAGTAACATCAGTGGACACACCGTATAGGAAGCGGCGGATGGTAGTAGGGGAAATGTCCATCCGACAACCTCAAATAGAACCTGTGTGAGTGGGTCCGGCTTGGCGGGTCACGCCCGACTTTTCCAAAGAACCTCTGAGAGTCGCCACATATGAGGCATAGAACTCTCGAACAATCTTCTCGCTATAGGACCCCAGATTCCTAGCCATCCACTTGATCCTGTAACAGGTGAATAATCTATGCACATTAGGGACTGTGTGAAGTCTCCATATAAGAACTCTTCGCTCGACTGTCACCAACCGGGTCATCATCCCCCCTATCATTTAGAACCTTTGAGTCCCTGTAGACCTGATATAGATCATCTACGCACCACCAATTTGTCTCCTCAGGAACCGGTGCAGGAACATCATCCTGGGTGCCGGAGAAGACTAGCGAACTATGAGCCTCATCAGACGAGGCTTGGCGTGCATGTACCTCTGGGTGAGTGGTTCCAGGTGATTCGAAACTGGAGGCAGTGGTCTCATTCGACCCCGTAGAGTGGGCCGACTCTGAACCTGTTGCCGCTTCGGAGTCACACGCTTTTCAGAACTGGAGGCAAACCCACACGGTGTGCCGGTCAGTGTACGCTCCTGATCAGACTGGGAGGCAGTGACTACGGTGGAAGACACCGTCTGGGGGTTACCAAGTGGCTCGTGCAGCTGGTGTAGGGGTACGGGTGCCTGGGGCCACATATTCAGGATCCCACTAATCGTCAGACATGTCAATCAGTCGATAGGATGGTGCCACGGACTTGGACCTGCCCCTTGAATAAACGATGTCTGGTTTTGGGGCCATATGTACATGTAAAGCAGTAGTTAGTCTCATATAAATCTTACTACACACAAAAAATAAACAAAACAGATAAAGGAAACACAAAGCACATTCCAGTTCAGACCTGTAGTACTGGTTGACGGGCACTATCGATGGTCTGTCGATAGTGTCCGTCATTGGACACTTAGGAATTATTTAGATTCTTCATTCTACAGACCTCTCAGTTGGAAACTACGGACGTGTAGAACAGCCCGTCGATCAATCGATGAACCGTAGTCTACTTATGCCGTCTACTTACGCCGTCTTACACTTAGAATAATTTTTAAAATCTCTCAAAACAGGGTCTCAATTGGAAACGACGGACGTGCAGAATGGTCCGTCGATAAATCGACGAACCGTAGTCCACTTCCGTCATCTTAGAGTTAAACAATTTTAAGGTTGCTTAATCGACGGACCCCATCGACGGCCCATCAAAGAATCGACTGTCCGTCGACGGGGTCTCGCGTTGTTGGCCTGAGACTGATTTAAGGCCATGTTTCTATTATCACATTTTGACACCTTTTAGACCCGCACAAGTTTACCGAACACCTAACAACCATTAAAAGACAAGTTCTTCATCCTTAGGGTTTTGATTTCGCAAAGTTCATGCTCGAATTCAAGGATGCTACAAAACCCTAAGTCGAAAAGTCTATAAACTTATTTTAAACAGATCACACCGCTACCCATTCACTTTCGATCATTCTAAGGGACATTTTACCCACATTTTAACAAGCACAAGCATACAATTTTGTCCCTAAGTCAATACCCACATTCTAAGTTTCGTTTCCAACAGCAAATAAACGAGAATTCATCAAGCAAATGGAATCAAAATACCTAAAGATCGTAATGGAATGAATGGGAGGGTGATCTTCGCAACAACCTATGTGCACGACCTTGAATACCGACCGGATAAAACGATAGGAACCAAGTAGAATTTGTGAAGAAGAGGGTTTTGGGAATTTGGGAGAATTTGGAGGTTAAGTGAATCTGATGAATTTGGAAGGGACAAATATGGTGTTGTGATGAGAAAGGAAGGAAATAAGGGAGGGGAAACGGTTGGGAAAAGAATTTGAAAAGATTTTGGAGGTTAATGAACGTTTTTTTCTTTTAATATAACCGGACGTGTCGGGTCGGGTCATTGTCTCTTTGGACTGATAAAACCCCATCGATGGTCCGTAAGTCAGTCGACGGATCGTCGATTGAAACGTCGATTGCTAAACAACTTAGACAAAATTTCAAGACATACATGGGACCTAAGGAAACCATCGACGGTCCGTCATTTGAACGACGTCCCGTCGATGGGGGCCCTAGATCTGTGCACCAGACCATTTTCTGCAGAATTCTAGTTTTGGTCCCTGCACAATGAACACCTATTAAGATATTCTTTTTGTGTTTTTCTGGACACTTTTGAGACCCGGACACTAAACTAATCTCTAGCCAACACAAAAAAAATACAGCATGAGGATGAGTAAAACAAAATGAAACAAGAGAATGCAACTATTCCTACAAAGAAAAGAAAAACCTATTTTTTGCTAGAGGATACACCTTGGGTTGCCTCCCAAGAAGCGCTTTATTTAACGTCACGGCACGACGCAAGATCATTGATTACTCAAACTTCATCAAGGTGATATGCCTTAACCACTTCATGCACACTCTCTGCATGCCCTAGGTAGATCTTAATCAGTTGCCCGTCGACAGTGAACTTTGCACCCTACTTGTTCTCCAACTCAACCGCTCCATGTGGAAACACTTTAGTGATAAGGAATGGTCTCGTCCACTTGGACATGAGTTTGCCCGGAAACAAGCGTAGCCTAGAGTTGAATAGAAGCACCAAGTCCCTAACCGCAAATTCTCGCTTTTCAATCTTTTGGTCATGGTACTTCTTCATCTTTTCGTTGTAGATTGCTAAACTTTCATACGCTTTTAGGCGAAACTCATCAAGCTCATTTAACCCATTAAGTCTATGTTCCACTGCTTCATTCCAATCCATCTTCAGTTTCTTCATTGCCCACATGGCTTTGTACTCTAACTCAACTGGCAAGTGACAAGTCTTCCCATATACAAGTTTGTATGGACACATACCTATAGGGGTCTTGTATGCAGTCCGTTAGGTCCAAAGAGCATCATCAATCCTCCTTGACCAATCCGTTATATTAGCATTTACCATTTTCGACAGAATTTTATTGATCTCCGATTGGACACCTCAACTTGCCCACTAGTCTGTGGATGGTACTGAGTGGCCACATTATGGCGAACCCCATATTTTTCTAAAAGCCCTTTGAACAACTTATTGCAAAAGTGAGACCCACCATTACTAATGATGGCCCTAGGTGTGCCAAATCTGGAGAAGATGTTCTTTCTCAAGAACGCGGTGACACTCTTCCCTTCATTGTTAGAAATTGCTATAGCTTCAACCCATTTTGACATGTAGTCCACCGCCACAAGTATACATTTCATCCCATGAGAACTCACAAATGGTCCCATAAAATCAATGCCCCATACATCAAATAACTCAATAACTAGAATGGGATTTAAAGGGAGCTCTTGCCTCTTCAAAATTTCTCCATCTCTTTGACACCTATCACATGACTTGGTGAACTAGTGAGCATCTTGGTGAATGGTTGGCCAATAGTACCCACACTGCAAAATCTTGTGGGCAGTCCGGATACTACTATGATCCCTACCCACAGGCGAGGAGTGGCATGCCTTCAAAACACTTAACATCTCAACTTCTGGCACGCAACGGCGAATAATCCCATCAGCACAACTCCGGTATAAGTAAGGCTCATCCCAAAAAAACTTTTTCACATCATGCATGAACTTCTTCCTCTGATGGAAGGACAAGTCCGATGGGATTATATCACTGGCCAGATAATTTGCAAAATCAGCGAACCATGGAATCAAGTCATGAAAAGCGGCCAATACATGCTCATCAGGGAAGTATCATCAATTTCAGCCTTTTCACCCAACTCTCGCATAGCTTCATCCTCCAATCTAGACAAGTAATCGACAACTTAATTTTCAATTCCTTTTCTATCTTTTACCTCAAAATCAAACTCTTGCAATAATAGCACCCACCTAATCAACCTTGGCTTCGCATCCTTCTTTGCCACCAATTACCTCAAAGCGGAGTGGTCAGTAAGCACTATGACTCTCGTGCCAAGCAAATAGGAGAGAAATTCTTTGAAGGCAGATACCACCGCAAGAAACTCTTGTTCAGTCACAGTATAGTTCTTTTGTGCTTCATTTGGGGCCTTACTTGTAAGTAGATGGGGTGAAGGATTTTGTCCCTTCTCTATCCCAATACCACACCAAGAGCAACCCACTAGCATCACACATCACCTCAATTGGCTTGCTCCAATCTATGGAAATAATAATGGGCGTAGACACCAACTTCTACTTCAACTATCCAAATGCCTTCAGACAGGATTCATCAAAATAGAATTTACATTCCTTCTCAAGTAATTTGCACATAGAATGTGCAATTTTTGAGAAATCCTTAATAAACCTCTGGTAAAAACCTGCATGTCTCAGAAAACTTATCACACCTTTTACAGAGATGGGTGGGGGAAGTCTCTCTATAACTTCAAATTTTGCTCGATCAACCTCTATCCCCTTCTCTGAAATGCGATGGCCCAATACTATACCTTCTTTCACCATAAAGTGACATTTTTCCCAATTTAGCACAAGATTGCAATCTTCACATCTTTTGAGAACCTCGTCCAAGTGACTTAAACACTGATCAAAAACGTCACCAACAACCGAAAATTCATCCATCAACACCTTAATAGTGTCCTCCACCATATCGGAGAATATCGACACCATACATCGCTGGAAGGTGGTCGGTGCATTAAATAACTCAAACGGCATCCTCTTGAATGTGAACGTCCCATAAGAGCAAGTAAAAGTGGTCTTCTTTTGATCCTCGGGGCAATAGAGATTTCATGTTAACCCGAATAGCCATCAAGAAAACAATACCATCCTTTTCCTGCGAGTCTATCTAACATCTGGTCCATGAAGGGCATAGGGAAATAGTCTTTTTCAGTCCATGCATTCAACTTCTAGTAATCCATACAAACTCTCCATCCGGTCACAGGCCTCATTGGAACAAGCTCGTTCCTCTCATTAGTCACTACTGACATTCCCCCCTTTTTGGGAACACACTGAACGAGGCATACCCAACTACTATCTGCAATAGGATATATGACTCCGGCATCCAACCACTTAATGATCTCCTTCTTCACTACCTCTTGCATAGGTGGATTCAACCGTCTCTAGTGCTCAATACTTGGACTGTGATTTGGCATAAGTTGGATTTTGTGTAAACAAATATCGGGAGGGATCCATATAATGTCCGCAATAGTCCAACCAATGGCTCGTTGAACCACTTCAAAACTTCCACCAGAAATTGTACTTGTTGCACATTCAAATACGATGCAATGATTAGCGGCAAAGTGTCATCTCTACCCAACAATACATACCTCAGATGAGGGGTAGAGCCTTAAGCTCTAATTTTGGAGCCTCCTCAATAGATGGTCTCCCGGGTGGAGACTCGCGATGCTTCATATCTAAATCAAATTTCTTTGGTTTGGAACGATTTCGTTTCGTCCAAGTGCCGCAACCAAAGACCCATAATCTTCAATACCATCACTCACAAAATTCATGATCACTGCCGCTAGTGCCTCAACACTGAGGCGCTCTTCAATTTGTACCTCAGACGTACTCTCAACCCTGTAGGATATAGCAGATACCGTTTGGAGCTCACCACTCTACTTCATGGACCTACAAATGTTGAATGTTGCTTCTTCATTATTCAACCTAAACTTCATATGCCCTTTCTCCATATCAACCAAGGCGCGACCAGTGTCAAGGAATGGCCTCCCAAGTATAATAATGACCTCAAAGTCCACCTCACTGTCAAGAATCACAAAATCGTCTGTAAATATAAATGACTCCACTTTCACGAGCACATTATGGAGTATCCCAATGGGCTTCTTCACTGTTCGATCGGCCATTAGTAACCGCATTACAGTGGACTTTGGGTCACCCACACCCAATTTCTTATAAATGGAAAGAGGCATGAGGTTTATGGTAGCACCTACATCACATAGTGCTTTAGCAAAGTGTAATAATCTGATGGTACATGGAATAGTGAAAGCGCGCGGATCTTCCTTCTTCTGCACAAGAGACCTTGTAGCAATAGCAATACAATGTTGCATTCGGTCATCATCATAAAAACTTATCGATCTATTCTTCGTAACCATATCCTTCATGAACTTAGCATAACCAGGCATTTGCTCCAAAGCTTCTATCAAAGGTATATTGATGGAAAGTTGTTTTAACATAGTGAGAAAACACTGGTATTTACCATCCTCAGTCTTCTTTAATAATCTCTAAGGGAATGGTAGTGGCGGTCTAGGAATGGGGACCACTTTCTGGGGTACCTCTGCTTCTTTCGCCGTTTTGTCCACCAATTCATCACTAGTTTTCACCACCTCTTCATCTTGTCTCATCTCATCTTCTACCACAAACGGCATAGGTGGATCAATAGTTTGCTTACCTCCTCGAGTAGTGACTACCATGCAATGTCCATCAATTTTAGGATTTTGAATGGTATTGCTAGGAAGAGTGACCGGTTGGCGTGGGTTCACAGTAGTAGACAATTGGTTCATTTGTAACTCAAGATGCTTAATCAAGACCGCATGTGCATCCCTCTTTTGCCCAATGTTTGATAGATCACTTCTCAATTCCTTGGCGTGCTCATCACTAGAATCAATCCTCATCATCATCTTCTGCAACATATCTTCAACTCGCGCCATAGTGCCTCCACCATCCCTAGGAGAAACTTCCCAATTTTAAGGTGGAACATAGGGCCCACGTCGATCATTTCTGTTACCATAGTTACCCCGGTTGAAGTTGTTGTCGCGGTTGTAGTTTCCATCTCGAATACTGGACCTCTGTGTTGTAATTTCCATAGTTCCGACCTTGATTTCCTTGACCTTGACGCCAATTCTCCTGATTGGAGCCTTGGGTGTTTGGTTGAAAACCCCCCGTCTGATCATTCACTATATAAGTATCCTCTTCATAATAGTATCCATCCGTTGGCGGTGGTGGTTTAGTCAAGTAATTCATCGCATTTACCTTCTCTGCACCTCTAGTGGCATGTTTCAATACCAACCCAAGCTCAGTTCTCATTTGATCCATCTCCTCAAGAATCTCATTTGCAACCGGATTGTGTGTAGCTTGCACTTCAAAGGTGTTTAGGCGTTCGGTCTGTTTTTTGAGCAAGAATCACAGCCTCCAGTGTCTGACTTTCTAGTATACCAAGCCTTATTGTTGCGAGATATTTTCTCCAACTTTTCTGCGATCTCGGCATAAGTGCACTCACCAAAAGAACCCCCTGCAATAGTATCGAGTACTGCTTTATTATTATCATCTTCTTCTCGATAGAATTACTCTTTCAACGACTCATCATCAATGCGGTGGTTTTGGACGCCTCTCACAAACGCAATAAATCTATCCCAAGAGCTACTTAATGACTGCCCAGGTAGTGCCACAAAGTTGTTCACTCTATATTTATGGTTGAGCTTTTTGGACACCCGGTAGTACCGTGCTGGGAACACATCCCTCAACTGATCCCAAGTATAGATAGAATTATAGGGCAACTCATTGCGGCCTCTCCATCAGTGATAGAGGGAACACTCTCAACCTGATGACGTTCATGTCTAAGTCTAGCCTTCCCACACAACTCTTGCACACAGACCTCAGTTTGGCTATGTGAGCATGGGGATCTTCTGATGGTCGCCCTGAAAATAAACCCCTCACTGTGAGCATCTGCATCAAACTACTAGTTACCACGAACATGTGCCCATGGGGTAGAAGAGCTAGGACAAGAGGCCCATCAGAATTAGTGATATTGACGTTGCCCCTATATAACTCGTGAGGGAGTGGGACAGGAGGCTGCATCCTCAAAGCATCATCAACCTGATTTTCCGCAACTACTTGATTATGAGCCTCAACCGGTGGTGGAGCTGACAATTGATTCCATCACCTAGATTGGCTGGGTTCTACTGATTATTCATTCTTCGAAGTGTACGGTAAGTTTAGGATCGAATGGAAGTATTGGTTCTCCATGGCTCCGTGTACTTGGCATACACTAGAGCTAGACCTGAGAGAAACTAAAACAAAAGAAAAATTTAAATCAGGAAATTGTTGATTAAACTTCAGTAATGTTATTAAGGTTAATCTGAAAGCCACTTTTCCCGGAAGCGGCGCTAAAATTTGATACGCTCAAATTACACCTCCCTAAAGAAGTATAATTGGTCCTATCAAGTAAAGAACCCAACTATTAGTTTGGGGTCGATCCCACGAGGAAAATGGTTTAGACTTAACTTCAATATACAATTACTTTGATATAGTCAAGTTATTTCCGAAAATAGGTAATTAAAGGGGGGGTCGTGAAACAAAAGTCTTTTAATATCTCTAAATAAAACAAGTAACATGAGTAAAGGTTTGGTGTTGATCAAGTTGTGAGAGAAACTAGGGTGTAAGTGTTCCACATAGGTTCATAACGTCGTATTCCTAGCTTTAACAATTCTACCCTAGTGTTTTGCATGCAAAGTGATAAGTTAGGTATCTCTAAATCCTTGGTCCAACATTTAGAGAATTTCACCCCGCACCTTGGTCCGTCTACGTGTGAATAAGCTACTAACCCTTACCTTTACTTCATATTAAGCATCACCTTCAATGTATGGCTTAGTTATTACTTCGCACCAATCGAGACTAGCCTATTAGATAGTATCCCACTAAATCTATGTTGATAGTTCTTTTCTTATTATTACTTCCTTGGTCCAGCAAGTAGCAACAAGGTAAGTTCTAACACGTGCACTCGTTAAAAAGACTTCTAAACGAAAGAATTATCAATACATGCAACCTATTTGAGAATTGTTATTAAGCTAGGTTTACATTGTTAAGCACCCATGGTTCCCACAAACCTAGTAGTCGATTTAGTTACCCATGCATATAAGAACACAATTCATAGTTTATAAACAATAAATCATGAACTTACTTTGACAATTATAAGAAAATACAGAAATTCAACTTGAAATAATAAGAAATCACTTGAAAACCAAATCCGAAAATTTGAATTAATGCTAAAGTTGCAAAACCCAATCTCCAAAAACAAACTAAGAACAATAATAATAGATATCAACCCCAAAAATGAGGTTTTACACCCTATTTATAGAAAACATTATCCTAAATTAAAAGGAATTAAAATAAGGAAAGTTGTCCAAAAATGCGGTTGTAATCGACGAACCCCACAGACGGTCCGTTGATGAAACAACGGACTGTCGACTGCCTCCGTCAGTCCAGACTTAGCATCTTTTTTCATCCTTCAGCTGGCATCTTCTCTGAATCAATCGACTGACCAATAACATGATTCGTAGATGTGTTTATGGTTCATCGATGCCTTCCGTCATTCCATACTTAGACTATCTTCAACTTCAGGTACTGGAACTATCTCTGAACATAACGATGATTCAACAAGACAGTCTGTCCATCAATCAACGGACCGTCGATCCTTACGTAGCCCCACATTTGTTCATATTTCCCTGAGTTTCTCCATATGCCTGAACCATAAGTCGACGATCACCATCTACGGTCCTTCGATGGAACGACAAACCATCGATGGCCTTCGTGGGTCACCTCTGCACTAAATCTCAATTGCCTTCTGCGTTTTGGGTTTGGACACCTTTCTTGCAAAACAAAGATAAAAACATGTTAAAACTACTACAGAAAGGCTCTAGACACACACCAATCTTAAGGAAAAAGCATTTAAAGTACCGTGAAACCACAGTACATCCTATTGGAGCTAAAGATCTCTGTTGGAACTGTAAGTGACTTCCACCACCCATTTTCTGCTGAGAGTATTCATAGTTCCCTGTTGTTGTTTTCTTGTTGTCCTTAGCCAGTTTCCTAAGTCGTAAGCCTAGAGATATTCATATCATCTAATAACATAGCATTCTAGCACTATGTCTTCAAAAAGTCGGATACCCCAAACAAAAACATACTCATTTGTGACTTAGGATCGTCAACCATGTGTGGAGAATACCTGGAAATGTTGGTGACTTCAACCTGTACTCTTAGTCTTACATTGTATCTTGCCTCAAATTCATGAACTCTTGAGCATTTGTCTCTCTCAACTCTCTCGGGAAAGAAGCTCCAGTAAAGCACTCCCAAGTCACAGAAAATGCACCCGCATCCCTGTTGTCTTTCCACTTAGTGAACCAAACATGAACCACCTCTTTAAGCTAGTTGGATGCTAACTACAGTGTCTAAGACAAAAGCGTATCATGTCTATTCAACAATTTTCCCTTGTATAATGCCTCTAAAATCAACAAGAATGATCATCTAGGATTATCTCAAAGGCAGAATACTTTGAGTTGCGAAAGATGAAAGAGTTGGAAACCATCAAGGAACAATAGCAAATAAAATAATATTGAACACCATATTGTGAAGCAACAATAGAAAATTGACAAAAATAAATTTTGCATCACATAGGTAGATATAAAATATATTTGTAATATCGAATAGGGCATTCAGATTAAGTTATTGTACACAAAATACATCATTCCAATGTCTGTTAAGTTCTTGCATTTCTATCATTAATTAAAGATATGATGTTCCTGTTATTATTTGTCAATTTTATTTTTTTATTGTTTCTATGAACAAAGGTCAATTGTTCACCTAATTAGTCAAACACTGCTCTACCAACCTACGAAGAATTGGTTAAATTAGTAAATAGAATAAAGTAACATCATAGGTCAACATAATTTCTTCGCACTAGTGACTAAACAAGAATTTTTTAATGCCTTTAAGTCATGTAAATGATTTTTGCAAAGGATTCATAAAAGTTTTGATAACTACGGAGCAGTGTTGACACCCAATTTTGGCCTAACATGTCAAAATTCGTAAGTTTTAAGTTTTATTTATTCAATACTTAAAAATATATATATTTAAAAATGTTAAATAATTTTATCGATATATATTCTTATTTTTCAAAATTTCTGGATTTTTAGGAGTAAATTTTAATTACATAATTTTTTGTCACAACTTGTTGACTATGTTCAAATATTTTTTCATTTTGATTAAATCATTATTTTTGTTAAATTGCATTTTTTACATGTTATTTGTGAATAGTCTAGAAATTCATTCAAATATGGATAAAATATCATAAAGAGATATTTTATTAACTAGTGGTTTCAGCCCATCTTTTTTAGATAATGGTATTGTAATATAGGTGGTTTTTTATTTTTCTATTTAATCTATTACTTAGTCATTAAGTTAAAGGGTGGTGAATGTTTTCTTAAGATTGGAAGTAAGAATTCATAAATGTGTAAAAATCCCTAATTTGTCTTCCAAGGGTTGCCGCCACCAACTCAAAATAGCAACCCAAACCAACTGTTTCTCTCCTCTTATCCACCAGAACACTACCTCAAAACCCCATCGAAAAGCAACACTCCAACAGAAGCTCAGACCACACCAACCAGACGCCCAACATTCATTTCCGAACAGTCAACGAAGCTCCGACGGAACACCAACAACCAAAAACAACCACTTTAAACCTCCAAACCGTCAAAGGAGCTTCAAGCTCCACAAACACCACTAGAAATCATCCAGACTCACCCTCTCCTTATTCGGCGAAGCAAATCAGCAACCCCACCAAAAATAACCCACATGACGCTCCAAACAAATTCAGAAACAAAAGAAAACCAAACCCCTATCCCAGTCTCCCTCTTCCCCCAATATTGTCGCGCAACCTTGCCGGAGCACCACTGAAAGAGAACTCTATCTTTTTCCCTTGTTTTCTCATTTTTCCAGTGAGCAACAACCAAGCTCAACCACGAAGATCCATGTCCCAATCATTACCCGACCCACTTCCTTTTTGTCCTGCATTCCCAACCAAAACCTCACTTGAAAATTGCCTAAACAACCACCAAATGCCGCCAGTCCCATTCCCATTCCCCTTTCACGTTTTCTCCTTCTTTTTTATAGGTGCTTTGGCTCGAAAACCAATTGTGAAGCTCCCTGACCATCAAATAAACAAATCACAACAAAAATAGTTCCATTTCCGTCCAACTCTATGAACTTCGGCGAAGCTTCAATGCTTTGATAAATAAGAAAACTCCTCCAGTGGTTAGTTTCTTTCATTTGTTCAGTTTTATTTTAATTGTTGATTGATACTCATATTTGTTATACTCCTACATAGTTAAATCTAATTATTGTAATCACTTTGGATTTTGGTTTGGTGATACATTTATTTGGGGTTCATTGTAGTGATTTTTATTAGTTGTCCGATGACTTTTGTTAATGATTTATTGTTGTTCTAGTGAGTTTTACATTGTTTTGCTTATGATTTATTTTATTTACTTTACATTATCTATTTCTCTAAAAAAGAATAAATTATTTACTATTTGTCACGCCCCGAGCCTACACCCTGGGCGAGACTGGTACTCGAAGACCATTGGCCCTGAAGCGAACTCTTGGCCTGACTTGCTTAACTCAGCAGAAGACAAAACTTAACTTAAAAACGAATAAAACATATTTAAAGGAAAATACTTCATAAAATAACTTTGGCCAAAATGGCACTTGAGTCTTAATAACTTAAAAACACTCCGAACTGAAATACTATAGTCTACGAAGCCTCTACACTGACTGAAGAGGGATGTTGGGACAGACCCCACAACATCCTAAAATTTAACTACTAAAAGCAAAAGAAATGGATGTCCTCCAGAATGCAAGGAGGCTCACCACTTACTCTGGAGATCGATTTGGATCAACGAAACGCTCTGTGTTGATCCTGGTTACCTGCGTCTGCATCATAAAATGATGCAGAATAACAAGCATCAGTACATTGAACGTACGAATATGCGAGTTGGATAGCTAAACAAAACTTAGGCTTGAAAGGGAGTAAGAATGAATACTTACCTTGGATCTACTCAACTCGTGATCTACTAACTCTTATTCAATATATGCAGTTAAAATAATTGCAATATAAAGAAATGCTGACTGAAAACATGCTTAAACCTTTGAGTATATATATATATATATACAAGTACATAATAATGTCTGAGATGTATATAAAATACAATAGTGTTATGTATAAAAATACAATGATTGATGTATATAAAAATACATTTTACCTGTGGGAGATTCTCTAACTGACAACCATCACTTAATAGCTACAGTAATGATACAGTGGTCTACCGCATGCTGCCAGCGCATCCTATACCCGGCTAAAGGTATAGGACCTGAACTACCTAATGGATCCACTTGTAAACTGTGAAAATGAATCATCTAAAAAGTATGACCCTTTTCTACCCATGGTGGCTAACATGGTTTATGGGTGATGTGAGTTATCTTAACTCTCCCCCATATCGGTGCTCAATACTACTTCCAAAAATATACTGACTCTTGTGTTTAAAAACATACTGATTATGTGGTTTAAGATTAGTGCTCAAAACATATCTTTTAAAAAGCTCTCTTGAAAATCATAGTTTCCTCTTCCTTCTATTAAAACAAGTCATAGGCTCTGTGGAAGTCTAGCTTCCCTTCCTTCTTAAAAGTTTGAAAACATTTTGCTTAAACTCTTAGGGACTACTTAGTTCCCTTATAACTCTTGAGAAGTGAACTCAACTTGATACTCTTTGCTTACTTGAAACTTAACTCTTAGGGAATACTTAGTTCCCTTATAGCTTTTGAGAAATGAACTCAACTTTTTGTTATTTATTGACTTGAACTTTAAGTCTTTAAAACAAAGTGAAAATGTTTGTGAAAGACTTTAGAAAACTTGATAACTTTACTTTGACTTGCTTCTTAACTTCTAAACTTGGCTCTTAACTTCCTTGACTTTGATATGAACTTTCCTTGAATTGGATTATGGATTCAAGGATCATGATCTCATGTTTATGGATGATTTCATGATGTTTAGATTTACTCTAGAGTGTTGGAATCAACTAGGAATGAAGGGTACATCACTTAGGAACTAGTACTACAAGATAGGGAAAGAACGGGGTCTCCGGGGGGTCCTGGCACTCTGAGAGGCGCGGAGCGCCATAGCCTGACGGACAGAGGTTGTCCTCAGGGGCTCTGTAAGGCCCAGAGTGCCGGAGCCTGAAAGACAGATTGTGTCATGAGGGGCTTTGGAGGCGCGGCGCCCCAACATCTATCCAACGGGTTTTCCGACTTTTTTCTTCTTTTTCCATCTCTAAACCTTCCCAAACTCCCATGGATTCCACCCCCAAACACTTAGGATTCGTAATTAACTTATTACCCAATGATTTAGACTTGAAAACAGTCCGAAAACATGGATTACAACTAACAGCGATCAACAACAATTCAATCAACAAGAACTTCAAACGTTCAATCAAAAGTTTCAAGATTTCCTTTCAATTTAACTCCAATTGCTGTAATGAATCAAGTTAGAGGTTGGGTGAAAGAGCGCATCACCGAATGATCTCACATACCTTGTTAGGGATCACCCTCGACGAAATCCACAAAGCTACAACTTGGTGTTCTTGCGTCTTCTTCTTCATTCTCCTCTTTTCTCCTTTCTTTCAAAGCCCTAGTCTATCATCATATCATATATATATATATATATATATATATATATATATATATATATATATATATAAAAGAGAATCAAAAAAGTTAAAAGTTGAATTACGATTTTGACTCTTATTATGAATTAAAATGTTATAAAAATATTTAACTATTTAATTTAAATATTAAATTACATTATTTTAATAAGAATGTTAATGATTTTTGCACTTCTTTAAAATAATTCGTAATTAAAATATCTAATTTAATTTATTTTCTTGAAATTATTTACTCTTTAAATAGATACATGTATATGGTTTATCTTCTAAATTAATTTGTGTTCTTAATGAATATTTGTCTTTAATTTTTGTAACACTTGACCTTTCAATTTTGTAAGTGAATCTTCATATTCCAAAGCTATATTTTTTCCTATAAATACAAATCTTTTAACATTATTTTCATAGAAAGATTTATATGTGACACAATTTTTGTGTGTGGAAGACTAGAGAAGCTTTAATCAAGTGAAGAAAATTTCAAGGCAAGAGGATTTGTGTCAAGATTAAAAGGCATAATGTGATTATAGGAATGAATAACACTTTAATTACTAGAATATCGAAGCTTGATGTATTTGTTTTTTTAAAATTATTTGTTGAGATCAGAACTATGATAAGACCCCTCCATTTATGTAGTTGATTATCACTTCCATTAACTTGTCTTCCAAAGATTTTAATTTTTTTTTATGGTCAAAAGTTGAATGTTTATTACTATAAGTTTGTTTCAATTCGCATTATCAATAAAAAAAACAGTAAAAAGATTGTCTTAGAATTTTTCTATTTTCGTTGGTAGCCTTATGCTAAACTTGCTCCTATATATGATACTTTTTCTTTGTATTTGTAATTTTGTTTTAAGAATATATTTGATTGAAGGGTGTATTTTTTGCTTTAGAAAATGAGACAAATACAATCATCATAAAAATAGTGTATAAGGCATGTAAAACAATTAATGCCTACAAGATATTCTAATTTCAAATTATTAATAATTATATTTTTGCATCATAAATTTTAAATATTTGTAAAGAATCATTCTTACTTGTGCTTGTGTATAAAATCTATAGTTTTAGACAATTTTCATTAAAATTATCATGAGATCCAAATCCCAAAGTCAAAAAAATGATACACCAAAATGCTTAAGAAGCTAGAAGATATTTTATCCTTTGACCAAACATTGCTCCTATTAATTTTTTAACAAAAAAAATGTAAAATATATTTTAACTAAATTTTAATTGTAAGAATACTAATATTGTCATTTTGGCTCTCCATTAAATTAAAATCTGATTTATTTAATTAAATATTAATATTTTATTTGTACAATTACATAATTTAAATACCAAACATTGAACTTTAAAAATCTTTAGTTATTTCCTTCCAATAAGTTTCTTATTTATAAATTTGAATTACTTAATTGTTTCTATATATATATATATATATATATATATATATATATATAATAGGAGAGGTGAAATTACTTACGTGTCAGTGCCATAAAAATCAGACTTTTATATATATATAATAGGTAACTGTAAATCTCTATTTATTATTTTTCTTGAAAAATTCTACAAATAATGTATGTGTTCCTTTTTTTTTTGGAAACCCCCTAATTTAAAGAATATAATAATAAAAAATAATAATAATTAACTAAAGAAATTTCAAATAAAATAAAAACTCAAACGACAAATCTAAAAGAAAAAAAATTGAAAGCACGTAAAGTGTTTTTTAAAACAGTGTTTTTTAAAACATAAAAGTAACCAACTCAACTTTTTGTGAAAAATATTTTTAATAGATAATAATAATAATAATAATAATAATAATAATAATAATAATAATAATAATAATAATAATAATAATAATAAATTAACTAAATTAATTTAAAATCCTAAAATAAAAAAAGATAAACAAATCTACACGTAAGAGTGTTTTCTAAAACATAAAAGTAATTAACTCAACTTTTTTTGTAGAAAATATTTTAAACTATCTTTACTTTTTTTTTAAAAAAAATATTATTAAATTATATCAAGATAACATGAATTATTTTTATTTAATAATAATAGTAAAAAACAATTTGAATCCGGATTAAAAAAAAAGACAAAGAAGCCACGTCCTTTAAGAAAAAAACTTAAATTAGCCACGATAAGATTTTAAATAATTAATTTAAAATTTGAATTTCAAACAATAACTAACCTTATCCCTAAAAAAACATCTAAACATCATAACTCACATCTTCGGAAAATAACTACATCATCCACATCTTCTTAAATCAACTCTTCATAATATGACTCCAAACATGTGTAAAGAAAAATCTGATGACACTTACAAAGACCATAAAAACATATTTAGAGGACGTATCGTAGTATATTGTGTGTATATATGTCTTCCTCAATTGTTTGATTATGATTGAAGGAAAAGAAAAAAGAAATTAACGATAAAGAAATGGAGAAATTCTAAAAATTTTCATGGCGGATGATCATGTTTTCTTCCGTGTTTGATTTTTGTTTTATACATTATGTTTTTTTTTTTTTATGTTTGACTCCTCTTTTATCTATTTTTATTTTTCTTTGTTTGACAGATTGTAGTCATATAATTGAGGTAGCCGCTTTGTTGGCTCTGCAATATGCATGATGTAGTGTCAAAGAGTATAGAGATCACAAGTCTAAAAGGTATATGTAATATATGAATAAGTAGTTTATTATGGATTTCAATTATTAAAATTTTTATTTATTTATTTTGATAATGGTCAAATTCATTCTTTTTTTTCTTAGCAATTGAAGAATCGAAAAACAATCAAAGCATTTTGTGGTTATGGACCCATAGTACTTTTCTTTGAATTTAAATTATATATTCAAATCGAATTTAAGAATTGAAGTTTACTGCACATTAGTGCTTCATGTTGGAGTCCTAAAAATGTGCAACCATAAATCAATGCATGTTTATAACTTTTTTTCTTTCTTTTATTTGATTTTTGTAAGATTTTTATATTAATTAGTTAAACAAAAAAATAAATTTATAATCTCTATATATATACACTTAATCTATATCTATATCTATAGTCTATATATAGGAGAGGTGATAGTGTCTACGTATGAACAATACAATTAATCTCTAATTTTAATGTTTAAATAATCAACTAATTCAATAGAAGTAATTCAATATGTTAATAAAAGTAAAAGTTGTTTTTAAAAGAAAATTTACAGTTTTTTTAGCCACTAAAAATTGTTAGTATTTTTCAAAAAGAAAAAGGTACAATTTTTTTAGCCAAACAAATGTAGTTAATTTAAATAATAAATTATAACTTTTTGTTATGATATTACTTTATTAGTTATGATCAACTAATAATAATAATAATAATAATAATAATAATAATAATAATAATAATAATAATAATAAATTAACTAAATTAATTTAAAATCCTAAAATAAAAAAAGATAAACAAATCTACACGTAAGAGTGTTTTCTAAAACATAAAAGTAATTAACTCAACTTTTTTTGTAGAAAATATTTTAAACTATCTTTACTTTTTTTTTTAAAAAAATATTATTAAATTATATCAAGATAACATGAATTATTTTTATTTAATAATAATAGTAAAAAACAATTTGAATCCGGATTAAAAAAAAAGACAAAGAAGCCACGTCCTTTAAGAAAAAAACTTAAATTAGCCACGATAAGATTTTAAATAATTAATTTAAAATTTGAATTTCAAACAATAACTAACCTTATCCCTAAAAAAATATCTAAACATCATAACTCACATCTTCGGAAAATAACTACATCATCCACATCTTCTTAAATCAACTCTTCATAATATGACTCCAAACATGTGTAAAGAAAAATCTGATGACACTTACAAAGACCATAAAAACATATTTAGAGGACGTATCGTAGTATATTGTATGTATATATGTCTTCCTCAATTGTTTGATTATGATTGAAGGAAAAGAAAAAAGAAATTAACGATAAAGAAATGGAGAAATTCTAAAAAATTTCATGGCGGATGATCATGTTTTCTTCCGTGTTTGATTTTTGTTTTATACATTATGTTTTTTTTTTTATGTTTGACTCCTCTTTTATCTATTTTTATTCTTCTTTGTTTGACAGATTGTAGTCATATAATTGAGGTAGCCGCTTTGTTGGCTCTGCAATATGCATGATGTAGTGTCAAAGAGTATAGAGATCACAAGTCTAAAAGGTATATATAATATATGAATGAGTAGTTTATTATGGATTTCAATTATTAAAAATTTTTTTTATTTATTTTGATAATGGTCAAATTCATTCTTTTTTTTTCATAGCGATTGAAGAATCGAAAAACAATCAAAGCATTTTGTGGTTATGGACCCACAGTACTTTTTCTTTGAATTTAAATTATATATTCAAATCAAATTTAAGAATTCAAGTTTACTGCACATTAGTGCTTCATGTTGGAGTCCTAAAAATGTGCAACCATAAATCAATGCATATTTATAACTTTTTTTCTTTCTTTTATTTGATTTTTGTAAGATTTTTATATTAATTATTTAAACAAAAAAATAAATTTATAATCTCTATATATATACACTTAATCTATATCTATATCTATAGTCTATATGTAGGAGAGGTGATAGTGTCTACGTATAAACAATACAATTAATCTCTAATTTTAACGTTTAAATAATCAACTAATTCAATAGAATTAATTCAATATGTTAATAAAAGTAAAAGTTGTTTTTAAAAGAAAATTTACAGTTTTTTTAGCCACTAAAAATTGTTAGTATTTTTCAAAAAGAAAAAGGTGCAAATTTTTTAGCCAAACAAATGTAGTTAATTTAAATAATAAATTCCATTTAAAACAAAATAGCAATTTAAAACAATTTTAAAAAAACGGTTTTTAGTAACGAATTTATTACTTTATTTTTTACTGCTAAAAATAAAAGTATAATTCCAATTAAAAAATAAATAAAAATATAATATTTAAATTAAATTTCAAAACAGGAATGTAAACCAAAAAAAAATTGAAACTCAAAAATTTTTAAAAATAAAATGAAAAACGTTCACATGAAATTTTGCAAAGAAAAAGACACATGTAATTATATTTAATTATTTTAAAATAGTGGGTCAGTTTTGAAAATGAGTAATTTTAATTAATTAAAATTATTTAAATTCATAATTGACATTAACAAAATTATATTTTGCAAGAGAGAAAAAGGCACATGTATTAATTGCACTTAATTGTTATAAAATAGTGGGCTTATCTTTAAAAATCAATAATTATAATTAATTAAAATTATTTCAATTCGTAATTTGCTTTTAAAGATTAATATTTATTTACAATGAGTCGTTTAGGACTCTAAATTAATAAAATATAATATTATTAAATAATCAATAAATTCAATTTTAACGGAAAAGAAAAAACAACGTGAGAAAAAATAATTGAAAACACGGTTGAATATATATATATATATATATAATACGTGTCAGCACCACAAAAATCATATGTTTAAATAATTATAATAAAATTAGGATAAATAAATATAAATTGTTATGAAATTATATACATTTAGAAGAAGAATAAAGTACGGAGAAGAGAAAAGACTACTTATTCATTCATGTTGAAGTATATTCAATATTCATATATCTTATTTACAATGAAGGAAAACCCTCTATTTATAGGAGAAATCTGACTTGATCCTCAAGTAGGATTTCTAACCATATCCTAAAAGGACTCTACCTCACTATAATACAAATATGTTTATAACACTCCCCTTTGAATGTCGGTAGATTATGTGCCTCGTTAAAACCTTACTAGATAAAACCCAGTGGGAAAAAAATCTAGTGAAGGAAAAAGAGTACACATATCTAATAATACGTATTATGGATGCCTCATTAAAAACCTTACAAGGAAACCCAATGGGACCCTTATGAAAAAAAAAGTACATCACGTATTAACTTCCCCTAATGAGAACATCAATCCAAAGAGTTGAATCTTCGTTTTCCAAGCTTGTGGATCATCTTCTTGAAAGTTGTAGCTGGTAGAGACTTAGTGGATAAATCAACTATATTATAACTTGTACAAACCTGTTGCATGTTGATATTGCCATTCTTGGGAGCTCATGAGTGTAGAAAAACTTTGACGAAATATGCTTCCTTTTATCTCCTCCATTCATGATCAAAGATTTCTGCAAGTTACTTACTTCAACTTCTTTAAGCAAATAATCTATTGCCTTTTGAAAACTCATCAAGAGTTTCAATTCTAGTCATCAACTTGCATAATAATACTTGTATATGCTCTATGCATTTTGAATCTATTTAATCCTTATGAGGATGATAAACAAGTTTTCCAAAACCTTGTATATGCTAGATCTCGAACCCATTGGATATTTTCATATCAGTTTTGTCAAGTGATAACATGCAATATTAGATGTATGACATCTTCTACTGCCTAGATTGCAAGTCAAATAAGCTTTACGCTTACCAAGATGCGTCATTTCACTTTTCACTTGACAATTATTTCTACACCAGCATGCTTTAATAGATGTAGAATTCATATCCTCATAATCTTTTACAATATTGCGCGCTATTGTATCAAAGATATCATCAACGATACATCATTTTGTATCAATTCACAATACGACGTAACTTATTGAGATCTCATTCACTTTATTATTTTTAGGTAGCTACCCCTCTCATGAGATTTCATAAAGTGTTATGTCGTAGGCTCTCCAACAACACATTGTCTCCTTATTATGATCATTTGGATTTTTTGATCCTCCCCCTTTTTCAAGGATTATTTTATTTAGAATTGATTAGTCTATCATGCTTCATGCATGTCGTAGACTCTATCCTTAAGGGACATTTAATAGGAGTATTTACAATTTTTGTGTTGCTTCTAATCTCCCCCTTATGTTAGACAAAATAACATATATCTCAATCTTTTGGAGAATCTATCTTTGTGCATCATAGTATATACATTAATCATATATTGCACATCAAAATTATCAGATGAAAATTATCTGGTCCCTGACCATAAATCAATTAACAGAAAAATTGATCATAATTTATTGGTTTGATTCATACAATTACGTTTGTATGTAATATCATATTTCAGATCAACACATGAAACTTTATTTTCATAAGCAATGATTCACAATGTGAGACATTTAATGTCACATCATCTTATATATTTATCAATATTATCAAGATGAATTATCTTGATTTCATATTCTGAAAGTTGTGCTTTTACCTCAATTATATTGCACAAACAATTTTGCGAATGTCAAATTGCAAGTTGACAACAAATGCACATGTGATTATATTATAGATGCATCGCTTTATCTATCACATGATAGGTAAACGGGCCCATATTCACCTTTTATACTTTTCAGAATTTAGAGATTTAGTCTCAACTTTAGTTGATCCAATCAACTCATCGCTAGAACAAGCAACATAAACAATTCATAAATAATCTTCTAGTACTTCAATGTATGTATATTACTCAATATGCACATCTTTGAGATGATCAAATTATTCATGCCAACTAATAAAATTATAAACTCCAAGTTTACTATGTCATGTGCCTTTTGCTTTAATTTCTAATTTACTATTATATGAGTAAATTTCAATTTTAATACTCCAGGAGTAAATTTTATATTTTCTTTTCTCAATTACTCTACCTCTTCTAAAGGTGAGTCGTGATCCCATCACTGAATATACTAATATGATTATCAGAAAATTGTGTCTGTAATCATATAATTTCTGTCAATACTTTTGCAAACATCAAGTTGCGACATAACAATATGCACACATGAGACCATCTAGAAGAAACATATATTAGGACCACTAAGTATCTAAATAATCCACTAGGTGGATAAATAGGTCCACACATATCTGTATACGTTCCTAGAACGCATGATTCAATCTCAACTTTCGTTTATGATAATATCACAATTACAAGAAAATTCACCATTTAAAAGATTTTTTAGGTTCAATGGATGTCCACTTTAATTTTACATAATTCGTCTAAACATTATAGACTAATGATATCTCAGACAATCATGCCAAATTAAGAAAATATTGAAATTAGTTAACTTCTTATTTATTATAGAATATGCCTCAATTGCATTAATTCTTGTCCAATACAAGTCTGAAGATAAAGTATGAAACTTTTCTATAATGCATGTCTTCTTAGAGACATTCTTGGTGATACCACATCATTGACCAAAGGTCGCAAACTTTTCCATGCCTAGTATGGTGGCTTACTCCTCAGTCCCTTTAGAGAAGAGATCTATAATTTTAGCATTTATCAAAAGTTCTCATTCTTCATGAATGAAACACAAATATGTGAGCATATCAAATAATGATAGCTTTAGTACCTCATTCCATATCTATGTGCATTATTCAATCACTTGTCTTCTTTAAAATATATTATGCACTACCACATTCACTTTAGTAATGGAGCAAATTCAATAAATTTCATGACTTCTCATAAAAAACACATTAGTTTTTCTTTAGGCATTATTATATCATTAATATGGTGCATTAGGCTTCAAATTCAATGTCTTATCCATATAAAAATGTCTTAGGCCAATAATCGATGTAACTTGCACCCAATATCTTCTCAACATGGTGCACCAGGACTTTAACCCAATGTCTTACCCTTTTGGTGCGATTGAACGTAAATTCACCGTCTTATTCTTTTGGTGCGATAAAACTTAAATTTATCGTCTTACCCACAATGAGGCTCAACCTCAAGCCTTCAAAATAATTGTAATTTTATCACTTTTGATGATCATTAATATGATCATATATTATAATTACACGCAAAATTGAGATTACTGATTTCTTATAATTAACACTAGTAGTTAATAGATATAGCTTAATAGATCACACACTTCATATAAAGATTGAAAACACACCTCTCACTAAATTGTGCTTATTTAATTATTAAGATAAATTAAGGAATTCTCTTCCCAATCGGTTAAAATTAAACGTATAAAAAGTCGACAAGTCTCTTTAAATACTTACTCCAGATGGTACCTCCAGATCTATCACATAATAATTATAACGTAAAGATAAATCATACCTTGAAGATATTGCAACCTTATTGCATAACTTATGCAAAATCTCTTTTGCACTTTTTCTGTCTTCTATCATAATTTTTTAAAAATAGAATAATCGTGCTGATAACGTGTTATGAAACTATATAAATTTAGAAGAATAATAAAGTAGGGAGAAGAGAAAAGATTTCTTATTCATGTCGAAGTATATTCAATATTCATATATCTTATTTACAATGAATGAAAACCCTCTATTTATAGGAGAAATCTGACTTGGTCCCCAAGTAGGACTCCTAACCATATCCTAAAAGGACTCCACATAATTAGACATTCACTATAATACAAATATGTTTATAACATAAATCATTTTAATTTTTTTTTAAAAAATAAATACTACAAATTTTGGAAAGCACGATAAAAAAAAAAAATTTTGGACACTTATTCATAGTAAGTGGTTTAGGACCCTAATTAATTACATATAATGTTATTCAAAAAACTGTTCTTATTTTTAATTTTCTAAGAAAATATTTAAAACTTTTCATGGTAAAATAAAAATCCTACAAATTTTGAAAAACATGGTAAAAATGAAGTTTTGGACACTTTTTTTTAATAATAAGTTGTTTAAGACTCTTAATTAAATACATATAATACTATTAAATAATAAATAAATTCAATTTTAAAGGAAAAGAAAAAACAACGTGGATATGGTAGAAAATTTCCCACAAATTTTGGAAATCACAGTAAAAAATAATAATTTTGGATTCTTTTTTTAAAAAGTAAGTTGTTTTGGACTCTAAATTAATTACATATAATGGTATTAAATAAAAAATAAATCTATTCTATTCTATATATAATTCTATATACAATAAGAGAAGTAAAAAATACACACACCACAAAAAAACATTATTTTAAATTTAAAAACAAAATTATAAAATTATATTTGACAAAATAAAACAGAAAGACACGTGTGATTGATTATTTTAAAATTAGTTAGATCAAATTTATGTAACAGTTGTTATTTTTTTAGTTTTGAGTTACGGAAAAGGCAATAACGATTCCTAAAATATAGGTAACTTAGTTAAAAAAACTTTAACTATTTAACACATAAAAGATTAAAAACAATGGTAATTGACCAAAGAATAAATGAAATAACAATTGAAAAAAAATAATAAAATAAAACACACATATATAAATAATTAATTAAATTATTTTATTAAATTAACATGCATGTCATAATATTGATACATCAGATATGAAAAGATTCAATTTAAGAATATAAAAAAATCTTTTTTTTAAAAAGAAAATTGTGTACAATCAAAATTAGTTTCACATAGTTAGCTTATGCATAATTTATATATTTAATCTTTTTAATTATTTTAAAAAAGATCTCTTTATATATAGTCTATAAATTATTAATGAAAAAAATAGTTTCGAATAAAATAGTTTCATAACTTTGTATTATCCATTCACTATTAAGCAGTCCTAAGTCACTAAAAAATTGTGTTGATAATCTTTTATTTTATTTGTATTTATCTTTAACTAAATTAATAATAATAAAAAATTACAATTATGATATAAATCTAATTTTGTACGACCATATTAAATAACAACTTACAAATACAATTATTTATATATCATTATTTAAAAATAGTCGGTTTCACCTTTTCACCAAAAAATGTGGTTGACTGTTTATTAAAATGAAATTGTAAAAAGAAAAAAAAAAAAACTGCTCACGTCCTCACCCCAACACTACATTCAAATGCATATCTATATATACCCACACACATAATCCTAAACACATTCAGAAGGACAATTGAGAAATTTGTTTGCGGTGACATATTCATATTTCCAATTGGCAAAGAAATATGTTTGTGGAGAGCCCATATTGCATTATATTATTTGAAGCTTTACTTGAATTAGTTTGTTCATGTGATATTCTCATAAGGTGGTAAAAATCATATGCTTCTTAATTTCTCTGATTTGATAATAGCTAAATGTTTCACTTAGATATTGTCTTTGATTTTCAGTTTTGATAATGTTGAGATAGCCTAATTCGTCATTAAGAAACTAAAAAATAAAATAAAATAATTTTATTTGAGAAAAATAAATATTATTTTAACATAACTTTTGCTAATTTTTTAAAAAATGAATTTTTGATTAATTATTGGACTTTGATAAAAAGAATTTATTTTCATAGATTTATATATGTATAATTATTTTTCTTAACGGGAGAGAAAGTGAGAAGTAAAAAGCTTTTGTGTTACATGAAAAACTCATAGTAAAACTTGAAATTATTACTTTAAATCTATACGAGTACTATATTTTATCACAAATCTTTTAAATCTTTTTTGCATTGAATTGTTTTGTTCCTAATTTTAAGTGAAATTTTAGAGTGATATTAAGTGATGTGTACAGAATATGAGTAAATTATTTATATGAGTAGCATCTTGAGATTTATGAATACTTTTTTAAAAAGAAATTTATACTGAATTTAACAAAAATAATTTATGAAGACTTTTTTTAAAAGAACTTTATATTGAATAAACAAGAATAATTTAAAATCTAAAAGACTAAAAAAGAATACAAATTGTTAAAATAAATTAATAAAGAAATTGAATTTCAAGAGTAGCTTCAATTTCTCATCTCAGGAAGAATATTTTAAATCTTTTAATTTTGAATAAAATATTTGTTAAATGAACAAAATCTCTTTAATTTTATATCATTTCATGTGAAAAATGGGAACTAAAAGCTTGCTAACAAGGAAATAATATTATTTCATTTAAACAGAATAAAAGAAATAGTATGAAGTAGTTATTTTTTAAATAAAGATAAAATATTTAAAAAATTAATATTATCCCTATTAATATTTCAACATTATATATAATAAAACTAAAAGTTAGCTGATTATAGTTATAAATATAATATTATACATCATAAAAATTTAGTTGTACATTTAATAATATTAATTGAATATGTTTAAATAAATAACTTAATGATTTATATCATTATTTTTAAAATATACATTATTAAATGCATGATAAATTTTATTAGTTATCTTAAATTTTTAATTTTAAAATATAAACTAGTTCTACTTAATGAGAAGGAGAATTTCATCTTTTACTAATTAGTGTCAAACATTTTTTCTTCTTAAAATGTATATCTGGTGTAACTATTAATTTAATTTCAAACATTTTTAATCTATTCTATGAGACAAGAGAGACATTTTAAGGAAGAATTTCAATATTTTTACTCTATTCTATGAGACAAAAAAGACATTTTAAGGAAGCTAATCATAAGATAGTGTGCCTCCATGTTTGTTTTTGCTACTTTATTTTTCTTTTAAAATAAATATAAAATTTCAATATCAAAATTATAATAAAGGGAGGACTAAATGCACAAAAAATTCTTCAAGTTAACTATACAGTACAAACATTTTTTTAAAAGTTAAATCGTGTATCATTTTATTCATCGTTATGAAGTAAATGTGCAACGCACGTGCCCATATACTAGTTTTTCTAAGTGCCTAAACTGAATGAGATCAGTTTTGACCCCGACATACCCCAAAACGAAATTAATTAATGACTTTAGAAAAAGACCAAATCACCCTTAACAAATTTGAATTTGGAACTTTCCCTGCTCAACAGCCCATCTTCCGAAGGTCATATCTCACTCACACGACCTCGGAAATTTACAAACTTGGCATCGTTGGAAAGATCTTCCAACGAGGTTTCCATCCAGATAAAGAGATCACCCAAACTCGTCTTGAGATGAAAGTTATGACCTTTTGAAAATGACCAAAGCTTACTTTTGAAATCTGGAAATTTTCCAGATTTCCTTGCTTATTTTCAAATTTAATTTTTCTTGTTTTTCTTAGCTTAACCTTAGTTTACCTAGATTCTGAGATGTTACACTATTATTACTATTGGCTATTTGCCATTGTTTTATTTGTTACACTTTTTTGGATTGTTTTAACTTGCTTTTCTCTAAATAAGTTGTTATTAATTTTGTGCCCTATTCATTATCAATTGTTATTATTTTTACTTTATTACGTTGTTATAGTTTAAGGTTGTAGTTTACATTATATTGTCTTTCTATAAATTTTCGCATGATTTTATATTTTTTACATGTTAATTTTGGTCAATGAAAAATTCTTTCCATCGATTTTGTATGTCTCCCCATCTAAAAGAGGGAAATTTAGTTTATCGATGTTAGGCAAATCATATTTCGTTTATTATATTGTTTTTTTATTTTATTACTTGTATATATTTCATGTTTGTTATACTCGTATACTATTTTATCTCCTCTTCAATTTGAAAAATTAATTTAGTCGGGACCCACATGTGTGGATTTCGAAAGATATCTAACACATACCCTTCAGAATAACTACCTAGAATCTAACGGTTTAAAAAATCATTAAATTTGTTTCCTAGTTTTTTCTAAAAGTTAGGTGGTGACTCCTTTAAAATTCATTTATTCTTAAAATTCTTTTAACATTAAATTAAATGATTAATTTTTGTGTCACCACGATGTTTTTCCCTATTTGAATAAAGTAGGCATGTAAATAAGCAGCATTGTAGAAAATCATTCCTTTCGAAACTACTCAAAAGAGAGAGTATGCAGAAAACTAAAATAGGTAAACCAAACAACAACTCTGGAGCAATTAAACTACGTACATAAGAGAAACAAACATGCATTTGAAAGCGAACCATATTATATCTAGCATCTCCTTTGTGAAAACAACTATACGCTCGAGCTCGTCAAGCTGAAGATCTATATCAGTTATAAGATTACCACATATGTTAATAAGATCGCGAGTTTGTATTTCTATATCATATTCCAAGTTAACATGCTTATCTGTTGAGCTAGGAGGCATGACGTTGCGAATCACTGTTTTACCAATCTCTAGAAAATGACAAAGAGAATTAATCATTAGAAATTGGTCAAACAATGGCTCGCAACGTCGTGCCTCCTAGTTCAACAAAGAATCATATTGACTCGAAATATGACAGAAATTAAAGTAACAAGAATGCAACCCGCAATCTTATGAAAATATGTGGTAAGCTCATAAATGATATACACTACCAAAAAACGGGTTCTAACTACGATTTATTAGCTACAGTTCTTAAAACCGTGGCAAAATTAATGGGAAGTGTTGAGGTTTCCTACGAATAAGAGACTGCCGCTAAAATAACGTGGGCAAATTAGGCGGGTAGTATTATTTCATTCCCCTTTTTTTTATTTCATTTGCCCCCAAAATCAACCAAAACTCTTTTTCATCTAGAATCACCCACCCTACTTCATCCAAAATCACAAAAATCTGTTTTATCCAAAAAAATTCTTCACCCAAAATTAGCTTCATCCAAAATCACACAAATAATTCCTTCACAAAATTGTTGCTTCACTCCAAATTTTTTTGAATGGTTCAAACAGCGGAAAATTGTAGCCTTGCTTCAGATAGTAGCGGAAATGGTAAATTCACTTTTTTATGTAACAAATCTTTGTTATTCAAGAGTTTCAAGTCAATATTTTGTTCAATACTCAATGGCTTCTTTGAGCGTTTTTTTTGTACAAAAAAATTAACAAATCTCGGGTAAAGAAACTGTTTGGGAAGCCGAATTCCCCCTTATGCATGAATACAAAAGAAAATTAATGTTTTGTAATCTCTACAATTTCTATAACTTTTGATGTTTTACTGTACAAATATCTACCTGTTTTATTTTAAGTATTTTTACTAATTTAGGTTTCTTGATTGTTAATTTTCAGATTTTGCTCTGTTATGGCTTGGGTCCAGTTCTGAAGCTTTGCTATGATTCTCTTAAAATATCGTAACGGAAATTGGTTTCTGAAGCTCCACTATGGTAAATGAACATTAATTTTTCAATGTTTATTGAAAATCATCTTGCCAAGTATAGAAATACTTTGAATATAATTAAGAGTTTTAGAGCCTCAGATTTCTCGGTCTATTGAGTAGGTGACACCACTTGTATTGGTTGTATAATGTATGATTGTCTTTTGGGAAACACTCCAGAAAATTTTGAAATATATTAATATATAGGTGTTTTTCCGTTGGCCTAGCTGATTGTTGTTTTATGTCTAGAATGATTTAATCGTATAAAACATTAGCTTGCTTATTTGATGGTATTCTTTTCCTGAAAATTTTATTTTATATTCATTATAGCATTTTATCTGTTGACTTGGCAGGTTGTTTTCATCCCTCAATGTCCATCGCATCCTCACAATTAAGCAATGGACATATCTGTTTAGGTTTGTTTTCTCATTTGATCTTAATTGCATCCTACGATGTAATAGTATAGATTATCAATGTGACACTTGAATGCATAAAGATAAAAAAAATGTGTATATCATATAACAATATAACATGAGATGAGTGAGAAGCATTTTCCCCGTATTTCCACAACATGGACATTTTACAACAATATCTTGAATTGGTACGACTATGGAATTGCATTTGTGTTAAGTGTCATGCTGTTCTCATGTTTCATCCTCGATTATGGTTCTCTGTTTACGTAGTATGTTGCTTCTCAATAAGCAAGTTGAGTAAATATGAAATCTAGCCTAGATATGGTTATTTTGATTTGGCTCTATGGACTTATATTGCATATTTTGTTTGTGTATGTCTGTGAAGTGTGAGCTCATGTTTGTGGAAATGAAGATGAAAATAAGTTCTTAGCGTTTAAAATCTTGTTGGATACTCTGAAGCTTAAATTTGAGCCTCTTGATCAAATCTACTTGTTAAAACAATGAGATGAATTCAGGAGTATACCACTTGATTGCTCTAGTGTTCTGCCTCATGATTCTATTTTATTTTAGTAGTCACCTTGAAAATTTATAATCTCTAAGAACATTATCGGAGTACCATCGATGTTGTCAATTCTTAGAATTGGTCACTAGAGCTTTCTAGTTATTTGAGAAATTTGTGTTATGTCTCTAACATATGAACTGATTGTGTGTGATCTGCTATAATCCTAATCTGTTTTATTTGCTGGTTTGCAGTTCTTGGGAGCTTAGTTTCAGTAAAATGAATTTGTTACAGATCATTACTCATCATACCATTCGGTGTTCAAGTATCATGTATATGATTTCTTCAAGGTACAATGCTTATCAATTGTGTTGCATATCATTTTGCATCTCACCAGACAACTATCTTTTGGTGTTTTTAACCTTTGATAACAATAAATATAACTATAATTTGAGCCCTCCGAAATGGTTTTGCCAATATCTTCCACTCATTTGATGGGACTGATGAGAACAGAAAGTGCCCTCTCCTTCAAAATTGAGAAAAATTGATGTATGCTTATCTTATAAAAAGTGTATGCCTACTCATGTCTTTTTTTCTCCTTTATTCTAAATATATATCTGATACTACCTCTTAACATCTGTCAAACTGTTGATCTTGGATTTGTCTGTGGAATTTGTTGAGTATGTGTTGGGTTCTTGGTGATATTTCTTTGTCTGTTTGACATATGTTTTTATCGTATATGATAGCATACAAATTTTATGTCTTTAATGTGTAATTATTCAACTGTGTAAATGTATGTCTACATCCTGCAGCAGCTGATTTTTTCAATTAAGAGGCATCTCAACTTTGGTTGACCTGTGTAATGCCATGTTCTTTCATGTATACACTTTTATATGACAAATGAAACATCATATTCAGTTAATAAGGAGTTTCCCTAGGACAAAACTATCTATTTAAATTATTTTACTCTAATTGTTGGCATAAATAATGAATCTGACATGCGTTGTATGATTGGGTTTATCACTGTTGTGAGGGCTAACTTGTTGAACTGTTCGGCAGATTCCCACACGTTACGCACCCGTTCGCCACTTTGTTCTCAACTCTTCTCACCTCCTAGGCGAGACAAGTACCTTTAGCTATCGTTACTTTCGAATCTTTCAGGAGAATTGTTGAGCTTAAGGCAAATGAAGGAAAGCAGACCCTGAAAGATATGTCATACGCCTTGGTGCTACAAATATTTATGGATGCCAATGTATATTTAGTTCCTTCAATAAGCACCTTAGATTCTCGTTGAATTGATATCTGGCCAGTTAATAAAAAGACCATTTTGAGCATAGGATTTGTGTATTATGGTCAGTGTATTGGTGGATGCCTATCAAATAATGCATTGATTGCAGGGTATTGCTGGGAAAAATTGTATTTTTTTTAATTAAAAAAGTGTATTTAGCCACGTTTCAACCGTGGTAAATATATATTATGAACATTTTCGGTGGTGATATTTTGCCACGATCAACAGTGGCTACTTTCACATCAAACCGTGGCTAACAAAATGTTACCTCGGACGCTTACACCGTGGCTAATTTCCTGGCGACGCCCGTTATAGGCACACCATCAATCATGGGTAAATGACCGTGGCAAAGTGGTGTTAGCCACAATTTTGTTATATTTAGCCACATTTTTGTATGTTGCTAAAATCCGTGTTTTTTGTAGTGTATAGATCTTCATCTTGACGAGCTCGAGAGTTATGTTCTTTCACACATGAGATGCTAGATTCAATATGGTACTCTTTCAAATGCCTATTTATTTCCCTTGTGTTATTTACCTGCGCCAAAGGTGTTGTTTTGTTTATGTATTTAAATTTTCTACTTACTCTCTCTTTTGAGAAGTTTTGAAAGTAAGGATTTTCTGCAATGCTGCTGCATAGTTATTAACAGTATTATGAATCCTTTGCAAAGATTATTTAGTTCACTGAAAGGCACTAAAGAATTCTCGTTTATTCACTCGTGCAAATGAATTATGTAGATGTATGATGTCACTTGACTCTGTTTTTATTAAGTTCAACCAATTCAGCGCAGGTTCGTAGAGTAGTGTTGGGCTAATGAGGTTAAAAATAAACCTTCGTTCTTAGAGACACTAGAAACAGTAAAATTAACAAGTACTCATTGAAACATCATATCTATACTTAATGATAAAAATGCAACAACTTAGCAGATATTAATATGATATAGTTTTTGTTCATTAACTTATTGTGAATGCCATATTATATATTATGGACAAAATTTGCAAACATCGTCCCAGAGTCCTATATATCCTATCTTATAGTATTCTGCCTTGAGATAATTCCAGATAATTGTTGAAGAGACACAACGCACCTTTGTCTTAGACTTTCTAATTTTTAGGTCTTTATGAATCCAAATTATTTGAGCCATGTGGATATCCATGTAGATAAATTGATGTAAAGCTTCTAGGTAACAAGGTCAAACTTATATAGGAAAAGACCGGTAGATACCCAATTGGGTTCTTATCATAGGATAGACTATATTTTATCAAAAAATACGGAGAAAAGTCGAAGCTACTCACCGAGTTTAAAGAATTAACATAGGCAGGTCGACAACGTGAAGATAAAAACTATTCGTTGCTAATATTAGTCAATTTTAAAAAATTAGCTTTTCTTTTTCCTATATATTACCATTATTAAATTTTAGAGTATTGTCTACATTCAATAATTGTTTTGGGTTACGATCCAAATTCTAAGCTTAATATTCACTTCTGTAACTTTTACGACACTGCTACTAATTTAATAGTTTCTTAAATGGCTAGACAAGGTTCTTAACTTCCACATAGGAATACTAATGTATCAGATTTTTTAAAATACAATTTGTATATCTGAAAACGTTACGGTGATAGACAATTCAAAAATGTATAAACAATATATGGAAAAAAATCTAAGACAAAGAATAACTTATCTCAGAGAGTATAGAAAAAATGTACGAAAAAATAATTACTCCTTCCGTCCCATTTTATGTGGCAACATTTGACCAGACACGGAGTGTAAGAAATGATGAAGACTTTGAAATGTTTACCAAATTGCCCTTTAAAAAAGTAAACTCACTTTTATCTCTCCTCATAAATGTATTAGAGTACTATCATTAAAGTTATGTGGGACCAACAAGAGTAAAAGAAGAATTGTACCTTTAAATAATTACCATATGAGGAAATGTGACATTTTTTTGGGATTGACCAAAAAGAAAATGATGCAACATAAAATGGAACGGAGGGAGTAATTTATTTCAAAAAACAAAGATAGATTAGAAAAGGCATGCCTAAGACACAAAAATGTAACTGACAAGAACAATGTTTTGAATTCTTTTGTCTTTCCATTTCACCTCATCTCTTACCCTCGATAATTGGACTTACTTAAACAATTAAAGTAGAGGCGAACCCTGAATTTGAAGATAGGGTGCACTACTAAGAGTTACCTAAGGGTAAGGCAAGGAGTGGCACAAGGGTAACATTAACATTTTTTTGGAGAAGCCATCATAGCATTTTTTGGAGGTTGTATATAAATAACATTATTCATATCTAGAAGCATTTTTCCAAGCCAATCCAAAAAACCTAAAAAATGCCTTTATTTTTTGAAGACTCACTTTCATCATGATCTCGAAAAGACAATCGAAATTCCAAGAGAAACCTTGCCACATTAGTAGAAGCTTCTAAACAAGTTTGATGCTCACTTCTTGTTTTCTCAGATTGCTTGTTAAGAGGAAATTGAATGGATTTACATTGATTCTCAAAATATAGCATCTTGTTGAAACACTTATTGTGGACGCTATTTACTTCACCAGCATGTAAATTGAATCGATCCAAACTATGATTCCAAGTCTTAAAACATGTTTTCGTGAAATAAATTACTTGTATTTCTGTCACGACCTAGACCATTGTGATTGGCACCCACAATACAACTCGGTGGGAGAACCACTACTACCAACCAACCAAAGCAATAAATCTAAAAACTATGACATTTAAGTTACGAAAGCAAGTTAAATAACTAAGATAACTTCCATGACTAATTAAAGATCTAAGAACTAACTAACAATGCAAAAGATAAACCTAGAATCTGAAAGTCAATGCACCAAAACTAGAAACAAGAACCAAATCTAACAAGAATTTCTAGTGAACTATCTAACCAACTAAAACAAGGTCTAGTTATGAAAATGATGGATATAGACTAAAGAGAATTCCATGGTATCCCGAACGATATGGCTCACCCTTGAACTACAATCGATCATCGACCTCCTAAGTAAGGTCTATCAACAGTCGCCTAAAGATGCCCTATTAAGAGCAAGTTCAGAATCAGTATACAACCACCGTGTACTGGTAGAATCACATGGCTATCCCACAAATGTAACATAAACGAGCAACTACAACAGTATAAAACATGCATAAATATCAATATATTCAATATTATCATATGAATCAATATCACAATTCACATGCTTCATCACATAGTTCGTCCTCTCACGAAACCTAAAGCAAATTGTTAGCATGTCGGTACGTGGAAACACGATCCCATTTTTATGCCGAAACGTGGTAACCGATCCCAAGTAGTATGTCGAAACATGGCAATATGATCCAAGTAAGTGTGTGCCGGAACGTGGCAGCAGATGCCAATCACATATCACAATAACACAGCAAGATCAGACATTCAAGTCATGGTTTCATGGTATCGATATTCATATATCTTATTTCAACATCAATGATCAATATTGCAACATGCATAAATATACAAGTATCACAAACGTGGAAATCTGATCCCATTTTGATACCGGAACGTGGCAACCGATCCCAATTAGTATGTTGGAATGTGGCAATCCGATCCAAGTAAGTATGCCAGAACCTGGCAGCTGATCCCAATCACACATCACAATAACACATCAAGATTAGACATTCAAGTCATGGTTTCATGGTATTAATATTCATATATCTTATTTCAACATCTATGATCAATACTGCAAGATGCATACATATACAAGCATCACAACGAAACAAAGCAGGTGTATATCACACAATCATAGAATCACAACCATCACCTACATCGAAACAAGCTTGAAATCCTAGATAACTTGATCCTTCCCTTTACGGATTCGTTCGTCTTGTTCGTGGTCTACAAACAACAATTTATAAATGGGAATGAATAAAAAGATACTAAATTCTCAGAATACTAACATAGTACCAACCCTAGTTCAAATCCATGGCCCCAACCAGTCAATTTAGGGTTAATTTCACCATATGATTCTCCAAGAAATCCTTCCCCATCAATATTAACCCATTCAAAAACGTTATATGGATCGAAAAACAAATTCGGGCAATGAAAATCTTACATCTAGCTTCAAGAATGGTGGAAAACTAGTAGGAATAGCCCAGAGGTCGTCTCTTAACTAGAAAATTGGAAAAGTACAATATAAGGTCGTTTAATGGTTTTATTTATGATTTAAAACCGGTTATCCCGCTATAGCGGAACCCATCCTGTTGTAGCGGTGTCGCTGCAACGACACTTATTCCACTGCAGCAGCACAAAGCGAGACAGTGAGTTTACAATAGATTTTCAATTTCTCCGTTTCACAACTTACTCTTAGCCCACTACGCTCAGAATGTGCCCTTAACGTCAAAGTCAATTCCCGATGATCTACTTATCCAAATTAAATATTATGAAGTCTATGAATTCCTTAACGAGTTATCTATATATTTATGATATCAAATACACAATTAACCAAAATGATTGCTACCAGATTTCCCTACATCTTGATGACTCTAATTTCTTCCAAATCTGGACAAGGTTGAGAAAATCCTAGTACTACAAAAAAGTTTTTACGTCCCTGATTTTTCCCCATTGCCATTCCTATGATGACGCATCCAGGTCGTTACAACAAATACCAATTTACCCATTACTCGTCCCGAGTTATCAACTAAGGAAAGACAGGCTAGATACAAACAAGGTAGTACCTAATTCGATGAACAATTGCAGATACTTGTCTTGCATATCTTTCTCGGTCTCCAAAGTAGATTCCTCAACTGGAAGATGCTTCCATTGAACTGACTTAATCTCTATGGTCCTCAACTTTCGAACATCACAATCATGAATAACAATTGGTTTCTCCCATATTTGAGGTCCTTGTCTAGTACTATTGAGTACCATTTAATAATATAGTCACCATCACCGTGATATCTCTTCAGCATAGACACATGCAATACGGGATGTACACAAGACAAATTAGGAGGTAGCTCCAATATATACACAACCTGCCCTACACGTTCAAGAATCTCAAAGGGACCAATATAGCAAGGACTCAACTTACCCCTCTTACCAAATCTCCTCACCCCCTTCATGGTTGATACCTTGAGAAGAACATTCTCGCCCGTCTTGAATTCCATGTCTCTTATTTTATGATCCACATACTTCTTTTGTCTACTCTGTGCGGCTAGAAGTTTTGCTTGAATGCTCCTCACCTTATCTTAAGCGTCCTTCACTAAGACAACCACAAAAGGTTTTACGTCTACAAATTCAAATCAACCTATGGGTGATCTACATCCTCTCACATATAACGCCTCAAATGGTGCCTTATAATGCTCAAGTGATAACTATTATTATAGTAAAACTCACATAGGAGGAACTTATCCCACTGCCTTAAAAAGTCAATTACACAAGAACTCAACATGTCCTCCAACGCTTGTATAGTCCTTTCTGATTATCCATCTGTCTGGGGATGGAAGTGTCACGCCCCGAGCCTACACCCTGGGCGGTACTGGCACTTAGTGACTATAGCTGGCCTCGAGCGAACCCTTGGCCTGACTTACTTAACTTAGCGGAAAAACCACAACCACACTTATAAGGATAAAAGAACTTAACTGAACTGATTAGCGATACTATCTGGAATGTTTTAAAAGTTTAATCCTTCAACTTGGCCAAAATGGCAACTCAAACAGAAAATAATTTAATAACAAGATTATGACAAAAGAATTGACTATCTACGAAGCCTCTAATAACTGAGATGGATGTCGGGAAAGACCCGACAACATCCTAATGAACTAAACTAGAAAGCAATGAAAATGGATCCTCTGGAAAGCAAGGAGGCTCACCAACTACCTCTGAACTGCTCACACGATCAGCGGTGCACCGAAATGTCGATTCTAGTTACCTGCGTCTGCGAGTTGGAATGATAAACAACAACTTAAGCTTGAATAGGATTAAGAAGGAATACTTACCTTGGCTCTGCTGAACTCATGAATAACTAACTCATTTTACTATATAACAGTTTAAAGACATGAGCAATATAAAGAAAAGTTGTTTAAAACATGATTTTCAACTCTGTGTATGCAAAAATACAATTGAACCTAAGATGTATGTAATAATACAGAATAATCTTATGTAAACTCATGATCTTAACGTCTACTCGTGCAATGCACGAATAAAGTCCCATACCCCCATTCATACTAAGCACAACCTCTTGAGAAACCAGGCAACTACTGTTGTGGGAGTTTCTCTAACCGACAACCATCACTTAATAGTTATAGTGATGATATAAAGTTTTGTCTCACGCTGCCAAGGACCATCCTAACTTTGCTAGAGTATAGGACCTGAACTGCATAACAGATCCACTAGTAAACTGTGAAAATGATTCATCTAAAAAGTATGACCCTTTTATACCCATGATGGCTACATCATTTTCTTGGAGACTTGAGTTAATCTGAAACTCACATCCCCACAGCGGTGCTCAATACAACTCCCAAAAATATACTGATTCTGTGGTTTGAGATTAGTGCTCAACACTTAGCTTTAAAAAACACTCTTGGAAATCATTGTTTCCCTGCTTACTTCATTTTATAAAGCTATAACTCTTTTCTGAAAACTAGCCCGAAGGCTCTTTGGAAAACTTAGATTCCTTACTTGTTTAAATTTGAAAAAATTTCAAAATCTCTTTTGGGGTACTTAGTCCCTCTATACTTTTGAAGAAAAGAACATCAACTTAACTCTTTACTCTTTACTCTTTTACTTATCTTGAAACTTGAATCTTGAAACAACTCTTCGGGAAATACTTAGTTCCCTTATATTTATTTTAAGGATGAACTTCAAATCTTTTCTTAACTTGTAATTTGAGCCTTAAAACAAAGTTAACATGTTTGTTAAAGACTCCTGGAAACTTATAAAAATACGCTTTAACTTGCTTCTTAACTTTTAGACTTGACTTTTAACTTCTTTGACTTTGATCTTAACTTTACTTGAATTGGATTATGGATTCAAGGTTCATGATCTCATTTTTATGGATGATTTCATATTTTATATGTACCTTAGAATGTTGGAATTAACTAAGAAACGTGGGGACATCACTTAGGAACTAGTACGAAAAGATAGAGAACGAATGGGGTGAACTGGCGTCCTTGGTGCTCTAAGATGCGTGGGGTGCCAGACCCCAAACTTCAGAGGCCAAGTTGGGGTGCTCTGGCTGGTGCACCGCCCCATGGCCGTTTGGACAGACACTGTCCTGTGGGGCTGTGGGAGGCGCGGCTCCCCAAGGCCCTACGGACGCGTGTTTCAACTTTTCTTCTCCGTTTTTCATCTCTAAACCTTCTAAACTTCTATGGATCTTTCCCCAAACACATAGAATCACTAATACCCTCAACACCCAATAGATTAGACTCGTAAAACATCCCAGAAACACGAATCAAAACAACTAATGGTATACTCCATCTCAACCAAAGAATTCAACAATTGTTTATCAAGAATTTCAATGTTCATCATTCAATCTATTCAAATTTCGCTGAATTAAATCAATTGGTGTGTGGGTGAACTAACCAAACACTAAAAATATCACATACCATAATAGGGATCACCCCCGACGAATTCCACAAGCCGAACTTCGACGATCTTGAACGTTCTTGCTTCCTCTTTTCCTTTCTCCTCTTTTCTCCTCTTCTTTTCTATTCTCACAAAACCCTAAACTCTTTTGGTAAAAATATAAATTGAGTCCGATCAGATTAGACCCTAAAAATATTACCCAAAACGAAATAAAATAAAAGGGTAAGGAAAAGACCAAAACACCCTTTTAAAATACGAATTGGGCTTTCCTTATTCTAACAACCCAACTTCCAAAAGGCATAAATCACTCATACGATATCAAAATCGTGCAAACTCGACGCCGTTAGAAAGATCTTTCCAAGGGCTTCCAACCATATAAAGAACTGACCCTAAATCCTCTTGATCTAGAAGTTATGACTGTTTGAAAATGGTCAAAACTCACTTTTTCAACTTGGTCAATTTTCTAGATTTTTCTTATTCTTTCCAAAATAACTATTTCCAGATATTAACCTCTTTTCTAGTCGTTTCTAGTTGCGAGATGTTAAACGAAGGCAGTACTAAAAGATTGTTGCGTGCCCAATTCATCATGCAACTTCCTCCAAAACTTGGAAGTGAAAAGGGTACCAAGATCTGAGATGATGGACAGGGGCACAATGTGGAACTTCACTATCTCATTTACATGAATTTTAGCCAACTGTTCAGTATTGTAATCCACCCTTACCGGAATAAGTGGGATGAATAGGTCAACCTATAAACTACAACCCCAATTGAATAGAATTTCCCCAAAGTCTTTCCAACTTCCTTTTCAAAACCGGCATCCTTTGATGTAGCCTCGTAGGCCTTTGATGTTCATGCTTCACTTGTTGAAAATTCTGACACATCGCCACAAACTTCTCAATGTATTGTCTCATACCCGACCGCCAATAAACTCCTTTCACATCTCTACACATCTTGGTCACACCCGGATGAATAGAATAGCGCAAGCCATGAGCCTCCTCCAACAACCTTGGGATCAAATCATCAACTCTTGGAACATATTCTACCCTTATAGTTGAGCACACCCTCCAAATCTATAGTGGTTCCTTTAGACTTACCTATTGAAACTTTGTTCTAAGGTCATCTAAATCTCCATCTTCAAGTTGTTTGGTCTTGATTTCTTCTATGCATATATATTTAAATATTATATCAAATGATTAATGACAATCCAAATTAACATATTATTTTATAAAAATAAAACACCCCATCCCTCCCAAAATAATTAATAAGTGGTTTTTAAATAAATAATTTTCAATAATAATTTGTTAACTCACTTTCACGGCCAGAGCCTACACTTCACACGCGAGTGACACTCGGAAACCATTATTGGTACCGAGCATACTTTTTGCCTGGCTCAACACTCTGTGGAAAACTTACTCAACAACATATGAACTCAAAAGTAAAACTTTACTTAAAATCTCAAAATAGATACTCAAAATATTTTAAATAAAACATTCACTACCAAAAGAGGCAAATCAAGTCTAGAATACCAATAATGAAAAATGAAATAGACTTCTCAAAACTATATTGTCTATGAAGCCTATACTAACTGAGATGCACGTCTGGACAAGACCTACGACGTCCTAATCAAAAAGACTCAAATGGAAACTCAGTGTGAAACCCTTAGGAAAGCAAGGAGGCTTACCAAATCTTGCTGAAACACGACTGGATCAACGAAGCGGCGGTTGTTGATCCTTATTACATGTTTTTGTATTATGAAACGATGCAATCCACATGTCATCAATTTATTAATGTAAGGAGAACACTGAACATAACCTGCACGCTTGAACAGATAAAAATGAAACCATACTTGCCACAACTCTTCTTGACTCAAGGATATTTAAGAATTCAGAAAAACCAAACTATGTTCAATATAAAAGCAATAATAAGATGCATTATAAAGAAAGTTGTTAAAACAATAATTTTTAACTCAATGTATTAAAATATAATAAAACTCTTTTACTCTTATTTGTATGTAAAGATTCAAAATAACTCAAGTTGAGAGATTCTCTAACCCACAATCATTACTGTCACGCCTCGAGACTACCCCCTTGACGTAAACACACTAAACCTAGGATAAGCAGTGATCCCAAGCTAACTTGAGATGACATATAATAAGCAAACTGAACATATCTATGAAAAGATGAACTAATGCGGAAGCTAAATAAATTTATTAGTGATAGGGGGGATACCTAAAACTTGTCTTCGTATATAAAATACACTAAGAGTTTAGTGATATGTAATAATCATTTAAAACAAAATTTGAATGTAATACTATGTATAGAAAAGCCTATACTGACTAGAGTATCTAGGAAATATCCTAAATAACCCTAGTGAAACTAAAAGTTAAATAAAAACTGAAACAGAAAACGTGTCTATTATTCCAAAGTATGAGGACTCACCATTAAAGTTGCTAAATAAGGATCGGGAATCAATCAATGTGTGATCTGGATGATGAATATCGGAACCTAAATCATGAAAGGATGTAGCACATAATATATGTCATTACTTGAAATGCACTCAGTATGCATGATATAACTTATAGCTGAACAAACGTAACTAAGCAATAACATAATCTGAACAGAAACATAAATACTGAAATATAACTGAAAACTAAGCTAAATGCAATGACCAAGTACTAATCATGAACTTAACATGCTAAGACTTATTATTAAAGTATAAATTAAAACGTTGTCAATGCACTAGAGCCTGACTGTGGGAGCTACTATTAACCAAATAAAACCATGTGAGCTAACTGTGGAGTCTGATGTATACTCCCTATTGAGAAGACCTAATATACCTTGCCAGGGTCTAAAGGCATGACTGGCGTGATCACTAAATTAGATGCCCACAAATGGGACTTATAAACCTACGGGCGCATACTGTTTTGGGATTATGAGGGTACACTGAACCCTAGTCCAACTCAATACTAAGAACTCCCGACAAGAATATATGTATGACATAACATAACTGAAATACTAGATTACCTCAATATTCTGACATGCTAAATGTTAATGCATATTTTATGTAGTGACAATGAAACATATGAAATATGAGGCCCGTATATAGGTTTAATTGACCTAGAAAGTGTAATTTTGAAATAAAAGTATCTACACATCTAGGGTTCTGAGTTTCCTGCAAAGAACGAAGCAACAACTTGACAAAAACATGATAATTCTATTAGGAATACGATAAAAGCCAACTCAGAACCAATCTCAAAGGTTTTAGAAACCCTAGGTTTAAACAAGATATTTGAAAAAAATGTGATTCAGTTCCAGAGACACAATGGATGACATAAACTCAATCGTCAAATCCCACAGACTTGGTGACGAATTCGACGAAGAAACCCTTTGATTTCAGGGCTAGAATTGAAGAAAACCTATTGCGTGTTATTGAGAGGTTTGGTTGACTATTTCTCTTCCTTTTCTATATGTTTTGATGAATTTTAGTGAATGACTTGCTTAGAGTAAAGTCTGACTAGAATACTAGGCGAGATCTGACAAAAACGGCATAGTTTAGATGTCCAACATATAGAGGAAAAGAACAAAAAAAAACCTAACTTAAAAGTGGACGCATTCCTTCTAGCCACTGATGGATCGTCAAAGGGACAATGGTGCAATGCGTGGTTCGTGAATTCTTCGCCAATGGCTACTAATTCTAGCACTCCTTTCTATGGTCTACATCACAGACCGTGTAAAGGACCACGGACCGTCAAGGCCACCTTGGTTCTTCCTTTGGGGCTTGTGGCCTACTGGTTCAACTTAACAAGCCTTACTACGGCCCATATGGATGACCACGGACTGTGAAAGCTATTGTGATCCTTCACTTGGGCTGGGTTCAGCTTTCTCAGGACGACGGACCTATCCACGACTAGTCATCAAGACCACAATCCGTGGTGGGCTTTATATTGTGACGCCTGATACTTTATGGCACTGTCTCACCTCCATGAGGCTTATCGCAAATCGTAAGGGGATCTAAGGACCTTGAAGGGTCTCGTGGTCCACCAATCATGGGAGGGTGTGAAGCACGATGAGGGTAATAGACCATGCTCATGTTCACGTCCCATGAACCCCTTTGTGGTTCAACTGTTATATGTTGTTCTGTCTTATTATGATATTGAGATGTTACAATATCTCCCCCTTGGGAACATTCATCCTCAAATGAAGGACAAAATAGGTGGGTATGGAGGGAAGGAGCTGCAATCCATAGCACTAAGTACTATAAACTTATATTTGAGTGAAATAAGGCCTCATTTGGTTATATTAAGATTAAGAGTTCTGAATCTGAATACACATCTGAATATTAAGATGTGGTCTCTAAATCTGAACACTAAATAATTAATATTATTTGTTTTCAATATCTGAATGTAGAAGTGAAATTCAACATTTTAATAAAATATTATAAGTTTTTCATTTCAACAAAATATATAACTTTTGATAAAAAAAACAGTCTAATAATCATGATTTGGAGCACTATTTTTTCATTCAAAAACCTTGATAAACAACAATACACCAAAAATATTATTCCAATTAGTGTTCTTGACACACATCAATACAAGAAAATTATTAATATAAAAAAATACTTAAAAGGATTTATTAAAACTTATCAGCAGGGAAAAAATGGTGTTTGATTTAGAAAAGTGAGAAAGAGAGTTTTTAGTTATGAGATAAAAAGACATATCCAAACGAGAAAAGCTATGATTTATTATTTGATAACTTATTAAATGAGTCTGAATGTTGTTAAGAGTCTCCTACAGATCTGATTCATTCAGACCTCTTAGACCCATTAAGAGATTTTTTTTAAAATAAAACAAATGAACTTAATGGGTTGAATCTGAATTATTCAGATTCAGACCTAAAAACTGAACGTACTTAATGGGATGAATCTGAATGATTAAGATTCAGACCTCCATTAAGTGCAAACAAATGAGGCCTAAGTTCCAAGAACATGCAAATATTCTGAAAATGAAGAACAACTTAAGGAACATTATCTTAAGACTGAATTTTTGCAAGAGTAAACTGAGACTCGAGAGGAACTATTCCATGAAGCTGAAACGAAATTGCAAGGAAAGAGATGAGGGCACATGTCCTTAGTAGCTTCTTCTGCTTCCTAAGTATCTCTCTCTACGGATTGAGTCCTCAAAAAATACTTCACTCAAGCGACTTCTTTGTTTCTACGAACCTTATGACGGTTAAGAATCGCAACTGGAACGTCTTTATAAGTGAGACTATCCTTCATAGCCACACTCTCATATAAATATTATGGAGGCTGGATCACCCACACACTTCTTCAAAAAGGAAATGTGAAAGACTGGATGAACCACTGCTAGTTGTACTGGCAACTCTATCAGATAAGCCACGTTACCAACCCTATTAAGAATTCTGTAAGGACCTACTTGTCTACGACTGAGTTTCCATTTCTTGACAAATCTCGTTACCCCCATTATATGTGACACATAAGAAAAATACAATCATTTATGTCCAACTCTAAGTCCATTCTTTCCCACATATGTATAGGACTTCTAATGACTCTAAGCGGTTTTAACTCTATCTCTGATGAGTTGAACTTTTTCCATAGCTTCCTAAACCAAATCTTGCCCAAGAAGTATTGATTCACCTACTTCAAACCAACTAATTGGAAATATGCATCTACGCTCGTCTAATTTCTCATAAGAGGCCATCTAAATATTGTAATGAAAGCTATTATTATAGGCGAACTATATGAGAGGTAGGTGATTGACCCAACTACACTTGAAATGATTACGCAAGCTCTCAACATGTCCTATAAGGTCTGCATAGTATGCTCAATATTATCATCTGTCTCTGGAAGAAATGTTGTACTAGGATTTACCTGAGTACCAAGACCTTTCTGAAATGATTTCTAGAATTGAGAGGTAAATTGAGGACCTCGATATGAGATGATAGACAAAGGGACCTATGCAACATGAATATCTCATTAATGTAGAATTTAGCGTAATCCTCTGCTTAATTAGTTTCTTGACAATCAAGAAGTGAGTGGACTTAGTAACGTTGTATTCTATTACCCAAATTGATTCATGATGTTTGCGAGTACGATGTAAACCCCTAATGAAGTTTAGGTATATCACCTTTCACATCCATGTAGGAATGTTATTCTCTTGAATCATACCTGATGTTTTTTGATGTTCTACCTTAAGCTGTTGACAATTAGAACACTTAGCCACAAAATATTCTACGTCCCTCTTGATGTTGTTTTAAAATAATACTTCCCGTAGATCACGATACATCATATGGCACCTAGATGTATGGAGTACCTGGAGTTATGATCCTTTGTAAGAATCTTATGCCTGAACTCACTCACATTAGGAACACATAACCGACCTTGGTAACGAAGCACACCATCTCCCCATTGAAGAAAATATGAACTTTCTTCTCATGGACTACACTTTTCAACTAAAGTAATACATGATAACTATCTAATTTTTCCTTAACCTCCGATACCAATGAAGATTATAATATATTCTTAACTAGCATACCACCATTTAACATGTTTGTAAGGCCAACTCCTAAGCGAGTAAGTCAGTGAACATATTTTTCTAATTCCTCCCTTACTTCGTCAATATTTGCTACACTACCTATATATAGTCTGCTAAGAGCATCAACCACTACATTTTCCTTACCAGGATAGTAAAGCACTTCCATGTCATAGTCTTTGAGCAATTCAAGACATCACCTCTGAAAAAGATCCAACTCTTTCTAGGTGAACACATATTGGAGTGTCTTTTATCTTGTGAACATACCAACATGAACACTAACAAGTACTGTGTCCAGATATTTAGGCTAAATACTACAACTGCAAGCTCAAGGTCATGAGTTGGGTAGTTCTTCTCATAAACCTGAAGTTGTCTAAAAGCATAAGCTATGACCTAACTCGCTGCATGAAAACACAACCCAGTCCAACTCAGATGTATCACAATAGATCACATAACCGTCTAAACTATTTGGTGGAGTCAAAACACGAATTGTAGTCAACCTAGTTTGCAATTTTGAGAAGCTCTTATCTCATTCATCTGATCGCTGACACTTCACCTTTTTCTGAGTCAACTTAGTCAATGAGGGGAGTTATGGATGAGAATCTTTCGAAAAATATCCTGTAATAGCCTGACAAACCCAATAAACATGTAATATCTAGTAGAGGTGGGTCTGGGCCACTGTTTCACTCCTTCTATTTTTTTCGAATCCATCATAGTCCCTCGCTAGATACCATATGACTAAGGAAAGCAACTTATTGTAATCAAAATTCACGTTTGCTAAACTTCGCGAATAATTGGGGATGTTTGGGAGTTTGCGGATCAGCCCTTAGATGTGGCATGCACCTCCGCATTCCTAGAGTAAATGAGAGTATCATCAATAAAGACGATGCTGAACAAGTCCAAATACGGCTAGAACCCCCTACTAATTAAATCCCTGAAAGTTTCAGTAGCATTGGTTAGTAAAATGACATAACTACAAGTTCATATTGACCATATCAAGTCTTGAAGGCTATTTTTGGCATGTCACTATCTCTGATTTTGAGCTGATTAAAATTGAATCTAAGGTCTATCTTTAAAAATTGACTAGCATCCTTATGTTGGTCAAACAAGTCATTAATCCTAGGGATATGGTACTTATTCTTTTTTGTGACTTTGTTCAAATGACATAGTTAATGCACATTCTGCCAACTTTCTTTTTCACAATAACACCAGACCACCCAATTTAGAGATACTTGGTCTGATGAAGCCCTTATCTATAAGGTCTTTCGACTGTTCTTTCAAATTCCTTAAGCTCATCAGAGTCATTCTATAAGGGGGAATCGAAATAGGTTAGGTACCGAGAAGGAGATCAATTTCAAAGTCGATTTCCCTTTGAGGAGGAACAACAAAGATTTTCTTGTTTGGGAACTGAAATGGAACAATTATGGTTATAGAATCGACTAAAGGCATACAAGGAATGTAACCAATCCGTGTCTGTAATGATATCAAAGTCTACCATTTCTACTTCTACAAGATCTGTTGAGGTGACTTACTAAGAGACTGCGATAAGTTAATTTTTGTATATATGTCAAGCTATAACTGGGTCACCAACTAGAGTAGAGACAGAGAAGGGTTTTGAGAGAGATTTTATACTAACATCGAAGTTTACTAATATATAAGGAGTTATAATAGAAAAAGCAGCCCCTTTATCTAACAAACCATAAACATCTAAATGAAAGACTCATAACATACCAATGACCACATCAGGAGAATCATTATGGTCCTAGCGACCCTGGACAACATACATCCTTTTTTGGCATGAAACACCACTTGTACTAGATGAAGCAGCCTACTCTGTTGGGCTACCTGTTGGTGCTGCTGGAGATGTAGACTGAGCCCTATTATTGTTATCTCCTTGTCCTTTCTAGAGTAAGGACAATACTTAAGCCTATGGTGAGACTGACCACATCTAAAGAATCCTTCCTTTCCTTCAGGACACACTCTCAGATGAATCTTATCAGACATTGGACAAGTTGGGAAAGTCGTGTTACCTAAATAACTCGCCTGAGACTTAGAGCCTAATGCCTTACTTTAAAAATACGGTTGAAACCTAGGGATGGAGCATAAGCTGATGAAACTGTTGGGGCTGAAGATCTCTGCTGAAACTGTTAGTGACTTCCACAACCTGTTTTCTGCTGAGAGTATTCATAGTTCAATATTCTAATTTTCTTGTTGTCCTTAGCCAGTTTCCTAAGTCATAAGGCTAGATATTAATATTCTCTAACAACATAGCATTCTAGCGATGTGTCTTCAACAAGTCGAATACCCCAAACAAAAACATACTCATTTGTGACTTAGGATCGTCAACCATGTGTGGAGCATACCCGGAGAAGTTAGTGAACTTCAGCCTGTACTCTTTGTGTGACATGGTATCTTGCCTCAAATTCATGATCTCCTGAGCTTTTGCCTCTCTCAACTCTCTTCGGAAAAACTTATCAAGAGAAACCCTAGTAAAGCACTCCCATGTAACATGAGATGCATCCACATCCCTGTTGTCTTTCCATTGAGTGAACCAAATATGAGCCACGTCCTTGAGCTAGTTGGATGCTACTACAATGTCTAAGACCAAAGTGTGTCATGTCTCTTCAACAATTTTCACTCATATTATGCCTCTAATATGAACTAGAATGATCATCTACGATTATCTCAAGGCAGAATACTTTGAGTTGCGAAAGATGAAAGATTTGGAAACCATTAAGGAACAATAGCAAATAAAATAATATTGAAAACCATATTTGTGAAGCAATAATAGACAATTGACAAAAGTTAATTTTGCATCACATAGGTAGATATAAAATCTATTTGTAATATCGAATAGAGCATTTAGATTAAGTTAATGTACACAAAATACATCATTATAATGTCTCTTAAGTTCTTGCATTTCTATCATTAAGTAAATATATTATGTTCCAGTGACTATTTGTCAATTTGATTTTTATGAGTGTTTCTAAGAACAAAGGTCTATTGTTCACATAATTAGCCAAACACTGCTATACCAACCTGCGAGGAATTGGTTGAAATTAATAAAAATAGAATCAAGTATCATCATAAGTCAACATAATTTCAATGCACCAGTGACTAAACAAGTCTTTTTAAATGCCTTTCAGTCATGTTAATGACTTTTTCAAAGGATTCATAAAACTTTTGATAACTATGGAGCAGTTTTGACACCCAATTTTGACCTAACATGTCAAAATTCGTAACTTTTAAGTTTTATTTATTCAATACTTCAATATATATATATTTTTAAAATGTTAAATAATTTTATCGATATATATTCTTATTTGTCAAAATTTACGAATTTCTTAGGAGTAAATTTAATCACATTATTTTTTGTCACAACCGGTTGACTATGTTCAAATATTTTCTCATTTTGATTAAATCATACTTTTGTTAAATTGCATTTTTACATGTTATTAGTGAACAGTCTAGAAATTCATTCAAATATGAATAAAATATCATAAAGAGATATGTTATTAATTAGTGGTTTCAGCCCATGTTTTTTTGAAAATGGTATTGTAATATAGGTGGTTTCTTAATTTTCTATTTAATGTATTTCTTAGTCATTAAGTTAAAGGGTGGTGAATGTTTTCTTTAGATTGGAAGGAAGAATTCATAAATGCTTTACAAAAACCTAATTTATCTTCCTAGGGCTGCCGCCACCACCTAACTCAAAATAGCAACCCAAACCACCTGTTTCTCTCCTCTTCTCAGCCAGAACACCACCTAAAACCCCACCAGAAAGCAACACTCCAACAACAGCTCAAACCACACCAACCAGACGCCCAACATTCATTTCCGAACAATCAACGAAGCTCCGACGGAACAACAACAACCAAAACCAGCCACATAAAACGTCCAAACCGTCAGAGGAGCTTCAAGCTCCACACCACTTGAAATCATACAGACCCACCCTCTCCTTATTTCCTTTTTCCGGTGAAGCAATCCAGCAATCCGCCAACAAAAACCCATGAAGCACCAAAGAAATTCAGAAGTAACACCAAATCGAACCCCAATCCAAATCTCCCTCTTCTCCCTATTTTCCGGCGCAACCTTGCCGGAGCACCACTGAAAGCGACCTCCATCTTTTCCCCTTGTTTTTTCCTTTTTCCAGTGAGCAACAACCAAACTCAACCACGAAGCTCCATGTCCGAATCGTTACCCGACCCACTTCCTTTTCGTCCTCCATTCTCTATTGAGCCAGGAGGCATGGAGTTGTGAACCATTATTTGACAAATGTCCAGAAAATGACAAGGTGAATTAATCTGGCATGGAGTTGTGAACCATTATTTGACAAATGTCCAGAAAATGACAAGGTGAATTAATCTTTGGAAATTGTTCAAGCAATGGCTAACAACGTCGTGCCTCCTGGTTCAACAAAGAATCATGTTGACTTGAAATATGACAGAAATTAGTCTAACAAGAATACACCCGCGATCTTATTAAAATATGTGGTAAACTTAAAACGGATATAGATCTTCATCTTGACGAGATCGAGAGTTATGTTGCTTCACACATGAGATGCTAGATTCAATATGGTATACCTTCAAATGCATGTTTATTTCCCTTGTGTAGTATACCTGCGTCGGAGGTGTTTTTTGTTTACGTATTTCAATTTTCTGCTTACTCTCTCTTTTGAGTAGTTTCAAAAGTAAGGATTTTCTACAATGCTGCTGCATAGTTATTAAAAATATTATAAATCCTTTGCAAAGATTATTTACATCGCTTAAAGGCATTAAAGAATTTGTGTTTATTCACTCGTGCAAAGAAATTATGTAGACGTATGATGTTACTTGAGTCTGTTTTTATTAACTTCAACCAATTCTGCGCAGGTTCGTAGAGTAGTGTTGGACTAATGGGGTGAATAATAGACTTCCGTTCTTAGAGACACTCGAAAGAATTAAATTAACAAGTAGTCATTGAAACATCATATGCTTACTTAATGATAGAAATGCAACAACGTACCAGACATTAATATGATGTATTTTTTGTACATTAACATATTGTGAATACCCTTTTCGATATTATAGACAAAATTTTCAAAGCATGGTCCTTGATTCCTATATATCCTAACTTGGAGTATTTTGCCTTGAGATGATTCCAGATAATTGTTAAAGAGACACAACACACCTTTGTCTTAGACTTTGTAATTTTTTGGTCTTTATGAATCCTAATTATTTTAGCCATGTGGATATCCATGTAGTGAAATTGATCTAAAGCTTCTAGGTAACAAGGTGAAACTAATAAAGGGAATGACAGGTAGATACCCAATTGGATTCTTATCATAGGATAGACTATATTTTATAAAAAATTACGGAGAAGAGTCGAAGGTACTCATCGAGTTTGAAGAGTTAACATAGGTAGATTGACAACGTGAAGATCAAAACCATTCGTTGCTGATATTAGTCAATTTAAAAAAATTAGCTTTTCTTTTTCCTATATATTACCACTATTAAATTTTAGAGTATTGTCTACATTCAATAATTGTTTGGGTTACGATCCAAATTCTAAGCTTAATATTCACTTCTATAACTTTTACGGTACCGCCACTAATTTAATAGTATCTTATATAGATAGGATGAGGATCTTAACTTCCACGATAGGAATACTAATGTATCAGATTTTTTAAAACACAATTTGTATATCTGAAAAAGTTATTGTGATTGACAATTAGAAAATATTTAAACAATATATGGAAAAAAATCTAAGCAATGAATAACTTATCTCAGAAAGTATAGGACAAATGTACCAAAAAATAATTAATTTATTTCGAAAAACAAAAATAGACAAGAAAAGGCATGCATAAGACACAAAAATGTAAATGACAAGAACAGTGTTTTCAATTCTTTTCTCCTTCCATTTTGCCTCATCTTTTACCCTCGAGAATTGGACATACTTAACCAATTAAGGTAGAGGCGAATCCTGGAATTGAAGATAGGGGGGAACTACTAAGAGTTACCTAAGGGTAACGCTAGTGGCACAAGGGTAACATTAACATTTTTTTGGAGAAGTCATCATAGCATTTTTTGGAGGATGTATTAAAATAAATTATTCATATCTTGAAGCATTTTTCCAAGACAATACAGAAAACCTAAAAAAGACCTTTATTTTTTGAAGACGCACTTTCATCATGATCTCGAAAAAACAATCGAAATTCCAAGAGAAACCTTGCCACATTAGTAGAAGCCTCTAAACGAATTCGATACTCACTTCTTGTTTTCACAGATTGCTTGCTAAAAGTAACTTGAATGGATTGACATTGACTCTCATAATATAGCATCTTGTTGAAACACCTATTGTGGACGTTATTTACTTCACCAACATGTAAATTGAATCGTTCAAAACTATGATTCCAAGTCTTAAAATAAGTTTTCGTGAAATAAATTACTTGCATTTCTATCACGACCCAGACCGTCGTGATTGACACCCACACTACAACTCAGTCGGAGAACCACTACTAGTAATCAACAAAATTAATAAGTTTAAAAACTAAGACATTTAAGTTACGAAAGCAAGTTAAATTACTAAGGGAAGTTCCATGACTAATTAAAGATCTAATAACTAACTAACAATGTGAAAGATAAGCCTAGAATTTGAAAGTCAATGTACCAAAACTAGAAACGAGAACCAAGTCTAACAAGAATTACTAGTGAACTATCTAACCAACTAAAACAAGGTCTAGTTGCGAAAATGATGCATATAGACTAAAGAGAATTTCATGGTAGCCCGAACGATATGGCTCACCCTTGAACTCGAAGAGATTACAGATCTCCTAAGTGAGGTCTATCAAATTTCGCGTGAAGATGCCCTGTACTCAACAAAAATAAGAGCAAGTGCAGAATCAGTACACAACCACCATGTACTAGTAGGATGACGCGGCTATCCCCCTAGTGTAACATAAATGAGCAATTACCACATTATAACACATGCATGAATATCAACATATTCAATATCTATCATAATAATTAACATCACAATTCACATGCTTTTTCACATAGTTCGTCCTCTCACGGAACCCAAAGTCAAACTATTAGCATGCTGGAACATGGAAAGTCGATCCCATTTTTATGCTAGAATGTGGGAACCAATCCCAATTAGCATGTCGTAACGTGGATATTCTGTAACATTTTGTAACTCGTAATAGCTAAAATTTGCGAAGAAACTAAAATTTGTCATTTTTGGAAAGAATAGGAAAAATCTTGAAAATTTCCTAAGTGTAAGAAGTGAATTTTGATCATTTTGAAACGTTCATAACTTTCAGGTTAGGATGAGTTAGAGTCACATCTTTATATGGTTGGAAAGCCCATGCAAATATCTTTCCAACGATGCCAAGTTTTTACGATTTTGATATCGTATAAGGGTGATATGTCTTTCGAAATTTGGGCTATTGCAGTTGGGAAAGTCCAATTCCAGATTTTAGTAAGGATAAAGTAGTCTTTTCACCCAACTATTTCCTAATATTTTAAAAAAGTTTATTAGGGGTAAAACTAAGCCTTAAGTACATTTAAGAAAAGTATTCACGCTTAGGGCTTGGAAGAAAAGAGAAGAGAAGAAGAAAAAGGGAGATCTTTCTGTGTTCGGTTAGTTCACCCACTCACCATAATATTTAATTCAGCAAGTTTTGAGTAGATTGAATGATGAACATTGAAGTTCTTGATGAACTATTGTTGAATTCTTGTTGCTTGAATTATAGTATGTCTTTAGTTTATTTGATTTATGATTCTAGGCTATTTTTCGATTCTAATATATTTGCTATTGAGGTTATTACTGATCCCAAGTGATTGGGGTGAGATTCATGAAAGTTTAGAAGGTTTAGAGATGAAAAATGGAGAAGAAAAGTCAGAATTTCCGTCTGACAGACCTTGGGGCACCGCGCTTGCCAGATCCCTCAGGGCAGGCTCTGTCCGGCAAGCTCTGGCGCGCCGCTCTATCCAGAGCCCCTCATGACAGCTTCTGTCTGTCGGGCTCTGGCGCTCTATGCCTGGAGACTCCATTCTTTCACATCTTTTTTGTACTAGTTCCTAAGTGATGTACCCATAATTATTAGTTGATTCTAAAAATCTAAGGTACATCTAAACATCATGAAATAATCCATAAAATGAAATCATGAACCTTGAATCTATAATTCAATTCAAGGAATGTTAAGATCAAAGTCAAGAAAGTTAAGAAGCAAGTCTTAAAGTTAAGAAGCAAGTCAAAGTAAGTTCTTAAAATTTTTCAAGAGTCTTAAACAAACATTTTGACTTTGTTTTAAGGCTCAAGCTACAAGTTGAGCAAAGTGTAAGGAGTTGAGTAAATTTCTCAACAGTTATAAGGGAACTAAGTATTCCCTAAGAGTTAAGTTGCAAGTTATGCAAAGACTAAAGAGTTGAGTTCATTTCTCAAAAGTTATAAGGGAACTAAGTATTCCCCAAGAGTTACAAATATTATTCACATTTTGAGCAAGAAAGGAAGAGATATTTCCAACAGAGCTTTGGATGGTTTTAGTAAATAGTAATCCATGATTTGTAAGAGAGTTTTTAAAAATCTAACATTGGGCAAAGTATCTCAAAACACAAAATAAGTTGTGTTTAAAACATATGACCTAAGTAATTTGGGAGTAGTATTGAGCACCGATATGGGGACGCTTTAACTCAAGCTCCCATAAACCATGTTGACAACATGGACAAACGAAGGGTCACACTTTTTAGATGATTCCTTAATGCTTTAGCATAGACTAGTGGATCCACTTAGTAGTTCAGGTTCTATACTGACGGCAAGGTATATGACAGTCCTCTTGCAACGTGAGGTCGGACGTTGTACCATTACTTAGGCTCATAGTGATGGTTGTCGGTGAAAGAATCTCTTACAGAAACTATATTACTTTCATATATAAGTAAAGTTGAGTTTCTTATTGCTTTTTTTAACGAACTAAGTTGTTTTACTATGTTTACAAATCTTTATATATATCACATGTGTTTTATTGCTTTATATTTAGTGTAGTAATTCATGAGGTGAGTAGAGCCAATGTAAGTTTCATCTTACTTCTTTCAAGCTTGAAGTTTTTGTTTAGTATTCCAACTCGCATACTCGTACATTCAATGTACTAATGCTAGTATGCCTGCATCGTATTATGATGCCGGCACAGGTAATCAGTATCAACATATAGCTCCTCGTTGATCCAGTTTGAGCATCCAGAGTTAGCAGTGTGCCTCCTTGAATCCGGAGGACTCCTTTATTGATTTCAATCTTTTCATTATAGAATGTTGTGGGGTTTTTTCCAATATTCATTTTAGTATTTTTTGAGGCTTCATAGACAGATAGTGTTAGTGATGGGTCTTTTCATTTCATTTGTAAGCAATAAGACTTAAGTGCCATTTTGGCCAGACATTATTTCTCTTGAGAATGTTCCTTACTTTTATAGTTGAGTTAAGTTAAGTCTTCCATTTAGTTAAGTAAGCCTGACCTAGGGTTTACTATAGATAAGCAATGATCATAGGGTACCGGCCACGTCCAGGGTGTAGACTCGGGGAGTGACAAACATGGTATCATAGCACAGAGTTCAAGAGTCCTAGGAAGTCTATGAATCCTTGTATGTACAGTCTTAGTCATCGGTTGAAGCGCGTCACATCTATTATTAAGAGGCTACAACATTTAGGAATCTCTCACCTATTTTATATTCCTTTTCGTGCGTTGAAGTTTATATCTAAAAAGTATTTCTCTAATTCATGCTTGCGCGTGTTTTAGATAACTATGCCTCTATGAAGAGTCGCAAGAGGTCTCCCAGTTGGGAGAAATGTTGAACCTCAGGAACAAGAGTTACCCAATGCACTTGAAGTACAACCCCAATGGGAAGTTACAAATGTTGAGTTCCACGAGGATATACATATGATAAGCAAAGCGGTGACTAACGAAGTCGGGCAACAGAGAAGAGCTCGACAAGAAGAGGCTGACACCTCGAGGATTCGTGAATTCCTGAGAATGAATCCTCCCAATTTTACCCATTCGACCGGAAAATTTGTGGAAGAGTTTAAGAAGATTTTTGATGTGATGCAAGTCATTGGTGTTAAAAGAGTCGATCTAGCTGCATACCAACTGAAGAATGTGGCTAGGATTTGCTTCGACAAGTGGAAGGAGGGCAGAGATGAGAATGTACCACATCCAAATTGGGCTTGTTTCGAAGGGGATTTCTTGGGGCGTTTCTTTCCCCGAGAACTGAAAGAGGCCAAGGTGCGATAGTTTCTTACTTTAAAATAGGACTGCTTGAGTGTTCATAAGTATGGGTTGAATTTCACCCAACTGTCTCGTTATGCTCTTGAGATGGTTAAGGATATGATAAGCAAAAAGAGCTTGTTTGTTGCTAGCATAGGTCACGCATCAAGTAAATAGGGCAGCGCTCCAATACTGATCAGAGACATGGACATATTCAGGCTGATGGTTTATGTGCAGCAAGTTGAAGAGGAGAAGTTGAGGTACAGGGAGCAGTACATGAACAAGAAAGGCAAGACTGGGAATGAGTCTGGGCAATGGAAAGGTGGTTCAAGTCAGCCACACTTTTAGAAGAAAAAGGGACATGCACCATCATCCGCTAGTGTACCTGCGCCCACAAACATAGCTTAGTATAATGGCCAGAACTTCAAGGCCAGACCAGCCTAGTCACAAGGTAGTATCGCACAAGGAGGTAGTTGGGCTCCTGCATGTGGTAGGTGTGGTAGAAACCACGCCGCTAAGTGTCGCGACGGCCAGTCAGGTTGCTTCATGTGTGGTCAAGAGGGTCACTTTATAAAAGAGTGTCCTAAGAATAAACAGGGCGGTAGAAATATAGGCAATATAGCCCAATCTTCGTCAGTTGCTCCACCAGACAGAGTTGTACCTAGAGGAGCTACTTTCGGCACTTGCGGAGGAGAAAACCGCCTCTATGCAATCACTAGTCGCCAAGATCAAGATAACTCTCCAGATGTAGTCACAGGTATGATCAAAGTCTTTAATTTTGATGATTATGCTTTGTTAAATCCATAAGCAAGTTTATCTTTTGTAACCCCTTATGTCGCAAATCAGTTTGAGATTCTTCCTAAAAAATATTGTGAACCCTTTTGTGTTTCTACACCTGTTGGGAGTCTATCCTAGCGGAAAGAGTCTATCATGAGTGTCATATTCTATCAATCACAAGAACACCATGACAGACCTAGTAGAGTTAGACATGGTAGATTTTGATGTCATTCTAGGTATTGATTCGCTTCATGCCTGTTATACATCAATAGACTATAGAACTCGAGTTGTCAAATTTCAGATTCCTAATGAGTCAGTCATAGAGTGGAGTAGTAGTTAAGTAGTGTATAAGGTTCATTTCATTTCATACCTTAAGGCGAGGAAGTTAGTTTCAAAGGAGTGTATCTATTGCTTAGTTTGAGTTAATGACTTAAGTGCTGAGGTACCTTCCCTTCAGTCAGTTCCTATAGTAAAAGAATTTCCAGAAGTCTTTCCTAATAATCTACCCGGAGTCCCTCTTCAAAGAGAAATATACATTGTCATATATATCATCCCAAATACTCGTCCTATCTCTATTCCTCCATACAAAATAACACCATTACAGTTAAAAGAGTTGAAAGAACAGCTAAAAGATCGATTACATAAAGGTTTAATTAGATCAAGTGTCTCTCTTTGGGGCGCTTCGGTCTTTTTTGTGAGAAAGAAGGATGATTCCCTTAGGATGTGAATAGATTATCACAAATTGAATGAGGTTACCATAAATAATAAGTATCCTCTTCCATGGATAGATGATATTCTCGACCTGCTTAAGGGTGCTTCATGTTTCTTGAAAATTGATCTCAGATCAAGCTACCCTCGATTGAAAGTTAAGGAATGTGATACTCCAAAGACAACTTTTAGAACCAGATATGGGCATTATGAGTTTGGTCATGTCCTTTGGTTTGACCAATACGCCTGCAACATTCATGGATCTTATGAATAGAGGCTTCAAACCTTATATGGATATGTTTGTTATCCTCTTCATTGATGACATACTAATATATTAAAGGAATGAAGAGGATCATGCTAGTCACCTCAGGATAGTTCTTCAGACTTCGAGAGATAAGGAATTATATATCAAGTTCTCTAAGTGTGAGTTTTGGCTTAAGCACTGGTTTTCATCCTCAGACAGATGGAAAAGCAGAGGTACTATCCAGACCTTAGAAGACATGTTGATAGCTTGTGTGATCGATTTCAAGGGGAGCGGGGATGATCTCCTACCTCTCATTGAGTTTGCTTACAAAAACAATTACCATTTGAGCATCCAAGTGGCTCCATATGAAGCTCTTTATTGGAGAAGATGTAGATATCCTATTGGGTGGTTCAAGGTTAGTGAAGTAGGGTTGATAGGACCATATATTATTTACCAAGTCATGGAGAAGTTAGAAGGTGAATTAAGAGAGATTGAAGACGGCACAGAGTTGTCAGAAGTCCTACACAGATGTGCGGAGAAGCCCATTGGAGTTTGAAGTGGATGACTGGGTATATCTGAAAGTTTCACCCATAGGATGTTATGAGGTTTGGTAAGAAGGGAAAACTTAGTCCTCGATATATTGGACCTTATAGAGTATCGAAGAGGATTGACAATGTAGCTTATGAGTTGGAGCAGGCACAAGAATTAGCAGCGCCCATCCGATATTTCATATCTCCATATTGAAGAAGTTCATTGGTGATCCTTCATTGATTGTACCAACTGAAATGTGGGAATTAAGGATAGCTTATCCTATGAAGAGATTCATGTTCAAATTTGATATTGGCAATTTTGCAAGTGGAGAACAAAGGAGGTAGCATCAGCCAAGGCCCTTTTGAAGAACCAATTTGTTAAACAAGTGACTTGGGAAGATGAAGAGAATATGAAAAAGATATATCAACATCTGTTTGAATCCGTAGAGAGTGTAGATCAAGGTACTAATTCCCTTCTTAGTACTTTATCAACTATGAGTAAGCATGATTGTTATTTTCTTTTGCATTGTTAAGTTTTGAACTATATATTACTATTCTTAGCGTAGTGAGAGAAATCTCATTCGAGAATGAATGTTCCCAGGGTGGAGATATTGTAACATTTCGTAACTTGTAATAGCAGAAAGTTTTCAAAGAAACTAAAATTTATCATTTTTTGAAAGGATAGGAAAAATCTGGAAAATTTCCTAAGTGTAAGAATTGAGTTTTGGTCATTCTCAAGCGGTCATAACTTCTAGCTCAGGATGAGTTAAAGTTAGTTCTTTATATGGTTGGAAAGATCTTTCCAACGGCGTGGAGTTTTCACGATTTTGATATCGTATGAAGGATATATGCCTTTCGAAGTTGGGTTGTTGCAGTGGGGAAAGTCCAATTCCGGATTTTAGTAAGGGTAAAGTAGTCTTTTCACCAAACTATTTCCTAATTCGTTTTAAAGTTTTATATGGGGTAAACTAAGCCTTAAGTTAGTTTTAAAAAAGTATTCACGCTTAGATCTTGGGAGAAAAGAGAAGAGAAGAAGAAAAAGGGAGAAACGTTCAATAATTCATCAAGGACGCCATGATCTTCGAGTGGAATTCATCGGGGATGATCCCTATCAAGGTATGTGAGATCTTTGTGTGTTGGGTTAGTTCACCCACACACCAACGTATTTATTTCAGAAATTTTTTGGTAGATTGAATGATTTACATTGAATTTATTGATGAACAATAGTTGAATTCTTGTTGGTTGAGTTGTAGTATGCCTTTAATTAATTTGATTCATGATTCCAGACATTTTTGAGTCTAATCTATTGGGTATTGAGGTTATTAGTTATTCTAAGTGATTGGGATGAGATACATGGATGTTTAGAAGGTTTAGAGATGACAAACGGTGAAGAAAAGTCAAAATTTCCGTCTGACAGACCCTAGGGCACCGCGCGTGCCAGATCCCCTCAGGAAAGGCTCTATCTGGCAAGCTCTGGCGCGTCGTGCCAACCAGAGCCCCTCAGCACAACTTATTTTCCGTCAGGCACTGGCGGTCCACGCCTCACAGAGCACCAAGGACGCCTAGAGACCCCGTTATTTCCCTATTTTTTTGTACTAATTCCTAAGTGATGTACCCACAGTTCTTAGTTTATTCCAACACTCTAAGGTACATCTAAACATCATGAAATCATTAACCATGAATCCATAATTCAATTCAAGGAAAGTTAAGATCAAAGTCAAGGAAGTTAAGAGTCAAGTCTATAAGTTAAGTAGCAAGTCAGAGTAAGTTCTTAAAAGTTTTTAAGAGTCTTAAACAAACATTTTAACTTTTTGTAAGGATCAAGCTACAAGTTTAGAAAAGAGTAAGGAGTTGAGTAAAATTCTCAACAGTTATAAGGGAACTAAGTATTCCCTAAGACTTATGTTTCAACTTAACCAAAGAATAAAGAGCTGAGTTCATTTCTCAAAAGTTATAAGGGAACTAAGTATTCCCTAAGAGCTACAAATGTTTTTCACATTTTGAGCAAGAAAGGAAGCAAGATTTTCAACAGAGCCTTTGGCTAGTTTTAGTAAAGAGGAATCCATGATTTCCAAGAGAGGTTTTAAAAGCTAAGTTTGAGCAAATTATCTCAAACAAGAGAAGAAGTTGTTTTTAAAACATATGAGCTAGGTATTTTTGGGAGTAGTATTGAGCACTTATATGGGGATGCAATTAATATTAACTCAAGCCCCCATAAACCATGTAGCCAATATGGAGAGTGGAAGGGTCATACTTTTTAGATGATTCCTTAGTGTTATTTAGCATAGACTAGTGGATCCACTTAGTGTTTCAGGTTCTACACTGACGCCAAGGTATAGGACGGTCCTCTTTTAACGTGAGGTAAGACGTTGTACCAACACTTACGCTCATAATGATGGTTGTCGGCTAAAGAATCTCCCACAAAAACTATATTACTTTCATATATAAGTAAAGTACAGTTTGTTATAGCATTTTCTTTAACGAACTAAGTTGTTGTACAGTTTTTACAAATCTTTATATATATCGCATGTGTTTTATTGCTTTATATTAAGTTCAGTAATTCATGAGTTAAGCAGAGCCAAGGTAGGTTTCTTCTTAGTCTTTTCAAGTTTAAAGTTGTTGTTTAGCATTCCAACTCATATACTCGTAAATTAAATGTACCGATGTCATTTGGCCTGCATCATCTTATGATATAGACGCTGGTAATCCAGATAAGCATTCAACGCCTCGTTGATCCATTTTGAGCATCCAGAGTCAGTTGTGAGCCTCCTTGCATCTGGAGGACTCTTTTATTGCTTTCGGTCTTTTCATTATAGAATGTTGTGGGGTTTGTCCCAACATTCATCTTAGTATTTTTAGAGGCTTCATAGACATATAGTGTTAGTTCTGGGTCTTTTCATTTCATATGTAAACGATGAGACTTAAATGCCATTTTGGCCAAACTATTACATTTTAAGTATTTCTGTTGAGAATGTTCCTTACTTTTATAGTTAAGTTAAGTTAAGTCTTCTATTGAATAAGTCAGCCAGGCCAAGGACTCTCACAAGAACAACAATGGTCATTGGGTGCTGGCCACGTCCAGGGTGAAGACTCGGAATATAAAAAATCCGATCCAAGTTAGTGTGCCAGAACGTGGCAGCCGATCCCAGTCACACATCAAAGTAACACATCAAGATCACATATTCAAGTCATGGTTTCATGGTATCCATATTCATATATCTTATTTTAACATCTATGATCAATATTGCAACATGCAGACATATACAAGTATCATAACCAAAAAAAACAAGTGTATATCACACAATCTAAAAATCACAACCATCACCTACCTCGAAACAAGCTTTAAAGCATATACAACTTGATCCTTACCTTTCCAGATTCGTTCCTCTAGTTCGTGGTCTATAAAAAACAATTTATATACAAGAATCAATAAAAAACACCAAATTCCCGGAATAAGAAATAAGTACGAACACTAGTTCAAGCCCATGACCCCAGATAATCAATTTAGGGTTAATTCCACCATAAGATTCTTCAAGAAATCCTTTCCCATCAATATCTCCCCCCGCCTACTAAAGCGGCACCCATCCTGCTGTAGAGGCGTCGCTGCGGCGACAAGAAGTCCACTGCACCGGCACAAAGCGAGGCAGTAAGTCTACAATAGATTTTCAATTTCTCTCTTTCACAACATACTCTTAGACCACTACGCTCAAAAATTGCCCTTCATGACAAAGTCAATTCCCGATGATGTACTATCTATTAATGAAGTCAAACAAACATTTAGTCCACACGATTGCTACCAGATTTCTCTACATCTTGATGACTCCAATTTCCTCTAAATCTATACAAGGTTGGGAAAATCCTAGTACTGTGAAAATATTTTTCCGACCCAAATTTTTCCTTATTGGCATTCTTATAATGACGAATACCGATCGTTACAATAGATACCAACGTACCCATCACTCGTCCCCAAGTTATAAACTAAGGAAAGGCAAGCTAGGAAAGGAACAAGGTAGTACATGATTCAAAGAACAATTGCAGATACTTGTCTCGCATATATTTCTCGGTCTCCCAAGTAGCTTCCTTAACTAGAAATGCTTTCATTGAACTTTTACGGACTTAATCTCTATGGTCCTAGACTTTCGAACATCATGATAAAGAATAGCAATCGGCCCCTCCTCATATTTGAGGTCTTTTTCTAGTACTATTGAGTCCCATTTAATAATATAGTCACCATCACTGTGATATCTCTTCAACATACACACATGAAATACATGATGTACTTCAGACAAATTAGGACGTAGCGACAATATATACGCCACCGACCCTACACGTTTTCAAGAATCTCAAAGGTACCAATATAACGAGAACTCAACTTACCCCTCTTACCAAATCTTATCACCCCCTTCATGGGTGATACCTTGAGATGAATATTATTGCCTGTCTGGACTTCCATGTCTCTCATCTTATGAACTGCATACTACTTTTGTCTACTTTGCGCGGCTAGAAGTTTAGCTTGAATTCTCCTATCCTTATCTTAAGTGTCCTTCACTAAGTCAACCCCAACGATTTTATGTCTCTAGATTCAAACCAACGTTAGGCGATCTACATCCTCTCTCATATAACGCTTCGAATGGTGCCTTATCAATACTCGCGTGATAACTATTACTATAGGAGAACTCACATAGGGCTAGGAACTTATCCCACTACCCTCAAAAGTTAATTACACAAGCTCTCAACATGTCTTCCAACACTTGTATAGTCCTTTCTGATTATCCATCTGTGTGGAGATGGAAGGTTGTACTAAAAGTGAGTTGTGTGCCCAATTTATCATGCAACTTCCTCCAACACTTGTAAGTGAAAAGGGTACCACAATCTTAGATGATAGACAGGGGCACACTGTGGAACTCCACTATCTCTTTTACATAAATTTTAGCAAATTGTTCAGCGATGTAATCCACCCTTATCGGAATAAAGTGGGCTGACTTTGTCAACCTGTCAACTACAACCGAAATAAAATCAAATTTCCTCAAAGTCTTGGGAAGACCAACCACAAAATCCATGGCTATCCTTTCCAACTTTTATTCCGAAAGTGGCATCCTTTCAAGTAGCCTCACAGACCTTTGATGTTCAGACTTCACTTGTTCACAATTCTGACACTTCACCACAAACTTCTCAATGTCTTGTCTCATACCCAACCATCAATAAACTCGTTTCAGATCTCTATACATCTTGGTAACACACTGATGAATAGAATAGCGCAAGCCATGAGCCTCCACCAACAACCTTGGGATCAAATCATCAACTCTTGGAACACATATTCTACCCTTCCTTGGAAAGGGTCCAAAATCTCAAGAAAATTCACAATCTCTCGATGATTGCTATACTTGAACCTTTCTTAGATACTTCTCAGCTCAACATCTGTAAATAGGAGTGGCAAACGAGTGGGTCGAGTCGAATATGTGTCGATCGAAAAAGAGTAAAATAAAAATGGCTAAAATATTCGACTTGACTCATATTTTAAATGGGTAAAAAACAAGTTACCCAATGGATAATATGGGTATCCATATTACCCATATTATTCCATGAGTGAAGTTTCTCACATGCTCAAGGAGCTCCAAAATGACCGAGTCATGAAGCATTTTTAAAGACATTAAAGTGACTGTTACACTCTTGTCAAATGTCTCATCTGTGGCCCAAACACTATAATTTCAAACTTGATATTATTTTAAATTGGCCCAAAAATACTACAATTTCAAACTTGATATTATTTTAAAATATATGATGGCTTGATCATTGTGTATTATCAATGGATTTTCTCTGTTCTTGAATGTTAGTCTCAGACTCTCAGTTCATGCTAATAGAATATAACCCGAGACCGACTCAAAACACGAAGAACAGAGAGCTATGTATACATAATATATATGATTCCATTTGTTCTCCGAACCAATTTAACAGATAACAAATGAATTAGGATTCTCTTCCATGCTGTGGTGTACTTGGAAGTCATGACCTCTAAAGACTCCATGGTTTGTCCAAGTATGTTAAATATTGTTGCTGCAATATGAGATGGTGTTAATCCAACTTCCGCCAACTGATCAACTGGAGATCCTCGGCAGCATGTCAACTCAAAAAAGACGAAGATGCTGCACCTACAAGGCCACCACTTCCAACAAAATTCCACAGACTCTTAGTAATTTATGCTATTGTGGATTGTCCTTTGAGATGTGATGATCTGACATAAAAAAACAAATTGTCAAAATAGAGAAGAAACTGAACAAGTTTATTAGTGTCAAAACAGAAAAATGTGAGTTGTTCTCAAAGTCTTACCTCTAAGTTTATCAACATAAGGTTGAAGGTCAACAACAATATCATCTTCATCAGAATCTGATTCGAATCCATCAAGATCTTTAACAATTTTCAAAAAGACAAGTCATTATAGTTCTGAATGCAAATTCACTATAAAATTAAACAAATGAAACTAGAGAAGATAAATTTACCTTCTTGTCCACAAATCCAATCCTAGGACATAGTTTCGCCTCAGCATTTGCAGGAAGAATAGAACTTTGAAACTTTCCAATGACACGACCTCCGGTGCTAAATGCATATTCAGAGGTTACTGTAGTGATGGGCACACTCAAAACATCTCGTGCCATTAATGAAAGTTCTGGATACCTTAGTTTGTTATCCTTCCAAAATCCAAGTACATCGAGATTCGGATTTGTTTTATGATCAACATTAGCTTCTTCCAAATATAACTCTAATTGTGTTTTACTGGTACTCGACTCTAACTGACTTTGAAACATATCAAACTCCTCAAATGCTTCAGTCATTTGATTTCTACTACAACAAGCATGCTCCTCTGGTAATGAAGTTGACAACGAGGTTGTGGTAGATGGTATCAAGTACTCTTCAAATAATAACTTTAAATTATCTTCGATAACCTTCACTTTTTGATCAGCAGTATCAGAATTAAGCTTTGAAAAATAAAACTTAACAAAACTCAGTTATATCGCGGGTCAAGAACCACTACTACAGATAAAATGATGTTATATGACTCCCAACATTTTTTGAATTCTTTAACATAGAAGTGGCCATCTCAGTCATCATTGGATCTTTACTTATTTTATGTTCTACCAATAGCATTTCAATTCTCCATATATTAGGAAGATACAAATTTGTTGTGGGGTACTTGCATCCGGAAAATAAAGTGGTGATGTCATAGAATGGCCTCAAAAATGTAGCTACAATCTCAACCTTTTTCCACTCATCTTCAAAAAGGCCATGTCTAAAATCAGGATCAACCAAGTCATAATGAATATATGCCTGCTGATACAAAAAAGCACTTTCAATCATTTGATAGGTTGAATTCCATCGAATAGGCACATCTTGGTATAGTTTTTTAGAACATGGTAGACCAAGGTTACTAAGACACTCCGCAAATTACTCTAGTCTTACTTCTGAATTCTTGATATACTTAACACCTTCTCTAATTTTTCCAATAGTTGCATCAACCTTCGCTAAACCCGCCTTAACAATTAAGTTAAGAACGTGATTTTCACAACGAAAATGAAGAAACTTTCCCCCACAAACTAGTGAACGCATCAAAGACAAATGATTCTTCAAAACATCAACCATACCTTTATTGCAAGTAGCATTATCTAAAGTAAGGGCGAAGATTTTCTTTTCGATTCCCCACTCTTTAAGAAAATCAATCAATAAATGACCTAAAACTACACCCGAATGTGGAGGAGGAACATGACAAAATATCAGAACCCTTTTCTGAAGAACCGAATTTATGTCCACATAATGAGCTGTTAAACACATATAGCCATTAGATACTACTGAAGTCCACATGTCAGATGTCAAACACACTCTACTAGAAATCAACGCAAGTTCAACTTTTAGAAGTTCTTTTTCTCTAGCATACAAATTCAAGATATCCGACTTGGCTGTGTTTCTTGATATATGCCTCGCTATTGGATTTAAATATGAATGAATATCCCTGATGCCTTTGTGCTCTACAAAACTAAAAGAATAATTATGCCTACATATAGCCAATGACATCTTCTCTCGATAAGTTTTTTGATCTATTGTCTCATTTTGACCCTCTTTAGCCTTATCGGGGTTATGTTTCTCCAAATGACGCTTTAGATTTGTTGTTCCAAATGTAGGGCCCATAGCAATTTTTTTTACAGATCGTGCATTTAACTTCATATTTTCCGTCAATAGAATTAGGCTTAATTATAATAAAATAATCACAAACAACAGATGTTTTCCGCTTTGTTCGTATCAAAGAAGTTGCAGTACTTTGTTCATAAGACTCTTCATTGCCTTCTATCGACATATCACCCTAATTTTATAAATCATAAACAATGAGCCATACATACAAATAACAAATCAACAAGCTAAGAATATGAAATGAACCAACAATTACATTAGCTTTTAAGACTATGTCTCTGTGGATCATCCATATCTATTTCACACTATTGAGGAAACTACTTCTATGGCCTTCAATCAAAACAGCAAAGCAGAGTACCACAACAACAAAACAAAAAAATAGGAAAGGAGAAAAGAGAGATGAAGACAGAAGTAGAGACAAAGGAGAGAGCCTCACCGGAGAAATCGCCGAAGCTGAACAACTTGGTTGATGGAAGATGATGGAAAGCCGAGGCGATTTTGTTCACGTGAGATTCAATTTTCAACCCTATTTTCCCTTGTTACAGTGAATAGACTTTCTTTAGAATTTACCCATTTTACCCATTTAAGTACCCATATTTTAAATGGGTAATATGAGTTGGACTCTTATTTGACTCATTTTAAAAGCATTGGGTATCCAACCCATTTTAAATGGGTAATATGGATGGATACCCATATTATTTATCCATTTTCCACCCCTATCTGTAAACTTCAACTCAACATGGACAATGCCTTCTCTAATCAAAATGGCAAAATTTTGGTTTTTTGGACTATTGACTATAACTGTAACATCCTAGAAGCTGATGACCAACAAGTGACCTGTGAGATGAAACACAAAGGGAGGACGGAAAATTTTATGATCACAGTTGTTTATGCCAAGTGCAAGGATGATCTTAGAAGGCCTCTATGGGACAGACTCATCCATTTTTCAAATGTTAAAGTTCCTTGGTGCACTATGGGTGATTTCAATGTGATTACATCTATTGATGAGAAGAAGGGTGGTATACCTTACAATATGAATAAAAGCTTTGAATTCATCATTGTAATTGAAGCTAGTGGTCTTATTGATTTGGGATATAATGGTGCTCATTTCACTTGATGTAATAACAGGGATGACGAAGCTAGAGTATGGAAGAGGCTAGATAGGGCCATGGTAAATGATTACTGGCTTGAACAGATGCCCAGACTGTCATCACACACCTTCCTTCTGTAGGGTCAGATCATATTCCTCTATTACTGGAAATGATAGACAAACAAGAACATAACATCAAATACTTCAAATTCATGCATTTATGGGTGGAAAATGATACGTTTATGAGTACTGTCCAAAGATGCTGGGAAAGAGAAGTTACAGGGGATCACATGTGGCGTCTGCATCAGAAGATGAAGTGATTAACCTCTATTCTCAGCTGTTGGTCGAAAAGTGAATATGGGGATATTTTTGTGACTGTGAAAGAGTTTGAAGAAAAAGTTAATAAGGCTGAGACTGAGGTTGTTGATAACAGAACCAAGCTTTAATGTATTAATGTTGAGTACATAAAATTCCTGAAAATGGAGGCTGCTATCATGAAACAGAAAACTCAACTCCAGTGGTTCAGGGAAGGAGATGCTAACACGAAATACTTCCATACTCTTATGAAAGGAAGAAGGAGGAAGCTATTCATTCATCAAATCAACAATGAAGAGGGAGAATGTATCCAGGGGGATACTAATATTGCCAAAGCTGCGTGTGAACATTTTCACAACATTTTCACAGGCCATCATGATAACATCAATGTAGAGATTCTTGAATGAATCCACAGATTGGTCACTAAAGAACAAAATCAAATCCTGAAGGCTGATCCTACTATTGAAGAAGTGAAGCAGGTGGTATTTGACATGAACCCAAATTCAGCAGCAGGACCTGATGGTATGAGTGGAAATTTTTTCCAGGTATGCTGGGATATTATCAAAAATGATCTCTTTAAAGCTGTGGTAGCCTTCTTTTGTGGACACAGTATGCCTAAATACATGACACATGCTTGCATGGTCCTCCTTCCCAAAGTGGAGCACCCCAACCAGCTGTCTGAATTCAGGCCTATTAGTTTGAGTAACTTCTCAAACAAGATCATTTCCTAACTCCTTAGCATCAGAATTGCTCCGATCTTGGCAAATCATATCTCACAGAATCAGAGTGGGTTTGTAAGAGGCAGAAGTATCTCTGAGAACATTATGTTGGCTCAAGAAATCATTCATGGCATCAAAAAACCCAAGGAAGGGGATAATGTAGTAATCAAACTTGATATGGCCAAGTCATACGACAGGGTGTCCTTGGCCTACACTTGTTTGGTTCTGAGGAAAATGGGCTTCAGTGAGTTTTTTATTGATATGATTTGGAGGATTATGAGCAACAATTGGTACTCAACTATTATCAATGGGAACAGACATGGATTCTTTCATTCTACCAGACGTTTAAAACAAGTCGTTCCTTTGTCACCGGCCCTATTTATTTAGGTGCTGAGGTACTTTCAAGAATGCTGAACAACCTCTACTTGAATCAGAACTATCAGGGTTTTCAAATGGAACCTAGAGGCCCTCAGATAAATCATCTTAGCTTTGCAGATGATGTTATCATGTTTACCTCAGGCAACAGACTTGCTATCCAACTTATTATGAAAACTCTAAATACGTATGAGCAGGTTTCAGGTCAGCTTATTAATAAAGATAAGAGCCACTTCATGCTTCCTGTAAACTCCTCCCAAGACATTGCTAATATGATTAAAGAAGAATCTGTTTTTTCTCAAAAGGATAGTCCTATTAACTATCTGGAATGTCCTCTGTACATTGGGAGACAGAGAATTATCTATTATTCTCATCTGGTAGATAATGTAGCAAAAAGAATTAGTGAGCGGCAAGCTAGGATGCTGAATTATGGAGGCAGAATAACCTTAGTGAAGCGTTTTTTACAATCTATCGCCATCCACACTTTGGCTTCCATTTCCCCTCCTAAGACCACTCTTAACTATATCAAAAGACTTACTGCTGATTTCTTCTGGCGGAGAGAAAAAGACAAGAAAAAATATCACTGGGCCTCTTGGGAAAACATCACTTATCCCCAGGATGAAGGTGGAGTGGGGGTAAGAAATCTCAATGATATTTGCTCCTCATTCCAATATAAACAATGGTGGCATTTCAGAAGTAACAATTCTCTTTGGGGCAATTCATTAAGGCCAAGTATTGTCAAAGAGCTAACCCTGTTGCCAAGAAGTGGGAGAAAGGACAGTCGCTTGTCTGGAGATTTATGAATCAAAACAAATCTCAGGTAGAAGATCACATCAAGTGGAAGATTCATTCTGGCACATGTAGTTTCTGGTGGGATGATTGGATAGGGGAAGGACCTCTTGCTCATCATACCAACGAAAGCACTAGACTCAACAACATTACTGTCTCTCAATTTATGCACAATGGAGGGTGGAATGACACTATGATTCGACAACATGCCCCCCCCCCCTTGATGGTACCAAAACTCTTGAAGGTACAAGTTCATTTTCAAGAAGGTGCTGCTGATCAGACTATTTGGGACCTTACTGAAATAGGAAAATTCACATGTGCTTCTGCCTGGGAGAGCATCAGAAAGAAAAGATCGACAACTAAAGTGAACAAAAATACTTGGCATAAACACATTCCTTTCAAAGTTTCCTTTCTTCTTTGGAGAGCCTTACGCAAGAAACTACCCACTAATGACAAAACAGTCTCCTTTGGAGTTGCGCTTGAAATATGTTCCTGTTGCACCCAGTCGGGTTGGGATAACATTGAGCATATTTTTGTGACTGGGCATTTTGCTAATCATATTTGGCAATTTTACTCAGATATTTTTGGGGTCAAGAAAGACACAAATTCTTTGAAGAATCTGATCATGAGATGGTGGAATATGAATTATTACAACGAAATTCAGAAAACTCTATTTCATGCACTTCCTATCATCATCAGCTGGAATATTTGAAAGAATAGATGTGCAGCCAAATATGGAGGAAAACAATCTAGTACTACAAGGGTTAAGTTCATGAATTTTAAAGACATTTCCCTACTCCTTAACACTATGTTTCCTTACTTACAATGGCCAAGCTCGTGGCATCAATTGTGCAGCAACGTCCAGCAATGCTCTCATGAAATATGGGTCAAGCCTGTCATTTGGATCAAACCTCCTTTCGGCTGCTGTAAGCTAAACACTGATGGATGTGCTTTAGCTAATCCGGACAAAATAGGAGGGGGTGGCATTCTAAGAGATCAAACAGGGAACCTTATTTTTGCTTTCACAGTACCACTTGGTACAGGCACCAACAACCAGGCAGAGGTGTAGGCTGCTGTCTTTGGATTAAATTGGTGTTTTCAGCATGGTTACAGGAAGGAGAACTCCTCACTCATTGGTTAAATCACCATAATAACCCTCAATGGAAAATGCAACATTATGTTAGGGAGATGAAGCACCTCATTCAATAGATGGAATTGGAATCATTTCGCTGCAGACATACATACTGGGAATCCAACACAACTGCTGACTGCTTAGACAAATTGAGTCACAGGCAAGACATTCCACAATTTTTTTATACTCTCAATCAACTACCAGTTCCAGTTAAGGGAATCTACTTATTGGAGAAGATGGGCATGGTCAACTTCAGAAGAAGGAAGCTGAAAAGAATAAAAAAAACCTTGAACTATTTTTGTGTCTATAGTTTGTTCTGTATCCTTTTCAACTTAACTATGTCTAGTTTAGGTATAGTTAGTTTGAATAGGTTTTACTTGTAAGGGGAGAGTATCCCTTAGTTATGCATTTCTAGAATTTGTATTGAGAGGAGTCCTCTCCTTAGGTGCATCTTTCTAGTTTCCTTTTCTTGTAAGGGGATGAGTGGAATGGCCTTAGTAGGAAAGTCCACTCAGAACCACCTAGGATTGGAGGTAAGGTTTTATGCCGTCCTAGTAATTATTTTTTACTTATTTATGCTAAGGCCTGGAGTGTTTCTAAGCCCCTGACCCCTCCAAGGGTCATTAAAAAAACATATTCTACCCTTATAGTTGAGCAAATCCTCTACATCTAGAGTGGTTCCTTGAGACTTATCGATTTGCAATCTTTGTTCGAAGCTCATCTAAATCTCCATCTTCAAATTTCCTGGCCTCCTCTATGAACATGAATTTAGCTTCAATACTAACTAACAACCCACCTATTTTAGAAATTCCCAACTAGGGCTGGGCATAATTTGGTCGAAACCGAAAAAACCGACCGAACTGATTTTTTTTTAAATTTCGGTTTCGTTTTTTTGGTTAAATCGGCCAATTTCAGTTTTTAATTTTAAAATTTCAGTATATCGGTTCGGTTTTTGGTTTTTATGTCTTTTATTTCGGTTAACCGAAAAACCGAATTTATACACTACATATTTACTACATTATATTTTATATATTTAACTTTTAAGAGTTAATTGTTTGTCTCATTGTCTGTAAGTGTTAAGTAAGTAGTAACCTAACAAAGCCCAACCCAAGTATCCAACAAAGCCCAATACCCCTAAATCTTTATTCACACAAAAATCAAAATCCCTTAACCTAATTCAAAATTCATTCAATTCACATTTCACATTTCACCCAACTGCGTTGCCTTCTGAGTACTGTGACTGCGTGAGACGTGAGTGAAGACTGAAGAACAGTCGGCAGCCGCAAGTCTGGAACTGCGCGAGACGGTGATCCATCGGCCATCGACCTGAACTCCTGAAGTGTAAGTTCTTCTTTCTTGGCTCGCTGCGATTCTCACTCATTTTCTTTTCTCACTGATTTTGTTGTGATTCTCACTCATTTTCGTTTCTCACTGATTGTTGTATGGGTTCTAACTTCTAAGTTCTCACATCTTTTCTTCTTCTTTTTCGCATATGACAAAAATTAAAAGTAAGATAAGTGAAAGTGGGGCTTCAAATGAAACCATGGATAACATTCAATCTCTGAATGAAGTTGAAACTGACAATGAAGCTTCAAAGAAAAGAAAAGCCATGGAACCTAGGGCTGCTTATTGGAAGCATTTTGAGAAATACGTCGATAAAGATGGAGCTATTAGAGCAAAATGTAATTACTCTGAAAAAACATATGCTGCTGCTACAAAAGGTAATGGTACTTCGGCTATGAATAACCATATAACTAACAAGAAGTGTCCTAACTTTCCCTCTACTGTTGATTATGGTCAGAAATTAATAAATTTTTTACCATCTTCAAAGTCTGAAAAGGAAGGGGTGATTAGCACTTGGAAATTTGATCAAGCACAACGTAGAAAGGCTTTAGTTCAAATGATAATTGTTGATGAGCTGCCATTTAGTATTGTTGAGAAGGAAGGTTTTAGGAATTTCATGAAAGTTACAGTGCCACAATTTCATATTCCTTCTCGTAGAACTTTGACAAGAGATTGTTATGAACTTTATAGTGAAGAAAAAAAACTCATGAAGAAGTCTTTCAAAGAAGCACGTCCAAAAGTTTGTCTTACGACCAATACTTGGACGTCGATTCAAAGAATCAACTACATGTGTCTAACATCTCACTTTATAGATAGAAATTGGAATTTGCATAAAAGAATTATAAATTTTTGTCCTATTTCTAGTCATAAAGGTGATCATATGGCAGCTTCCATTACTAATTGTTTGGTTGGCTGGGGTTTGGATAATGTGTTTACCATAACCGTTGATAAAGCAAGTTCCAATAGTGTTACTGTTAAAGGAATATCTAAGCAACTCACTAATTGGGGAACCAACATAATGGAGGGTCAAGATCTTCATGTGAGGTGTATGACACATATTCTTAATCTTATTGTGCAAGATTGATGGAGTGAGACAAGCTGTGAAATACATTAGACAATCTCCGGCAAGAATTAACAAATTTAAAGAATGTTGTGAATCCCAATTGATAACTTGTAAGAAATCATTATGTTTAGATGTTCCTACCAGGTGGAACTCTACATACTTGATGCTTGATACTGCACAACACTTTGAACTTGCATTTGAAAGATATAGTTTTTATGATATTGGGTTTCTTGATTATCTTAGTAACCATGATTGTGAAGATGGAACTAAAGCAGGTGACCTCACTAGTTTTGATTGGGAAAATGTGAGGTCGATGAATAAGTTTCTTGAAACATTTTATATACTTACTTTTGAAGGTCTTTGGTTCAAAGTATGTTATAAATAATGCGCACCTTCTCGAAATTGCTGAGCTTGATCTTATTTTGAAAGAGATGGCAGAAAATGAAGATTCTAATTTGAAGAATATGGCAAAAAGTATCAGAGACAAATTCAAAAATTATTAGGGTGAACCAGATAACATGAACAAAATGATTTTATATCAGCTGCGTTGGATCCTCGAAACAAGCTTGATTATGTTCGTTTTGCAATTGGTGATATGTTTGGAAAAGAAATTTGGGAGCCACTTGATGATGCAGTGGATAAATATATGAAAGCTTTGTTTGATCATTATGTTAAGAAATCATCAAAAGTCTCTTTATTTTCATCATCTTCATCTACTTCATTTGGGAACTCATCGAGTATACCTAGTGTGAGTGGTGATGACAGCTTTCAAAAAAGAGGATCAATGAGAACGAAACAAAAATTTTTGAGGCATAAAGCAGTTAGTGGAAGTTCAAGTAGTAAATTAGAGTTGGGTAGATATCTTGCTAAAGATGTTGAGCCAGAGACTGATGATTTTGATATATTAACGTGGTGGAAGTTTAATGAGCCAAGATTTCCTATTCTTGCTGAGATGGCTCGTGACGTATTAACAATTCCTATTTCAAGTGTCGCATCTCAATGTGCATTTAGTACAGGAGGTCGTATTCTTGATCCTTTTAGGGGTTCATTGACTCCTAAACTAGTGCAAGCTCTTATTTCTCTTCAAGATTGGTATAGAAGTGAACCAATTTCAATTAATGTTGAGGAAGATCTAGAGTATCTTGAGCTACTTGAACTTGGTAAGAACTTTTGTGTTCATTATATAAAAAATAGTTTCTTATTTATGTTGCTTATATCTAACAAGTTCTTTCATATTTTTGTAGATATTGTGGATGTGTAGTTATAACTATCAAGTAGTAAGTAAATTTTAATTTAAAATCTTTTGCTATTAGAATTCAACACTTGTTTTTCTCTTTTTTCGTTGAGTTGTGTTTACTTTCTATCATATATCTAAAGAGTTTCATTTCTCTCAGGCATATTCATAGTATGGATGTTATTATGGTGAACTGATCGAGTTGGACAGCTGTTGTAAGGAATGCCAACTTTCTTCAGATAGAGTTGAACTGCAGTGTTGTTGCTGTGTTGTTGATTTTTATTTTTTCTAGTTGGTTCTTGTTTTGACTGTTATTGATGTCTAATACTCTTGATTTCTTAGTTTTTTTGTTGCATTTTGAATACTCTTGGTTTCTTAACTTTTTGTTAATGTCTTTATATTCAATTATAAACTTCCCACAGGCAGTAAACACTAGTGCAAGTGTGAAATGTGCACTTGGTTTTGGCTTGTTGCACTTAGATGCAAAATAGTCACTTACTGTGGCAGTCAGCACAAGTGCAAGTGTGCAACAATGCAGCATTAACATGGTTTTTGGCTTTTTGCACTTTGCTGCAAGATAGGCACTTACTAGCACTTAGTTTTTGTACTTAATATATGTAGTGTGTTAGTGTTACTAATAAGTGTTTCATATATGTAGAAACCAAAAAAATTAACCGAACCGAACCGAACCGAAATTGTAGAAATCGAACTGAACCGAATATATTTCAGTTCAGTTTCAGTTTGTATTTTTTTCAAATTGAAATACGAAAAACCGAACCGAATTTCGTAAACCGTATGCCCAACCCTATGCCCAACTACACAAACTTAGACTGTAAGATGTTAATTTCCTTCGCCAAAAGTCGCTTGGTTCCACTCAAGTGAGCTAAACTATCCATACTCATTGCTTTTCGACTCAAAGCGTCTCTGCCACAACATTTACCTTACCCGGATGGTATTGATAGTCACATCATAATCCTTGAGTAATTTCATCCATCTTCATTTTCTTAAATTCAAATCCTTTTGGTGAATACATGCTGCAAACTACGATGATCAGTAAATACCTTACACTTAACTCTATAGAAATAATGTCGCCAGGTCATAGGAGTAAATACCACCGCTGCCAACTCCAAATCATGAGTGAGATAATTTCTCTCGTGCACCTTTAGTTGATGCGAGGCATAAGATATGAAATTCTTAAATTGCATCAACACAACACCCAATCAAGAATGTAAAGCATCACAATAGACAATAAAATCCTTACCCTCAATCTGTAATGCTAGAATGGGTGTGGTGGTCAAAAGAATCTTATGCTTTTGGAAGTTCTCCTCACATTTTTCAGTCCATTAAAACGGTAACTCATTTTTTTCATATTGGTCAAGTGAGTAGAAATTGAAGCCAAATTCTTAACAAAACGACGATAGTTACAAGAAAGTCCCACAAAACTCCTAACCTCCATCACCAAACTAGGTCGTACCCAATTCTCAACCGCTTCAACCTTTTGGGGATCTACCCTTACCCCTTTTGTGACACCTCATGCCCCAAAAATCCAACCGACTTCAAACAAAATTCACACTTCGAAAATTTTGTGTATAACTTTTGCTTTCCAAGAATACCCAAAAAAGTACGAAGTTGTTTAGCATGTTCTTCTTCACTTTTCAAATACACCAAAATGTCACCAATAAGGACTATCACAAAAAATTCAATAAAGGGCTTGAATACTCCATTCATTAAGCTCATGAAATTTGCAGGCACATAAGTCAACCCAAACGACATAACCAAAAATTCATAGTGCCCATAACGAGTCCTAAACGACGTCTTGGGTATATCTTCAGGGTTAATCTTCAATTGATGATACCCGATTTTAAATCAATCTTAGAGAATACCACTGCACCATGCAATTGGTAAAATTATCATGTATCCTAGGCAAGGGGTATCTATTCCGAACATTGACCTTATTCAATTGTCGGTATTTCTATGCACATCCTCATGCTACCATTCTTCTTCTTAACAAATAAAACCGGAGCACCCCATGGGGAAGCACTAGGGCGAATAAAAACCTTATCAAGAAGCTCTTGGATATGAGCCTTAGGCTTTCTGAACTCCCCGGAGCCATAGGATATGGAGGGATAGAAATGGGGTGCGTACCATGCTCTAAGTCGGTACAAAAAATCTATGTCTCTATCCGGAGGCATGCCAGGAAATCCGCTCTTGGCATAATATTTTAGGTTTAACTTAATCTATATGATTTAATAGTTTTTTTTCTACAGTGAATATAATAGCCTCATATTATTGATAGAGAGCAATATAGAAATATTGATTTGTAATTTGTATTGGGTGAATTTGTTCAACGAAAAATGTTAGCAACAAAAGTAAGAATTAATATTTATTTATCTTTCCTTCTATTTTATTATCACAATAAATTAATGAATTAAAGGAGCAAACTGAAATTACAGTCACTCATAGTTATTTTAATGAGAAAAAATTAGTTATGCTTAAAAAACTAAACACATTGAAAAATAAATATGATTCAACATTCAATATAGATACATTTTAAAATTTATATATATAAATATATATTTTTAGTGAAAGCAAGGTTCGAATGAATTTTGAGCCTAAATGATTGTTTTTAAATTATTTTTCCATGAGAGGAAACTATACAACTAACAAAACCTCTTTAATTTCTTGTTACATAAAAACAAAAATTGCAACATTCATTTAATTATAGCACTTAAAAAGACAAATTCAACAATTTTAGTCAAAATTCATTAATTGTATATGTATATATATATATATATATATATATATATATATATATATATATATATATATATATATATATATATCTATTCAAAACTCAGTTACTAATATCTAATGTCAGTATTATAGATAGTTGAATCAGTAGTTCAAATATGGCATGCGAAAATCAAAATTTGCATATTTTTCTATAAAAATAAAACACCCCCGACCTACAAAATTAATTAATAAGTGGGTTTTAAATGAATAATTTTCATTAATAATTTGTAAACTCACTTTCACGGCCCTAGCCTTCATTCCACACGCGAGTGACAATCAAAAATCATTGTTGGCACCGAGCAAACTCTTGATCAGGCTCAACTCTCCCCAGAAAACTTACTCAACAATATATGAACTCAAAATTAAAACTTAACTTACAAATAGATACTCAAAATATTTTAAATAAAACATTCACTAGCAAAAGAGGCAACTCAAGTCTAGAACATCAATAATGAAAATGAAATAGACTTCTCAAAACTGTGTTATCTATGAAGCCTGTACTAACTGAAATGGACGTCGAGACAAGACCAAGGACATCCAAATACACAAGACTCAAATGGAAACTCAATGTCTAACCCTCCCGAAATCAAGGAGGCTCACCAAATATAGCTGGAACATAACTCGATCAATGAAGCACTGATTATTGATCCTAATTACCTTTTCTGCATCATGAAATGCAAGCCACATAGTATCAGTTTATTGAATGTAAGGAGAACAATAAACATAACCTTCAAGCTTGAATAGATAAAAATTAAACCATACTTACCTCAACTCTTCTCGACTCAAGGGTACTCAGAACTCAGAAATACCTAACTATATTCACTATAAAATCAATAATAACATGCATTATAAAGAAAGTTGTTAAAACAGTAATTTCTAACTCAATGTATTAAAATATAATCAAATTCTTTTACTCTTATCTCCATGTAAAGATTGAAAATAACTGAACTTGGGAGATTCTCTAACCAACAATCATTAGTGTCACGCCCCGAGGCTACCCCTTGACGTAAACACACTGGACCTAGGATCACGAGTGTTCCCAAGCTAATTTGAGATGACATATAATAAGAAAATTGAACATATCTATGAAAAGATGAACTGGTGCGGAACCTAAATAAAATTATTACTGATAGTGGGGGATACCAAAACCTTGTCTAAATATATCAAATATATTAAGAGTTAAGTGATAATGAATAATCACTTAAAACAAAATTTGGATCTAATACTATTTATGGAAAAGTCTCTACTGACTAGAGTTTCTAGGATATGTCCACAGATAACTCTAGCAAAATATAAACTTAAACAAAAGATAGAAATAGAAAACCTGTCTATTGTTCCGAAGCATGAGGACTCGCCACTAAAGCTGCTAAATAAGGATCGGAAATCGATCTATGTGTGATCTGGATGATGAATACCGGAACGTACATCATGAAAGGATGTAGCGCATACTATATGTCATTACTTGGAATGCACTCAGTATGAATGGTATGGAATATAGCTGAACAAATTGCGAGATGTTACATTATCGATGTTAGGCAAACCTCTGTCGTATATTATGTTGTTGTTTTATTTTATTACTAGTGTATATGCATGTTTGTTATACTCGTATACTATTTTATCTCCTCCTCAATTAAAAAAAAAATAATTTAGCTGGGACCCAAAGTTATGGATTTCGAAAGATGCCTAACAACTTTCCTTCGAAATAACTTGAACCCTTACCTAGAATGTAATGTTTTCAAAAATCATTTATCTCGTTTCCTTCTAAAATTTTGGGTAATAACTCCTTTATAATTCATTTATTCTTAAAATTCTTTTTACATTAAATTAATTGATTAATTTTTGAGTCATCGCGATGTTTCTCCCTATTTGAATAAAGTAGGGATGTAAACAAACAACATTGTAGAAAATCCTTACTTCCAAACTACTCAAAAGAGAGAGTAAGCAAAAATTAAAATAGGTAAACCAAACAACAACTCTGGAGCAATTAAACTACACAAGGGAAATAAACATGCATTTGAAAGCGTACCATATTATATCTACAATGTCCTTGGTGAAGCAACTTAACCCTCTAGCTCGTCAACCTGAAGATCAATATCTGTTATATGATTACCAAATATGTCAATAAGATCGTGTGTTGTAAGCTTGTTACTCTAAGTCTGCATGATTCCCTCTTGAACCAGGAGGCACGACGTTGCAAGCCACTGTTTGACTAATCTCCAGAAAATGAAAAGGAGAATTAATCTTTGGGGATTGGTAAAAGAGTGGCTCGTAATGTCGTGCCTCCAGGTTCAACAAAGAATCATGTTGACTTGGAATATGACAGAAATTAGAGTAACAACAATACAACCCTTGATCTTATTCACATATGTGGTAAATCTATAACAGATATAGATTTTCATCTTGACGAGCTCGAGAGTTAAGTTGCTTCACACAGGAGATGTTAGATTGAATATGGTACACTTTCAAATGCCAGTTTATTTCCCTTGTCTAGTTTACTTGTGCCGGAGGTGTTGTTTTGTTTACCTATTTCAATTTTCTGTCTACTCTCTCTTTTGAGTAGTTTCGAAAGTAAGAATTTTCTTCAATACTGTTGCGGTTATTAAATTTTTTATGAATCCTTTGCAAATATCATTTACTTCACTGAAAGGCATTAAAGAATTCTTGTTTATTCACTCGTACAGAGGAATTATGTAGAGGTATGATGTTACTTGATAATGTTTTTATTAACTCCAACCGATTACGCGTAGGTTTGTAGAGTAGTGTTGGGCTAATGAGGTGAACAATAGACCTTCGTTCTTAGAGACACTCGAAATAATCAAATTGACAAATAAGTCTTTGAAGCATGATATCTTTACTTAACGATAGAAATGCAAGAACTTAGCAGACATAAATATGAGGTATTGTTTGTACATTAACTTATTGTGAATGCCCTCTTCGATATTATGGATAGATTTTTCAAACATGGTTCCGGAGTCTTATATATCCTATCTGTTGCAGAATTTGATTTTGTCAATTTTCTATTGTGTTTTCAAAAATTATGCTTTTCAATACTACTTTATTTGCTATTGTCCCTTGATGTTTCCAACTCTTTAATTTTCTGCAACTCAGCGTAATGTGCATTCAGATAATCCCATATGATTTTTGCAGAATTTAGAAACATAAAACGAGTCATAATTGTTAAAGAGACACAACAAACCTTTCGTTGGGATATATACTATTAACCATATGTTAAGAAATAATATTTATTAGAGAATAAATATTTGTTCAATTTAAATAGATCATATATTCGTTTATGGTGTCTATTTACTTATATAGTAGATGAATTAGTTTGTAAAGTTTTAGCTTATACACAAAGGATTAAATCAGTGGTTCTTATAAGTATAATGTTTTTGGTTCACAATCTAGGATGAAATTGGACATGCCATCGGGTACGATTATAACACAAGATTATATGTAATTTATCTTGATTATGGGAACGGTATAGTTCTAACTTCTTGTGCTAGTACTTTTTGTATGTATTGAACGGGACCGAGTAGAGATAGTTGTTTTAGACTGACTCACAAAAATACATTCTTTAAAACTATTAAATGTACTTATATTCTTAATCCTGATATAAATATTATGATCTTATATATTAATTATCATTTTGATTTATTAAAAGGTGAGATTCTGAGATGGGTCAATATGTCTGGTAAGTTGGATGATAATAATATATGTTGGTGAAATAATAAGTTAGTTGATGGAATCCATGTCTCGTTATAGAGATTGATTGATATGCCTTTTTGAGAAACTTATAAGTTTTCATCGTGTCAAATCTTGCAAGTGGATTTATGAATCCGACACATGAAATAAGTTAAGTAGTGCTCTAAAGGAAATTAATCATTAAGTTAAATTCGTCAGTAATTTAATTTATTGATTAGTATCTGAAATTTTAACATGGGAACTACATAAGTGTTTAATGGGAAATTACGAAATAGAGGACTGCAATTACGAATTTCTAGTGGAATGATTTGTAATTTATTATGGTAAAAATAATTCGAATTAATTATTTGAAATTATTTCCATAATAGGAAGCCTCGGTAATTAATTTTGTGGTCCCTATTGTGCCCATATTTAACTAGAACTCAGAATCCTATTTCTATGCAAAAAGAAAGAATAACATTTTTTTTTTGGTCTTCTAGAAAAACAAGATTTTCTAGTCCTTTTTGGATTAGGAAGAAATCTCTATAAATAGGAAGTCTCCTAACCTAGTAAAAGGATGATTAGTTTTCTATTCGATACTTGTTTACCCAAGTATTGAGAGAGTTCGGATGTGACTTGCGATTACTGTAGAAGACCGTAGCTATTAGCTATCTTGTAGATTCGCTTGAAAGTCTGTCTATCTTGGGGATTTGATTGAAGGTATCCGTTCACGCTTCAACAGGTAATTCTTGAATTTAATTTCAGTATGTTTATGTGTTCTAGCATATTATATGTGTTTTAGCATAAACGTTATTGATTATCTATTATTCATGTAAGTAGTAAAGATCCTGATGTGCTTCCGCTGTGCATATAGTTTTCCAACAATTGGTATCAAGAGCCTAGCTTACGTCAAAAGAGATAACTTAGATCACATATATACATTTAATTATACATGTGTTCATGGTTTATGGACTTGTCGAATATCACGTATAAAACTTAATAGCTTGCAGAGACGACGACATAATCCAAAATTTTTGAGTTGTTTGATAAAAATATTTTAACCATTGTTGTGATTATAGCGAATAGTAACTCAACTCTCGAAGAAATTGGAAAAGTATATTTATTTTGTTATAATTATATTTGCCGCTTTGGACAACATAGGTATACCTAGCTTGCAAAGTGAAATTATCGTCTCTGGCGGCTAAAGATTATTTTGTTTTGCACATGATAGCTTTTTGAGAAGTTAAACATTCTTTTCCTAATTTACTTTGACAATGAATTAAATGGTCATTACCATGAATTTCTTGGTTTTGAACATGAATTAAATAACATGGACGCCTATGTGATTTATTCAATTAAATAAAGTGGCAGGGGCGGCACCCACTGTTCAGGTGTATTGAGTAAAAATTTTGGGTTCTCTTTTGTTAAATAATTATATGAGCATTATTCTTACACATATTATAAATTAAAAATTTCGGTATTAATAAATAGTTATCATTAATGTGATTTATTTATTTGGAATCAGTATAAAATTCTTAAAACGTTTTATATATGTGAGATTACAATATATGAACTGAGAATACTGATAATAAATAGGATCTATGAAAGTAGTATATTTATTTGAGTCAATAGAATATTCTCATTGTATCATATATATATAATTGTCCTAAGTAGATTCTAGTGGTAATTTGTTTTAAATGAAGATTTCCTTTAGATACTAGTAACACTTAAATTAATTCATGAGAAGAGATACTAATGATTTTCACCGGTTTGAAGGGAGAAAATATAATATTTTGAATTCTCAATTGTATTGATTGAGAGAACAATATGTTGTAAGAAGTATATTTGTGTGTCTTAGCCGAAAGACAACACACAAAGTATATCTTATGCTCATGAGATAATTATTAAAAAGAGAATAAAAAAAATGTGAATCGAGTTATTTTAATCCCTAACTATGCCTGAAACGATTCATTTTTCAAATTTGGTCATAGTAAAGATGGTCATGAATTTAATGATATATGATTGACTTGAAATTTGATGGTTCCAATGAAAATCATTTAGATGGGTTTAGGTAGTTTGTCAGATTAAGACTTTGATTTGAATATGATAAGATCATTCTTCATGTCAATTATGTTTATGATAAATTCGGAACATGATTACACATGGTTATTTAACAAGAATTGATATGTGATAAGAATGTATGTCATATTGTTTAATTCCTAAAGATACTTAAATCACTTGAACATGGATTTGGTCACTGCTTTGGAAATAAAGATTCTTTATATGCTCCAACTGACCTGAAAATTGGCAAGTTCATTGATAACGTCCTATTAACAAGTACACATTGTTATCTGGTTATATTTTTTTTTTGAGGTCGTTAAAATGATATTAAAGTTCTTTGGAATTAAAATGTGATTTAGTTTAAATGACATCCTTTATATTGGTTTTACTTATGTTATATGTGGTACATGATTACACGTGATGAGTTAACATAAATTGATATATGATAAGGATGTAGATATGTTCATTTTTCCTTAAATCGTTTGAATCTGAATTTGATCATAGCTTTGTAGATAAATATTAATTTTGAACTCTGCTTGATCTGAAATTCGGTAGGTTCATTAGAAACGATCAAATTTAAAACATTCATTATTATATAGTGATTTGGTAACTTGAGGTCGTTCAGGTGATGTTTTTGGATAATTTTGTATCTTGAAAAATTAATTTATCGAAAAAAATTACTCAACTAAGATATAGTGGTGATAGAGATTATTCTCTATGGTCTTCATGGCTAAATTTTAGTGAAGTATTACTTTCATGTGTTGGCTTAGACCTTCCTCCCTATCGAATGAAATTAATACAAGTCATTAAAATTTAATCTCTAGTTTTGATTATTTGTATTGACGCTCCCTATTTGAGTAATATATGATTGGATCAATGGATCTAGGAATAATGATATTCACATGACTTAAATTAACATATACTCTCTATCTGAGTTGGCTTTTGTTCTGAATTTGTTGAAGTGAATATCTGACACCATATATGTATGTTTTATGAGTAGTCATTTTTTATCAAAATTTATTGTTCAAGATGCATTGATATCTATGAGACATGTTTTGAATTTAAATATTCAATGTATACATAAACATGTTTTTCTTTTGGAATTTTAGAATTTCGTTCTTTATTCTTGATTTGTGTATGTATTTCACAAAATGATGGTATATGATAAGAATTATCGAGCGGGAAAATGTTAAACTCTATTATGGCCAAACAACGTTTCAATCAAATTGATCATAGTTTTGGAATTCGGAAAAAAAAAGAAGAGAAACTCTGATTGATATGAAATTTGATAGATTCATAAGAACGACCTAGTAAGAAATTAATTTTTTTTGATCGTTATATAAGTTTTTTGTTCATAATTGATTAAATAGTAGTGAAGTATTAGTTTTATGTGCTGGCTTAGACCATCCTCCCTAACAGATGAAATTGATACAAGTCACTATTTATTTAATTGCTTAGTTTTGATAATCTATATTAACTCTCCTAAACTGAGTAATATAATATTGGATCAATGCAGCTAGAGGATTTTCACTTGACTTAAACTAACAGTAGATTCTCCAACTGAATTAGGTCTGTATAAATTTATGGAGTGAATAATCGGTCATTGTACATGTGTATTGCATGAGTAGTTATCCAATCCCAATGATTGGCTATTCGATATGCATGGATATATATTTATAAATGAGCCCTGATTTCGTTATTCGGGATTATTCAAAATATTATGATCTATTTAAAGTGTTGTGTCTCATATTCTCAAATAGACTTTACACACCCACTTAGTACTACTTAAGATTTTCTTTTGGTAGAGATAAGATATTAATTCAAAAGAATGTATTGTACATGTACCTTATGTTAGAAGAAACTATTTTCAGTTTCTAACTAGATAAGAGATGAGTATATAATATATTTATTTATAAATCTTCTATCATTGAGTTTGATAAATATTTTATTTCTTGTGGTATATTGATGCATGATTCTTTTATTAATATTATCTCACATAAATTGAACTTTATTAATCTATCTCATAAGAGAAAGTATCTTTTAAATTGATGAAACTTATTGTACACTAGCGTCTAAGTCATTTATTCTGAATAGAATTTTCAGGTTGGTTAATGGATAGACATAATGGTTCATTAAAAGTGAAGTCACTACCAACATGTAGTTTTTGTTTAGAAGGATAACTGACTAAGAGACCTTTCCTCTTAAGGGAAAAAGAGGTAGTGATAAGTTATAATTAATCTATTCTGATTTGTGTAAAATGAGCATATGGGCAAGAGGTGAATTTGATTTTTTTTTTGAGTTTTCAAGAAGATTACTCATGATATGATTTTTTTTTGATGTTTTGGTAGTCTGAATATCTTGATAAACTGATCAATATATTTAAGATAAACTAATATAACATCATGAAAAATATATAAAATCACTGCAATCTGATTGTAGTAACGTAAACCTCTTTGCAGAGCTCATGAGTGACTTATCTTATAGAAAATTGCATTCCAATTGTCTAAACCAGACGCTCTATAATAAATTGGTGTAGAAGAGAAAAGAAGTAGACTCTTATGATGATGATAAGATTAATTATTGACTTGTTCTTAGTTATTTTGTTTCTTTCGGGATAGGTTCTAATAACTACATATCACATTCTTAATTCAATTTCTTTCAGATCAGTACCTTGGACAACTATAAAACTAGTTGAATTTGATGTAATCTAATCTGTGACATGTTCAGGTATAGAATTGTCCAGCACATGTGATGAGTGAGAGAATTAGAAAATTGGAATTAAGAACTTAATGTGTGTGTTAATTGGATATCCTAAAGAACGAACAAGGTTTATTATAGTGTCCTAAAGAAAATAAGATATTTGTTAACACAATTGTCTGATTTCTAGAAAAGGATAATTTTAGTAAACACATGTTCCTAGAAGTAAATTAGTTAAGAGTCTAAGTGGAAGATTGTTAGGGTGTATACTATTAATCATGTGTTTAGACATGATATTCTAATAATTTTTAAGATAAACATCTAAGTGTGGAGATTGTTAGGGTATATACTATTAACCATGTATTTAGATATAGTACATTATCACAATTGTGATGGTTAAAAGTCTAAGTGGGAGATTTTTGGGATATAAACTATTAACCATATATTAAGAAATAATATTTATTAGATAATAAATATTTGTTCAATTTCAATAGATCATATATTCGTTTATGGTGTCTATTCACTTATATAGTAGATGATTTAGTGTGTAGAGTTTTAGCTTATTGATGTACCGTGGTTTTATGGTACTTCCAATGCTTTTTCCTTAAGTTTAGTGTGTGTCTAAGGCCTCTTTGTAGTAGTTTTAATGTACTTTTATATTTGTTTGCAGGAAAACTGTCCAAAATAGAAACGTAGAAGACTGTGCTGAAATCAGTGCAGAAGTGGTAACCTACGGAGCCATCGACGGTCCATAGGTGGTGACCGTCGACTGAAGATTTAGGCTGCTGAAGAAAGATCAGGGAATTCTGACTAAGTGTGGGGATACGGAAGGGTTGACGGTCCGTCGACTCATCGATGGACCGTCCTGGCAAACCGTTCGTGTTAACAGAATGTAGTCCAGTACCCGAGTTGAAAAAGATTCTAAGTGTGAAGCAACGGAGTCCATCGACGGACCGTAAGGGCATTGACGGACCGTCGATGGTAACAGAATGATTGAAGAAAATGGCAGCTGAAAAAGAGTTCAAGTATGGACCGACGGAGGCGTTGACAGTCCGTCGTTCCATCGACGGATCGTCAGTAAACTCGAGACGCGTTTTGGATAAATTTTTCCTTATTTAGGTTTCCTTTTATTTTAGGACTCTATTAATATAAATAGGACTAAAAACCATGTTTTTGGGGTTAGATTCTTTACTATTTTTCAGATTTGTATTGTTGGAAGTTGAATTTTGGGTTTTGGAAAATACTTCACTTTTCCGGAATCGGTTCTTACAATATTTTCTTCAATTTAAGTGATATTTTTGGATTTTACGCAATCTTCTGAAAGTAAGTACATGAATTCTTGTTTAATAAATATGAATTGTGTAATTCTTAACATGGTAACTAAATCCACAACTAAGGTTGTGGGAACCATGGGTAATTAACAAAGTAAAACTAGTTAAATAACAATTCTAGAATAGTTTCTTGCATGTATTGATAATTCTTTCATTCAGAAGTCTTTTTAACGGTGGCCAACGTCAGAACTCGCCTTGTTGCTACTTGCCGAACCAATGAGGTAGATAATAAGAAAAGAATTATCAACGTAGATTTAGTATACACTATCTAATAGGCTAGTTTCAATTGGTGCGAAGTAGTAACTTAGCCATAAATTGAATATGATGCTTAATATGAGGTAAAAGGTAAGTTTAGTAAAGTATACAGACGTAGCCGGACCAAGGTGCGGAGTGAAATTTCCTAGTTGCCGGACCAAGGAATTAGGGATACATAACTTACCACTTTGCATACAAGATACTAGGAAAGAGTTGTTATAGCTAGGGTTACTGCGTTATAAACCTATGGGGAACACTTACACCCTAGTTTCTCTCATCACTTGATAAACATCAAATATTTGAATTTGCTACTTGTTTACTTAGAATTAATTAAATACTTTTGTTACACACCCCTTTAATTGTTTGTTTTCGTAAAGGACTTGACCAAATAGAAGTAATCGTAGATTAAAGTTAAGTCTAAACCATTTTCCTAGTGGGATCGACCCCAACCTAACATTTGGGTTCTTTACTTGATACGACCGCTTATACTTCTTTAGAGAAGTGTTATTTGAGCATATCAAATTTTGGCGCCGTTGCCAGGGAAAGTGGCTTTTAGATTAACTTTAAGCACATTACCGAAGTTTAGTCAACAATTTCCTAATTTTTACTTTTTCTTTTTGTTTTTGTCTCTCGCAGGTCTAACTTTAGTGTATGCCAAGAACACGGAGTCGAGGAGAACCCATACTTTCACCCGATCCCGAACTAAACTGTACACTACGCAAAATGAACAATCCACGCAATCCGGCTAATCTCGAGGATGAGTTCAACCGCAAACTGCCACCGCCGATTGAATCCATGATCAAGTGTTGGTTGAGAACCCTGGTGAAGGTGAGGTGAGGAGGCAACCTCCTGCCCACGCCCTCAAGAGTACTATAAGGGAAATGTCAACATCACTGACTCTGACGGGCCATTTGTCCTACCTCCTCTACCACATGGTCATAGTTTCGTGGTAACTAGTAGCTTGATGCAGATGCTCAACGTTAGAGGTCTGTTTTCAGGTCTACCATATGAGGATCCAGATGCTCACATCGCCAAACTGAGGTTGGTGTGTAAGAGTTGTGTAGGGAAGCCTGACTTGGACATGGACGCCATTGGGTTAAGAGTGTTCCCTCTCTCACTATCGGGAGAGGCTGCTATATGGTTTACTGAGCTTCCCTATAACTCAATCTATATATGGAACCAATTGAGGGATATGTTCTTAGAATGTTACTATCCGATTTCAAAAAAGCTCAACCACAAAGATAGGGTGAACAACTTTGTGGCACTACCAGGGGAGTCAGTAAGCAGTTCTTGGGATAGGTTCACCTCATTCTTGAGAAGTGTCCCAAACCACCATATTGATGATGAATCAGTGAAAGAGTATTTCTATCGCGGCAAGATGATAATAATAAAGCGGTGCTGGATACGATTGCGGGTAGTTCTTATGGGGAGTGTACTTATGCATAGATCGCTGAGAAATTAGAGAAAATCTCCCGAAATAATAAAGCTTGGAGCACTAGGAAGTCGGATACTGGGAGAAACACTTTTGCGGTACAATATTCAAACAACCCCGCCGCAGATGAGATTTGTGAAGAGATGGCTCAAATGAGAACTGAGCTTGGGTTGGTGTTACAACATGTCATTGGGGGTGTAGAAAAGGTAAATACGGTGAACTACTTGGCTAAACCACCACCATCGGTTGATGAGTACTACTATGAAGAATATTCTTATACAGTGAATGAGCAGACGGGGTTTTTTTTATCGAACGCCCAAGGCTCCAATCAGGAGAATTGTACCAAGGTCAAGGAAATCAAGATCGGAACTATGGTAATTACAACCGAGAGGGTCACTATGTTCGAGATGGAAACTACAACCGCGACAAAAACTTTAACCGGGGTAACTATGGTAACAGAAATGATCGGAGTGGGCCCTATGTTCCACCTCAAAATTGTGAAGTTGCTCCTAGAGATGGTGGAGGTAGTATGGCGCGAGTTGAGGATATGTTACAGAAGATGATGATGAGGTTTGATGCTAGTGATGAGCACGCCAAAGAGTTGAGAAGGGATTTAGCGAATACTGGGCAAAAGATGGATGCACATGCAATCTTAATTAAGCATCTTGAGTTGCAAATGACTCAATTGTCTTCTACTGTGAACCCACGTCAACCGGGTACTCTTCCTAGCAACACTGTTTAAAATCCAAAAAATGATGGACATTGTATGGCAGTCACTACTCGAGGTGGTAAGCAAACCATAGATCCACCTATGTCTTCTGGTGTAGAAAATAAGATAAGGAGAGAATATGAGGTAGTAGAAGCTAGTGGTGAGTTGGTAGATGAAGCGGTAAAAGAAGCAGAGAAGCCCCAAAAGGTGACTCCCATTCCAAGACCACTACCACCATTCCCGCAAAGGTTGGTGAAAAAGACCAAGGATGGTAAATACCGGCGTTTTATTAATATGTTGAAACAACTTTCCATCAATGTTCCTTTGATAGAAGCTCTTGAACAAATGCCCGGTTACGCCAAGTTCATGAAAGATATGGTCACTAAGAAGAGATCGATTAGTTTTGAGTATAATGATAGGATGCAACACTGTAGTGCTATTGCTACAAGGTCTCTAGTTCAAAAGAAAGAAGATCCGGGTGCTTTCACTATTCCATGTACAATCGGGATGTTACACTTCGCTAAAGCATTATGTGATCTTGGGGCAAGCACAAATCTCATGCCTCTATCCATCTACAAAAAAGTTGGGTTTGGGTGATCCAAAGCCCACTGCGATGCGGCTACTGATGGCCGATCGAACAGTGAAGAGACCTATTGGGATACTACACGATGTGTTAGTGAAGGTGGAGTCATTCATATTTCTGGTCGATTTTGTGATTCTTGACTGTGAGGTGGATTTTGAGGTGCCTATTATTCTTTGGAGGCCATTTCTTGCTACCGATCGTGCGTTGGTTGACATGGAGAAAGGGCAGATGAAGTTTCCGTGAAATAATAAAGAAGTGACTCTCAACATTTTTAGGTCCATAAGGCAAAGTGGTGAGCTCCAATCGGTATGTGCGATATCCTACAGGGTTGAGAGTTTGTCAGAGGTCCAAATAGAAGAACGTCTTGGTGTTGAGGTACTAGCAGCAATGATTATGAACTTTGAGAGTGATGGTATTGAAGAGTATGGGTCATTGGTTGCGGCACTTGATCGAGCCAATGTTCGGTTCAAACCCAAGAAATTGGAGTTAGATATGATGCATCGCGAGTCTCCACCCGCAAACAATCTATTGAGGAGGCTCCAAAATTAGAGCTTAAGGCTCTACCACCTCATCTGAGGTATGTATTCTTGGGAAAAGTTGACACTTTATCGGTTATTATTTCATCAGATTTGAATGTGCACCAAGTTGAGTGTTTGGTGGAAGTGTTGAACAGGTTCAAGAGAGATATTGGGTGGACTATTGCGGATATTATTGGGATCTCTCCCAGTATTTGTTCACATAAAATCCAACTCATGCCTGATCATAAGCCAAGTATTGAGCACCAGGGACGTCTAAATCCACCTATGCAAGAGGTAGTGAAGAAGGAAATTATTAAGTGGCTGGATGCCGGAGTCATATATCTGATCGCTGATAGTAGTTGGGTATGCCCTGTTCAGTGTGTGCTCAAGAAAGGGGGAATGACTGTGGTCCCTAATGAAAAAAATGAGCTTGTTCCAATGAGGCTGGTGACCGGATGGAGAGTGTGTATGGATTACCGGAAATTGAATGCATGGACTGAGAAGGACCATTTTCCTATGCCCTTCATGGATCAGATGTTGGATAGACTTGCAGGTAAGGGGTGGTATTGTTTTCTTGATGGCTATTCGGGTTACAATCAAATCTCTATTGCACCAAAAGATCAAGAGAAAACCACTTTCACTTGTCTTTATGGGACTTTCGCGTTCAAGAGAATGCCGTTTGGGTTATGTAATGCACCGGCCACTTTTCAGAGATGTATGATGTCGATATTTTCTGATATGGTGGAAGACACTATTGAGGTGTTTATGGAAGATTTTTCGGTGGTTGATGACTCCTTTGAGCGTTGTTTGAGTCACTTGGCCGAGGTTCTTAAGAGGTGTGAAGATCGCAACCTTGTGCTAAATTGGGAAAAATATCACTTCATGGTGAAAAAGGGTATTGTATTGGGCAATCGCATCTCAGAGGAGGGTATTGAGGTGGATTGAGCTAAAGTTGAGGTGATAGAGAGACTTTCTCCACCCATCTCTGTAAAAGGTGTGAGGAGTTTTCTTGGGCATGCGGGCTTCTATCGGAGGTTCATGAAGGATTTTTCAAATATTGCACATCCTCTGTGCAAGTTACTTGAGAAAGAGTGTAAGTTTTATTTTGATGAATCCTGTCTTAAGGCATTTGGTGAGTTGAAGGAGAAATTGGTGTCTGCGCCCATTATTATTTCCCCGGATTGGAGTAAGCCATTTGAGGTGATGTGTGATGCTAGTGGGGTTGCGCTTGGTGTAGTTTTGGGTCAAAGAAGGGATAAAATCATTCACCCCATTTACTGTGCCAGTAAAGCCCTTAATGAAGTCCAAAAGAACTACACTGTGACTGAATAAGAGCTCCTTGCGGTGGTTTTTTTTTTTGTGAAATTTTGCTCCTATTTGATTGGCACAAGAGCTATAGTGCATACTGATCATTCTGCCTTGAGATATTTGATGGCAAAGAAGGATGCGAAATCGAGGTTGATTCATTGGGTATTACTGTTGCAAGAATTTGACTTTGAAGTGAAAGATAGAAAAGGGACCGAAAATCAAGTTGCCGATCACTTGTCCCGACTGGAGGATGAAGCTATGCGAGAATTGGGTGAAAAGGCTGGAATTGATGATAGTTTCCCTTATGTGCATGTATTATCCGCTTCTCAAGACTTGATTCCATGGTTCGCTGATTTTGCGAATTACTTGGCTAGTGATATCGTCCCATCGGACTTGTCCTTTCATCAAAGGAAAAAGTTTATGCATGATGTGAAAAAGTTCTTTTGGGATGATCCATATTTATATAGGAGTTGTGCCGATGGGCTTATTCGGCGTTGTGTGCCGGAAGTTGAGATGTTGAGTGTGTTGGAGGCATGCCACTCCTCGACTGTGGGTGGGCATCATAGTGGTATCCGGAAAGCCCATAAAATCTTGCAATGTGGCTACTATTGGCCAACCATCGACCAAAATGCTCATGAGTTCGCCAAGGCATGTGATAGGTGCCAAAGAGATGGAGGTGTTTCTTGACGGGAAGAACTCCCTTTAAATCCCATTCTTGTAATTGAGTTGTTTGACGTGTGGTGTATTGACTTTAAGGGCCCCTTTGTGAGTTGTCATGGGATGAAGTATATTCTTGTGGCAGTTGATTATGTGTAAAAATGGGTGGAAGCCATAGCACTTGCAAATAATGAAGGGAATAGTGTCACCACGTTCTTGAAAAAGAACATATTTTCCAAATTTGGCACCCCAAGGGCCATTATTAGTGATGGGGGATCCCACTTTTGCAACAAGTTGTTCAAAGGGTTGTTGGAGAAATATGGGGTTCACCACAATGTGGTCACACCATACAATCCTAAGACTAGTGGGCAAGTTGAGGTGTCAAACAGGGAAATCAAGCAGATTCTGACAAAAATGGTGAATGCGAGTAGAACGGATTGATCAAGGAGGCTTGATGATGCTCTTTGGGCCTACTGGATAGCATACAAGACGCCCATAGGTATGTCTCCATACCAACTTGTATATGGGAAGGCTTGTCACTTGCCGGTTGAGTTAGAGCATAAGTCCATGTGGGCAATGAAGAAACTGAAGATGGATTGGAATGAAGCAGCGGAACAAAGGTTGAATGGGTTAAATGAGCTTGATGAGTTTTACTTGAAGGCATATGAAAGTTCAGCCCTCTACAAAGAAAAAATGAAGAAATACCATGACCAAAAGATTGAGAAGCGCGATTTTGTGGTTGGGAATTTGGTGCTTTTGTTCAACTCTAGGTTGCGCTTGTCTCCGGGCAAACTCAAGTCCAAATGGACTGGTCCATTCTTTATCACCCAAGTTTTCTCTCATGGAGCGGTTGAGTTGGATAATAAGGAGGGTGTAAGGTTCAAGGTGAACGGGCAACGAATCAAAATCTATCTAGGGCATGCTGAAAATGCGAATGAAGTGATCGAGGCATAGCATCTTGATGAAGTCTGAGTAATCAAGAGTCTTGCGTTGTGCCGCGACATTAAATCAAGCGCTGATTGGGAGGCAACCCAATATGTATCCTCTAGCCAACAATAGGTTTTTCGTGAATTTATAGGCTTAGTTGCATTATTTCTGTTTTTTTACTTAATGTCACGTTTGAATATTCTTTTGCTTTCTTTTTAGAAGTGTTGGCTAGAGAGTAGACTAGGGTCCGTGTCTAAAAAGTGTCCAGAAAATACAAAAAGATTAGCTTATTGGGTGTTAAATGTGAAGGGACCAAATCACTAGAAATCTGCAGAAAATTGGTCTGGTGCACTGATCGACGTACCAATCGACGGACCATCGTCCCATCGATGGACCGTCGATAGGGTCCGTAGATCCCAGGTTTGTTTTTTAAATTTTTCTAAGTTAGGGCACAGTCGACGGAGAAGTCGACGGTCCGTCGACGGAGAAGTCGACGGTCCGTCGACGGGGAATCGTGGGATCCTCAGACCCACTAACCCGACCCGACCCGACCGACTATATATTAATTTTCAAACTTTTAAGTTACACCCACCCTTTCAAATCCCTTTCCCAACCGTTTCCCTCCCCATTTCCCTTCAAACTTCCCCACTCACTCACCCATTTACTCCCACTTAAAACATTCTGATCTCCCCTCTTCCCCAAATCTCCATCAATTCCTAAAGCTTTTCTCTCCTAAACTCCCATCTTCTTCTGTCCTCTTTCCGGTCGGTGTTTGAGGTTGCTCTTTTGGTGTTGCTTACTTGCAAGATTTCACCCACACAGTATCCCCACTACAGTACACACGTATGTCTCTCTCATCTGATTCCAATTTTATGTTCTTTGTTTGGAACTCATAATGTTGATATGTGGGTCTTGACTTCGGGACGAAATTGCATGTTTAAACTATAAAATTGGGGTCCTTAGTCCCTTAGAATGATTGAAAGTAACTGGATCGGGAGTGTTTTTGTCTCAATGAACTGTGCTAGTAGCTGAGTAGTTTTTTGACTTAGGGCTTGTTGAGTATTTGAGAATCTAAGAGTAAAATTGCACTAATCGAAGCCCTAGGAATGACGAAATAGTATGTTACATGCTATATGAAATTCTTGTGTGTTGTTTTGATTGCAATTTGCTCTTTGGGGGGTCCAACAATGGCTGTCTCTAACCTACAGTACGAGACCCCGATCGATGGACCGTCGGTCAATCGACGAACCATTGATGGGGTCTATTGATGGCCACTCCCAAAATTTGTGTAACTCTGGAACGACGGACCATCCTGCACATCCGTCGTCTGTAACAGAACCTTTTTTTCTGAGGGTCTATCTAATTTTGCCTAAGTGTCTACCCACGACCTAGGTCGACGGTCCGTCGTTTGATCGATGGACCGTCCTGTACTTCCGACATCTCTAACAGAACTTGTGTTTCTAAAATTCTGAATTTTCTTTCTAAGTGTCCAACGACGGCCTAGGTCGACGGTCTGTCATTTCGTTGATGGACCGTTCTGCACTTTCGTCGTCTCAAACAGAACCTGTGTTTTTGAAAATCCAATTTTTTTTCTAAGTGTCCAACGACGGCCTAGGTCAACGTTCTGTCGTTTCATCGACAGACCGTCCTGCACTTCCGTTGTCTCTAACAGAACCTTTGTTTCAGAAATTCCAATTTTTGTTTACTAAGTGTCCACTGACGGACCGTCATTCCATTGACGGACCGTCGACAGTGTCCGTCAGTCAGTTCTGCAGTTCTGCACTACCACTCAGTTTTATGTTTCCCCTTTGGTGTTTGATTATTTTGAGTGTGTTGCATGCTTAAATTGGTACTAATAACCTCTCCTTGCAAGTACAAATGGCACCCAAGCCTGACGTAGTCTACTCTAGAGGACGATCAAAGTTCGTGGCCCCATCACGCCGGAATATGATAGGCTCAGACGATGGTCGTGACCCAGAATACGTGACACCCGGCACCCGTACACCTACACGTGCTGCTAGGACCACCCGAGTCACGCCCACGAAGGTGGCGTCCGGCGTAGTCACTACCTCCCAGTCTGATGAGGAGCGCACACTGACCGGCACACCGTCTCGGTCTGCTGCAGTTTCTGAGGGAGCGTCTGGCTCCGAGGAGGCTTCCGGGTATGAGGGAGCGTCTGGATCTGCGGGGGCTTCCGGGTCTGAGGAAGCGTCATCTTCACATGGTGCCAGTTCTCCAGCTACATCACTCCACTCTGCCTCGTCTGATGAGGCTGACAGTGCGGATTCTACTCCAGCACCTTGACCGACGTCCCCGCACCGGTTGCTGATCAGCCCAACCAGTGGTGTGTCGAGGGCCAATACCAGATATACAGGGATGCGAAGCTGCTCAACGACAAGGGGGTCATGACTCAGACTCTGACAGTCGAGCGACGAGTTCTTACCGGGAGTCTTCTCACGATGCCAACTACACATAACCTCTTCACCCTCCATCGGCTAGAGTGGCGGCTAGAAGCGTGGGCCATTATAGCGAGGAGGTGGTGCGAGAGTTCTACGCATCTTATATGGCGGCTCTCAGGGCTCGTTTGGACAAGCGGGCTAACCCCGCCAAACACGCACCACTTGAGTATGTTCGTGTCCGCGGCAAGCGGGTGGATATCTCCTTGCCCACCATTCGCAGGTTCTTATATGGGGCTGATGCTGATGCCACTAGGGCCCCCCTCACCTCCGAGTTTGACTACCGGTGGAAGCTGATAAAGGACGGCCGTTTCGAGCATGATATGGTGGTGAGAGAGACCACCAAGATGTGGATAGCCCATAACGTCTCCATGGATAGTGAGGGTGCTGATTGGGTGCTGGAGCCCAGAGGCGGAATAAAGAAGGCAAACCTCACATTCGCGGCCAAATTCCTTTGGCTATTGGTCCGTCACTGCCTATCCCCCACTGCTGCTGACAATATTGTTACATGGGATAGAGCAGTACTGATAGCTGCTATGGTTGCGGGATTCGAGGTGGATTTCGTGTGGCTGTTGCTGGCAGTCATTCATGAGAGGGCCTTTAAGGCCACAACTACTTACCCTTTCCCATGCATGATTTTCGAGTTGTGCAGGTCTGCTGGAGTGACCATGTGGCACATTGATGTTCTCAAGACCCCGGCTGGCACAGTTGATATCGGTCTCATTCGGGATGAGGCCAATGAGCTGGCTCCCAACAGAGGGCCCAGAGCAAAGGTGCAGCCGCTTGGTGAGAACTTGGCGGACACGGTAGAGCAAGCCCGAGGGGCTGATCAGGCTACATCAGAGCCTACCGACACCACCCCGGTTGAGTCTATCCCGGGTACTAGCACAACTCCAAGCTCCTCCCGCTCCACCCCATCTGCAGCACTGGTCCCGATCGCTAGGGTCCAAAAGTTAGAGGCCCAAATGGCCACACTTCTGCATCATATCCATCCTTGGATGCAGAAGTCCATTGCTGAGGCGGAGGAGCGGATCGAGAGGAAGATGGCCCAGCAGACTGAGCGGAAGATTCTGGCGGTCCACCAGCGCCTTGATGTCTTCGAGTTGAGGGTGCTCTCCCGGCCAGCTCCTACTGTAGATTTGACGACTCTCCAGGATGTTGTGGCGAGTCTGAGGGCAGATATGGATGCCATTGTAGAGGCCCGGGTGCCCGAGTCTGAGGCCTCATCTGCGGAGCCTGCTGAGGATACGGTGCTGGCTGCACTTTTCCAGACCACTACTGTGCCACCGCCTCCGCCACGTGAGCATACCAAGAGGCATCGATCCAGAGAGGATGATGAGACTCGATCTAGGAATAGAGAGCGTCTTGAGTTGGAGGCTGCGAGGAGAGCCTTGCTGATTGATGAGGAGGCCCAACAGATGAGGGATCAAGAGGTGGCTGTTGGGGCGTCTAGGTCCAGGATTGCTGATGTTGAGAGGATCACTACTGAGGGTGCTGATATTGCAACAGCCACTACTGATGGTGTGCCTACTAGAGAGGGAGCGGGTTCCGGGAAACCGGACCCGCCAGCTTGTTGATCGTCGACGCTATGCGCCTCAGGTTTGCTTCATCTACCACCTTGTTTTACTTTTATTATATATTGGGGACAATTGCATGCTTTTTTGTTGGGGGTGGGGTAAATGGAAAGTGAGTGCTAGGGTGAAGTCTGAGTAGCCCAACTCACGATCCTCTCTTGGGGTTTTATTTACTGTGTTTTTCCCCAAGAGACTGGTTATTTTACTGTTGATCCAGCACGTTAGTATCTTGTACATAGTATAGATATGAAATCTGAAGCATGATGGCTAAATAAAATGATATCCTGTTTTAAAGAAAATGCTTGCATGATTAGGCATAGTGAATAATGAATGTGTGGCTCTAAGAATGACATAGAGATACACCACTGCATGACCCTCAATCTAAAGCTCGAACTAGGAGTCTGATAATCTGGTAGGGTAATTAGGTGTTAAGTGAGTGTGAGGAAAGTTGAATAGTCCACCGTTGGTACTGAGCTAGAACTTGCCCGGTTAGTCCTGCTAAAAGTAATCCGTGTTAGAAAATAAGGAAAGGATCATAGGCCCTTGTTCAAGATAGACAATCTTTATCCTAAATAAAAGAAAACCAAATGAAATTAATCCCTTCTTGATCCAAATGATTTGAGCTTAAAGTGGACCTTTCTTTTCTACCCCAACTTATCTTTTCTGGGTACAATGTGTTGGCCCTGGTCCCTCCTTGGACATGTTCACCTCAGCTTATGCCAAAAGCATAAGTTGAGGGTGGCTAATGCAGAAACTAATCTCGTCTTGTCCCTGATCCAACTTTGGGTATTGTGTACCTTAACTCATGGCAAAGCCATGAGTTGAGGGTGGCTATTATGAGAATGTTCCGGAAAGTGGGGTTGAAAGAGTTAATAAAAATAAAAAAAAAAGAAAGAAGAAAAGAAAAGTGACTCAAGCAAAGTTGAAATCAAGTGAAAAATTTGAATATTTGAAAATAAAAATAAAAGAAGAGTCATTTACACAAAAGGAGAAAGAAAGGAGAAAATCAAGGCAAAGAACATAAGAATATGAAGAGTAGGGCGTAATAAACGATAAAATGGTAGAACGCTTAGCCATTATGTCAAGTAGGACAACAAGTCACTAAAATGCATCCAAATGTACCCTACCTGACCCTGAGCCTACGTTACAAGCTAAGAAAGTCCTATTGTGATCCTGAGAGTCTAATAGGGTGAACTTAAAGCAGTGAAAATAAGGGAAAGCCTATGGCGACAAGTATCAATGAGGTGAGAAATTGTTCTGAGAATGAGTGTTGAAAAATAATCCTTACACTCAAACTGAAATCACTGTGTGAAAAAGGAGGATATTGTTTTTAAAGTAAGGACACTAGTTTCAATACTAGAAAGTTGGCACCTTGGTGAGAGATAAAAGAGGAGAGGTGTCGGTGCGTGGTGAGTCTGTGTCATGGTCTGATCCACATGAGCGAGCCTAATAGTGATATCATGCATGAACATAATAAAAATAATCGGGATTGATAGCCAGATGATTGCAAAAGCTAAAATAAGGATACTTTTGTACAAAGGTGTTGTGGTGAGTCATAGTACGTCGCTTGAGGAAAAACAACGAATTTAAGTTGAGGGTGTTGATGTACCGTGGTTTTACGGTACTTCCAATGCTTTTTCCTTAAGTTTAGTGTGTGTCTAAGGCCTCTTTGTAGTAGTTTTAATGTATTTTTATCATTGTTTGCAGGAAAACTGTCCAAAATGGAAACGTAGAAGACTGTGCTAAAATCAGTGCAGAAGTGGTGACCTACGGAGCCATCGATGGTCCGTCGACCCATCGACCGTCCGTAGGTGGTGACCGTCGATTGAAGATTTAGGCTGCTGAAGAAAGATCGGGGAATTCTGACTAAGTGTGGGGCTACGGAAGGGTTGACGGTTTGTTGACTCATCGACGGACCATCCTGGCAAACCGTTACTGTTAACAGAATGTAGTCCCAGTACCCGAGTTGAAAAAGATTCTAAGTGTGGAGCAACGGAGTCCATCCACGGGTCGTAAGGCCATTGACGGACCATCGATGGGGTCCGTCGATGGTAACAGAATGATTGAAGAAAATGGAAGCTGAAAAAGAGTTCAAGTATGGACCGACGGAGGTGTCGACAGTCCGTCGTTCCATCGACGGACCGTTAGTAAGATTGTCGACTCGAGATGCGTTTTGGACAAATTTTTCCTTATTTAGGTTTCTTTTTATTTTAGGACTCTATTATTATAAATAGGACTAAAAATCTCATTTTTGGGGTTAAACTCTTTACTATTTTTCAGATTTGTATTGTTGGAAGTTGAACTTTGGGTTTTGGAAAATACTTCACTTTTCCGGAATCGGTTCTTACAATAATTTCTTCAATTTAAGTGATATTTCTGGATTTTATGCAATCTTGTGAAAGTAAGTACATGAATTCTTGTTTAATAAATATGAATTGTATAATTCTTAACATGGGTAACTAAATCCACAACTAGGGTTGTGGGAACCATGTGTAATTAACAAAGTAAAACTAGTTAAATAACAATTTTAGAATAGTTTCTTGCATGTATTGATAATTCTTTCGTTCAGAAGTCTTTTTAACGGTGGCCAATGTTAGAACTCGCCTTGTTGCTACTTGCCGGACCAAGGAGGTAGATTATAAGAAAAGAATTATCAACGTAGATTTAATATACACTATCTAATAGGCTAGTTTCAATTGGTGCGAAGTAGTAACTTAGCCATACATTGAATATGATGCTTAATATGAGGTAAAAGGTAAGGTTTAGTAAAGTATACAGACGTAGCCGGACCAAGGTGCGGAGTGACATTCCCTAGTTGCCGGACCAAGGAATTAGGGATACATAACTTACCACTTTGCATGGAAGATACTAGGAAAGAGTTGTTATAGCTAGGGTTACTGCGTTATGAACCTATGGGGAATACTTACACCCTAGTTTCTCTCATCACTTGATAAACATCAAATATTTGAATTTGCTACGTGTTTACTTAGAATTAATTAAATACTTTTGTTACACAAAATCCCCCCTTTAATTGTTTGTTTTCGGAAAGGACTTGACTAAATAAAAGTAATCATAGATTAAAGTTAAGTCTAAACTATTTTCCTCGTGGGATCGACCCCAACCTAACATTTGGGTTCTTTACTTGATACGACCGCTTATACTTCTGTAGGAAAGTATAATTTGAGCATATCACTTATACATAGAGGATTAAATCATCGATTCTTATAATTATAAAGTTTTTGGTTCACAATCTAGGATGGAAATTGGACATGCCATCGGGTACGATTCTAGCACAAGATTATATGTAATTTATCTTGATTATGAGAATGGTATAGTTCCAACTTCTTATGCTAGTATATTTTGTATGTATTGAACGGGACCAAGTAGAGATAATTGTTTTAGACTGACTCACAAAAACATATCTTCTAAAACTATTAAATGTACTTATATTCTTAATCCTGATATAACTACTATAATCTGTATATATTAATTATCGTTTTAATTTATTAAAAGGTGAGATTCTGAGATGGGTCAATATGCCTGGTAAGTTGGATGATAATAATATATGTTGGTGAAATAATAAGTTAGTTGATGGAATACATGTCTCCTTATAGAGATTGATTGATATACCTTTTTGAGAAACTTATAAGTTTTCATCGTGTCCAATCTTGCAAGTGGATTTATGAACCGACACATGAAATAAGTTAAGTAGTGCCCTAAAGGAAATTAATCATTAAGTAAATTCGTCAGTAATTTAATTTATTGATTAGTATATGAAATCTTAACATGGGGAATTACATAAGTGTTTAATGGGGAATTACGAAATAGAAGAGTGCAATTACGAATTTCTAGTGGAATGATTTGTAATTTATTATTATGGTAAGAATAATTCAAATTAATTATTTGAAATTATTTCCATAATAAGAAGACTCGGTAATTAATTATGTGGTCCCTATAGTTCCCATATTTAACTAGAACTCAGAATCCTATTTCTATGCAAAAAGAAAGAATAACATGTTTTTTTCTAGTCTTCTAGAAAAACAAAGTTTTCAAGTCATTTTGGATTAGGAAGAAATCTCTATAAATAGGGATTCTCCTAACCTAGAAAAAGGATGATTAGTTTTCTATTCGATACTTGCCCACCCAAGTATTGAGAGAGTTCGAATATGACTTCGGATCACTGTAGAAGACCATAGCTATAAGCTATCTTGTAGATTCGTTTGAAAGTCTGTCTATCTTGGGGATTTGATTGAAGGTATCCGTTCACACTTAAACAGGTAATTCTTGAATTTAATTTCAGTATGTTTATGTGTTCTAGCATATTATATGTGTTCTAGCATAAACGGTATTGGTTATCTATTATTCATGGAAGTAGTAAAGATCATGCTATGCTTCCGCTGTGCATATAGTTTTCCAACACCTTTGTCTAAGACATTCTAGTTTTCTTGTCTTTAAGAATCCTAATTATTTGATCCATGTGAATATCCATGTTGTGAAATTGATCTAAAGCTTCTAGGTACCAAGGTGAAGCTAATATAGGGAAAGAATCGTAGATACCCAATTGGATTCTTATCATCGGATACACTTGATTTTATCAAAACTTACAAAGAAAAGACGAATCTACTCGCCAAGTTGAAAGAGTTAAGAGAGGAAGATCGACAACGTGAAGGTCAGAACCTTTCGTTGTTGACATCAGTCAATTTTAAAAAGTTGAGCCTTTCATTTTCCTATATATTACCACCATTAAATTTTAGAGTATTGTCTGCATTCAATAATTGTTTTAGGTTACGATAAAAATTCTAAGTTTGATATTCACTTGTGTAAATTTTATGGCACCATCACTAATTTAAAAGTTTCTAAAATGGCTAGATGAGGATCTTAACTTCCACGATAGGAATACTAATGTATCAAATTTTTAAAAATACATTTTGTATATCTGAAAAAATTACCTTTATTGACAATTCAAAAATATTTAAGGAATATATGGAAAAAAATCTATGACAAAGAATAAATTAACTCAGAGAATATAGGACAAATGAACGAAAAACTAATTAATTTATTACAAACAACAAAGATAGACAAGAAAAGGCATATGTAAGCCACAAAAAGAGTAAAAGACAATAACAATGTTTTGAATTCTTCTGTTCTACCACTTCTCCCCATCTCTAACCCTCAAGCATTGGAAGTGCTTAACCAATTAAGCTAGAGGCAAATCCTGGATTTTAAGCTAGGGGGGCACTACTAAGAGTGACCCTAGGGTAAGGGTAGGAGTGTCACAAGAGTAACCTTAATTTTTTTTGGAGAAGTTATCATAACATTTTTGGAGCATGTATTAAAATAACCTTATTCTTATCCAGAAGCATTTTTCCAAGACAATCCAAAAAACCTAAAAAAGACCTTAAATTTTTGAAAACTCACTTTCATGATGGCCTCAAAAAGACAATCGAAAGTCCAAGAGAAACCTTGCCACATTAGTAGAAGCCTCTAAGTGAATTCAATGCTTACTTCTTGTTTTCTCATATATCTTGTTAAAAGCAATATAATGGATTGAGATTGACTCTAAAAATATAGCATATTATTAAAACACCTATTATGGACACTATTTACTTCACCAACATTTAAATTAAATCGTTCCAAACTATGATTTCAAGTCTTAAAACCAGTTTACATGAAATTAATCACCTGTATTACTCTTTAAATACATCTCAAATCACAAGACTATCCATCTATAATCACAAGAATCAACAAAAATATTCTAACAAAATTTTTTAAAATAAAGAACTTAACAATTTATACAGAGATAAAGGAGTAGGACTTTAATTATGTAATGAGTAATACTTTGAGGTATATATTTTATAGCAGTGTTATATTTGGTTTAAAATTGTGCAAGTAGTACCATTTCTAGCAGTCTTATATTTTATTTAGAATTGTGCTAAGGATTTATTTTTTTTAAGTTATGAAAAGGGGTTGGCCATATGAAGTGGAAAAACAAAGTTTTAATAAAAGCAATTTTAAAAAAGGCTTATTAAAAAGAAAAAATTATTTTAAGGCCGTGCCGCGAGTGGACGACTTCAACTAATTCACCAAGACAACTTTTAGTTAGAAGGGTGCACAATTATATATATATATATATATATTTACCGAGTGCATGTTGGTCCCCCCGACTTAAGCAATCCTTTCTTGGCATAATATTTTAGGTTTAACTGAATCTATATGATTTAATAGTTTTTTTCTAAAGTGAATATAATAGACTCATTTTATTGATAGAGAGCAATATAAAAATATTGATTTGTAATTTGTATGGGGTGAATTTGTTTAATGAAAAATGTTAGCAATAAAAATTAAGAATTGATATTTGTTTATCTTTCCTTCTATTTTATTATCACAATCAATTAATGACTTAAAGGAGCAAATAGAAATTATAGCCACTCAAAGTTTTTGAATGTGAAAAAAAAAAGTTATGCTTAAAATTAAAAACTAAACACATGAAAAAATAAATATGATTCAACATTCATATAGATACATTTTTAAAAATTATGTATAAAAACATATTTTTTCAGGGAAAGCACGGTTGGAATGAATTTTGAGCCTAGAGGATTGTGTTTAAATTATTTTTCCATGAGAGGAAACTATACAACTAACATAACCCCTTTATTTTCTTCTTACATAAAAACAAAAGATGCAACATTGATTTAATTATAGCACTTAAAAATACAAATTTAACAATTTTAGTCGAAATTCCTTAATTATATTAACGAAAAATGGCCAAAATTACCCCGGACTTATGTGAAATAGATCACTTATACCCTTTGTTGCATTTTAGGATAAAAATTGCCTCTCATGTTATCCTAAGAGACCACATATACCCTCAACAGTGAACACCTCATAATTTTATTGACTTGGCAAGCCACGTGGGACTAAATCTTCCACCTAAGAATTTCCAACTATGATTCCCTACAAAAGAACTAAACCTTTTGCGCTAACAATAGTCGCCACAAAAGCCCAAAAAATCGTCACTAAAAGTTTTTTAACATTAAATTTCAATTTTGTGTTTTTTCCTTCATTGTTTTTTAAAAAAGAAAAATAATATTGATTAAGTAGGAGTTTGAAGACACTATATGTTTTATTTTTATTTTTATGTAAATGTATAAAATGTACAATGATGCATTATATAGTAGGAGATGTGAATCGAGAAGTAATTTTCATGATTTTTCGTAAAAATATTGGGTGTTTTTAATATTGATATTGCAAGTTATTTATTTTAGAAAGTTAGGTTGCAATCGAAAATTAATTATCATATTTTTATGTTGAAAAAATAGATTTCACTAGCGAATGGTTGTTGGCAATATTTTGGATATTGTGGCGACTTTGTCGCCACTAAAGGTCAAGTTCTTTTGTAGTGAATCTTCGTTGGCAACGCTTAGGTGGAGGGATTGTGGCAATTTTTAGTGGCAGTCGTCACTAAAAATCACTCATAACCTTTAGTGGCAATATTTTGGGATATTGTGGCGACTTTGTCACCACTAAAGGTCAAGTTATTTTGTAGTGAATCTTAGTTGACAATGCTTAGGTGGAGGGATTAGTCCCATGTGGCATGCCACCTCACTAAAAAATTGGGGTGTTAACTCTTGAGGGTATTTGTGGTCTCCTAGGATAACATAGGGGTATTTTTTATCCCAAAATGTAATGAAGGGCATAAATGATCTATTTCACATAGTTTAGGGGCAATTTTGACCCTTTTGTATTGTATTAATATATAAATATGAAATCTATATAAAATTTATTCAAAACTTAGTTAGTAATATTTAATGGTAGTATTATAGATACTTGAATCAATAGTTAAAATTTGGCTTGCGAAAATCCAAAATATCCTCACACCCTATATATAGCCTTTGAAATGTTTTTCATGGATTAACATATATACATATATATTTAAATATTATATCAAATGATTAATGACGATCCAAATTTACATATTATTTTATAAAAATAAAACACCCCGCCCTCCCAAAATAATTAATAAGTAATTTTTAAATGAATAATTTTCAATAATAATTTGTTAACTCATTTTCACGGCGAGAGCCTACACTCCACACGCGACTGGCATTCAAAAATGATTACTGGTACCGACCAAACTCTTGGCCTGTCTTAACACTCCGCGGAAAACTTACTCAACAACATATGAACTCAAAAGTAAAACTTTACTTAAAATCTCAATATAGAAACTCAAAATATTTTAAATAAAACATTCACTAGCAAAAGAGTCAACTCAAGTCTAGAATACCAATAATGAAAATGAAATAGACTTCTCAAAACTCTATTGTCTATAAATCCTGTACTAACTGAGATGGACATTGGTACAAGACCTACGACATCCTAATAAAAAAGACTCAAATGAAAACTCAATGTGAAACCCTTCGGAAACCAAGGAGGCTCACCAAATCTTGTTGAAACACGACTGGATGAACGAAGCGGCGGGTGTTGATCCTTATTACCTGTTTTTGTATGATGAAACGATGCAAGCCACATGTCATCAATTTATTGAATGTAAGGAGAACACTGAACATAACCTGCAAGCTTGAACAGATAAAAATGAAACCATACTAGCCTCAACTCTTCTAGACTCAATGATACTTAAGAACTCAGAAATACCAAACTATGTTCAATATAAAAGCAATAATAAGATGCATTATAAATAAAGTTGTTAAAACAGTAATTTTTAACTTAATGTATTAAAATATAATAAAACTCTTTTACTCTTATCTGTATGTAAAAATTCAAAATAACTCAATTTGAGAGATTCTCTAACCCACAATCATTCATGTCACGCCCCAAGACTACCCCTTTGACGTAAACACACTGAACCTAGGATCAACAGTGATCCCAAGCTAAATTTAGATGACATATAATAAGCAAACTGAACATGTCTATGAAAAGATGAACTTATGCGAAAGCTAAATAAATTTATTAGTGATAGGGGGATCCCCAAAACTTTTCTGAATTTGTAAAATACACTAAGAGTTTAGTGATACTGAATAATCACTTAAACGAAATTTGAATCTAATACTATGTATAGAAAAGCCTATACTGACTAGAGTGTCTAGGACATGTCCTAAATAACCCTTGTGAAACTAAAATTGAAATAAAAAACTGAAATAGAAAACATGTATATTATCCCAAAGTATGAGGACTCACCACTAAAGCTGCTAAATAAGGTCGGGAATCGATCTATGTGTGATCTCGATGATGAATATCTGAACTTAAATCATGAAAGGATGTAGCACATAATATATGTCATTACTTGGAATACACTCAGTATGCATGATATAAATTATAGCTGAACAAACGTAACTAAGCAATAACATAATCTGAACAGAAACATAAATACTGAAATATAACTGAAAACTTAGCTAAATGCAATGACCAAGTACTAATCATGAACTTAACATGCTAAGACTTATTATTAAAGTATAAATTAAAACCTTGTCAATGCACTAGAGTCTGCAACCAAATAAAACTATGTGAGCTAAATGTGGAGTCTGATGTATGCTACCCATCGAGAGGACCTAATATACCATGCCAGGGTCTAAAGTCATGACTGGCGTGATCACTAATTTAGATTCCCACAAATGGGACTTATAAACCTACGGGGGCATGTTGTTTTGGGATTATGAGGGTACACTCAACCCTAGTGCAACTCAGTACTAAGCACTCCCGACAGGAATATATGTATGACATAACATAACTAAAATACTGGATTACCTCAATATTCTAACATGCTAAATATTAATGTATATTTTATGTAGTGACAATGAAACATATGAAATATGAGGACGGTATATAGGTTTAATTGACCTAGAGAGTGTAATTTTGAAATAAAAGTATCTACACATCTAGGGTTCTGAGTTTCCTGCAACGAACAAAGCAACAACTTGACAAAAACATGATTATTCTATTAGGAATACAATAAAAGCTAACTCAAAACCAATATCAAAGGTTTTAGAAATCCTAGGTTTAAACAAGATATTTGAAAAAAATGCGATTGAATTCTAGAGACACAATGGATGGCATAAACTCACTCGTAAAATCCCATAGACTTGGTGACGAATTCTACGGAGAAACCCTTTGATTTTAGGGCTAGAATTGAAGAAAACCTATTGTTTGTTATTGAGAGGTTCGGTCGACTATTTCTCCTCTTTTTCTATATGTTTTGATGAATTTTGGTGAATTACTTGCTTAGAGTAAAGTCTAACTAGAATACTAGGCTAAAACGGACAAAAACAATGTTGTTTAGATGTCCAACACATAGAGGAAAAGACAAAACAACCCTAACTTAAAAGCTGACGCATTCCTTTTAGCCACTGATGGATCGTCAAAGGGACAATGGTGCAATGTGTGGTTCGTGAATTCTTAGCCAATGGCTATTAAATCTAGCACTTCTCTCAATGGTCTACATCACGGACCGTGTAAAGGACCACGGACTGTCAAGTCCACCTTGATTCTTCCCTTGGGGCTTGGGGCCTACTGGTTCAACTTAACGATCCTTACTACGGCCCATATGGATGACCATGGACTGTGAAAGCTATTGTGATCCTTCACTTGGGCTGGGTTCTGCTTTCTCAGGACGACGGACCTATCCACGACTCATCATCAAGACCACAACCCGTGGTGGGCTTTATGTTGTGACACATGATACCTTGTGGCACTTTCTCACCTCCACGAGGCTTCTCGCGAGTCGTAGGGGGATCTACGGCCCGTGAAGGGTCTCGTTGTCCACCAATTGTGGGAGGGTGTGAAGCACGATGAAGGTAAAGGACCGTGGTACTGTTCACATTCCATGAAGCCCTTTGTGGTTCACTTGTTATCTGTTGTTCTATCTGATTATGATATTGAGATGTTACAATATCTCCCCCTTGGGAACATTCATCCTCAAATGAAGGCCAAAATAGGTGGTATGGAGGGAAGGGGCTGCAATCCATAACACTAAGTATTATAAACTTATATTTGAGTGAACTAAGGCCTCATTTGGTTCTATTAAGATTAAGAGGTCTGAATCTGAATATACATCTGAATATTAAGATTTGCATTAAGATCTGGGTGTTTTGATCTAAAAACACATCTGAATATTAAGATGTGGTCTCTAAATCTGAACACTAAATATTTAGTATTATTTGTTTTCAATATCTGAATGTAGAAGTGAAATTCAACATTAAATTAATAAATATTACTCCCTCCGTTTCAAAAAGGATGGCCTAGTTTGACTTGGAACGGAGTTTAAGAAAAGAAAGAAGACCTTTTAATCTTGTGGTTCTAAATTAAAGTTATATCAAATGTACCAAAATGCCCTTTAATCTTGTGGTCTTAAACATGCCATGTGGAAAGTTAAAGTTAAAGTGTTGCCAAAAAAGGAAAGGGGTCATTCTTTTTGAAACAAACTAAAAGGGAAATAGGGACATTCTTTTTGAAACGGAAGGAGTATGAATTTTTCGTTTCAACAAAATATTTATTTGATAAAAAAAAGTTTTAATAATCATGATTTGGAGTACTTTTTTTTCATTCAAAAACCTTCATAAACAACAATACACCAAAAATATTATTGCAACTAGTGTTCTTGACATACATTAATACAAGAAAATTATTAATATAAAAAAATACTTAAAAGGATTTATTAAAACTTATCAGTATGGAAAAAATGGTGTTTGATTGAGAAAAATAAGAAAGAGAGTTTTTAGTTATGAGATATAAAGGCACATCCAAAGCAGAAAAACTATGATTTATTATTTGATAACTTATCAAATGAGTCTGAATGTTGTTAAGAGTCTCCTACAGATCTGATTCATTCAGACCTCTTAAGACCCATTAAGAGGTTTTTTAAAAAATAAAACAAATGAACTTAATAGGTTGAATCTGAATCATTCAGATTCAGGCCTAAAAACCAAACATACTTAATGGGTTGAATCTGAATGATTAAGATTCAGACCTCCATTAAGTGCAAACAAATGAGGCCTAAGTTCCAAGAACATGCAAATATTCTGAAAATGAAGAACAACTTAAGGAACATTATCTTAAGACTGAATATTTGCAAGAGTAAACTGAGACTGGAGAGGAACTATTCCCTGAAGCTGAAACGAAATTGGAAGGAAAGAGATGAGGGCACATGTCTTTAGTAGCTTCTTCTGCTTCACAAGTATCCCTCTCTAGGGATTGAATCCTCAAAAAAACCTTCGCTCAAGTGACTTCTTTGTTTCTAAACTTACGAACCTTACGACGGTTAAGAATCTCAAATGGAACCTCCTTATAAGTGAGACTATCCTTCATAGCCACACTTTATAATGGTACTATGGAGGGCGGATCACCCACACACTTCTTCAAAAAGGAAATGTGAAAGACTGGATGAACCACTGCTAGTTCTATTGGCAACTCTATCAAATTAGCCACGTTACCAACCCTATTAAGAATTCTGTAAGGACCTACTTGTCTAGGACTGAGTTTCCATTTCTTGACAAATCTTGTTACCCCCATTATATGTGACACATTCAGAAAAACACAATCATTTATCTCCAACTCTATGTCCATTCTTTCCCACATATGCATAGGAATTCTAATGACTCTAAGCGGTCTTAACTCTATCTCAGATGAGTTGAACTTTTTCCATAGCTTCCTAAACCAAATATGGCCCAAGAAGTACCGATTCACCTACATCAAACCAACTAATTGGAGATCTACATCTATGCCCGTCCAATTCCTCATAAGAGGCCATCTAAATGTTGTAATTAAAGCTATTATTATAGGCGAACTATATGAGAGGTAGGTGATTGACCCAACTACACTTGAAATGATTACGCAAGCTCTCAACATGTCCTATAAGGTCTGCATAGTATGCTCAATATTACAATCCATCTCTAGAAGAAATGTTACTAGGATTTACCTGAGTACCAAGACCTTTCTGAAATGATTTCTAGAATTGACAGGTAAATTGAGGACCTCGATATGAGATGATAGACAAAGGGACCCATGCAACCTGAATATCTCATTAATGTAGAATTTAGCGTAATCCTCTGTTGAATTAGTGGTCTTGACATTTATCAAGAAGTGAGTTGACTTAGTAATGTTGTATACTATTACCCAAATTAAGTCATGATTTCTGCGAGTACGATGTAAACCCCTAATGAAGTCCAGGTTTATCACCTTTCACATCCATGTAGGAATGTTATTCTCTTGAATCATACCTGATAATTTTTATACCTTAAGCTGTTGATAATTAGAACACTTAGCCACATAATATTCTAAGTCCCTCTTAATGTTTTTTTGTTTTAAAATACTTCCCGTAGATTACGATACATCTTTGGAACCTAAATGTATGGAGTACCTGGAGTTATGATCCTTGTAAGAATCTTCTGCCTGAATTTACTCACATTAGGAACACATAAACGACCTTGGTAACGAAGCACACCATCTCCCCATTGAAGAAAATATGAACTTTCTGCTCATGGACTACACTTTTCAACTAAAGTAATACATGATAACTATCTAATTTTTCCTTAACTTCCGATACCAATGAAGATTATAATCTATTCTCAACTAGCATACCACCATTTAACATGTATGTAAGGCCAACTCCTAATCAAGTAAGTCAGTGAACATCTTTTTCTTATATTCCTCCCTTACTTCGTAAATATTTGCTACACTACCCATATATAGTCTGCTAAGAGCATCAACCACTACATTTTCCTTACCAGGATGGTAAAGCACTTTCATTTCATAGTCTGTGAGCAATTCAAGACATTAAGTCTGACAAGGATTCAACTCTTTCTAGGTGAACACATATTGGAGTCTCTCTTATGTTGTGAACACATCAACGTGAACACTAAACAAGTAATGTGTTTCAAATATTTAGGCTAAATACTACAACTGCAAGCTCAAGGTCATGAGTTGGGTACTTCTTCTCATAGACCTGAAGTTGTCTAAAAGCATAACTATGACCTTACCTCGCTGCATGAACACACAACCTAGGCCAACTCAGATGTATCACAATAGATCACATAACCGTCTAAACTATATGTTGGAGTCAAAACATGAGTTGTAGTCAACCTAGTTTACAGTTTTGAGAAGCTCTTCTCTCATTCATCTGATTCTGACACTTCACCTTTTTCTGAGTCAATTTAGTCAATGGGGGGAGTTATGGATGAGAATCTTTCGAAAAATATGTTACTAATATGTGTTTGAAAAATAGAATACTGATTCTGATAAAACTTTACAGAAACACAAAGTAACTTAAAGTTTTCAGAATTAGTACAAAAGATGAACAAAAATCAATTAAGTAAAAATTAAAATCTGGAAAAACACGTACCAGAATTTGGAAATTTTTAATAGGAAAAAGATCAAGTCTACTGAACTCACAGTGTCCCCTTAAGGAAATTATTCCACTCTAGTAACCGAGGTTTGATTTGGAATATGACCTCCCAGGGTAACATGATCTCAATCACGAGAGTATACATAACAAAAACTCTGGTGTAAGCGAACCAATAAACAACAGTAAAATACACGAAGTAATTTGTTGAGAAGAAGAAGAAGAAGAGATCAAAAAATTCGTAAGGAAAAATTCTGAAGAGTGAAAGGTATTTATAAGCAAGAGGAAAAAGTTCAGAAAGGTTGCAACCGTTTCAGAATCCTCACAACCATTAATGAGAGTTTGCAACCTTTCAAATGGTAATGACTGTTCCTGAAAGTTGCAACCTTTCAGAACAGTCATGGCAGGAATTTTAAATAAAATGGGAAAGTTTTTTAAATTCAAACGGGTCACGCGCGGATCCGAGTTGGGTCGGGTTAATCAACTAAAAAATTAAATCATTTCGGTTAATTTCAACTAAATAACTTAAAACGTTTTTCAACTAATTAATTGAAAATCTATTGGCCATGTAATTTAATTAATTAATTAAATAAATAATTAATTATGTAATTAAAACAAACTTTGTCCAAAAATAATCTCTCGATCGATCATTTGCCAAAGCAAAATCCAAAGCCCGAGCGGGCGACGACGACAACGACGTGAGGGGGGTCCCTCTTTCCAACCCTTTTAACAATTAATAGGAGTGTTTCTATATTTAAACTCTCCTATTTTTGTTTCCACCGATGAGGGACAAATGACTTTTTCATTAAAGCATAAGAGGACTTTTCAAGTTCCCATATCTTCAAGTTCTCAACTTTTCAAATTCCTTTTTTTCCCTCTATTTCTTATCATTTCTTGCTACATACCCAACAATCACCCACATTTATGGGGAATGGTTATAACATAGGAATGCACAAACAAGTGTGTACTTTACAGGCAAGGATTAATTGCATCTGGATAAGTAGGTTTCTCCTTGGACTTTCCGTAGTGAACATATGTCAGATATACTCGGTCAATCGGTAGATGTGATATCTTTGAATCGTTGAGCTTTAATGTATACCTAGACAACCATATGTCACACAATTAACCGTTTACTGTTTATGGTTCTTACAATTGTGTTCGTTTCAGCCATGAACACCTCCTGGTTTCATGAGTGTATAGAGAATAGACTTTTGACATAAAATTCTCTTTGAAGCGGCTTCCACTTCACACTCACATAGGTGATTTTTAACCGTGTCATCTCGTAGATACACTATTTGGTCCAATCTACCAAACTTAGCAAATCATTAAAAACTTTAAGCTTTTATTACCTTATTAACAAGCCTTAAAGTCTTAACCTTGTTCCTGAACATTTTCTTCATCATGAGAATTGATTGAGTTAATTGACAATGTCGAACCGTCAGCTACAACTTTGTTTTTCTCCTTGAATCTAGCTCTTGGGATCTCCAGTATGCTAGATAGAGTTACCGTCATACTGACTTGTCCTAAGCCGTAAACCCATTCCCTTAGATGATCTTCCAACTGCCTCTCTTACTAGGACTTTCGTTAGTGGATCTGACACATTATCGCTTGACTTTACATAGTCAATTGTGATAAATCCACTAGAGAGCAGTTATCTTACAGTGTTATGTCTCCGTCGTATATGATGAGACTTCCCGTTGTACATGACGCTCCCTGCCCTACCTATTGCTGCTTGACTATCGCAATGTATGCAAATAGGTCCAATAGGTTTGGGCCTGAATGGAATATCCTCTAAGAAATTCCAGAGCCATTCAGCTTCTTCACCAGCCTTATCCAAAGCAATGAATTCAGATTCCATTGTGGAGCAAGCAATACATGTCTGTTTGGAAGATTTCCAAGAGACTGCTCCTCCACCAAGTATGAACACATAACCACTTGTGAATTTTACTTCATTTGACCCGGTGATCCAATTTGCATCACTATATCCTTCAATCATAGCAGGATATTTATTATAATGTAAAGCATAGTGTTGTGTATATTTCAAATATCCCAACACACGTTTCATTGCCATCCAATGAGTTTGATTCGGATTACTAGTGAACTGACTCAGTTTGCTAATAGGACATGCTATCTAGTCGAGTACAATTCATAATATACATCAAACTTCCCAATACTCTGGCATATTCCAATTTAGAGTCACTTTGACCTTCATTCTTTTGAAATGTACAACTTAAATCAATTGGAGTTTGGACAATATTGAAATTCAAGTACTTGAACTTATCCAATACTTTTTCAATATAATGAGATTGAGATAATGCTAGTCCCTGAGGAGTTTTGATAATCCTGACCCCTAAGATCAAATCAGCAACTCCTAAGTCCTTCATATCAAACTTGCTAGACAACATGCGCTTAGTAGCATTTATATCGTCAATGTCTTTACTTATTATTAACATGTCATCAACATATAAATAAACATGACTTCATGATTCATAAAGTTTTTAATGTAAACACATTTATCACATTCGTTGATCTTGAATCCATTTGCCAACATAGTTTGGTCAAATTTAGCATGCCATTGTTTGGGTGCTTACTTGAGTCCATGAAGTGACTTCACAAATCTGCACACTTTCTTTTCTTTACCAGGAACTATAAACCCTTTAGGTTTTTCCAGTTAAATTTCTTTCTCCAACTCTCCATTAAAGAAGGCGGTCTTTACATCCATTTGGTGGATTTTAATATCATGCACTGCTGCTAGTGCTATTAACATCCTAATTGATGTTATCCTTGTTACCGGAGAGTATGTGTCAAAGTAGTCCAGAACTTCCTTTTGTCTGTACCCTTTGACTACCAGTCTAGCCTTATATTTGTCAATAGTCCCATCAGGTTTCATTTTCCTTTTAAAGTCCATTTTGATCCTAGAGATTTATTTCTTGGAGGAAGATCAGCCAATTCCCAAGTGTGATTACATAAAATTGATTCGATCTCACTATTGATTGCTTCTTTCCAATAAGTTGACTCAGATGAAGACATAGTTGCTTTAAATGTTTGAGTTTCATTTTTAAGCAATAGTGCCACAAAATCTGGTCCGAAAGAAGTAGGTTTCCGTTGGCAAGTACTACACCTAAGATCCTCACTAGTTAGTGTATTTTCCATTGATTCTTCCACTGGTCGTTTAGGTCTTTCACTTGTCGACTCACATTATGTTTTATACGGATAAACATTTTCAAAAAAATCTGCGTTATCTCACTCAATTATCGTATTAACATGAATCTCAAGATTATCAGATTTGTGAACCAAGAACCGGCAGGCCATACTGTTCACAGCATATCCAATAAATACACAGTCTATCGTTTTGGGTCCAATTTTAACCCTCTTTGGTAAAGGAACCTCTACCTTGGCTAAACACCCCCACACTTTGAAATATTTCAAGTTGGGTTTCCTTTCTTTCCACATCTCATATGGAATTGATTGTGTTTTCCGATGGGGTACCCTATTGAGTATCTTATTAACCGTAAGGATGGCTTCCCCCCAAAGGTTTCATGGTGAACCAGAATTGATCATCAAGGCATTCATCATTTCCTTTAATGTTATGTTCTTCCATTCCGCCAAACCATTTGACTGTGGTGTATAAGGTGCACTAGTTTGATGAATAATACCATATTCCAAACATATTTCTGCAAAAGGAGATTCATATTCTCCAGCCCTATCACTCCGAATCATTTTTATCTTTAGATTCAATTGGTTCTCCACTTCATTTTTGTATTGCTTAAATGCATTAATTGCTTCATCCTTACTATTAAGCAAATATACATAACAAAATTGAGTGCAGTTGTCAATAAAAGTTATAAAATACTTTTTCCCTCCATGAGATGGTGTCGACTTCATATCGCATATATCTGTGTGAATTAAGCCTAAAGTTTTGGAATTTATTTCAACAGACTTATAAGGATGTTTAACAAACTTACTTTCCACACAAATTTTGCATTTTGATTTATCGCATTTAAAATCAGGCAATACTTCTAGAGTAACCAATTTTTGTAAGGCTTTGTAATTTACATGTCCCAAATTAGCATGCCATAAGTCATTTGACTCCAATAAGTAAACAGAAGCTAATTTTTTATTAATACTGTCAACAACCATTACATTCAATTTGAAAAGACCCTCATTGAAGTAGTCTTTTCCTATGACACACTTAAACCTGTTCTTAACGAGTAGTGCAGCAGAAACTAAATTCTTCCTGATAGTAAGGACATGCAGAACACTGTTCAAAGTCAACACCTTGCCGGATGTCATTTTCAACATTACTTTCCCAGTTCCTGCAATCCTTGTTGTTGCTGTGTTTCCCATGAACAAATCTTCATCGTACTCAGCAGGAGTGTACGTTGCAAAGGCTTCTTTCGCAGAGCAAATATGTCGAGTGGCACCTGAGTCGAGAAACCACTCCTTGGGATTTCTAACTAAGTTACACTACGAGATCATTGCACACAAGTTATGTGCATCTTCCATCTCTTCCACGATGTTTGGTTGACTTTTGCCTTTGCCTTTGTCTTTGTCCTTTCTTGGAGCACAACAGTCAGAAGACCTATGACCAGCCTTGCCACAGTTGTAACAGTTGCCTTTGAATTTCCTCTTGGCCTGTTCTGAATTCTGCCCGTTGGACTTCTTTCTCTTTTTGTCTTTGGTAGGAACTTCTTCAACAATATTAACTCTTATGATTGTTGAACTCTTACGAGACTTCTTTTCGGTATTTTTTGTTATCTTCCTCAATCTTGAGCCGAATCACAAGATCTTCAAGCTTCATCTCTTTACGTTTGTGCTTTAAATAATTCTTGAAATAGTTCCACGAAGGAGGCAACTTCTCGATCATTGCAGCCACTAGAAAAGCTTCATTTACTACCATATCTTCAGCAAAATAAGTTGAAATTTCTGCACTTGTGATCCAACAGTTTTACTATCTACCATTTTATAGTCTAAAAACATTGCGACCTTAAACTTTTCAAGCATGCATCTTCTGTATTATATTTCTTCTCAAGTGCATCCCACAACTCTTTTGAAGTTGTTATTGCACTATAGACATTATATAAGTCATCCTCTAAAGCACTCAAAATGTAGCATTTACATAGGAAGTCTGCCTGTTTCAATGCTTCAATTATCATGAATTTTTCTCTGTCTGGCATATCAGCAGCAGGCACTGGAGTTTCTTCACTTGTAAATTTCTGCAGACCAAGAGTGGTAAGCCAGAAAAATACTCGTTGCTGCCATCCTTTGAAATTTACACCTGTGAATTTACCCGGTTTCTCTGCTTGTGGTACAACAGTTCGGGTTGGTGCAGCCCACTGTAACACCATTGTTTGCCATTTTTGATAAACAAAAATTGATACAGTCTTAGTAAGCAATAAAAAAAATTGCAGACTTAAAGGAGTATAAAATCACGAAGATTTTTGTCTTCGCCAGAAACACAGATTAAAAAATAATTTCCTTAAGATTGTTACCAATCCGTGTTTGAAAATAGAATTACTGATTCTGTTAAAACTTTACAGAAACACGAAGTAACTTAAAGTTTTTAAAATCAGTACAAAAGATGAACAAAAATCAATTAAGTAAAAATTAAAATATGTATAAACACGTACCAGAATCTGGAAATTTTTAATAGGAAAAAAGATCAAGTCCACTGAACTCACAGTGTCCCCTTAAAGAAATTACTCTCCTATAGTATCCGAGGTTTGATTTGGAATATGACCTCCCATGATAAAATGATCTCAACCACCAGAGTATAGATACCAAAAATCTGGTGTCAGCGAACCAATCACAACAGTAAAATACACGAAATAATTTGTTGTGCAGAAGAAGAAGAAGAAGAGATCAGAAAATTTGTAAGGAAAAATTCTGAAGAGTGAAAGGTATTTATAAGCAAGCGGAATAAGTTCCTAAAGGTTGCAACCGTTTTAGATTCCTTACAACCATTAATGAAAGTTTGCAACTTTCAAATGGTAATGACTGTTCCCGAAAGTTGCAACCTTTCAGAATAGTCATGGCGGGAATTTTATTTAAAATGGGAAAGTTTTTTAAATTCAAACGGGTCACGCGCGAATCCGAGTCGGGTCGGGTTAATCAACTAAAAAATTGAAACATTTCGGTTAATTTCAACTAAATAACTGAAAATGTTTTTCAACTAATTAATTGAAAATATATTGGCCATTTAATTTAATTAATTAATTCATTAATAATTAATTATATAATTAAAACAAACTTTGTCCAAAAATTATCTCTCGATCGATCATTTGCCAAAGCCGAAGCCGAAGTCGAGCCGAGCAACGACGACGACGACAGCGCGAGGGGGTCCCTCTTTCCAACCCTTTTCACAATTAATAGCAGTGTTTCTATATTTAAACTCTCCTAATTTTCTTTCCACCACCGATGAGGGACAAATGCCTTTTTCATTAAAGCATAAGAGGGCTTTTCAAGTTCCCGACTCTTCAAGTTCTCAACTTTTCAAATTTCTCTCTTTCCCTCTATTTCCCATCAATTCTTGCTACATACCCAACAAAATATAATGTAAGAACCTGAAAAACCCAATAAACTTCTAATATCTAGTAGAGGTGGGTCTGGGCCATTGTTTCACTCCTTCTATTGTTTTAGAATCTGTCATAGTCCCTCACTAGATACCATCATAGTCCCTCACTAGATACCACATGACTAAGGAAAGCAACTTATTGTAATCAAAATTCACATTTGCTAAACTTCGCAAATAAGTGGGGATGTTTGAGAGTTTGCGGATCAACCCTTAGATGAGTGGCATGCACCCCCACATTCCTAGAGTAAATGAAGGTATCATCAATAAAGACGATAATGAACAAGTCCAAATACGGCTAGAACCCCCTACTAATTAAATCCCTGAAAGTTGCAGTAGCATTGGTTAGTAAGATGACATAACTACAAATTCATATTGACCATATCAAGTCTTGAAGGATATTTTTGGCATGTCACTATCTGTGATTTTGAGCTGATTAAAATTGAATCTAAGGTCTATCTTTAAAAAATGAATAGCATCCTTATGTTAGTCAAACAGGTCATTAATCCTGGGGATAGGGTACTTATCTTGGTTGTGACTTTGTTCAAATGAAGATAGTTTATGCACATTCCGAGGGAACCATCTTTCTTTTTCAAAATAACACTAGACCACCCTATTGAGAGATACTCGGTCTGATGAAGCCCTTATCTATAAGGTTTTTCAACTGGTTTTTCAATTCCTTAAGCTCATCAGAGTCATTCTATAAGGGGGGAATCGAAATAGGTTTGGTATCTAGAAGGAGATCAATTCCGAAGTTGATTTCCCTTTGGGGAGGAACACCTAGAATATCTTGTGGAAAAACTTCAGGAAATTAATTTACTATTGGAACTGACTTGAGAGTTGGGGTTTCAGAGTTTGAATCCTTAACCCGAACAAGAAGATAGGCATACCCTTTGGAGATTATTTTTTCTGGCCTTACGAAAAGAGATAAATCGACCTGAAGGCAGTGACCTACTACCCTTCAATTCCAAGACTTTCTTGTTTGGGAACTTAAACCGAACAATTATGGTTATAAAATCGACTAAAGGCATACAAGGAATGTAACCAATCAGTGTCTGTAATGATATCAAAGTCTACCATTTCTACTTCTACAAGATCTGTTGAGGTGACTTACTAAGAGACTGCGATAAGTTAATTTTTGTATATATGTCAAGCTATGACTAGGTCACCAATTAGAGTAGAGACTGTGAAGGGTTTTGAGAGAGGTTTTACACTAACACCGAAGTTTACTAATATATAAGGAGTTAAAATAGAAAAAACAGCCCCTTTATCTAATATACCATAAACATCTAAATGAAAGACTCATAACATACCAATGACCACATCTGGAGAATCTTTCTGGTCCTAGCAACCCTGACATCATACATCCTTTTTTGGCGCGGAACGTCACCTGTACTAGATGAAGCAGCCTACTCAGTTCGGTTACCTGTTGGTGCTGCTGGAGCTGTAGAATGGGCCCTATTATTGTTATCTCTTTGTCTTTTCTAGAATAACGACAATCCTTAAGCCTATGATGAGACTGACCACAACCAAAGAATCCTTCCTTTCCTTAAGGACACACTCCCAGATGGTTCTTATTAGACTTTGGAAAAGTTGGGAAAATCATGTTACCTAAATTACTCCCCTGAGATTTAGAGCCTAATGCCTTATTTTAAAAATACGGTAGAAACCTGGGGATGGAGCACAAGCTGATGAAAGTGTTGGGGCTGAAGATCTCTCTGAAACTGTTAGTGACTTCCACAACCCATTTTCTGCTGAGAGTATTCATAGTTCCCTGTTCTAGTTTTCTTGTTGTCCTTATCCAGTTTCCTAAGTCATAAGCCTAGATATTAATATTCTCTAACAACATAGCATTCTAGCGATGTGTCTTCAACAAGTCGAATACCCCAAGCAAAAACATACTCATTTGTGACTTAGGATCGTCAACCATGTGTGGAGCATACCCGAAGAAGTTAGTGAACTTCAGCCTGTATTCTTTGTGTGACATGGTATCTTGCCTCAAATTCATGATCTCCTTAGATTTGCCTCTCTCAACTCTCTTCAGAAAAACCTATCAAGAGAAACCATAGTAAAGCACTCCCATGTCACATAAGATGCATCCACATCCCTGTTGTCTTTTCATTAAGTGAACCAAATATGAGCCACGTCCTTTAGCTAGTTGGATGCTACCTACAATGTCTAACACAAAAGTGTGTCATGTCTCTTCAACAATTTTCACTCGTATTATGCCTCTAAAATGAACAAGAATGATCATCTACGATTATCTCAAGGCAGAATACTTTGAGTTGCGAAAGATGAAAGATTTGGAAACCATTAAGGAACAATAGCAAATAAAATAATATTGAAAACCATATTTGTGAAGAAATAATAGAAAATTGACAAAAATAATTTTTGCATCACATAGGTAGATATAAAATCTATTTGTAATATCGAATAGGGCATTTAGATTAAGTTAACGTACATAAAATACATCAATTTAATGTCTCTTAAGTTCTTGCATTTCTATCATTAAGTAAAGAGATGATGTTCCAGTGACTATTTGTCAATTTAATTTTTTTGAGTGTTTCTAAGAACAAAGGTCTATTGTTCACATAATTAGCCAAACACTGGTATACCAACCTGCGAGGAATTGGTTGATATTAGTAAAAATAGAATCAAGTATCATCATAAGTCAACATAATTTCAATGCACCAGTGACTAAACAAGTCTTTTTAAATGCCTTTCGGTCATCTTAATGATTTTTTCAAAGGATTCATAAAACGTTTGATAACTATGGAGCAGTTTTTACACCCAATTTTTGCTTGACATGTCAAAATTCATAACATTTAAGTTTTATTTATTCAATACTTCCAAATACATTCTTTTTAAAATGTTAAATAATTTTATCGATATATATTCTTATTTGTCAAAATTTCCGGATTTCTTAGGAGTAAATTTAAGCACGTTATTGTTTGTCACAACCGGTTGATTATGTTCAAATATTTTCTCATTTTGATTAAATCATACTTTTGTTAAATTGCATTTTTACATGTTATTAGTGAACAATCTAGAAGTTCATTCAAATATGAATAAAATATCATAAAGAGATACGTTATTAATTAGTGGTTTCAGCCCATGTTTTTTCGATAATGGTATTGTAATATAAGTAGTTTATTAATTTTCTATTTAATCTATTTCTTAGTGATTAATTTAAAGGGTGGTGAATGTTTTATTTAGATTGGAGCCACCACCCAGCTCAAAATAGCAACCCAAACCACCTGTTTCTCTACTCTTCTCCACCATAACACCACCTAAAACCCCACCAGAAAGCAACACTCCAACAGCAACTCAAACCACACCAACCAGACACCCAACATTCATTTCCCAACAGTCAACGAAGCTCCGACGGAACAAAAACAACCAAAACAACCACATAAAACCTCCAAACCGTCATGGGAGCTTCAAGCTCCACACCAGTTGAAATCATACAGACCCACCCTCTCCTTATTTCCTTTTTCCGGTGAAGCAATCCAGCAACCCACCAAAAATATCCCATAATGCTCCAAACAAATTCAGAAGTAACAGCAAACCGAATCCCAATCCAAATCTCCTTCTTCTCCCTATTTACCGGCGCAACCTTTCCGGAGCACCACTAAAAGTGACCTCCATCTTTTTACCTTGTTTTCTCCTTTTTCCAGTGAGCAACAACCAAACTCAACCACGAAGCTCCATGTCCGAATCGTTACCCAACCCACTTCCTTTTCGTCCTCCATTCTCTGTAGAGCCAGGAGGCATGGAGTTGTGAACCACTATTTGACCAATGTACAGAAAATGACAAGGTGAATTAATCTTTGGAAATTGGTCAAACAATGGCTCACAATGTCTTGCCTCCTGGTTCAACAAAGAATCATGTTGACTCAAAATATGACAGAAATTAGAGTAACAAGAATACACCCGGGATCTTATTAAAATATGTGGTAAACTTAAAACAGATATACATCTTCATCTTGACGAGCTCGAGAGTTACGTTGCTTCACACATGAGATGCTAGATTAAATATGGTACACTTTCAAATGCATGTTTATTTCCCTTGTGTAGTATACCTGCGTCGGAGGTGTTTTTTGTTTACGTATTTCAATTTTCTGCTTACTCACTCTTTTGAGTAGTTTCATAAGAGGATTTTCTGCAATGCTGCTGCATAGTTATTAAAAATATTATAGATTCTTCGCAAAGATTTTTTACATCACTGAAAGGCATTAAAGAATTCGTGTTTATTCACTCGTACAAAGAAATTATGTAGACGTATGATGTTACTTGAGTCTGTTTTATTAACTTCAACCAATTTTGCGCATGTTCGAAGAGTAGTGTTGGGCTAATGAGGTGAAAAATAGACTTCCGTCATTAGAGACACTCGAAACAATTAAATTAAGAAGTAGTCATTGAAACACTGTATGCTTACTTAATGATAGAAATGCAACAACTTAGCAGACATTAATATGATGTATTTTTTGTATGTGAACATATTGTGAATACCCTATTCGATATTATAGACAACATTTTCAAACATGGTCCTGGAGTCCTATATATCCTAACTTAGAGTATTCTGCCTAGAGATAATTCCAGATAATTGTTGAAGAGACACAACACACCTTTGTCTTATGAATCCTAATTATTTTAGCCATGTGGATATCCATGTAGTGAAATTGATCTAAAGCATCTAGATAACAAGGTGAAACTAATAAAGGGAATGACCGGTAGATACCCAATTGGATTATTATCATAGGACAGACTATATTTTATAAACACTTATGGAGAAAAGTCGAAGCTACTCATCGAGTTTGAAGAGTTAACATAGGAAGATCGACAACGTGAAGATCAAAACCATTCTTTGCTGATATTAGTCAATTTAAAAAATTTAGCTTTTCTTTTTCCTATATATTACCATTATTAAATTTTAGAGTATTGTACATTCAATAATTGTTTTAGGTTACGATCCAAATTCTAAGCTTAATATTCACTTCTGTAACTTTTACTATACCACTAGTTTAATAGTATCGTAAATGGCTAGATGAGGATCTTAACTTCCAGAATAGGAATACTAATGTATCAGATTTTTTAAAATACAATTTGTATATCTGAAAAGGTTATTGTGATTGACAATTAAAAAATATTTAAACAATATATGGAAAAAATCTAAGCAATGAATAACTTATATCAGAAAGTATAGGATAAATGTACGAAAAAATAATTAATTTATTTCAAAAAACAAAAATAGACAAGAAAAGGCATGCATAAGCCACAAAAATATAAATAACAAGAACAATGTTTTCAATTCTTTTCTCCTTCCATTTCGCCTCAGCTCTTACCCTCGAGCATTGGACGTACTTAACAAATTAAGGTAGAGGCGAATCCTGGAACTGAAGATAGGGGGGCACTACTAAGAGTTACCCAAGGGTAAAGCTAGCGTTACAAGGGTAAAATTAACATTTTTTTGGAGAAGTCATCATAGCATTTTTTAGAGGATGTATTAAAATAACATTATTCATATCTTGAAGCATTTTACCAAGACAATACAGAAAATCTAAAAAAGACCTTTATTTTTTGAAGACACACTTTCATCATGATCTCGAAAAAACAATCACAATTCCAAGTGAAACCTTGCCACATTAGTAGAAGTCTCTAAACGAATTCGATGCTCACTTCTTGTTTTCACAAATTTCTTGTTAAAAGTAACTTGAATGGATTGACATTAACTCTAAAAATATAGCATCTTGTTGAAACACCTATTGTGGACGCTATTTACTTTACCAACATGTAAATTGAATCGTTCCAAATTACGATTCCAAGTCTTAAAAAAAGTTTTCGTGAAATAAATTACTTGTATTTCTATCACGACCCAGACTGTCGTGATTAACACCCACAATACAACTCAATTGGAGAACCGCTACTAGCAACCAACAAAAGCAATAAATCTAAAACTAAGACATTTAAGTTACGAAAGCAAGCTAAATTACTAAGGTAAAATCCATGACTAATTAAAGATCTAATAACTAACTAAAAATGCGAAAGATAAACCTAGAATCTGAAAGTCAACGAGAATCAAATCTAACAAGAATTTCTAGTGAACTATCTAACCAACTAAAACAAGGTCTAGTTCTGAAAATAATGCATATATACTAAAGAGAATTTCGTGGTTGCCCGAACAATGTGGCTCACCCTTAAACTCGAAGAGATTACAGATCTCCTAAGTGAGGTCTATCAAATTTCGCATGAAGATGCCCTGTATTCAACAAAAATAAGAGCAAGTGCAGATCAGTATACAACCACCGTGTACTGGTATGATCACGCGGCTATCCCCCTAGTGTAAAATAAACGAGCAATTAAAACATTATAACACATGCTTGAATATCAACATATTCAATACTAACATAAGAATAAACATCACAATTCACATGCTTCATCACATAGTTCATCCTCTCACGGAACCCAAACAAACTGTTAGCATGCTGGAACATGGAAAGTCGATCCCATTTTTATGCTAGAACATGGGAACCGATCCCAATTAGTATGTCGTAACTTGGATATTCTGTAACATTTTGTAACTCGTAATAGCCAAAAATTTGCTAAGAAACTAAAATTTGTCATTTTTGGAAAGAATAGGAAAAATCTTTAAAATTTCCTAAGTGTAAGAAGTGAGTTTTGATCATTTTGAAACGTTCATAACTTTCATCTTAGGATGAGTTAGAGTCACATCTTATATAAGCCCTTGAAAATATCTTTCCACCGCCGCCAAGTTTTCACGATTTTGATATCTTATAAGAGTGATATGTCTTTCGAAAGTTGGGCTATTGCAGTGGGGAAAGACCAATTCCAGATTTTAGTAAGGATAAAGTAGTTTTTTTCACCCAACTATTTCCTAATTCTTTTTAAAATTTTATTAGGGGTAAAACTAAGCCTTAAGTCAGTTTAAGAATAGTATTCACGCTTAGGGCTTGGGAGAAAAGATAAGAGAAGAATAAAAAGGGATATCTTTCTGTGTTCGATTAGTTCACCCACACACCAACATATTTAATCCATCAAGTTTTGTGTAGATTGAATGATGAACTATTGTTGAATTCTTGTTGGTTGAATTGTAGTATGTCTTTAGTTGATTTGATCCATGATTCTGGGTTGTTTCTCGAGTCTAATCTATTTGATATTGAGGTTATTAGTGATCCCAAGTGATTTGGGTGAGATCCATGAAAGTTTAGAAGGTTTAGAGATGAAAAATGGAGAAGAAAAGTCAGAATTTCCGTCTGACTGACCCTGGGGCACCGCGCTTGCCAGAACCCCTCAGGGCAGGCTCTGTCCGGCAAGCTCTAGAGTGCTACGCTAGCCAGAGCCCCTCAGGACAACTTCTGTCCGTCGGGCTCTAGCGCTCCACGCCTTTAGACTCCATGCTTTCCCCATATTTTCGTACTAGTTCCTAAGTGATGTACCCACAATTCTTTGTTGATTCTAAAAATCTAAGGTACATCTAAACATCATGAAATAATCCATAAAACGAAATCATGAACCTTGAATACATAATTCAATTCAAGGAATGTTAAGATCAAAGTCAAGGAAGTTAAAAAGCAAGTCTAAAGTTAAGAAGCAAGTCAAAGTAAGTTTTTAAAAGTTTTAAAGAGTCTTACACAAATATTTTGACTTTGTTTTAAGGCTCAAGCTACAGGTTGAGCAAAGAGTAAGGAGTTGAGTAAATTTCTCAATAGTATAAGGGAACTAAGTATTCCCTAAGAGTTAAGTTGCAAGTTATGCAAAGACTAAAGAGTTGAGTTCATTTCTCAAAAGTTATAAGAGTATTCCCTAAGAGTTACAAATATTTTTCACATTTTGAGCAAGAAAGGATGAGAGATTTCCAACAGAGCCTTGGCTAGTTTTAGTAAAGAGGAATCCATGATTTGTAAGAGAGATTTTAAAAAGCTAAGATTGAGGAAAGTATCTCAAACAACAGAATAAGTTGTTTTTAAAACATATGAGCTAAGTAATTTGGGAGTAGTATTGAGCACCCATATGGGGACGCGAGTTCATATTAACTCAAGCTCCCATAAACCATGTTGAAAACATGGACAGACGAAGGGTCACACTTTTTAGATAATTTCTTAATGCTTTAGCATAGACTAGTGGATCCACTTAGTAGTTCAGGTTCTATACTGACGATAAGGTATAGGACGGTCCTCTTGCAACGTGAGGTAAGACGTTGTACCATCACTTAGGCTCATAGTGATTGTTGTTGTTTAATGAATCTCCTACAAAAACTATATTACTTTCATTTATAAGTAAAGTTGAGTTTTTTATTGCTTTTTTTTAACGAACTAAGTTGTGTTTATTCAGTCGTGCAAAGAAATTATGTAGACGTATGATGTTACTTAAGTCTGTTTTTATTAACTTCAACCAATTCTGCGCAGGTTCGTAGAGTAGTGTTGGACTAATGAGGTGAATAATGGACTTTCGTTCTTAGAGACACTCGAAAGAATTAAATTAACAAGTAGTCATTGAAACATCATATGCTTACTTAATGATAGAAATGCAACAATGTACCAGACATTAATATGATGTATTTTTTGTACATTAACATATTGTGAATACCCTTTTCGATATTATAGACAAAATTTTCAAAGCATGGTCGTGGATTCCTATATATCCTAACTTAGAGTATTTTGCCTTGAGATGATTCTAGATAATTGTTGAAGAGACACAACACACATTTGTCTTAGACTTTGTAATTTTTTGGTCTTTATGAATCCTAATTATTTTGGCCATGTGGATATCCATGTAGTGAAATTGATCTAAAGCTTCTAGGTAACAAGGTGAAACTTATAAAGGGAATGATGGGTAGATACCCTATCATAGGATAGACTATTTTTTATAAAAAATTACGGAGAGAAGTCGAAGGTACTCATCCAGTTTGAAGAGTTAACATAGGCAGATTGACAACTTGAAGATCAAAACCATTCGTTGTTGATATTAGTCAATTTAAAAAAATTAGCTTTTCTTTTTCCTATATATTACCATTATTAAATTTTAGAGTATTGTCTACATTCAATAATTGTTTTGGGTTACGTCCAAATTCTAAGCTTAATATTCACTTCTGTAACTTTTATGGTACCGCCACTAATTTTATAGTATCTTAAATGGCTAGGATGAGGATCTTAACTTCCACGATAGGAATACTAATGTATCAGATTTTTTAAAATACAATTTGTATATCTGAAAAAGTTATTGTGATTGACAATTAAAAAATACTTAAACAATATATGGAAAAAAATCTAAGCAATGAATAACTTATCTCAGAAAGTATAGGACAAATGTATGAAAAAATAACTAATTTATTTCGAAAAATAAAAATAAACAAGAAAAGGCATGCATAAGACACAAAAATGTAAATGACAAAAATAGTGTTTCCAATTCTTTTCTCCTTCCATTTCACCTCATCTTTTACCCTCGAGAATTGGACATACTTAACCAATTAAGGTAGAGGCGAATCCTGGAACTGAAGATAGGGGGGGCACTACTAAGAGTTACCCAAGGGTAACGCTAGTGGAACAATGTGAAAGATAAACCTAATCTAATAACTAACTAACAATGTGAAAGATAAACCTAGAATCTGAAAGTCAATGTACCAAAACTAGAAACGAGAACCAAATCTAACAAGAATTGCTACTGAACTATCTAACCAACTAAAACAAGGTCTAGTTCCGAAAATGATGCATATAGACTAAAGAGAATTTCATGGTAGCCCGAACGATATGGCTCACCCTTGAACTCAAAGAGATTACAGATCTCCTAAGTGAAGTCTATCTAATTTCGTGTGAAGATGTCCTGTACTCAACAAAAATAACAGCAAGTGCAGAATCAGTACACAACCACCATGTACTAGTATAGGATCACGCGACTATCCCCCTAGTGTAACATAAATGAGCAATTACAACATTATAACACATGCATGAATATCAACATATCCAATAGTATCATAAGAATTAACATCACAATTCACATGCTTCATCACATAGTTCGTCCTCTCACGAAACCCAAAATCAAACTGTTAGCATGCTGGAATGTGGAAAGTCGATCCCATTTTTATGCTAGAACGTGGGAACCGATCCTAATTAGTATGTCATAACGTGGATATTCTATAACATTTTGTAACTCGTAATAGCCAAAATTTGCTAAGAAACTAAAATTTGTCATTTTTGGAAAGAATAGGAAAAATCTTGAAAATTTCCTAAGTGTAAGAAGTGAGTTTTGATCATTTTGAAACGTTCATAAATTTCTGCTTAGGATGAGTTAGAGTCACATCTTTATATGGTTGGAAAGACCTTGTAAATATCTTTCCAACGACGCCAAGTTTTCACGATTTCGATATCGTATAAGGGTGATATGTCTTTTGAAAGTTGGGCTATTGCAGTGGGGAAAGTCCAATTCCGGATTTTAGTAAGGATAAAGTATTCTTTTCACCCAACTATTTCCTAATATTTTGAAAAGTTTATTAGGGGTAAAACTAAGCCTTAAGTCAGTTTAAGAAAAGTATTCACGCTTAGGGCTTGGGAGAAAAGAGAAGAGAAGAAGAAAAAGGGAGATCTTTCTGTGTTCGGTTAGTTCACCTACTCACCATAATATTTAATTCCGCAAGTTTTGAGTAGATTGAATGATGTACATTGAAGTTCTTGATGAACTATTGTTGAATTCTTGTTGGTTGAATTGTAGTATGTCTTTAGTTTATTTGATTCATGATTCTGGGCTGTTTTTCGAGTCTAATCTATTGGCTATTGAGGTTATTAGTGATCCCAAGTGATTGGGGTGAGATCCATGAAAGTTTAGAAGGTTTAGAGATGAAAAACAGAGAAGAAAAGTCAGAATTTCCGTCTGACAGACCCTGGGGCACCGCGCTTGCCGAAATACCTTAGGACAGGATATGTTCGGCAAGCTCTGGTGCGCCGCGCTAGCCAGAGCCCCTCATGACAGCTTCTGTCTGTCGGGCTCTGGCGCTCCACGCCTGGAGACTCCATTCTTTCACATCTTTTTTGTACTAGTTCCTAAGTGATGTACCCACAATTATTAGTTGATTCTAAAAATCAAAGGTACATCTAAACATCATGAAATAATCCATAAAATGAAATCATGAACCATTAATTTATAATTCAATTCAAGGAATGTTAAGATCAAAGTCAAAAAAGTTAAGAACAAAGTCTAAACGTTAAGAAGCAAGTCAAAGTAAGTTCTTAAAAGTTTTCAAGAGTTTTAAACAAACATTTTGACTTTGTTTTAAGGCTCAAGCTACAAATTGAGGAAAGTGTAAGGAGTTGAGTAAATTTCTCAACAGTTATAAGGGAACTAAGTATTCCCTAAGAGTTAAGTTGCAAGTTATGGAAAGACTAAAGAGTTGAGTTCATTTCTCAAAAGTTATAAGAGTATCCCCTAAGATTTACAAATATTATTCACATTTTGAGCAAGAAAGGAACAGAGATTTCCAACAGAGCTTTGGATAGTTTTAGTAAAGAGTAATACATGGTTTGTAAGAGAGTTTTAACAATCTAACATTGAGCAAAGTATCTGAAAACACAAAATAAGTTGTTTTTAAAACATATGACCTAAGTAATTTGGGAGTAGTATTGAGCATCGATATAGGGATGCTTTAATTCAAGCTCCCATAAACCATGTTGACAACATGGACAAACGAAGGGTCACACTTTTTAGATGATTACTTAATATTTTAGCATAGACTAGTGGATCCGCTAAGTAGTTCAGGTTCTATACTGACGGCAAGGTATAGGACAGTCCTCTTGCAACGTGAGGTAGGACGTTGTACCATTACTTAGGCTCATAGTGATGGTTGTCGGTTAAAGAATCTCTTACAGAAATTATATTACTTTCATATATAAGTAAAGTTGAGTTTCTTATTGCTTTTTTTTTTTAACGAACTAAGTTATTTTACTATGTTTACAAATCTTTATATATATCACATGTGTTTTATTGCTTTATATTAAGTTTAGTAATTCATGAGTTGAGTAGATCCAATGTAAGTTTCATCTTAGTTCTTTCAACCTTGAAGTTTTTGTTTAATATTCCAACTCGCGTACTCGTACATTCAATGTACTAATGCAAGTGTGCATGCATCGTCTTATGATGCCTGTACATGTATTCAGTATCAGCATTCAGCGCCTCGTTGATCCAGTTTGAGCATCCGGAGTTAGTAGTGAGCCTCCTTGCATTTGGAGGACTCCTTTATTGCTTTCAATCTTTTCATTATAGTATGATGTGGGGTTTTTTCCAACATTCATTTTAGTATTTTTAGAGGCTTCATAGACAGATAGTGTTCGTTATGGGTCTTTTCATTTCATTTGTAAGCGATGAGACTTAAGTTCCATTTTGGCCAGATGTTACATTTAAGTATTTCTCTTGAGAATGTTCCTTACTTTTATAGTTGAGTTAAGTTAAGTCTTCCATTTAGTTAAGTAAGCCAGGCCAAGGGTTTGATCAAGACAAGCAATGATCATTGGATACCAGCCACGTCCAGGGTGTAGACTCGGGGCGTGAAAAGCTTGGTATCATAACACAAAGTTCAAGAGTCCTAGGGAGTGTATGAAGCCGTGTATGTACAATCTTAGTCATCAGTGTGAAGCGCACTACATCTATTATTAAGAGGCTACAACATTTAGGAATCTCTCACCTATTTTATATTCTTTTTCGTGCGTTAAAGTTTATATCTAAAAAGTATTTCTCTAATTCATGATTGCACGTGTTTCAGATAACTATGCCTACATGAAGAGCCGCAAGAGGTCACCCAGCTAGGATAAATGTTGAACCTTAGGAATAAGAGTTACCCAATGAACCTGAAGTACAACCCCAATGGGAATTTACCAATGCTGAGTTCCACGAGGCTACTCAGATGTTATGCTAAGCGGTGACTTACCAAGTCAGGCAACAAAGAAGAGCTCGACAAGAAGAGGCTGACACCTTGAGGATTTGTGAATTCCTGAGAATGAATCCTCCCAGTTTCACCAATTCGACCACTACTGAGGATCCGGAAAACTTTGTGGAAGAGTTTAAGAAGATATTCGATGTGATGCAAGTCATTACTGTTGAAAAAGTCGAGCTAGCTGCATACCAACTGAAGAATATGGCTAGGACTTGGTTCGACAAGTGGAAGGAGGGAAGAGATGATAATGCACCACATCTAGGTAGGGCTTGAGTGTTCATAAGTATGGGTTGAAGTTCACCAACTGTCTCGTTATGCTCTTGAGATGGTTAAGGATACGAGGAGGAGAATGAGCTTGTTTGTTGCTGGCATAGGTCATGCATCAAGCAAACAGGGCAGAGCTCCAATACTGATTGGAGACATGGACATATCCAGGGTGATGGTTTATGTGCAGCAAGTTGAAGAGGAGAAGTTGAGGGACAAAGAGGAGTTCATGAACAAGAAAGCCAAGACTGGAATGAGTCTGGGCAATGGAAAGGTGGTTCAAGTCGGCCACAATTTTAGAAGAAAAAGGTACATGCACCATCGTCCTCTAGTGTACCTGCGCCCACAAACATAGGTGAGTATAATGGCCAGAACATCAAGGATAGACAAGTCTAGTCACAAGGTAGTGTGACACAAGGAGGTAGTTGGGCTCCTGCATGTGGTAGGTGTGGTAGAAACCACACCGCTAAGTGTCGTGATGGCCAGTTAGGTTGCTTCATATGTGGTCAAGAGGGTCACTTTATGAGAGTGTCCTAAGAATAAGCAGGGCGGTGGAAATCTGGGCAATAGAGCCCAATCTTCGTCAGTTGCTCCACCAGACTGAGGTGTACCTAGAGGAGCTACTTTCGGCACTTGAGGAGGAGAAAACCGCCTCTATGCAATCACTATTCGCCAAGAGCAAGATAACTCTCCAAATGTAGTCACGAGTATGATCAAAGTCTTTACTTTAGATGATTATGCTTTGGTAGATCCATGAGCAAGTTTATCTTTTGTAACCCCTTATGTTGCAAATCAGCTTGAGATTCTTCCTAAAAACATTATGAACCCTTTTGTGTTTCTACACCTGTTGGGGAGTCTATTCTAGCGGAAAGAGTCCATCATGAGTGTCCTATTTCTATCAACCACAAGAACACCATGGCAGACCTAGTAGAGTTAGACATGGTAAGTTTTGATGTCATTCTAGGTATTGATTGGCTTCGTGCCTGTTATGTATCAATAGACTGTAGAACTTGAGTTGTCAAGTTTAAGATTCTTAATAAGTCAGTCATAGAGTGGAGTAGTAGTTAAGTAGTGTTTAAGGGTCGTTTCATTTCATATCTTAAGGCGAGGAAGTTAGTTTCAAAAGAGTGTATCTATCACTTAGTCCAAGTTAATGACTCAAGTGTGAGGTATCTTCCCTTCAGTTAGTTCCTATAGTTAAAGAATTTCCAGAAATCTTTCATGATGATCTACCCGAAGTCCCTCTTGAGAGAGAAATAGACATTGTCATAGATATCATCCCAGATACACGTCCTATATCTATTTCTCCATACAAAATGACACCAGTATAGTAAAAGAGTTGAAATAACAACTAAAAGATCTATTACATAAAGGTTTTATTAGATCAAGTGTCTCTCTTTGGGGCGCTCCGGCCTTTTTGTGGGAAAGAAGGATGGTTCCCTTAGGATGTGTATAGATTATCACCAATTGAATGAGGTTACCATAAAGAATAAGTATCCTCTTCCAAGGATAGATGATCTTTTCGACCAGCTTAAAGCTGTTTCCTTCTTCTCAAAAATTGATCTCAGATCAAGCTACCCTCGATTAAAAATTAGGGAATATGATATTCCAAAGACAACTTTTAGAACCAGATATGGGCATTATGAGTTTTTGGTCATGTCCTTTGGTTTGACCAATACGCCTGCAACATTCATGGATCTTATAAATAGAGTCTTCAAACCTTATTTGGATATGTTTGTTATCCTTTTCATTGATGACATACTAATATATTAAGGAATGAAGAAGATCATGTTAGGAACCTCGGGATAGTTCTTCAGACTTTGAGATAAGGAATTATATGTCAAGTTCTCCAAGTGTGAGTTTTGGCTTAAGCACTGCTTTTAATCCTCATACAGATGGAAAAGCAAAGGTAATATCCAGACCTTAGAAGACATGTTGATAGCTTGTGTGATAGATTTCAAGGGGAGCGGGGATGATCTCCTACCTATCATTGAGTTCGCTTACAAAAACAATTACCATTCGAGCATCCAAGTGGCTCCATATGAAGCTCTTTATGGGAAAAGATGTAGATCTCCTATTGGGTGGTTCGAGGTTAGTGAAGCAGGGTTGATAGGACCATATATTGTTTACCAAGTCATGGAGAAGTTGAAGGTGATTTAAGAGAGATTGAAGACGACACAGAGTTGTCAGAAGTCCTACACAGATGTGAGGAGAAGGCCATTGGAGTTTGAAGTGGATGACTGGGTATATCTGAAAGTTTCACCCATGAAGGGCGTTATAAGGTTTGGTAAGAAGGGAAAACTTAGTCCTCCATATATTGGACCCTATAGAATATCGAAGAGGATTGACAATGTAGCGTAGAAGTTTGATTAAGCACAAGAATTAGCAGCGCTGCATCCGGTATTTCATATCGCCATATTGAAGAAGTTCATTTTTGATCCTTCATTGATTGTACAACCTGAAAATATGAGAATTAAGGATAGCTTATCCTATGAAGAAATTCCAGTTCAGATTTTAGATTGGCAAGTTTGCAAGTGGAGAACAAAGGAGGTAGCATCAGTCAAGGTCCTTTTGAAGAACCAATTTGTTCAAGAAGTGACTTGGGAAGCTAAAGAGGACATGAAGAAGAGATATCAACATATTTTTGAATTCGGAGAGAATGTAAAGGTACTAATTCCCTTCTTAGTACTTTATGAACTATGAGTAAGCATGATTGTGCTTTTGCTTTTGGATTGTTAAGTGTTGAACTTGATGTTACTATTCGTAACATAGTGAGAGAAATCTCATTCGAGAATGAATGTTCCCAAGTTGGAGATATTGTAGCATTTTGTAACTCGTAATAGCATAAAGTTTTCTAAGAAACTAAAAATTATCATTTTTTGAAAGAATAGGAAAATTTTGGAAAATTTCCTAATTATAAGAAGTAAGTTTTGGTCATTCTCAAGTGGTCATAACTTCTAGCTCAGGATGAGTTAAAGTTAGTTCTTTATGGTTGGAAAGATATTTCCAACGGCGCCGAGTTTTCACGATTTAGATATCGTATGAAGGAGATATGCCTTTCGAAGTTGGGCTGTTGCAGTGGGGAAAGTCCAATTCCAGATTTTATTAAGTGTAAAGTAGTCGTTTCACCAAACTATTTCCTAATTCATTTTAAAGGTTTATTAGTGGTAAACTAAGCCTTAAGTTAATTTTATAAAAGTATTCACGCTTAGAGCTTGGGAGAAAAGAGAAGAGAAGAAGAAAAAGGGAGAAAACTTCAAGAATTCATTAAGAACACCATGATCTTCGAGTGGAATTCGTCCAGGGTGATCCCTATCAAGGTATTTGAGATCTTTCTGTGTTGGGTTAGTTCACCCACACACCAACGTATTTAGTTCAGAAAATTTTGGGTAGATTGAATGATTTACATTGAAGTTATTGATGAACAATAGTTGAATTCTTGTTGGTTGAGTTGTAGTATACCTTTAGTTAATTTGATTCATGATTCCGGACTATTTTTTGAGTCTAATATATTGGTTATTGAGGTTATAGGGATTTTAAGTTATTGAGATGATATCCGTGGATGTTTAGAAGGTTAAGAGATGACAAATGGTGAAGAAAAGTCAGAATTTCTGTCTGACAGACCATAGGGTGTCGCACGTGCCAGATCCGTCAAGATCTGGTGCATCGTTCCAGCCTGATCCCCTCAGGACAACTTATTTCCATTAGGTGCTTGCGCTCCACGCCTCTCAGAGCACCAAGGACACCTGGAGACCCCGTTATTTCCCCATCTTTTCGTACTTGTTCCTGACTGATGTACCCACAATTCATAGTTGATTCCAACACTCTAAGGTACAACTAAACATCATGAAATCATCCATAAACATGAAATCATTAGCCATGAATCCATAATTCAATTCAATGAAAGTTAGGATCAAAGTCAAGGAAGTTAAGAGTCAAGTCTAAAAGTTAAATAGCAAGTCAAAGTAAGTTCTTAAATATTTGTAATAGTCTTAAACAAACATTTTAATTTTTTTTAAGGATCAAGCTACAAGTTGAGAAAAGCGTAAGGAGTTGAGTAAAATTCTTAACTGTGAGTTGAGTAAAATTTTTAACTATTATAAGGGAACTAAGTATTCCCTAAGAGTTAGGTTGCAACTTAAGAAAAGAGTACAGAGTTGAGTTCATTTCTGAAAAGTTATAAGGGAACTAAGTATTCACTAAGAGCTACAAATGTTTTTCACATTTTGATCAAGAAAGGAAGCAAGATTTCCAATAGAGCCTTTGACTAGTTTTAGTAAAGAGGAATCCATGATTTCCAAGAGAGTTTTTAAAAAGCTAAGTTTGAGCAAATCTCAACCAAGAGAAGAAGTTGTTTTTAAAACATATGAGCTAAGTATTTTTTGTAGTAGCATTGAGCACTGATATGGGGATGGAAGTTTATATTAACTCAAGCCCCCATAAACCATGTACCCAACATGGACAGAGGAAGTGTCATACTTTTTAGATGATTCCATAGTGTTATTTAGCATAGACTAGTGGATCCACTTAGTAGTTCAAGTTCTATACTGACGGCAAGGTATATGACGGTCATATTTTAACATGAGGTAAGACGTTGTACCAACACTTAGGCTCTGTGTGATGATTGTCGGCTAAGGAATCTCCCACAAAAACTATATTACTTTCATATATAAGTAAAGTAGAGTTTATTATTGCATTTTCTTTAACGAACTAAGTTCTTGTACTGTTATTATAAATCTTTATATGTATCGCATGTATTTTATTGCTTTATATTAAGTTCAGTAATTCATGAGTCGAGCAGAGCGAAGGTAGGTTTCTTTTTACTGTTTTCAAGTTTAAAGTTGTTGTTTAGCATTCCAACTCACATACTCGTAAATTAAATGTACCGACGTCATTTGGCCTGTATCATCTTATGATATAGATGCAGGTAATCCTGATAAGCATTCAACGCCTCGTTGATCCAGTATGAGCATCTAGAGTCAGTTGTGAGCCTCTGGCATCTGGAGGACTCTTTTATTGCTTTCAGTCTTTTCATTATAGAATGTTGTGGGGTTTGTCCCAACATTCATCTTAGTATTTTTAGAGGTTACATAGACAGATAGTGTTAACTATGGGTCTTTTCATTTCATTTGTAAACTATGAGACTTAAATGCCATTTTGGCCAGACTATTACATTTTAAGTATTTCTCTTTAGAATGTTCTTTACTTTTATAATTAAGTTAAGTTGAGTCTTCTATTGAGTTAAGTCATCCAAGCCAAGGATTCTCACAAGAACATCAATGGTCATTGGGTGCCGGCCACGTCCAGGGTGTATACTCGGGGCATGAAAAATCCAATCCAAGTTAGTCTACCATAACGTGGCAGCCGATCCCAGTCACACATCAGGATCACATATTCAAGTCATGCTTTTATGGTATCCATATTAATATATCTTATTTTAACATCTATGATCAATATTGCAACATGTAGACATATACAAGTATCATAACGAAAAAAACAAGTGTATATCACACAATCTAAGAATCACAACCATCACCTACCTCGAAACAAGCTTTAAACCACATACAACTTGATCCTTCCCTTTTCCAGATTCGTTCCTCTTGTTCGTGGTCTATAAACAACAATTTATATACAAGAATCAATAAAAAAAACACTAAATTCAAGGAATACGAAATAACTATGAACACTATTCAAACCCACGACCCCAACTAATCAATTTAGGGTTAATTCCACCATAGGATTCTTCAACAAATCATTCCCCATCAATATCTCCCCTCGCCTGCTAAAGTGGCACCCATCCCTTGTAGAGGCGTCGCTGCAACGACAAGAATCCCACTGCACCGGCACAAAGCGAGGCAGTAAGCTTATAATAGATTTTCAATTTCTCTCTTTTAAAACATACTCTTAGACCACTACTCTCAAAAAGTTCCCTTAACGCCAAAGTCAATTCCCGATGATGTACTATCTATTCATGAAGTCAAACCAATATTTACTCCACACGATTGCTACCAGATTTCTATACATCTTGATGACTCCAATTTCCTCCAAATCTATACAAGGTTTGGAAAATCCTAGTACTATGAAAATATTTTTCCGAACCTAATTTTTCCTCATTGGCATTCTTATAATGATGAATACCGGCCATTACAATAGATACCAACGTACCCATCACTCGTCCCCGAGTTATCAACTAAGGAAAGGCAAGCTAAAAAAGGAACAAGGTAGTACCTGATTCGAAGAACAATTGCGGATACTTGTCTCACATATATTTCTCGGTCTCCCAAGTAGCTTCCTCAACTGGAAGATACTTTCATTGAACTTTTACGGACTTAATCTCTATGGTACTAGACTTTCGAACATCAAGATAAAGAATAGCAATCGGTTCCTCCTCATATTTGAGGTCCTTGTCTAGTACTATTGAGCTTATTTAATAATATAGTCACCATCACTGTGATATCTCTTCAACATACACACATGAAATACGGGATGTACATCAGACAAATTAGGAGGTAGCGACAATATATAGGCCACCGGCCCTACACGTTTTCAAGAATCTCAAAGGGACCAATATAAGGAGGACTCAACTTACCCCTCTTACAAAATCTCATCACCCCCTTCATGCGTGATACCTGGAGATGCATATTCTTGCCGACTTCCATTTCTCTCATCTTATGATCTGCATACTTCTTTTGTCTACTTTGTGCGGCTAGAAGTTTAGCTTGAATTCTTCTATCCTTATTTTAAGAGTCCTTCACTAACTCAACCCCAAAGGTTTTATGTCTCTAGATTCAAACCAACCTATAGGCGATCTACATCCTCTCCCATATAACGCCTCGAATGGTGATTTATCAATACTCGTGTGATAAGTATTATTATAGGAGAACTCACATCGGGGTAGGAAGTTATCCCACTACCCTCAAATGTTAATTACACAAGATCTCAACATGTTCTCCAAGATTTCTATAGTCCTTTCTGATTAACCATCCGTGTGGGGATGGAAGGTTGTACTAAAAGTGAGTTGTGTGCCCAATTTATCATGCAACTTCCTCCAACACTTGGAAGTGAAAAGGGTACCACGATCTTAGATGATAGACAGGGGCACACCGTGGAACTCCACTATCTCTTTTGCATAAATTTAGCAAATTTTTCAGCAATGTAATCCCCCTTGTCGGAATAAAGTAGGCTGACTTTGTCAACCTGTCAACTACAACCGAAATAGAATCAAATTTCCCCAAAGTCTTGGGAAGACCAACCACAAAATCCATGGCTATAATTTCCAACTTCCAATCTGAAAGTGGCATCCTTTGAAGTAGCCTCGCACGCCTTTGATGTTCATACTTCACTTGTTGACAATTCTGACACTTCACCACAAACTTCTCAATGTCTTGTCTCATACCCAACCACCAATAAACTCGTTTCAGATCTCTATACATCTTGGTAATACCCATATGAATAGAATAGAGCAAGCCATGAGCCTCCGCCAACAACCTTGGGATCAAATCATCAACTCTTGGAAAACATATTCTACCCTTATATTTGAGCACACCCTCTACATCTAGAGTGGTTCCTTGAGACTTACCAATTGCAACCTTTGTTCGAAGCTCATCTAAATCTCCATCTTCAAATTGCCTGGCCTCCTCTATGAACATGGATTTAGCTTCAATACTAAATAACAACCCACCTATTTTATAAATGCCGAACTACACAAACTTAGACTCTAAGATCTTAATTTTCTTGGCCAAAAGTCGCTTCGTTCCACTCAAGTGAGCTAAACTACACATGCTCGTTGCTTTTCGACTAAAAGCATCTCCCACAACATTTGCCTTACCCGGATGGTATTGATAGTCACATCATAATCCTTGAGTAATTTCATCCATCTTCGTTGTCTCAAATTCAAATCCTTTTGGGTGAATACATGCTGCAAACTACGATGATCAGTAAATACATTACACTTAAATCCATACAAATAATGTCGCCAGGTCATAAGAGCAAATACCACCACTGCCAACTCCAAATCATGAGTGGGACAATTCTCTCGAGCACCTTTAATTGATGCGAGGCATAATCTAAGACATTCTTATATTACATCAACACAACACACAATCCAGAATGTAAAGCATCACAATAGACAATAAAATCCTTACCCTCAATCTGTAATTCTAGAATGGGCGTGGTGGTCAAAAGAATCCTATGCTTTTGGAAGTTCTCCTAACATTTTTCATTCTATTAAAACTGTACCTCATTTTTTTCATATTGTTCAAGTGAGTAGAAATTGAAGAAAAATTCTTAACAAAATGACGATGACGATAGTAACAAGAAAGTCCCACACAACTCCTAACCTCCATCACCAAACTAGGTTGTACCCAATTCTCATTTGCTTTAACCTTTTGGGGATCCACCCTTACCCCTTTTTTGACACCACATGCCCCAAAAATGCAACCGACTTCAAATGAAATTCACACTTCGAAACTTTTGTGTATAACTTTTGCTTTCCAAGAATACCCAAAAAAGTACGAAGTTGCTTCGCATGTTCTTCTTCACTTTTCAAATACACCAAAATGTCACCAATAAGGACTATCACAAAAGATTCAATAAAGGGCTTGAATACTCCATTCATCAAGCTCATGAAAGTTGTAGGCACATGAGTCAACCCAAACGACATAACCAAAAATTCATAGTGCCCATAACGAGTCCTAAATGACGTCTTGGGTATATCTTCAGGGTTAATCTTCAATTGATGATACCCCATCTTAAATCAATGTTAGAAAAGACCGTTGCACCATGCAATTGGTAAAAAGATCATATATGCTAGGCAAGGGGTATATATTCTGAACACTGACCTTATTAAATTGCCGATATTCTATGCACATCCTCATGATACCATTCTACTTCTTAACAAATAAAATGGAGCACCCCATAGGGAAGCACTAGGGTGAATAAAACCCTTAACAATAAGCTCTTGTATATGGCCTTAGGCTATCTGAACTTTGCCGGAGCCATACGATATGGAGGGATAGAAATGGGGCACGTACCAGGCTCTTAGTCGATACAAAAATGTATGTCTCTATCCCTTGATGTTTCCAAGTCTTTCATCTTCTGCAACTCAGAATATTGTGCATTCAGATAATCCCATATGATTTTTGCAGAATTTAGAAACATAAAACGAGTCATGATTGTTAAAGAGACACAACACGCCTTTGTCTAAGACTTTCTAGTTTTTTGTCTTTATGAATCCTAATTATTTGATCCATGTGGGTATCCATGTTGTGAAATTGATCTAAAGCTTATAGGTACCAAGGTGAAACTAATATAGGGAAAGAATCGTAGATACCCAATTGGATTCTTATCATAGGATACACTTTATTTTATCAAAACTTACGGAGAAAAGCCGAAGCTACTCGCCTAGTTGAATGAGTTAAGAGAGGAAGATCGAAAACGTGAAGGTCAGAACCTTTCGTTGTTGACATCAGTCAATTTAAAAAAGTTGATCTTTTCCTTTTCCTATATATTACAACCATTAAATTTTAGAGTATTGTCTGCATTCAATAATTGTTTTAGGTTACGATTAAATTCTAAGTTTGATATTCACTTGTGTACTTTTATGGCACCGTCACTAATTTAAAAGTTTCTGAAATGGCTAGATGAGGATCTTAACTTCCACGATAGGAATACTAATGTATCAAATTTTTTAAAATACATTTTGAATATCTGAAAAAATTACCTTGATTGACAATTCAAAAATATTTAAGGAATATATGGAAAAAAATCTAAGACAAAGAATAACTTATCTCAGAGAATATAGGACAAATGATCAAAAAAGAAATTAATTTATTACAAACAACAAAGGTAGACAAGAAAAGTCTTGCATAAGCCACAAAAAAAAAAAGAAGCAAAAGACAATAACAATGTTTTGAATTCTTCTGTTCTACCACCCCTCCCCATCTCAACCCTCAAGCATTGGAAGTGCTTAACCAATTAAGCTAGAGGCGAATCCTGGATTTTAAGCTAGGGGGGGCACTACTAAGAGTGACCCAAGGGTAAGGGTAGGAGTGGCACAAGGGTAACCTTACATTTTTTGGAGAAGTTATCATAACATTTTTGGAGCATGTATTAAAATAACATTATTCATATCGAGAAGCATATTTCCAAGCCAATCCAAAAAACCTAAAAAAGACCTTAATTTGTTGAAGACTCACTTTCATGATGGCCTCGAAAAGACAATCGAAATTCCAAGAGAAACCTTGACACATTAGTAGAAGCCTCTAAGCGAATTCGATGCTTCCTTCTTGTTTTCTCGTATTGCGTGTTAAAAGCAACTTGAATGGATTGAGATTGACTCTAAAAATATAGCATATTATTGAAACACCTATTATGGACGCTATTTACTTCACCAACATGTAAATTAAATCGTTCCAAACTATGATTTCAAGTCTTAAAACCAGTTTGCATGAAATAAATCACTTGTATTTCTCTTCAAATACATCTCAAACCACAACACTCTATCCATCTATAATCACAAGAATCAACAAAAATAATCTATCAAAAAGTTTTTAAATAAAGAACTTACAAATTTATACAGAGATAAAGGAGTAGGACTTTAATTATGTAATGAGTAATACTTTTAGTTATATATTTTCTAGCAGTGTTATATTTGGTTTAAAATTGTGCAAGTTGTACATTTTCGTCTTATATTTTATTTAGAGTTCTGGTGGGGATTTATTTGTTTTAAGTTATGAAAAGGGGTGGGCCATATGAGGTGGAAAAACAAAGTTTTAATAAAAGCAATTTTTAAAAAGGTTCGAAAGAAAAAAATTATTTTAAGGTCGTGCTACGAGTGGACAACTTCATCTAATTCACCAAGACAACTTTTAGTTATAAGGGTGCACAATTATATATATATAAAAAAAACTACCGGGTGCATGTGGGTCCCCCTGACTTAAGCAATCCTTTCTTGGCATAATATTTTAAGTTTAACTGAAATTATATGATTTAATAGTTTTTTTTAATACAGTGAATATAATAGCCTCATTTTATTGATAGAGAGCAATATAAAAATATTGATTTGTAATTTGTATGGGGTGAATTTGTTTACTGAAAAATGTTAGCAATAAAAATTAAGAATTGATATTTGTTTATCTTTCCTTTTATTTGATTATCACAATCAATTAATGACTTAAAGGAGCAAATAGAAATTATAGTCACTCAAAGTTTTTTGAATGTGAAAAAAAGGTTATGCTTAAAATTAAAAACTAAACACATGAAAAAATAAATATGATACAACATTCATATATATATATATATATATTTTTTTTTTTTTTAAAAAATTATATATAAAAACATATTTTTTTTCCAGGGAAAGCAAGGTTTGAATGAATTTTGAGCCTAGAGGATTATGTTTAAATTATTTTTCCATGAGAGGAAACTATACAACTAACATAACCCCTTTAATTTCTTCTTACATAAAAACAAAAGATGCAACATTGATTTAATTATAGAACTTAATAAGACAAATTAACAATTTTAGTCAAAATTCCTTAATTATATGATCGGAAAAGGGCCAAAATTGCCCCTGAGTTATGTGAAATAGACCACTTATACCCTTCGTTACACTTTAGTATAGAAATTGCCTCTAATGTTATCCTAAGAGACAACATATACCCTCAACAGTGAACACTTCATAGTTTTATTGACTTGGCAAGCCACGTGGGACTAATACTTCCATCTAAGCATTTCCAACTATGATTCCCTACAAAAGAACTAAACCTTTTGCGCTGACAATAGTCGCCACAAAAGCCCAAAAAATCGTCACTAAATGTTTTTAACGTTAAATTCTTATTTTGTGTTTTTTTTCCTTCATTGTTTTTAAAAAACGAAAAATGATATCGATTAAGTAGGAGTTTGAAGACACTATATGTTTTATTTTTATGTTTATGTAAATGTATAAAATGTACAATGATGCATTATATAGTAAGAGATGTGAATCGAGAAGTAATTTTCATGATTTTTCTAAATAATATTGGGTGTTTTTAATATTGATATTGCAAGTTATTTATTTTAGAAAGTTAGGTTGCAATCGAAAATTAATTATCATATTTTATGTTAAAAAAATAGGTTTGAATAGCGAATGATTGTTGGAGCCTTATTCGTCACTAAAATCACTCATAACCTTTAGTAGCAATATTTTGAGATATTGTGGCGAATTTGTCGCCACTAAAGGTCAAGTTCTTTTGTAGTGGATCTTAGTTGGCAACGCTTAGGTGAAGGGATTGGTCCCATGTGGCATGCCACGTCACTAAAAAATTGGGGTGTTAACTCTTGAGAGATTGTGGTCTCCTAGGATAACAACGGGGGTATTTTTGATCCCAAAATGTAATGGAGGGCATAAATGATATATTTCACATAGTTCAGGTGCAATTTTGACCCTTTTCCGTTGTATTAATATATAAATATGAAATCTGTGTAAAATTTATTCAAAACATAGTTAGTAATACTTGATGTTAGTATTATAGATACTTGAATCATTAGTTAAAATATGGCTTGCGAAAATCCAAAATATCCTCACACCCTATATATAGCCTTTGAAAAAAAATTCATGGATTAATATATATACATATATAGTTAAATATTATATCAAATGATTAATGACGATCCAAATTTACATATTATTTTATAAAAATAAAACACCCCGCCCTCCCAAAATAATCAATAAGTAGTTTTTAAATGAATAATTTTCAATAATAATTTGTTAAGTCACTTTCACGGCAAGAGCCTACACTCCTCACGCGAATGACACTCGAAAACCATTACTGGTACCGAGCATACTCTTGTCCTGGCTCAACACTCCGCGGAAAACTTACTCAACTACATATGAACTCAAAAGTAAAACTTTACTTAAAATCTCAAAATAGAAACTCAAAATATTTTAAATAAAACATTCACTAGCAAAAGAGGCAACTCAAGTCTAGAATACCAATAATGAAAATGAAATAGACTTCTCAACACTCTATTCTCTCTAAATCCTATACTAACTGAGATGGACGTTGGGACAAGTCCTACGACATCCTAATAAAAAAGACTTAAATGGAAACTCAATGTGAAACCCTTCGAAAAGCAAGGAGGCTCACCAAATCTTGTTGAAACATGACTGGATCAATGAAGCGGCGGTTGTTGATCCTTATTACCTGTGTCTGTATCATGAAATGATGCAAACCACTTGACATCAGTTTATTGAATGTAAGGAGAACACTAAACAAAACCTGCAAGCTTGAACTGATAAAAATGAAACCATACTTACATCAACTCTTCTTGACTCAAAGATACTTAGGAACTCAGAAATACCAAACTATGTTCAATATAATAGCAATAATAAGATGTATTACAAAGAAAGTTGTTAAAACAGTAATTTTTAACTCGATGTATTAAAACATAATAAAATTCTTTTACTCTTATATGTATGTAAAGATTTCAAATAACTCAATTTGAGAGATTCTCTAACCAACAATCATTATTGTCACTCCCCGAGACTACCCCTTGACGTAAACACACTGAACCTAGAATCACTAGTGATCCCAAGCTAACTTGAGATGACATATAATAAGGAAACTGAACATATCTATGAAAAGATCAACTAATGCGAAAGCTGAATAAATTTACTAGTGATAGTGGGGGATAACCAAAACTTGTCTGAATATATAAAATACACTAAGAGTTTAGTGATTCTAAATAATCACTTAAAACAAAATTTGAATCTAATACTACGTATGGAAAAGGCTATACTGACTAGAGTGTCTAGGACATGTCCCAAATAACCCTAGTTAAACTAAAACTGAAATAAAAAACTGAAATAAAAAACATGTATGTTCTCCCAAAGTATGAGGACTCACCACTAAAGCTTCTAAATAATGATCGGGAATCGATCTATCTGTGATTTGGATGATGAATATCGGAACCTACATCATAAAAGGATGTAGCTCATAATACATGTCATTACTTGGAATGTACTCAGTATGCATGATATAAATTATAGCTGAACAAATGTAACTAAGCAATAACACAATCTGAACGTAAACATAGATACTGAAATATAACTGAAAACATAGCTAAATGCAATGATCAAGTACTAATCATAAACTTAAATGCTAAGAATTAATATTGAAGTATAAATTAATACCTTGTCAATGCACTAGAATCTGACTGGGGAGCTACTATTAACAAAATAAAACTATGTGAGCTAAATGTAGAGTCTATATGTACACTCCTCATCAAGCGGACCTAATATACCTAGCCAAGGTCTAAAGGCATGACTGACCGTGATCACTGAATTAGATGCCCACAAATGGGACTTATAAGCCTATGAGGGCATGTTTTTTTGAGATTATGAGGGTACACTGAACCCTACTCAAACTCAGTACTAAGCACTCCCGATAGGAATATATGAATGACATAACATAACAGATATACTGGATTACGTCAATATTCTGACATGCTAAATGTTAATGCATATTTTATGTAGTGACAATGAAACATCTGAAATATGAGGCTTGTATATAGGTTTAATTGACCTAGAAAATGTAATTTGTGAAATAAAAGTATGTACACATCTAGGGTTCTGAGTTTCCTGCAAAAAAAGAAGTAACAACTTGACAAAAACATGATAATTCTATTAGGAATACAATAAAAGCTAACTCAGAACCAATCTCAAAGGTTTTAGAAAACCCTAGGTTTAAACAAGATATTTAAAAAAAAATGTGATTGAATTCTAGAGATACAACGGATGACATAAACTAACTCTTCAAATCCCACAGATTTGGTGACGAATTCTACGGAGAAACCCTTCGATTTCAGGGCTAGAATGAAGAAAACCTATTTCATGTTAGTGAGAGGTTTGGTCGTCTATTTATCCTCCTTTTTCTATATATTTTGATGAATTTAGGTGAATGACTAGCTTAGGGTAAAGTCTTAATAGAATACTAGGCTAAAACTGACAAAAAACAACGTAGTTTAGATGTCCAACACATAGAGGAAAAGAACAAAACAACCCTAACTTAAAAGCTGATGCGGTCCTTCTAGACACTAATGGATTGTCAAAGGGACAACGGTGCAATGCGTGGTTCGTGAATTCTTGGCCAATGGCTACCAATTCTAGCACTCCTGTCTACGGTTTACATCACGGACCGTGTAAAGGACCACAGACCATCAAGGCCACCTTGGTTCTTCCCTTGGGGTTTGTGTGCCTACTTGTTCAGGTTAAGCCTTACTATGGCCCATATGGATGACCACGGATGTGAAAGCTATTGTGATCCTTCACTTGGGCTGGGATTCTTCTTTCTCAGGACGACGTAACTATCTACAACTCGTCATCAAGACCACAACTCATGGTGGGCTTTATGTTGTGACGCCTGAGCCCTGGTGGCACTATCTCTCCTCCACAAGACTTCTCGCGAGTTATAGGGGGATCCACGGCCCGTGAAGGGTCTCGTGGTGCACCAATCATGGAAGGGTGTGAACCACGATGAGGGTGACGGACCGTGGTCTTATTCACGTCCCATGAACCCTATTTTCTGTTGTTCTGTCTGATTATGATCTTGAGATGTTACAATACCTCCCCTTTGGGAACATTCATCCTCAAATGAAGGCAAAAATAGGTGGGTATGGAGCGAAGGAGCGACAATCCCTAACACTAAGTACTAGAAACTTATATTTTAGTGAACTAAGTTCCAATAACATAAAACTATTCTGAAAATGAAGAACAACTTAAGGAACATTATCTTAAGACTGAATTTATGAAAGAGTAAACTGAGACCAGAGAGGAACTATTCCCTGAAGCTGAAACGAAATTGGAAGGAAAGAGATGAGGGCACATGTCCTTCGTATCTTCTTCTGCTTCCCAAGTATCTCTCTCTATGGACTGAATCCTCAAAAAACCTTTCACTCAAGAGAGTTCTTTGTTTCTCAACCTACGAACCTTACGAAGGTGAAGAATCTCAACTGGCACCTCTTTATAAGTGAGACTATCCTTCATAGCCACAATCTCTAATGGTACTACGGAGGCGGGATCACCCACACACTTCTTCAATAAGGAAAAGTGAAAAAGTGGATGAACCGCTGCTAGTTCTACTGGCAACTCTATCAGATAAGCCATGTTACCAAACCTATTAAGAATTATGTAAGGACCTACTTTTCTAGGACTGAGTTTCCATTTCTTGACAAATCTCGTTATCCCCTTGATATGTGACGGAAAAACACAATCATTTATCTCCAACTCTAAGTCCATTATTACCTGCATATGCATAGGACTTCTAAATATTGTAAGCGGTCTTAACTCTATCTCTTAGGAGTTGAACTTTTTCCATAGATTCCTTAACAAAATCTGGCCCAAGAAGTACTGCTTCACCTACTTCAAACTAACTAATTGGAGATCTGCATCTACGCCAGTCTAATTCCCTATATGAGGACATCTGAATGCTGTAATAAAAGCTATTATTACAGGCGAACTATATGAAAGGTAGTTGATTAACCCAACTACACTTGAAATGATCACGCAAGCTCTTAACATGTCCTCTAAGGTCTGCATAGTATGCTCAATATTACTATCCGTCTCTGGAAGAAATGTTGTACTAGGATTTACATGAGTACCAAGAACTCTCTGAAATGATTTCAATAATAGAGAGGTAAATTTAGGACCTCGATATGAGATGATAGACAAAGGGACCCATGCAACCTAAATATCTTATTAATGTAGTTAGCATAATCCTCTGTTGAATTAGTGGTCTTGACTGTCAAGAAGTGAGTGGACTTAGTAACGTTGTATACTCTTACCCAAATTGAGTCATGATGTCTGCGAGTACCATGTAAACCCCTAATGAAGTCCAGGTTTATCACTTCTCACATCCATGTAGGAATGTTATTCTCTTGAATCATACATGATGGTTTTTGATGTTCTACCTTAAGTTGTTGACAATTAGAACACTTAGCCACGAAATATCTATGTCACTCTTGATGTTTTTTTACGAAAATACTTCCCGTAGATCACAATACATCTTATGGCACCTAGATGTATGGAGTACCTGGAGTTATGATCCTTTGTAAGAATCTTCTGCCTGAACTCACTCACATTAGGAACACATAACCGACCTTGGTAATGAAGCATACCATCTCCCCCTTCGGAGAAAATATGAACTTTCTGCTCATGGACTACACCTTTCAACTAAAGTAATACATGATAACTATCTTATATTTCCTTAACCTCCGATACCAATGAATATTCTAATCTATTCTCAACTAGCACACCCCCATTTAACATGTATGTAAGGCCAACTCCTAAGCGAGCAAGTAAGTCAACATCCTTTTCTATTTCCTCCCTTACTTCGTCAACATGTGCTACACTACCCATAGATAGTCTGCTGAGAGCATCAACAACTACATTTTCCTTACCAGGATGGTAAAGCACTTTCATGTCATAGTCTGTGAGGAATCCAAGACATCACCTCTGACAAAGATTCAACTCTTTCTAGGTGAACACATATTGGAGTCTTTTTTATCTTGTGAACATATAAACGTGAACACCAAACAAGTAATGTCTGCAAATATTTAGTCTAACTACTACAACTACAAGCTTGAGGTCATACGTTGGGTAGTTCTTCTCATAGACATGAAGTTGTTATAAAAGCATAAGATATGACCTTAGCTCACTGCATGAACACACAACCTAGGCCAACTCAGATGTATCACAATAGATCGCATAACCGTCTAAACTATATGGTAGAGTCAAAATGGGAGTTGTAGTCAACCTAGTTTGCTATTTTGAGAATCTCTTCTCTCATTCATCTGATCGCTAACACTTCACCTTTTGCTGAGTCAACTTAGCCAATGCGGGGAGTTATGGATGAGAATCTTTCGACAAATATCGTGTAATAACCTGACAAACCCAATAAACTTCTAATATCTAGTAGAGGTGGGCCTGGGCCACTGTTTCACTCCTTCTATATTTTTAGAATCCATCATATTCCCTCGCTAGATACCATATGACTAAGGAAAGCAACTTATTGTAATCAAAATTCACATTTGCTAAAGTGCGCGAACAACTGAGGATGTTTGAGAGTTTACGGATCAACCCTTAGATGAGTGGCATGCACCTCCCATTCCTAGAGTAAATGAGGGTATCATCAATAAAGACAATAATGAACAAGTCCAAGTAATGCTAGAACCCCCTACTTATTAAATCCATGAAAGTTGCTGGAGCATTGATTAGTAAAAATGACATAACTACAAATTTATATTGACCATATTGAGTCTTGAAGGCTATTTTTGTCATGTCACTATCTCTGATTCTGAGCTGACTAAAATCGAATCTAAGGTCTATCTTTAAAAAATTACTAGCATCCTTATGTTGGTCAAACAAGTCATTAATCTTGGGGATAGGGTACTTATTCTTGGTTGTGACTTTGTTCAAATAACGATTGTTAATGCACATTCCGAGGGAACCATCTTTCTTTTCACAAATAACACTAGACCACTCCATCGAGAGATATTCGGTATTGTTCTTTCAATTCCTTAAGCTCATTAGAGCCATTCTATAAGAGAGAATCGAAATAGGTTGGCTATCTAGAAGGATATCAATTCCGAAGTCGATTTCACTTTGGGGAGGAACACCGAGAAGATCTTGTGGAAACACTTCAGGAAATTCATTTACTATTGGAACTGAATTGAGAGTTAGGGTTTCAGAGTTTGAATCCTTAACCCGAACAAGAAGATAGGCATATGCTTTGGAGATTATTTTTCTGGCCTTAAGGAAAGAGATAAATCATCCTGAAGGCACTGAACTACTACCCTGCCATTCCAAGACTGTCTTGTTTGGGAACTGAAACCGAACAATTATGGTTATAAAATCGACTAAGGTATATCAGGAATGTAACCAATCCATGTCTGTTATGATATCAAAGTCTACCATTTCTACTTCTACAAGATCTGTTGAGGTGACTTACTAAGAGACTGCGATAAGTTAAAACTTTTACATATGTCAAGCTAAAACTGGGTCACTAACTAGAGTAGAGACTTAGAAGGGTTTTGAGAGAGATTATAGACTAACACAAAAGTTTACTAGTATATAAGGAGTTACAATTAAACAAGGAACCTCTGTATCTAACAAACCATAAACATCTAAATGAAAGACTCGTAACATACCAATGACCACATCAGGAGAATCTTTCTGGTCCTAGCGACCCTAGAGAGCATACATCATGTTCTGGCGCGGAATGCTACATGTACTAGATGAAGCAACCTACTTATATGGGCTACCTGTTGGTGCTGCTGGAGCTGTAGACTGAGCCCTATTAGTGTTATCTCCTTATACTTTCTAGAATAAGGACAATCCTTAAGCCTATGGCGATACTGACCACATCCAATGAATCCTTCCTTCCCTGCAGGACACACTCTGAGATGGTTCTTATCAGACATTGGACAAGTTAGGAAAGTCTTGTTACCTAAATTACTCGTTTAAGACTTAGAACATGATGCCTTACTTTTCTAATACGATCGAAACCTGGGGATGGAGCATAAGCTTATGAAAGTGTTAGAGTTGAAGATCTCTGCTGAAAATGTTAGTGACTTCCACCACCCGTTTTCTGTTGAGAGTATTCATAGTTCCATGTTCTAGTTTTCTTGTTGTCCTTAGCCAGTTTCCTAAGTCATAAGCCTATAGATATTCGTATCCCCTAACAACATACCATTACAGCGCTGTGTCTTCAATAAGTTGAATACCCCAAATAAGAACAGACTCATTTGTGACTTAGGATCGTCAACCATGTGTGGAGCATACCCGGAGAAGTTGGTGAACTTCAACCTGTACTCTTGGTCTGACATGGTATCTTGCCTCAAATTTATTATCTCCTGAGCTTTTGCCTCACTCAACTCTTGTCGGCAAAACCTGTCAAGAGAAACCCTAGTAAAGAACTCCCAAGTTAGAGGAGATGCATCCACATCCCTGTTGTCTTGCCATTGAGTGAACCAAATATTAGCCACGTCCTTGGCTAGTTGGATGCTAACTACATTGTCTAAGACAAAACCGTGTCATGCCTCTTCAACAATTTCACTCGTAATATGCATGTAAAATGAACAAGAATGATAATCCACGATTATCTCAAGGCAGAATACTTTGAGTTGCGAAAGGTGAAAGATTTGGAAACCATTAAGGAACAATAGCAAATAAAATAATATTGAAAATCATATTTGTGAAGCAATAATAGAAAATTGACAAAAATAAATTATGCATCGCATACGTAGATATAAAATCTATTTGTAATATCGAATAGGGCATTTAGATTAAGTTAATGTACATAAAATACATCATTATAATGTCTCTTAAGTTCTTGCATTTTTATCATTAAGTAAAGATATGATGTTCCAGTGAATATTTGTCAATTTAATTCTTTTGAGTGTTTCTAAGAACAAAGGTCTATTGTTCACCTAATTAGCCAAACACTACTCTACCAACCTGCGAGGAATTGGTTGAAATTAGTAAAAACAGAATCAAGTAACATCATAAGTCAACATAATTTATATGCACCAGTGACTAAATAAGTATTTTTAATGCCTTTCAGTCGTGTTAATTATTTTTTCTAATGATTCATAAAACGTTTGATAACTATGGAGCAGTTTTGACACCCAATTTTGTCCTAACATGTCAAAATGCGTAATTTTAAGTTTTATTTATTCAATACTTCAAAATATATTTTTTTAAAACCTCCAAACCGTCATAGGAGCTTCAAGGTCCACACCATTAGAAATCATCCAGACCCACCCTCTCCTTATTTCCTTTTTCGGGCGAAGCAATCCAGCAACCCACCAAAAATAACCCACACGAAGCTCCAAACAAATTCAGAAACAACAAGAAACCGAACCTCAATCCCAATCTCCCTCTTCTCCCTATTTTCCTGCGCAACCTTGCCGAGCACCACTGAAAGCGAACTGCATCTTTTTCCCTTGTTTTCTCCTTTTTCCAGTGAGCAACAACCAAAATCAACCACGAAGCTTCATGTATGAATCGTTACCCGACCCACTTCCTTTTCTTCCTCCATTCCCAACCAAAACCTCACCTGAAAATCGCCTAAACAACAACCAAATGCCGTCAGTCCCATCCCTTCCCCTTTCACATTTTCTCCTTCTTTTTTACCGGTTCTTTGGCTTGAAAACCAATTGTCAAGCTCCAGACCAGAAAATCAACAAATAACAACAAAAATAGTTCCATTTACGTCCAACTCCATGAACTCCGGCGAAGCTTCAACACTTTGACAAATAAGAAAACTTCTCCAGTGGTTAGTTTCTTTCGTCAGTTTAATTTTATTTTAATTGTTGATTGATACTCATATTTTTTGTACTCTTAAATAGTTGAATATAGTTATTGTAATCACTTAGGATTTTGGTTTGCTGATACATTTATTTTGGGGTTTATTGTAGTGATTATTATTAGTTGTCCAATGACTTATGTTAATGCTTTATTGTTTTTCTAGTGAGTTTTACATTGTTTTGCTTATGATTTATTCTATTTACTTTACATTGTCTGTTTCGCTAAAAAACAATAAATTATTTACTATTATTGCTATTGGGTTGTTTGCCATTGTTTTATTTGATAGACTTTTTGGATTGTTTTAACTTGCTGTTCTTTAGATAAGTTTTTACTAATTTTGTGCCCTATTCATTATCAATTGTTATTATTTTTACTTTATTACGTTGTTATAGTTTAAGGTTGTAGTTTACATTATACTGTCTTTCTATAAGTTTTCGCATGATTTTGTATTTTTTATATGTTAATTTTTGTCAATGAAAACTTCTTTCCATCGGTTTTTGAGGCCCATTTTAAAATATGGCAATTTAGTTTAAGTTTATATAGATTGTATGTCAAAATTGGCCGATGAAGAAAAAATCGTCGATGTCCAAGGTCTCCCATGAATATACGATACATTTTTATTTTAAGTTATTATTTAATTTATTTATCACTAATACTTTTACTAAGTGTCTTTACAAGTACACCAGAGTCGCTTCCCATTCAAGCTAATCGAATGGAGTGTGAGTTTTTTTTGTTATTGTGTATATTATCGATGTTGGGAAAACCATATATCATTTATTATATTATTTCTTATTCTATTAATTGTATATATTTCATGTTTGTTATACTCGTATACTATTTTATCTCCTCCTCAATTTGAAAAATTTAATTCAGTCGGGACCCACAATTGTGGATTTTGAAAGATGTCTAACACTTACCCTACGGAATAACATGAACCATTACAAAGAATCTAATGATTTCAAAAATCATTAAATTGGTTTCCTAGTTTTTTCTAAAACATAGGTGGTAATTCCTTTAAATTCATTTATTCTTAAAATTCTTTCAACATTAAATTAATTGATTAATTTTTGTGTCACCATGATGTTTCTCCCTATTTGAATAAAGTAGGCATGTAAAGAAGCAGCATTGTAGAAAATCCTTACTTTCAAAACTACTAAAAAGAGAGAGTATGTAGAAAATTGAAATAGGTAAACCAAACAACAACTCTGGAGAAATTAAACTACGTGCACAAGGGAATAAACAGGCATTTGAAAGCGTACCATATTATATCTAGCATGTCCTTTGTGAAATAACTTAACTTTCGAACTCGTCAAGATGAAGATCTATACAAGTTATAAGATTACCACATATGTCAATAAGATCGCGAGTTGTATTCCTATTACTCTAATTTCTATCATATTCTGAGTCAACATGCTTCTCTGTTGAGCCAGGAGGCATGGAGTTGTGAACTACTATTTACCAATGTCCAGAAAATGACAAGGTGAATTAATCTTTGGAAATTGGTCAAACAATGTCTCACAACGTCGTGCCTCCTGGTTCAACAAAGAATCATGTTGACTCGAAATATGATAGAAATTAGAGTAACAAGAATACACCCGCGATCTTATTAAAATATGTGGTAAACATAAAACAGATATAGATCTTCTTCTTGACGAGCTCGAGAGTTATGTTGCTTCACTCATGAGATGCTAGATTCACTATGGTACACTTTCAAATGCATGTTTATTTCCCTTGTGTAGTATACCTGCGTCGGAGCTATTTTTTAATTACGTATTTTAATTTTCTTCTTACTCTCTCTTTTGAGTAGTTTCAAAAGTATGGATTTTCTACAATGCTGCTGCATAGTTAATAAAAATATTATAGATCCTTTGCAAAGATTATTTACATCACTGAAAGGCATTAAAGAACTCATGCTTATTCAGTCTTGCAAACAAATTATGTAGACGTATGATGTTACTTGAGTCTATTTTTATTAACTTCAACCAATTCTGCTCAGGTTCATATAGTAGTGTTGGGCTAATGAGGTGAAAAATAGACTTTTGTTCTTAGTGACACTCGAAACAATTAAATTAAGAAGTAGTTATTGAAACATCATATGTTTACTTAATGATAGAAATGCAACAACTTAGCAGACATTAATATGATGTATTTTTTTGTACATTAACTTATTGTTAAAGCCCTATTCAATATTATAGACAAAATTTTCAAACATGGTCCTGGAGTCCTATAAATCCGATCTTAGAGTATTCCACCTTGAGATAATTCCAGATAATTGTTGAAGAGACACAAGATACCTTTGTCTTAGACTTTGTAATTTTTTGGTCTTTATGAATCCTAATTATTTGAGCCATGTGGATATCCATGTAGTGAAATTGATCTAAAGCTTCTAGGTAACAAGGTGAAACTAGTATAGGGAATGACCAGTAGATACCCAATTGGATTCTTTTCATAGGATAGACTATATTTTATAAAAAAGTTACGGTGGAAAGTCGAAGCTACTCATCGAGTTTGAAGAGTTAACATAGGTAGATCGACAACGTGAATATCAAAACCATTCGTTGCAGATATTAGTTAATTTAAAAAATTTAGCTTTTCTTTTTCCTATATATTACCATTATTAAATTTTAGAGTATTGTCTGCATTCAATAATTGTTTTGGATTACGATCCTAATTCTAAGCTTAATATTCACTTCTGTAACTTTAACAGTGCCACCACTAATTTAATAGTTTCTTAAATGGCTAGATGAGGATCTTAACTTCCACGATAGGAATACTAATGTATCAGATTTTTTAAATTACAATTTGTATATCTAAAAAAGTTATTGTGATTGAAATTTTAAAAATATTTAAACAATATATGGAAACAATCTAAGACAATGAATAACTTATCTCAAAAAGTATAGGACAATTGTACGACAAAATAATTAATTTATTTCAAAAAACAAAAATAGACAAGAACAGGCATGCATAAGCCACAAAAATGTAAATGACAAGAACAATGTTTTCAATTATTTTCTCCTTCCATTTCGCCTCTTCTCTTACCCTCGAACATTGGACGTACTTAACCAATTAAGGTAGAGGCGAATTCACGATAAGATAGGGGGGCACTACTAAGAGTTACCCAATGGTAACGCTAGTGACACAAGGGTAACACTAACATTTTTTTGGAGAAGTCATCATAGCATTTTTTGGAGGATGTATTAAAATAACATTATTCATATCTTGAAGCATTTTTCCAAGACAATACAGAAAATCTAAAAAAGACCTTTATTTTTTGAAGACACACTTTCATCATGATCTCGAAAAAACAATCACAATTCCAAGTGAAACCTTGCCACATTAGTAGAAGTCTCTAAACGAATTCGATGCTCACTTCTTGTTTTCACAAATTGCTTGTTAAAAGTAACTTGAATGGATTGACATTAACTCTAAAAATATAGCATCTTGTTGAAACACCTATTATGGACGCTATTTACTTCACCAACATGTAAATTGAATCGTTCCAAACTACGATTCCAAGTCTTAAAACAAGTTTTCGTGAAATAAATTACTTGCATTTCTGTCACGACCCAGACCATCGTGATTGGCACCCACACTACAAGTCAGTGGGAGAACTGCTACTAGCAACCAACAAAAGCAATAAATCTTAAAACTAATACATTTAAGTTACGAAAGAAAGTTAAATTACTAAGCTAAGTTCCATGACTAATTAATGATCTAATAAATAACTTACAATGCGAAAGATAAACCTAGAATCTGAAAGTCAATGTACCAAAACTAGAAACGAGAACCAAATCTAACAAGAATTTCTAGTGAACTATCTAATCAACTAAAACAAGGTCTAGTTCAAAAAATGATGGATATAGACTAAAGAGAATTCCATGGTAGCCCGAATGATGTGGCTCACCCTTGAACTCGAAGCGATTAAATATCTCCTAAGTGAGGTCTATCAACATTCGCGTGAAGATGCCCCATACTCAACAAAAATAAGAGCATGTGCAAAATCAGTACACAACCACCCTGTACTGGTAGGATCACATAGCTATCCCAATAGTGTATCATAAACGAGCAATTACAACATTATAACAGATGCATAAATATCAACATATTCAATACTATCATAAGAATCAACATCACAATTCACATGCTTCATCACATAGTTCGTCCTCTCACGAAATCCAAAGTCAAACTATAAGCATGCCGGAACGTGGAAAGTACGTCCTATTTTTGATGTAAAACGTGGAAATTGAACCCAATTAGTATGCCGTACCGTGGAAATCCTGTAACATTTCTTAACTCATAATAGCCAAAAAATTGCTAAGAAACTAAAATTTATTTTTTTTGGAAAGAATAGGAAAAGTCTCGAAATTTTCCTAAGTGTAAGAAGTGAGTTTTGATCATTTTGAAATGGTCATAACTTCTAGCTCAGGATGAGTTAGAGTCATATGTTTATATGGTTGGAAAGCCCTTGCAAATATCTTTCCAAAGGCGTGAAGTTTGCAAGATTTTGATATCGTATAAGGGTGATGTCTTTCGAAAGTTGTTTTGTTGCAGTTGGGAAAGTCCAATACCAGATTTTAGTAGGGATAAAGTGGCATTTTCACCCAACTCTTTCCTAATTCATTTTAAAAGTTTATTAGGGGTAAAACCAATACTTAAGTAAGTTTTAGAAAAGTATTCACGCTTAGGGCTTGGGAGAAAAGAGAATAGAAGAAGAAAAAAGGAGATAAGTGTAAGAACTCATCAAGAACGTCAAGATCTTCGAGTAAAATTCATCAAAAGTGATTCCTATTAAGGTATGTGAGATCTTTCTGTGTTCTGTTATTTCACCCACACACCAACGTATTCAATGCAGCAAGTTTTGAGTAGATTGAATGATGAACATTGAAGTTCTTGATGAACAATTGTTGAATGCTTGTTGATTGAGTTGTAGTATGCCTTTAGTTGATTTGATTCATGATTCTGGGATTTTTTTTAGTCTAATATATTGTCTATTGAGGTTATTAGTGATCCCAAGTGATTGGGTGAGATCCATGGAAGTTTAGAAGGTTTAGATATGAAAAACGGAGAAGAAAACTCAGAATTTTCCGTCTAACAGACCCTGGGGGACCGCGCTTGCAAAAGCCTCTCATGGCAAGCTCTGTTCGGCAAGCACTGGTGGCCGCGCCTGCCAGAGTCCCTCAGGACAACTTCTATCCATCGGGCTCTGGCGCTCCACGCCTGGATACCCCGTTCTTTTCCATCTTTTTGGATGAGTTCCTAAGTGATGTACCCCCAATTCTTAGTTGATTCCAAAACTCAAAGGTACATCTAAACATCATGAAATAATCCATAAACATGAAATCATGAACCTTTTATCCATAATTCAATTCAAGGAATGTTAAGATCAATGTCAAGGAAGTTAAAAAGCAAGTCTAAAAGTTAAGAAGCAAGTGAAAGTAAGTTCTTAAAAGTTTTAAAGAGTCTTCAACAAACATTTTGAATTTGTTTTAAGGCTCAAGCTACAAATTGAGGAAAGAGTAAGGAGTTGAGTAAAACTCTTAACAGTTATCAGGGAACTATTCCCTAAGAGTTAAGTTGCAAGTTATACAAAAAGTAAAGAGTTGAGTTCATTTATCAAAAGTTATAAGGGAACTAAGTATTCCCTAAAAGTTAAAAAAAAAATTCACATTTTGATCAAGAAAGGAAGAGAGATTTCCAACAGAGCCTTGACTAGTTGAAGTAAAGAGGAATCGATGATTTCTAAGAGAGCTTTTAAAAAGCTAACTTTGAGCAAATTATCTCAAACCACATAATAAGTTGTTTTTTAAACATATGATCTAAGTAATTTGGGAGTATTATTGAGTACCAATATGGGGATGCGGGTTCATATTGACTCAAGCTCCCATAAACCAAGTAGACACATGGACAGACGAAGGGTCATACTTTTTAGATGATTCCTTAATGTTATTTATCATAGAATAGTTGATCCACTTAGTAGTTTAGGTTCAATACTGACGGCAATGTATAGGGCGGTCCTCTTAAAATGTGAGGTAAGACGTTCTACCATCACTTAGGCTCATAGTGATTGTTGTCGGTTAAAGAATCTCCCACAGAAACTATATTACTTTCATATATAAGTAAAGTTGAGTTTCTTATTGCTTTTTTTTAACGAACTTAGTTTTCTTACTATGTTTACAAAGATTTATATATATCGCATGTGTTTATTGCTTTATATTAAGTTTAGTAATTCATGAGTTGAGTAGAGCCAAAGTAAGTTTCGTCTTACTCCTTTCAAGCTTGAAGTTTTTGTTTCGTATTCCAACTCGTTTACTCATACATTCAATGCACTGATGCTAGTTGGCCTGCATCGTCTTATGATGTAGATGCATATAATCAGTATCAACATCCAGCACCTCGTTGATCTAGTTTGAGCATCTTGAGTCAGCAGTGAGCCTCCTTGCATCCAGAGGGATCCATGATTGCTTTCAGTATTTTCATTATAGAATGTTGTGGGGGTTTTCCCAACATTTATCTTAGTATTTTTAGAGGGTTCATAGACAAATAGTTTTAGTTGTGGGTCTTTTTATTTCATTTTTAAGCGATGAGACTTAAGTGCCATTTTGGCCAGACTATTACATTTTAGTGTTTCTCTTGAGAATGTTCCTTACTTTTATAGTTGAGTTAAGTCTTCTATTGAGTTAATTAAGTTAGGGCAAGGGTTTTCTCACGACCATCAATGGTCATTGGGTGTCGTCCACATCCAGGGTGTAGACTCGGGGCGTGAAAAACTTGGTATCATAGCATAGAGTTCGAGAGTCCTAGGGAGTCTATGAAGTCGTGTATTTAGATTCTTAGTCATTGGTGTGAAGCGCGCCACATCTATGATTAAGAGGATACAACATTTAGGAATCTCTCACCTAATTATATTCCTTTTCATGCGTTAAAGTTTATCTCTAAAATTTATCTCTGTAATTCATGCTTGCACGTGTTTCAAATAACTATGCCTCCAAGAAGAGCTGCAAGAGATCTCCCAGCTAGAGGAAATGTTGAACCTGAGGAACAAGATATACCTGATGCACCTGAAGTGCAACCCCAATGGGAAGTTAATGATGACTAACCAAGTCGGGCAACAGAGAGAATCTCCACATGAAGAGGCGGAAACCTCAAGGATTCGTAAATTCCTGAGAATGAATCCTTCTAGTTTCACCGATTCGAGCACTATTGAGAATCCGTAAACTTTGTGGAAGAGTTTAAGAAGATATTCGATGTGATGCATGTCATTGGTGTTGAAAGAGTCAAGCTAGCTGCATACCTACTAAAGAATGTGTCTAGGACTTGGTTCGACCAGTAGAAGGATGGAAGAGATGAGAATGCACCACATCCAGGTAGGGCTTATTTCGAAGGGGCTTTCTTCGGGCATTTCTTTCCTCGAGATCTGAAACAGGCCAAGGTGTGAGAGTTCCTTACTATAAAATAGGACTGCTTGAGTGTTCATGAGTATAGGTTGAAGTTCACTGAACTATCTCGTTATACTCCTGAGATGGTTAAGGATATGAGGAGCAGAATGAGCTTGTTTGTTGCTGGCTTAGGTCATGCATAAACCAAAGAGGGTAGAGCTGCAATACTGATTGGAGACATGGGCATGTACACGCTGATGGTTTATGTGCAGCAAGTTGAAGAGGAGAAGCTGAGGGATACAGAGGTGTACAGGAACCAGAAAGCGAAGACTGGGAATACGTCTGGGCAATCGAAAAGTGGTTCAAGTGTGCCACAATTTCAGAAGAAAAAGGGATATGCACCATCATCTGCTAGTGTACATGTGCCCAGAAATAGAGGTGACTATAATGACCAGAATTCAAGGCCAGCCCAGCCCAGTCCCAAGGTAGTGTGGCACAATGAGGTAGTTGGGCTCTTACATGTGGTAAAAACCACGCCGCTAAGTATCGTGATGGCCAGTCAGGTTATTTCAAGTGTGGTCAAGAGGGTCACTTTATGAGATAGTGTCCTAAGAATAAGCAGGGCGGTGGAAATATAGGCAATAGAGCCAAATTGTAGTTATTTGCTCCACCAGACAAAGATGCACCTAGAGGAGCAACTTTCGGCACTTGCGGAGGATCAAACCACCTCTATGCAATCACTAGTCGCCAAGAGCAAGAGAACTCTCCATATGTAGTCATGGGTATGATCAAAGTCTTTACTTTTGATGATTGGGCATTGTTAGACACATGAACAAGTTTATCTTTTGTAACCCCTTATGTTGCAAATCAGTTTGAGATGCTTCCTAAAAAACATTATGAACCCTTTTGTGTTTCTACACCTGTTGGGGAGTCTATTCTAGCAAAAAGAGTCTATCATGACTGTCCTATTTCTATCAATCACAAGAACACCATGGCAGATCTAGTAGAGTTAGACATGGTAGATTTTGATGTCATCCTAGGTATGGATTGACGTCATGCCTATTATGCATCAATAGACTGTAGAAATCGAGTTGTCAAGTTTCAGATTCCAAATGAGTCAGTCATAGAGTGGAATAGTAGTTAAGTAGTGTCTAAGGGTCGTTTCATTTCATACCTTAAGGCAAGGAAGTTAGATTCAAAGGAGTGTATCTATAACCTAGTCCGGGTTAATGACAAGTACTGAGGTACCTTCCCTTCAGTCAGTTCCTATATTAAAAGAATTTCCAGAAGTTTTTCTTGATTATCTATCCAGAGTCCCTCTTGAGAGAGAAATACACATCGGCATAGATATCATCCCAGATACTCGTCCTATATCTATTCCTATATACAAAATGGCACCAGTACAGTTAAAAGATTTTAAAGAACAACTAAAAGATATGTTACATAAAGGTTTTATTAGATCAAGTGTCTCTCCTTGGGGCGCTCCGATCTTTTTTGGGAGAAAGAACGATGGTTCCTTTAGGATGTGTATAGATTATCACCAATTGAATAAGGTTACCATCAAGGATAAGTACCCTCTTCTAAGGATAAATGATCTTTTCGACCAGCTTAAGGGTGCTTCCTCTCAGATTAGGCTACCCTCGGTTGAAATTTAGGGAATGTGATATTCCTAAGACAACTTTTAGAACCAGATATGGGCATTATGAGTTTTTGGTCATGTCCTTTGGTTTGACCAATGCACCTGCAACATTATGGATCTTATAAATAGAGTCTTCAAACCTTATTTAGATATGTTTGTTATCTTCTTCATTGATGACATACTAATATATTGAAGGAATGAAGAAGATCATGCTATCCACCTCAGGATAGTTCTTCACACTTTGAGAGATAAGGAATTATAGGTCAAGTTCTCTAAGTGTATGTTTTGGATTTAGTACATAGCATTCTTAGGCCAAATTGTTTTAGGTGACGGGACTAGCGTTAATACAAAAAAGATAGAAGTAGTTCAGAGTTGGCCTAGACCCACATCTCCAACCAATATAAGGAGTTTCTTAGGTTTGGCTGGCTACTATAGAAGATTTATTGAAGGATTTTCATCTATCTCATCTCCTTTGACCAAGATGACTCAGAAGATAGTTAAGTTTCAATGGTCTAAAGCTTGTGATAAAAGCTTTCAAGAGTTGAAAAAGAGGTTGACAAAGGTTTGTGGTGTAGTCTGATGCATCAAAAGTTGGTTTGAGTTGTGTGTTAATGCACAATTGCAAAGTTAAAGCTTATGCCTCCACACAGTTGAATGTTCATGAAAAGAATTATCCAACTTATGACTTAGAGTTGGATGCGGTAGATTTTTCCTTGAAGATATGTCATCACTACATATATGGTGTTTACGTTGCCATATTCACTGGCCACAAGAGCGTACAATATGTACATGTGTTCACCTAGAAAGAGCTCAATCATAGTCAGAGGAGGTGGTTAGAACAGACCAAGGACTATGAAATGAGGATTCTTTGCCACCCAGGTAAGGCTAATGCGGTTTCTGATGCTCTAAGCAACTTATCCATGGGAGTACTGCTCATGTTGAGGAAGAAAGAGAAAGTTAGCCAAAGATGTGCACTGACTTGAACGCCTGGGAGTCAGACTTATATAATCCACAAAAGGAGAAATACTGGTGACTAATGGAGCTGAATCATGACTAGTGTCAGAGGTGAAAGAAAAGAAAGACCAAGACCTTATTTTTCTTGATTTGAAGGCGAATGTTCATAAGCAAAGAGTATTGGCTTTTGAAAAAAGGGAAGATGGCATGCAGAATTATCAAGGTAGATTGTGTGTACCTAAGGTGCATGGACTTCAAGATAGGATCATGGAGGAGGCTCATAGATCCAGAATTTCCATTCATCCGGGTTCCACAAATATGTACTGCGACTTGAGAGAGGTATATTGGTAAGGCATGAAGAAGGGAATTTCTGAGTTTGTTACCAAATGCCCAAATTGCCAAAAAGTGAAAGTGAAACACCAAAGGCCTAGAGGTTTGGCTCAGAATATAGAACTTCAAGAATGGAAGTGGGAGATGATTAACATGGACTTCATCACATAATTACCAAGGTCTCGCAGGCAGCATTATTCTATTTGGGTAAATGTCGATAGAATTAAAAAATCAGCCCACTTTTTGCCGTAAAGACTACTCATTCGGTGGAGGATTATGCTAAGTTGTACATTCAAGAAGTGGTAAGACTTCATAGAGTTCCGGTATCCATTATTTGAGATAGAGGTGCACAATTTACTGCTCAGTTTTGGAAGTCCTTCCAGAAAGGTATAGGTTCAAAGGTGAACTTAAGCACTGCTTTTCATTCTTAGACGGATAGAAAAGCATAGTGTACTATCCAGACCTTAGAAGACATATGGAGAGCTTGTGTGATTGATTTCAAGTGGAGCTTGGATGATCTCCTACCTCTCATTGAGTTCTCTTACAAAAACAACTACCATTCGAGAATCCAAGTGGATCCATATGAAGTTCTTTATGGGAGAAGATTTAGATCTCCTATTGGGTGGTACGATTTTAGTGAAGATGGGTAGATAGGACCATATCTTGTTAACCAAGCCATGGAGAAGGTGAAGGTGATTTAAGAGGGATTGAAGACGACAAAGAGTTGTCAGAAGTCCTACACAAATGTGAGGATAATGCCATTGGAGTTTGAAGTGGATGACTGGGTATATCTAAAAGTTTCACCCATGAAGGGTGTTATGAGGTTTGGTGAGAAGGGTAAACGTAGTCCCCGATATATTGGACCTTATAAAGTATCGAAGAGGATTGACAATGTAGCTTATGAGTTGGAGCAAGCACAAGAGTTAGCAGTGCTGCATCTGGTATTTCATATCTCCATATTGAAGAAGTTCATTGGTGATCCTTCATTGATTGTACCAACTGAAAATGTGGGAATTAAGGATAGCTTATCCTATGAAGAGATTCTAGATTAGATATTAGATTGAAAAGTTTGCAAGCTGAGAACAAAGAAGGTAGCATCAGTCAAGGTCCTTTGGAGGAACCAATTTGTTAAAGAAGTGACTTGGGAAGCTGAAGAGGATATGAAGAAGAAATATCAACATCTCTTTGAATCCGAAAAGAATGTAGATCAAGGTACTAATTCCCTTCTTAGTACTTTATGAACTATGAGTAAGCATAATTGTTATTTGCTTTTGGATTGTTAAGTGTTGAACTTGATGTTACTATTATTAGCGTAGTGAGAGAAATGTCATTCAAGAATGAATGTTTCCAAGGTGGATATATTGTAACATTTCGTAACTCATAATAGGAAAAACTTTTCTAAGAAACTAAAATTTATCATTTTTTGAAAGAATAGGAAAAATCTGGAAAATTTCCTACGTGTAAGAAGTGAGTATTGGTCATTCTAAAGCATTCATAACTTCTAGCTTAGGATGAGCTAAAGTTAGTTCTTTATATGGTTGGAAAAATCTTTACAACGGCGCCGAATTTTCATGATGTCGATGTCGTATGAAGGAGATATGCCTTTTGATGTTGGGATGTTGTATTGGGGAAAGTCCGATTCCAACTTTTAGTAAGGGTAAATTAGTCTTTTCACCAAACTATTTCCTAATTTGTTTTAAGGGTTTATTAGGGGTAAAACTAAGCCTTAAGTCAGTTTTAGAAAAGTATTCACGCTTAAGGCTTGGGAGAAAAGAGAAGAGAAGAAGAAAAAGGGAGAAAAGTTCACGAATTCATCAAGGACACCATGATCTTCGAGTGGAATTCGTCGAGGATGATCCCTATCAAGGTATGTGAGATCTTTTTGTGTTAGGTTAGTTCACCCACACACCAACATATTTAATTCAGAAAATTTTGGGTAGATTGAATGATTTACATTGAAGTTATTGATGAACAATAGTTGAGTTCTTGTTGGTTGAGTTGTAGTATGCCTTTAGTTGATTTGAGTCATGATTCTGGGCTATTTTTTGAGTCTAATATATTGGGTACTGAGGTTATTAGTGATTCTAAGTTATTTGTATGAGATCCATGGATGTTTAGAAGGCTTAGATATGACAAACGGTGAAGAAAAGTCAGAATTATCGTCTGATAGACCCTAGGGCGTCGCGCGTGCCAAAGCCTCTTAGGGAAGGCTCTGTCCGGAAAGCTTTGGCGCATCGTGTCATCCATAGCCCCTCAGGACAGCTTCTTTCTATCATGCGCGCTCCACGCCTCTCAGAGCGCCAAGGACGCCTGAAGACCTCGTTATTTCCCCATCTTTTCGTACTAGTTCCTAAGTGATATACCCACAATTCTTAGTTGATTCAAACACTCTAAAGTACATCTAAACATCATGAAATCATTCATAAATATGAAATCATTAACCTTTAATCCATAATTCAATTCAAGGAAAGTTAAGATCAAAGTCAAGGAAGTTAAGAATCAAGTCTAAAAGTTAAGAAGCAAGTTAAAGTAAGTTCTTGAAAGTTTTTAAGAGTCTTAAGCAAACATTTTAACTTTTTTTTTAAAGATCAAGCTACAAGTTGAGAAAAGAGTAAGGATTTGAGTAAAATTCTCAACAGTTATAAGGGAACTAAGTATTCCCTAAGAGTTAAGTTGCAAGTTAAGCGAAGAGTAAAGAGTTGAGTTCATTTCTCAAAAGTTATAAGGGAACTAAGTATTCCCTAAGAGTTACAAATGTTTTTCACATTTTAATCAAGAAAGGAAGCAAGATATCCAATAGAGACTTTAGCTAGTTTTAGTAAACAGTAATCCATGATTTCCAAGAGAGCTTTCAAAAAGCTAAGTTTGAGCAAATTATCTTTAGCTAGTTTTAGTAAACAGTAATCCATGATTTCCAAGAGAGCTTTCAAAAAGCTAAGTTTGAGCAAATTATCTCAAACCAGAGAAGAAATTGCTTTAAAACATATGAGCTAAGTACTTTTGGGATTAGTATTGAGCACTGATATGGGGATGCAAGTTTATATTAACTCAAGCCCCCATAAACCATGTAGCCAACATGGACAGAGGAAGGGTCATACTTTTTAGATGATTCCTTAGTGCTATTTAGCATAGACTAGTGGATCCACTTAGTAGTTTAGGTTCTATACTGACGGCAAGGTATATGAAGATCTTGTTTCAACGTGAGGTAAGACGTTGTACCTACACTTAGGCTCATAGTGATGGTTGTCGGCAAAAGAATCTCCCACGAAAACTATATTACATTCATTTATAAGTAAAGTAGAGTTTGTTATTGCATTTTCTTTAACGAACTAAGTTGTTGTACTGTTTTATAAAGCTTTATATATATCGCATGTGTTTTATTGCGTTATATTAAGTTTAGTAATTCATTAGTTGAGCAAGCCAAGGTAGGTTTCTTCTTACTCTTTTCAAGCTTAAAGTTTTTGTTTAGCATTTCAACTCTCATGCTCGTACATTAATTGTACTGATGTCATTTGGCCTGCATCATCTTATGATACAGACGCAGGTAATCAAGATCAGCATTCAACGCCTCGTTGATCCAGTTTGAGCATCCAGAGTCAATGGTGAGCCTCCTTGCATCTGGAGGACTCTTTTATTGCTTTTAGGCTTTTCATTATAGAATGTTGTGGGGTTTGTCCTAACATTCCTTTTAGTATTTTTAGAGGCTTCATAAACATATAGTGTTAGTTCTGGGTTTTTTCATTTCATTTGTAAACGATGAGACTTAAGTGCCATTTTTGCCAGACTATTACATTTTAAGTATTTCTCTTGAGAATGTTCCTTACTTTTATAGTTAAGTTAAGTCTTCTATTGAGTTAAGTAAGTCAGGCCAAAGATTTTCTCAAGACCAGCAATGGTCATTGGGTGCCGGCCACGTACTTGGGGCATGACAAATCCAATCCAAGTTAGTGTGCCAGAATGTGGCAGCTGATCCCTATACATATCAAAGTAACACATCAAGATCACACATTCAAGTCATGGTTTCATGGTACCGATATTCATTTATCTTATTTAAACATCTATGATCAGTATTTCAACATGCATACATTTAAAAGTATCATAACAAATCAAAGCAAGTGTATATCACACAATCATAAAATCACAACCATCACCTACCTCGAAACAAGTCTTAAACCATATACAACTTGATCCTTCCCTTTCAAGATTCGTTCCTCTTCTTCGTGGTTTACAAATAATAATTCATATACAAGGAAATAAAAATGCTAAATTCCTGGAACACGAAATAACTACGAACTATAGTTCAAACCCACGACCTCAACTAATCAATTTAGGGTTGATTCCACCATAGGATTCTTCAAGAAATCCTTCCCCAACAATATCTCCCCCGCCTGCAATAACGGCAGCCATCCCGATGTAGAGGCGATGCTACAGCGGCACAAAGTGAGGCAGTGAGCATACAATAGATTTTTAATTTCTCTCTTTCATAACATACTCTTAGCCCACTGGCTCAAAAAGTGCCCTTAACGCAAAAGTCAATTCTCGATGGTGTACTTATCCAAGTTAGATGTTATAAAGACGTATGAATTCCTTAACGAGTTATCTATCTATTCATGAAGTCAAATCAACATTAGTCCACACGATTGATACCAGATTTCTCTACATCTTGATGACTCCAATTTCCTCCAAATCTAGACAAGCTTCGGAAAATCCTAGTACTACGAAAAAGTTTTTGCGACCCCAATTTTTCCTCATTGGCATTCATATAATGACGAATACCAATCGTTACAATAGATACCAACGTACCCCGAGTTATCAAATAAGGAAAGGCAGGCTAAAAAAAGAACAAGCTAGTACCTGATTAGAAGAACAATTGTGGATACTTGTCTCGCATATATTTCTCGGTCTCCTAAGTAGCTTCCTCAACTAGAAATGATTTCATTGAACTTTTACGGACTTAATATCTATGGTCCTAGACTTTCGAACATCACGATAAAGAATAGCAATTGGTCCCTCCTCATATTTGAGGTCCTTTGCTAGTACTATTGAGTCCCATTTAATAATATAATCACCATCACTGTGATATCTCTTCAACATACACACATGAAATACGGGGTGTACTTCAGACAAATTAGGAGGTAGCGACAATGTATACGCCACCGACCCTACACATTTTCAAGAATCTCAAATAGACCAATATAACGAGGACTCATCTTACCCCTCTTACCAAATCTCATCACTCCCTTCATGGGTGATACCTTGAGATAAATATTCTTGCCCGTATGGAATTCCATGTCTCTCATCTTATGATCCACATACTTCTTTGGTCTACTTTGCGCGGCTAGAAGTTTAGCTTGAATTCTCCTTTCGTTATCTTAAGTGTCCTTCACTAAGTCAACCCCTAAATGTTTTATGTCTCTAGATTCAAACAAACCTATGGGCGAAATACATCCTCTCCCATATAACGCCTCGAATGGTGCCTTATCAATGCTCGTGTGATAACTATTATTATATGAGAACTCACATAGGGGTAGAAACTTATTCTACTGCCCTCAAAAGTTAATTACACAAGCTCTCAACATGTCCTCCGACACTTGTATAGTTCTTTCTGATTGTCCATCCGTGTGGGGATGGAAGGTTGTACTAAAAATGAGTTGTGTGCCCAATATATCATGCCACTTCCTCCAACAGTTGGAAGTGAAAACGTTACCACAATCTTAGATGATAGACAGGGGCATACTGTGGAACTCGAGTATCTCTTTTACACAAATTTTAGCAAATTTGTCAGTGGTATAATCCACCCTTATCAGAATAAAGTGGGCTGACTTGGTCAACCTATCAACTACAACCGAAATAGAATTAAATTTCCCCAAAGTTTGTGGAAGACCTACCACTAAATCCATGGATATCATTTCCAACTTCCAATCTGAAAGTGCCGTCTTTTGAAGTAGCCTTGCAGGACTTTGATGTTCATACTTCACTTTTTGACAATTTTGACACTTCACCACAAACTTCTCAATGTCTTGTCTCATACCCAACCACCAATAAACTCATTTCAGATCTCTATACATCTTGGTAACACCCTGATTAATAGAATTGCGCAAGCCATGAGCCTCCGCCAACAATTTTTGGATCAAATCATCAACTCTTAGAACACATATTTTACCCTTATAGTTAAGCACACCCTCTAAATCTAGAGTGGTTCCTTGAGACTTCCCGATTGAAATATTTGTTCGAAGCTCATCTAAATCTCCATCTTCAAATTGCCTGGCCTCCTCTATGAACATGGATTTAGCTTCAATACTAACTAACAACCCACCTCTTTCAAAAAAGCCCAACTGCACAAACGTAGACTCTAAGGTTTAATTTTCTTGGACAAAAGTCGCTTGGTTCTACTCAAGTGAGATAAACTACTCATACTCGTCGCTTTTCGACTCAAAGCGCCTGCCACAAAATTTGCCTTACCCGGATGGTATTGATAGTCACATCATAATCCTTGAGTAATTTCATCCATCTTTTTTTGTCTCAAATGGGTGAATAGATGCTGCAAACTACGATGATCAGTAAATACATTACACTTAACTCCATACAAATAATGTCGCCTGGTCTTAGGAGCAAATACCACCGCTGCCAACTCCAAATCATGAGTGGGATAATTTCTCGCGTGCACCTTTAATTGATACGAGGCATAATCTATGACATTATTATCTTGCATCAACACAACACCCAATCCAGAATGTGAAGCATCACAATAAACAATAAAATCCTTAAACTGAATCTGTAATGCTAGAATGGGCGTGGTGGTCAAAAGAATCTTAAGCTTTTGGAATTTCTCCTCAATTTTTCAGTCCATTCAAACGGTACCTCATTTTTTTCAGATTGGTCAAGTGAGTAGCAATTGAAGTAAGATTCTTAACAAAACTATGATAGTAACTAGCAAGTCCCACAAAACACCTAACCTCCATCACCGAACTAGATCGTACCCAATTCTCAAACGCTTCAACCTTTATGGGATCCACCCTTACCCCTTCTTTTGACACCACATACCCCAAAAATGCAACCGACTACAAACAAAATTCACACTTGGAAAATTTTGCATATAACTTTTGTTTTTCAAGAATACCCAAAAAAGTACGAAGATGCTTAGCATGTTCTTCTTCACTTTTCAAATACACCGAAATGTCATCGATAAGGACTATCACAAAAGATTCAATAAAAGGCTTGAATACTCCATTCATCAAGATCATGAAAGTTGCATGAACTCAACCCAAACGACATAACAAAAAATTCATAGTGCCCATAACGAGTCCTAAATGACGTCTTGGGTATATCTTCAAGGTTAATCTTCAGTTGATGCAATCTTAGGGAAGACCGCTGCACCATGCAATTGGTCAAAAAGATGATCCTAGGCAAGGGGTACCTATTCCGAATATTGACCTTATTCAATTGCCAATATTAGATGCATATCCTCATGCTACCATTCTACTTCTTAACAAATAAAACCAGAGCAGACCATGGGGAAGATCTAGGGCGAATAAAACCCTTATAAAGAAGATCTTGGATATGAGCCTTAGGGTCTCTGAACTCCGCCGGAGCCATACAATATAGAGGATAGAAATGGGGCGTGTACCAGCCTCTAAGTCGGTACAAAAATCTATATCTCTATCCGGAGGCATGCCAGGCAATCCGATCTTGGCATAACATTTTAAGTTTAACTTAATCTATACGATTTAATACTTCTTTTTCTACGGTGAATATAATAGCCTCATATTATTGATAGAGAGCAATATAGAAATATTGATTTGTAATTTTTATTGGGTGAATTTGTTTAATGAAAAATGTTAGAAACAAAAAGTAAGAATTGATATTTGTTTATCTTTCCTTCTATTTTATTCTCACAATATTAATGAATTAAATGAGCGAACAGAAATTATAGTCACTAATAGTTATTTTAATGAGAAAAAATAGTTATCCTTAAAATTAAAAACTAAACACATTGAAAAATAAATATGATTCAACATTCAATATAGATACATTTTAAAAATCATATATATAAATATATATATTTTTAGTGATAGAAAGGTTCGAACGAATTTTGAGCCTAAAGGATTGTTTTTAAATTATTTTTCCATGAGAGGAAACTATACAACTAAGAAAACCTCTTTAATTTCTTCCTACTTAAAAACAAAAAATGCAACATTCATTTAATTATAGCACTAAAAAGACAAATTCAACAATTTTTGTCAAAATTCATTAATTATATATGAAATCTATATAAAATTTATTCAAAACTCAGTTACTAATATCTAATGTCAGTATTATAGATAATTGAATCAGTAGTTCAAATATGGCTTGCGAAAATTCAAAATATCCTCACACTCTCGATATATAGCCTTTGAAAAAAAAATCATGGATTCAAGCGCGCGCACACACACACACACACATATATATATATATATATATATATATATATATATCAAATGATTAATGATGGTCCAAATTTACATATTTTTCTATAAAAATAAAACACCCCCACCCTGCAAAAATAATTAATAAGTGGGTTTTAAATGAAGGGAAAAAGGCTTAAATATGCCATCGAACTTTCAGAAAAGACTCATTTATGCCATCAGTTAAAAGTTTGGCTTATTTATGCCATTACCATTAAAGAAAATGCGCATTCATGCCATTATTTTTTAACGGTTGTTTTGCAAAACCATTTTTGACACGTGACAAATTATAATTCGGCCACGTCATGAATTATTTAATAAAAAGGATCATAATTCTTATTTTTTATTAAATAAATTGATGACGCGACCGACTTATAATTAACCACGTAATCAATTTTTTAATAAAAAAAATCAAAATTCAGAATAAAAATTGAATTATTTTTTGTTGATTTTTTTAATTAAAAAATTGATGACATGGCTGAATTATAATTGGTCACGTGTCAAAAGTGGTTTTGCAAAACCATCGTTAAAAAATAATGGCATGAATGAGCCTTTTCTTTAACGTTAATGGCATAAATGAGCCAAACTTTTAACTGATAGCATAAATGAGCCTTTTCTGAAAGTTCAATGGCATATTTGAGTCTTTTCCCTTAAATGAATAATTTTCAATAATAATTTATAAACTCACTTTCATGGCTCGAGCCTTCATTCCACACGCGACAGAAAATTGAAAATCATTGCTGGAACCGAGCAAACTCTTGGCCAGGCTCAACTCTCCCCGAAAAACTTACTCAACAACATATGCACTCAAAATTATAACTTTACTTACAATCTCAAAATAGATAGTCAAAATATTTTAAATAAAACATTCAGTAGCAAAAGAGGCAACTCAAGTCTAGAACTTCAATAATGAAAATGAAATAGACTTCTCAAAACTATATTATCTATGAAGCCTATACTAACTGACATGGACGTCGAGACAAGACCTAGGACATCCTAATACACAAGACTCAAATAGAAACTCAATTTCTAACTCTCCAGAAAACAAGGAGGCTCACCAAATCTAGCTGGAACACAACTGGATCAACGAACCGCCGATTATTGATCCTAATTACCTTTTCTGCATCATGAAATTATGCAAGCCACATGGCATCAATTTATTGAATGTCAGGACAACAATAAACATAACCTATATGCTTGAATAGATAAAAATTAAACCATACTTACCTCAACTCTTCTCGACTCAAGGATACTTAAGAACTTAGAAATACCTAACTATGTTCAATATAAAAGCAATAATAACATGCATTATAAAGAAAGTTGTTAAAACAGTAATTTGTAACTCAATGTATTAAAATATAATCAAACTCTTTTACTCTTATCAGTATGTAAAGATTGAAAATAACGCAATTAGGAGATTCTCTAACAAACAATCATTACTGTCACGCCCCGAGGCTACCCCTTAACGTAAACACATTGGACCTAGGATAACGAGTGTTCGCAAGCTAACTTGAGATGACATATAATAAGCAAATTGAACATATCTATGAAAAGATGAACTGATGCGAAACCTAAATAAATTTATTATTGATTGTGGGGGATACCCAAAACTTGTCTAACTATATCAAATATACTAAGAGTTAAGTGATACTGAATAATCACTTAAAACGAAATTTGGATCTAATACTATGTATGGAAAAGCCTCTGCTGACTAGAGTTTCTAGGACATGTCCACAGGCCCTAGCAAAACTTAAACTTAAATAAAAGACTGAAATAGAAAACTTGTATATTGTCCCGAAGCATGAGGACTCGCCACTAAAGCTGCTAAATAAGGATCGGAAATTGATCTATGTGTGATATGGATGATGAATATCGGAACCTACATCATGAAAGGATGTAGCGCATAATATATGTCATTAATTGGAATGCATGAGTATGCATGGTATGGAATATAGCTGAACAAATTGCGAGAGTTACATTATCGATGTTAGGCGAACCTCTGTTGTATGTTATATTGTTGTTTTATTTTATTACTTGTGTATATGCATGTTTGTTATACTCGTATACTATTTTCGCTCCTCCTCAATTCAAATAAAAAGTAATTCAGCTGGGACCCATAGTTGTGGATTTTCAAAGATGCCTAACACCTTTCCTTCGAAATTACTTTAGCTCTTAACTAGAATCTAATGGTTTCGAAAATCATTTATCTCATTTCCTAATTTTTTCTAAATGTAAGTTCTAACTCCTTTATAATTCATTTATTCTTAAAATTCTTTTTACATTAAATTAATTTATTAATTTTTGAGTCACCGCGATATTTTGCCCTATTTGAATAAAGTAGGGATGTAAACAAGCAACATTGTAGAAAATCCTTACTTTCGAAACTACTCAAAAGAGAGAGTAAGCAGAAATTGAAATACGTAAACCAAACAAAAACTCTAGAGCAATCAAACTACACAAGAGAAATAAACATGCATTTGAAAGTGTACCATATTATATCTACAATGTCCTTGGTGAAGCAACTTAACCCTCCAGCACGTCAACCTGAAGATCAATATCTGTTATATGATTACCACGTATGTCAATAAGATCGCGTTTTATATTCATGTTACTCTAATTTCTATCATATTCCAAGTCTGCATGATTCCCTCTTGAGCGAGGAGGCACGACGTTGCGAGCCACTGTTTGACTAATCTCCAGAAAATGCGAAAGAAAAATTAATCTTTGAAGATTGGTAAAATATTGGCTCCTAAAGTCGTGCCTCCAGGTTCAACAATGAATCATGTTGACTCGGAATTTGACAGAAATTAGAGTAACAACAATACAACCCTTGATCTTATCCTCATATGTGGTAAATCTATAACAGATATAGATTTTCATCTTGACGAGCTCGAGAGTTAAGTTGCTTCACACATGAGATGTTAGATTGAATATGGTACACTTTCAAATGCTTGTTTATTTCCCTTGTCTAGTTTACTTGTGCCGGAGGTGTTGTTTTGTTTACCTATTTCAATTTTCTGTGTACTCTCTCTTTTTAGTAGTTTCGAAAATAAGGATTTTCTTCAATACTGCTGCATAGTTATTAAATTTTTTATGAATCCTTTGCAAATATCATTTACTTCAATGAAATGCATTAAATATTTCTTGTTTATTAACTCGTACAAAAGAATTATGTAGACGTATGATGTACTTGATTATGTTATTTTTAACTTCAACCGGTTACGCGTAGGTTCGTAGAGTAGTGTTGGGCTAATGAGGTGAACAATAGACCTTCGTTCTTAGAGACACTCGAAATAATCAAATTGACAAATAGTCTTTGAAACATGATTTCTTTACTTAAAGATAGAAATACAAGAACTTGGCATACATAAATATGATGTATTGTTTGTACATTAACTTATGGTGAATGTCCTATTCGATATTATGGACAGATTTTTCAAACAAGGTCCCGGAGTGTTATATATCCTATCTGATGCAGAGTTTAACTTTGTCAATTTTCTATTGTGTTTTCACAAAATATGATTTTCAATACTACTTTTTTTGCTATTGTCCCTTGATGTTTCCAGCTCTTTCATCTTCTGCAACTCAGAGTATTGTGCCTTGAGATAATCCCATATGATTTGTTTTGCAGAATTTAGAAACATAAAACGAGTCATAATTGTTAAAGAGACACAACACGCCTTTGTCTAAGACTTTTTAGGTTTTTTGTATTTATGAATCCTAATTATTTGAGCCATGTGGGTATCCATGTTGTAAAATTGATTTAAAGCTTCTAGGTACCAAGGTGAAACTAATATAAAGAAAGAATTGTTGATACCCAATTGGATTCTTATCATAGGATACACTATACTTTATCAAAACTTACGGAGAAAAGCCGAAGCTACTCGCCAAGTTGAAATAGTTAAGAGAGGAAGATCGACAATGTGAAGATCAGAACCTTTTGTTGTTGACATTAGTCAATTTAAAAAAGATAAGCTTTTCTTTTTCCTATATATTACCACCATTAAATTTCAGAGTATTGTCTGTATTCAGTAATTGTTTTAGGTTATGATAAAAATTCTATGTTTGATATTCCCTTGTGTTAGTTTTATGGCACGGTCACTTTTTAAAAGTTTTTGAAATGGCTAGATGAGGATCTTAACTTCCATGATAGGAATACTAATGTATCAATTTTTTTAAAATACATTTTGTATATCTGAAAAAATTACCTTCATTGACAATTCAAAAATATTTAATGAATATATGAAAAAAAATCTAAGACAAAGAATAACTTATGTCAGAGAATATAAGACAAATGAACGAAAAATAATTAATTTATTAGAAACAACAAAGATAGACAAGAAAAGGCATGCATAAGCCACAAAAAATGTAAAAGACAATAATAACGTTTTGAATTCTTATGTTCTACCACTTCTACCCATCTCTAACCCTAAAGTATTGGAAGTACTTAACCAATTAAGCTAGAGACGAATCCTTGATTTTAAGCTAGGAGGGCACTACTAAGAGTAACCCAAGGGTAAGGATAGGAGTGACACAAGGGTAACCTTAACATTTTTGGAGAAGTTATCATAACATTTTTGGAGCATGTAATAAAATAACAATATTCATATGCAGAAGCATTTTTCCAAGCCAATCCAAAAAACCTAAAAAAGACATTAATTTTTTGCAGACTCACTTTCATGATGACCTCGAAAAGATAATCGAAATTCCAAGAGAAACCTTGCCACATTAGTATAAGTCTCTAGGCAAATTCGATGCGCACTTCTTGTTTTCTCAGATTGCTTGTTAAAAGCAACTTGAATGGATTGAGATTGACTCTAAAAATGTAGCATATTATTGGAACACCTATTATGGACGCTATTTACTTCACCAACATGTTAATAAAAGCGTTCCAAACTATGATTTCAAGTCTTAAAAATAGTTTGCGTGAAAGAGATCACATGAATTTCTCTTTACATACATCTCAAATCACAAGAGTCTATCCATCTATAATCACAAGAATCAACAAAAAAATTCTAACAAAAAATTTTAAAATAATGAACTTACCAATTTATACAGGATAAAGGAGTAGGACATTAATTATGTAATGAGTAATACTTTGAGTTATATATATTCTAGCAGTGTTATATTTTCTTTAAAATTGTGCAAGTTGTACATTTTCTAGCAGTCTTATATTTAAGTTATGAAAAGCGGTGGGGCCATATGAGGTGAAAAAAACATGTTTTAATAAAAGAAATTTTAAAAAAGGTTTAATCGAAAGAAAAAAGCTTATTTTAAGGGCGTGCTGTGAGTGGACGACTTCAACCGATTCACCAAGAGAAATTTTAGTCATAAGGGTGCACGATGAATCCTTTATAAAGTTACCATGTGCATGTGGGTCCCCCCGACTTAAGCAATCCTCTCTTGGCATAGTATTTTAAGTTCAACTTAATCTGTATGATTTAATAGTTTTTTTTTCTACAGTGAATATAATAGCCTCATATAATTGTTAGAGAGCAATATAAAAATATTAATTTGTAATTTGTATGGGTTGAATTTGTTTAATGAATAATGTTAGCAATAAAAATTAAGAATTGTATTTGTTTATCTTTCCTTCTATTTTATTATCACAATCAATTAATGACTTAAAGGAGCAAATAGAAAATATAGTCACTCATAGTTTTTTGAATGTGAAAAAAAAAGTTATGCTTAAAATTGAAAACTTAACACATGAAAAAATAAATATGATTCAACATTCATATAGATACATTTCTAAAATTATATATAAAAACATATTTTTTTCAGCGAAAGCAAGGTTCGAATGAATTTTGAGCCTAAAGGATTGTGTTTAAATTATTTTTCCATGAGACGAAACTATACAACAAACATAACCCCTTTTATTTCTTCTTACATAAAAAACAAAAGATGCAACATTGATTAATTATAGCACTTAAAAAGATAAATTCAACAATTTTAGTCAAAATTCCTTAATTGTATTAATATATATGAAATCTATATAAAATTTATTCAAAACTCAGTTACTAATATTCAATGTCAGTATTATAGATACTTGAATCCATAGTTTAAATATGGCGTGCGAAAATCCAAAATATCCTCACATTCTCTTTATATAGCCTTGGAAAAAAAATTCATGGATTAGCATATATACATATGTATTTAAATATCATACCAAATGATTAATGATGATGAAAATTTACTTATTTTTCTATAAAAATAAAACACCCAACCCTACCAAAATAATGAATAAGTTTTTTTTAAATGAATAATTTTCAATAATAATTTGTAAACTCACTTTCACTGCCCGAGCCTATATTCCACACGCGACTGACACTCGAAAATCATTGCTGGCACCAAGCAATGTCTTGGCCTAGCTCAACTCTCCGCAGAAAACTTACTCAACAACGTATGAACTCAAAAATAAAACTTTACTTAAAATATCAAAATAGATACTCAAAATAATTTAAATAAACATTCACTGGCAAAAGAGGCAACTCAATTCTAGAACATAAACAATGAAAATAAAATAGACTTCTAAAAAATCTATTTTCTATGAAGCCTATACAAACTGAGATGGACGTCAGGACAAGACCTACGACATCCTACGAAACAAAACACTAATGGAAACTCAATGTGAAACCCTCCGGAATGAAAAGAGGCTCACAAAATCTAGCTGGAACACGACTAGATCAATGAAGCACCGGTTGTTGATCCTGATTACATGTTTTTGTATCATGAAATGATGCAAGCCACATGGCATCGGTTTGTTGAATGTAAGGAGAACACTGAACATAACCTACAAGCATGAACTGATAAAAATGAAATCATACTTACCTCAACTCTTCTCAGCTCAAGGATCCTCAAGAACTTAGATATACCTAACTATGTTAAATATAAAAGCAATAATAAGATGCATTATAATGAAAGTTGTTAAAACAGTAATTTGTAACTCAATGTATTAAAATATAATAAAACTCTTTTACACTTATATTTATGTAAAGATTCAAAATAACTCAATTTGAAAGATTCTCTAACCAACAATCATTACTGTTATGCCCCAAGGGGTATGACATAAACACATTGGACCTAGGATCACGTATGATCCCAAGCTAACCTAAGATGATATGTAATAAGCAAACTAAACATATCTATGAAAAGATGAACTAATGTGGAAGCTAAATAAATTTATTTGTGATAGTGGGGGATACCTAAAACTTGTCTGAATATATAAAATATGCTAAGAGTTTAGTGATACTGAATAATCACTTAAAACGAAATTTGAATCTAATAGTATGTATGGAAAAGCCTATACTGACTAGAGTTTCCAGGACATGTTCCAGATAACCCTAGTGAAACTAAAACTGAAATAAAAGACTGAAATAAAAAATGTGTCTATTGTACCAATGTATGAGGACTCGCCACTAAAGAAGCTAAATAAGGATCGGGAATCGATCTATGTGTGATCTGGATGATGAATACCAGAACCTACATCATGAAAGGATGTAGCGCATAATATATGTCATTACTTGGAATGCACTCAGTATGCATGATATGTATTATAGTTGATCAAATGTAACTGAGCAATAACATAATCTGTACAAAAAAAATAGATATTGAAATATAACTGAAAATATAGCTAAATGCAATGACCAAGTACTAATCATGAACTTAACATGCTAAAACTTAATGTTGAAGTATAAATTAAAACCTTGTCAATGCACTAGACTCTTACCGTGGGAGCTACTTTATCCACATAAAACCATTTTAGCTAAATGTGGAGTCCGATGTATACGTCTCATCGAGAGGACTTAATACACCTTGACACGGTCTAAAGGCATGATTAGCGTAATAACTAAATTAGATGACCACAAATGGGACTTATAAACCTATGGGTGCATGTTGTTTTGGCATTATAAGGGTACATTGAACCCTAGTCGAACTTAGTGTTAAGCCTACTCCCAACTGGAGTATATGTATGACATAACATAACTGAAATACTGGATTACCTCAATGCCTGACATGCTAGCTGTTAATACATATTTTAGGTAGTGACAATGAAACATTTGAAATATGAGGTCTGTATATAGGTTTAATTAACATAAAAAGTGTAATTTATTAAATAAAAGTATCTACACATCTAGGGTTCTGAGTTTCCTGCAAAGAACTAAGCAACAACTTGACAAAAACATGATAGTTCTATAGGAATACAATAAAAGCAAAATCACAACCAATCTCAAAGGTTTTAGAAAACCCTATGCTTAAACAAGATATTTTTAAAAAATGTGATTGAATTCTAGAGACACAGTGGATGACATAAAATCACTCGTCATATCCCATATACATGGTGACTAATTCTACGGAGAAACCCTTCGATTTAAGGGCTAGAATTGATGAAAACTTGTTGCATGTTATTGAGGGGTTGGGTCGACTATTTCTACTCTTTTTCTGTAGGTTTTGATGAATTTTTGTGAATGACTCTCTTAGGGTAAAGTCTGACTAGAATACTAGGCTAAAACTTACAAAAACCGATGTAGTTTAGGGGTTTAACAACGTAGTTTAGATGTCCAACACAAAGAGAAAAAGACCGAAACAACCCTAACTTAAAAGATGATGGGGTTCTTTTGACACTGATGGATCGTCAAAGGGACAATGGCACAATGAGTGGTTCGTGGATTATTGGCCAATGACTACGTATTCTAGCACCCCTCTCTATGGTCCACTTCATGGACCATGTAAAGAACCACAGATCCTCAAGACCACCTTAGTTCTTACCTTTGGGTTAGGGGGCCTACTAGTTCAGCTTAACGAGATTCGCTACACCTCGTATGGATTACAACAGTCTGTGAAAGATATTGTGATCCTTCACTTGGGCTGGGGTTCTGCTGGCTCAAGACGATAGATCTATCCACGACTCGTCATCAAGACCACAACCCCTGGTGGGTTTTGTGTTGTGATGAATCAACCCTGGTGGCACTTTATCACCTCCACGAGACTTTACACGAGTCGTAGGGGGATCCATAACCCGTGAAGGGTCTCGTGGTCCATCAATTGTGGGAGGGTGTGAACTACGATGAGGGTGACGGGCCGTGGTCCTGTTCACATCTCATAAACCCCTTCATGTTTTACCTGTTTTCTATTGTTCTGTTTGATTTTGATCTTGAGATGTTACAATATCTCCCCCTTGGGAACATTCATTCTAAAATGAAGGCTAAAATAAATGGGTATCGAGGGAAGGAGTTGCAATCCCTAACACTAAGTACTAGAAATTTATATTTGACTGAACTATGTTCCATGAACTTGCAAGTATTCTAAAAATGAAGAACAACTTACGGAACATTATACTAAGACTGAATTTATGCAAAAGTAAATTTAGACCGGAGAGCAACTATTCCCCGAAGCTGAAACAAAATTGGAAGGAAAGAGATGAGGGTACTTGGCCATTATACCTTTATCTGCTTCCCAAGTACCTCTCTCTATGGACTGACTCCTCAAAAAAACCTTCACTGATGTGATTTCTTTGTTTCTCAACCTACAAACCTAACGATGATCAAGAATCTGAACTTGCACCTCTTTATAAGTGATACTATCCGTCAAAGCCACACTCTGTAATGGTAATATGGGTGTCGGATCAACCACACACTTCTTCAACAAGGAAATGTCAATGACTGGATGAACCACTGCTAGTTGTTTTGGAAACTCTAACACATAAGCCACGTTACCAACCCTATTAAGAATTTTGTAAGGACCTACATGTCTAGGACTGAGTTTGCATTTCTCGACAAATCTCGTTACCCCCTTTATATGTCACATTTAGAAAAACACAATCATCTATTTCAAACTCTAAGTCCCTTCTTTTCCACATATGCATAGGACTTCTAATGACTCTGAGAGGTCTTAACTATATTTTTGATGGGCTGAAAGTTTTGCATAGCTTCCTGAACCGAATCTGGCCCAAGAAGTGATGCTTAACATACTCCAAACCAACCAATTGGAGATCTGCATCTACACTCGTATAATTACTATAAGAGGCCATGTGAATTCTGGAATGAAAGTTATTATTATAGGCCAACTATATGACAGGTAGGAAATTGACCCAACTACACTTGAAAATGATCACGCAAGCTCTCAACATGTCCTCTAAGGTCCTCATAGTATGCTAAATATGATCATCCGTCTTTAAAAGAAATGTTGTACTAAGATTTACCTGAGTACCATGACCTTTCTAAAATGATTTCTAGCATTGAGAGGTAAATTGAGTACCTGTACATGAGATGATAGAAAAAGGGACCCATGCAACCTGACTATCTCATTAATGTAGAATTTAGTGTAATCCTCCGTTGAATCAGTGGTCTTGGCAGTCAAGAAGTGAGCGGACTTAGTAACTTTGTATACTTTTGGCCAAATTGAGTCATGATGTTTGTGAGTACGATGTAAATCCGTTATGAAGTCCATGTTTATCACTTATCACATCCATGTAGGAATGTTATTCTCTTGAATCATACATGATGGTTTTTGATGTTCTACCTTAAGTTGTTGACAATTAGAACACTTAGCCACGAAATATCTATGTCACTCTTGATGTTTTTTTACGAAAATACTTCCCGTAGATCACAATACATCTTATGGCACCTAGATGTATGGAGTACCTGGAGTTATGATCCTTTGTAAGAATCTGCTGCCTGAACTCACTCACATTAGGAACACATAACCGACCTTGGTAATGAAGCATACCATCTCCCCCTTCGGAGAAAATATGAACTTTCTGCTCATGGACTACACCTTTCAACTAAAGTAATACATGATAACTATCTTATATTTCCTTAACCTCCGATACCAATGAATATTCTAATCTATTCTCAACTAGCACACCCCCATTTAACATGTATGTAAGGCCAACTCCTAAGCGAGCAAGTAAGTCAACATCCTTTTCTATTTCCTCCCTTACTTCGTCAACATGTGCTACACTACCCATAGATAGTCTGCTGAGAGCATCAACAACTACATTTTCCTTACCAGGATGGTAAAGCACTTTCATGTCATAGTTTGTGAGGAATTCAAGACATCACCTCTACCAAAGATTCAACTCTTTCTAGGTTAACACGTATTGGAGGCTCTTATGTCTTGTGAACACCAAATAAGTACTTTCTCCAAATCTTTAGGCTAAATACTACAGTTGCAAGCTCGAGGTCATGAGTTGGCTAGTTCTTCTCATAGACCTTAAGTAGCTAGTCTACACGCATAAGCTATGACTTTACCTCGCTGCATGAACACACAACCTAGGCCAACTCAGATGCATCAAAATAGATCACATAACCATCTAAACTATATGGGAGAGTTAAAACGGGAGCTCTAGTCAACCTAGTTTTCTGTTTTGAGAAGCTCTTCTCACATTCGTCTGATTGCTGAAATTTAACCTTTTTTTGAGTCAACTTAGTCAATGGGGGGAGTTATGGATGAAAATCCTTCGACAAAGCTCCTGTAATAATCGGACAAACCCAATAAACTTCTAATATTTGGTAAAGGTGGGTCTTGGAAACTGTTTCACTCCTTCTATTTTTTAAAATTCATCGGATTTCCTCGCTTGATACCCTATGACTAAGGAAAGAAACTTATTGTAACCAAAATTCACATTTGCGAAAAATAGTGAATAACTGGGATCTTTAAGAGCTTAAAGAACAACACTCAAATGAGTGACATACTCCTCCACATTCGTAGAGTAAATGAGGGTATCATCAATAAATACGATAATGAACAAGTCCAAATATTGCTTGACCTCCCTAATAATTAAATCCATGAAAGATGTAGGAGCATTGGTTAGTAAAATTGACATAACTACAAATTCATATTGACCATATCGAGTCTTGAAAGATGTTTTTGGCATGTCACTATCTTTGATTCTGATCTGATTAAAATCGAATCTAAGATCTATCTTCAAAAAAAGGCTAGCATCCTTAACTTGGTAAAACAAGTCATTATTCCTAGCGATAGGGTACTTATTTTATATTGTGACTTTGTTCAACTAACGATAATTAATGCACATTCCGAGGGAACAATCTTTCTGTTCACAAATAACACTAGACCACCCCATTGAGAGATACTCGGTCTGATGAAGCCCTAATATATAATGTCTTTCAACTGTTCTTTCAATTCCTTAAGCTCACCGGGGCCATTCTATAAGGGGGAATCAAAATAGGTTGGTTATCTAGAAGGAGATCGATTCCGAAGTTGATTTCTCTTTGGGGAGGAACTCCGAGAAGATATTGTGGAAAAACTTTAGGAAATTCATTTACTAATGGAACTGACTTGAGAGGTGGTGTTACAGAGTTTGAATCCTTAAACCGAACAATAATATAGGCATACCCTTTGGAGATCATTTTTCTGGTCTTAATGAAAGAGATCATAAATCGACCTGAAGGCACTTAGCTCTACCCTTCCATTCCAAGACTGTCTTGTTTGGGAACTGAAACTGAACAATTATGGTTGTACAATCGATTAAGGCATACAAGGAATGTAACCAATCCATTTCTATAATGATACCAAAATCTACCATTTCTACTTCTACAAGATCTGTTGAGGTGACTTACAAAGAGACTGCGATAGGGAAAATTTTGTATACATGTCAAGCTATAACTTGGTCACCAACTAGAGTAGAGATTGAGAAGGGTTTTGAGAGAGATTTTAGACTAACACCGAAGTTTACTAATATATAAGGATTTATAATAGAACGAGTATCCCCTGTATCTGACAACCCATAAACATCTAAATGAAAGACTTGTAAAATACCAATGACAATATCACGAGAATCTTTTTGGTCCCAGGGAGGCTGGAGAGCATACATCGTGTTCTGGCGCGGACTGCCACTGCACCAGATGAAGCACCCTGCTCAGTTTGGGGACGTGTTGGTGCTGCAGGAACTGTGGACTGAGCCCTATTATTTTTATCTACTTGTCCCTTCTATAAGAAGGACAATCCTTTAGCCTATGGCGAGACTGACCACATCCAAAGAGTCACTCCTTCCCTGCAGGACACACTCCCAGAGTTTCTTACCAGACTTTGGACAAGTTGGGAAAGTCGTATTACCTAAATGAATCCCCTGAGACTTAGATCCTGATGCCTTACTTTTCTAATGCGGTCGAAACCTGGGGGATGGAGCACAAGCTAATGAAGGTGTTGGGGCTGAAGATCTCTGCTGAAACTGTTTCCACTACCCGTTTTCTGCTAAGAGTATTCATAGTTCCCATCTTTAGTTTTCTTGTTGTCCTTAGCTGGTTTCCTAAGTCATTAGCCTATAGATATTCACATCCTCTAGCAACATAGCATTCTATAACTCTTTCTTAAACAAGTCGGATTCCCCAAACAAAAACATACTCATTTGTGACTTAGGATCGTCAACCATGTGTGGAGCATACCCAGAGATGTTGGTAAACTTCAGCCTGTACTCTTGGTCTGACATGGTATGTTGCCTCAAATTCATGAACTCCTGAGATTTTGCCTCTCTCAACTCTCTCGGGAAAAACCTGTCATGAAAATCTCTAGTAAAGCACTCCCAAGTCACTTCCAAGTCATAAGAGATTCATTCGGACCCCTGTTGTCTTTCCACCGAGTGAACCAATTATGAGCCACGTCTTTGAGCTAGTGGGATGCTAACTACAATGTCTAAGACAAAAGCGTGTCATGTCTCTTCAACAATTTTCACTCGTATTATGCCTCTAAAATCAACAACAATCATCCATGATTATCTCAAAGGAAGAATACTTTGAGTTGCGAAAGATGAAAGATTTCGAAACCATCAAGGAACAATAGAAAATAAAATAATATTGAAAACCATATTTGTGAAGCAAAAATAGAAAATTGACAAAAATAAATTCTGCATCACATAGGTACATATAAACTCTATTTGTAATATTGAATAGGGTATTAAGATTAAGTTAATGGCCACAAAATACATCATTATAATGTCTCTTAAGTTCTTGTATTTCTATCATTAAGTAAAGATATGATGTTCCAGTGACTATTTCTCAATTTATTTTTATTTGATTGTTTCTAAGAACAAAGGTCTAGTGTTCACCTAATTAGCCAAACACTGATCTACAAACCTGCGAGGAATTGGTTAAAATTAGTAAAAATAAAATCAAGTAACATCATAGGTCAACATAATTTCTTTGCACCTGTGACTAAACAAATTTTTTTAATGCCTTCCAGTCATGTAAATGATTTTGCAAAGAATTCATAAACCTTTTGATAACTATGGAGCAGTGTTGACACCAAATTTTGACCTAACATGTCAAAATTCGTAACTTTTAAGTTTTATTTATTCAAAATTTCAAAATACATTTTTTTTAAATGTTAAATAATTTTAGTGGAATATATTCTTATTTGTCACAATTTCCGGATTTCTGAGGAGTAAATTTTAATTACATTATTTTTTGTCACAACTGGTTGACTATGTTCAAATATTTGTTCATTTTTATTAAGTCATTATTTTTGTTAAATTGCATTTTTTTCATGTTATTAGTTAACAATCTAGAAATTCATTCAAATATGAATAAAATATCATAAAGAAATATTTTATTAACTAGTGATTTCAACCCATGTTTTATAGATAATGGTATCGTAATATAAGTGGTTTTTTAATTTTCTGTTTAATTTATTTCTTAGTCATTAAGTTAAAGGGTGGTGAATGTTTTGTTTAGATTGGAAGGAAGAGTTCATAAATGTGTAAAAAAAACTAATTTATCTTCCTAGGGATGCCTTCACCACCACCCAGCTCAAAATAGCAACCCAAACCACATGTCCCTCTCCTCTTCTCCACCAGATTACCACCTCAAATCCCCAACGGAAAGCAGCACTCCAACAGCAGCTCAACCCACACCAACCAGATGCCCAAAATTCATTTCCGAACAGTCAACGAAGCTCCGACGGAACAACAACAACCGTAAACAACCACTTAAAACCTCCAATCCGTCATACGAGCTTCAAGCTCCACAAACACCACTAGAAATGAACCAAACCCACCCTCTCCTTATTTTCTTTTTCCGGAAAATCCATCCAGCAACCCCACCAACAATAACCCACATGAAGCTCAAAACAATTTCAGAAACAACAGCAAACCAAACCCCAATCCCAATTTCCCTCTTCTCCCTATTTTCCGGTGCAACCTTGCCGGAGCACCACTAAAAGAGACCTCCATCTTTTTCCCTTTGTTTTCTCCTTCTGCCAGTGAGCATCAACCAATCTCAACCACGAAGCTCCATGTCCAAATCGTTACCCGACCCACTTCCTTTTCTCCCAACCAAAACCTCACCTGAAAATCGCCTAAACAGACACCAAATGCCGCCAATTCCATTCCCCTTCCCCTTTCACGTTTTCTCCTTCTTTTGTACAGGCGTTTTGGCTCGAAAACCAATTGTCAAGCTCCCAGACCATATCAACAAATAATAACAAAAATAGTTCCATTTCCATCCAACTCCATGAACTCTGGCGAAGCTTCAACACTTTGACAAATAAGAAAACTCCTCCCGTGGTTAGTTTCTTTCATCAGTTCAGTTTTATTTTAATTGTTCATTGATAATCATATATGTTCTACTCTTAAATCTAATTATTGTAATCACTTTGGATTTTGATTTGCTGAGACATTTATTTTGGGGTTAATTGTAGTGATTATTATTAGTTGTCCGATGACTTTTGTTAATGCTTTATTGTTGTTCTAGTGAGTTTTACATTGTTTTGATTATAATTTATTTTATTTACTTTACATTGTCTGTTTTGCTGAAAAAAAACAATAAATTAATTAATATTATTGCTATTGGGTTGTTTACCATTGTTTTATTTGTGACACTTTTTGGATTGTTTTAACTTGCTCTTCTCTAGATAAGTTGTTACTAATTTTGTGCCCTATTCATTATCAATTGATATTATTTTTACTTTATTAGGTTTTTATATTTTAAGTTTGTAGTTTACATTATATTGTCTTTCTATAAGTTTTCGTAGGATTTTATATTTTTTATATGTTAATTTTTGTCAATGAAAAATACTTTCCATCGGTTTTTGAGGCCTCCCCATTTTAAAGATGAAAATTTAGTTTAAGTTTATATAAATTGTATGTCAACATTGGCCGATGAAGAAATAACCATCGATTTTCAAGGTCTCGCATGTATATAAGATAGATTTTTATTTTAAGTTATTATTTATTTTATTTATGACTAATACTTTTACTAAGTGTCTTTACAAGTTCACCAGAGTCGCTTCCCCTTCAAGCTAATCGAATGGAGTGTGAGTTTTTTTTTGTTATTGTGTATATTATCGATGTTAGAAAAATCATACGTCATTTATTATATTGTTATTTTATTTTATTACTTGTGTATATTTCATGTTTGTTATACTCGTATACTATTTTATCTCCTCCTCAATTTGAAAAAATTAATTCAGTTGGGACCTACAATTGTGGATTTCGAAAGATGTCCAAGACCTACCCTTCGGAATAACTTGAACCATTACCTAGAATCTCTTGGTTTCAAAAATCATTAAATTGGATTCCTAGTTTTTTCTAAAAATTAGGTGGTGACTCCTTTGAAATTCATTTATTCTTAAAATTCTTTACACATTAAATTAATTGATTAATTTTTGTTTCACCACGATGTTTCACCCTATTTGAAAAAAGTAGGCATGTAAAGAAGCAACATTGTAGAAAATCCTTACTTTTGAAACTACTCAAAAGAGAGAGTATGCATAAAATTGAAATAGGTAAACCAAACAACAACTCCGAAGCACTTAAACTACGTACACAAGGGAAATAAACAGGCATTTGAAAGTGTACCATATTATACCTAGCATCTCCTTTGTGAAACAACTAAAATCTCGAGCTCGTCAAGCTGAAGATCTTTATAAGTTATAAGATTACCACATAAGTCAATAAGATCGCGAGTTGTATTCCTATTACACTAATTTCTATCATATTCCGAGTCAACATGTTTCTCTGTTGAGCCAGGAGGCATGAAGTTTCGAACCACTGTTTGACCAATCTACAGAAAATGGCAAGGAGAATTAATCTTTGGAAATTGGTCAAACAGTGGCTCGCAACGTCGTGCCTTCGGGTTCAACAAAGAATCATTTTGACTCGAAATATGACACAAAATTGGAGTAATAAGAATACAACCCGCAATCTTATTAAAATATGTGGTAAAATTATAACGGATATAGATCTTCATCTTGACGAGATCGAGAGTTATGTAGCTTCACAGATTCAATATGGTACGCTTTCAAATGCATGTTTATTTCCCTTGTGTAGTATTCCTGCGCCGGAGGTGTTTTTTGTTTATGTATTTCAATTTTCAGCCTACTCTCTCTTTTGAGTAGTTTCGAAAGTAAGGACTTTCTGCAATGCTGCTACATTGTTATTAAAAATATTGTAGATCCTTTGCAAATATTATGTACATCAGTGAAAGGAATTAAAGAATTCTTGTTTATTCACTCGTGTAAAGGAGTTATGTAGACGTACGATCTTACATGAGTTTGTTTTTATTAACTTCAACCAATTCTTCACAGGTTTGTAGAGTAGTGTTGGGCAAATGAGGTGAAAAATAGACTTTCTTTCTTAGAGACACTCGAAACAATCAAATTACAAAGTAGTCATAAAACATCATATAGTTACTTAATGATAGAAATGCAACAACTTAGTGGACATTCATATGATGTATTTTTTGTACATTAACTTATTGTGAATGTCATATTCGATATTATAGATAAAATTTTCAAACATGGTCCCGGATTCCTATATATCCCATCTTAGAGTATTCTGCCTTTGAGATAATTCCAAATAATTGTTGAAGAGACAAAACACACCTTTGTCTTAGACTTTCTAGTTTTTTGGTCTTTATGAATCCTAATTATTTGAGCCATATGGATATCCATGTAGTGAAATTGATTTAAAGCATCTAGGTAACAAGGTGAAACTAATATAGGGAATGAGTGGTAGATACCCAATTGGATTCTTTTCATAGGATAGACTATATTTAATAAAAAATTATGGAGAAAATTCAAAGATTCTCACCGAGTTTGAAGAGTTAACATAGGCAGATCGGCAACGTGAAGATCAAAACCATTCGTTGCTGGTATTAGTCAATTTAAAAAAATTATCTTTTCTTTTTCCTATATATTACAATTATTAAATATTAGAGTATTTTCTACATTCAATAATTGGTCTAGGTTACGATCCAAATTCTAAGCTTAATATTCACTTCTGTACCTTTTACATAAACCATCACTAATTTAATAGTTTCTTAAATGGATAGACGAGGATCTTAACTTCCACATTAGGAATCTAATGTATCAGATTTTTAAAATACAATTTGTATATCTGAAAAAGTTACTGTGATTAACAATTCAAAAATAGTTAAACAATATAAGGAAAAAAATTTAAGACAAAGAATAACTTATCTCAAAGAGTATAGGACAAATGTACAAAAAAATAATTAATTTATTTCAAAAAACAAAGATAGACAAGAAAAAGCATGCATAAGCCACAAAAATGTAAAAGACAAGAACAATGTTTTCAACTCTTTTGTTCTTTCATTTCGCCTCATCTCTTACCATGGAGCATTGGAAGTATTTAACCAATTAAGGTAGAGGCAAATCCTGAATTTGAAGATAGGGGGCTCTACTAAGAATTACCCAAGGGTGAGGCTAGAAGTGGCACAAGCGTAACATTAACATTTTTTGGAGAAGTCATCATAGCATTTTTTGGAGGATGTATTAAAATAGCATTATTCATATCTAGACGCATTTTTCAAGACAATCCAAAAAACATAAAAAGACCTGTATTTTTTGAAGACTCACTTTCATCATGATCTCTAAAAGACAATTGAAATTCCAAGAGAAACCTTGACAAGTTAATAGAAGCCTCAAAACAAATTCGATGTTCACTTCTTGTTTTCTCAGATTGCTTGTTAAAAGCAACTTGAATGAATTAACATTGACACTCAAAATATAGCATCTTGTTGAAACACCTATTGTGGAGGCTATTTACTTCACCAACATGTAAAATGAATCGTTTCAAACTATGATTCCAAGTCTTAAAACAAGTTTTCATGAAATAAATTACTTGCATTTTTGTCACGACCCTGACCATCGTGATTGACACCCACACTACAACTCGGTAGGAGAAACACTTCTAGCAACCAACCAATGCAATAAATCTAAAAAGTAAGGCATTTAAGTTACAAAAGAAAGTTAAATAACTAAGATAACTTCCATAACTAATTAAAGATCTAATAACCAACTAACAATGTGAAAGATAAACCCAGAATGTGAAAGTCAATGTACCAAAACTAGAAACTAGAACAAATCTAACAAGAGTTTCTAGTGAACTATCTAACTAACTAAACCAAGGTCTAGTTCCGAAAATGATGGATATATACTAAATAGGATTCCATGGTAGCCCGAACAATATGGCTCACCCTTGAACTCGAAGCGATCACTGATCTCCTAAGTTGAGGTATGTCAACAGTTGCATGAAGATGCCCTGTACTCAACAAAAATAAAAGCAAGTACAGAATTGGTACACAACCACTGTGTACTGGTAGGATCACTCGGCTATCCCACTAGTGTAACATAAACGAGCAATTACAACATTATAACACATGCTTAACTATCAACATATTCAATACTATCATAAGAATCAATATCACAATTCACATGCTTTATCACATAGTTTATCCTCTCAAGAAACCCAAATTCAAAGTGTTAGTATACCATAAAGTTGAATCCAATCCCATTTTTATGCAGAAACGTGGAAACGCCAATCAAAATTAGTATACTGAAACATGACCATCCGATCCAAGTTAGTGTGCCCAAACATGGCAGCCGATCCCAATCACAAATCCCAATGACACATCAAGATTTCACATTCAAGTCATGGTTTCATTGTATAGATATTCAAATATCTTATTTCAACATCTATGATCAATATTGCAACATGCATACATATACAAGTATCACAAAGAAACAAAGCAAGTGTATATCACACAATCATAGAATCACAAACCCTCACCCACCTCGAAACAAGCTTGAAACCCTAGACAGCCTGATCCTTCCCTTTCCGGATTCGTTCCTCTTGTTTGTGGTCTACAAACAACAATTTATACACGGGAATCAATAAAGAAACACTAAATTCCCGGAATACTAACAAACTATGAACCATAGTTCAAACCTATGACCCAAACTATTCAATTTAGAGTTAATTCCACCATAGGATTCTTCCAAAAATCCTTCCCCATCAATATTGACCCATTCTAAAATGTTCTACAAATCAAAAAATAAATTCGGGCAGTGAAAATCTTACCTCTAGCTTCAAGAATGGTGGAAAACGAGTTGGAATAGCCAAGAGGTTGTCTCTTAACTCAAAAAGACGAAAAGTACAAATTAAGGTGCAGCAACACCCTTCCCGTTGTAGCAGCATCGCTGAAGCGGCACTAATCACGCTACAGCGGCACAAAATGAACCAGTGAGCTCCACCTCAAAAAATCCCAAAATCTTTCGATTTAATCTTCGCCTCGCCTACTAGACCGGCACCCATCCTGCTCTAGCGGCGTCGTTGCAGCAGAACAAAGCGAGGTAGTGAGTTTACAATTGATTTTCAATTTCTCCCTTTCACAACTTTCTCTTAACCCACTACGCTCAGAAAGTGCCCTTAACGCCAAAGTCAATTCCCATTGATCTACTTATCCAAATTAGATATTGTAAAGTTGTATGAATTCCTTAATGAGTTATCTGTATATTCATGAATTCAAATCAACATGATTGCTACCGGATTTCCTTACATCTTGAGGACTCAAATTTCCTCCAAATATTGACAAGGTTGGGGAAATCCTAGTACTATATGAAAATGTTTTTTCGGTCCAGATTTTTCCCCATTGGCATTCCTATAACGAAGAATCTCGGTCGTTATAATATATACCAATTTACCCATCACTCGTTCCCGAGTTATCAAATAAGAAAAGGCAGGCTAGAAAATGAACAAGGTATTACTTTATTCGATGAACAATTGTGGACACTTGTCTCGCATACCTTTCTCGGTATCCCAAGTAGTTTCCTCAACTAGATGATTCTTCCATTGAACTTTCATGAACGTAATCTCTTTATTCCTCAACTTTCCAACATCACGATCAAGAAAAGCAATCGGTTCCTCCTCATATTTGAGGTCCTTGTCTATTACTATTGAGTCCGATTTAATATTATAGTCACAATCACTATGATATCTCTTCAACATAGACACATAAAATATGGGATGTATAGCAGACAAATTAGGAGGTAGCGCCAATATATACGCCACCGGCCCTACACGTTCAAGAATATCAAAGGAACCAATATAGTGAGTTCTCAACTTACCCCTCTTAGCAAATATCATCACCCCGTTCATGGGTGATACCTTTAGAAAAACATTCTCGCCCGTCTGGAATTCCATGTCTCTCATGTTATGTCCACATACTTCTTTTGTCTACTCTACGTGGCTAGAAGTTTAGCTTGAATGCTCCTTAGCTTAGTCCTTCACTATTTATGTCTCAAGATTCAAACCAACCTATGAGAGATCTACATCATCTCCCATATAACGCCTCAAATGGTGCCTTTTCAATGCTCGTGTGATAACTATTATTATAGGAGAACTCACATAGGGGTAGGAAATTATCCCACTACCCTCAAAAGTCAATTACACAAGCTCTCAACATGTCCTCCAACACTTGTATAGTCCTTTCTTATTGTACATCCGTCTAAGGATGGAAGGCTGTACTAAAAGTGATTTGCATGCCCAATTCATCATGCAACTTCCTACAAAAATTGGAAGTGAAAAGGGTACCACTATCTGAGATGATGGACAGGGGCACATTGTGGAACTTCACTATCTCTTTTACATAAATTTTAGCCAATTGTTCAGCATTGTAATCCACCCTTACCGGAATAAAGTTGGATGACTTGGTCAACCTATCAACTACAACCTAAATAGAATCAGATTTCCCCAAAGTCTTGCGAAGACCGACCATAAAATCCATGGCTATCCTTTCCAACTTCCATTACGGAATCGTCATCCGATGAAGTAGCATCGCAGGCCGATGATGTTCATACTTCACTTGTTGAAAATTCTGACACTTCGCCACAAACTTCTCAATGTCTTGTATCATACCCCAAAACTAATAAATTCATTTCAAATCTCTACACATCTTGGTCACACCCGGATGAATAGAATAGCACAAGCCATGAGCCTCCGCCAACAACCTTGGGATCAAATCATTAACTCTTGGAACACATATTCTACCCTTATAGTTGAGCACAAACTCCACATATAGAGTGGTTCCTTGAGACTTACCTGTTGCAATTTTTGTTCTAAGTTCATCTAAATCTCCATTTTCAAATTGTTTGGCCTTGATTTCCTCTATGAACATGGATTTAGCTTCAATACTAGCTAACAACCCACCTCTTTTAGAAATTCCCAACTGCACAAAATTAGACTCTAAAGTCTGAATTTCCTTGGACAAAAGTTGCTTGGTTTAATTAAAGTGGGCTAAACTACCCATACTCATAACTTTTCGACTCAAAGCGTCTGCCACAACATTTACCTTACCCCAATGGTATTGATAGTCACATCATAATCCTTGAGTAATTCCGTCCATCTTCGTTCTCTCAAATTCAAATCCTTTTGGGTGAATACATGTTGCAAACAATGATTATCAGTAAATGCCTCACATTTAACTCCATACAAATAATGTCATCGGGTCTTAGGAGCAAATACCACTGCTCCCAACTCCAAATCATGATCGGCATAAGTTCTCTCGTGCACCTTTAATTGACGTGAGGCATAAGCTATAACATTCTTATCCTACATCAACACAATACCAAATCAATAATGTGAAGCATCACAATAGACAATAAAATCCTTTCTCATTCTATAATGCTAGAATGGGTGTGGTGGTCAAAAGAGTCCTAAGCTTTTGGAAGCTCTCCTCACATTTTTCAGTCCATTGAAATTGTACCTTCTTTTTTGTCAGATTGGTCAAGTGAGTAGCAATTGAAGCAAAATTCTTAATAAAACGACGATAATAACTAGCAAGTCCCACAAAACTCCTAACCTCCATCACTAAAGTAGTTCGTAGACAATTCTCAACCGCTTCAACCTTTTGGAGATCCACCCTTACCCCTTCTTTTGACACCACATGCCCCAAATATGCAACCGACTTCAAACAAAATTCACACTTGGAAAATTTTGCATATAACTTTTGCTTTTCAAGAATACCTAAAAAGGTACGGAGATGGCTACCTTGTTCTTCATTACTTTCCGAATACGCCAAAATCTCATTGATAAAGACTATCACAAAACAATCAATAAAGGGATTGAATACTCCATTCATCAAGCTTATGAAAGCTGCAGGCACATTAGTCAACCCATACAACATAACAAAAAATTCATAGTGCCCATAATGAGTCCTAAACGACATCTTGGGTATATCTTCAGGGATAATACCCAGATCTTAAATAATTCTTAGAGAAGACCACTGCACCTGGCAATTGGTCAAAGAGATCAGCTATCCTAGTCAAGAGCTACCTATTTCGAATAGTGACCTTATTCAATTGTCAGTAATCTATGCACATCCTCATATTACAATCCTTGTTCTTAACAAATAAAATCGGAGCACCCCATGGGGAAGAACTAGGGCGAATAAAACCCTTATCAAGAAGCTCTTGTATATGAGCCATAAGCTCTCTCAACTGCGTCTCAGCCATGCGATAAGGAGGGATAGAAATGGGGTGCGTACCAGGCTCTAAGTCGGTACATAAATCTATGTCTCTATCCGGAGGAATGCCAGGCAATCCTCTCTTGGCATAATATTTTAAGTTTAACTGAATCTATATGATTTAATACTTTTTTTTCTACAGTGAATATAATAGCCTGATATTATTGATTGAGATCAATATAAAAATATCGATTTGTAATTTGTATGGGGTGAATTTGTTAAATGAAAAATTTTAGCAACAAAAAGTAAGAATTGATATTGTTTATATTTCCTTCTATTTTATTATCACAAACAATTAATGAATTAAAGGAGAAAATAGAAATTATAGTTACTCATAGTTATTTTAATGTGAAAAAAAAGTTATGCTTAAAATTAAAAATTAAACACATGGAAAAATAAATATGATTCAACATTCGATATAGATACATTTTAAAAAATTATATATAAAAATATATTCTTTTAGTCAAAGCAAGGTTCGAATGAATTATGAGCCTAAAGGATTATTTTTAAATTATTTTTCCATGAGAGGATACAACTAACAAAACCTCTTTAATTTTTTCTTACATAAAAACAAATTAAAGATGCAATATTGAGTTAATAATAGCACTTAAAAAGACAAATTCAACAATTTTAGTTATAAAATTTATTCAAAACTCGGTTACTAATATTTTGTGTCAATATTATAGATACTAAGATCAATAGTTCAAATATGGCTTGGGAAAATCCAAAACATCCTCACACTCTTGATACATAGCCTTTGAAAAAAAATTCATGGATTAACATATATACATATATATTTAAATAACCTATCAAATGATTAATTACGATCAAAATTTACATATTTTCTATAAAAATAAAACACCCCCGCCCTGCCAAAATAATTAATAACTGGTTTTTAAATGAATAATTTTCAGTAATAATTTGTAAAACTCAGTTTCGCGGCCCGAGCCTACACTACACATGCGGCGGATACTCGAAAACCATTGTTGGCACCAAGTAAACTCTTGCCCAGGCTCAACTCTCCCCGGAAAACTTACTAAACAACATATGAAGTCAAATGTAAAAGTTCAATTAAAATCTCATAATAGATACTCTAAATATTTTAAATAAAGCATTCACTAGCAAACGAGGCAATTCAAGTCAAGAACATCAATAATGAAAATGAAATAGACTTCTCAAAAATGTATTGCCTATGAAGACTATACTAACTGAGATGGACGTCGGGACAAGACCTACGACATCCTAATAATCAAGACTCAAATGGAAACTCAATGTGAAACCCTCCTGAGAGCAAGGAGAATTACCAATTATAGTTGGAACACGACTGGATCAACGAAGCGCCAGTTGTTGATCCTGATTACCTGTTTCTGCATAATGAAATTTTACAAGCCACATGGCATCAATTTATTGAATGTAAGGAGAACACTGATCATAACCTGCAAGATTGAACTGATAAAAATGAAATCATACTTACCTCAACTCTTCTCGACTAAAGGATACTCAAGAACTCAGAAATACCTAACTATGTTCAATATAAAGCAATAATAAGATGCATTATAAGAAAGTTGTGAAAACAATTATTTGTAACTCAATGTATTAAAATATAATAAAACTCTTTTACTCTTATCTGTATGTAAAAATTCAAAATAAATTAATTTGGGAGATTCTCTAACCAAAAATCATTACTATCACACCCCGAGGCTACCCCCTTGATGTAATCAAACTGGACCTAGGATCACGAGTGATCCCAAGCTTTCCTGAGATGATATATAACAATTAAATTGAACATATCTATGAAAAGATGAACTACTATGGAAGCTAAATAAATTTATTACTGATAGTGGGGGATACCCAAAACTTGTCTGAATATATAAAATATACTAAGAGTTTAGTGATACTGAATAATCACTTAAAACGAAATTTGAATATAATACTATGTATGCAAAAGCTTCTACTGACTAGAGTTTCTTGGACATGTCCCAAAATAACCCTAGTAAATCTAAAACTGAAATAAAAGACTGAAATAGAAAACATGTCTATTGTCCCGAAGTATGAGGACTCGCCACTAAAGCTGCTAAATAAGGAATTGGGAATCGATCTATGTGTGATCTGGATGATGAATACCGGAACCTACATCATGAAAGTATGTAGCGTATAATATATGTCATTACTTGGAATGTACTCAATATGCATGATATGGAATATAACTGAACAAATGTAACTGAGAAATAACATAGTATAAATTGAAAACTTAGCTAAATCCAATGACCAAGTTCTAATCATGAACTTAACATTCTAAGACTTAATATTGAAGTATAAATGAATACATTGTCAATGAATTAGAGTCTGACTGTGGAGATACTATTAACCACAACAAACCATGTGAGCTAAACGTGGAGTTCGATGTATACGCCCCATCGAGAGGACCTAATATACCTTGCCAGGGTCTAAAGGCATGACTGGCGTGATTACTAAATTAGATGCCTACAAACGGGACTTATTGTAACAACCCTAAAAATGAATATGATAAAGACTTAGGGTGTCAAGAATGCTTGTGATTAAACCGAGGTTCACACGGATTGATACGCGTAGAACCGGACCTCACAATCCTTACTACGACCAAGTCAACTAACTTGGGGAGTTAGTTGAGCTTGGAATGGTTGGAACCAACCATGTGAGGCTCTCGAAAACAAAGATTTAATCGAAGGAGACTTTACCGGACTTAAAAGAAGAAATTTTATGTTTTGAGGGTCCAGGCACTACTAGAAATTAGGCCTACGGCAACGGATTTTTTAGCAACACTTAAGCCACCGTTACTATAGATGGTCTATTGCAACGGTTAGAGCCGTTGCCAAAAGGATTAGATATTATTGCTACGACTAAGTAATAAATCCGTTACCATTGTGTGAAACCCGTTGCAATAGACCCTCTATATTGCAACAGTTACTGTTATCGTTGCCATAAAGTAATCTATGGCAACATTTATTGTGAATATTACTCTATTGGAACAATTTATATTACATCCCTCCATAATTTCCCTCTATTATTTTCGCTGACCCCGCCAAAACTCTTCATTTTATTTTTTTACTAATTAATTTTTTTTAGGTAAAATTATTTCTCTTTATCGATAGAACCTAGACAAACATTTTCATGTCTTTCCAAATTTCTCTTCCTCTCTTCTCTTTCTCTTTGACAACGTACAGGAGCTTAGCTGCAGAAGAAGAAAACATACAGGAGCTTAGCAGAAGGACGATGGAAGATTGAAGTTGTGGAGCTTAGTAGAAGTGGAACGATGGAAGATGGTAAGTTGTTCTTCATGTCTATGATTTTAGGGCAGACATAAACCCATTTTTTTTCTTCGAATCTGAACTTGTTTCTCTCTTTAAACCATCTCTGAAATCTAATGAAATGGATGGTTGTATGTTTTCTTGTAAAATCTAAGGAAATGGGGGTTTTCTTCTACAACTCTTGGAAGTTCTCTTCTTAAATCTTTGAGGTTACAACTGAAGAAACTATAACTTTGAACTTTTGAGGTTTTCTTCTTGAATCTCTTCTTTTATCTTTAATATTTGGGTGTAGTTAGTGTATGTGAAGTATTTCTCTTTTTGTGTTTTTTTTTTCATTAAGTTGTAGCTATTGTGGGTTTAATGTTTTGTTGGATTTATGGTGAAATTCACTATTCTAGACCTATTTAACTTGAAATTGATGTTGTATTTCTTGTCCATGAGTTATTCAAGTTGAATTTTGGGTCTCTAATTTATTGGATTTGAAGTTGTAATTTTCTGAGTATGATTAGTGCTACTGTTTTTGTTGGGTATTTAATTCAATTATCACAGTTGGATAATTATACAGACAGACAGACTGAGTTTGGCTACTATTCTCACTAGAAATTGTTGTGAAATCGAAGGAAATAGAGGGCTAAAGGTTTGCTTGTGAAATATGAGAAATTTTTATGTTCTTTTCTTCAACAACTGAAGGTTCTGTTCTGAAATTTTTGAGGTTATAGTTGAAGAAACTTAATTTGAACTTTTGAGGTTTTGTTCTTGAATCTCTTTTTTTGTCTTTAGTATTTGGATTTTTTTTTTAGTTTAGTGTAGTAATAATCTGAATAGATGCGGAATTCGGTGCCATAAAAAATCAAATCAACTAAATATATAATAAAAATGCATGATAAGGCATTGTCAAGCCAAACATAAAGTGGTACTTGTCAAACTAACATCTTTAACATTATGAACCAAATACAAAACTTGGCAAAGAATCTCACTAATCAAATTGCAGTGTATAGTATCACAGCAAGCTCCTATAGATCAATCTCTGGGTAGCTTCCTTGGCAAGATCTCTTTCCTCAGCCTTGGTTCTAGCCTGTGACTTAGAGCCCATAATCAAAGGAAAGCACTTTCTGAATCTTGTTCAACTTCTAATGATGAGAGGATGGGAAAAAAATGGAGGAATTGGAAGAGAGGATGCATCAAAGGATGTTGGAAAAATTAGAACAACAAAAAGAAGCTATACACCAAGAAGTTACAAATCAGATTCTTGGACAACTTAAGCGTATGTACCCAGGACTTCAATTAAATGCTGCCACATTGGCCTCATTGGGTGCTCAATCACCACAAGAAGATATGCAACCGTTAAATCATCCATCTTCTAGCAAAAACAATCAAGGTATGAAAGTTATTGTTTTTCTTCTTCTTCACTTCCACAGTAGCGTGGCTTGAATGTGCTGCCTATATCTATATATTGATGTTGTTTCTGGACTGTTTCTACGGCTATCTGAATGTGCTGCCTATGTCTATGTATCAATGTTATTTTTGGACTGTTTCTGCGACTGTTTGAATGTGCTGCCTATGTCTATGTATGAAAGTTGTTTCTCGACTATTTCTGCTACTGTTTGAATGTGCTGCAATATATGTCTATGTATCAATTTTGTTTCTGGATAGTTTGGGCGATTGTTTGAATGTGTTGCCTCTGTCTATGTATCAATGTTGTTTCTGGACTAGCACAAGTGTGGCATGAATTAAAGTATTGGACTGTTTCTGCGACTTTAGAATCTGGATCCAAAACAGTTGCTTTTGCTGAAAGTCTGTATGATGTTCTATATGATGTTCTGGAAAGTTATAACTTGTGTGCCTGGTGTGTGTGTGTACAGTACAGGAATTGGAACTTCATGTAGGTTCATTGTGTTGTCTTTTGTTACTTTTTTCGTGGTAGTAGTTTGTTTCTTTCTTGTCTTCAATTATAATTGTTAACATGCATTTCATTTTCTGTTAAGTAGAGTTTTCAGATTTGGATCTCCCTTTGAGTACTTTAATTTTATTCCCTCCCATCCAAAGCCTTACAATTACTCTTATCATATTCTTCAGTTTTGTTGAGATCATTTTTATGTTATTGTTTTGATGAAGAATGATAGTATTAATGTAAATTACAGTGTTACAGTGTTAACTTTTGTCCCTTGCTGTTAAATTTCCTTTGCCTGGAAATTGTTTGGTCTACTTTGGTCCTTTGTTTTGTCCCTCAATAACTTTTAATTATGGTCTTTTATAGGTGGAGAAGATAACCAGGAGGAGGAGGATGAAAGCAGTAGTGATGAAGACCTTATTACTTGATATATTTGAGACTTAATTTTGTTAAGCGCAGGAGGATTGATGAAAGTATTAGAATCTTATTACTTTAGCTCAATTCTCTTTTGTTTCTTGACATTTTGAGTGTTTTGTTAAGCAACACTCTTTTGTTTTAATATCTATTAGTATATAAGTACAAAAACACTCTTTTGTTTTGGTATATTTTACCTTTATGGATATTGTGACTAGGATATTTCGAATTATATAATTAGTCGTTTCCTTTCGTGATTTGATATAGAGAACTTTTTTATAAATTGTTGATTTCGTGTTTGGGGAAATCAGTATATTCATATAGGAGATTGGTTACAATAGAAAATAAAACTATTGCAATATCAATAACAACTGTTGCCATATTATTTAAAAAATTGTTACCAATATGAAGAAGCTATTGCAACGGACTCTACTGCAACGCTATCTAACAGTTACCACAACCCCTAATGCAACAGTTCTTAACGGTTACAATTGTTGTAATATTATAGTGCCTATAGATCAAAGGAAAACTATTGCAATAGAGGCACCAATAGCAACAGTATTGAAAACCGTTACACTACTTGTTACAATAGAGCTATAGTAACGCGAGCAGATGAGACGGTTCAAAAAATGTTGCTGTAGATCTATGGCAACGGTTTGTTGTCCTATTGCAACAGAAACTAAACTGTTGTCGTAGGCCTAATTTCTAGTAGTGAGGGGTAAAATGGTCATTTCCAGACCAATGGTAGTATTGTAACTACCCTGAGGAATTAATAAATTAATTAATTAATTTAATTAAAAGATCTTTTCGAATTTGGGGCGACTCAGAGTGACCCATTTCGCAAATGGGTTGCCACTCGGGTTCGAGCCCCACTAGGAGCAAGGAATTGATGATTTAATCATCAATTAAAATCTATTAATTAATGGTAAAATGGTCCTTTCACGTATTAATTAAAATAAATCAGATTTTTAATTAAGTTAATTAAATCCTAATTTGACTAAGTCTTGAATTTAGTCTCCTAATCATAATAACTCACTCTCCCTCACGTTTCTCAACTCTCTCTCACGTTCTCAATCTCTCTCTCTCACGTTATTCAGCCAAACACAACAAAAAAACCAGAACAAAATACATCAAGAGTTCTTCACACTTGAAGAACTCACAAGAATTTTTAAGTAAAAGACAAAGTAATCAAAACGTCAAGGATAAGAGAGGTTCGTCGAGTAGGGTGTACGTTGAAGTGAATTGGGCGTGGTTTGGAGGAATTTCCGGGCAGCAGCTCCACACTTGAATAACGTCAAAAGGTATGGGTTTCTCTCCTGGAATTCCTTCTCCAAGAGTACTTTCCTTCGAACGTTTCTCAAACTCTTGAAACTAAGGTTGTTCCCCTTCGTATGTCCTTGTCCTTAGCTCCCAAACGAATTCGTAGGATGGGTATGTTGTGCTACTAGATTTAGGCATGATTGACGTATTTATATTAAATGTGAACATGTTTTATGTGAGGAAAATTACGAAAACGATATTCGAAGCGTGGTAAAAAATTGGTATTGTGTGTGCATCGTGGGCAGTGGCTTTAGCCACTGTTTTGGGTCGAGTATTCATGTGTTTTTTTGGTGTATTTTATGTGTGTAATGTGTGTGCAATGTGGTGTGCATTATAATGAAAAATGTTGGGTTGAATAACACTCTTTTAGCTAAGTAAACTCATGAAAGATGTGACTAAAAATGAGTGAAGAATAATAAGAAAAATTTCCAAGTTCATACTCTCCCATAAAGTTAATTTCTGGGTTTTTAAAAAAGGGAAATAAATAAGTGAGGTCAATGGGAATTGAACCCAAGACCTCACATGTTAAGGAGGCTGAAAAATAAGAGAAAAATGTGAAGGAGCTAAGGGGAATCAAACCCCTTAGCTACTGGTTTCATGAGGTGAAAAGAAAAGAAAAATAAAGGGGGGCTAGGGGAATCGAACTCGCGACCCAGCTGCTACTTTCGCGAAAAGAAAAGAAAAATAAAGGGGGGCTGGGGGAATCGAACTCGCGACCTATGGGGAGGAGAAGGAGAGAAATTAATTAAACAATTAAATGGGAGGCGTGGGATTTGAACCCACAAACTCAGTACGCGCAAAGGGAGAGGATATAATGAAAAAGAAAATGCGAGGCATGGGGATCGAACCCACGACCTCATAGCTGAAGGGAGAGGCGACATAACAAGGAAATAAAGTGAGGCTATAGGGATTCGATCCCACAACCTCACTATCACTCGCCCATTTCAATAAAATGAAGATAGAGGGGCTGTGGGGGTTCGAACCCACCACCTCACAGCCTCCTCAGCGAAAATTAAAACGGCTGTGGGGGTTCGAACCCACAACCTCCCCATTGCAGCGAAATTAATTAAATAAAATCAAAGAGGTTGTGGGGGCTCGAACCCCCTACCTTTCGGTTAATTAAGAGTGAAATTAAAATAAGAAAATTAATCCTCCAATGTAAATGTTGACATTCAATTTAGAGTCTAATGTTATGAATATTAGAAATAAAATTAATGAAAAATATATAAATGATATCCAAGTGATTCAAGATTTGGGTTCCCTTTCCCAAACTTCCGTATTGATGCATAAGTCATACGTGAGTAAAATATCCAAGAATAATGCCATCTACTTAGATAAAAAATTAGGATCTTGGCATATATACAAGATACATAAGTCTTGTACTACATAATCTTAGGAAAATAAGAATCACTTAGCGAACTATGAATGAAGCCCCATGGCTTGTATGTATAGACATATAAGTCTAACATACGTTCAAAAATAAGTGAACCTAAGAGTATGTAATGAAACGATGAACCTTAGGAGGGTTAAGTATGAGTGTAAGATACACTAAGTGGCCAAGTACATTGGCATATGATGAGATAAACTATGAAATGATGAAATAAACATTCACGTAATAAGAGGAGAGTAACTATGAAAAGCAAAGGTGCTAATAATGAAGAATGTGGTGACAACATGATATGAGGCTAATGAATATGATGAGAGCAATATCGAATGAGCCTAAATAAATGTTACCAAAACGTCCTCACCAATGAGAGTGTAAGATAATGAAGAGACCAGTCTCTATGAACACTCTAATGAAAGTATTGAGCTTAACACACTTAATACTAATGATGAGATGAGAAATCATCTAATGAGCTTTACTGTCCTCATACTAGAAGCCAGCTTCCATGACGTATGAGTTGAACGTAATGGAACTTTATACTGAGCACTGATAGGCTAGGTATGAGCGGTGATGCCTTCTTTTGGGAAGGGCGAAGGTTCACGTAACTCTCATGAGATGAGACTGTCCGGCTTACCGGGTATGGGTCTCCATACATCTCCTAGTCTTCGAACCTATACTGCCAATATAGGGATCTGTCGGGGTTAAATTTCCATGTACGCTAGCATGTTATTGGGTCACTTTGGCCGGTGATTCCACCTGTTTTCGGTGTGGGGGAGACACTGGATTTCATGATGCTCACATGATCTATGTCGGTTAAAGTTAAAGTTCCCAATGAATGAATGAGGTCAGCCTCAAATGAAACACATAAAGAAATGAATGATACCGAAGGTGTTAGAATAGGATAATCAAGAGGTGAGCTAGAATCAGGTAATGACATTAGGTTATTCCTGATCATTGCACAGCAAACCCGATGAAAGTCTTAAACTATATCTTAGGTATAGCTAGTGCTCACACTGGCCTATGAATGAAATGAGATGAAATACGTATGAATGAATGAAGCAGACTCTGTGTTTGCTAATGAAGACTCCCTAGTTGAGGTCCCATATGTTGAACCCTCATTTTGGATAGTCTTAATGTTAAGTCCATGATTCCAAGGTCTCATGGCATATGAATGAATGATACGAAAGAAGTTATGTGTTATATGTTATGTGCTATGATATGTGCTATATGAAGATGATATGTGCTGTGTGTAATAGGATATTTAATATGATGCATGTTACTCTCATGGCATGACCTTCCTAACGCAATTTGGAAAGTTCACTAACTTTGCTAATCTCAATTTGGCAAGTCCACTGACTTGACTTCCAAAAATCATGTTGATAGGAAAGAGCTATTCTTTCTGATGCATGTCCATGGTGTGTGCTTGCATATACCCATACTTAGTACAAGTGTGTACTAACCCTATACATCTATACTATTTTAGGTGCAGGTACAGGTGGGCGATAGAGATACAGGATCATTGTTGCATCTATCCAGACGTCAGCATTCATCCGGAGTTTGGTAGATCCTCATGCTTTCGAGGATGCTACTGTTTTACATTCTAGCTTAGTTTTAGAGTTGAGTTAGTGGAGCATGTTCCACTAGCGTTTCTTTCCTGTTTTTTATTCAGACCTTGTATTGGTGCCATTTTTGCAATTATACACTTAATACTTATTGATCTATTTATTTCAGTTGCCTATCTCTAAATGTTATATGGTTGATGGTGAACTATTATGAAATGTTAAGAACGTTTAACAAATATGTTAAGGAGCAAAAAGTTTCAAATTTTCCGCTAAAATTAACATAAGTGAAGTATGAATAACGTAAGTAGGCTTGTCTGCGACCTTTGAGAGGTCAACGACGCTGGTCTAGTCTGGGGTCTAGATTCCAGTCGTGACAAAGTTGGTATCAGAGCACTATGTTAAATTACGAAAATAATAAGTTCACATCAACCACATTGAGTAGTTTCTAAGTCATGGTAGTGAAGTGCACCACTATCCTGAATTAGAGACTGCATGATGCGTAGGAAAATTTCCCTTCTTCTGATCTTATTGTGCTTTTCCTAATGTCTGAGTTCTTGGTTTTATGAGCGTGTCTAACATCAATCCATGTTGTTGTTGTTTTCAGAGAATGAACACTAGTAGGGCTATTGGTCAGAGGAGAAGAGGAGCAGCTGCTGGGGGCAACCGAGTTCCACCCCAGGCTCCAGCTGAAGGAGTGGTTGTGCCAGTTAACCCAGCTGGGTTGACCGATGCTGAGGTGAGGGCATCTCTGGACCAGATGGCACATGCCATTACTATACAGGCCCAGGCTATGACTGCCCAGGTCAACCGGTAGGCTGTTCAGAGGGAGAACCCACCGGTTCGTAGCATGGCTGACAGGCTGAGGGATTTCACAAGGATGAATCCTCCTATTTTGACAGGGTCCAGGACTGCAGAGGATCCCCAGGAGATTGTGGATGAGGTGCATAATATCCTGGTGTCTATGGGGGGCACTGATATTGATAAGGCTGAGTTGGCTTCCTATCAGCTCAAGGATGTTGCACAGACTTGGTGCAAGATGTGGCAAGATAGCCGAGTTTTGGGTGGAGTGCCAGTCACATGGGAGCTGTTCAAGACAGAATTTCTGGAGAGATTCTTCCCCAGGAAGATGACGGAGGCCAAGGTTGAGAAACTCATCAACTTTAAACAAGGCTCTATGACAATCAGGGAGTATTCCCTGAAGTTTGTTAAGCTATCAAGGTATGTTATTTTCCCTAATATTTAATAGCAAGAATGAGAAGAATACTGAACTTTGTTGAAATCATCCAGGTATGCTACTTCCCTGGTTTCTAGCAGCAGGGATGAGATGAGCAGGTTCCTCACAGGAATCAATGGAGACCTGGAGGAGGAGTGTCGATCTGCGATGCTCCATGATAATATGGATCTTTCCAGGTTGATGGTGCATGTCCAGCAGGTAGAGGACAGACGCAGAAAGAGAGGTGTTCGTGATGTTAGGAGGCCTAGGCCTCAAGATCAGGCAGGTCCCAGCCATGGAGGCCACAGAAACAACTTTGGCGTCCGTGAGCAGCCAAGGTTAAAAAAAGGGCAATAGAGTTCTGGGAATTCTAATCCTCAGAGGAGTGCTACACCTAGAGGAGGCAGACCTGAGCCCAAGAAGGGCAATGGAGGTGAGATGCAACGTCCTAAGAAGAATTGTGCTAAGTGTGGCCGAGCTCACAGTGTAGAGTGCAGACAGGGCACTAATGCCTGCTTCGATTGTGGTAAGAGTGGACACATGGTCAGAGACTGTCCACAGAACAGAGGTCAGGCTAGAGGTAATGCTCAGCCTAGGCCTAATCCACAGGGTGCAGCAGCAGCCGAGCCTCCTAAGAGGAACAGGTTCTATGCCCTGAAGGGCAGGGAGGAGCAGGAGAAGTCCACTGATGTGGTCATAGGTATGCTGCAAGTATTCTCAACTTCTGTTTATGCTTTACTTGATCCAGGGTCTACGCTTTCCTTTGTGACTCCTCTGCTTGCTCTTACTTTTGAGATGCTGCCTGAAGTTCTGCATGATCCTACAGTGGTTAGTACACCTTTAGGAGAGAATGTAAGAACTGATAGAGTATACAAGGATTGCCCAATAGTTGTGAGTGGTAAGACTATGTGTGCAAACTTGGTTGAGTTACCCATTCATAATTTTGATGTTATTCTTGGCATGGACTGGCTTCACAGTTGTTATGCTTGCTTGGACTATCGTAGTAGAGTGGTGAGATTTCGTTTCCCTAATGAAGAGGAGCTAGTTTGGGAGGGGTACAACTCGAGTCGTCCTAACCTCTTGATCTCGAACCTTAAGGCCAATAAAATGATGTCCAAGGGGTTATTGTGTCATCTTGTGAGTGTTAATGATTTAGATCATGACATTCCTTCCATAGACTCAGTGCCTGTAGTGAATGACTTCTTAGATGTGTTTCCTGATGATTTACCTAGAGTCCCTCCCCTTCGAGAGATTGACTTTGGTATCGATTTAGAACCCGATACTAAACCAATTTCAATTCTTCCTTACAGAATGGCTCCAGCTGAACTCAAAGAGTTGAAGCTGCAGTTAAAATATCTCACTGACAAGGGTTTCATTCAGCCGAGCATATCCCCTTGGGGCGCTCCAGTGTTGTTTGTGAAAAAGAAAGATGGAACCCTTAGAATGTGTATCGATTATTGGCAGCCTAACAAAGTCACTATAAAGAATAAGTATCCACTCCCCATAATAGATGATTTGTTCGATCAGCTCCAAGGGTCTAGTTTCTTCTCTAAAATTGATCTTTGTTCAGGGTACCATCAACTTAGGGTTAGGGATGGAGATATCCCAAAGACAGCCTTTCGTACCCGCTATGGTCACTATGAGTTTCTAGTCATGTCATTTGGTCTGACGAATGCACCTGCTACATTTATGGATCTCATGAACAGGGTCTTCCGTGAATACCTTGAATCTTTCGTTATAGTATTCATTGATGACATTCTCATCTACTCTAAGACCAAGGAAGAGCATGAACAACATTTGAGACTAACCTTGTATGTACTTAGACAGCATCAGTTGTATGCCAAATTTAGCAAATGTGAATTCTGGCTGAGATCAGTGACCTTCCTGGGTAATGTTGTGTTCGATCAGGGCGTGGAGGTGGATCCCAGGAAGACTGAGGCTGTGAAAACTGTCTAAAGCCTCTTACTCCCACTGACATTCGTAGATTTTGGGGATTGGCTGGTTACTACCGCAGGTTTGTGGAGGGCTTTTCTTCCATTGCTGCCCCATTAACAGCTTTGACTAAGAAGAAATCCAAGTTTGAATGGATGGAGACTTGTGAGAAGAGTTTCCAGGAGCTCAAGGACAGACTCACTTCAGCCCCGGTGCCTACTTTGCCTAAGTGTGGTAAGAATTACACTGTTTATTGTGATGCATCTTGGGTTGGTTTGGGTTGTGTTCTTATGCAGGTTGGTAAGGTGATAGCCTATGTGTCCAGACAGCTCAAGGTTCATGAGAAGAATTATCCCACTCATGACCTGGAGTTGGCAGCTGTGGTGTTTGTACTGAAGTTGTGGAGGCACTACTTGTATCGAGTGCATGTGGATGTATTCACAGACCACAAGAGCCTCCAGTATGTGTTCACTCATAGGGAATTGAATCTACGTCAGCGGAGATGGTTGGAGCTGTTGAAGGATTATGACATGAATGTGCACTACCATCCAGGTAAGGCTAATGTTGTAGCTGATGCTTTGACCAGGATGAGCATGGGAAGTACAACCCACGTTGAGGATGAGAAGAAAGAGCTGGTGAAATATGTACACAGACTGGCCAGACTGGGTGTGCGTTTGGTTGACTCCACTAGTGGGGATGTTTCAGTTCATCCTAGTTCTGAATCATCCTTGGTAGTTGAAGTCAAGCAGGGTTAGCATCTAGATCCTGTGTTGATGGAGCTGAAGGACTCAGTGCTGATGAAGATGAATGAGTCTTTTGCTTTGGGAGGTTATGGCATACTTAGGTATCAGGACAGGCTGTGTGTGCCAGATGTGGATGATTTACGGACCAGGATTGTTGCAGAGGCCCATGGTTCCAGATATTCTATACATCCAGGTTCCACCAAGATGTATCATGATCTTAAGCAGATTTATTGGTGGGATGGCATGAAGAAGGGCATTGCAGAATATGTGGGCAAGTGTCCTAATTGTCAGCAGGTTAAGGCAGAGCATCTTAAGCCTGGTGGTCTGACTCAGATTATTGAGGTTCCGACTTGAAAGTGGGAGGCCATTAATATGGACTTCGTGGTTGGTCTTACGAGGACTAGGAGGCAGCATGACTCCATATGGGTTATTATGGACAGATTGACTAAGTCTGCCCACTTTATCCCTGTGAAGTCTACTTACAGAGCCGAGGATTATGCGAGGCTCTACATTGATGAGATTGTGAGATGGCATGGGATTTCCTTGTCTATTATTTCAGACAGAGGAGCTCAGTTTATTTCACATTTCTGGAGATCTTTCCAGAAGAGCTTGGGCACACAGGTAAATCTTAGCACTGCCTTTCATCCTCAGACAGATGGGCAGGCAGAGCACACCATTCAGACATTGGGGGACATGTTGAGAGCGTGTGTGATTGACTTCAGAGGTAACTAGGATGACCATATGCCTTTGATAGAGTTCTCGTATAATAATAGCTATCACTCCAGCATTGGGATGGCACCGTTTGAGGCACTGTATGGTAGAAGGTGTAGATCTCCAGTTGGGTGGTTCGAGGTTGGAGAGTCATCCATTTTAGGTCCAGAGATCATTCATGAGGCCTTAGAGAAGGTCAGAGCGATTAGGGACAGGTTGGCTACTGCTTAAAGTCAGCAGAAGTCATATGCAGATAACAGAAAACGGCCCTTAGAGTTTGATGTTGGTGGCCAGGTTTACTTGAATATATCACCTATGAAAGGGGTGATGAGATTTTGGTAGAAAAGGGAAGCTGAGTCCGAGGTATGTGGGGCCATATGAGATCCTACAGCGTGTGGGTGAGGTGGCCTATGAGTTAGCATTGCTTGCGGAGCTAGCTTCTGTTCATCCAGTCTTTCATGTCTCTATGTTGAAGAAGTGCCTAGGTGATCCAGCATCAATCCTACCTGTTGAAGGTTTGGGGGTTGGTGAAGACTTGTCTTATGAGGAGGTACCTGTTGAGATCTTAGACAGACAGGTCAAGCGGAACAAGGAGATTGCCACAGTGAAGGTATTGTGGAGAAATCATCTTGTTGAGGGTGCTACGTGGGAGGCTGAGGCCAACATGAGATCCCGCTACCCTCATCTTTTCAGCTCTTGAGGTTAGACTTCCTACTCTTAAGCCTATGTTTCCTTATCTCTCCTATTTTTGTTGCTATTGATTGAAGTGCATAGTGATTTTAATTATGATCTGACTGGCATTACGATGTGAAGTGGTAGTGTCATTTGGGGACGAATGTTCCTAAGGGGGGAATAATGTAACAACCCTAAAAATGAATAGGATAAAGACTTAAGGTGTCAAGAATGCTTGTGATTAAACCGAGGTTCACACGGATTCATACGCGTAGAACCGTACCTCAGAACCCTTACTACGACCAAGTCAACTAACTTGGGGAGTTAGTTGAGTTTGGAAAGGTTGGAACCAACCATGTGAGGTTCTCGAAAACAAAGATTTAATCGAAGGAGTCTTTACCGGACTTAAAAGAAGAAATTTTATGTTTTGAGGGTCAGGGGTAAAATGGTCATTTCTAGACCAAGGGTAATATTGTAATTACCCTGAGGAATTAATAAATTAATTAATTAATTTAATTAAAAGAGCTTTTCGAATTTGGGGCAACCCGGAGTGACCCATTTCGCAAATGGGTTGAGCCCCACTAGGAGCAAGGAATTGATGATTTAATCATCAATTAAAATCTATTCATTAAGGGTAAAATGGTCCTTTCACGTATTAGTTAAAATAAATCAGATTTTTAATTAAGTTTATTAAATCCTAATTTGACTAAGTCTTGAATTTAGTCTCCTAATCCTAATAACTCACTCTCCCTCACGTTTCTCAACTCTCTCTCACGTTCTCAATCTCTCTCTCTCTCTCGTTATTCTGCCAAACACAACAAAAAAACCAGAACAAAATACATCAAGAGTTCTTCACACTTGAAGAACTCACAAGAATTTTTAAGTAAAAGACAAAGTAATCAAAACGTCAAGGCTAAGAGATGTTCGTCGAGTAGGGTGTACGTTGAAGTGAATTGGGCGTGGTTTGGAGGAGTTTCCGGGCAGCAGCTTCACACTTAAATAATGTCAAAAGGTATGGGTTTCTCTCCTGGAATTCCTTCTCCAAGAGTACTTTCCTTCGAACGTTTCTCAAACTCTTGAAACTAAGGTTGTTCCCCTTCGTATGTCCTTGTCCTTAGCTCCCAATCGAATTCGTAGGATGAGTATGTTGTGCTACTACATTTAGCCATGATTGACGTATTTATATTAAATGTGAACATGTTTTATGTGAGGGAAATAACGAAAATGATATTCGAAGCGTGACCAAAAATTGGTGTTGTGTGTGCATCGTGGGCAGTGGCTTTAGCCACTGTTTTGGGTCGAGTATTCATGTGTTTTTTTGGTGTATTTTATGTGTGTAATGTGTGTGCAATGTGGTGTGCATTATAATGAAAAATGTTGGGTTGAATAACACTCTTTTAGCTAAGTAAACTCATGAAAGATGTAACTAAAAATGAGTGAAGAATAATAAGAAAAATTTCCAGATTTCATACTCTCCCATAAAGTTATTTTCTGGGTTTTTAAAAAAGGGAAATAAATGAGGTCAATGGGAATTGAACCCAACACCTCACATGTTAAGGAGGCTGAAAAATAAGAGAAAAACGTGAAGGAGCTAAAGGGAATCGAACCCCTTAGATACTGGTTTCGTGAGGCGAAAAGAAAAGAAAAATAAAGGGGGGCTGGGGGAATCGAACTCGCGACCCAGCTGCTACTTTCGCGAAAAGAAAAGAAAAATAAAGGGGGGCTGGGGGAATCGAAATCGCGACCCAGCTGATATTTTTGCAAAAAGAAAAGAAAAATAAATGGGGGCTGGGGGAATCGAACTCGCGACCTATGGGGAGGAGAAGGAGAGAAATTAATTAAACAATTAAATGGGAGGCGTGGGATTTGAACCCACGACCTCCCAGTACGCGCGAAGGGAGAGGATATAATGAAAAAGAAAATGTGAGGCGTGGGGATCGAACCCACGACCTCATAGCTGAAGGGAGAGGCGAAATAACAAGGAAATAAAGTGAGGCTGTGGGGATTCGATCCCACAACCTCACTGTCACTCGCCCATTTAAATAAAATAAAGATAGAGGGGTTGTGGGGGTTCGAACCCACCACCTCACAGCCTCCTCAGCGAAAATTAAAACGAAAATAAGGGGGGCTGTGGGGGTTCGAACCCACAACCTCCCCATTGCAGCGAAATTAATTAAATAAAATCAAAGAGGTTGTGGGGGCTCGAACCCCCAACCTTTCGGTTAATTAAGAGTGAAATTAAAATAAGAAAATTAATCCTCCAATGTAAATGTTGACATTCAATTTAGAGTCTAATGTTATGAATATTAGAAATAAAATTAATGAAAAATATATAAATGATATCCAAGTGATTCAAGATTTGGGTTCCCTTTCCCAAACTTCTGTATTGATGCATAAGTCATACGTGAGTAAAATATTCAAGAATAATGCCATCTACTTAGATAACAAATTAGGATCTTGGCATATATACAAGATACATAAGTCTTGTACTACATAATCTTAGGAAAATAAGAATCACTTAGCGAACTATGAATGAAGCCCCATGGCTTGTATGTATAGACATATAAGTCTAACATACGTTCAAAAATAAGTGAACCTAAGATATATGTACTGAAACGATGAACCTTAGGAGGGTTAAGTATGAGTGTAAGATATACTAAGTGACCAAGTGCATTGGCATATGATGAGATAAACTATGAAACGATGAAATAAACATTCACGTAATAAGAGGGGAGTAACTATGAAAAGCAAAGGTGCTAATAAAGAAGAATGTGGTGACAACATGATATGAGGCTAATGAATATGATGAGAGCAATCTCGAATGAGCCTAAATAAATATTACCAAAACGTACTCACCAATAAGAGTGTAAGATAATGAAGAGACAGTCTCTATGAACACTCTAATGAAAGTATTGATCTTAACACACTTAATACTAATGATGACATGAGAAATCATCTAATGAGCTTTACTGTTCTCATACTAGAAGCCATCTTCCATGACGTATGAGTTGAACGTAATGGAACTTTATACTGAGCACCGATAGGCTAGCTATAAGCGGTGATGCCTTCTTTTGGGAAGGGCGAAGGTTCACGTAACTTTTATGAGATGAGACTGTCCGGCTTGCCGGGTATGGGTCTCCATACATCTCCTAGTCTTCGAACCTATACTGCCAATATAGGGATCTGGCGGGGTTAAATTCCCATGTATGCTAGCATGTTATTGGGTCACTTTGGCCGGTGATTCCACCTATTTTTGGTGTAGGGGAGACACTGGATTTCATGATGCTCACATGATCTATGTTGGTTAAAGTTAAAGTTCCCAATGAATGAATGAGGTCAGCCTCAAATGAAACACATAAAGAAATGAATGATACCGAAGGTGTTAGAATAGGATAATCAAGAGGTGAACTAGATTCAGGTAATGACATTAGGTTAATCCTGATCATTGCACAGCAAACCCGATGAAAGTCTTAAACTATATCCTAGGTATAGCTGGTGTTCACACTGGCCTATGAATGAAATGAGATGAAGTGTGTATGAATGAATGAAGCAGACTCTGTGTTTGCTAATGAAGACTCCCTAGTTGAGGTCCCATATGTTGAGCCCTCATTTTGGATAGTCTTAATGTTAAGTCCATGATTCCAAGGTCTCATGGCATATGAATGAATGATACGAAAGAAGTTATGTGTTATATGTTATGTAATATGATATGTGCTATATGAAGATAATATGTGCTGTGTGTAATACGATGTTTAATATGATGCATGTTACTCTCATGGCATGACCTTCCTAACGCAATTTGGAAAGTTCACTAACTTTCCTAATCTTAATTTGGCAAGTCCACTGACTTGACTTCCAAAAATCATGTTGATAGGAAAGAGCTTTCTTTCTCATGCATGTCCGTGGTGTGTGCTTGCATATACCCATACTTAGTACAAGTGTGTACTAACCCTATACATCTATACTATTTTAGGTGCAGGTACAGGTGGGCGATAGAGCTACAGGATCATTGTTGCATCTATCCGTACGTCAGCATTCTTCCGGAGTTTGGTAGGTCCTCATGTTTTCGAGGATGCTACTGTTTTACATTCTAGCTTAGTTTTAGAGTTGAGCTAGTGGAGCATGTTCCACTAGCGTTTCTTTCCTGTTTTTTATTAAGACCTTGTATTGGTGCCATTTTGGCAATTATACACTTAATACTTATTGATCTATTTATTTCAATTGCTTATCTCTTAATATTAGATTGTTGATGGTGAATTATTATGAAATGTTAAGAACGTTTAACAAATATGTTAAGGAGCATAAAGTTTCAAATTTTCCTCTAAAATTAACCTAAGTGAAGTATGAATAACGTAAGTAGGCTTGTCTGCGACCTCTGAGAGGTCAACGACGCCGGTCTTATCTGGGGTCTAGATTCCAGTCGTGACACTTATAAACCTACAGAGGCATGTTATTTTGGGATTATAAGGGTACAGTGAACCCTAGTCCAACTCGGTGCTAAGCCTATTCCCAACTTGAATATGTACATGAAATAACATAACTGAAATACTGGATTAGCTCAATATTGTGACATGCTAACTGTTAATGCATATTTTATGTAGGTACGATAAAACATCTGAAATATGAGGCATGTATATAGGTTTAGTTGACCTAGAAAGTTTAATTTATGAAATAAAAGTATCTACACATCTAGGGTTCTAAGTTTCCTGCAAGGAAATAAGCAACAGCTTGACAAAAACATGATAGTTCGATTAGGAATACAATAAAAGCTAAATCACAACCAAACTCAACGGTTTTAGAAAACCCTAGGTTTAAACAAGATATTGGATTAAAAAATGTGATTGAATTCTAGAGACACACTGGTTAACATAAACTCACTCGTCAAATCCCACATACCTGGTGACGAATTCTACGGAGAAACCCTTCAATTTCAGGGCTACAATTGAAGAAAACCTATTCCATTTTATTGAGGTTATTTTTTTACTATCTCCTCCTTTTCTCTAAGTTTTTATGAATTTCGGTGAATGACTCACTTAGTGTAAAGTCTGACTAGAATACTAGTATAAAATTGACAAAAAATGACAGGTTTAACGATGTCATTTAGATTTCCCACACATAGAGAAAAAGACCCAAAAAACCCTAACTTAAAAGCTGACGGGGTCCTTCTATGGAGCCACTGATGGACCATCAAAGGGAAATGGTGCATTGAGTGGTTCGTGGATTCTTGGGCAATGGCTGCTGATTCTATAACTCATCTCTAGGATCCACTTCACGGATCGTGTAATGGACCATGGACTGTGAAGGCCAACTCGGTTTTTCCGTTGGGGCTAGAGGGCCTACTAGTTCAGCTTAATGAGCCTCACTACAGCCCGTATGGATGACCACGGACTATGAAAGCTATTGTGATCCTTCACTTGGGCTGGGGTTCTGCTGGCGCAGGATGACTGACCTATCCATGACTCGTCATCAAGAACACAGCCCATAGTGGGATTTATGTTGTGATGCCTGAGCCCTGGTGGCTCTGTCTTAGCTCCACGAGATATCTCATGAGTCATAGGGGGTCCACGGCCCATGAAAAGTATCATGGTCCACCAATCGTTGGACGGTGTGAACCACAATGAGGGTGACAGACCGTGGTCCTGTTCACATCGCGTGAACCTTTTCGTGGTTCACATATTTTCTATTGTTGTATGTAACTTCTGATCTTGAGACGTTACAATATCTCCCCTTCGGGAACATTCATGCTCAAATAAAGGCTAAGGTTGATGGGTATGGAGGGAAGGAGCTGCAATCCCAACCACTAAGTACTAGAAACTTATATCTTACTATACTAAGTTCCAAAAACATGCAAATATTCTGAAAATGAAGAACAAATTAAGGAACATTATACCAAGACTGAATTTATGCAAGAGTAAACTAAGACTTGAGAGGAACTATTCCCTAAAGCAGAAACGAAATTGGAAGGAAAGAGAAGAGGGTATTTTGCCTTCATAGCTTCTTCTACTTCCCAAGTACCTCTCTCTACGGAATGAATCCTCAAAAAAACCTTGTCTGAAGCGACTTCTTTGTTTCTGAACCTACGAACCTAACGATGGTCAAGAATGTCAACTGGACCTCTTTATAAGTGAGACTATCATTCATCACCACACAATATAATGGTACTATGGATGCCGGATCACTCACACACTTCTTCAACAAGGAAATGTGAAAGACAGGATGAACCACTGCTAGTTATGCTGGCAACTCACATATAAGCCACTTTACCAACCCTATTAAGAATTTTGTAAGGGCTTACATGTCTAGGACTGAGTTTCCATTTCTTCACAAATCTTGTTACCCCCTTGAAACATTTAGAAAAACACAGTAATCTATCTCCAACTCTAAGTACCTTCTTCCCCACATATGCATAGGACTTATAATGAATCTGAGCGGTATTAACCCTATATGTGATGAGCTGAACCTTTACCATAGCTTCCTGAACCGAATCTGGCCCAAGAAGTGCTGCTTCACCTACTTCAAACCAACCAATTGGAGATCTACATCTACGCCTGTATAATTCCTTATAAGAGGCCATCTAAATGTTGGAATGAAAGCTATTATTATATGTAAACTATATGAGAGGTAGGTTATCGACCCAACTACACTTAAAATTGATCACGCAACCTCTCAACATGTCCTCTAAGGTCTGCATCGTACGCTCAATATGACCATCCGTCTCTGGATAAAATTTTGTACTAAGATATACTTGAGTACCAAGACCTTTCTGAAATGATTTCTAGAATTGAGAGGTAAATTGAGGACCTCTATATGAGATGATAGACCAAAGGACTCATGCAACCTGACTATCTTATTAATGTACAATTTCACGTAATCCTCGATTGAATTAGTGGTCTTGACAGTCAAGAAGTGAGCAGACTTAGTTACTTTGTATACAATTACCCAAATTAAGTCATGATGTCTGCGATTACGATGTAAATTCGTAATGAAGCCTAGGTTTATCACTTCTCACTTGCATGTAGGAATGTTATTCTCTTGATTCATACCTGCTGGTTTTTGATGTTCTACCTTAACCTGTTGACAATTAGAACACTTAGCCACAAAATATTCTACGTGATGTTGTTTTAAAAAAAATACTTCTTGTATATCATGATACATCTTATGGCACCTAGATGTATGGAGAACGTAGAGTTATGAGCCTTTTGTAAGAATATGCTGACTGAACTCACTCACATTACGAACACATAAGGACCTTGGTAATAAGCACACCATCTCCCCCTTTGGAGAAAATATAAACTTTCTACTGATGGACTACACTTTTCAACAAAAGTAATACAGGATAACTATCGTGTTTTTCCTTAACCTCCGATACCAATGAAGATTCTAATCTATTCTCAACTAGCACACCACCATTTAACATGTATGTAAGACCAACCCCTAAGCGAGCAAGTCAGTGAACATCTTTTGCTAATTCCTTCCTTTCTTCGTCAACATGTTCTACACTACCCATAGATAGTCTGCTGAGAACATCAGCCACTATATTTCCTTACCAGGATGGTAAAGCACATTCATGTCATAATCTATGAGGAATTCAATACATCACCTCTGACGAAGATTCAACTATTTTTGAGTGAACACATATTGGAGGCTCTTATGTCTTGTGAACACATCAACGTAAACACCATACAAGTAATATCTTCAAATATCTAGGCTAAATACTACAAGTCCAAGCTCGAGGTAATGAGTTGGGTGGTTCTTCCAATAGACCTTAAGTTGTCTATAAGCATAAGGTATGACCTTATCTCGCTACATGAACATACAACCTAGGCCAACTCTGATGCAACATAATAGATCACATACCCGTCTAAACAATATGGTAGAGTCAAAACGGGAGTTGTAGTCAACCTAGTTTGTTGTTTGAGAAGCTATTCTCTCATTAATCTAATCGCTGAACTTAACCTTTTTCTGAGTCAATTTAGTCAATTGGGGTAGATATGGATGAAATTCTTTCAACAAATCTTTTGTAATAACCGTACAAACCCAATAACCTTCTAATATCTGGTAGATGTGAGTCTAGGCCATTGTTTCACTCCTTTAATTTTTTTAGAATCCATCGAGTTCCCTTGCTAGATTCCATATGACCTTGCAAGCAACTTATTGTAATCAAATTTCACATTTGCTAAACTTAGCGAATAACTGGAGATCTTTGAGAGTTTGCAGAACAATCCTCAGGTGAGTGGCATGCTCCTCCGATTTCCTAGAGTAAATGAGGGTATCATAAATAAAGACGATAATTAAGAAGTCCAAATACATCTTGAACCCCCTACTAATTAAATCCATGAAAGTTGTAGGAGCATTGGTTAGTATAAATGACATAACTACAAATTCATATTGACCATATCGAGTCTTGAAGGTTGTTTTTGGTATGTCACTATCTCTGATTCTAAGTTGATTAAAATTGAATCTTAGGTCTATCATAAAACACTGAATAACATCCTTAAGTTTGTAAAAAAAGTCATTAATCTTGGGGATAGGTTGCTTATTCTTGATTGTGACTTTGTTAAACCGAGTATACTTAATGCACATTCTGAGGGAACCATCTTTCTTTTTCACAAATAACACTAGACCACCCCATTGAGAGATACTCGGTTTGATAAATCCCGTATCTATAAGGTCTTTAAATCATTATTTTAATTGTTAAAGATCATCGGATCCATTCTATAAAGGTGAATTGAAATAGGTTGGGTAAGGAGATCAATTCCGAAGTCGCTTTCCCTTTAGGGAGGAACTCCGAGAAGATCTTGTGGAAACACTACCAGAAATTCATTTACTACTGGAACTGACTTGAGAGTTGGGGTTTCAGAGTTTGAATCCTTAAACCGAACAAGAAGATAGGCATACCCTATAGAGATCATTTTCTAGCCTTAAGGAAAGAGATAAAGCGACCTAAAGTCACTAAGCTACTACCTTTCCATTCCAAGACTGTCTTATTTTGGAACTAAAATCAAACAATTACGGTTTTACAATTGACTGACGCATACAAGGAATGTAACCAATCCATGTCTATAATGATATCAAAGTCTACCATTTCTACTTCTACAAGATCTGTTGAGTGACTTACTAAGATACTGTGATAGGGAAATTTTTGTATACATGTTAAGCTATAACATGGTCACCAGCTAGAGTAGAGACGGAGAAGGGTTTTGAGAGAGATTTTAGACTAATAGCGGAGTTTACTACTATATAAGGAGTTACAATAGAACGAGTAGCCCCTGTATCTAAAAACCCATAAATATATAAATGAAAGTCTCGTAATGTACCAATGACCACATCAGGAGAATCTTTCTTGTCCTAGTGAGCCTGGAGAGCGTGCATCCTGTTCTGGCGCGAACAGCCACCTGTAGATGAAGCACCCTGCTTAAATGAGTGACCTGTTGGTGTTGCTGGAGCTATAGACAGAGACCTATTATTTTTATCTCCATGTCCTTTTTAGAATAAGGACAATCCTTAAGCCTATGGCGAGACTGACCATACCCAAAGAAACATTCCTTCCCTGTAGGATACATTCTCAAATGGTTCTTACCAGACTTTGGACAAGTTTTGAAAGTTGTGTTACCTAAATTACTCCGTGAGACTTAGAGCCTGATTCCTTACTTTTCTAATATGGTCGAATCCTAGGGGATGGAGTACAAGCTAATGAAGATGTTGGGGCTGAAGATCTCTGTTGAAACTGTTCATGACTTCCACCACCCGTTTTCTGCTGAGAGTATTCATAGTTCCGTGTTCTAGTTTTCTTGTTTTCCTTAGCTAGTTTCCTAAGTCATAATCCTAGAGATATTCATATCCTCTTACAACATAGCATTCTAGCTTTCTGTCTTCAACAAGTTGGATACCCTAAACAAAAACATACTCATTTGTGACTTAGGATCATCAAACATGTGTGGAGCATACCCAGAGATGTCGGTGAACATTAGCATGTACTCTTGGACTGACATGGTATCTTGCCTCAAATACATGAACTCCTGAGCTTTTTCCTCTCTTAACTCTCTCGGGAAAAACATGTCAAGAGAAGCTCTAGTAAAGCACTCCTATGTCACAGGAGATGCATCCGCATCCCTATTGTATTTCCACTGAGTGTACCAAACATGAACCAAGTGCTTGGGCTAGTTGGATGCTAACTACAATGTCTTAAGACAAAAGTGTGTTATGTCTCTTCAACAATTTTCACTCGTATTATGCCTCTAAAATCAAAAAATCATCTAGGATTATCTCAAGGCAGAATAGTTTGAGTTGTGAAAGATTAAAGATTTTAAAACCATCAAGGTACAATAGCAAATAAAATAATATTGAAAACCATATTTGTGAAGCAGCAATAGAAAATTGACAAAAAACAAATTTTGCATCACATGTGTAGATATAAAATCTATTTGTAGTATCGAATAGGGCATTCTGATTACGTTAATGTACACAAAATACATCATTATAATGTCTCCTAAGTTCTTGCATTTCTATCATTAAGTAAAGATATGATGTTCCAGTGACTATTTGTCAACTCGATTTTTGTGAATGTTTCTAAGAACAAAGGTCTATTGTTCACCTGATTATCCAAACACTGGTCTACCAACCGGCGAGGAATTCGTTGAAATTAGTAAAAATAGAATCAAATAACATCATACGTCAACATAATTCCTTTGCACCGGTGACTAAACAAGAATTTTTTAATCCATTTCAGTCATGTGAATGATTGATGCAAAGGACTCATAAAAATTTTGATAACTATGGAGCATTGTTGACACCCAATTTTCGCCTAACATGTAAAAATTCGTAACTTTTAAGTTTTATTTATTCAATACTTCAAAATACATTTTTTTCAAAATGTTAAATAACTTTATCGATATCTATTCTTATTTTTCAATTCTTCTGGATTTTTTATGAGTAAATTTTAATTACATTATTTTTTGTTACAACCGCTTGAATATGTTCAAATATTTGTTCATTTTGATTAAATTATTATTTTTGTTAAATTGCATTTTTACATGTTAATAATGAACAGTCTAGAAATTCATTAAAATATGGATAAAATATCATAAAGAGATATTTTATTAACTAGTGGTTTCAGCCCATGCTTTATAGATAATGGTATTATAATATAGGTGGTTTTTTAATTTTCTATTTAATCTATTTCTTAGTCATTAAGTTAAAGGGTGGTGAATGTTATGTTTAGATTGGAAGGAAGAATGCATAAATGTGTAAAAAAAAAAAAAAAAAAAAAAACTAATTTATCTTCCTTGGTCTGTTGCCACCACCCAATTCAAAATAGCAACCCAAACCACCTATTTCTTTCCTCTTCTCCACCAGACCACTACCACCTCAAAACCCAACCGAAAGCAACACTCCAACAGCAGCTCAACCCACACCAACTAGACGCCCAACATTTATTTTCGAACATTCAAGGAAGCTCCGATGGAACAACAAGCGAAAACAACCACATAAAACCTCCAAACCATCGTAGGAGCTTCAAGCTCCACAAACACCACTAGAAATCATCCAGACCCACCCTCTCCTTATTTCCTTTTTTCAGAAAAACCTTGCAGCAACCCCCCACAAAAAATAACCCACATGAAGCTTTAAACAAATTCAGAAACAACAGCAAATCGAACCCCCAATCCCAATCTCCCTCTTCTCCCTATTTTCCGGCGCAGCCTTGCCGGAGAACCACCGAAAGCAACCTCCATCTTTTTCCCTTGTTTTCTCCTTTTTCCAGTGAGCAACAACTAAGATAAACCACAAAGCTCCATGCCAAAATCGTTACGCGACACACTTCATTTTCTTCCTCCATTCCCAACAAAAGTCTCACCTGAAAATCACCTAAACAACCACCAAATGCCGCCGGTCCCTTTCCCATTCCCCTTTCATGTTTTCTCCTTCACTTTTACAGGTGCTTTGGCTTGAAAACCAATTGTCAAGCTCCCAGACCATCAAATCAACAAATAACAACAAAAATAGTTCCATTTCCGTCCAACTCCATGAACTCTGGCGAAGCTTCAACACTTTGACAAATAAGAAAACTCCTCCAGTGGTTAGTTTCTTTCATCAGTTCAGTTTTATTTTAATTGTTGATTGATACTCATATTTGTTCTACTCTGAAATAGTTAAATCTAATTATTGTAATCACTATGGATTTTGGTTTGCTGATACGTTTATTTTGGGGTCAATTGTAGTTATTATTATTAGTTGTCCGATGACTTTTGTTAATGCTTTATTGTTGTTCTAGTGAGTTTTACATTGTTTTGCTTATGATTTATTTTATTTACTTTACATTGTCAGTTTCGCTAAAAGAAAAGAATAAATTATTGACTATTATTGGTATTGGGTTGTTTGTCATTGTTTTAGAGCCTGTTTGGATGGGCTTAAAAGCTGGTCAAACTGACTTAATAGTCAGTTTTTGACTTATTAGAGTGTTTGACAAATATCACAGTAACATATTTTAAACCAAAAGGTAAAAGCTAGGTGAGGGGGATTTTTTTTCAACTTAAAAGTCATTTTATGTTGACCGTGTAAATTACCTTTTTACCCTTAATTCTTTTATTTTATTTTTATTTTTATTAATATTATTATAATTATTTATTATTATTATTATTATTATTATTATTATTATTTTATTATTATTATTATAATTATTTGTATTATTAATATTTTATTATTTTATTATTATTATTATTATTATTATTATTATTATTTATTTTATTATTCTTTATTATTATTATTATATATTATTATTATTTATATAATATTTTTTATTATTTATTTTATATTATTATTATTTATTATTATTATTATTATAATTATTAATATTTAATTATTATTATTATTATTATTATTTTTTGTTTATTATTATTATATATTATTATCATATATTATTATTAATATTTTATTATTTTATTATTATTATTATTATTTATTTTATTATTCTTTATTATTATTTTATAATATTATTATTATATATTATATATTCTATATTATTATTATTATATTATTATTAGAATTGTTATTATTATTTTTATTATTATTATTTTCATATTATTTTATTATTATTATTATTATTTATTATTATTATTATATATTATTATTATTATTATTTATTACTATTATCATTATTATATATTATATATTATTATTATTAAATTAATCAACTTTTATCATGTTGACAGCTTTTACGTATATTTCATACATTTTGATTAAAAAAAGTGTTTACCAACACTTATTTGCTAAACACATCAACAACTTTTTTTTAACTTCAGCACTTTTATCCAAATACATAACTACTTATTTTAAAAATAAGTTTCAGCACTTTCAAAAGTACTTTTTAAAAGTTACTTTTTTAAGCCCATCCAAACGGGCTCTTATTTGTTACACATATTTGGATTGTTTTAACTTTATCTTCTTTAAATAAGTTATTACTAATTGTGTGCCCTATTTATTATCTATTGTTATTATTTTTACTTTATTACGTTTTTATAGTTTAAGGTTGTATTTTACATTATATTATCTTTCTATAAGTTTTCACATGATTTTATATTTTTTATATGTTAAATTTGGTCAATGAAAAATTCTTTCCATCGATTTTGGATGTCTCAGCATCTAAAAGACGAAAATTTAGTTTATCGATTTTAGGCAAACCATATGTCGTTTATTAAATTTGTTTTTTTGTTTTATTACTTGTGTATATTTCATGTTTGTTATACTCATACATATACTATTTTATCTCCTTCTTGGTTTGAAAAAAGTAATTCAGTCGGGACCCACATTTGTGGATTTTGAAAGATGTCTAACACCTGCTCTTCAGAATAACTTGAATCATTACCTAGAATCTCATGGTTTCAAAAATCATTAAATTAGTTTCCTAGTTTTTTCTAAAAATTAGGTGCTGACTCCTTTAAAATTCATTTATTCTTAAAATTCTTTTAACATTAGATTAAATGATTAATGTTTGTGTCACCTCGATGTTTTGCCTTATTTGAATAAAGTAGGCATGTAAACAAGCAGCATTGTAGAAAATCCTTACTTTCAAAACTACTCAAAAGAGAGAGTATGCAGAAAATAGAAATAGGTAAACAAAACAACAACTCTGGAGTAATTAAACTATGTACACAAGGGAAATAAACATGCATTTGAAAGCGAACCATATTATATCTAGCATTCTACTTTGTAAAAACAATTATACGCTCGATCTCCTCAAGTTGAAGATCTATATCAGTTATAAGATTACCACATATATCAATAAGATCGCGAGTTGTATTTCTATTACTCTAATTCTATCATATTCCAAGTTAACGTTCTTCTCTCTTGAGACATGAGGCATGACGTTGTGAACCATGTTTGACCAATCTCTAGAAAATGACAAGGAGAATTGATCTTTAGAAATTGGTCAAACAGTGGCTCGCAACTTCATGCCTTCTGGCTCAACAAAGAATCATGTTGACTCAAAATATGACAGAAATTGGAGTAACAAGAATACAACCCGCGATCTTATTAAAATATGTGGTAAACTTATAACGGATATAGATTTTCAACTTGACGAGCTCGAAAGTTATGTTGCTTCACACATGAGATGCTAGATTCAATATGGTATGCTTTCAAATGCCTATTTATTTCCCTTGTGTAGTTTACCTGCGCCGTAGGTTTTTTTTTTTTTTTACGTATTTAAATTTTCTGCTTGCTCTCTCTTTTGAATAGTTTCAAAAGTAAGGATTTTCTGCAATGTTGCTGCATATTTATTAAATATATTATGAATCCTTTGCAAAGATTATTTACATCACTGAAAGGCATCACATAATTCTTGTTTATTCACTCGTGCAAACGAATTGAGTAGACGTATGATGTCACTTGAGTCTGTTTTTATTAACTTCAACCAATTCTTCGTACAGTAGTGTTGGGAAAATGAGGTGAAAAATAGACCTTCATTCTTAGAGACACTCGAAAAAATCAAATTAACAAGTAGTCATTGAAACACCATATCTTTACTTAATGATAGAAATGCAACAACTTAGCATACATTAATATGATGTTTTTTTTGTTAATTAACTTATTGTGAATGCCATATTCGATATTATGGGGGGAAAATTCAAACATCGTCCCGGATTCCTATATATCCTATCTTAGAGTATTCTGCCTTGAGATAATTCTAGATAATTGTTGAAGAGACACAACACACCTTTGTCTTAGACTTTCTAATCTTTAGGTCTTTATGAATCCTAATTATTTGAGCCATGTGGATATCCATGTAGTGAAATTGATCTAAAGCTTCTAGGTAACAAGGTAAAACTAATATTGGGAAAGACCGGTAGATACCCCATTGGATTCTTATCATAGGATAGACTATATTTTATCAAAAATTACGGAGAAAAGTTGAAGCTACTCACCAAGATTGAAAAGTTAACATAGGCAGATCAATAACGTGAAGATCAAAACCATTTGTTGCTGATATTAGTGAATTTTAAAAAAATTGCTTTTATTTTTCCTATATGTTACCATTATTAAGTTTTAAAGTATTGTCTACATTCAATAGTTGTTTTAGTTTCCGATCCAAATTCTAAGCTTAATATTCACTTGTGTAACTTTTATGGCACCGCCACTAATTTAATAGTTTCTTAAATGGCTAGACGACGATCTTAACTTCCACGATAGGAATACTAAAGTATCAGACTTTTTAAAATTCAATTTGTATATCTGAAAAAGTTACCATGATTGACAATTCAAAAATATTTAAACACTATATGGAAAAACATATAAGACAAAAAATTACTTATCTCAGAGAGTATAGTACAAAAGTACGAAAAAATAATTAATTTATTTCAAAAAACAAAGACAAGAAAAGGCATGCATAAGCCACAAAAATGTAAAAGACAAGAACAATGTTTTGAATTCTTTTGTCCTTCCGTTTCACCTTATCTCTTACCCTCGATCATTGGAAATACTTAACCAATTAAGGTAGAGGCGAATCCTGGATTTGAATATAGGGGGAACTACTAAGAGTTTCCCAAGGATAAGGCTAGCAGTGGCACAAGGGTAACATTAACATTTTTTGGAGAAGTCATCGTAGCATTTTTAGGAGGATGTATTTAAATAACATTTTACATATCTAGAAGCATTTTCCAAGCCAATCCAAAAAACATTAAAAAGAACTTTATTTTTTGAAGACTCACTTTCATCATAATCTCGAAAAGACAATAAGAATTCCAAGAGAAACCTTGCCACATTACTAGAAGCCTCTAAACGAATTCGATGCTCACTTCTTGTTCTCTGAGATCGCTTGTTAAAAGCAACTTGAATGGATTGACACTGTTACTCAAAATATAGCATATTTTGAAAAACCTATTGTGGATGCTATTTTATTCACCAACATGTAAATATATTGAATCCTTCCAAACAATGATTCCAAGTCTTAAAACAAGATTTCGTGAAATAAATTACTTGCATTTTTGTCACGACCCATACCGTGGTGATTGACTCACACACTGCAACTCAGTGGGACAACCACATCTAGTAACCAACCAAAGCAATAAATCTAAAAACTAAGGCATTTATGTTACGAAAACAAGTTAAATAACTAAATTAAGTTTTATGACTAATTAAAGATCTAATAACTAACTAACAATGCGGCAGATAAACCTAGAATCTCAAAGTCAATGTACCAAAACTGTAACGAGAACAAAATAACAAGAATTTCTAGTGAACTATCTAACTAAATAAAAAACAAGGACTAGGTCCGAAAATGATGGACAAAGATTAAAGAGATTACATGGAAGCCCAAACGATGTGGCTCAACCTTAAACTCGATGTGATTACCGATCTCCTAAGTAAGTTCTGTCAACAGTCACGTGAAGATGTCCTGTACTCAAAAAAATAAGAACAAATGCAGAATCAGTACACAGCCACAGTGTATTGGTATTATCATGCGGCTATTCCACCAGTGTAACATAAATGAGATATTACAACATTATAACACATGCATAAATATCAACATATTCAATACTATCATAAGAATCAACATCATAATTCACATGCTTCATCACATAGTTGGTCCTCTCACGAAAACTAAAGTCAAACTGTTAGCATGCTGGAACATGGCAATCCGATCCCATTTTTATTCCGCAACGTGACAACCTATCCCAATTAGTGTGCCAGAATGTGGCTATCCTATCCAAGTTAGTGTACCAGACCGTGGCAGCCGATCCCAATCACACATAACAATAACACATCAAGATCACACATTCAAGGCATGATTTCATGGTATCGATATTCATATATCTTATTTTAACATCTATGATCAATATTGCAACATGCATACATATAAAAGTATCACAACGAAGCAAAGCAAGTGTATATCACACAATCATAGAATCCAAATCATCACCTACCTCGAAAAAAGCTTGAAACCCTAGACAACTTGATCCCTCCTTTTCTAGATTTTTTCTGCTTGTTCGTGGTCTATAAACAACAATTTATATACGGGAATCAATAAAGAAACATTAAATTCCTTGAATACCAACAAACTACGAACTCTAGTTCAAACGCATGACCCAAACTAGTCAATTTAGGGTTAATTCCACCATAGGATTCTTCTGGGAATCCTTTTCCATCAATATTGACCCATATTAAAACGTTCTACGGATCGAAAAATGAATCCGAGGAGTCAAAAGCTTACCTCTAGCTTCAATAATGGTTGAAAGCGAGTTGGAATAGACTAGGGGTCATCTCTTAACTAAAAAAGTCGAAAAGTGCAAAATAAGGTCGTCTAAGGGTTTTATTTAAAATTTGAAACCCGCCATCCCGCTACTGTGGCGTCGCTGCATCGGTACTAATCCCGCTATAGCTGCACAAAGTGAACCATTGAGTTGCGCCTCAAACAATCCCAAAATTCTTCGATTCAGTCTCAACCTCGCCCGCTACAGCGACACCCATCCCGTTGTAGCGGCGTTGCTGCAACGGCCTGAAGCGAGGCAATGAGCTTACAATAGATTTTCGATTTCTCCCTTTCACAAAATACTCTTAGCCCACTATGCTCTGAAAGTGCCTTTAACGCCAAAGTCAATTCCCAATGATCTACTTATGAAAATTCGATGTTGTAAACTCGTGCGAATTCAATAACGAGTTATCAATCTATTCACGAAGTCAAATCCACATTTACTCCACCTGATTGTTACCAGATTTTCCAATATCTTCATGACTCTAATTTCTGCCAAATCATGACAAGGTTGGGAAAATCCTAGTACTACGAAAAAGTATTTCTGGCCCTGATTTTCCCCTATTAACATTTCTGTAATGACGAAACCCGGTTGTAACAATTTCTCTTTACATAAGTCTTTCCATCTCCAATCGCAAGACTCTATCAATCTAAAATCACAAGAATCAACAACAAAGTCTAACAAAAAAAGCTTAAAATAACGAACTTACCAATTTATACAGAGATAAAGGAGTAGGTTTTTAATTATGTATTGAATAATAATTGTAAGTTATATATTTTCTAGCAGTATTATATTTTGTTTAGAATTGTGCAGGTTGTAGATTCTCTAGCAGTCTTATATATTGGTTAGAATTGTGCTATGGATTTTATTTATTTTAAATTAGAAAGGGGGTGGGGCCATATGAGGTGTCAAAAACGAGTTGTAATAAAAATAATTTCTAAAATAGTTTAACTCGAAAGAATTTTTTTTTAAGGTCGTGCAGCAAATGGTCGACTTCAACAAATTCACCCAGGCAACTTTTAGTTATAAGGGTGCACAATTAAATATACAATCCTTTATCAAATCTCTCTCTCTCTCTCTCTCTCTCTCTCTCTCCCTCTCTCTCTCTCTCTCTCTCTCTCTCTATCTATATATATATATATATATATATATATATATATATATATATATATATATATATATATATATATATATATATATATATATATATATATATATATATATATATATATATATATATATATACTTTTTTTAAAGTTACCGGGTACATCTGGGTCCCTCCAACTTACGGAATCCGCTCTTGGCATAATATTTTATGTTCAACTAAATCTATATGATTTAATAGTTTTTTTCTACACAAAATATAATAGCCTCCTATTCTTGATAAAGAGCAATATAAAAATATTGATTTGTAATTTGTATGGGGTGAATTAGTTTGATGAAAAATGTTAGAAACAAAAAGTAAAAATTTAAATTTGTTTATCTTTCCTTCTATTTTATTATCACAGTCAGTTAACGAATTAAAGGAGCAAAAAGAAATTATAGTCGCTGATAGTTTTCTTTTAAATGAAAAAAATGTTATGCTTAAAATTAAAAACTAAACACATGAAAAAATAAATAAGATTCAACATTCAATATAAGATACATTTAAAAAATCATATATAAAAATATACTTTTTCAGTGAAAGCTAGGTTAGAATGAATTTTGAGCCTAAAGGATTTTTTAAAAATTAATTTTCCATGAGGAGAAACTATACAGCTAACAAAACCTCTTTAATTTATTCTTACATGATAACAAAAGATGCAACATTGATTTAATTAAAGCACTTAAAAAGTCAAATTCAACAATTTTAGTCAATATTCATTAATTGTATTAATAGATATATGAAATCTATATAAAATTTATTCAAAACCCAGTTACTAATATTTAATATAGTATTACAGATACATGAATCCATAGTTCAAATATGACTTGCTAAAATAAAAAATATCATCACACTCACTACATATAGCCTGTGAAAAATAATTATGTGGATAAACATATATACATATATATTTAAATATCAAGTCAAATGATTAATGACAATCAAAATTTACATATCTTCTATAAAAAAAACTCCCACCTTGCCAAAATAAATGATAAGTGGTTTTTAAAGAATGATTTTCAATAATAATTTGTAAACTCACTTTCACGGCCCGAGTCTACACTTCGGACGCGACTGCCACTCGGAAGACATTGTTGGCACCGAGCAAACTCCTGGCCTGGCTGAACTCTCAAAGGAAAACTTACTCAACAACATATCAACTCAAAAGTAAAACTTTACTTAAAATCTAAAAATGGATACTCAAAATATATTAAATAAAACATTCACTGGGCAAAAGAGGCAACTCAAGTTTAGAACATCAACAATGAAAATGAAATAGACATCTCAAAACGCTATTGTCTATGAAGCCTATACTAACTTAGATGGATGTTAGGAACAGGACCCACGACATACTATTAAACAAGACTAAAATGGAAACTCTATGTGAAACCCTCAAGAAAGCAAGGAGGCTCACCAAATCTAGCTGGAACACGACTGGATCAACAAAGCGTCGGTTGTTGATCATGATTACCTATTTCTGCATCATGAAATGAAGCAGGCCACATGACATCAGTTTATTGAATGTAAGGGGAACACTTAACATAACCTGCAAGATTGAACGGATAAAAAGGAAACCATACTTACCTCAACTATACTCGACTCAAGGATACTCAAAAAGTCACAAATACCTAACTATGTTCAATATAAAAGCAATAATAAGATGCATTATAAAGAAAGTTGTTAAGACAGTAATTTGTAACTCTGTGTATTTAAGAATATAATAAAACTAATTTACTCTTATATGTATGTAAGTTAAAAAATAACTCAATTTGGGCGATTCTCTAACCAACAATCATAATTGTCACGCCCCGAGGCTACCCCCTTGACTTAAACACAGGACCTAAGATCACGAGTGACCCCAAGCTAACCTTGAGATGACATATAATAAGAAAACTGAACATATCTATGAAAAGATGAACTAATGCGGAAACTAAATCAATTTATTATGAATAGTGGGGGATACCTGAAACTTGTCTGAATATACAAATATACTAAGAGTTTAGTGATACTGAATAATTACTTAAAACTACTATTGAATCTAATACTATATTCGGAAAACCCTCTACTGACTAGAGTTTCTTGGACATGTCCCCAGATAACCCTAGAAAAACGGAAACTTGAATAAAAGACTGAAATAGAAAACATGTCTATAGTCCTCGTAGTATGAGGACGCAGCACTAAAGATGCTAAATAAGGATCGAGAATCGATCTATGTGTGATGATGATGATGAATAAAAGAATCTACATCATGAAAAGATTTGCACAATAGATACGTCATTACTTGGAATATATTGAGTATGCATGATATGGAATATAGGTGAGTAAGTATATAAGCTGAACAAATGTAATTGAGCAATAACATTATCTGAACAAAAACGTAGATACTGATATATAATTGAAAACTTAGATAAATGCAATGAACAAGTACTAATCATAAACATAACATTCTAAGACATAATATTGAAGTATAACTGAAAACCTCGTTATATTTAACATAGTCTTAAAACTGGATGTCTCATCTCATAACCATCTAACAAGAGTATAACAATTGGGCATAACCCATACACCAATACAATAAGAGCCACATACAGGCTATACAATCTTTAGTACTCAATTGAAATGAAATGAACATATTGTCTTTAAGACTAAGCAATATCCGAAGCTAGAAAATGGCATTGTCCTCAAAGTGGTGAGGACCTACTCAACTTGGAGAATGAGGATCCACGTCTTCTTCAAATGTCGTCACAAGCCCTTCAACGACCGGAATCTAAAATATTGGGAAAAGGGAGAAAATGGGGTTAGCACATCACTTCAACTAAGTATGAGACCATAAACACACACAACATGAAATCATGCTAAAAAGGGACATTTGGTTTTTTGACACTCATGCAACTGAATTTAGAATACGGTTCCAAGTGTCTACACACCTCAATGAAGAGAATCAAGTTACAACGTACTTGTGGAGGAGTGAATGATTTTTTTTAATTTTTTTTTGTTGTGTTGACACAGTTTATACTCTTGCTGACCAGGATTGACATGCAATTTAGGCTCGTACCTTAAAAAGCATTTTAACTTAAAGATTAAACTCAAATTTAAAGAGCTTTATGATATACAATTTAGGCTCGTGTCTCAAGGAGCATTTCAACTTGAAGATTTAACTCAAACTTGATGATTTAAGTGACATACGGTTAAGCTCGTGTTTCCAGGAGCATTTGAACTTGAAGATTTAACTCAAACTTTAAGATTTAAGTGACATACAATTTAAGCTCGTGTTTCAAGGAGCATTTCAACTTGAAGATTTAACTCAAACTTTAAGATTTAAGTGACATACAGTTTAAGCTCGTGTTTCAAGGAGCATTTCAACTTGAAGATTTAACTCAAACATGAAGATTTATGTGACATACAATTTAATCTAATGTTTTAAGGAGCATTGTAACTTGGAGTTTGAATTTATGCGTTAAAGAGCGTCTAGTTATACATTGACTCTTCAAAGTCATCTTCGGATGTAGACTTTCCCCCACTTTGGAGTTCTTCTATATCTTCATCTTCATTTGGTCCATAGACAAGAGATTGTTAATCTTATCTGAAAGTCATATCATGTGCACGAGTTGCCAACTCTTCGAATGTATTGGGCTTTATTCCTTGCAAAATGTAGTGAAGACCCCAATTCATACCTTGGATGCACATTTCAAATGCTAGAAATTTCACTAAGGTGATCTTTGCATTTGAGGCCCAGACTTCTCCAGCAATTGATAAAGTCAACAACTAACTCATCTTCAGCTTGATGAGCCTTTGTAAGTTCCATCATACTAACGACACGTCTCGTGCTATAGAAGCGATTAAGGAACTCTTGCGCTAATCGATCCCAACTTTCTATAGAATTAGGTTCAAGATTTGTGAACCAATCAAAGGCACTTTCTCTGAGAGATCGAATGAACTCTTTAACAAGATAATCACCATACGTCCCAACAACATTGCAAGTCTCAAAAAAGTGCGCTATATGTTGTTTAGGATTTCCTTTGCCATCAAATAGTTGAAACTTAGGAGGTTGATAACCCTCAAACATTTTCAAGTTATCAATCCTTTGAGTATATGGATTTGCATATATGGGAGAAAATATAGACGAAGAATCAGATTTGTATTCGATAGCCTCTATGATAAAGTTCTTTAATTGATCAATTGGAATCAGACCTTCAGCTGAGATATGAATCTCTTTGAAATTTGTTTGCTTTCTGCAAGACTCTCATTCATCTTGAATTTTATAAAGCTTCAGAGGTGAATGACTTGATCTTCTTTCAATCATGTTATTCATCTAATTTGTTAGCTTGGAAAGTTTAGCATCTTGTTCGTGTGAGCACTTTGTCAGGCCTTCAATTGCTTTAGTTAAGCTTTCTAGTTGTTCTTCTATAGTGGAAGACATTTTGATATTCTTTGATGCTTGAAAAGTTGAGATGAGAGGTAGAGATTGTCCCACTGGGCGTGCCAAAATTTGTAGACAATAAAATTTGCGCCGAGAAAACAATAATCAAGAATGGAATATTATAGCAACAATCGATTTATTATTTCAAGTGCGAGTGTTACAATCTCTATGATTCCTCTGAATTCGCCTTTTCAAATATGAATTCAAGGGATTTAAAGATTGATCTTGAACTTGGGATTTATCTTGATCTTGATCTCTAACTTGATCTTGAACTTGAACTTGGACTTGGATTTGATTTTGATCTTGACTTGAATTTTATCTTGATCTTGACTTTCTAGTCGAATTCATGGTTTTGGAGCTTGATATTGAATCCGGTGGTCTTGATCTTGATCATTCTTGAACTTGATCTTGAACTTGATCTTGGACTTGGACTTGATCTTGATTATGACTTGAACTTTATATTGATCTTGATTTTTTGTTGAATTCAAGGGCTTGGAGCTTGATCTTGAATGCGGTAGTCTTGATCTTTATCATTCTTGAACTTGATCTTAACTCCTTCAAATCTTGAACGTGAACACTTGAATTCTTAAACTTGTAGAGAAATTTATGGCTTTGATCCACGTGCTTTCTCTAGATTCTTGTTTAGAATTCTTGGTTCTCTTTTCTGAATTATGATATCCCTATTTATAATTTTAGAATAGAGGAGTTGCGATTGGAATAGGATTCCCTTCGGCCAATCAGATTTAAGTGACATGTCATATCGGCTTTATGGAGCGGGCTTTAAATAAATTCATATTTATCTAAATTTAAATAAATAAATCAATTATATTAATCAATAATATTTATTTGAACTAATATATTCATTAATTTAATATAATCCGATTAACTCTATAAATTTATATTTAATAAATTTTAAGTGACTACAAATGCCCCCTTCTTCAAGTCTTGTCGAGATATTTCATCTTTCAAAGTCTAGGCTTGAAGAATTTGAAAACTTCAACTTGCATACTTGGAGATTCAAAGACTAAATCTTGAAACAATTTTATTCATAAGGGTTTCCCCCATTTAGTCACCACCATTTGTTACAAATCTGAAGTTTTATCAAAGATTACTCAGAGTTTTAACTCATGTAAGAGATCAAGTGAGAACATTTTTTTTTGACACTCATGCAACTAAACTTAGAATATTGTCTACGCACCTCAATAAAAACGATCAAGTTACAACGTAGTTCTGGAGGAGTGAGTGATTTTTTTTATTTTTTTTTTTGTGTTGTACACAGTTTATACTCTTGCTGGACAAGATTGACATGCAATTTAGGCTCGTACCTTAAAAAGCATTTTAACTTAAAGATTAAACTCAAATTTAAAGAGCTTTATCATACACAATTTAGGGTAATGTCTCAAGGATAATTTCAACTTGAAGATTTAACTCAAACTTGATGATTTAAGTGACATACAGTTAAGCTCGTGTTTCAAGGAGCATTTCAACTTGAAGATTTAACTCAAACTTTATAATGTAAGTGACATACAATTTAAGCTCGTTTTTCAAGGAGCATTTCAACTTGAAGATTTAACTCAAACTTGAAGATTTAAGTGACATGCATTTTAATCTCGTGTTTCAAGGAGCATTTGAAGATTTAACTCAAACGTGAAGATTTATGTGACATACAATTTAAGGTAATGTTTTAAGGAGCATTGTAACTTGCAGTTTGAGCTCATGCATTAAAGAACGTCTAGTTATACATTGACTCTTCAAAGTCATTTTTGGATGTAGACTTTCCCCCACTTTGGAGTTCTTATATATCTTCATCTTCATTTGGTCCATAGACAGGAGATTGTTGATCTTATCTGAAAGTCATATCATGTGCACGAGTTGCCAACTCTTCGAATGTATTGGGCTTTATTCCTTGCAAAATGTAGTGAAGACCCCAACTCATACCTTGGATGCACATTTCAATGCTAGAAATTTCACTAAGGTGATCTTTGTATTTGAGGCCTAGACTTATCCAATGATTGATAAAGTCAACAACTAACTCATCTTCAACTTGACGAGCCTTTGTAAGTTCCATCATACTAACGACATGTCTCGTGCTATAGAAACGATTAAGCAACTCTTGGGCTAATCGATCCCAACTTTCTATAGAATTAGGTTCAAAATTTGTGAACCAATCAAAGGCACTTTCTGTGAGAGATCGAACGAACTCTTTAACAAGATAATCACCATACGTCCCAGCAACATTGCAAGTCTCAATAAAATGCGCTATATGTTGTTTGGGATTTCCTTTGCCATCAAATTGTTGAAACTTAGGAGGTTGATAACCCTCAAACATTTTCAAGTTATAAATCCTTTGTGTATATGACTTTGCATATATGGGAGAAAATTTAGACGAAGAATCATATTTGTCTTCGATAGACTCTATGATAAAGTTATTTAATTGATTAGTTGGAATCAGACCCTCAGCTGAGATATGAATCTCTTGGATCTTTGTTTGCTTTCTACAAGACTCTCATTCATCTTGAATTTTAGAAAGCTTCAGAGGTGATTGACTTGATCTTCTTTCAATCAGGTTATTCATCTAATTTGTTAGCTTGGAAAGTTTAGCATCTTGTTCGTGTGAGCACTTTGTCAGGCCTTTAATTGCTTTAGTTAAGCTTGCTAGTAATTCTTCTATAGTGGAAGACATTTTGATATTCTTTGCTGCTTGAAAAGTTGAGATAAGAGGTAGAGATTGTCCCACTGGGCGTGCCAGAATTTGTAGACAATAAAATTTGCGCCGAGAAAAAAATAATCAAGAACGGAAGATTATAGCAGCAATAGATTTATTATTTCAAATGCGAGTGTTACAATCTCTATGATTCCTCTGAATTCGCCTTTTCAAATATGAATTCAAGGGATTTAAAGCTTGATCTTTAACTTGGGATTTATCTTGATCTTGATCTCTATCTTGATCTTGAACTTGAACTTGGACTTGGACTTGATTTTGATCTTGACTTGAATTTTATCTTGATCTTCACTTTCTAGTCGAATTCAAGGTTTTGGAGCTTGCTCTTGAATCCGGTGGTCTTGATCTTGATCATTCTTGAACTTGATCTTGAACTTGAGCTTGGACATGAACTTGTACTTGGACTTGATCTTGATTATGACTTGTACTTTTTCTTGATCTTGACTTTCTAGTTGAATTCAAGGGCTTGGAGCTTGATCTTGAATCCTGTAGTCTTGATCTTGATCGTGCTTGAACTTGATCTTAACTTCTTTAAATCTTGAACTTGAACACTTGAATTCTTGAATTGTTAAACTTGTAGAGAAATTTATGGCTTTTGATCCATGAGATTTCTCTAGCTTCTTGTTTAGAATTCTTGGTTCTCTTTTCTGAATTATTAGACCCCTATTTATAGTTTTAGAATAAAGGAGTTGCGATTGGAATAGGACTCCCTTCAGCCAATAAAATTTAAGTGACATGTCATATGGGCTTTATGGAGCGGGCTTTAATTAAATTCATATTTATCTAAATTTAAATAATTAAATTAATTATATTAATCGATAATATTTATTTGGACTAATATATTCATTAATTTAATATAATTCGAAAAACTCAATAAATTTATATTTAGTAAATTTTAAGTTACTACACACCTACTTAGTTCTCCTTAAGCTTTTCTTTTGATGGAGATAAAATATTAATTCAAAGAATGCATTGTTCATATAGCTTGTGCTAAAAGGAAGTATTTTCAGTTTCTAACTAGATAAAAGATGAATATTTGATATATTTGTTTGTAACTCTCCTATCATTGAGTTTGATGAATATTTCATTTCTAGTGATATGTAGATGCGTTATTTTTTTTATTGATATTATCTCACATAAATTGAATTTTATTAATCTATCTCATAAGAGAAAGTATCTTTTAAATTGAATGATACTTATTGTACACTAGCGTCTAAGTTATTTATTTTTAACAGAATTTCAAGGTTGGTTAATGGATGGACATAACGATTCATTGAAAATGAAGTCACTACCAACATGTGAGTTCTGTTTAGAAGGAAAATAACTAAGAGACTTTTCCGCTTAAAAAGGAAAAGGTTATAGTGATAAGTTAGAATTATTCTATCTTGATCTGTGAGGTAAATGAACATTCGGGCAAAAGGTGACTTTGAGTATACTAAGATTTCCACAAATGATTACTCATGATATGAATATAATATTTTGATGTTTTGGTAGTCTGAATATCTTGCTAAACTGATCAAAATATTTAAGATACATAAAAGTATCATCATGAAAAATATATAAAGTCACTACAATCTAATTATAGTGACGTATACCCCTCTGCAGAGCGCATAAGTCACTTATCTTATAGAATAATTGTCTTTAAATTATCTACACTAGACACTCTATAATAGATTGGTGTAGAAGAGAAAAGAAATAGATGCTTATGAAGATTATAAGATTAATTATTGACTTATTATTAGTTTCTTTTGTTTATTTTGAGATAGGTTCTAATAACTGCATAACACATTCTGAATTCAATTTCTTTCAGATCAGTACCTTGAACAACTATAGAACTAGTTGGATTTGATGTAAGTCTAATCTGTGAGTGACATGTTCAGAGATAGGATTGTCCAACACATGTGCTGAGTGGGAGAAAAGAAAATTGAAATTAAGAACAAAATGTGTGTGTTAATTGGATATCCTAAAGACTGAAGAAAGTTTATTATAGTGTCCTAAAGAAAATAAGGCATTGTTAACACAACTGTCTGATTTTTTGAAAAGGATCATTTAGTAAACCATGTTCCTAGAAGTAAACTAGTTTTACAAGAATTGAACAAAAAAATAACAAATACGTCAATTATAAATTCAGACGCTCAAGAACATCTAATGGGTATGTCAAAATTGACGTTCCATTGCATTTAAGTAGTGGAGAAACGTTACTAGACATAAGAAAACTACTATCTCAAGTAGTGGGAGTGATGTTGAGCATTTTAAAAGAACACTTCATGAAAAGTTGTTAATATTTCAATATTTAAATATTTTGAAGAAATATTATAACTCAAGAATATGAAAGTGTGATTATAATAGTAGTACTTTGTCGTAGTGGGAGAATCATAACGAAGATTGATTTGTTTTGTACGCTTGAGAGAACTTTTATGATAGAAATCCTGAAAAGAAGTACACTCTTGGAGGGTTTCATGAGAATGTTCTCAAGATCTAGTACTAAATCTTTGTCATGACGAATCACTACTAGACAAAATTGCATGAGGAAATAGATTGGTAAATTTTCTTTCTATAAGAAATAAAGGAATGCATGTGAAATTTTTAAATGCATAGTTAAGAGTCTAAGTGGGAGATTGTTAGTGTATATACTATAAATCATGCATTTAGACATAGTATTCTAACAATTTTCAAGATTAAATATCTAAGTGGAAGATTGTTAGGGTATATACTATTAACTATGCATTTAGATATAGTACATTATAACAATTGTCATGGTTAAAAGTCTAAGTGAGAGATTGTTGGGATGTATACTATTAACCATATGTTAAGAAATAATATTTATTAGAGAATAACTATTTGCTCAATTTTAATAGATCATATATTCGTTTATGATGTTTATTTACTTATATAGTATATGATTTGGTGTGTAGAGTTTTAGCTTATAAACAAAGAATTAAATCATCGGTTCTTATAAGTATAAAGTTTTTTATTCACTATCTAGGATGGAAATTGAACATGCCATCGGGTACGATTGCAGCACAAGATTATATGTAATTTATCTTGATTATGGGTATAGTATAGTTCCAACTTCTTGTGCTAGTACATTTTGTATGTATTGAATAGGACCGAGTAAAGATAGTTGTTTTGGACTGACTGACAAAAACATATTCTCTAAACTATTAAATGTACTTATATTCTTAATCCTGATATAACTATTAGGATCTGTATATATTAATTATTGTTTTGATTTATTAAAAGGTGAGATTCAGAGATAGGTCAATATGCCTGGTAAGTTGAGAAAATTAAATGAAAGGTGTCAAATAAGCCTTGGTTTTGTTTTTGGTGACAGATTGACCAAGAGCTGGTAAATCCTCTTTAAAATGTAATTAAGTAAATATGGAACCAAATTAACATTTCTAAATCTTTCTAATCTTTTATAAAATACAAAAAAAAACTTCATTTTTCAACTTCATTTTTTTTTAAATCTTTTCATCTTCTTCTCCCAGCGTTCTCTCTCTTCTCTCTTGGGATCGTTCTTCTTCTTTTTCCTTAGAAATCCAGAAATCCGACTATCTCTCCTCCATTATCTTCCTCTCCGACTATCTCTATCTTCATTATTTTCCTCCTCATCTCCATTCTTTACTCTCTCCTCTACTTGAACTGAAATCGTGTTCGTCTTAAAATGGTTACAATTTTCAAAGTTTTTTTCTTGGATTAATGAACAATAAAACGTTCTATAGATGTAAAAATTTAATAATGATGTAATGGTGCCTATTGTTGAATGTTTTTGAAAGACAATCAACCAACCCAAAAAAACCTAATTTTGAGGAAATGTATATGTATTGTTAACATTTCGGTGAAAAGACGGTTTTTTATTGCTCTTCTTGTTCTTTTTGTGGTCATTTTGTTGATATGATTTTAGAAATATAGTCTTGTTGAGTTGTCCAACATATATTTCATTTGTTGAAAGATGTATCGTATGTTGCCACATTTTAGTGATATGTTGGTGCATATTCCAACATTCATCACATGTTGTAACATCTCACTTATGCGTTAGGAAAACAAAATGGCCATCTGTGGCAACATAAGATTCATCTCTGGCAACTTAGGATTCATCTATGGAAACATAAGATTCATCTGTGGCAACATAAGACTCATATGTGGCAATAGAAATTTCATGTGTTGCAATAATAGATCGATATGTTGCAACATAATGTTAATTTATGGCAACAGACTATCCATCTGTGGCAACATAATGTTAATTTATGGCAACATACTATCCATCTGTGGCAACATAATGTCAATTTATGGCAAAAGACTATCCATCTGTGGCAACATAATGTTAATATTATTTTATAATGAATTGTAAACTCTCAACCTTTTTTAATTTACCTTGTAGATGAAATGATACAAAAAGCTTTATCCATGACAACACATCAATTCTTTTATTGGTCTTGCATCCTCTTCTAACATCAAATGCTCTTTTTGTCTATGCTAAGAATGTGAACAACAACATGATTATTTTATTAGTCTTGTTAAAAAACTCACAGATATTTTTAATAAAATGTCTCATAATATTAATGTTCAAAGATCCAAGAAGAATTCACAGCCTCTGAATTGTATGAGGTTGAAAAAATCTATTTCCCAAACACTTTCTACAATTAGTGAGAAGAAAGAGAAGGAGAAGAAGGCAAAGAAGGAGAAGGATAAGAAGGAAAAGGAGGAGAAGGAGAAAGAGTCAAAGGAGAAGAAGAAGGAGAAGGAGAAGAAGAAGGAGAAGGAGAAGGAGAAGGAGGAGCAGAAAGAAAAAGCGAAAGCGAAAAAGAAAGAGAAGAAAGTCGAAGTTGCCATTTGTGATGTGAAGCGACAATATCCATTTGAAGGTTTTAACATTGACGTCGAGGGTCCAACAGAACTAATTTCATCCTTCTCGCAATGGATAAACGAAGGTCTTTACAAGCATCATGCAAAAAAGTAAGGTCGTTCAACTATTATTAGTATTTCTTCTTATTGTCTACTAAATAATTATTTAATTACACAATTGCAGAAGAGACAAGGACGATCACTACTTATCCAATTGCTCAAAACTTAATTTTGACCAACTTTATTTTGTAGTTGCATTTCCAAAGAATAAGAACTGTTTCTACGTAATGTCTCAACCCAATTAGTGTTGGACTGATGAGGTAAATCCATACCCACTTTTATGTTTTGGTTAATACATGAATATGTACAAATAAATTTATACAGAGATACACTTGTTTGATGTATCTTTGCAGTATGTGGATGTCATTTTTTTCTTGCGTAAGAAGTCGAAGCAACAAAGTCATTCTAACTATCGATATACCACCACTAGTTGTTTTTTCAAAACATACATTGACAATGCTAGTACTGTTTTTGAATATGATGATAAAATCGTTGGCACTATGAAAGGGTTTGATATACCTTGTGGACTGCCTTGACACTTGAAAGATGATGTTTATGTCCCTGTAAACAGTAATGGGGAATTCCATTGGGTCTTGGCAGTCGTTTCATTGAAGGAACATTGCATAAAAATATATGATTAAATGTCCTCAATTAGGTCTAACAGAAAATTGTCCTCCGAGATTCAAAAGTTGTCTACAACGTTGTCAAAGTACCTTGAGTTAAGCGGATTTTTTGAGCAAAAAGAGCGAACCAACTGGTCAATTCTTGAATGTCACCAAGGAAAGAACAAATCTCGCTCATTCGAAGTCAAACACGTTACCGATATTGCCCAACAAGAAAGTAGTAGTATGTAAGTATCACATTATTTTTTTGTCTTACGACTATTGAAATGTGATGTTATTATATTTTCTAATTGATGATATACCATGCAGAGATTGTGGACTTTTTGTTGTTGCATACACTGAGTTTTTGAGTGATGGACTAGAAGTACATCTTGTGGAGTTAGTGCTGAAACCCTTCGCATGAGATATGCTTCACTCCTATGGAATTATGGGATTTTAAAGGCTCGGAATGGATATGTTGGTGACAATGAAGACCCACAGAGGCCTAGACCTAAAAAGGAAAAACACCACATAATTGTCTGCATGTTTACCAACAGAAAGGGGTCGTGTAACAACATATATAACTTCTGCTGTAAAAAACACCACATAATTGTCTGCATGTGTACCAACAGAAAGGAGTCATGTGGCAACATATATAACTTCTGTTGTAAAAAACACCACATAATTGTCTACATGTGTACCAACACAAAGGGGTCATGTGGCAACATATATAAATTTTATTGTAAAAAACACCACATAATTGTTTGCATGTGTACCAACAGAAAGGGGTCATGTGGCAACATATATAACTTCTGTTAGTAAAAAACACCACATAATTGTCTGCATGTGTACCAACATAAAGGGGTCATGTGGCGACATATTTCACAGAAAAGAGACACGTGACAACATTATACTATATATAAAACATATGTTCCTCAACACAAAGTATATATGTGACAACATATGTCACACTTTGAATTGTCAAAATTAAAAAAAAATTAAAACAACTTTAGTACAATCATCCCTTGATTTTCCCTCTCTCCTCTCTTCTATAAAAGTTGTTTCATATTCCAAATTTTTTATTACTAATTCTATTTTCTTTTCTCTTGTTTCCTTTTTTCTCCTCCTCTCGTTCCATTATTCCTTCCTTTACAGATCATTGTTCAAAAACATCAGTGGTAATCTGTTGCGGTCCTCTTCTACAGCAACGCGTTGCTGTCCACATCATTTCTAGTTTATCGTTGAATCCTCTCAGGTAATATATTATTACGGTTTAAAATGCATGCTTCTTCTATGCTTACTTGTTTACCCTGTTTTGAGTGGTTTTGTTACTTTTTTGGTTGTGTAGTTATTCTTTGTTGAAATATTTTCTAATTTGAAAAAAACTTCATTGTAGTCTGTTGGATAGGGTTTATGGAGGGTTTTGTGGTTTGTTTGTTGGTTCATGTGTGACATTCAATAGTATTTGTTATTTGTATTGTTGTGTATTGTGTTGTGTCTTTCAAAAAGCTTCATTTTTAGTTCATGTGTGGTATTCAATTTTTTTTTGTGGTTGTAGATACAAGGGGTACAAATATAATGGCTCCCGTCAAAAGAAAACTTGATACATCTGACATAACAAATGTAACACTCCAGAAATGCCATGACTTAGACTAGAGCTTAATCTATTGAATAATGTTTAAAATGATGTTTCCAGACCTATAGTAATGTAATAAGTTCATTAAGAAAAGGTTAGAGACAAAATCACAAAGAAAGACCTTGACGTCCAGGAACTAGCTAATTTGAACTAGTTGACGTCCCTATGTTTGGTGAAGGTTTTGAAATGTCAAATGAAGTCTAAAATTATTAAAAAGACTTATGATGGGTATTATGTAGTACAAAGGGTCCAAACGTCCGGTAACAGCACCCCAAGGACCACCCAAAGGGTCCTTGGGAAGGACCCAAACTTGGGCGAGCCTGCAGATTGAAGGGGATGCTGCGTGACATGCAGTCCACACGCAGTGTTCTGCCTCAAGATTTGAGAGGAAGCCTAGAGACTCGAGGCTGAAACGAGGCTCACTACCTTGACCCAAAATTTCAGAAAAATAATGGGAATTAGCCCCGCCACGCGTAGCCACTTCCCAGATTCGTTAAAGTCATATTTTTGGTAATTTAAGTTCATAAAAAGACCCATTTAAGTGAAGGGTCTTTTGGTATTATATAGGACGACTATATATGGATTATAGGTCAGTTTTAGACCAATTTTTACACACTAAATCAGATTCAAACGAATTTCTCTCATCTCTCTCAAGAACGCTCTCTTTTCCAAACTCCATTGACGAACAAGAAAAGCTTAAGGAAGAAGACGAAGACTTCAAGATTTCCATTCAATTTTCATGGAATATTCGTCAATAAGGTATGGGTGTTTCACTCTTGGTATCCCTTTCCCCGAGAGGTCCTTTCCAAGAAGGTTTTCAAGTATTCAAACGTCTAGTTTTACTCTACAAAACGGGTTTTGTTCCTAACTCTTGATTTTTCACTATCGATGAAAAATAATGGTTTTGTACGGTTGATTAAGTATATATTGTCGAATGTTTGGCTTGTAAATGGTAGATTTTCGTGTGAAACATGTCCTTATAAGATTATGGTTTCAAATGGGTTGTACCTACTACTTGATTACATGTAAACGTTGGGATTGGAACTAAGACTTGAATGAACTCTTTAATGACCCTTTCCCTTAACCTACGTTATGAATTGATCTTGTATATGACTTGAAGAGTTGGTATTGAGTATGTCATTAAGTATTTCACTATGTTGTTGTTATGATTGTTTTAAGTTGAACGTAAGTTCTTGAATAAGGTACTTGGAAGTAAGAGGTAAGTCTTCTAAAGTCTTGATTACTCTATGATATTTATGTTTGCCTACAAATGATGTTACAATGCTAATTAAGTATGTATGATGATGTTATGCATATATGTTGGGCTATGAATAGGTTAATTTGTGAGATCATGATAATAATACGATAACGCAATTTTATGATATTCTCTTGTATGATTTACACAAGATGATTATGATATGTTAATCTCACGAACGAAGGGTTACGATGAAAGGAAATTCTCATCTAAACCTAAAGAACTCATGATCATGTTTATACAAGGAGTAAATCTCCTTGACTTATGATAATAATTATGAATTAATGATGATTTAAAGATTATTCAAAATCGGACTTAAGCTTAGAACCAATGGACTAGATATGAGAGGTGTCCCTTCCCTAGTTGAAAGGTAGGTTCACAATGACTCTAATGAGATAGAGGTTGCCATGTAATGTGGAATTATGAGTCTCTAATACATCTCCTAGTTCTTGAACTATGTTGCCACCATAGGATACTAGCTAGTCCACCTAGAAAGCTATGTCATGTTTGGTTCTACTTTGGCCAGTAGACCACCTTATTTCAGTGTAGGGTTTTATGACATCGGATTTCATGTTTAGCTCACATGATCTAATGTCGGTTAAGGCGAACATTCCCTCATGTAAAATGAAAGACAAGTAAATGGACGTTGACTAGGGTGACTTGAAGAGTCTACTTAGTATAAGTAGGGGTATGAGACTCTACCTAGACATTAAACAAGTTGACTCTAAGGGAAGTCCTAGGAGATTGTTCTTATGTGAGATGATTACATGAAAGGTATGATGCTTATGATACATGTTGTTACTCTTATATGAAATTGGTTGCGTTAATGAACATGTTATTGGTCTATATTGCTTTATGAGGTGATGACTACTTATGTTACAAGTTATATGAAACAAAGCTTTACTTATGGTCTCCTATCTTATCTACTTGTTTGTGTGGGGTCATGGGGCTTCACATGACCATTGCACTTATAGGTTGGAGATGGGATCATAGGTAAGTGTTTTGTATGTTATTTTTATATGATCTATTGAATATTAAATGTTCACATGACTCTATGAAAATATGTTTTTGATTATGATCATGCTTTTTGTTGATGGAATCCATAACTTGTATATGTTCTATGGTATGTGCATTGAAGATTTTCAAATGACTTAGCATGCTTTCTAAGAAATGATCCTATTTCATGCATGTCCTTAAATGTTATGTGCATATACCCATACTTAGTACATGTGGCGTACTAACCCCATTATTTTATATTACTACAAATGTAGGGTTCGGCCATTGAAGATTAAGGAGGTCGATTGAAGATGCTTGGAACTCTTTCTCCAAGTGTAAGTTGGTCCTCATGTTCGGGGATGCTATCTTTTCGTACTCTAGCTTATAAAGACTTTTGTAGTTATTATGAATACTTTTGATTCTGTTCACGTTCTTTGGATTCTTTAGTATTAAGGCCTATATGTCTTATTGACTTTTATTGGCTAAGTCCAGATTTGTACTCTTTAGAAGGTTTTTATATGAGACATCTTTTAGAATATCGCTATGTATGTTTTCATAATTGTTATGTATGAAGTCTAAGTATGCATCATATATTATTAAAAGTTATTAATTTTTCCACAATTTTAACTGATGACATGTTACGACGAATGCTAAGGGCTTGTCTGAGTCCCCTAAGAGGCCGCAGCCGCCGGTCGCATCTGTGGTATGATCTTCGGGTGTGATAAACTTGGTATCAGAGCATGCGGTTAAATATCCTTAGTATAAATTTCTCACTAAATCACATTACCTACTGTCTTGTTCATGGTTGTGAAGCGCGCCACAATTGTGGATTAGAGGATATGTGATGATTAGGAAAATTCTCTTTTCTTGATAATTCTATGTTGTGCCTCTAGAATTTTGACACCATGTGTCTTTTAGCATCTGATCCCTTCTTGTGGTTATAGGCGATGAACACAAAAAGGACAGCCGCAATAAGAGTAGGAGAAGATATTGCGAATGCGAGAGCTACTCCCCAAGGCAATCAAGTTCCTCCTCAAGTGCAAGCTGTTGCAAATGATCAAGTTCCGGAAAATCCTCCGGCCATGACGGATGGTGAGGTGAGGGCATACCTGTTCCAAATGGCCCAAGCCATCACTACCCAAGCCCAGGACATTACGACACAAACTAACAGGGAGGTTGCTCCTCGAGAGAACCCACATGCTAGGTACTATGGCTAGCAGATTTCACGGGGATGAATCCTCTTATGTTCTTTGGATCAAAAGTTGATGAAGACAGCCAAGATTTTCTTGATGAGGTCTATAAGATCTTGTTTGCTATGGGGGTGAATACTAATAAGAAGGCTGAGCTTGCTGCCTATCAACTCAAGGACGTGGCTCAGACATGGTACAATTAGTGGAAGGATGGTAGGGCTTTAGAAGGTGGTCCCGTGAATTGGGAGATCTTCAAAAAGGCTTTTCTTGTTAGATTCTTTCCAAGGGAGCAAAGAGAAGCTAAGGTAGAGGAGTTCATCAACCTTCGTCAAAGGAGGTATGAGTGTTAAGGAATACTCCTTAAAGTTCATTAAGCTTTCCAAATATGCTTCCCCATTGGTTTCTAATGATAGGGATGAAATGATCCGTCATGTAACGGTCGTGTCCGAAGAGCTTGAAGAAAAATGTCTTGCAATCATGCTTCATGACAACATGGATATTTCTAGATTGATGGTTGATGCACAACAAGTATAGGAGAGTCGTCTAAGGAAGAGGAACAGAGAAGCTAAGAAAGCAAGGTCTTTTGAAAGTAGTTCTTCTAAGAGTAGGCTTAATGTTCAAGACAAGCCTAAGTTCAAGAAGAGGTTTTCAAACCAAATCCCTTCAAATTTCTCTAAGAATCCAATGATAGAGGTTCTAATCCTAAACCTAAAAGGGGGAGAAATGTTGATCCACCAAGAGAAAGAACAACTTGTGGTAAGTGTGGTAAGAAACATGTGGGTGAATGCCCTGTTGGAACTAATAGTTGCTATGGTTGTGGAAAAGGTGGTCATATGGTGAAAGATTGTCCTAATGTGAGAATTCAAGGAAAGGGTAATAGCCAAGCTTAATCAAGCGTTCCTAGTATTGAAGCTCCAAAAAGGAACCATTTCTATGCAATCAAGGCTAGGGGTGAACAAAAAAGCTTTCCCGACGTTGTGACGAGTATGTTACAAGTTTTTTCTGTTAATGTTTATGCTTTGCTTGATCCAGGTGCTACCCTTTCTTTTATTACACCTTTGGTAGCTAGGAAGTTTGATGTACTTCCCGATGTTTTTATTGAACCCTTGTCGGTTTGTACCCCAGTGGGTGACTATGTGGTTGAAAAAAGAGCCTATAGGAAATGTCTTATAATATTGCCAATAAAGTCACTCTTATTGATTTGGTAGCACTTGACATGTTTGACTTTGATATCATATTGGGTATGGATTTGCTTCATGCATGCTTTGCTTCCATAGATTGTATAACAAGGGTAGTGTAGTTTCAATTTACAAATGAACCCATTCTAGAGTGGAAGGGGGGAAATTCTATACCAAGGGGTCAAATCATTTCTTGCTTGAAGTCTTGTAAGATGATAGCCAAGGGTCGTTTATATCATATGGTGAGGGTTAAAGTTCTAGAATGTGAAACTTCTTCTATTGAGTCAGTGCCTGTAGTGAGGGAATTCCCAAAGGTTTTTCCTAATGACCTTCCAGGAGTTCCTTCCGAACGGGAAATTGACTTTGACATTGACTTATTATCGGATACGAATCCCATTTTAATTCATCCATATCGGATGGCTCCGGCTGAATTGAAAGAGTTGAAGCTCCAACTCAAAGATTTACTAGACAATGATTTTATTCAGCCTAGTATTTCTCCATGGGGTGTTCCGGTCTTGTTTGTTGGGAAGAAGGATGGGTCTCTTAGGATGTTCATTCACTATAACCAACTCTATAAGGTCACCATAAGAACAAGTATCCTCTCCCTCGGATTGATGATTTATTTGATCAACTCCAAGGTGCTAGTTACTTTTCCAAGATTGAATTAAGGTCGGGATATCACCAACTTAGGGTGAGAGATGAAAATGTTCCCAAAATAGCCTTCCGAACTAGATATGGTCACTGTGAATTTCTAGTTGTGTCTTTTGGGATAACAAATGCCACGGCAGCGTTTATGGACCTAATGAATAGAGTTTTCCAAGATTACCTTAACTTATTTGTGATTGAGTTCATTGATGATATTTTGATACACTCAAAGAATGAAAATGAGCATGAGAATCACTTGAGGTCGGCCTTGCAAGTCCTCAAAGAACACCAACTTTATCCAAAATTTAGTAAGTGTTAATTTTGGTTGACATTAGTTGCTTTTGTTGGCCAATTTATCTTTGGTGAGGGTGTAGAGGTTGATCTGATGAACACGGATGCGGTCAGAAATTGGCCTAGACCTTTGACTCCCACAGACATAAGAAGTTTCTTGGGTCTAACCGGGTATTATAGAAGGTTTGTTGATGGATTTTTGTCCATTGGTTCTCCTTTGACAGCTTTGACCCAAAATAAGGTGAAGTTTGAGTGGTCGGAAGCTTGTGAGAAAGGTTTTCAAGAGTTGAAATATAAGCTTACCTCGCTCTGGTGTTGACCTTACCGGAGGGTAATGAAGGTTTTGTAGTGTATTGTCATGCTTCCCGAGTGGGCATGGGATGTGTCCTCATGCAATATGGAAAGGTGATTTTTTATGTTTTTAGGCAACTCAAAATTTATGAGAAGAATTATCCAACTCATGATCTTGAGTTAGCTGCTGTAGTTTTTGCCTTGAAAATATGGAGACATTGCTTGTATGGTGTGCATGTTGATGTGTTTATTGACCATAAAAGTCTTCAATATGTGTTTACACAAAAGGAGTTAAATCTCTGACATAGAAGATGGTTAGAATTGTTCAAGTATAACGACATTAGTGTCCTTTACCATGTGGTTGCGGATGCTTTGAGTCGTATGACTATGGGTAGTGTGTCTCATGTGGAAGAAAAAAAGAAAGAACTTGTGAAAGATGTTCATAGGTTAGCTCAATTAGGTGTGCGGTTAGAAGATTCTCCAAATGGTGGCTTCATTGTCCATCATAACTCTGACTCATCATTAGTGGTGGAGGTGAATCTAAGCAGCATCTTTATCCACTATTGATGGAGTTGAAAGAATCGGTACTTAGTAAGGTCAATGAGTCATTCTCCCAAGGGGGGGGGTTCTTAGGTACCAAGGGAGATTATGTGTGACGGATGTTGAGGATTTGAGAAATCGAATAGCCCATGCTTCTCGCTATTCTATACATCCGGGTGCCACTAAAATGTATCATGATCTTAGGGAAGTCAATTGGTGGGATGGTTTAAAAAGGGACATAGCAGAGTTTGTTGCTAAGTGTCCGAATTGCCAACAGGTTAAAGCTGATCATCTAAAACAGGGTGGTTTAACCCAAATCATGGATGTTCCTACTTGGAAGTGGGAGGCCATCAATGTGGACTTTGTTGCTGGGTTGCCTCAAACCCATAGGCAAAATGATTCAATATGGGTTATTGTGGATAGGTTGGCCAAATATGCCCACTTATTCCCATTAAGTCTACTTATACAGCCGAAGACTATGCAGGAATTTACATTAATGAGATTGTGAGCCTTCATGGGATTCCCTTGTCCATCATTTCGGATAGAGGTGCCCAATTCACTTCTCCTTTTTTGAAATCTTTCCAAAAGGGTTTAGGTACTCAAGTGAAGCTTAGCACTAGTTTTCATCCTCAGACAGATGGTCAAGCAGAACATACCATTCAGACCCTTGAAGATATGTTAAGATCATATGTCATTAATTTCAAGGGAAATTGGGATGATCACTTAACTTTGATTCAGTTCTCCTACAACAATAGTTACCATTCAAGCATCTCCCTGGCACCTTTTGAAGCTCTTTATGGTAGAATATGTAGGTCTCTGGTTGGATGGTTTGAGGTTGGAGAGTCCTCACTCCTTGTTCCCGAGATTATATATGAGGCTATAGAGAAAGTTTGAATCATAAGAGATAGATTGAAGACAACTTATAGTCGGCAAAAGTCTTATGTCGACAATAGGAGAAGAGATCTTGAATTTGAAATAGGTGATCATGTCTATTTGAAGATTTCACCTATGAAAGGGGTGATGGGATTCGGTAGAAAGGGGAAGTTGAGTCCCCGGTATGTTGGTCCTTATGAGGTTTTACAACGAACTGGAAAGGTTGCCTATGAGTTGAAACTACCTAGTGAACTAGCTTCAGTTCATCCGGTGTTTCATGTTTCCATGCTTAATAAATGCATAGGCGACCCGGTGTCCATTCTGCCTATGGAAGGATTAGAGGTGGATGAGAACCTCTCCTATGAAGAGGTTCCTGTTTAGATCCTAAATCGCCAAGTCAAGAAGTTTAGTAACAAGGAGGTTGCCTCTGTAAAAGTTCTATGGAGGAACCATCTTGTTGAGGGTGCAACATGGGAGGGCAAAGCCGACATGAAGTCCCGCTACCCTCATCTTTTTACTCCTTGAGGATAGACATTCCTTTTAGTAAAGAAAGTAATGAATAATATAAAATTGACTTGTTTCTAAATAGGTGCATGTCTTGGTAAAAGTTACACCAACTAGAGTATTAAGAAAATGCTTTCATATTCTATTCTTGCACTTATATGAAATATGTATGCATGTGTCTTCTTGATATTTTGTTGTTTTATTGTTATCTTGATAAGAATGATAACACGGTAACTCTTTGATTTATTTTGATCTTATGATAATGTTGGGAAGGAAGTTCCTCACTCTGCGTTATGAATATGGAGCTCTTATATGTTGTGCATCATGAATTGAGTGTTATGTGTAATTTTGTGATATGTGTTGAAAGGATTTGTGAAGTACTCCTATGAGTTGTGACTCATTATGATTTTATGTTATTGTTGGTTGGGCTACTAGTATTGAGTCTATCCTTACCCTTCAAAAAGATTTTAGTGTCATTCGGGGACGAATATTCCTAAGGGCGGGATAATGTAACACTCGGGAAATGTCATGACTTAGACTAGATCTTAATCTATTTAATAATGTTTAAAATGATGTTTCCAAACATATATTAATGTAATAAGTTCACTTAGAAAATGTTAGAGACAAAACGACAAAGAAAGACATTGACGTCCGGAAACTAGCTAATTTGAACTAGTTGACGTCCCTAGGTTTGGTGAAGGTTTTGAACTGTCAAATGAAGTCTTAAATTGGTAAAAAGACTTTGGATGGGTAGTATATAGTACAAAGGGTCCAAACGTCCGGTAACGTCACCTCAAGTACCACCCAAAAGGTCCTTGGGAAGGACCCAAACTTGGGAGAGCAGGCTGCCAAAGCAGCCTACAAGCAGGCAGATTGAAGGGGCAGATGCGCGACGTGCAGTGTTCTGCCTCAAGATTTGAGAGGCAGCCTCGCGATGTGAGGCTGACACAAGGCTCACTACCTCGACCCAAAATTTCAGAAAAATAATGGGAATTGTCCTGACGACGCGCAGCCACTTCCCAGATTCATTAAAGTCGTATTTTTGATAATTTAACTTCATAAAAAGACTCATTTAAGTGAAGGGTCTTTTGGGTATTTTATAGGACGTCTATATATGGATTATAGGTCAGTTTTAGACACTTTTTACACACTAAGTCAGATTCAAACGAATTTCACTCATCTCTCTCAAGAACGCTCTCTTTTCCAAACTCGATTGAAGAACAAGAAAAGCTTAAGGAAGAAGACGAAGACTTCAAGATTTCCATTCAATTTTTGTGGAATATTCGTCAATAAGGTATGGGTTTTTTACTCTTGGGATTCATTTCCCCAAGAGGTCCTTTCAAAGATGGTTTTCAAGAATTCAAACTTCTAGGGTTTTTACTCTACAAAATGGGTTTTCTTCCTAAATCTAGATTTATGACTATCGATGAAAAATAATGGTTTTCTATGGTTGATTAAGTACATATTGTCGAATGTTTGTCTGGTAAATGTTAGATTTTCGTGTGAAACATTTCCTTATCAGATTGATGGTTTCAAATGGGTTGTACCTACTACTTGATTACATGTAAACATTGGGATTGGAACTAGAACTTGAATGAACTCTTCAATGACCCTTTCCCTTATCCATATCAGATTGATAATTTCAAATGGGTTGTACCTATTACTTGATTACATATAAGCATTGGAATTGGAACTAAGACTTGAATGAACTCTTTAATAACCCTTTCCCTTATCCTACATTATTAATTGATCTTGTATATGACTTGAAGAGTTGGTATTGAGTATGCTATTGAGTATTTCACTATGTTGTTGTTATGATTGTTGTAAGTTGAACGTTAGTTCTTGAATAAGGTACTTGAAAGTAAGTGGTAAGTCTTCTAAAGTCTTAATTACTCTATGATGTTTATGTTAGCCTACAAATGATGTTACAATGCTAATGAAGTATGTATGATGATGTTATGCATATATGTTGGACTATGAATATGTTAATATTTGAGATCGTGATAATAATACGATAATGCAAGTTTATGATATTCTGTTGTATGCTTTACACAAAATGATTATGATATGTTAATCTCACAAACAAAGGGAGACGATGAAAGGAAATTCTCATCTAAACCTAAAGAACTCATGATCATGTTTATACAAGGAGTAAATCTCCTATGACTTATGATAAGAATTATGAATAAATGATGATTTAAAGATTATTCAAAAACGGACTTAAGCTTAGCACCAATGGACTAGATATGAGAGCTGTCCCTTCCCTAGTTGGAAAATAGGTTCACAATGACTCTCATGAGATAGAGGCTGCCATGTAATATGGAACTATGGGTCTCTAATATATCTCCTAGTTCTTGAACTATGTTGTCACAAGAGGATACTAGCTAGTGGATCAACCTAGAAATGTATGTCATGTTTGGTTCTACTTTGGCAGGTAGACCACTTTCTTTCGGTGTGGGGTTTTATGACACCGTATTCCATGTTTAGCTCACATGATCTAATGTCAGTTATGGAAAACGTTTCCTCATGTAAAATGAAGGACAAGTAAATGGACGTTGACTAGGGTGACTTTAAGAGGCTAATTAGTATAGGTAGGGGTATGAGACTCTACCTAGACATTGCACACGTTGACACTACGGAAAGTACTAGGATATGTTTCTTATCTGATATGATAAAATGAAAGGTATGATGCTTATGATACATGTTGTTACTCTTATATGAAACTGGTTACATTAATGAACATGTCATTGGTCTAAATTGCTTTATGAGGTGATGCCTACTTATGTTACAGTTTATATGAAGCAAAGCTTTACTTATGGTCTCCTATCTTATCTACTTGGTTGTGTGGGGTTATGGGGCTTCACATGACCATTGCACTTATAGGTTGGAGATGGGATCATGGGTAAGTGTTTGTATGTTATGTTTATATGATCTATTGAATATGAAATGTTCACATGACTCTATGAAAATATGTCTTTGATTATGATCATGCTTTATGTTGATGGAATCCTTAACTTGTATATGTTCTATGGTATGTGCATTGAAGATTTTCAAATGACTTAGCATGTTTTCTAAGAAATGATCCTTTTTCATGCATGTCCTTAAATCTTATATGAATATACACATACTTAGTACATGTGGCGTAGTAACCCCATTACTTGATATTACTACAAATGTAGGGTCTGGCCATTGAAGATTAAGAAGGTCGATTGAAGAAGCTTGAAACTCTTTCTCCAAGTGTTTGTAAGTCCTCATGTTCGGGGATGCTATCTTTCCGTACTCTAGCTTATGAAGACTTTAATAGTTATTATGAATAATTTTGATTTAGTTCACGTACTTGTATTCTTTTGTATTAATGCCTATCTGACATAATGACTTTTATTGGCTAAGTCTAGATTTGTACTCTTTAGATGGTTTTTATATGAGACAGCTTTTAGAATATTGTTGTGTACGTTTTCATGATTTTTAGGTATGAAGTCTAAGTATATTTCACATAGTATTAAAAGTTTATAATTTTTCCGCAATTTTAAGTGATGACATGTTATGACGAAGGTTAAGGGCTTGTCTGAGTCCTATGAAAGGATGACGATGCCGGTCGCATCTATTTTAATGTGGTTTCACGGTACTTTGAATGCCTTTTCCTTAAGATTGGTGTGTGTCTAGAGCCTTTTTGTAGTAGTTTTAACATGTTTTTATCTTTGTTTTGCAGGAAAGCTGTCCAAAACCAAATCGCAGAAGGCAAATGATATTTAGTGTAGAGGTGACCCACGAAGGCCATCGACGGTCCTTCGTTCCATCGATGGACCGTAGATGGTGACCGTCGACTAGAGGTTCAGGCATCTGGAGAAACTCGAGAAAATCTGACCAAGTGTGGGGCTACGGAAGGATTGACGGACCATCCTATTGGATCGTCGATAAGTTCAGAGATAGTTCCAGTACCCGAAGTTGAAGAAAGTTTAAGTATGGAATGACAGAAGGCATCGACGGACGTAGACGCATCGACAGACCATGTTGTTGGTCCGTTGATTGAATCAGAGAAGATGCCAGTTGAAGGATGAAAAAGATGCTAAGTCTGGACTTACGGAGGCAATAGTCGGTCCGTCGCTTCATCGATGGCCCATCTGTGGGGGTCGTCGTTTGAAGCCGTTTTTGGATAATTTTCCTTATTTGAATTCCTTTTAATTTAGAACAATATTTGTTATAAATAGGGTATAAAACCTCATTTTTAAGGTTGGATTCTATTACTACTATTCTTAGTTTATTTCTGGAGATTGGGTTTTTGCAACTTTGGCATTAATTCAAATTTCTGGATTTGGTTTTCAAGTGATTTCTTGTTGTTTCAAGTTGAATTTCTGAATTTTCTTCAAAATTGTCAAAGTAAGTGCGTGATTTATTGCTTATCAACTATGAATTATGTTCTTCTATGCATGGGTAACTAAATCCACAACTGGGGTTGTAGGAACCATGGGTGATTAACAAAGTAAACCTACCTTAATAACAATAATAGGTTATTGCATGCATTGATAATTCTTTCGTTTAGAAGTCTTTTTAACGCGTGCACACGTTAGAACTCGCCTTATAGCTACTTGCTGATTCAAGGAGATAGTTAATAGGAAAAGAATTATCAACATAGATTTAGTGGGATACTATCTAATAGGCTTGTCTCGATTGGTGCGAAGTAATAACTAAGCCATACATCAAATATGATGCTTAATATGAAGTAAATGTAAGGTTTAGTATCTTAGACACAAGTAGCCGGACCAAGGTACGGGGTGAAATTCTCTAAATGCCAGACCAAGGATCTAGAGATACCTAACTTATCACTTTGCATGCAAAACACTAGGGAAGAATTGTTATAGCTAGGAATATGGCGTTATGAACCTATGGGGAACACTTACACCCTAGTTTCTCTCACAACTTGATAAACACTAAATATTTGCTCCTGTTACTTGTTTTACTTAGAGATATTAAAAGACTTGTGTTTCACAAAACCCACCCTTTTAATTACCTATTTTCAGAAAGGACTTGACTAAATAGAAGTAATCGTACATTGAAGTTAAGTCTAAACCATTTTCCTCGTGGGATCGACCCCAACCTAATAGTTGGGTTCTTTACTTGATTCGACCGCTTATACTTTTTTAGGGAGGTGTAATGTGAGCGTATCAAATTTTGGCGCCACTGCCGGGGGAAAGTGGCTTTTAGATTAATTTTAATAATATTACCGAATTTTAGCCCCAACAATTTCTTGGTTTTACTTTTTCTTTTGTTTTTGTTTCTCTGAGATCTAGCTCTATTGTATGCCAAGTACACGGAGCCGAGGAGAACCAATACTTCCATTCGATCCTAAACTTAACCAGACACTCCAAAGAATGAATAATCAGCAGAACCCAGCTAATCTAGGTGATGGGATCAATCGTCAGCCTCCACCACCGATTGATGCTCACAATTAAGTGGTTGTGGAAAATCCAGTTGATGATGCTTTGAGGATGCAACCTCCCATCCCACGCCCTCAAGAGTTCTATAGAGGCAACATCAATATCACTGATTCTGATGGTTCTCTTGTCCTACCTCCTCTACCGCAAGGTCACACGTTCGTGGTAACTAGTTGTTTGATACAGATGCTCACCTCAAGGGCTTTGTTTTCAGGGCTACCATCTGAGGATCCCCATGCTCACATAGCCAAACTGAGGTCAGTGTACAAGATTTGTGTAGGAAGGCCAGACTTAGACATGAACATTATCGGGTTGAGAGTGTTCCCTCTATCACTAACGGGAGAGGCCGCAATATGGTTTACTGATTTGCCCTATAATTCTATCAATACTTGGGATCAGTTGAGGGATGTGTTCCTAGCACGTTACTACCAGGTGTCCAAAAAGCTAACCCACAAAGATAGAGTGAACAACTTCGTGGCATTCCCTGGGGAGTCGGTAAGTAGCTCTTGGGACATGTTTACTGCTTTCGTGAGAGAGGTCCCAAACCACCGCATTGATGATGAGTCGTTGAAAGAGTACTTCTATCGGGGACAAGATGATAATAATAAAATAGTACTTGATACTATTGTGGGTGGTTCTTATGGTGAGTGCACATATGCAGAGATTGCAGAGAAGTTGGAGAAAATCTCTCGCAACAATAAGGCTTGGAGTATTAGAAATTCGTACACTGGAGAAACACCTTTGCAGTGCAGGCTACACACAATCAGCCGCAGATGAGATTCGTGAAGAGATGGCTCAAATGAGAACTGAGCTTGGGATGGTATTGAAATATCTCACTGGAGGTGCAGAGAAGATTGTAATGTTCCAGAAAAATGAATATGTGTAGTGAAGAGCCCAGTAAGTACGTTAGAATGCGTATTGGGGTACATAGGCATCCCAATGTCTAATATTGAGAAATATTGGGCATATAATAGAATATTGGCTAAGGGGTGTTAGCCAATTTGTATGTATACTCAAATAAATAAATGGTAATATTGATCCTCAACTCAATTCATTAAGTAATAGGCATCCCATTGCCCAATATTGAGAAATATTGGGCATATCATAGAATATTGGCTAAGGGGTGTTAGCCAATTTCTATGTATACGCAAGTAGTTAAAATAACTATATTCTTCATATATGGCCTAATATACATTCTCATCAAGAAATAGGCGTCGTATAGAAAATTGGCTAAAAGGTGTTAGCCAATTTCTATATATGTATCCTCAATTATTTAAGATATAACCCAAGCTTATTAGAAATTGTACCTGCAATGAAGACCCTAAGCTAAGAAAAATATTCCTTAACCATATATACCAACTGGCACATTAGGTACTAGGCATCCAAGTGTCAAGCCTAGTACCATAGTACATAACCATTTAAAATGATCATGTAAATTAAGCAGTGCCCAAGGACATAGTGAGGATCCTTGGGACAATAAGTAAACATTCCCAATGGAACCATAAATAATAGTTAGTTAGCAAAGTACAAGAAACCCATGTGAAAGCCCATGTGCAAGCACATTGGGAGATACGGCCAAGAGGGACCACCCTAACCGAATTTGGTTAGGGTAGTTAGGGGGGAAAACGTGCACAAGGGACCACTCCATGTGGGGCCTAACTTCCTAACTAATTCTAGACTCTAACCTACTGCCCTGAATAGCTAAATAACCTAGGACCAAACGAAATAAACTAATTAGTGCACCCGACAACCTAGGACTAAACCGGGTTGACACTAACCTAGTACTAGTTGAAGAGATAACCTAGTAGATAACCTACGATGGTCCAAAAGGTTAGTTATGGTCCTAACAACTTAGTGTTACTTTAGTAATTCACCTAGGTTACCTAATTAATTAATTTAGCAACTTAATTAATTAATTTAAAAGGTCTAAAACCGAAACTACAAAGGAAATTTCCAAATTTCAGTTAAGACAAGAAAGGGACAACCTAGTACCTAACCTAGGATGGTCCAAAAAGTTAGTTAAGGTCCTAACAACCTACGGATACTTTATTAATTACCCTAGACTACTTAATTAATTAATTTAGTAGCTTAATTAATTAATTTAAAGGGGCAAAACCGAAATCACAAAGCAATTTCCAGATTTCGATTAAAACAAGAAAAAGACAACATAGTACCTAACCTAGGATGGTTCAAAGGATTGGTTATGGTCCTAACGACTTAAGGGTACTTTAGTAATTACCTTAGGTCACCTAACTAATTAAATTAGAAATTTAATTAATTAGTTTAAATGATCAAAACAAAATTCTTACACTAACCTAGTACAACTCAAGAAACAACCTAGTACTTAACCTAGGATGGTCCAAAAGGGTTAATTTTGGTTCCAATGACTTAGGGGTACTTTAGTACTTACCCTAGGTCCCTAAATTAATTAAATTCAGGATTTAATTAATTAATATAAAGTCAAAATATGACCAAAACCATAGTTAACACCAATTTCCAGATTTGACTAAGTGTTACATTCTCCTATGTTTAGTCAACTTACGAGGGGCGTTTTGGTAATTGGTTAACTAGTTTATTAAATTAACTTATTAAACCTAAGTTGTATAATTCAATATCAGTTCTTAAATCTAAAAATCACGTTCAAACTCATAGAAAAAAAAGGACGCAAAAACAGTAAGCAATGAACGCAAGAAAAAGGCAAAAAATTTATCGATTTCTCTAGGGCGATTTTAAGGTTTCTTCAAGGTTTTGTTCAAGGTGGTCTTCGTAGATTAATTCTACATAAGGTATGGGTTTATCTCCTGGAATTATTTCTCCAAGAGTATTTTCCTTCGAACTGAAAACTAGGGTTGTTCGCGTCGTTCTCGTCGAACTTCCCTTCCATAGTATCTTTTTATATTTCAATGTTGAATAGGTTAGAGATCATGTTGTTGGTATGTGGTGCTGGCTTTTCTTAACATGTATTGTTCTTGAATGATGAGTATCTAATGAACTTATGAACTTGTAATTGCGTAAAGTTAATCTTATCATGATAATTAAGGATTGCTAATATGCTAAATTATGTCCGTGATGTGTTAAGTGAATTATGTGTCTTTGGCTGAATGTTGACTTGCTGTTGTTGTGATGTTATGAAGATGCTAAAGCCATCAAATGTTAATATGATGTTGTCCAATATGTTCTTAAAACGTTACACTAAAAGCCATAAACTAAGAATTGGCACAAAGACATCTATGAAATCATATCTTGAATAAATTGGCTATCTGGTTCCAATAAAGTTGGCTAACTCTATTTGGTCAAAATGAATATGTTATAATGACTAGGAACGTATGTAAATGATTAAAATATTGGCTAAGGGTTCATACATATGGCAATTCAAATATGAACATACGTAAAAATTGGCTTATGCCAAAAAGAATGAATTTGCTAGTCTAACATCCCAAATCTTGAGCCAATACTAATCATATGCCAATTCTTGTGAAGTAAGAGTACCAAATATATATTAAGAACTTATAAAGTAATATCAATGAATCCATAACCAAGGGCATCACATTCATTGGGACAACTCCCAACATGCTCCACAAGAATGAACTATGAACACATGAAACTCATTGAATGAAGTGCTCATCGTCCATAAACGGTGATATGAAGATACTACACTAAACTAAGTAAGTAACGTGAGTTATAACATAATTAAAGGGGTCTAAATTAAGTAAGTTAATAGAATGGGGTGTTAAAGAAAGTGAGACAAGTCTTACTTACACCAAAGAATTTGTTAAAAGAATACTCACGAATGAAGGTGTTAGAATGTGTGAGACTAGTCTCATTAACACCTAGGGATGATATGTAAGGACAATTCACATTCATCAATGTAAAGTAAGGATGATATGTAAGGACAATTCACATTTCATCAATGTAAAGTAAGGATGACAAGTCATCAATAGAGTAAGTAAATCTCAATCTAGAAGCAAGCCTCCATAATGCTTGAGTCAACACTAAAAGATAAAGAAGAAATGAACATTCACGTAATGAGGTGAGTAATTATGTTAATCTATGATGCTAATGAAAATGGTGACAACATGATAAGAGGCTAAGATGAATGGTGAGATAAGTCTCAATCAAGCCTAAGTAAAGGTCACTAAAAGTACTCACCTAAGAGAGTGTTGAATATCAAGAGACAAGTCTCAATCATACTTTATATGTAAGTGTAAGGACAATTCACACTTAATACTAATGATGAGATGAGAAATCATCTAATGAGCAATGATGCCCTCATTCTAGAAGCCAGCTTCGATGATGTATGAGTTGAATGTAAATAGGAACTTTAAACTGAGCACCGATAGGCTAGTTATGAGTGGTGATGCCTTCTTTTGGGAAGGGTGGAGGTTCATGTAATTCTCATGAGATGTGACTGTCCACTAAGGTGGGTATGGGTCTCCCTAAATCTCCTAGTCTTTGAACTATGCTGCCAACATAGGGAACTAGCCAGTGGTTTTCCACCTAAGTGAGCTAGGGATGTTTTGGTTTCACTTTGGCCAGTGACTCTACCTCTTTTCAGTGTGGGGAAGACATCGGATTTCATGAGCTCACATGATCTATGTAGGTTAAAGTTGAAGTTCCTAAAAGTATGAAAGATAAAGAAATAAACGATACTGAAGGTGTTTATGCAAGACAATCAGGAGGTGAAATCAGATTCAAGTAATGACATTAGGTCATTCTTGGTCATTGTACTTCATGATCCCGATGAGAGTCTTAAACTTCATCACAGGTATACCTGGTGTTTACATCAGTCTACGAATGAATGAAATGAATAATGTGAAGTATGAATGAACGAACGAAGCAGACTCTGTGTTTGCTAAAGAAGGCCCTGGGTTGAGGTCCCATATGTTGGGTCCTCACTTGAAATTTCTTAATGCTATATCAACGATTCCAAGGTCTCGTGTATATGAAATGTATAATATATAAAATATGAAAGTAATGAAATCAATGGCATAATAAATAGAGAATGGCTTATGAAATGTAATGAATACTTGATGTAATGAATAACTTGTTGTAAGGATAGTCAAATCGTGTCCAATAATGTTTACAATAAGTAAAGGGCATAGATAATAATGAATCCTCATGTTATGAAAATGATAAAGCCAAATAAATTGACTTATAATGACTTTATATAATTGGCAGAAGATATTAGCCAAATAAGATTGCCTTATAATGACTTTTTACATTAGGTCAATAATACAATAATAGGAATAGTCACTAAAGATTGATTTATAAGGAATTCATGCCCAAAGTAAGCAAGATCATAAGCTTTAATGATATGCCCCAAGAACTATGCACATTATGCAATCAACTAAAGAATGAGTATCAATGAGTATTGACTTATAAATATATTCATGCCCCAAATTGTAGTTAAGTCATTTCCTAAATCTCTTGAATTACTTACTTGATTCATTGTGCGTATGGGACTACAATGAATCATTGCACTTGTAAGTAAAACATAGGACTAAAGGAATTGTTGAACTACATAACAAGAAGAGGAAAAAGACTGAAAATAAAACTAAGTGTGGAAAAAAGGGGCTCTCGGGTTTGGAGGATCAAAAATTCAAATCTTCGCTCGAGTGATTCTAAAATTATGTTGATGATAATAATTTCTTGTAATCATATAGAAAATGAGTTGTGTGCTTTGAATGCATTAAAATACATCATATTCATACCACAATTCACAACTAACGAATTAGGAAAGTCTAATGACTAGACTTTCCAGAAATGGCATGTTGCTTAGGAAGAGCTTTCATTGATCATGCATAGTTTTATGTGTATGTGTGCATACACCCATACTTAGTACAAGTGGTGTACTAACCCCCTACTATTTACTATTTTTATAGGTGCATGTCAGAGGACAGGTTGACGACATTTGCAGCGTTTGGACTTTAGATTTTCTCCAAACCATTTCGTAGGTACTCATGATTTCGAGGATGCTAAAGATTTAGTCTAGCCTTAGTTTTAGACATATCTAGTGGATGTTGTCCCTAGCGTTTCTTTCGTACCTTCATTTCGAAGCTTTGTAACAAGGCCGTGTTTTGCAAACTATTTATGATATATTCATCTTCAGTTTCGAATTGATTCTTTATGTTAGATGGTTGTTCTCTTATGTTGACTTAGTGTATGATGTATCTGGTTAATAATTATATGAAGTCTATGTATACTTCATACATATAAAAAGTTTTAAATTTTCCACAAATTTAACTAGATGAATGTGATGAATGCAAGATGAGGCTTGTCTGCGACCTCTGAGAGGTCAACAATGCCGGTGGCGATTCAGATTCCGAATCCAGGTCGTTACAAAGATAAATGCGGTGAATTACTTGACTAAACCACCACCGCCAGCGAATGACTACTATTATGGAGAGGATACTTATGCAGTGAATGATCAGACGAGGGGGTTTTGACCAAACGCTCAAGGCTCCAATCAGGAGAATTAGAATCACGGTCAAGGAAATCAAGGTTGGAACTATGGAAATTACAACAGAGAAGGCCAGTATGTTCAAGAGGGAAACTACAACCGCGACAATAATTTCAACCGGGGTAACTATGGTAATAGAAATGATAGAAGTGGGCCCTATGTTCAACCTCAAAATTGGGAAGTTGTTTCTAGGGATGGTGGAGGTAGTATGGCGCGAGTTGAAGATATGTTGCAGAAGATGATGAGCAGGGTTGATTCTAGTGATGAGCACGCCAAGGAATTAAGAGGTGATTTGGCTAATATCGGGCAAAAGGTGGATATACATGCGGTCTCAATTAAGCATCTTGAGTTACAAATGGCCCAATTTTCGACTACTGTGAACCCACGCAACCGGGCACTCTTCCTAGCAATACTATTCAAAAATGCTAAAAATGATTGACATTGCATGGCAGTCACTACTCGAGAAGGTAACCAAACAATTGATCCGCCTATGCCATCTGTGGTAGAAGATGTGATGAGAAAAGGTGAAGAGGTGGTGGAAACTAGTGATCAATTGGTGGACAAAGCGGCGAAAGAAGTAGAGGTTCCCCAGAAAGTGATCCCCATTCCGAGAACACCACCACCATTTCCTCAGCGATTGGTGAAGAAGACCGAGGATGGTAAGTACCGCCGTTTTATCACTATGTTGAAACAGCTTTCCATCAATGTCCCTTTAATAGAAGCTTTGGAGAAAATGCCTGGTTATTTCAAGTTCATGAAGGATATGGTTACAAAGAAGATATCAGTAAGTTTTGAGGATGATGATCGAATGAAACATTATAGTGATATTGCTACAAGGTCTTTTGTGTAGAAGAAGGAAGATCCGGGTTCTTTCTATTTCATGCACCAACGGATTATTACACTTTGCTAAAGCAATATGTGATTTAGGTGCAAGCATAAATGTGATTCCTTTTTCCATTTATAAGAAATTGGGTTTGGGTGACCCAAAGCCCAATGTAATGCGGTTACAGATGGCCGATTGAATAGTGAAGAGGCCCATTGGGATACTCCATGATGTTCTCGTGAAGGTGGAGTCATTTATATTTCCGGCTGATTTTGTGATTCTTGATTGTGAGGTGGACTTTGAGGTCCCTATTATTCTTGGGAGGTCGTTCCTTGCTACTGGTCGCACCTTGGTTGATATGGAGAAAGGGCAAATGAAGTTTAGGTTGAACAATGAAGAAGCAACATTTCACATTTGTAGGTCCATGAAGCAAAGTGGTGAGCTCCAAACAATATCTGCTATATCCTACAGGGTTGAGAGTACGTCTGAGGTACAAATTGAAGAGCGCCTAGGTGTTAAGGCACTAGCGGCAGTGATCATGAATTTTGAGAGTGATGGTATTGAAGAGTATGGGTCTTTGGTTGCGGCACTTGAACAAAGCGAATATTGGTTCAAACCCAAAAAATTGGAGTTAGATATGAAGCATCGCGGTCTCCACCCGCTAGAACATCTATTGAGGAAGCTCCAAAATTAGAGCTTAAAGCTCTACCACCTCATCTAAGGTATGTATTTTTGGGAAGAAACAACACTTTGCTGGTAATCATTGCATCAGATTTGAATGTGCAACAAGTAGAGTGTTTGGTGGAAGTTTTGAAGAGGTTCAAACGAGCCATTAGTTGGACTTTTGCGTACATAAAGTGGTTGGATGCTAGAGTCATATATTCGATTGCAGATAGTAGCTGGGTATGACCAGTTCAGTGTGTGCACAAAAAGGAGGGAATGACAGTAGTGCCCAATGAGAGGAACGAGCTTGTTCAAATAAGGCCGGTGATTGGATGGAGTCTGTATGGATTACTGGAAACTGAACGTATGGACTGAGAAGGACCATTTCCCTATGACCTTCATGGACCAGATGTTAGATAGACTCGAAGGAAAAGAATGGTATTGTTTTCTTGATGTCTATTCGGGTTACAATCAAATCTCTATTACCCCGGAGGATCAAGAGATGTATGATGTCGATATTCTCTGATATGGTAGAGGAAACTATTGAGGTGTTTATGGATGACTTTTCAGTTGTTGGTGACTCCTTTGATCAGTGTTTAAGTCACTTGGTAAAGGTTCTCAAAAGATGTGAAGATTGCAATCTTGTGCTAAATTGGAAAAATGTCACTTTACGGTGAAAGAAGTTATAGTATTGGACATCGTATCTCGGAGAAGAGGATAGAGGTTGATCGACCAAAAGTTGAGGTTATAGAGAGACTTCCTCCACCCATCTCTGTAAAAGGTGTGAGAAGTTTTTCTGGGACCTGCGGGCTTCTACCAGAGGTTTATAAAGGTTTTCTCAAAAATTGTGCATCCTCTGTGCAAATTACTTGAGAAGGAATGTAAATTCTATTTTGATGAATCCTGCCTGAAGGCGTTTGGGGAGTTGAATGAGAAGTTGGTGTCTACACCCATAATTATTTCCCCAGATTCGAGTAAGCCATTTGAGGTGATGTGTGATTCTAGTGGTGTTGCTCTTGGTATGGTATTCGGACAAAGAAAGAATAAAATCCTTCACCCCATCAATTATGCAAGTAAGTCCCTAAATTAAGCACAAAAGAACTATACTGTGAATGAACAAGAGCTTTTTGCGGTGGTATTTGCGTTCGAAAAATTTTGCTCCCATTTGCTTGGCACGGAGTCATAGTGCATATTGACCACTCCACTTTGAGGTATTTTATGGCAAAGAAGGATGTGAAACCAAGGTTGATCAGATGTGTACTACTATTGCAAGAGTTTGATTTCCAGGTAAAAGATAGAAAAGGGACTGAAAATCAAGTTGCCGATCACTTGTCCAGATTGGAGTAGAAAGCTATGCGAGAGTTGGGTGAAAAGTCTGAAATTGATGATACCTTCCCGGATGAGCATGTATTGTCCGCATCTCCTGACTTGATTCCATGGTTCGCCGATTTTGCAAATTATCTGGCTAGTAATATAGCCCCATCAGACTTGTCCTTCCATCAAAGGAAGAAGTTCATGCATGATGTGAAAATTTTCTTTTAGGATGAACCTTACTTATACCGGAGTTGAACTGATGGGCTTATTCGCCGTTGTGTGCAGGAAGTTGAGATGTTAAGTATTTTGGAGGCATGCCACTCCTCGCCTGTGGGTGGGCATCATAGTGGTATCCGGACTTCCCACAAGATTTTGCAGTGTGGGTACTATTGGACAACCATTCACCAAGATGCTCATGAATTCGCCAAGTCATGTGATAGGTGTCAAAGAGATGGAGGAATTTTAAAGAGGCAAGAGCTCCCTTTAAATCTCATTCTAGTGATCGAGTTATTTGATGTATGGGGCATTGATTTTATGGGCCCGTTTGTGAGTTCTCATGGGATGAAATATATACTTGTGGTGGTGGACTACGTGTCAAAATGAGTGGAATCCATAGCGCTTTCTAACAATGAAGGGAAGAGTGTCACCACGTTCTTGAAAGAAAACATCTTCTCCAGATTTGGCACACCTAGGGCCATTAGTAGTGATGGTGGATATCACTTTTGCAATAAGTTGTTCAAAGGTCTATTGGATAAATATGGGGTTCGCCATAATGTGTCCACTCCGTACCATCCACAGACTAGTGGGCAAGTTGAGGTGTCCAATCGAGAGATCAAGCAAATCCTATCGAAAACGGTAAATGCTAATAGAATGAATTGGTCAACGAGGATTGATGATGCTCTTTCGGCCTACCGTACTGCATACAAGTCCCCCATAGGTATGTCTCCATACCAACTTGTATATAGGAAGGCTTGTCACTTGCCAGTTGAGTTAGAGCACAAAGCCGTGTGGGCAATGAAGAAACTGAAGATGGATTGGAATGAAGCAGTGGAACAGATACTTAAAGGGTTGAATGAGCTTGATGAGTTTAGCCTAAAAGCGTATGAAAGTTCAGTCATCTACAAAAATAAGATGAATAAGTACCACGACCAAAAAATTGAAAATCCAGAATTTGTGGTTAGGGACTTGGTGCTTCTATTCAACTCTAGGCTATGCTTGTTTCCGGGCAAGCTCAAGTACAAGTGGACGGGAACATTCCTTATTACTAAAGTGTTTCCACATGGAGCGGCTGAGTTGGAGAACAAGGCGGGTGCAAAGTTCATGGTCAACAGTAAAAGAATCAAGATCTACCCGGGGCATGCGGAGATTTTCCATGAAGTGGTTGAGGCATATAACCTTGATGAAGTCTGAGTAATCAAGTATCGTGCGTCGTGCTGCGATGTTAAATCAAGCGCTTCTTGGGAGGCAACCCAAGGTGTATCATCTAGCCAACAATAGGTTTTTCTTTGCTTTGTAAGGATAGTTGCTTTCTCTTATTTCATTGTGTTTTACTCATCTTCATGTGTTATTTATTTTAGTGTTGGCTAGAGATTATTTTAGGATCTGTGTCTCAAAAGTGTCCAGAAAAACACAAAAAGAATAGCTTAATGGGTGTTCAATTTGCAGGGACCAAAACCAAGAATTCTGCAGAAAATGGTTTGGTGCACAGATCTGCGAACCCCATCGATGGACCATCGATGGTGTACGTAGATCCCAGGTATGTCTTGAAATTTTGTCTCAGTATTTGTGCAATCTACAGACCAATCGATGATCCGTCGACTGACTTACGGACCATCGATGAGGTGTCGTCAATCCAAAGAACCAGTGACCCGACCCGACCCGATCGGTTATATTAAAAGAAAACTATTCAGTAACCTCCAAAACCTTTTCAAATTCATTCCCAACTGTTTCTCTCCCTTTATTTCCTTCCTTTCCCATCATATTGTCATAACTCTCCCTTCCATTTTCATCAGAATCCCCAAAACTCCCAAAACCCTTTCCTCCCCAAATTCTACCTTGTTTCTCTTGCTCTCTCCGGTTGGTGTTCAAAGGCGGGCGCGTAGGTTGTTGGAAAATATCACCCACTCAACCACTCCACTACTATTTTCAGGTATTTTGAATCCCTTTCTTGATGAATTCTCGTTCATTTGCTATTAGAAACGAAAAAATTAGAATGTGGGTCTTGACTTAGGGACAAAATTGTATGTTTGTGATTGTCTAAAAATGGTTAATATGTCCCTTAGAATGATAGAAAGGGATGGGTAATGGTGTAATCCGTTTAAAATAAGATTTTTGACTTTCCAATTTAGGGTTTGGTATGAACTTAGAATTCGAGAATTAACCTTGCGAAATTGAAGCCCTAAAAATGAAGAAATGGTCTTGTAATTGTTTTTATGTGTTGGGTAAAACGTATGAGGAACTAAAAAGTGTCAAAATGTGCTACTAAAATCAGGGTCTGGAATTTGTCTCTGATCAATAGCATGAGACCCCGTCGACGGATCGTCGATTGATCGATGGGCCATTGATGGGGTACATCGATTGTTCCGCCTTTAATTTGGTTAACTCTGAAATGACAGAAGTAGACTACGGTCCGTCGATTGATCGACAGGCCATTCTGCACGTCCGTCATTTTCAAATAAGACCCTGATTTGTGAGAGATAAAAAATTATTCTAAGTGTCAGACGATGGAAGTGGACTACGGTACGTCGGCTGATCGACGTACTTTTTTGGACGTTCGTCATTTCCAACTGAGAGGTCTGTCAAATGAAGATAAAATAATTCCCAAGTGTCCAACGACGGACACTATCGACGGACCGTTGATTCATCAACGGGCCATCAATAGTGCCCATCAACCAGTACTGCAGAACTAAACTAGACTGTGATCTGTGTGTTAGTTTTCTGTTTTGATTGTTTAGTGTGTGTAGTAATACTTCTATGAGACTAACAAATGTTTTCACAGGTACATATGGCCCCCAAACCATACATTGTATATTCCAGGGGCAGGTCCAAGTCTGTGGCACCATCCTGTCGGATGATTGGCACTTCCGACGATGAGCGCGGCCCTGAGTATGTGCCCCCAGGAGCCCGTACCCCTACGCCAGCTGCAAGAGCCACTCGGGGTACCCCCTAGAAGGTGGTTTCGAGCGTAGTCACTGACTCCCAGTCTAATGAGGAGCGCACACTGACCAGCATACCATCTGGGTCTGCCTCAGGTTCAAAAGGAGCATCTGGCTCTGAAGCGGATTTAGGTTCAGAGTTGGACCATTCAACGGGGTCGAATGAGGCCACTGCCTCCAATTCTGGATCACCAGGAGCCAATCACCCAGAGGTGCCAGCCCGCCAAGCCTCGTCTGATGAGGCTCATAGTTTGGAGACTATTCCGATACCCCAGAATGATGTCCCTGCACCGGTTCCTGATGGGCCAAACTGGTGGTGTATAGATGATCAATATCAGGTCTACAGGGATGCAAATCTACTGAATAACAAAGGGGTGATGACTCGGTTGGTGACAGTCTAGCGGAGAGTTCTTACAGGGAGCCTTCACGCAGTCCCTGATGTGCATAACTTGTTTACCCGCCACATGCTCGAGTGGATGGCTAGAAGTCTGGGGTCATATAGTGAGGAGATTGTTTGAGAGTTCTAAGCCTCATATGGGGCGACTCTTAGAGGTTCTTTGGACCGGCGGGCGAGACCTGCCAAACAGGACCCACTCGCACAGGTTATAGTCTGAGGCTGCCAGGTGGATATTTCTCCTCTTCCATCTGCCGCTTCCTGTACGGTGTGCCCACTGGTGCTGCCTAGACTCCCCTTACTCCGGATTTTTATTATAGGTGGGGTTTTGTCAAGAGTGGCCAATTTCAAAGGACCAGAGAGCAGAGAGAGTCCACCAAGAGGTGCCTTGCACAGCAGTTGTCCATTGTCGGTGAGGGAGCAGACTGGGTGTTAGACCCCAGAGACCTTAGCAAAAAGGCCAACCTCACCTTCACAGCCAATTTCTTCTGGCTGTTAGTCCCCCACCGCCTATGTCCTACTGCATCAGATAACATTCTTACATGGGATAGAGCGGTAATGGTAGCAGCATTGGTGACTAATTTCGAGATCGACTTCATCAAGTTATTGATCTCTGAGCGTAAATCCAATTGTACATGATGAGTTAGAAAGGTTTGTTGCCTCGCTGAGCGTTAACGATAAAAAACAGTTCGTGATCCTAACACCCACAAAGGTTGTTGCCTTGGTGCCATCAAAAACTCTTGCTAGGCCAAAATTTGTGATTGAAACCGCTGCCGCTAAGGGTATGACCCGATATAGGAGGTGTTATACTCCTGAAGAGTTGGCTTTTGGAGGACAAAAGAAGGATCAGGGTAAAAGGCCGATAAGTGAAGGCAAGGCAGAGGAATTCTGGAGAAAAATGCAACCCAAAGACTACTCAATTGTGAAACATTTGGAAAAAACTCCAGCCCAGATTTCTGTGTGGGCCCAGTTGATGAGATCCCAGCTGCACAGGCAGGACTTGATGAAGGCTTTTGATGATACGTATGTGACCGTGGTCACAAGCAGCGATAATATGGAAGCTATGATCAACCAAGTTATCTGAGGGCATCGTATTAGCTTTTGCGACGACGATTTGCCTTTTGAAGGGAATTCACACAACAAGGTGTTGTATATCACTGTCATATATCGTGAGAAGGTCATAAACTGCGTCTTGGTGGATGATGGATCTGGCCTGAACATTTGCCCATTGTCGACTCTGAGGCAATTAAGGTTTGACTTGGGGAAGCTGGAACAAAACCAAGTCAATGTAAGAGCTTTCGATGGGGTACAAAGAGACACTTTGGGAGCGGCGAATTTGGTCATCCAAATGGTCCGGCAGAGTTCAGTGCACAGTTTTAGGTCTTGGATATTGACACAAGCTATAACCTTCTTCTTGGAAGGCCTTTCATCCATATGGATGGGGTTGTGCCCTCTACTCTTCATCAGATGATGAAACTCATCTGGAAGGACGAAAAACTGGCTATTCACGCTGAAGGGAGTCACTCCGGCAGGCAGGAGCCAATTATTGATGAAGTCTCACAAGGTACTGATTTTTACACGGTGGAGTTGGTAAATACCACCGGTGAGGGTTTGGCCCCACAGCCACCTATGCCTGCTGTGTATAAAATGATCGCCACTGTGATGTTGCAGAATGGATTTGAACCAGGTTTCGAATTAGGAAGGAATTCCCAAGGGATTATTGAGCCCATTAAAGTTCCTGTCAAAGGAGCGACATATGGTTTGGTGTACATCCCTACAGATGATGAGATGAAGATGAAGAAGAACAATGATCAAGCATTGGCTAAGACAATCCCCCATCTGTATCATTAAATTTCAGTCCAGAAGTACGCCGATCATGATGACCTTGGGGAAGGATCTGTGGCCTCTTTTAAAGAGATCGATGTTTTCATTGAGGACGAGGTCGAGCTGGCAGGAATCCGTGATGCTGAGCCTGGGGAGATGCTGCAGAATTGGACCTCCACGCCGATTCTGATTCCCTGAACTCCTTGGTAGAAGGGCATCATTCATGCACATTTAAATCGGTGGTAGTCCGGAAGAGACCCACCATTTTGCTTTCATTTAAATTAACTGAACTTTTAAATTTTGTTGTGATGTTTTAAAAAGGCAACATGGCCCTTGCCATAACTAAAGTTTGAAATGTTTCCAATTCGAATTGAAAGCCTCCTTTATTGAAAAACTTGCTTAATTATTTATTTGCCATACTTTAATTCCCTAAGTTTGTCTGTTTATGATTTCAGTAATTTTAATTTAAATCCTGCCAATGTCATGTCATGTCATGAGCTGAATGAACAAAATGAGGCAAATGATGACGGGGGTGAAGGGTATGAAGAGGAAAATGAGGTACCGGAATATGTTGCCGAAGAATTTCGATAGTTTGAAAATCAGCACATGCCAAATTTGGAAGAAACTGAAACTGTGAATCTGGGAGACCAAAAATATGTCAAAGAGGTCAAATCAGCGTCCACTTGAATGAAGCTCAAAGAAAGGATCTTATTCATTCACTTACTGAATACATTGATATGTTCGTCTAGGAAATCAGCGACATGCTAGGGCTGAGTACTAATGTGGTGTCTCACAAACTGCCGATTAATCTGGGGTTCAGTCCAGTTAAACAGAAGGCTCGAAATTTCAAATCTGAGTTAAGTTTGAAGATTAAAGAAGAGATCACCAAGCAAATTGAGTCTCGATTGGTGGAAGTGACACAATACCCGACTTGGTTGGCCAATGTTGTTCCGGTCGCAAAAAAAGATGGGAGGATCAAAATTTGTGTTGATTACAGGGATCTCAACAAAGCCAAGCGAAAGGAAAATTTTCCATTGCCGAACATTCACATTCTGATCGATAATTGTGCCAAGCATGAAATGCAGTCATTTGTGGATTGTTATGCATGTTATCATCAGATCCTGATGGACGAGGAAGATGCAGAAAAGACAGTTTTTATTACACCTTGGGGTGCATATCATTATAGGGTGATGCCGTTTTGACTCAAAAATGTTGGTGCTACTTATATGAAGGCAATGACAACCATATTTCATGATATGATCCATAAGGAGATCGAGGTGTACGTAGATAGCGTTATAATCAAATCCCGCGAGAGTTTGGATCACTTGACGCATTTAAAGAAGTTCTTCAACCATCTGCGTAGTTACAATTTGAAGTTAAATCCAATGTGCTTTTGGGGTGCCGGCCGGCAAGTTGTTGGGATTTATAGTCAGTAGAAAGGGCATTGAGCTTGACCCTTCCAAGATTAAGGCGATTCAAGAGTTACCTCCTCCGAAGACTAAGAAAGAAGTGATGAGTTTCTTAGGGAGTTGAACTACATCAGTCGGTTCATAGCTCAATCCACCGTGGTGTGTGAGCCTATCTTCAAGTTGTTAAAGAAAGATGCTTTGATAAAGTGGACCGAAGAATGTCAAACTATTTTTGATGCTATTAAGAGCTATTTGTCCAATCCATCGGTGTTGGTTCCTCCGCGTGAAAGGATTCCTTTTTTATTATATTTATCCATCTCAAATAACGTCTTTGGATGCGTACTTTGTCAATATGACGAGACAGGGAAGAAAGAGCGAGCTATTTATTACATAAGCAAGAAGTTCACTCCTTACGAGTCCTGTTACACTCTTCTGGAAAGAACGTGTTATGCTTTGACTTGGATCGCCCAGAAATTGAGGCATTATTTGTCTTCTTATACTACATATCTCATTTCTAGAATGCACCCGCTGAAGTATATTTTCCAAAAGGCGATGACGACCGGAAAGTTAGCTAAGTGGAAAATGCTTTTGAGTGAATTTGATATTGTGTATGTGACCCAGAAGGCGATAAAAGCACATGCCTTGGCTGATTATCTTGCAGAAAATCCTGTTGATGAAGAGTATGAACCGCTCAAGACTTATTTTCCCAATGAAGATATATCGTTTGTGGGTGAAGATATTTCTGAAGCATATCCTTGTTGGAGGGTATTCTTCGATGGAGCGTTGAATCACCAAGGAAAAGGTATCGGAGCGGTCTTAGTATCAGAATCCGTTCAGCACTATCCCATGGCAGCTAAACTCCGATTTAATTGCACGAACATGGCTCAATATAAAGCTTCTATACTGGGTTTGAAAATGGCCATCGATATGAATATCCATGAGTTGCTGGTTATTATAGATTCAGATCTGTTGATTCATCAGGTTCAAGGAGAATGGGTTGTGAAGAACCCCAAGATAACTCCGTACGTGCAGTATACATAGAAGTTGTGCAAGAGATTCCGCAAGATTGAGTTCAGACACACTCCTAGAATGCATAATGAGTTGGTTGATGCTCTTTCCACCATCGCCTCAATGATTAAACATCCAGATACTAATTATATTGACCCTCTGGATATAGAGGTGAAAGAACATCCAGTCCATTGTTCACATGTTGAAACAGAACCAGATGGTTTGCCATGGTACTTTGATATCAAAAAGTATTTAGAATCTGGGAGTTATCCTGATAATGTGACATTTAACCAGAAGAAGTCGATATGCCATATGGCCCTCAACTTCTTTCTAAGTGGAGAAATTCATTACAGAAGGACTGCAGATTTAGGTCTTCTCAGATGTGTCAATGTTGTTAAAGCTGCGGAGCTCATTGAACAGATACACGCTGGAGTTTGTGGTACGCACATGAATGGACTCACTTCAGCGAGAAAGATCCTTCGAGCCGGATATTTTTGGATGACCATGGAACGTGATTGTTGCAAGTTTGTGCAAAAATGTCATAAATGTCAAGTGCACGGTGATTTAATTCGAGTGCCACATCACGAACTTAATGCTATGAGTTCACCTTGCCATTTGTAGCTTGGGGCATGGATGTCAACGTTTCGATAGAGCCAGCCGCCTGTAATGGACACAGATTTATTTTGGTTGCCATTGATTATTTTACCAAGTGGGTGGAAGTAGCTTCCTACAAATCAGTAACCAAGAAAGTTGTAGCTGATTTTGTTCGCAACAATCTGATATGCAGATTTGGAGTACCAGAATCCATCATTACTGATAATGGTGCAAATCTCAACAGTCACTTGATGAGAGATATATGTGAGCAGTTTAAGATTACTCACTCAAACTCAACCGTTTATCATCCTCAAATGAACGGAGCTGCAGAGGCTGCCTATAAGAATATCAAGAAGATTCTGAGGAAAATGATTGACAATCACCGAGGTTGGCATGAGATGTTGCCATATGCTTTGTTGGGTTATCGAACGATTTTCAGAACGACAATTGGAGTTACCCCATACTTACTGGTGTATGGAACAGAAGCAGTCATACCTGTTGAAGTTGAAATACCATCTTTGAGAATCATACAAGAAGTTGAGTTGAGTAATGTTGAATGGGTCAGCAAAAGAATTGATCAATTGACATTGATTGCCGAGAAGAGAATGGTTGTTGTTTGTCATGGTCAACTATATCGATAGAGAATGATTCATGCTTTTCACAAAAGAGTTAGAACTAGAATTTTTGAAATTGGTCAGTTGGTCCTTAAGCGCATTTTTCCTCATCAAGACGATTACAAAGGGAAATTCTCACCAAATTTTCAAGGACCTTACATGGTTCGCAAGGTATTATCTGGAGGTGCTTTGATACTGTCGGAGATGGATGGCACCGGATGGCCGAAACCGATCAACTCAGACGTTGTCAAGAGATATTATGTGTGAAGCTTCAGTTTGTATTTCTGTTATTTCCCTGTAATGGTTCTATTTTCTTGTAATTGTTTTATTTAAAAATTTTATACCTCATGTAATGCTCTACGTCTGACCTGAATTCTCAAGAATGAGATACGTAGGCGGCCTATGTCGGCCTCGATCACCCCATTTATCCCTTTTAACATTTCTTTGCGTATGAACTACGTCTGACCTGAATTCTCAAGAATGAGATACATAGGCGGCCAATGTTGCCCTCGGTTACCCCATTTATCCCTTTAAACATTTCTTTGCGTTTGAACTACGTTCGACCTGAATTCTCAAGAATGAGATATGTAGGCGGCCTATGTCAGCCTCGGTTGGTTTTATTTGTAAATTTCTTATTGTTGTCAACCTTTGATGGAAACTACGTTGACCTGATTCCTGCCTCAACGGGATACGTAGGCGCCACAAGGGTTCGGTCATATCTCCCATAAGATTTCTATTTTTCTTTATAATAGAAACTGTGACAGAATTTTTGAGAGGGACTCTAAAATTCTCGAGAAGAAGATTTTTCCTTAGCAAGTCAAGACTGAAGATATTTTGAGATTTGCAACTGGGACAAAATTTTTGAGAAGACCTCAAAAATTTCATGATTCACTCAGCGCAGTTAAAGATAAGCCGAGACATGTAATTGGGAAAGAAATTTTGAGAATGACCTCAAATTTTAACATGGTTTTATCGGCATTCTGGAGTGACTCTGAAATACTCCTCAGCGAATATTCAGATATACCTCCAAGCATCAGACTCAAGAAGTTCGCTAAGCCTGACGTGACATGATACTTAGCAGTAACCTTTTTCAAAATGCTGCTTTTCGTAAATCTATTTTTCTTAAAATTTTCCCTTTATATATTTCATTTGTTTTGGCATAAAATATTTCGTCTTATCTATCAAGAGTTGGGAGATCAGAAAATCAACGGAGATAGCAGAATAAAGAGCAGACAACTGAAGAATCGACACAGATCAGTTCATTTTAAAATTAACGATTTTTCTGTGAACGCAGGTTTATAGTCTTGCTCTAAAATCATCAAATTTCTACGATCGATGAATATGAAGAAGTCAAAGAGGGTGTAGAGCTCTCTCAAATTTACAAATTTTTTTGTGGATGCAGGAATTATCGTATATTGCTTATATCAAAGACTCGGGAATGTGAACGACATTGTTTCATCCAATTCCCAACAATCTGAAGTCTATAAGGAGCGTCCAGCTAGATTCAAAGATGAATCAAATGAAAACCCCGAAAGGATAAGTTTATGGTTTTTTGTCAAGGACGTCATCTACATCACATTATCAGACACAATAGTGTCGCTACCAGAAGGGTCATTTATTGGTGTTGTCTTTTGAGACGATACACTACCTGGAGAGTCAGTTCATTTCTATTGTCGATTGAGATGATACACTATCGGAGGGGTCATTTTAGTTTTATTGCCAATTGAGACGATATGATTATCCAGAAGCTAACCACTATCTCCATTTGCTACCAAGGATGTCATCAAGAGAAAATAATCAAGCATCGCGGGAAGATATTCATGCCCCGCAGAAAATCATGCATCACAGAAAGTCATGCATCGCGAGTTAATATTCATGCATCGCGGAAGATCATGCATCGCGAAGATCATGCATCTTGAGTTAATATTCATGCATCGCGGAAGGTCATGCATTGCGAGTTAATATTCACGCATCACGGGAAGATATTCATGCCCCGCAAGAAGTCATGCATCACGGAAAATCATGCATCGCAAGTTAATATTCATGCATCGCGGAAGATCATGCATCGCGAGTTAATATTCATGCATCGCAGAAGATCATGCATCGCGAGTTAATATTCACGCATCGCAGGAAGATATTCATGACCCGCAAGGAATCACACATTGCGAGAAGATATTCATGCCCCCCAAGAAATCACTCATCGTGGGAAGATATTCATGCCCCGCAAGAAATTATGCATCGCGAGTTAATATTCATGCATCACGGAAGATCATGCATCGCGGAAGATATCAACATACTGCATCAACTTTTATTATTTTGACATCAAATGAAGAGTATATTTAAGATTATATTGCAAACATAAGACATAAGCTTTATTTGCTTTACGTCAAATTGACCGAGTTGACATCAAATTTGAAGGAGAGCATTTAAGTGTCAACACGGTAAAAGACACTGTCTGCCATTTGAGTTGCATTTTTATTGTCACGCCACGAGCTAGCCCCGACATGCGGACAAAGAACCTAGGACCACAAGTGATCCCAAGATAACCCTTCTGGCATGTTCATGAGCATACTAAAGAATAATAAATTATTGCGGAAGCTAAATCATACTTAAAATGAAAAGATGGGGAATACCCATATGCTATCTGAGATATATGAAAAATGATGAGTTAAATACAAAGAAAATATGAATTCAACGCTAAGCTGAAACTAACTATGTCTGAAATAAGCCTCTAAACTGGACTAGAAATACTGGGACAAGCCCCAGCTAAATCTAGCAAAAACTGAAACTAAATGACTAAAAGACTGAAATGAAACTCATGACTGTTGTCCTCGGAGAATGAGGACTCACCATGAATCTGCTGAACTAGAGATCGGAAATCGATCTATGCGTGATCTGGATGCTGAGAACCTGAACATACATCACAAGAAGATGTAACGCACGTATGCGTCAGTACTTGAAGGTACTGAGCATGTAGGATAGAGTAAAGCTGAAATAAAACATAACTGAACAATCACAAAAGCATGTATAATAATCTGTACATGATATACTGAATTATGAGCTAACTGGATGAAATGACCAATTTATAACATGCTAAAACTGAATACTGAATATACTGATAAATGGTCAATGCAGAGAGTCTGACTGAACTGTGGGAGCTACTAATAACCGATAATAAAAACACATGAGCTAAATGTGGAGTCCGATGTATATGCCCCATCGAGAGGACCCAATATACCTGTCAGAGGTATAAAGGCATGTTAGCGTGATCACTAAACTGATTGCCCACAGAGGGGACTTACAACCTACTAGGCTAGTAGTTCTGGGACTAATTAGGTACGCTGAACCCTAGTCCAACTCGGTATTATGCTACTCCCAATGACTTATGTAATTAACTGATTATGACTGAGTTTCTGTAAATATTGGATAGCTCAAAACTAGACATGCAAACTGAGAATGCAATAATTAATCTGGTAATTATGCATTTATAACTGAGGCATGTATATCTGAAGTAATTGAAATATCTTACCTAGCATGTGTAATTCAAGAACTAAAGAAATACATAGCTAGGGTTCTAAAATTCATGCGATAAACTGAATAATAACATGATAATCTGATTTGGAACATATAACTAATAAATTCATGAAGTTTTGTTGAAGTTCGAGAAACCCTAGGTCTAACCATGATATGGAAATCAAGAACTGACTGAAAACTAGGGACCCAATGGGTGAAAGCAACCCACTAGTGAAATCCCACATACCTGCTGATGAAATTCACAAAAAAATACTTAGATTTCGTGGCTGGAATTGCTGGAAACTTGTTGCGTTCTTGACTTGGGTTCTTGACCTTTTTTCTCCTTTCTTGCTTCTAATTTTCTAACTTTTGATTAATTATTTAACTTAGGTAAGTTTTAGTTATGTTTCTAGGCTTAAACTGACTAAAATCTGATGATTTAGGGTCAAAATGACGTATCTGAAGGTTTAAACAAAGTGGGCAAAGACCAAAAGACCCCTGAGTAAGTTACTGTCGGACCAAACGACGACCAGGACTGACGGTCCGTCGTTCAATCGACGGTCCGTCGTTTGGTCCGTAGGTTGGGTCTGTTCGACAGGCCTTTACTAAAACGGGCATAACTTTTTGCTCGAAGGTCTGATTTTAGCAAGGTCGGTGGATATGGAAAGCTAATTCAATTATCCATTTGTGGGAAGGTGAGAGAAAAACCTAATTAATTTTGTGCTAAGAGTTATGACCATTTGAAGTTGACCCAACTGCATTTCCCCCTTAACTGTCTGCTAGTTCCCACCTACGGTCAGACCTACGGACCGTGCTGGTCATCCGTGGCTCTTGTCAGAGAGTGGGTGAATGGTGTGTCGATCAACGAACTCAGACTACGGATATAGTCTGACCTACGGACCGTAAGTCTGTTCGTCGTTCGACACTTAGTCAAATTTTCTGGATTGAGATTTAGGGTGGTTTCTGACCCAATCAACTGATGTGCAGGATGAATCGTGGGTCAGGCTATGGTCCGTCGATGACCACCGTTTGTTGCACCTGTAGATTTTATGAAAAACTGGTTTTTGGTCTATTTTGGATATGGGGTGTTACATTATCTCCCCCTTTGGAACATTCGTCCTCGAATGAAGACTAAACTAGATGGAATAGAGGGAGAGAGCTGCAAAACCTACTACTAAACACTGAGAACTGAGTTCAGACTGAATTGAGTTCCGAGAACATGCAAATACGCTAAAAATGCAAGTACAAACTGAGGGAACATGATTCTAAGACTGATTTCACGCATGAATGACTGAAAACTAAAGAAGAACTATTACCTCAAGCTGGAGCGGAATCGGAAGGAAAGAGGTGAGGATACTTGGCTTTTATGGCTGCTTCTACTTCCCAAGTAACTCCCTCTACGGACTGACTCCTCCACATAACCTTTAATGAAGCGACTTCTTTGTTCCTCAACCTTCTAACCTGACGGTCAAGAATATCAACCGGTACATCCTCATAAGAAATATTATCTTTCACCGCCATATTCTCTAATGGCACTATAGAGGCTGGATCACCCACACATTTCTTCAAGAGTGAGATGTGGAAGACCGGGTGCACTGCTGTCAATTCTGCTGGCAACTCTAACTCATATGCCACCTTGCCAACCCTTTTCAAGATCTTATAAGGTCCTACATATCTAGGACTGAGCTTCCCTTTCTTTCCAAATTTCATCACCCCTTTCATAGGTGAGACTTTCAGAAAAACCCAATCATCAACTTGGAACTCAAGTTCCCTTCTCCTTACATTTGCATAAGATTTCTGACAACTTTGGGTTGTCTTAAGTCTATCTCTAATGAGTTGCACTTTCTCCATAGCATAAAGGACTGAATCTGGCCCTATCAAAGCTACTTCACCTACTTCAAACCAAGCAACAGGAGATCTACATCTACGCCTATATAAAGCCTCATAAGGGGCCATCTGAATGCTGGAATGGTAGCTATTGTTGTAGGCGAACTCAATAAGAGGAAGGTGATCATCCCAACTACCTTTGAAATCGATCACACAAGCTCTCAACATATCCTCTAGGGTCTTAATGGTACGCTCTTCCTGTCCATCCATTTGCGGATGAAATGCTGTGCTAAGGTTAACTTGAGTACCAAGACCCTTCTGAAACGACTTCCAGAAATGAGAGGTAAGATGAGGACCTCTATCTGAGATGATAGACAAAGGAACCCCATACAACCTCACAATTTGATTAATGTAAAGCTTGGCATAGTCCTCTGCCGAATCTGTAGTCTTGATCGCCAAAAAGCGAGAAGACTTAGTCATCCTATCAACTATCACCCAAATGGAGTCATATTGTCTTCGAGTACGCGGTAACCCTGTGATGAAATCCATATTGATCACTTCCCACTTACAAGTAGGAATGTCGATCTCTTGAGTCATACCCCCTGGTTTCTGATGTTCTACCTTGACTTGCTCGCAATTGGGGCACTTACTCACAAAATTTGTTATATCCCTCTTCATGCCATTCCACAAATAGACTTCCCGCAGATCGCGGTACATCTTAGTGGCACCTGGGTGAATAGAATATCTGGAGTTATGGGCTTTTGCAAGAATATGTTGTCTCAACTCGCCCACATCAGGAACACACAATCTACCCTGGTAGCGAAGTACTCCATCTCCCCCTTGGGAGAAAACCTCCACTCTCTGATTATGGACTGCACCTTTTAGTTCAAGCAAGATTGGATCACTGTCTTGCTTTTCCTTAACCTCCACTACCAAAGAAGATTCTTCCCCATTCTGAACTGTTACAACATTGTCTGATATACTCATAAGGCGAACTCCCAAGCGAGCAAGCATGTGAACATCCTTCACTAGCTCCTTTCTTTTTCCTCAACGTGGGCTACACTACCCATAGATAGTCTACTAAGAGCGTCTTCTACTACATTCGCCTTACCAGGATGATAATGCACACTCATATCATATTCCTTAAGGAACTCAAGCCATCTCCTCTGGCGAAGATTCAACTCTTTATTGGTGAACACATACTGAAGGCTCTTATGGTCAGTGAACACATCTACATGAACACCATACAAGTAGTGTCTCCATATCTTGAGTGCAAACACCACTGTTGCAAGCTCGAGGTCATGAGTTGGATAGTTCTTCTCATGCACCTTAAGCTGTCTAGAAGCATAAGCTATAACCTTATCTCGCTGCATCAACACACAACCAAGGCCAACTCTGGATGCATCGCAATCGATCACATAACCATCTGAACCCTCTGGTAGAGTCAAGACAGGAGTTGTAGTCAATCTAGTCTTTAATTCTGCAAAACCTTTCTCACAATCATCTGACCATTGAAACTTGACCATCTTCCGCGTCAACCTAGTCAATGGTGAGGCTATGGATGAAAATCCTTCCACGACCCTTCTGTAATAACCCGCTAGACCTAAGAAAATTCTGATATCTGTGGCAGAGGTAGGTCTGGGCCATTGTTTCACTGCTTCTATCTTCTGTGAATCCACTTGGATCCCTTCGCTAGATGCAATGTGACCAAGGAAAGCAACAGATTGCAACCAGAACTAACATTTCCTAAACTTGGCGAATAACTAGCGATCTTTGAGAGTGTGCAGAACAACTCTCAAATGACTTGCATGTTCTTCCTTATTCCTAGATTAAATGAGGATATCATCAATAAAAATGATAACGAACAAGTCCAAGTACTGTTTGAACACTCTGTTCATCAAATCCATGAAAGCTGCAGGAGCATTTGTTAGTTCAAATGACATAACTACAAATTCATAATGACCATACCGAGTTCTGAAGGCTGTTTTTGGAATGTCACTATCTCTGACTCTGAGCTGATGACAATCCGATCTGAGGTCTATCTTTGAGAAATGGCTAGCACCCTGAAGTTGGTCAAACAAGTCATCAATCCTGGGGATGGAATACTTATTCTTGATTGTGACCTTGTTCAACTAGCTATAATCAATACACATTCTGAGAGAACCATCTTTCTTCTTTACGAACAACACTGGTGCACCCCATAGTGAAATGCTAGGTCTGATGAAACCCTTATCTAGAAGGTCTTTCAACTGCTCTTTAAATTCCTTAAGCTCTGCTGGAGACATTCTGTAAGGAGGAATAGAAATAGGCTGGGTATCTGGAAGGAGATCAATTCCAAAGTCGATTTCCCTTTTGGGAGGGACTTCGGGAAGATCTTCAGGAAACACTTCTAGAAACTAATTGACTACTGGAACTGACTCAACAGTTGGGGTTTCAGAGCTAGAGTCCTTAACCCGAACTAAATGATAGAGATAACCCTTAGAGATCATCTTTCTGGCCTTAAGGTAAGAAATAAATCGACCCATAGGCGCTAAGATACTACCCTTCCATTCTAAGATAGGTTTGTCTGGAAACTGAAAACGAACAATCCTAGTTCTACAATCGACTGAGGCATAACATGAATGTAACCAATCCATGCCTAAAATAACATCGAAGTCTACCATTTCTAACTCTACAAGATCTGCTGAGGTGACTTTCTAAGACTGTGATAGGGCAATTTCTGTATACCCGTCTAGCTATAACTGGGTCACCGACTGGAGTAGCGAATGAGAAAGGTTCTGAGAGAGTTTATGGATTGACACTAAATTGGACTGCTATGTAAGGAGTTACAAAAGAAAGAGTAGCCCCTGGATCTAACAATGCATAAACATCAAGGTCAAAGACTCGTAACGTACTAGTGACTACATTAGGAGAACCTTCTTAATCCTGGCGAGCTTGAAGAGCATACAGTATGTTTTGGCGATGACCGCCACCTGTACCAGATAAGTTACCCTGCTGAGTCGGGCGATTTGCTGGTGCTGATGAAGTTGTAGACTGAGCTTTACCATTTCCACCTCCTTGACCCTGTCTCGAAAGACAATCCCTCAACCTGTGAAAAGACTGACCACACCCAAAACATCCTTCTTTTCCTGCAAGACACTCGCCCGGATGGTTCTTACCACACTTAGGGCAAGTGGGGTAAGTATTGGTGCCTGAAACACTTCGCTAAGACTTAGAGCCTGATGCTCTACCCTTCTGGTCATACATGTTCTTGGAGGATGGAACACTAGCTGATGAAGGGGCTGGAGATGAGAACTTTTGCTGACTCTGCGAGCGATTTCCACCACCCGATTACTGCAGAGAATAGTCATAGTTCCCAGTCCTAGCCTTCTTATTCTCTTTGGCCTGTTCTCTAAGCTTATCACCCTCAACCTGCTGAGCATGAGTCATAAGCCTAGAGATATTCATATCTCCCAGTAACATAGCATTTTTGCACTCTGTTTTCACCAAATCTGACACTCCATACAAGAACTTATTCATCTGATCCCTGGAGTCAGCAGCCATGTGAGGAGCATACCTGGAGAGTTGGTTAAACTTCAGCCCATACTCTTGGATTGTCATGTTACCTTGCCTCAAGTTCATGAATTCCTGAGCCTTTGCCTCTCTCAACTCTATTGGGAAAAACCTGTCGAGAAAAGTCTCACTAAAACAATCCCAAGTGATAGGAACTGTATTTGCACCCCTATTCTCCTTCCACTGAGTGTACCAGATATGAGCAACATCCTTTAACTCGTATGATGTCAACTCAACCCGATCATTCCCAGTGACTTGCATTACCTCAAATATCTTCTTGATCTCATACAAGAAATTCTGAGGATCCTTATTAGTCTGTGATCCTAAGAACTCAGGCGGATTCATTCTAACAAAGTCACGGACCCTTGTTGCTGCTGATACACCATTTTCATTCACATGAGCATAAACCCGATTGTTCTGGTGGGTCATACTCTGAGCCAACATCTGTATGGCATTCCTAAACTCAGCATTGGAGACTTCTTGATCTGGGACTGGAGGAGCTGTGTTTGCATTCCTGGAATTCGCATTCCTAGCGTTAGCTCTACGAGGAGGCATGATCTGAAACGTAGAACGTCAAGTTAGAATGGGATTAGATCATACCTTATGCATGATAAGAGTAACAACAAAGTGAAGTTTTCCTAAAACACTTCATATCCTCCCTCTCATTAGATGTGGTGCACTTCACACCCATGAAAAGGACTCTACTTAGTGCGGCTTTTCAGACATCCTATGACACTTAAACCTAGTGCTCTAATACCATATTTTGTCACGCCCCGAGCTACCCCAGAGACGCGAACACGAAACCTAGGACCACAAGTGATCCCAAGTTAACCCTGCTGGCATGATCATGAGCATACTAAAGAATAATAACTGTTGCGGAAGCTAAATCATACTTAATATGAAAATATGGGGAATATCCATATGCTAAATCTGAGATATATGAAAAATGATGAGTTTAATACAAAGAAAATATCAACTCAACGCTAAGCTGAAACTAACTACGTCTGAAATAAGCCTCTAAACTGGACTAGAAATATTGGGAAAAGTCCCAGCTAAATCTAGCAAAAACTGAAACTAAATGACTAAAAGACTTAAATGAAACTCATGACTGTTGTCCTCGGAGAATGAGGACTCACCACTGAATCTGCTGAACTAGAGATTGGAAATCGATCTATGCGTGATATGGATGCTCAGAACCTGAACCTACATCACGAGAAGATGTAGAGCACGTATGTGTCAGTACTTAAAGGTACTGAGCATGTAGGATAGAGTAAAGCTGAAATAAATCATAACTGAACAATCACAAAAGCAAGTATAAGAATATGTACATGATATACTGAATTCTAAGCTAACTGGATAAAATGACCAATTTATAACATGCTGAAACTGAATACTGAATATACTGATAAATGGCTAATGCAGAGAGTCTGACTGAACTGTGGGAGCTACTAATAATCGATAATAAAAACACATGAGCTAAATGTGGAGTCCAATGTATACGCCCCATCAAAAGGACCCAATATACCCTGCTAGAGGTATAAAGGCATATTGGCGTGATCACTAAACTGATTGCCCACAGAGGGGACTTACAACCTACTTGGCTAGTAGTTCTGGGACTATTAGGTACGCTAAACCCTAGTCCAACTCGGTATTATGCTACTCCCAATGACTTATGTAATTAACTGATTATGACTGAGTTTCTGTAAATACCGGATAGCTCAAAACTAAACATGCAAACTAAGAATGCAACAATTAATCTAGTAATTATGCATTTATAATTGAGGCATGTATATCTAAAGTAACTGAAATATCTGACCTAGCATGTGTAATTCAAGAACTAAAGAAATACATAGATAGGGTTCTAAAATTCATGCGATAAATTGAATATAACATGATAATCTGATTTGGAACATATAACTAATAAATTCATGAAGTTCTGTTGAAGTTCTAGAAACCCTAGGTCTAACCATGTTATGGGAATCAAGAACTGACTGAAAACTAGGGACCCAATGGGTGAAAGCAACCCACTACTGAAATCCCACATACCCGCTGATGAAATTCACAAAAAAATACTTAGATTTCGTGGCTGGAACTGCTTGAAACTTGTTGCGTTCTTGACTTGGGTTCTTGACCTTTTTTCTCCTTTTTTGCTTCTAATTTTCTAACTTTTGATTAATTATTTGACTTAGGTAAGTTTTAGTTATGTTTCTAGGCTTAAACTGACTAAAATATGATGATTTAGGGTCAAAATGACGTATCTTAAGGTTTAAACAAAGTGGGAAAATACCAAAAGACCCCTGAGTAAGTTGCTGTCGGACCAAACGACGACCAGGACTGACGGTCCGTCGTTCAATCGATGGTCCGTCGTTTGGTCCGTAGGTTGGGCCTGTTCGATAGACCTTTAATAAAACGGGCATAACGTTTTGCTCGGAGGTCTGATTTTAGCAAGGTCGGTGGCTATGGAAAGCTAATTCAATTAAATATATGTGGGTAGGTCATATGACACCTAATTATTTTTTTGCAAAGAGTTTATGACCATTTAAAGTTGACCCAACTGCATTTCCTCCTTAACTGTCTGCTAGTTCCCACCTACGGTCAGACCTACGGACCGTGGGTCCACCTACAGACCATGTTGGTCATCCGTGGCTCTTGTCAGAGAGTGGGTGAATGGGGTGTCAATCAACGGACTCAGACTACGGACCGTAGTCTGACCTACGGACCATAAGTTCGTCCATCGTTCGACACTTAGTCAAATCTTCTGGATTGAGATTTTGGGTGGTTTCTGACCCAATCGACTGATGTGCAGGACGTACCATGGGTCAGGCTACGGTCCATCGATGGCAACCATCTATTGCACCTGTAAATTTTCTGAAAAACTGGTTTTTGGTCTGTTTTGGATATGGGGTGTTACATTTATGCTGACGAGTTTTATCTCAGTCTTTATCAAGAGCATCCATAAGGATGAATTCTCCAAAAAAAACACAGTTGAAGACGACATCAAAAAGGATGCAGCACAACGTGGAACTTTTTCTTAGCAGCGATATGGGACATAGTCCAAAGAGGAGTGTCAAACTCTTATGGAGCGAGCAGAGGAGCGACTTCCACCATAATCAAACCACACCCCTATAAGAAGGCATGTGGGTTTTTCTTTGGCTTTTGTCAGTTTCGGTTTCGCATTCGGAATTTCGGTCTACCGGAGGCAAGTTTCCAATCTAAGTGATAATGCACCAAAAGCTTTGGAAATTATATTCGTGTAAACTCTTAATTATGGGTGTGAAGCGCGCCACATTCATGGCTAAGAGAATACAAGCCTCCTTTTCATACTCAACTTAATTTTTCATTTGTCCAAAACCAAATGTTATCTAGCATAACAGATTTCATTTTCAACCAATCGAGTCGAACTACAAACAACCTGATTCTTGAGGGTTAAGGATATGTAGGCGGGATCTACAGCGGAAACTCGACTGTATTCCAGCATTCACTCTTAAATCTTATTCCCGAGCATTCCGGTCCCTTCATAATCCGGTATCGAGATGACTTTTGAATTCTTTCAAAATCGTGCGTTAAATCAAGTTTACCAAACTATAGATGGCCTGAATTCTCATATAGCCTGAAATATGTAGGAAACCCATTTCCGGGGGTTCGGCCATAATTCCTAAAGTCCTTACCAAATCCCTTTCCCAAAGATGAATGTGTGGTCGGCCAAAATTGGATTAGTCAACTTTATTTTCCTCCAATTTCTTGCATCAATCCAAGCAAAATGAGGGACAGTTGTTGACACCTAATTTTGACCATCCCCGATACGAATTAATCATCAAGCTTTTTGAATTCTATACGTTTTGAAATAAGTAGTTTTATGCGAATAAAATATTTAAAAAATACTTTAGTTATTTTATTCATTTTCCCTAATTATATTTTCTAAATAACATTTTTATATATTTTTACAAACACTTAGAAATCGTCTCAAAAAATTTTAATTTTAGTAAAAATACTTTTAAATTTAGTCCAGTACATTTTATAGTTATAATTTTGAGTCATGGAATTTGTTTGGCATACAATCGAATTGATTATTTTATTTCGTTAAATTTGAAAAGCTTGTTATTTAATTAACGTCAATTCATCTAGATCGAATGTAGACCAAATCTATTAATAAGTCCCATTTGGCTGATTTATTAATTCAAAAGACAAAGTTTTGGGCCCTTTTTGAATTTTCAGCCAACCCAAACCCATTCCCTTTTGCTTTCCAAAATTCCAGCCCACTCCCCTTTCTTATTTTTCTAAACCCAAACTCTAATTCCCAAACCCATTTCCCAGCCTACCAATTTTCATCCAAAGAGGCCCACCAGCAGTCCAAATAGCACACCCGACCCAAGCCCATTTTCTCAACAAATAACCCAAACCAACCCATCCAACAATTAAAGGTTCCAAAAGAAACCGACCCGACGCTCCTGCTAGCGTCTTCTCCAGAACGCGACCCAAAATCGGAAAAACTGAGACTTGAAACCCAGCAAATCAAATCCAGCAGTAAAGCGGCCCGTCAACGGCAGTCTAGCAACCCGAGTTGCGCGTGTTCATCCTTCCCCCTCTCTCCAATGTGTGAACAGCCCGCTCCAACGGCTTTTCTTCTTTTTCTGCATGTTTTAGCCTTTAGCCGAACCCTCAGTGCTGGTACGATTTCGCCAGCAAAAAGGTCACGCGTTTTCGTCCTTGCACCTTTGGGATTGAGCCGTGTAGAAGGACAAGGACGGTTGGAACGATTTTGGACGTCAATTATCCCTTTCCCTTTTTGGAATCGGATGAATTTTGGATGAAAAGGAATGTTTTTTTGTTTTGGTGAAAAGATTTTGGAAGATTTTGAATTTTCGGAATACAATTTGTTCTGACTTTGACCTTTTCCCCCCATTTCTAAAACCCTAATTGTCTTCTATATAATGTATTCTTTTATTTATTAGAAGGGGGTAGATTTTCTTTGGGAGAATTTTTGGATCCTGTTTTAAATTCTGAGCGAAAGGGCAAAAAGAAATTTAAGAAAACTAGGCTAGAAATACATACTACAAATACTTCTAGGAAACATAAAAATAGAAGAAGGTTAGTAGTTTGAGGGTGAGATTCTGCTCGGATTTCGCAGTTGTGGTTTGCATTAGAGTTCTCGTGGTGAAGTCATCGCTCCAAGCTCGTTAGTCGTACAGTTCGCTGCACCCGAAGATGGTGAAAACTCCTCTCGAGTCCACTTGGATTCCATTCCCACTCCTCGCATTTCTTGTTGAGCCACAAAGTCTCAACTATGTCTTCGTGAGTCAACCAACCACTATAACCGACATACAGGTCTCGAAGTTGAAGAATACATAGCAGATCGAGAAGTTGAATAATTTGGGCTTGAGATTCAAAATTTATTTTTTCTAAAAAGTTGTATTTTGTTATTTTTGGGCCTAAGCCCTCGTCATCTTTGTATTATTTTGTTAGAATTTTAGGACAGGTACAGGTGAAGTGGACCAAAATCCCAAAACAAATTGGGTCCAAATACTGGTCCAGGCGAACAGAAACCGGTTTGGACCCAATATCTCTCTCTCTCACTCTCTCTTACTTTATCGTTTATTTGTTCTCTACTAATTACCATTAGTCTTAGGGTCAACGAATCCAAACCCCCGCAAGAAGCTATTTTGTTTTAACGACTTAATTTAATCAAACCAAGCGAATAACGAAAAAATAAATTTTATGAATCTTTTAGATAGTAAAATAATAAACTTCCGAACACACTCTAAACAAAAAATTTATCTCAAATAAAGTTTTAGTCAAACAAAGTTAGTTATCGAATAACCGCAAGTAAGCGGACGACTTAGGTGCTTTCAAACCTTCCTAAGGCGTTAATATGAATCCCCGGACCCCCCTAAAAAACTTTCATTTGATTTCCTGTTTTAAGTCAAATTGGAAGAATAATTTTTCTTAATTTTCTCAAAATTAAGTGGCGACTCTCAAAAGGTCGAAAACATACAAAAACATATATTTTTCCGAAAATGTATAAAACAACAGAAATATTGCTACAGATGATTCATCTGTTGCAATATGTGACACAAATGTTGCTACAAATTCCCATATGTCTCAACATATCACACATTTGTAGCAACATATGACACATATGTGCCAATATATCACCCATCTGTAGCAACAAATGACACATATGTGGCAATATATCACCCATATGTAGCAACAAATGACATATCTGTGGAAACATATGACCCAAATATCATTACGGATGACTCATTTTTATAATTTTAGGTTGTGCATCCATGGATTACCCCAACAGAAGAGGAATTGCAAATGCGATATCTAATTACTCTAGGGTTGGTTGAAACCATTTTTGATCCTGTTGTGGATAGAGTTAAAATGGAGTTGGCTGGAGCAACAACCATGAAAAGAGATAGAGTTGTTAATTAAGTTATTAACGAATTAGTTGTTTTTTATGGTGTTGATGGTGTAGGTGTTGGTGTTGGTGTTGGTGCTGGTGTTGGTGCTAGTGCTGGTACTGGACAAGACAAAAGGGCTACCTCTTGTAGAAGATGTTGTGGCTTTCTCTGTGAGAAGTGCAAGAAGCAAGATGAAGATTCTATCATGTATCTTCAAACATTGAGTCAAGATGTTAATGAATTTAAAAACAAGAGGGGGTCAAGGGCATTCTATCAAAGAATGTTCCGCATACATATACTCCACATGCCAAGAGGAGGAAAGAATCATTTGCCAAGGCAATACAAAATTTGAAGAAGAAGATGTTTGGAAAATTGCCAAGGGCCGTAATAGAGGAAGTGAAGGAGTAGAAAAAGTTGAATATTATAAGCGTACGACTGTAGCGGAAAAAACCAAAGTGTTGAGTTTGATGAGTGCAAAAGGATGTTCGAATAGAATACGACATGCATGTTTTTACAGGACAAGATTTCACGTACATGACAAGCATAAAAGTTTGGTGGGAAGACTGGTAATCCTTCAATTTATAATGCGCGTTTCTTTTATCTTTTCAATGACTACTCTTATTTACTCTTTAATATTATTTTTTATTTCAGTATATTGAGGAAATCCTTAACCTCATGCGTCAGAGGCAGAAGACATACTCGGATTACTATGATCCCAGAGATAGAATCCTGGATCTCAAATTTTATAACAACTTCCAAAAAAGATATAATGAACTAAGCGGTGAGACAACAACTGTTGGTGGGGCAGAAGCATTAAACAGTTAGTAGATGAGTTTGTATGGGATGAAGATATGATTGACTATGTCAGGGGCATTAGGGCATATCCTGGAGGCATGGATTGGATTGATGCAAAAGGGATTTTGACAGTCATGAACATGGACAATACCCATTTTGTGACTCTCGAGATTCTTTTGCACGAGGGTCGCATGAATATTTATGACTGCCAGCTGATGTATACGGAACATGCCAAGTTTTTAACATACATACAACCTGTCTTTGAGTTGCTACCTAAATTGTTGAAGCATAGTGGAATAATGAAGCATTTGCCAGAAAACTTACTCAATGAACCATGGGAATTTAAAGGTCAAATGGATCCTATAGTAAAAAATCAATCTGGAGCGACGTGTGGGTCATATTCCCTTGCATTCATTGAGCATTTGGTTAGCGGCACAAATATTCAACCTCCCAAAACCCTGTTGTGTGACAATCTAGTTGAACGAATGCAATGGGTTTGGGCTCATGGGATAATGCATCGAAGCTTAAAGCCTTGACAATGTGTTTGTAATTAAAGACAATGTTTTATTTTATCAATTATGCTATTTTATTTTATCTTATATTTAGAGCAAATACATAGTATGTGAGTGGATAGTTCTCATATGTAGCAACATTTGAGGCATCTGTAGTAACATATGCCTCATATGTAGCAACATATGCCTCAAAAGCTCAAACATTGCTACATAAGGGTCATCTGTAGGAACATTTGAGGCATATGCCTCAAATGGGCAAACATTGCTACAGAATGGTCATCTGTAGTAACATTTGAGGCATCTGTAGCAACATATGTCTCATATGTAGCAACATATGCCTCAAATGGTCAAACATTTCTACGAATGTCATATGTAACAACATATGTCTCATATGTAGCAACATATGTCTCATATGTTGCAACAACATTTGGTCTTCTTCTTCTCCTTCATCCCCCATTGGGTAGTTCTTTTAATATGACTTTCATCAACAGTTTCCAACTCCTTGTCTACCAATATGATAATAATGAACTTGGATCATATATCAACATCTTCACGATCCCTCCATCTAAAGAAGTTGCATGCATTCTCCTAAAATACACACCACAAAGAAAGAAATTTAAATTAAAAAAAATAAAGAGATCTGAAGTTTCCAAAGACTGTAGAAATAAACTACACGACAGCGTGGTCAAGACCAAAATCTTCGACTTGGATTGTCCTTTGACCATGAAATTTGCATTGAAAGTAAGTTTTCATGTTTGCAATAGATTTTCACACCCAAAATGGTATCATTTTCATCATCACAAATTTGATTTAGTATTTCATTTGACATCATATAAGAAGTAACAAAAAAATCAAAACTCATTCATTAGATCTATATTTCAAAGAACCACATTAATTTACCCAACCAGTATATTGCAAAATTAATGATTTCACTGATTTAAAGATATGGGAGTCCCAAAATTTGGTTTAACCAAAGGCGAATCAAATTAGTTGTGTGTTAAAAAAAAGAATAAAAAAGACTGACAGATAAAAGACTAATGAAAATGAAATAATATCATTACATTCGAGATCCATGCGAAGCAAGAGGTCGTATTCGTATCGGAGAGAGAGAGAGAGAGAAAAAAAGCGCCAAGACCGAAGCGGCAAGGATGAAGAAATTGAAAATCATATTCTTCAAATAAAATGAAAATCCTAATTATTATTATTATATATATATATATATATATATACCTTCTAGAAATGAAATAATTGGTCGATTGGGCTAGTTTTAGTTTAGTTTTACAGAATGGGCTTTGCCTATGATTGGATCAGTTTTAAAAAGTACTTACACGTTTTATGCATATGTTGCCACATATGTCAAGTCTGTTGCAATTTTGCCAACAGAACCTGCATATGTTGGCACATATGAAACCTCACGGAGGGACTAATCGATAATTTGACCGATTTAGGAATGAAAAAATGAAAAGATGGACCAAATTTTATTACGTTAGACCATAATTAAGCAATAAAAATATGGTATAACACTTGGAACAACGATTTAAAAGGGTGTTATATAACTATCATAAGGATTTACTTGGTCATATGATGACTGGTGGGATGATAGTCTTTCTAAATATAATTTATTGAATCGAATGAAGGTTGTTGCATAGGACCATAAATTGATACTTAGGCATATTGTATGACTATATATTAGTGTTACATATCGACTTGGGTTACCATTTAATTCAATTAACCCCCAAAAGACACATTTTATGATATAAGATGTTGCCACATATGTCAAGTCTATTGCAATTTTGCCAACACAACATGCATATGTTGGCACATATGAAACATCAAGGAGGAAATAATAAACCATTTGATCAATTTAGGAATTGAAAAATGAATTGATGGACCAAATGTTATTTTTTTAGACCATAACTAAGCAATAAAAATAAGGTATAACACTTGGAACAATGATTTAAAAGGGTGTTATATAACTATCATATGGATTTACTTGGTCATTATATGATGAACAAGTGGGATGATAGTCTTTCTAATATATAATTGATTGAATCGAATGAAGGTTGTTGAATTGGACCATAATATGATACTTATGCGTGTTGTAGGACTATAGATTAGTGTTACATATTGAACTGGGTTACCATTTAATTAAATTAACCCCCAAAAGACACATTTTATGATATAAGATGTTGCCACATATGTCAAGTCTGTTGCGATTTTGCCAACAGAACCTGCATATGTTGGCACATATGAAAAATCAAGGAGGGACTAATCGACGAAACATCAAGTTGGACCAAATTTTATTCATTTAGGAAGTATCCCATAAAATTAACTACTTCATCTAATTCATAATCACAACGACATAAGTCACAACGATATCGGTCGTAAGAGAATCGATGAGTAGTGCAACAAATTAGTCTTTCTCCAATCTTTTGAGGTTCCTGTGGGAATATTCCATGTAAACTATGTCGGAAATAGTCTCGACATGTTCTGATACATGGTATACTCATGTTGCCAATGAAACTTGTGCCTTCTCTCATGGATTCACCGCCTTTGAAGATAAAAATTGTGGCATGCACATATCCTGCACAAAGGTGGCCACCATCTGCTGCTCGCTTAAGAATTCCCAATCCATTTGAATTGCTACGCTTGAAAAAATCATAATAAAGAAGAAATAACACATTTAAAATGCAAAATACATTGATAAAAAAGTGAATACATACGAAAAGCATTAAAATTATCACGTCTTTGATATATAAGGCTTCTAAATTCCCCGATTCGCTACATTTTTCCATGAAAGAAGTGCATCTCCGATAAAATGAAGACGGTTATATAAACACTGGAATGCTGCAAAAATTTATCTTTCGATATACAAAAGGTTCATTAGCGACTTCATTTAGGAGCCTGGAACTGAAAAACCAAACCAAATGGTCAGGAAATCGAATTAAAGAACGAAAATTGTTTAATACATACATACCTTAATTTAACCCTCAGTAAATCTTTGAGGGAGTATGAAGCAACCCTTTCAACGATAACAGTTACTAGTTCCCTCGGGGAATTCAATGTAGTTTTTTTTCTCAATGTCATTTTTTAATATTTCTTATTCTTCCTTTCCATCTTGGAGATAATTATATGAAAAGACCTAAGTTGTGTTCTTCTTATATATATAATAATATAATTCTAATGTAATGAATACGAAGAGGCACTTCTGAAAACGAAGAGGCACTTCTGAAGAATGTAAAAAGATGCAAGTACTTAATGTTGCCACAGATTTAATTCGAAAATAAGTACAAATAAGTACATATGTTTCCAAATAATTCAAAAATAAGTACAAAAGACAAAAAGGCAACATTTTCACCATATGTCATATGTTGCCACATATTTAATTAAACCCACACAGTCGTGTGAGGAAGAAATTTAACTAGATAATCTAGTTCTAAATCACAACTACACAATTCACAATGAATATCATCTTGATCTTCGCTTCCCCTAGGCCAACCATTCCTGCACGCTATTTGATTGGGTTGATGAGTAGTGCAACAAATGGGTCTTTCTCCCAACAAATTAGGTTCTGGCACCCACATTTGATTTAAAATGTATCGCAAATGGTGTCGACATCTTCTCACTATTACTGGCATGATTTTTTTCATGTTGGCAATGCACATCAAGCCTTCTCTCATGGATTCACTGCCTTAAAAGATTGAAATTATGGTAAGTACATACTCTGCACCACTGTGGCCACCTTTTACTATTTTTTTAACCATTTCCAATGCAGTTGGATCATTATGATTAAAAAAATCAAACTATAAAAGAAAGAACATATTAAGAATACAAAATACATTGATAAAAACGTGAATACATACGAAAAACATTAAAATTACCATGCCTTTTCTGTATAAGGCTTCTAAGTTATCCGATGCTATGCATATTTCCATGAAAGAGATGGCTCGTTGATTCATCGTTCATCTAGGTTCAGCGGGAAAGCTGACCAATGTTACCTTCTGATATATAGAACGTTCATTAGCGGCTTTATTGAGGAACCTGGAACTGAAAAATAAAATGAAATGATTAGAAAATGAAATTAAAGAGCGAAAATTGATGAAGACGTACATACCTTAATGTAACACTCATTAAATCTTGTAGGGAGTAGGAAGCAACCCTTTCAACGATAAGAATTACTAGTTCACTCGGAAGGGATTCAATGAAGTTTTTCCTAGTTGAAACCATTTTTGAGAATGAAGAAGAAAAGAAGACAACTTTTGCCTTCTCCCTCCCTTCTGTTGTGTTCTTATAAAATGCCAACAAATTTAAAAAGTTGCAAGAGAAGAGATGACTTTCCAACAAGGGGTAAAAAATTGAAGAGTCGTAATTATTAAACCTGTTTCGATGACAGTAACTATTGATTTGATTGTTGACAAAACATACAAGTGATCATTTTCTAAAAGTATATTGGGACAGATGTGTGATTATTTTTTAAATATGTAATTGACATATGTTGAAACATATGCAATATTCTGTTGTAATATTTTACACATAATTGACATATGTTGACACAGATATGTTATGTTGTAATATATAACATATAATTGACATATGTTGGTACAGATACATTATATTGTAATATCTAATACATGATTGATATATGTTGCTACATATGCAGTATCTGTTTTATAATATAACACATAATTGTCATACATTGACAAAGATAATTTTGTTCAAAATTAATCACACATTTTATTTAGAGATAACGATCAAATTCAAAAATCATTGCAAAACAAAGAAGGACAATATTTTTCATCGTTAATTTGCAAGTTCCTTACATATGTTGCCACACATGGCAATTTAATTAATCCCTCGTATGAGGCAGAAAATTAACTACATAATTTATTTCTATATCACACCTACATAAATCACAATGAATATCATCTTCATTGTAGTTTCTTGTCCAGGGAAAATCATTCTTGCGACCGATTCGCTCAAATTGATGAACAGTGCAAAAAATGGGTCTTCTTCCCAACAAACGAGCTTCTGGCACATACTGAGCACATAGAATATTTTGCAAATGAATTTGACATCTTCTTACTATTACTGGCTCAGTTTTTTTCATGTTGGCAATGAACATTAAGCCTTCACTCATGGTTTCACCGCCATTGAAGATTGACATTATGGCAAGCACATAGTGAGCTCTATTGCTGTTTGCTCCTTAATTAATCATTTCCAATACAGTTGGATCGCTACATTGAAAAAACCATACTACAAAAGAAATAACACATTTAAAATGCAATATTAAAAAAAGTGAATACAGTCGAAAAATATTAAAAATTACCACGCCTTTTCTGTATAGGGCTTCTGGATTTCCTGAAGCTTTGCATATTTCCAATAAAGAAACTGCTTGTTGAACAATTGACTATCTACGATAAGGAAACCTGAGCGAATTTACCTTCTGATATACAAAACGTTCATTAGCTACTTCATTGAGGAACCTGGAGCTGAAAAATAAAATAAAATGATTAAGAAATGAAATTAAAGAGCGAAAATTGATTATTACATACATTCCAAAATTTAACCCTCATTAAATCTGTAGGGAGTAGGAAGCAACCCTTTGAATGATATTAATTAGTAGTTCCCTTGGAAGGGATTCAATGAAGTTTTTATTAGTCATAGTGATTTTTGAAGATTTCGTATTCATATTGAATATTCAGTGAAATTTGAAAAGTAGGAAGAGAATGGAAGAGAAGAGACAAGTAAGGCAAAAGTTTTCAAATGCTTGTACTTATTTTATTTTTTTTGAAAAAACGGTAAAATTTGAAGAGTCGCGCCATTAAAGTTTTTTTTCTTGAAAGTTGTTCCAATGATAGTAATGATATCATCACATTACACGAAAGAAGTATTTTTTAAAAATATGTTGTCACAGATTCGTTTTTTGTGGTAATTGTAAGACATAATTGACATATGTTGGGACAGATGCAATTTTATGTTGTAAGATCTAACACATAAGTGGCATATGTTGCCATATATGCAATATTGTGAGTTAAGTGGCAACATATAATTGACATATGTTGCCACAGATGCAATATTTTGTGTCAAGTGGCAACACAATTGTCATATATTGCAACAGATGATATGTTTTGCTGCAAGTAGCAACACATAATTGACATATGTTGCCGCAAATGAAATATTCTATTGTAACTAGCAACACATAATTAAATAAATCACACATTATATATAAATAAAATGACATAATTTGATTCTAAATAAGATAAGAAGATAGGGATCATCCTCAAATAAGAAAAAAAATCATTAAAATTCAACAACACAACACTTCTTATGGAGCATTTCGATTTGGGCATGTAGTTTTTTTGTGGCCAAAGTCCCTACACACTGAACACTTATTTTTCTTGTTGGAAATGATTCACCAACTCCACGCCGTCTCTTATATCTCCTTCTTCTAGGTTTACTTGGATCAACATATGGAGGAGGTATTTCTCTCTGTATGATATTCAAAGGGACAATCCAAGAATCTTCAGGTGGAACCGGGTGAATTTCCTGACAATATGTCATTATGTATTATTCCACCGAATAATATGGAGAGGAGTACTCGTAAATTTGTCCAAGTCAAAATTCTAAAAGTACAAGTTCTTCTTTGTAGATCCACAGTAGCAACATCACTATGACCAGTGACACTGAACTTGTAGTTAGCGATTTGATGGGCCAACAACTTGTTGCCCGCGTTGATACTCCGATATGTCTTTTTCAATTGAGGGAACAAATCTATTTGCAGAGTGCACCAGCTCCATACGCCTATGGTGAAATAACAATACAAATCTCCTATTTATTTCATCAAATAGAGTGACAATGGGAAATTCTCTTTCAACATCAAACATAGCATTCAACAACTCCGCGATGTTTGACGTCATAATGTTATATCTACACAACAAAAAATAAAAATCAAATAAAACACATAAAATCAAAATAAACTCAAATGAGATGGTACCTATTTCCCGGGCAAAATTCCCTACTCCATGTATGGAATCCAATACGTTCAAGAGTTTCAGCCGCCTTTGGTACCAAATCTCTTATTTGATTCTCAGCATCTTGTTCCACCGCCGATAGCAAAACTCCTCCATACTTGCTCCTCAGGAAAGTGCCATCAATGGCAATTACTTTTCACATTTCTTGAAAACCAATTATCCAAGCAACATATGATACAAAGAAGTACTGGAATCTACCATTTTCATCGAGCGACAATGCCGTCTTGCTTCCTGAATTCGCAACTTCAAGCATATAACGGTACGCATTAAGCACTGCGTACCCGTGCTCATGTGTTCCACTGATATTAGACTTAGCATGCTCCATGCCCTTATAAATCTTCCAATAGATTAAATTACAACTCAATTTTGTGCGGAGTTGATTTGACATGTCTCTTGTGGATGGGCCTTTACCATTGGAAAACTTATTTTCAAAGTACTTACCTATGAGTTTTGTCATGGCATGGGGATTATGGCTTGTAAGATGCTCTGAACCACACGTATGATACTTTTCATAGATTCTAATGGCAAACCTGTCGCTACTTGTAAATTTCACAGCCATCAGCCACCAATTGCAATCCAAATATGAACATTTAAAGGAAAACACATTACGAGAATTGATCACCTTTTTCAGTCTAAAATCTTTTTTCAAACAAGCAATATTCAATGAATTTGTCAGTTCTTGCTTGTTCTTGAATGTCATTCCCTTATAAAAATCTGTTTCATCATGTCGAACATTATTCATATGTGAAGATTTAGAAGCACATGGATTGTTGCTGCCAACCAGAGGTGTAGGAGGAAACTTTCTCCCAAGGTCCGGCCCTTCAGCTTCAGCTTCACCTACACCTACACCTTCACCTGTACCTATTCCAATTTCATCATCGGGATTATTCATGTCCACAGGATCAAATTCATCATTTAACATATCTTGTTGGCCATCATCTACATTATGATCCTCCTCGATAGGATTTTCTTCCACGTAGACTCTTAAAATGGGCGGTTTCTCTGCTCCTCCCAAATAAACTAGCAAACTAGGTTGATCAGTTATTCTAAAAGGTAAAACCTTCTCATTATGAAAAAAATGGGGAATGTAAGTCATGACAAGATCTTGCAGTTTACAATTTTATCCAGACTTTTGCACGACTAAACTGAAGAAATCATCATACAAAATGTTTCTTTTGATATACATCCCTACTGAACCGACTCCTTGTTTTTTACTATCCTCCCAACGCCATATGAATCGATTTCTCTTCTCGACCTATTCACAACGACAATCAATCCCTACAAATAATGACATTGTACATGAAAAATTGATTAAAAAACAATTAGTAATTATGAAGAATAAGTATATGTTGCCACATATGGTTTTGCTGTTGCGAAATGTAAGTCATATGTTGCTACGTATGAAAGTTCTTTTATGACAAATAAATCAAATCTGGCAACATGTTTATGTTATATCATATGTTGCCACATATGGTTTTTCTGTTGTGAAATGTAAGTCATATGTTGCTACATATGACTATTCTGTTGTGACAATAAATCATATGTGGCAACATGTTTATGTTATATCATATGTTGTCATATATGATTTTTCTGTTGCGAAATGTAAGTCATATGTTACTACATATGATTGTTCTGTTGTGACAAATAAATCACGTGTGACAACAGGTTTATGTTATATCATATGTTGCCACATATGATTTTTCTGTTGTGAAATATAAGTCATATGTTGCTACATATGACTATTATGTTGTCACAATAAATCACATGCGGCAACATGTTTATATTATATGTTTTCACATATGACTTTTCTGTTGCGACATGTAAGTCATATGTTGCTACATATGACTGTTTCTGTTGTGGCAATAAATCACATGTGGCAATATGTTTATGTTATATGTTGCCACATATGAATTTTTTGTTGCGAAATGTAAGTCATATGTAGCAACATATAAATATTCGGTTGAATTTGAAATAACATTTTTGTTGCTACATATGGCTATAATATGTTACAATAGTCAACTGTTGCAATATATATATATCCATATGTTGGAAACGCTAATGCAAATTATTGAAAAAATTGCAGGTACCCAGATCAGATGATGATGAATTGATTTCAAATAACTATTAATTTTACTTACCAAAAACAATGGTATGTGACCCAATCGCTAATGAAGTAATTCCAATTGAAACAGAATGAAATTTGGTCCACGAATTACAGATTAGCTAAATCTGAATCAAGAAGAAGAAAGCTGAAGCACTAGCAGTCACACCCACAATGTACAAAAAGATGAAGAAGAAGAAGAATATGAAGAGAGCGGGAAGAAAGGCAATCAAGCAAGCAAAGACGAGAGAAGAAGAAGAAGAAGAAGAGCACGAATACGACGGTCGGAGGCGAGGGAAATTTTTTTTATTTCCCCTTTTTCTCGATGGTGGCTTCCATTTCCCACCAAAATTCGTTAAATTAGGTTTGGTTTAGTGAATTTACCCTTTTACCCCTCATTTAGTTCCTACAAAAGTTGGTTAAATTAGGTTTTGTGAATTTACCCTTTTACCCTTCATTTAATTCAGCAGACCAAACTGTCAACTTATAAACTTGAGGGAAACTCCACAATCCTTAATTATTAATCTCATAATTGTCACCTACGCCCAATATTTAAGACTTATGTCACCGCTCATTTATTTTGAAACCTTATTGTCACCTTTTTTAAAAAAATCCCTGGTAAGTTGGATGATAATAATATATTTTGGTGAAATAATAAGTTAGTTGATGGAATCCATGTCTCGTTATAGAAATTGATTGATATGCCTTTTTGAGAAACTTGTAAGTTTTCATCGTGTCAAATCTTGCAAGTGGATTTATGAATCTGACACATGAAATAAGTTAAGTAGTGCTCTAAAGGAAATTAATTATTAAGTTAAATTCGTTAGTAATTTAATTCATTGATTAGTATGTGAAATCTCAACATGGGGAATTACAAAATAGAGGAGTGCAATTACGAATTTCTAGTGGAATGATTTGTAATTAATTATTTAGAATTATTTCCATAATAGGAAGTTTCGGTAATTAATTATGTGATCCCTATAGTGCCTATATTTAACTAGAACTCTTTCTTCTTTGTAATTTGTATCATGATTATTCTATTTCTATGGAAAAAAGAAGAAGAATATGGGTTTTCTAGTGTTCTAGAAGAACTAGGTTTTTTAGTCCTTTATGGATTAGGAAGAAATATCTATAAATAGGGATTCTTCTAACCTAGAAAAAGGATGATTAGTTTTATATTCGATACTTGCCCACCCAAGTATTGAGAGAGTTCGAATGTGACGTGTGATCACTGTAGAAGACCATAGCTATCTTGTAGAATTATTTGAAGGTCTGTCTTGGGGATTCGCTTGAAGGTATCCGCTCACGCTTGAAGAGGTAATTCTTGAATTAAATTTCAGTATATTTATGTGTTCTAGCATGATATATGTTTTAGCATAAGCAGTATCGGTTATCTATTAATCATGTAAGTAGTAAAGATCTTGATATGCTTCCGCTGCGCATATATGTTTTCCAACAGTTAGCACATTTTCTTTGTGTTGTTTCGACCATGAATGATTTCCGAGGGCCCGTTTGAAATTTGAGCTTTATGCTCTAACTTGCTGATGCAGGTTTTGGACCATTTGAGATCCAAATTGGACTCCATTTTCGCCCAACTTTTGAGCACGTGATCCTTACCCTCCTTCCTTCAAGTTTATTTTTGTGAGCTTCTAAATTACTAATTAGTCGAATACTTTCTTCACCATTTTAGTGCATGTTTTCTACACCTACTTTAGCATATCATCAAGATATGTATAAGTCTAATATGTAGCAGATACGACTTCAGAAAAGGGCTCATCATTTCAAGCATAAATCTTAAAGTATCACGTGAAGGCCATGTCCATCCAAGAACACGACGTTCAAATTTCAAACATCTCATCTTCTCTAAAAGTCCCGCCCAAATGAAAGCAATGAACTTTAGAAACTCTTCTTTAAACACTTGCCATTTTAGCCTTTAGCAGGGGAGGAATTTTGGTTGCTAAGAAAATTGTCAAAAAGTTTTTACACTCACAAAATATCACTCTTACATTCTAATATTGCTTGCAAAGAATTTTTTTTCCGAATCTCCTCTCTATCGTGCTTGACATTATTTGAAGAACGACAGTAGATTTAAGTTTGATAAGTCCCTAGCCATTGCACCACACAGGGTAAAATCAGATCCTTCTCACTTCTGACATACTTTATTAAGCATCTGTGATTGGGTTAGAAAATAATGACTTAGATATTTCTTGTCCGTAGTTATATTACAATGTACTAATAGATTTTGGGTACTGTTGTGAGATAACAATGTCTCTTTAGGTTGTTGAAAATCTGATCATAATGTATAAATGGACTACAACTCTATGTTCTGCTAGATATAAAACTATCCCATACTAATGCTTTGTCTAAAAATGAAAAATTGACCTTTAGTTTAGACTTAGATATGATAGCACGTACTAAATTGTATTTATTAACACATGCTCAACTATGATCTTGAACTATGATTTGCTATAATAACAGTGAAACGATAATCCTACTCGCTTTCGCTTCCTGTTGCATTATCTTTAGAGATATATCTATGGGAATGTTTTATATACTTAGTTTTCGGAATAGATGAGAATGTAACATATTCCCAGGGATGATAATAGAATTTTCGAATGATTATTATCCTCTTTTAGACACTATTAAAGAATTGGAATTCTCCTCTAACTTCTTTTCCCCTTTTCTTTGTTTACATGAACTCCAGAGCTGGTGAGTCCTACTTAAGACTCTATGTTGTTGCTAGACCAGTGAACCTGCATTCTCTCTCCATTCCTCGACGTCTGTTCCTCTCGCTCCCTCTTAAAATATATCTGAACAGAGGAGAAGCGAGAAAACAATCCGAGAATGCAAGCTGGCCATTATAGCTTTCTTTCATGTTCAAATTGCTCAAGTGTTGTCAAAACTCGGCAAAATGTTTCATTGTTTTGATGCATTATAATGACTGATTTATCTACATTTGCTTGCTTGTGTGATTCGAAACTAACCCTTAATTATTTGCTACCTATTAAGACATGTGATTAGTATAGAATTATAGCAATTTAGGTTTTTCCCCTAACTATAGCAGTAACTACTTCCTCACATATAATTGTTACTTGATGTCTTAATTAATTTTTATTTTTTGTTAATCTTGTACTGTACTCAAGTTTTTGTTATCAACATTAGAATATTTTTAAACTCTTTGGGTTTAATAATAGTATTTTCCTAATTTGAAATTACTATTTATATTATGGTCAAGACGAGTCTATACTCTAAGCCTTTTAGTTTCAGATTTCTAAAAATGAAGTTTTAAATCTATAATTTTGAGTAAAAAAATTGTTTTATTTAGGATCTTTTGTTTCAAACTTTCAAGTTTAATTTTCATGGCAGTAACTTTGTTTCCATGGATTTGACAAAACAAGGAATAACTTGAATTCATCCATGTAAGCTATTTTTTAGACATAAAATATTGTACTTTTATTTTAAACTTTTTTTTTATCCAAACACTCTTTTATATGCTATTATTTCATTTTGAAACTTAGCCTATTTAATTAATTAAGTTCAGTCGGTTAACAATTTTTAATGTATCTTAAAGGATGTTCCACTCCTTTCCTTTAGATTAATTGAACTCGTACCTAGAATCTGATGTATAGTAAGACCTTTAAATAAAGTTAACTTTAGAAAAAGACTTTAATCAATTTTAGGTGCCCTAATTCACCGTAATAATTAAGTGACAACTCCTTGACTTAGTTAATTACCTTAGGAATCACCAAAATGTTGTACACTATTTTTACCTAGTTAAAACAGGGTATAACAATGCTCTGTGAGGATGAGAGAACTCATGGAGCGGGTCATACGTTTATAGAGGATTTATTGAGGGAAAATAGGGAACATGCCACACATTTGTGACACATTCATTGAAAAGAAAAAGGGATCGGCCATACACCCGTTTCATATGTATGGACTAAAGAGTCCCTCATGGGTTCCGTACTGAGAGACAACGATTGTGTATCATTAGGACAAACATTCATCACTCTATGTGACATTGCACTACATTCCACTTCACTTCAATTGATTCTTATCAGTTGTGATTATTAAATGTTATCATCATTGAAGTGCAATTTGTGATGTTCAATTTGTACTCTGTTGTATTTTTGAGTGTGAACATCAAAGTAGGGTTGATTGTCTATAGCATGTTGTAGTTGTGGAGGTTCAATTGGTGTCGTTGGAGTACTGGTGTTCAATATTGTATTACTTAGGGTTTCTAGGTTTAATTTCTTAGAAGATTTATTGTTTGGTACTCACTCCCTTTCTTCTACACTTGTGTAGGTTACGAGTTCAGATAATTGTATACCATGTCTTCTCTTCGACATTTGAGGCTTATTATGGAGAGTTGTGAGGCAATTGATTGTCATTTCGACAAATACTTCTTGCTCCTTTATTATTTTTGTGTTGTTCCAAAATCAATGACACAGAGACTTGTTTTTATTTTGAATCTATTATGACACTTTCGAGGATTGTACACGTGATAACTAGGTTTTGAGATTATCTTTATTTTATGTTTTCTACGCCACTGAATTTGTATTAGTCTTTCATTCTATTTTTACTTACGCATTTCCTTTTTTCGTTGGATTTTATGTTGACTTGTCTTGGTGGTCTTTTTTTGGTTCGTGACAGTTTTGGAAGTAATGAAAATAAATGGCATTAAGTTTTATATTAAAGATAATTTAAAAAATGACTTTTTGGTTTTATCACATTGCATATTTAATATAATTAAGAGAGTAAATGAGTTTTCAAAATTTTTAACATAACACAAATAAGGAAAAAATAAAGAAAATCCCCACAAAGGAAGAAAAAATAATTATATTTCTTTGTCAAACAGAGGAGTCACATCACTTTGTCGTGTATGACAACTCTTCGTGTGTACCCTAAATGACACACGTATTTTTGTAAACGGTATATATTCGAGATATGTAAATAATTGTCATGCGTAGAACAATTGTTATTTGTGTCATGTTTTCTAACTGAAATGTATTTTTAGTGGCATGTATTTAGAAGTTGAAAACTATTGGCACACGTACAACAATAGTTGCTCTGTTAAAGTGGCACATTTTATTAGGCAAAATGTATATTAAAGATTTTCAGGTATGGTGATCCTAAGCTCATGATTAGGGCTTACATTTAGAATAGTGCCAAACTTTGAATATATTAAAAGCAAAGAGTCAGAATTTAAATTCCACTAGAGAACAATGTTTAGAAACTACAGTTCTTGAACCCTGCCAAAAGTGAAAGACACACTATGAAATTATTGATTCTTGGAATAAGAAAATAATATACCTTTTTTTATTCACCATTTTAAAACCACTAATTTTGGTTCACTAATATAAGGGGCTTTTACTTTCATACATCTTTTTCGTATTTATATATCACTTACCGACAATGTTTAACTTTTCTTATCTTAGTTTGTTTTAATTTATCTCATCCGACAGTTATGCATGTGCTCTCTATACCACATGTTTATTGGAACCATGTATAGTGTCAAAGATGTTAACAATTATTGACATACAACATCAATTATTCGAGTGTATAAAAAACTACTGAATGTTTTTATGTGACTGTTATATTTAGTTATTCTAACGTAGAGAGACTCAAGAAGTTAGGGTTTAGATTTAGGATATGCAAAAAGAGAAGACATATATACAAACAACTTATTTTTTCTACCTAATGAATTAACTGCCGCTAACTTAACAAGAATAACACTGCATTTCATAACAACCCTTTTCAAACATGCATATGACACCAAGTAAGTTGGAACAACTTTTCTACGTGCGTGTTCTTAACTATATATATATATATATATATATATATATATATATATATATATACCCTCAAGCTAGATAATAATGAATATGGAACACTTCTAGCTTGCGAAGAAGATGAAGATGCATATGCTTTGACATTTTAAATATCCCAATGAATATATCGAGTACTTTTTCTCCCTTATTTCTTGATATTGTAACTGTGCAACCTTGCACTAAAAATATGAAACTTCACAATTGCTCAAATAGTTTTGAATTACCTTGAGCTATAGGAATTCCAAATAAATGACATCCATGAACATGGGATCCAGTCTACAATCATGGAGGATCTACCACCCCCAACCCTTTGTTAACGTAGTGCCATGCCCACTGTCACGGAAGGTAAGGCCCCTTGACCTGCGTGAATCTAAAAAATTGACTGTGAATGCGTTAACGATTATCCAAGTTTCTGCAAATGCGGCATAGACCTTGCAAATACAGACACCAAGGCAACTGGTCACTGTGAACGTGGATAGGATCCTACGAATTTGGTATTCTTGAGATGAATAGTATCATTGAGTTTTGAGTTCTTGAGTTCTGAGTATTGAGTTTTCTATTTTGTAATTGAGATCCTTGAGTTGATTCATTCAGGTCTATATTTCACCGTGAACCCTGTTTTCATTTATAAATCTTGAGAATCTTTTAAAGCTAACATTTGTATTTTAAACTGAGTTTTGAAGAAGTAAAGTGAGTTTGAGAAATAGTATAAGTAAACTTAGTATTTCCCAAATATTTCATTTTTACTTGAAGAAAGAGAACACATTTTTTTTTTAAAAGTGAAAAGCGTTTTTTTAGAAATATTGAGTGTAGAGAAGTTACGTCTCAATGGGCCCCTTCTAAGTAATTACCCCAACCAAGAATTTATTTTTGGCCTAACCCATCGGTGGCCCCTTAAACTTGGCACAAACTTTCACTTAGACACCTTAACTGAGCGATGTTCATTATAGACACCTCATGTAAGATTTCGTTATGTCATTTTGGCACTTTTTTTATTATCAGCAACAACATATAATGTGTGTGAATCACACTCGCCGATGACGTGTAAAGTGATCAATTAAATGACAACATTTTTCATTTGTGTCCGATGACGTGTAAAGTGACCAACTAAATGATAACATTTGTCATTTGTGTCAAAAATGGTTTTAAAATAATTGATATTGAGAAAAAATAAAAACTGACCAATAAATTAATGACACGTGATATTTTCCCCAAATAAAATTAAAATAAAATTAAGCCAACTAAAAGAAGCCTCCCACCCCACCCCCAAAGCCCCCACCCCCGATCATCTTCTTCAAATCTCCCCCCACCCCCACTCCCAGCCAATAGTGTTCTCCAAATCACCCCCGCCACAAACCCCGATCGACTTCTTCAAATACACTTCCATCCTACCCGCGATAATCTTCTTTAAAATCCCAAAAACAAAAATTCCCTTTCTCATTTAAATTCTGTTTTGGGGTCATTAAAATAGCCTTTGGCTCCATGCTTTGCTCTCCAAATACCTTTTCCATTTTGCAGAAATTATCCCCACCCACGCCGGCATATTGTGTTTCTTTGAATTTACTCCCTTTAAATTATTAAAATAAGCTTTTATTAATCTTTCTTAAATTTTACTTTGTCCTAAATATTAAATTTTTCATGAAAGAATTTTACGAAAGAGTTTATTCTTAAATTTTAAAAATATTTTTCATCATTTTTGTTGGAAAATCTTCATTCACAATGAGGGAAATTTAATTTGGTCAAAATGGTGGCTGAAAATGGGGAAGAAGATGATAAAAATAATTAAAATTTGACTAAATAACCCTTTCATGCGCCTATCAATGAGTGTGCCACACTCATCATACCATATAAGCAAAAGGTGTTAAAATGACACAATGAGATTCCATATTAGGTGTCTATAAAGAACATCGCTAAGTTAAGTTGTCTAAATAAAAGTTTGTGCCAATTTTAAGGGGCCACCAATGGGTTAGACCTTTATTTTACATTGAGCAAAGAGAAATCTTGTTTTCTAAATGGGCAATGAGTTTCATAGATATTTTAGAGTACTTACCTCTTTTAAGAGGATAGTTTCAAAAATTATCTCAAACCAGAGAAAGAATATGTTTTTATATATTTTAGAAAGAGTATATATTATTGGGAGTAGGATTGAGCACCGATATGGGAAATAGTTTCACAAAACTCACAGACCCCATAAATCATGTCTTGCAAACATGGGTACATGATTATACTTTTTAGATGAATCCTTAGTAACTTCGGGCAAAGCTTAGTGGATTCAATTAGTTGAGAGGTTCTATATCCCAGCATGATATAATACAGTTCTAGCAGCGTGGACAAGACGTTGTATCATCACGGAGATCATAGTGATTGTTGTCGATTAGAGAATCACCAGTAAAGTAAAAGTGTATTTTTATGTATCACTTGTTATGTTGAGTTCACAGATTAGCAAGTTTTTTGTAAAACTTTAATTGATTTAACACCATATTAGTATAGTTTTTATATGTTGCAATCCTTTCAGTTCACATATTTGTTAATAATCTATATTACATAATTGTACATTCAAATGTACTTATGTCATTCAACATGTACCTTTTTATGGTGTAGATATATGTGTTTAGGATTATCAACAAGAACATTGTTGAAATCATTCTTTACTCCAGCTAGCTCTTGGTGAGCCTCCCTGAATTACGGAAGACTTCACATTTACTCCCAGTTTAGTTGTTTTGAGGTGTCGTGGGTCTTGTACCGACATCTATATTAAACATTAGAGGCTTCATAGATAGATAAAATTGAAGAATCTTTCAGTATTTGCTTTCCCTTGAGATGTTTTTGCAAACTAATATACTTATCTTATTGAGTATTTTATATAAATTTTGAGTTGAATAATTACTTTAGTTTAAATGTTCAAAATTCGATTTTAATCCTATTTTCGCTTGAATGAGTCTTTCTCTAAGTAGTCAGCAAAACCAAGAGTTTCCTTGGAGATCTGAATGGTTGTCGAGTGCTGACCACATCTAGGGTGTAGGCTCAGGACATGGTAAAGTTAGTATCAGAGCACAACGTTCAAGTGTTCTAGGGTGTCTATGAAGTCGTGTTAGTAGAATCTTATTTATCATTGTGAGGTTCACACTTCTATAAATGAAAGACTGCTGACATTTAAGAAAAGTTTCTCTTTTTCAGACTTTAAATCATGCAATACAACCGTGTCATAAGAAATTTATTCAAACTCGTGCATTTTCTCAAATCCATTAGACTACCCCTCATACTCAAGGTAGTTGAAAAGCAAAGCACAGATCCTTATCAATAAGTCACTCTAAGAAAAAGTCTTCAAAAAGTCATAAGACTACTTATGGTCTTGAGAGAAGCTCGTGAGTCAGCCTAAGTGCCGGGATTCAAAAGAATATATTTTTATTGATATGAATCATGCGTTCGAGCTAAAAACGAGATGTACTCCCAAACTCTCCTCTCTAAACATTGTTTCACTTGAGACTCATGTTAGGAAGTATGTTTTAGAGATTTGGTTGTATTTTCATCCGAAAAGATAGTATGAGTTATTATGCTATCAGCACTAGTGTAAAAGTGTTCACAGTTAGAAGAAGGAATGTAGCGGTATAGTAATCTAACAAAGGAAGATACTGATGAGGCAAACTATGTTGTTGTAGTTATGTGCCTAGTAAGATATTGATGAGGAATTTTCCCCTATGGGTATACTAAGAAGTGATGAGTTTGTGTAGATTTCATGATAGAAGGTAGAGTAAGAGTTACTAGGATCGATGAGTTAGAGTATACTTTAACCAGAAGAGAGTTTATGTCAATGTGTCATTGTGTTAGTGAAGGAAAAATATAGGTGTTGAATAGAAGAACATAGTATTCATAAGGTGATAGATCCGAATTAGGCTTATGATTTTTAAGGGAGAACCCCATGATATTCAGAAAATTCTAGAACTAATTAAGAAGTGATGTATAGTGAATGGGTAAATAGTACTTAAGTTGTGAAATGTAATATGATGGTAAATAGTAAGTATGCAGACTGAGAGATAATGATTGACTACTTGTCAGGAAGGCGGTTGTTTCTTAATTTTATCTAGTAGTCATAAGTTAGTATAATATGTGAACAATTATATTTATATATGTGTTTAGTTCTAGACACTAAGCTTGGATTTGAGACCAGTCATGTCATGATAAAAAGGATGACAAGATTAGAGTAATGGTGTTAGTTTTAATATTTGATCTAGTAGGTTTGACATAAATAAGGTGAGAAATTAAGGTGTTACTTTTTTATAAGTGTGAGTGGTACAACTGTGGTATTATGAATCATACATGAGAGAAAGAGAGTGTGGCTAAGTCATTAGATTAGCAAGAACATTAAGAGGTGTACTTGAGATCGTATGTAGTTAGAAGAGGTTCAAAGTAAGTTAATGATTTTTCATGTGTGCCTAGATAGTATAGTTGAGTTGTCAATGGGGAGTAGGCTTAAGTAAGAATTGTTTATGACCCTTAAAATTTTGGTAGAGTGGATCATATATAGACAATGTGCATAACGATTATAGAAAGACCTCTATAGGAGTGGAAAGAGTTAGAAAAGCGTCTAAGACATAGGTCTTAGAAGGAATCATAGTACTTGCATATGGAGAGTTCAGTAGCCATTGGATAAGAGTTTCCCGAGTATTAGAGTCAAGAAAATGTAGACCAGTTTAGAGATGATGAAATAGATCCATAGCTTTAAAGTGTCACCTTCAATCTTAAAGGTGTGATGATAGGATGAGAAACGAAGTCATGTGTTGAGAATCAAATAGTAATGTGTTCAGAATGAGTTAATGTGATATATCGATCCATTCATACTCAAGCGTATTCCTCCAAGTTTAGTCTTTACAATATGCTATTGATGTTTCTAATATTAGAATTGCATTCATCAACTATGCACATACATTAAAGACAATTTCACATCTATGCTCAGTTCCCAAAATGAGTGGTAAAGACTTTAGCCCATTGATCTCAATCTTCTTTATAAAGTTATGGATATTTGATAATGTTCAACTACACTTCATCCAATTCTAAGAGTATGTGGTCGCTAACAAGTATAATCCCAACTAAGAGTTAGGGTCGATCCCACATAGAGTGATATGGTAAATAGTTAGATTACGAAGTAAAATGGTGTTCTAATCTTTTGTAGATGTAGATATTTTTGTAACAATAAAGTAAATGACAAGTTTTTTATAATTAATTTCAAATGTGGGGATATTTGTTACAAATTAACAACTAAATATAACTGGGAGTAAACAAGTACAGAGGGTTTTCTTGGGAGTGTGATAAATTGAATGCTAATTTCACGTAATGGGTGATTACTAATTACTCAAAGTTGTTGAATCTCGGTGGGTAGTCTAGGTATTGGGTTCAATAGCCATTTCTCTATCAACTATTACGGATCAAGTGAGTTCTTTTGAACCTCAACAATCACAACACAATTAAACAACACATAACCTTAATCAATCTACTTTTTTTTCAAGCTAATTTGGAAGATTGCATTCAAACCCACTTTCTCAAGCTAGATCCATAACAACACAATCACTAAACTTATCAACTAACCATTTAACTCTAACACTTCTTTCTCAAGCAAGGATAATGTACTAATCTAGAATTGCATTTGCACCTACAATTCTTCAATTAAATCACAAACAATTAATTGAACCCACTTCAAATCAATAATAAATCAGTAAATAACAACACATATTAGCTAATTCATGCATTCAACTACATAGTCACACCACCAAGAATGGGTTTTTATCCAAATATAATAAAGAACAAGAAACCGTTACCCACAAAGTTTTTCATCAGGTTGGGCAACAATCCACAAGTCTTAGATGTTTAAATTGAAGAGAAAATCAAACAAACCCTAAATCTCTACTAAAATAGTGTATAAATAATATTTAGAATGTTGAATATCAAAAACCCAGAACTTGGACAATGTGGGAACACCTTTTCTTCTTCTTAAAATTGCATTTATAGTTCCCAGAATTTCAGCATCGAAGTCATTAGGCTAAGTAAGTTGAACTTCACCGACCTAGTCGGTGATACGCCGGGTGTCCCGTTTCATCATCTTCTTGGCTTGGACATTTGACTAATTACTTTGTAAATCTGGCGAAGTAGGTCGGGCTCTCCGACCTAGTTGGCGACGCGCCAAGTGCTTCTATTCTCACCTTCTTGACATGGTTTTGCACCACCTTTATCTTTAACATTTGGCGATCCATATTGGCATCGCCGAAAATTTCGGTGTCTAACCAAAATTCATATCCTATAGCCAAGTTGGTTTTGTCGATGGGCAATCGTGTTAGAACTTTAGGCGAGGCAACTCACCAAGTGGCTTTTCCAAGTACTAGTATTGCTTTCCTTCAACTTTCTCATATTTTTTCGCCCCTTTTTGCCCCCTAGTATCCTTGCCCGGGTCTTTTGCCTTAACTGGTGCATATTAACGTGTTAACATCCTTTATGAGCATAAAATAGGCATTGAGGACACTACATCTTTGAATATTAAGCCCGAAATGAGTCAAAATTTCTGACTCATCAACACCCCAACTTAAACTTTTGCTTATCCTCGAGTAAGACACAAAATCAATCAGTTCAACAGAGATGTCTACAAATACTTGAGAATCAACATGAATGCACATGAAAATTTGTCTAACCAAGCAATGTTCAATTGTGCACTACTAGTTTCAAATTATGACTAGTCATCATCGGGTCATGCTCACAATGCTTGCTTCAAATCAAATTCAAGTTTAACAAGAGTATTTGAATGCCATCACATTAAGAATGATTTCATGCCCACATAAAGCTCATCAAACTTTAAGAATAAATGAATCAAAATCAAAACACATGCATGGTTCTACCCATATGCTTGCCTGTATTTTCTCATCAATGTCAGTCGGCTCAATCAAGATCACCAAGGTCTTTCCAGCCTTGTAACGAGGATGAGGGTAAATGTATGATTGTATTGGCTTAGTGACTGCTACCTTCATGAAGCATGTCTTGCCTTTCACTTCTTATATTTTTTTCTTTAAATCATTTTTATTTTCACAATCTACCCAAAGTTATTTCAAGCACACATATATTCTTGTATGACTCATTGGACATCCCTTTTCTTTTGTCCATGCACAAATTGCATTGCAACATTCTTTTTCAATATTTTTGCGCCCCTTTTTGCCTCCTAGTGTCCTTACCCTGGTCTTTTGCCTTCATTGTTGCATATTAACGTGTTAACATCCTTTATGAGCATAAAATAGGCATTAAGAATACTAAATCTTGTAATATTAAGCTCGAAATGAGTCAAAATTCCTGACTCATCAACACCCCAACTTAAAATTTTGCTTGTTGTCAAGTAAGACACAAAATCAATCATTTCAACAAAGATGTCTACAAATAGTGATACTTGAGAATCAACATGAATGCACATGACATTTTATCTAACCAAGCAATGTTCAATTTTGCACTAAAGGTTTCAAATTATGACTAGTCATCATCAGGTCAGGCTCACAATGCTTGCTTCAAATCAAATTCAAGTTCAACAAGAGTATTTGAATGCCATCACATCCAGAATGATTCCATTCCCACATAAAGCTCATCAAACATTAAGAATAAAGGAATCAAAATCAACTCTCACACTCTCAAAGATAAACACATGCATAGTTCTACCCATATGTTTGCATGTATTATCTCATCAATGTCAGTCGACTCAATCAAGATCACCAAGGTCTTTCCACGCTTGTAACGAGGTTGAGGGTAAATGTATGATTGTTTTTGCTTAGTGACTTCTACCTTCATGAAGCTTGTATTGCATTTCACTTCTTATATTTTCTTTCATTAACTCTTTTTTATTTTCACAATCTACCCAAAGTTCTTTCAAGCACAGAGATTCTTGTATGACTCATTGGACATTCCTTTTCTTTTGTCCATGCACAAATTGCATTGCAACATTCTTTTTCAATATTTTTTCACCCCTTTTTGCCCCTAGTGTCCTTGCCCTGGTCGTTTGCCTTCATTGTTGCATAATAACGTGTTAACATCCTTTATGAGCATAAATTAGGCATTGAGGACACTAAATCTTTGAATATTAAGGCCGAAATGAGTCAAAATTCCTGACTCATCAACACCCCAACTTAAACTTTTGTTTGTTCTCAAGTAAGACACAAAATCAATCAGTTCAACAGAGCTGTCTACAAATACTTTGATAACCAACATGAATGCACGTGAAATTTTATCTAACCAAGTAATGTTCAATTGTGCACTACAAGTTTCAAATTATGACTAGTCATCATCAGGTCAATCTCACAATGCTTGCTTCAAATCAAATTCAAGTTCAACAAGAGTATTTGAATGCCATCACATCATGAATGATTCCATTCCCACATAAAGCTCATCAAACTTTAAGAATAAAGGAATCAAAATCAACTCTCACACTCTCAAAGATAAACACATGCATGGTTCTACCCATATGCTTTCCTGTATTATCTCATCAATGTCGGTCGACTCAATCAACATCACCAAGGTCTTTCCAGGCTTGTAACGAGGTTGAGGGTATATGTATGATTGTTTTTGCTTAGTGAATTCTACCTTCATGAAGCTTGTATTGCATTTCACTTCTTATATTTTCTTTCATTAAATCATTTTTATTTTCACAATCTACCCAAAGTTCTTTCAAGCACACAGATTCTTGTATGACTCATTGGACATTCATTTTCTTTTGTCCATGCACAAATTGCATTGCACATTCTTTTTCAATATTTTTTCACCCCTTTTTGCCCCTAGTGTCCTTGCCCTGGTCTTTTGCCTTCATTGTTGCATATTAACGTGTTAAAATCCTTTATGAGCATAAATTAGGCATTGAGAACACTAAATCATTGAATATTAAGCCCGAAATGAGTCAAAATTCCTGACTCGTCAACACCCCAACTTAGACTTTTATTTGTCCTCAAGTAAGACACAAAATCAATTAGTTCAAATGAGAGGTCTACAAATACTTGAGAATCAACATGAATGCACATGAAATTTTATCTAATCAAGCAATGTTCAATTGTGCACTACAAGTTTCAAATTATGACTAGTCATCATCAGGTCAAGCTCACAATGCTTGCTTCGAATCAAATTCAAGTTTAACAAGAGTATTTAATGCCATCACATTAAGAATGATTTCATGACCACATAAAGCTCATCAAACTTTAAGAATAAAGGAATCAAAATTAACTCTCACACTCTCAAAGATAAACACATGCATGGTTCTACCCATGTGTTTGCCTGTATTTTCTCATCAATGTCAGTCGGCTCAATCACGATCACCAAGGTCTTTCCAGGCTTGTAACGAGGATGAGGGTAAATGTATGATTGTTTTGGCTTAGTGACTACAACCTTCATGAAGCATGTCTTGCCTTTCACTTCTTATATTTTTTCCTTTAACTCTTTTTTATTTCACAATCTACCCGAAGTTCTTTCAAGCACAGAGATTCTTGTATGACTCATTGGACATCCCTTTTCTTTTGTCCATGCACAAATTGCATTGCAACATTCTTTTTCAATATTTTTCTTATGTTGATTTGTATATATATATACATATACATATATGGGGGTTCCGTCATTTTCAACACAATCCTTCAATGGTGAATTTAACAAAGCTATTCCGCATTTTCTCTCCTCAATTTCCATCACACCTTAACTTGTCTATCAAACTAACCAATGCTTCATGAAGGTTTTACCTGGGAAGAAAGAGGCAAAATGTGTTCTTGTTTCATACAAAGAAAAGGTTTGGCTCAAATAGTTTCAAGCTAGGTTCACACTCTCACAAGGAAGTCACAAAAAGGTATAGCAATTTGGTTCACTCTCCAAAATTTGTGCCTAAGATCATTTATTTCATTCGTACATTAGTCAGTAGGACTAAGTGGGCAAGTTCTTTGTATCACCAATAACATATTTCAAGGAAATCTCACCACACAAGGCATTCAACACAATCATCGATCAAGACTCTACAAATTGTGTTCTTGTGCAACGATCCTCACAAGACTCATTTCAAAATCGTCCAGTCACAAAGAGATGCGAAGTGTTCACACATGACATATAAAACTCAAATTTGCCTCATTGGAATTAAACAAACATATTATTAAATCAAGAGCACTACTCAAGTCATTGGTATTGATCACAACTGATACTCAAATATGCAAGCGAACAACCATAACAATGTAGAGATCTTCACACATACCCCCTAACAAATGTAGAGTAGTGCCCTCAATTCAAATACAATGAATGTAACTAACAAGATGGCAAACAAGGATCATTGAATGAAAATATTAGAGTAGAAGAGACTCTTCACTACGCGCCAAATCGGCGAGCCGTTACCACATATGTAGAACGAGTCATCGACTAAATTTGTCCCACCAAACATGATAGAAACATGGCCCTCCAGTTGGTGCAAAAAGGCGAGCTCAATCGAGCTCGCGAATGGTTCCGGTATGCGCCATGAAATCATGCATCTCACCAAATTTTCCAGAACGAGTTTCAAAGTTGACCCTAACATGTGTGGTGCATTTAGGCGAGCATGGGGTGGTTTGAAATTCACCGAAAGGGTTGGTCCATCGCCCACTGCCATTTTATCAAAAGTGAGGGATTCGACCTACACATTTAACAAACGTTATTCAAAAACAAATGTGGGTTTCTTCCCAAGAAAAGACTTTTTTAACGTCGTGGCACAATATGGAAATGCTCTCAAGAATCATCCAAATGCACAACTTCAATTACCGAGACATCTAGACACTGTCCAAAATAAAGATTTAAGTGTTGCCCATTTACTTTGAATTCGAATCTTCTTTGACTTCAACCTCAATTGACCCATTTTTGAAAACTCGAGTAAACTTGACTGGACTTACCACTTTGGTTTAAGTTTACCCCGGAAGAGTGTCAAACTAGAGTTATAAAGCAAGACAAGATCGCCAACTTTAAAATCTTGTCGAAGGATTTTGACATCATGTCGTTTCTCCATTTTCTCCTTGTAAAGGGATGAAGTCTCATACACCCTTAGCCGAAACTCCTCCAACTCATGGAGTTGATTGACTCTACTTTTTGAAGTGTCTCCCCAACTAAAGTTTAATGCGTTCAATTCCCATAATATCTTGCATTCAAGCCGGATTGGTAGGTGACAAGACTTTCCAAATACCAATTGGTATGGTGACATGCCAATTGGATTCTTGAAAGCACTGTGAACGGTTAGAGAGCATCATCCATCTGATAAGACCAGTCAAGACCAGTCAGTCCATTTGCATTGACTGTTTTTGTCAGAATTTCCTTGATTTCTCAATTTAATACTTCAACTTAGAAACTTTTATGCGGATGATAAAAAGTAGAAACTTTATGCTTTACCCCATATTTTCTAGACAATGAATTAAATAGTTAGTTGCAAAAATAAGACCCTCAATTACTGATAATTGCACGTGTAGTACCAAATTTTGTGCAAATGTATCGCTCCAAGAATTGCACAACACTCTTCCCTTCATTGTTGGGAAAAGATATAGCTTATACCCATTTAGAAATGTAATTAACCGCCACCAAGATATACTTATTTTTGAAATATCTCACAAACAGTCCCATGAAGTTCATTCTCCATACATCAAACAACTCTACCTCTTGAATAGGATGGATCGGTAACTCATGATTTCCCGATACTCCTCCTTGTTTTTTACATTAAATACATTGCTTAACGAGAGAATAAGCATCTTGGTATAGTGATGTACAAAAGTCCACTTTAAAGCAGTTAGGCAGTTGTGCTCACCCTGCTATAATGTCAACCAACAAGTGATTCATGTCCAGCATCGAGAATTGCATTTACTTCAACTTCCGCTAAACACCTTCTACTTATGTTGTTTGCGCGTTCCCTCAATAGGTACGGTTTATCCCAGAAGTACCTCCTTACATTGAGCAAGAACTTTTTTTGTTGATAAAAATTCAGTGCCTCAGGCATAATCCCACACACTACATAGTTTGCAAAGTCAGCATAACAGGTTGAGTTGTGATGGGTTACCCTCAGCAATGCTTCTTTAGGAAATGCTTCCTCAATGTCCCCCTCACCTGGATCAATAATATTGGTGTCCAGGTGAGACAAGTGATCCGCCACTTAGTTTTCACATCATTTTTTATCTTTGACCTCGAAATCAAACTTTTGCAATAAAAACACCCACCGAATCAATCTTCGCTTTGCGTATTTACTAGCCATCAAATATAGAATCGCAGCATAGTCCATGTATACCATAACTTAAGTACTAAACAAATACGCTCTAAATTTATCAAAAGCATACACCACACTAGAAATTCCTATTCAGTGATGGGATAATTTTTAGCTACATTCAAGGTCTTACTAACATTAAAAAATGGGCGAAATAGTTTGTGTTTTTGTTGATCAAGAACAGCTCCCAAAGATACACCACTAGTGTCACACATGAGTTCGAATGGAATACTGAAATCTGGGGCAATAATGATCGAGCCGACACTATTTTTTCTTTTACGCACAAAAATATTTTTAGACAAACTTCATCAAAATTGAAAGCTGATTCTTTTTCTAGGAACTTGCAAAGGGGTGTGCTACCTTGAGAAACTCCTTTATAAACCGAATGACCCAGAAAACTCCATAGGCCTTTGACTGAAATAGGCGGGGTAGTGTAGCAATGACTTGGACTTCAGCTTGATCTACTTGCATTCCTTCTCCTGAAAGTTTATGCCTAAAGACAATACGCTCTTTGAATATGAAATTTCACTTCTCCCAATTTAGAACAAGATTGGTTCAACGCATATTTGTAGTATCATCCCAAGGTGTTCAATACATGCTTCAAATGAATCACCAACAACAAAAAAATCATCCATAGAGACCTTAATTTAGTCTTCAACCATATCGGTGAAAATTAAAAGTGTACATTGTTGGAATGTTGTCGGGCATTATACATTCAAAAAAGGTATTCTATTGAAAGCAAATGTTACATAGGGACATGTAAAAGTGGTTTTCTCTAGATCTTCCGGTTTAATAGAAATCTAGATGTACGCAGCTTAACCATCTAGAAAAGAATACCATAAACGCCCTGGGAGCCGATAAAGCATTTGGTCCATAAATGGCATAGAAAATTATCTTTCTCAATCCATGCATTCATTTTTTTGTAGTCCATGCATACACGCCACCCGGCTACATGTCTCATAGGCACAAGTTCCCCTTTTTTAGTTGGAACTACAGTGATGCCTCCTTTCTTTGGTACACATTGCATGGGACTCACCCATATGCTATTCGTAATGGGGTATACAACACCCTAATCAAGCAACTTGATGATTTTCTTTCTTCACCACTTCTTGCATCCGTGGGTTCCGCCTCCTTTGGTGTTCGACTCTTGGCTTACATTCACTATCGAATTGGATTTTATGAGTGCATAATATGGGGGAAATCCCCACAATTTATGCAATTATCCATCTGATTCCGTTAATATATAATTTCAACACATTCACAAGTAGTTTTACTTACCATATAAGCAGACCTACAACAAAGATGACGAACAAGGTGTTGTTTGTCTCCCAAAAATATGTACTGAAGGTGGGATGGAAGCACCTTCATCTAAAGTTTTGGTGGCTCTTCAATTGATGGTTTACCGGGGGGGACTTTCCCAATTTTTTAGATCAATGTCAAGCTTAAATGGATATTTAGAATGAGAACCTACACCAAATAGAGCAGTCACCACTTCATCATAACCCTGAATTTCTTCCTCATCATAATTCGAAAGTATTATAGTTAAAGGTTCACTCACACAGAACACTTCACTCACACAAGCCACTGCTTCATCAATCACATCGATGGTTGAGACCACAAAAATGTCACTAGGTTTCTTCATTGATTTGCACACATTGAAAGTAACCTCCTCATTATTTACCCGAAATTTCAACTCACCACTTTTGACATACAAAAGGGATCTACCATTAGCCAAGAACGGTCTACCTAAAACAATTGGTACCTCAACGTCAATCTCGCAGTCCAAAACAACAAAGTCGGCCGAGAATATGAACTTATCCTATTTTAACCAAAATATCATACAGTATGCCAATGGGATGTTCAATAGATTGATCATCCAAGAGAATGCGCATTGTTATAGACTTTGGTTCTCCCGACTCAAGTTGTTTGAAAATGGCATACGTCATCAAGATACTACTTTCTCCCCGATCACACAACGCTTTGGAAAATTAAAGCATGCCAATAGTGCATGGAATAGTAAATGATCTCCGGATCAACTTTATTGGTAACCACATTGCTTATCATGATGGCACATAACTATCACACACCTCAAAAGTTTTAAAATCCATAATCCTCTTCTTGGTGAACAATTCTTTCATGAACTATGCATAGCCCGACATTTCCAACAATGCTTCCAGTAAAGGAAGATTTATCGACAGAAACTTGAAAACGGATAGAAACTTTTGAAACTTTGCATCTTCATCCTTTTTTTAGTCTTTAAAGGAATGGTGGGTTAACTTTGGGCAACGGTTTTATAGTATTCAAAGAAGAAGAAGCCCCCTCAAGTGATGTTTGTAATTTATCGGTGATGAGTTGTCTTGGAATTTCATCAACCTCTTTGGGTGTGTCATTTTCCGATTCTTGGTCTGACCTCTCTACATAAATGACACCATTTGATTCTTCACTTGTGTTTGCCTCACCATTAACTTTCACGTTACAACGTACTGCTTTACCCCTCTGACTCAACACAGCCAATCATTTATCATTATTAATATTTGAATTCACCAGCCTAGACTCTAATTGGGCTGAAAGTTGACTCATTTGACATACAAGTTGCTTGATTGAATCTGAATGAGAGTTTAACTTCTTATTCAAGGATGAGAAATTTGCCTTTATTTCTTTAAGCACTTTGTCAGATCTTTCTACCTTATTTAGAATGCAAGATAACAAATCATCTATCCGAAAGCTCCTAAAAATTTCCTTAGATCATGGACTATCACCCATGTGCATGGGACAAATATCATCGTCGTCTTCTCTCCTCCAAAACTTACTTTGGTCAGTCCAATATCGATTATAAACTCTACATCCATCCTCACTAAGCATGTCCAACCTTGATTTCCACCCAGCTTTACAGAGCTCAGACAAAAACCCTTATCTTGTCTTGACACTTGTTGCACCTCTTTGTTTTCAAATATCGCTTAAGTTATTGGATTCATAGCTTTGTAACCATTCCCCATGACATGATTTTTCAACAGGTTCATTTGGGTCATCATATTGTCCATGTTTTGATCTATTTGTTGGTTCTTCTCCATTTGTTCCTTTGTCATCCCAAAGTTCAACGGAGACACCGGATCTTCTCTCGTGTACCAAGCTCGATTGATTTTTTTCAGTTCATCAATAAGGGTAGATTCTATGTCAAATGGTTGTTGCATGATTCCTCCACGAACAAGCTGGTATCACACACCCTTGTTGACTAACTCGAGGCTACGGTAGAAATATTATAACAACACATTGTTCGGTAGTCTGGGAGTTGGACATTGGAGCAACAACTTTTGGAAGCTCAACCATATCTCGTGAATAGATTCACCATCAACTCAATTTTTGAATGTTATTCCTCAACTTCACCATATTCGAGGAAGAAAAAACCCTTACAAAAATGCATTAGTTAGCTCTTCCTAAGAAGTGATTGATTCCTTTGGTAAATAGGTCAACCATTTCATTGCTTTCCCCATTAGAGAAATGCGAAACAAATGAAGTCGGACCTACTCTTGAGTGATGTTCTTGAACAAAAATGGACCACACACATCCATAAAGTTTTGGATGTGGTCATGATGTCCTCATGAGAAAGTCCTCCAAATAGACCCCTCACTTGCAGCACATGCAACATAGTGCTTGTCAGATGAAACACCGCATTGTCAACGGTCAGAGAAAATCGAATAGCTCCCGCACTTCCCAATAGATCTTCATTGACATCATGCAAATTTACTATTTATCAATGTTTCAATGTTGGCTGGCATTGGTCCCATTAACACTCATATCTTCCCTTGTTTACGAGCAACCAACAAAGAACACAAATAAGTTTATTCAACTACAACAAAATCAGATCCAAACTAAACTTAACTAAAAGAATTCTAAACACCACTCCCTGGCAGCAGCGGTATTTTTGATAACGCTCAACTACACTTAATCTGATTCAAGTGTAGACACTCGCTAAGAAGTATAAACCCAACTAATATTTGGGGTCGACTCCACAGGGAATGATATGGTAAATAACTTGATTACGAAGTAAAATGGTGTTCTAATCATTTGTAGATGTAGATATATTCACAATTATAAAGTAAATGACAAGTTTTGAAAATTAATGTCATATGGAGGGATTTGGGTGACCAATTCACAACTACAAATAACCAAGAGTAAACAAGTAAAAAGTGTGATAAATTGAATGCTAATTTCACGTAATGGGTGCTTACAAATTAGTCAAGGTCATTGAATCTTTTTGGGTAGGCTAGGTTGTCTTGGGTGGAATAGTCATTTCTCAATCAACTATTACGAATCAAGTGAGTTCTTTCGAACCTCAACAAGCATAACACAAATAAACAAGCCATAACCTTAAATAGTCTACTTTTTTAAGCTAGATTTGGAATATGTATTCAAACTCACTTTCTAAGTCTAGATTTGTAACAAGACAATCACAATCATCAACGAACAGTTTAACTCTAACATTTTTTTCTCAAGCAAGGGTAGAGTACTAAGCTACTATTGCATTTGCAACTACAATTCCTCAATTAGAACACAAACTATCTAATTGAAACCACTTCAAATCAACAATAAGATCAGTAATTAACAGCACCTATTAGGTTATTAATGCAGTCAAATACATAATGACATCACGAAGAATGGGAGTTTTAGAAAATATCATAAAGAACAGGAAATCGTTACCAATGATGTTTTCAATCATTTTGGGCAACAATCCACAAGTCTCCAAATGCTCAAATTGAGATAAAAATCAAACAAACACTAAATATCTACTCTAAAAGTGTAAAAACAATGTTTATAATGTTGAAGATAAAAAAAACCAAAACTTGGGCAATGTGGGAACATCTTTTCTTCTTTTTAAAATTTCATATATACATTCCCAGAATATCAGCATCGAAGTCACTCGGCGAAGTCAGTCGGGCTTCGCCGACAAGGTCGGCGATACACCGAGTGCCCCCTTTCATCGCCTTCTTTGCTTGGCCATTAACTCTCTATAACTTTTAGCAAAGTAGGCCAGGCTCGTTGACCTAGTCGGCGACACACCAAGTGATCCTTTCCCAATCCATATTGGCATGGCTGTAAATTTTGACGTCACGCCGAAATTCTTGTCCTATAGAAAAGTTGGTTTTTTCTATGGGATGGTCTGCTGGAACTTTACGCAAGATGAAAGTCCACTCGCCTAGTGTCTTTGGCAAGTACTGATTTTTCTTTCCTTCAACTTTTAAAACTTTTTTGCTTCTTTTGTCTTGTAGTGTCCTTGACCTACTCTTCTGCCTTCATTGTTGCATATTAACGTTTTAACATCAGTTATGAGCATGAAATAGGCATTGAGGATACCAAATCATTGAATATTAAGCTCTAAATGAGTCAAAATCCCCGACTCATCAACACCGCCAACTTAAGCTTTTTATTGTCCTCAAGCAAACACAAAATCAATCTGTTCAATAAAGATGTCTACAAATAGTGCTACTTGAGAAACAACATCAATGCACATGAAGTTTTATCTAACCAAGTAATGTTCAATTGTGTACTACAAGTTTCAAACTATAACTAGTCATAATCAGATAGAAGTCAAGCTCAGAAAGCTTGATTCAAATGAAAATTCTAGTTCAACAAGAGTAATGACCTCAAATCAAGAATGATTTCATGCCCCCACAAAGCTCATCAAAACTTAAGAATTAAGGAATCAAAATCAGCTTTCACTCTCTCAAAGATAAACACATGCATGATTCTACCCATATGCTTGCATGTATTTTCCCATGAACATGTCCGTCGAGTCAATCAAGATCACCAAGGTCTTTCAAGGCTTGTAACGGGGCTGAGGATAAAGGTGTGATTGTTTTTCCTTAGTGACTTCTACCTTCATGATTCATGGTTAGTATTCCACTTCTTATTTATTTTTTCTTTAACTCTTTTTTGTTTTCACAATCCACCCTAAGTTCTTTCAAGCATAGAGATTCTTATATGACTCACTGGACACCCATTTTCTTTTGTCTATGCACAAATTGCATAGCAACATTCTTTTTCAATATTTTTCTTCTTTTGATTTTTCTCTGTTTTTATATAGAGAGGGGTTCCATCTTTTTTAACACAATCGTTCAAGGGTAAATATCACAGTTATTACTCATTTTCTCTCCTAAATTTCCATCACACCCTAAGTTAGCTATTAAATCAAACCAATGCTTCATGAAGTTTTTAGGTGGGGAGGAAAAAGGCCAAATGTGCTCCAATTTCATCCAAAGAAAAGATTATAGTAGAAGAGACTCTTCACTTCATGCCATTCATCTAGCCATTACTATATATGCCGATGCATTCCGCGAGTCACCGAGCTGAAGCTGACTCGCTGAAACATGGCCCTCCAGTTGAAAAAAAAGGGAGCTTAGTTGGGCTCGCCAACTTGTTTTGTGATGCACCAAAAAATTTCACATCTCGCCAAATTTTCCAAAATGAGTCTCAAAGCTGGCCCTAAAATGGGCAGTGCATTTGGGTTAACGGGGGGGGGGGGTTGGGGATAACCCGAAAAGCTCGGTCCACCGCCCACTTTCCATTCTTTTAAAAATGAGGGCTTCAACCTACACATTTAGCAAACATTATTCCAAAAAAAAAAAACTTGGGTTGCCTCCGAGGAATCACATTATTTAACGTCGTGACAGGATGTGGAAATGGTATCAAGAATCTTTCAAATACACCACTTCAATCACTGAGACATCTAGACATTCTCCAAAATAAATCTTGAAGCATTGCCAATTCACTTTTAATGTCGATCCTTCTTTGCTTTAAACTTCAATTTCCCCATTTTTGAACACTCAAGTGAACCTGAACGGCCTGACCATTTTGGTTTAAGTTTACCCGGGAACAGTCTCAAACGAGAGTTATAAACAAAGACAAGATCAACAACTTTAAACTCTCGTCAAATGGTTTTGGAATCAAGCCACTTCTTCATTTTCTCCTTGTAAAGGATTGAACTCTCATATGCCCTTAGCCAAAATTCCTCCAACTCATGGAGTTGATTGACTCTATCTTTTGAAGTGTCTCCCTAATTTAAGTATAACGCCTTCAATGCCCATAATGCCTTACGTTCAATATGAATTGGTAGATGACAAGACTTTCTAAATACCAATCGGTATGGTGACATGACAATTGTAGTCTTGAATGTTATGTGGTGCGCCTAGAAAGCATCATCCAACTTTCGAGACCAGTCAGTTCAATTTGCATTGAGTGTTTTTGCGAGAATTCCCTTGATTTCTCGACTTCATACTTCAACTTGAAAACTTGTATGTGGATGATAAGGGGTTGTAATTTTATGCTTAATTTACTCAACAACAAATTAAATCGGTTGCAAAAATAAAACCTCTCATCAATGATAATTGTATTTGGAGTACCAAACCATGTGAAAATATATCGCTTCAAGAATTTCACAACACTACTCCCTTCATTGTTGGTAAAAGCTACAGATTCTACCCGTTTGGAAACGTAAATCAACCGCCACCAAGATATACTTATTTCTAAAAGATCTCACAAACAGTCCCATGAAGTTGATTCCCCACACTTCAAACAACACTACCTCTCGAATAGGATGAAGAGGTAACTCATGCTTTCTCGATACTCCTTCTTCATTTTTACATTGAATATATTTCTTAACTACAGAATATGCATATTGGTATAATGATGGCAAATAGTAGCCACTTTGAAGCACTCTGGCGGATGTTCGCACCCCGCTATGATGTCAACCAACAGGTAATGCAAGGAAAACATTGAGATTGCATTTATTTCCACTTTTGGTACGCACCTTATAATTATGTGGTTTTCTCATTCCTATATAGGTATGGTTTATCCCATAAGTACCTCTTTAAATCGCACAAGATATTTTTATTGATTAAAAATCAGTCCCCCGAGATGATACCACACATTACATAGTTTTACAAAGTCAGCATAACAGGGTGAGTTGACATGGGTTACCTTCATCACTGCTTCTTCGAGAAATACTTACTCAATGTCCCTCTCACCTGGATCAACAATATTGGATTCCAACCGAGACAAGCGATCCCCCACTTGGTTCTCACACCAGTTTCTATCTTGAACCTTGAAATCAAACTCTTGCAACAAAAACACCCACAATGGTACTTGCACCTCCAGTAAAGGGTCCTCAACCTAGTCAATGAATAGGTTCAAGGTTGAGGGGTTGAGAACGATTCTTGAAAAAAAGTGTATGTATATTGATGTGGTTATCGACAGGTACCAAAGATAATAGAATCCCTAAGTACCACAAATTTCAAATCTTCACAAAACCTTGTGGCCCTTATATTCCAAACTAGGTAAGAGAGTTCTAGAGTGCGTACAATAATAGATACCCAAGAAAAATCAGCTAGCATCAGCCTTCGAAGAAGTTGAATATTTGGTTGTTAGAGGCAGGAAAGTGTAGTGTGCTAGTGTGGTGATCAAAGCAGTCTTGGGCATGTCCACAAATATTAGGTATCACTGTCAGCACTTAATTAGAACAAATAGGATGGATGAGATTAAAAAATGGTTAACCCCACTAATTTTATAAGATACTCTGAAGTAGTTGGAGCAAGGAGCTCTGATTGAAAAGAAGGAACTGAACATAGCCACGAGGTTCCAGTTTGGGTTCATCAGTAGCCGAATTATTCAATCTCAAAATGAGTCGATCCTTCACGATGCCAAGGCAGCTTGCTTGGGTTGCATCATAGAGAAGACTTAAATAATTTTGGGGACGTTCGTCACAGTGTTCCAAGGTTTATAGAGGGGGACTAGTCTACAAATAAGAAGTATAAGTATGATAACCTAAAGGAGTACTTAGTGTGGGTAGGATTATGGGGTTTTATCCATGCATTGCCCAAGTATGACTTAAGGTTACCTAAGAAGTGTTTCTCTTGGACAAGTATGACTTAAGGTTACCTAAAAAGTGTTTCTCTTATATGATGCATGTGTGATGGATTGTTATTATAGTTTCCTTACATGATATGTTTGACAAAAGGTGAGAGATTCCCTTGTCTATGAGAAGTAAGCTAAAGGATAATATATATATGATAAAGAGGTATGATTACCTAATTGTGGTACATAGTCTTGTTGGGATTATGGGATTTTATCTACGCATTGCACAAATATGACTTAAAGGTTACTTATGAAGTTTCACTTATGTTAAGAGGATTTGAGTATGGACTATGCTTATGAATATGTGGTATTTCCTATGTTATTGTATTATGCCTTATGTTGACTTATGCTCATATTATGCCTATGTTGGATATTATTCTTATATTATGTTATTATCTCTTATGCTTATACTTATGTCTTAAATTGTCTAACACTTTTGTTATGCTCTTATGATGTCATGCTAAATAACATATTTAGTACATTTTTAGTAACGTATACTCTTGCCTACACTCTTATCAAATGTAGGGTTTGGTAACTTTGAGTTCCATTCTTAAGGATAGTTTCTAGAAGTGCAAAGGAGTTAAAGAGTTTGTTTGTCCTCATAGCTTCGAGGATGTGATCACCTTATCATTTATGTCTTTGTTTTATGTTTTAGACACTTGTATCGGATGCTCCCCAAAGATTTATTCAAAATTGGGTTTAGATGGTTTGATACAAAGATCTAAAGACTTTCGTTTGTGTTTTATAAAGACTTCAATTGTTATGAAAATTGTTTTAAATTTCCGTATTATTTTTATGTACTTTCTGTTATGATATGCTAAGTGGCTTGTGTTGGACCTTTAGGGGTGTAGTACGCCAGTCTACATCTAGGGTGTACCATTTTATTGTGACAAACTTGGTAATCAGAGCATAAGGTTTTAGAATGATTCTATGATTGTCTAAAAACCACTTCTAGAAGAGTCTTATTAATAAGTGTTAAGCACACTACATTTATGAATCGGAAGATATTATATGAGTTGGAAATCTCATTTCTTCATTCTCTCAGTCGTTTTATAAAGTTTAGCTCTAATAGATCTTTCTTCTAATTCGTGCCCTATGGTTTTAGGATATGGATAATACAAGGGAATATGCTAGGAGAGATGAGGAAGACAATGTGGATCAAGGTGTTCCTCTCCAAGTTCTACCCCAAAATCCTTCTCAGGCTCCAATTGACCCTATAGGGAAGAATATGTAAAATGCGGATATTAGGTTGGCTTTCAAAATGGTGGACCAAGTTATGACAGCTTAAGCCCAAGCGGTGATGACTCAAGTTAATAGGGGGATGGTAGCTCCGGTTAATCCTAATGTGAATTCATAGGCCTCAAGAGTGAGAAAGTTTTTGAGAATGAACCCTCCTGAGTTTTATGGCTCCAAAGTGGAGGAAGATCCTCAAGGGTTTATAGATGAGGTACATAAGTGCTCGCTATCATGGGGTTGACTTCGGTAGAAAAAGCGGAGATATCCGCTTACCAATTGAGGGATGTTTCTCAAATATTGTATGAGCAACGGAAGATTACTAGGCCGGTAGGAGCGGTCTCAATAAAGTGGGAAGTGCTCAAACTAGCATTTCTTGATAGGTTCTTTCCCCGAGAGTTAAGGGAAGTTAAGGTCGAAGAATTAATTAACCTTAAGCAAAGTAGAATGAGTGTTAAGGAGTATGCCTTGAAATATACCCAACTATCCAAGTATGATCCATCTATGGTATCAGATTCGAGGGATATTATGAGTACGTTTTTGACGGGGGTGTCCAACTTAGTTGAAGAAGAATGTCATACAGAAATGCTTGTGGGTGACATGGATATATCTAGGATTATGTTGTATTCCCAACAAATTTAGGATTCAAAACTTAGGAAGAAGAATAGGGAGGAAAAGGGGCTAGGACACGTGATGGGAACTTCTCCGATGCTAAGTCTGACGGACAACGTAGACCTAATTCTAAACAAGGGTACTCCGGTCAAGATTCCCCTTATACCCCCTATGTTTGACCAAGAGAAAGGTAGTGGGTATCCATTACCTAAGCTTACTTGCACCAACTGTGGAAGGAACCATCATGGTAAGTGCCTAGCTGACATGGATGGTTGTTATGGTTGTGGGAAAAGTAGGCACAAAATGAGGTATTGCCTGGTGCTTATGGATAAGGGAAGGAAGGATAATCAAGTTACCTTTAGTGGTCCGGATGAGAATTCACTAAAGAGGAATAGGTTTTATGTCCTCCAAGATAAAAATGATCAACAGTCATCTTCGAATGTGACTATCGATATGTGTTTCATGTTTTATTAAATTCCGGTATTGTTTGGTCTTTTGTGACTTGATATGCCAGACTTAGAAGTTGTCTCTAGTATGAATGATATTTAGAAGAGTTTGTATAGGCTTACTCCCAGGGGGAGATGGTGTGCCTAGATAGAAAGGTTATAGTGTGTTTATGTGTTGCTGTGATTTCCTTATATGATGCATGTTCATGAAAGCTTGTGATTTAAAGGAAAATAAGTTTAAATGAATTATTTCCTCATGTTTTAGTTCATTGAGTATAAGTTGCCTATTTGATTTCATGAGATGAATAAATGAGCATGCCTTAGTTTGGAGATGAAGTTCCTCACTTTTCTTGTGTGCATTTAAATGTGTTGCATGCATGATGGGCTACTAGTCTACATTCATTTCCTAAAAGAAGAGTTTAGAATAGTCATTCGAGTACGGATGTTCCCAAGAGGGAGATATTGTAATATCAGAAACTAGTAAGCTAGACTAGAGGGTTCGAGAGCCTTACGTGAGAGTTAGAGCTATAGAAATGACCTCCCGTAATTATCATTAAGGGCTTAGGGTTTAAAGGCCAATCTTTGACTCCCCAAGGACCAACCAATGGTCGCTGAGGAGGACCCTAGAATTACCCAAAATCAGCCCAAGGCAGTGACCCACGATGGGGACTCCAACCCCATGGGTCCACCAACACCCCGTGGGGGAAGGTCTTGGGTTAAGGGGATTCAACCATGTTCCAGTATCTCACCCACGGATCGGATAACCAGCACGGCCCTTGGGTCCATGCACGGCATGTGGGTCGAGGTCTCGTGTGTTGGGCAGTGAAGTATTTCAATCCTGTTACGACCCAAAATACACCCTAGTCGTAACCGGTATCGTCGTCCTCTAAGAGGACTAATACAAGCCTCTTAGCATTCGTCATAACAAATCATAAGTCAAAATTGCGGAAAATTTAAAACTTTTGCTTATATAGCAAGGAGGTTTACATAGACCTCTACATAGGAAGCATACGTAGGCTTCTCACAATAGACCATAACAACGCATAGGAATTTAGTCTAATACTTTCTCTCATATTAACCATCTAACGAAGTCAAACAATTCGGGCAAAGCCCTTATACAAATCCATAATTGCCACATAGGGCTTACATCAATATCTTCAACAATAGGAATGAAATGAATGTCTACTAGACAATACAAGTACTACTAAGATAGAGTGCTTCGTAGTATCCTCAAACTAGAGGGCATAGCCAAAACTTGGAGAGTCTAGTCCAAGCCTTATTGCTTTAGCCTCAATAATACTTCAACGGCTCGAACCTATAATGTTTGGGGAAAAAGGGAAGAAATATGGGTTAGTACAAACCACATTTACTAAGTATGGTCCCTATGCATAAAAATCGTTAATGCATGAGAAAAGGGACAATTTAGTCAAAACTATGCAAAATGACCAACAATTCAATATACACATATAAGGAACATCATAATCATATCAACATATAAGTACTCAAGCAACATTTGTTCAATGCCAAGAATAAAGCCCTATAACCCTATCTAAAGCTAAGTATCACATTAAGCAACCCATTTCATACTTAAAACATATTCTCATATATAACATGTTTCATATATCAACACTAATTATCTTACCAATATAATCATAAACATAATCATAATCATAGTCATAGTCATAAAAGAACACTACTAGCATCATCCTATTGGATCCCACATGTGCAATGTCTAAGAGAAGTCACATACCCTACCTCACACTATGTAGTAACCTTTAAGACAACCCTAATAGAAGTTCACATACATAACTTGTTCATACTTTTACAGTAGGGAAATAAGTACCATAACCGACATGAGACCATGTGAGCTACATGGAATCCTGTGTTCTACCCCCACACCGAAAAGAGAGAGTTAACACTTGCCTAAGGTGCAACCATTTGTACATAGCTATTCTAGGTGGATCCACTAAGCTAGAGTCTTATGTGGGCACATAGTTAAGGGACAAGGAGATTGTTTGTAAAAACCTTGACTACTAATCGTGAAGATTTCCATCTCATGACACAACACATATCTTGGGAATGCACACTACTAGTCGTGAAGAAACCCATGTGGGAGGCCGGACTTACTAACGTGAGACCTCCATCTCATTTACATGACCTTTCGGTGCTAAGCTATTATTACCTTTGGTAATCATCATATATCTTCATACAAGTTCACATTAGTCTCTTTTAGACCTTTAAGTAAACATCTTATCATAATAGCTCATAGGTGATCACAAGTGAGAACTATCCTTTCACTTTAGACACAACATTATAATCATGAGAAACTACATCCAATCATATAATGATCACATCATAACATAATTACATACTTCATAGCCAATTTATAGATCTACGGTTAGGGATGAGGGATCCTTGTCACCAACGTCACAACAATACAATTAGTTATAGCATCATTATCACATAAGTAGATTTCACCTTGCATAATTGAGATCAAAGGAGAATCAAGATCATACCTGATTTCCCTTAATGGGACTTCATACTTCAATACCCAAGAACTCACAACCAACATATGAAATAGGCCAATTCATGAAGTATTAACATAACTAAAATCAAAGTAAACAAGTGACATGTTCATCACCCTCAACAATTCACCTTAATCAATCCAAGAAATTAGGGATTTAGGGGAAAGATATGGTTCAAGGTAAAACTCATAGGAATTCATCAATTAACCATTAATTCATACTTACACAATATTAATTGGTCATATTTCATCACAATTGATTCACAATTTTGTTTTAGAAAGAAGATTCATGTGAGGAGAAAACCCTTGTTTGGGGGGATTTAGAAATCATCTTTTGAAGGACATCTTGGGGAAAGGAATCCCAAGAGTGAAATAAACCATACCTAGTATATGATAAAGCCACGAAATTGGGTTGAAACACTTGAAGCCTTGATCTTCTTCCTGGAGCTCTAATGGTCTTCAATGGAGTTTTGGAGGAAGAGAGAATTTGGGAGAGAGAGGGGGATTTTTTTGATTTCAACTTGTGGTACTTGATTTGAGTGATAAAATTCACCTAAAACTGACCCTAATACATTATATAGTCACCCATTAAATTACCCAAAAGACCCCTCACTTAAATGGGTTTATTTGGGAAGTCAAAACACCCAAAATATGACTTTTACGATATCTGGGAAGTAGGTGCGCGTCGCGGGGTTAATTCCCCAATTTATTTTCAAATTTTGAGCTGAGGCAGTGAGGTCCGTGTCAGGCTCGCATCGCACGCTATGCATCCAATTCTGCCTGCACGCAAACTGCCAGGCAGCCTGCCCACTCATGTTTGGGTCCTCCCTAAGGACCCTTCTGGTGGTCCTTGGGGTGTCGTTTTCAGACGTTTAGACTCTATATACTACACTATACCTATAAAAAGTCTTTTTACAAGTTTTGGACTCCATATGACCGTCCGAAACCTTCACCAAACATAGGGACGTCAACATAGTTGAATTTCTCTGGTTTTCGGACGTTAAGGCTTTTCTTTAATCCTATTGCTCTGAAACTTCTCAAACAAGTTATTTACACTTATTTAGACCTAAAATAATTATTACTTGACATTTTAGGCTCTAGTATAGGTCACGGAAATTTCGGGGTGTGTCAATACTCCCCCCCCCCCTAGGAATATTCGTCCCCGAATGACACTCTAAACATTTCTATAGGACGAGAGACTCAAGACTAGCAGCCAACCAACCAACAATATCATAACGAGTCACAGCTCATAGGAGGTAATATCAACTCCTTTCAACATATAAACATAGCATTAACAAATAGGAATTTAATCCACACATACCATAACAAAATCTCAATATTTTCATATCACATAAGGAGGTACTACCTTCTCCATTTCAATATGAGCTCAATATGAACATTCAAAGTTGACATGTTGATTTCTTATCAAAAAGATATCAATATTTCTCATTATAATCTTCCATGAACACTTATAGCACACAACACGCTCAAGTCAAATCCAACATATTAAACATATTTCATGGAAAGACAAAAACCCAACTTAGACATGAATTTTCTACTACTATATGCACATATTTAAAAAAAACACGATAAGTTCAACATTATTCACAATAGTCATATAGGGAATTACTAACCTTAATCTTGGCTAGGAGTAAGGGGAAAAAGATGAGGATAGCGGGTCTTCATGTTGTCCTCGGCCTCCCATGTTGCTCCCTCAACAAGGTGGTTCCTCCATAGAACCTTTACGGAGGCAACATCCTTATTCCTCAATTTCTTAACTTGGCGATCCAAGATCTCAATCGAGACCTCCTCATATGAAAGGTCCTCCTTTACCCCCAAACCTTCTAGAGGAATAATGGACACCGGATCGCCTACACACTTCTTAAGCATAGATATATGGAATACCGGATAAATCATGGCCAACTCATTTGGCAATTTCAACTCATAGGTGACACTCCCAACCCTCTTAAAAATTTCATACGTCCCCACATAAGACTAAGTTTATCCTTCTTTCCAAACCTCATCACCCCTTTCATAGGTGAAATTTTCAAATAGACCCAATCTCCTACTTCGAACTCAAGGTCCCTTTTTCTATTATCGGCATAGGATTTTTGTCAACTTTGAGCCGCTTTTAGTCTATCTCTTATAACCTAAAACTTCTCAAGAGCTTCATAAACCAAGTCGGGGCCAAGTAGAGCAAACTCACCTACCTCATACCACCCAACCGAGGATCTACACCTCATCCCATAAAGTGCCTCAAAGGGTGCCATGGAGATAGTAGAGTGGTAGCTATTGTTGTAGGAGAATTCTATCAAAGGTAGGTGGTCATCCCAATTACCTTTGAAGTTGATGACGCAAGCCCTCAACATATCTTCATGGGTTTGAATAGTGTGTTCCACTTGACCATCTGTCTTGGGATGAAAAGCGGTACTAAGTTTCACCTTCGTACCAATCCCACTATGAAAATCTTTCCAAAAATGGGAGGTAAATTGAGTACCTCTATCCAAAATGATAGACAAAGGGGCTCCATGCAATCTCACTATTTCTTTGAGGTACAATTTGGCATAATCTTCCCCCGAATATGTGACTTTTACGGGAAGAAAATGTGTAGACTTGGTCAACCTATCCACAATGACCCATATCGAGTCATGTTGCCTTAGGGTACGAGGCAGCCCAACTACAAAATCCATGTTAATATCCTCCCACTTCCATGTGGGAATGTCTATATTTTGAGTTAAGCCACTCGGCCTTTGGTGCTCCACTTTTACTTGTTGACAATTCGGACACTTAGCGACAAAATCCGCTATGTCCCTTTTCATACCATTTCACCACTTCGTTTCTCGTAAGTCGCGGTACATCTTTGTGGCACCCGGGTGAATGGAATATCGGGAGCCATGAGCCTCTTACATGATCAATTCCTTCAAACCATCGACATCCGGTACACACAATCTTCCTTGGTGCCTAAGCACCCCATCTTCCCCTTGAGAGAAGGACTCATTAGATTTACTAAGGACCATCTCCTTTAACTCCATCAATAAAGGATCAAGGTGTTGCTTGGATTTCACCCTAACCACTGGAGACGACTCGGAGTTATGGCGAACCATGACACCACCCTTTAGAGAATCTTCTAGTCGGACACCCAATCGGGCCAACCTATTAACCTCTTTTACTAGCTCTTTCTTATAATCTTCAACATGCGCCACACTACCCATGGATACTCGACTCAAAGCATCTGCCACCACATTAGCTTTTCCAGGGATGGTAAAGTACACTCATATCGTAATCCTTCAAAAGCTCTAACCATCTTATTTGGTGTAAATTCAAGTCATTTTGGGTGAATACATTTTCTAGACTCTTATGATCCGTGAACACGTCAACATGCACCCCGTATAGATAGTGTCTCCAAATCTTTAAAGCAAATACCACAGCCGCAAGTTCAAGGTCGTGTGTTGGGTAATTATTTTCATGAGGTTTAAGTTGTCTAGAGGCGTATGCAATAACTTTGCCAAGTTGTATGAGAACACATCCTAGACCCACTCGGGAGGCATCACAATAAACCACAAACCCATCGGTACCCTCCGGTAAAGTCTATACCGGAGCGGAGGTGAGTATATCTTTCAATAATTGGAAGCTCTTCTCACAAGATTCCGACCATTCAAACTTGGACTTCTTTGGGTTAAGGCCGTTAATGGAGATGCAATAGACGAAAATCCCTCAACAAACCTCCGATAGTAGTCGGCCAACCCGAGAAAATTCCGAATGTCGGTAGGACTCAAAGGTCTCGTCTAACTTTTGACCACTTTCGTCTTTCTTGGATCAACATCTACCCCTTCATTAGAGACAACGTGCCCAAGAAAAGCTACGGACCTCAACCAAAACTCACACTTGATAAACTTAGCAAAAAGTTGGTTATCTTTGAGAACTTGCAAAACTATTCTCAAATGATCCATATGATCATCCTCACTCCTTGATTATATCAAAATATCGTCAATATAGACAATCACGAACAAATCAAGATACCTTCTAAAAACTCGATTCATAAGGTCCATGAATGCCGCCGGGCATTTGTTAGACCAAATGACATCACTTGGAATTCAAAGTGGCCATATCTTGTTCGGAATGCCATTTTCAGAATATCAACCTTCCTCACTCTAAGTTGATGATAACCCGATCTTAAGTCAATCTTTGAAAAGTCGCTAGCTCCTTGAAGTTGATTAAATAGGTCATCAATCCTAGGGAGCAGGTACTTATTATTTATAGTGACTTTGTTCAATTGACGATAATCGATACACATTCTCAAAGACTCATCTTTCTTCTTCACAAACAATATCAGGGCACCCCATGAAGATATGCTTGGTTGAATAAAACCCTTATCTATCAAATATTTGAGTTGAGCCTTTAGTTCTTTCAACTCGGTCGGGGCCATCCGATAAGGAGGGATTGAAATAGGTTGTGTATCCGACAATAAGTCTATGCCGAAGTAAATCTCCCGTTCGGGAGGAATTCTGGGAAGATCATTGGGAAAGACCTCCGGAAATTCCCTCACTACGGGTACCGACTCTATAGGAGGGACTTCGAATTCAAGATCCCTAACTCTCACTATGTGGTATAGACAACCCTTTGCAATCAATTTGAAAGCTTTTATACATGAGATTATCTTACCCCTAGGATTTAAGTTTCCTCCCTTCCACTCAAAATGGGTTCATTTGGAAATTGAAATTTGACCACCCTTGTCCTACAATCAATGGAGGCATAGCAAGCATGCAACCAATCCATTCCCAATATAGTATCGAAATCTATCATATCAAGTTCTATCAAGTCAACCAATATAACTCTATTGGGCAAGGAAATGGGACACCCTTTATAGACTCTTTTTACCACCACGGAATCACCCACCGAGGTAGAAACCGAGAAAGGCTCATCTAAAATGTCGGGTAGCATATCAAATTTCATGGCTACAAGAGAGGTAACAAAAGACAATGTGGCACCGGGGTCCAATAAAGCATATACATCAAAGTAAAATAAGCGTAACATACCGGTCACTACATCCGGGGAGCTCTCTTGATCACTTCGAGATTGGAGAGCATAGAAACGATTTTTCTTAGGAGCATCCGGGTTTGGAGCACTTGCTTGAGCTTGAGCATTTTCCCCTCCTTGAGTCTTCATCATAGGGCAATCTTTCTTCATGTAACCACTCTTGCCACAATTATAGAAATTACCCGTGCCCACAAGACACTTGTCATCATGCCTTCTACCACATTTAGAACAAAGAGCCCAATCAACATAAGAACGACCACCTTTTCCCTCTTGGGGATTGGGAGTAGGCACCTTATTATTATTGTCCCTTGGAGAACTAGAAGATCCTTGATTAGAAAACCTCTTTTTGAACCTTGGTTTGTCTTGAACCTCATACCTATTCTTAGAAGAATTCCCCTCTTCGATTCTCACCTTCTTCAACTCCCTACCAACTTGCTTAAGCTTTTGTTCCTCAATTTGTTCGGCATGAACCATGAGACGAGAGATGTCAATGCTAGGAATCAACATAGCCGACCCACATTCATTAACCACAAGATCGGATATCCCCATGACAAATTTGTTCATCTTAGCTCTAGAATCCACAACCATAGTAGGAGCATGCTTTGATAGTTGAGTAAACTTGAGGCAATACTCCCTCACACTCATACCCCTTGACGAAGGTTGGTGAATTCTTGCATTTTTCTCTCCCTTAATTCCAAGGGAAAAAAACTATCAAGGAAAGCCGTCTTGAAAGTATCCCAAGTAATCCGACCTTATCTAACCGGTCTTTCATCCTTCCATTGCTCATACCACACTAGAGCCACATCTTTGAGTTGGTAGGCGGCTAGTTTCGCCTTTTCTTGAGAAGAAACACCCATAGCATCAGAAACCTTGAACATTTCATCAATGAACCCTTCTGGGTCCTCCTCTACCTTAGAATCATAGAAAGTAGGGGGATTCATCCTTGTGAAGTCCCTATTCCTTGAAGCGGTGGTATTGGCATTGGGGTTCACTTGCACCCTTGTATCCCTATCAACTTGGGTAGCCAACACTTGAGTCAAGCTATGAATAGCTGACCTTATCTCAACATTAGACATCGCCCCTTCTTCAATAGGAACTTGAGGGTTTTGAGGAGCTTGAGGGGGAACCGCCTCATTCAAATTCTCCTCTCCGGCCCTTCGAGCATTGTTCCTTCTTGTATTCATTGCCTATAAGCACAAATAAAGGATTAAAATAAAGGACTAGAAAGAATTAAGACTCTTAGTCACGACTAAGGAATAACAAGAGAGTGAAAGTTCCTAAATATCACATAGTCTCTCATTCATAAGTATGGCGCGCTTCACAATTATGAATAAAACACTACATAGACGTGGTTTAATGAGACATCAATCCTAAGAAGTTTTAACCTGGCTCTGATACCAAGTTTATTATGACCCAAATTACACCCTAGTCATAACCGGCGTCGTCGTCCTCTAAGAGGACTAAGACAAGCCTCTTAGCATTCGTCATAGCAAATCATAGGTCAAAATTGCGGAAAATTCAAAACTTTTACTTGTATAGCAAGGAGGTTTACATAGACCTCTACATAGGAAACATACAGAGGCTTCTCACAATAGACCATAACAACGCATAGGAATTTAGTCTAATACTTTATCTCATATTAACCACCTTACGAAGTCAAACAATCCGGGCAAAGCCCTTATACAAATCCATAATTGCCACATAGGGATTACATCAATATCTTCAACAATAGGAAAGAAATGAATCTCTACTAGACAATACAAGTACTACTAAGATAGAGTGTTTGGTAGCATCCTCAAACTAGAGGGCATAGCCAAAACTTGGAGAGTTTAGTCCAAGACTTCTTGCTTTAGCCTCAATAATACTTCAACGGCCCGAACCTACAATGTTTGGGGAAAAGGAAAGAAATATGGGTTTACAAACCACATGTACTAAGTATGGTCTGTATGCATAAAAATCGTTAATGCATGAGAAAAGGGACAATTTAGTCAAAACTATGCAAAATGACCAACAATTCAATATACACATATAAGGAACATCATAATCATATCAACTTTTAAGTACTCAAGCAACACTTGTGCAATGCCAAGAATAAATCCCCATAACCCTATCTAAAGCTAAGTATCACATTAAGCAACCTATTTCATACTTAAAACATATTCTCATTCATAACATGTTTCATATATCAACACTAATCATATATTACCAACATAATCATAAACATAATCATAATCATAGTCATAGTCATAAAAGAACACTACTAGCATTATCCTATTGGATCCCACATGTGCAATGTGTAAGAGAAGTCACATACCCTCCCTCACACTATGTAGTAACCTTTAAGACAACCCTAATAGAAGTTCACATACATAACTTGTTCATACTTTTACTTTAGGTAAATAAGTACCATAACCGACATGAGACCATGTGAGCTACATGGAATCCGGTGTTCTACCCCCGTACCGAAAAGAGAGGGTTAACACTTGCCTAAGGTTCAACCATTCGTACATAGCTATTCTATGTGGATCCACTAAGTTAGAGTCCTATGTGGGCACATAGTTAAGGGACAAAGAGATTGTTTATAGAAACCTTGACTACTAATCGTGAAGATTTCCACCTCATGAGACAACACATATCTTGGGAATCCACACTACTAGTCGTGAAGAAACCCATGTGGGAGGCAAGACTTACTAACGTGAGACCTCCATCTCATTTACATGCCCTTTAGGTGCTAAGCAATTATTCCCTTTAGTAATCATCATACAATTTCACATTAGTCTCTTTTAGACCTTTAAGTAAACATCTTATCATAATAGCTCATAGATGATCACAAGTGAGAACTATCCTTTCACTTTAGACACAACATTATAATCATGAGAAACTACATTCAATCATATAATGATCACATCATAACATAATTACATACTTCATAGCCAATTCATAGATCTAGGGTTAGGGATGAGGTATCCTTGTCACCAACATCATAACAACACAATTAGCTATAGCATCATTATCACATAAGTAGATTTCACCTTGCATAATTGAGATCAAAGGAGAATCAAGATCATACCTCATTTACCTTAATGGGACTTCATACTTCCATACCCAAGAACTCACAACCAACATATGAAATAGGGCAATTCATGAAGTATTAACATAACTAAAATCAAAGTAAACAAGTGACATGTTCATCACCATCAACAATTCACCTTAATCAATCCAAGAAATTAGGGATTTTTAGGGGAAAGATATGGGTCAAGGTAAAACTCATAGGAATTCATCAATTAACCATTAATTCATACTTAAAAAATATTAATTGGTCATATTTCATCACAATTGATTCACAATTTTGTTTTAGAAAGAAGATTCATGTGAGGAGAAAAACCCTTGTTTTGGGGGATTTAGAAATCATCTTTTGAAGGACCTCTTGGGGAAAGGAATCCCAAGAGTGAAAGAAACCATACCTTGTATATGATAAAGCCACGAAATTGGGTTGAAAAACTTGAAGCCTTGATCTTCTTCTTGGAGCTCTAATGGTCTTCATGGAGTTTTGGAGGAAGAGAGAATTTGGGAGAGAGAGGGGGATTTTTTTGATTTCAACTTGTGGTACTTGATTTAAGTGATAAAATTCACCTAAAACTGACCCTAATACATTATATAGTCACCCATTAAATTACCCAAAAGACCCCTCACTTAAATGGGTTTATTTGGGAAGTCAAAACACCCAAAATACGACTTTTACGATATCTGGGAAGTAGGTGCGCGTCACGGGGTTAATTCCCCAATTTATTTTCAAATTTTGAGCTGAGGCAGTGAGGTCCGTGTCAGGCTCGCGTCGCACGCTATGCATCCAATTCTGCCTGCGCGCAAACTGCCAGGCAGCCTGCCCACCCATGTTTGGGTCCTCCCTAAGGACCCTTCCGGTGGTCCTTGGGGTGTCATTTTCAGACGTTTAGACTCTATATACTAAACTATACCTATAAAAAGTCTTTTTACAAGTTTTGGACTCGATATGACCCTCCGAAACCTTCACCAAACATAGGGACGTCAACATAGTTGAATTTCTCTGGTTTCCGGACGTTAAGGCTTTTCTTTAATCCTATTGCTCCGAAACTTCTCAAACAAGTTATTTACACTTATTTAGACCTAAAATAATTATTAATTGACATTTTAGGCTCTAGTATAGGTCACAGAAACTTCGGGGTGTGTCAAACCGTTATGTGTTGGGGTTAGGGAATATTCTAGAATTAATTAGTTATTAAGTTGTGTGGTTTTATTAGTAATTGTACCACCATTATAAATCTATTAGACCCCTAATTAAGTCATCATAAATTATTTTTCTAAATCCCCAAATCAAACCCAATTCCCTCCAAGAAATTCTCTCTCTAGAAAGTAAAGAAGAAGAAGAAGAGAAGCAAGTTAGGGAAAATTCATCCATTGTTGCAAGCATTGTGAGGAACTTATAATAAAGTCATGTTATATTATTCATCTCTGGGTCCCCCTATATTTCTCCCAATTGTGAAGATGAACCCCCCATTCTAGCTAGGGTTTTTCCTATATTATGAGTAGTGTTGGGTATGAATCCAGTTGAGTTGATGGTGCTTGTTTATGATTGATGTAGCATTGAAATATGTTCTTATGAAGATATTATTTGTTTTCTATGATTAACGCTAGTCTAATAGATGAAATTGAAGAATGTGGAATTGTGCATTGTGAAATGAAATTGATGATTCAAAGGTGATCTTCTAGAATTGATGTCATGTATAGTAATTGTTTGAGAATAGAAGTATGTAAACATGAATTGAATTATAATAAAGTATACATGATGAATCATGACTAGTAAAGCTTGATAATTGAACCTTATGATGAAGTATGGCTAGAATTGCTTAAAGATGAAGCTTATAATTATAATCTCTTGTGATATAGATATGTATGATGGTTGTCAGAAGTAAAGATTTGAGAGTAAGTCTTGTATTCATGAATATTGATCACTAGGGCTTTGAGAGTAAAGATAATGTGATGAATTATGTATCTTAAGGCTTTGAGAGTAAAGTCTATATGAGTATAGTATTCTAATAGGAGAATCGTGGTGAAAGGCATATGCTTACCTAATCTACCTTATAAATGCTTGAATGTATAAAGTGATAGAATCACTTGAATATGGATTGATTGTCAAGGACATTCTTCCATGAGACATGAATGTTAAGCAAGGCTTAATAATGAATCTAATGGGTGTATGCTTGGCCCCAAATGGATATTGACAATTAAAGGGAGTGTCACACAATGTAGGGTTCGTGCTCCAAGTTGAGAGGACAACCACACCTAGTTGATGTGAGGACCATCCAAGCTAAAGGGGGAAATCTTACATAGTAGAGTCTGGTTTTCCGAAAGTGAGGTCTCGTGAGATGGAAGCCTTTACCTAGTGGATTTAGGGTTTCTAGTAGCAATCTATGTATCCAATGAACTAAGACATGCTTAAAGAAGTATATCCAAGTGTTCAAAATCATTAATGGACTTAGACATTATTAAATGAAGTATCTCATTTATAGGGTCCATCTTAATAATGAAATTAGACATGATTAAGAAGTATCTCCTAGGGTTAAAATTAATAAGGAACTAAGAGTATGCTCACGGGAGTGTTTCATAGTGTTTCAAGGTTTATAGATGGGGACTAGTCTCTAACCAAGAAGTATGAGTATGATGACCTAAAGGAGTACTTAGTGTGGGAAGGAGTATGGGGTATTATCCATGCATTGCACAAGTATGACTTAAGGTTACCTAAGAAGTGTTTCTCTTATATTATGTATGTTTGATAGATTGTTGCTATAGTTTCCTTCCATGATATGTTTAACTAAAGGTGATAGATTCCACTGTCTATGAGAAGTATGATAAAGGATTATATATATGATAAAGAGGTATGATGGCCTAAGAGTGGTACTTATCCTAGTTGGGATTATGTGATCTCATATATGCATGGCACAAGTATGACTTGAAGGTTACTTATGCAGTTTCTCTTATGTTAAGAGGATTTGAGTATGGACTATGCTTATGAATATGTGGTATTTCCTATGTTATTGTATTATGCCTAATGTTGACTTGTGCTCATATTATGCCTATGTTGGATACTATGCTTATGAAGTATCTCCTGGGGTTCAAATTAATAAGGAACTAAGAGTTTCCTCAATGGAGTGTTTCATAGTGTTCCAAGGTTTATAGAGAGGGACTAGTCTCCTCACTGACTCCGATTTCGTCCAAATCTGGACTAGTCTAGGAATTCCCAAGTTACTACTCAAAAGTTTTCTAGCCCCAATTTTTTCCTCATTGGATTTTCCCTAACGACAGAATCAGATCGTTACAAAACTTAATTTACATTCTTGAACTAACATATTGAAAAAAAATAACTTCAAACCTTAGGAAGTATGTTCTTCCATAGTCCCATTAGGGGAAAAAATTATACTTTAAAAACAAATGAACTACATTTACTTTTTAAATTTGTAGTCTAGTCTGGATTTCCACTATAACCCCTACATTTGAAAATATCTACAAACTATATATGTCATCTATTCTTATATATCGCTACATGGAGATTGACTATGTTAATGAAGTTTCTCAAAATTTTGGTTACCCTTCTATACTTCTGTGATTCTTTTTTCCAGGCACTTATGTTATTCTTCTTATCGAGTTTCATCATTAGTTAACTATTTCTATTTTGTAAACATGGAATTTTGGAATTTAGTACGTTGAACATTCAGATACTTATCTTATGATTATACATGTCATCCTGATGGGTTTATAAAATAAAATATCTTTTGAGATGCGTATGAAAATCAAGTTGAGTTCTACAATTAGGGGAAAATATTGAAAACCATTAACTAGTTCCCAATTATGCTTGATCTCTTATGGTTATTTATTTATTTATTTATATATTTTGATACAAAATCTATAGACGAAATTACATTAGTTCTACTTTTGGATTTTGGTTATCTTTTGTATCACATGTTAACTCCATTGTTTTAACTTGTTCAAATTTGACTGTATCTGGGAATTCAAATGTGTTCTTAATGTCGTCTAATGTAATTTGTATTGAAATTTGTTGACACTTGCCGAATAGTGTCTGCCTTTTGAGTTGCTCTTAATATTTGACATAAATCTTAAAAAGAAGTCTATATATCCTTGATTAGATGTTTCTTTCTTTTTTCGTTTGTCTTGGTAGTGGGTTGGGGATAGAAGGTGTGGAGAGTCGACCTTTCGATTCATGTTAACCAAACATGATTAGTTGAATCCTAAAGTTTGGATTGCATTTTTTACATGCCTATGAATAGGATTATGTCTATAAAAGAAGTAGTCAAAGTTTTTCCAATTTGTGGCTTATTTGAATTATGTGCTTAATTAGGAAAACCAATAATGAGGTGCATATGAAAAACCCCTCTAAAAATTTTTGATTATATATTTATTGATTTGAGTTCTCTTTCTGAAACTAAACATCTTAATTTGTTCTTGCAAAAAATGAACCCGAAGGAACACATAAGGATATCCTGATTATTGATTATTGATCAAGGACAAGTCTCATTTTTTTACTTCTCTAGTGTTCTTTTGGAATTGAAAATCATTCTTGTTATGTTTGTTATCTTGATCTTCTCTATCATTAGTAGTTATCTAGTAATGCTTTTGTTGATTAGTTTTATGGTGCCTCCATAATCTTCTCAGTTCTGATTGTCCTTTTCATGTAATGTTTTTCCACAAATCTATTTTTGTCTCCTTGACTTAGTTTTCTTTGTTAATGGAGACTATGTATTTTTGGGTGGTAAATTGGACAAAGGATATAAACTATGAAAATTTTTATTGGACAACGGATGAAGACTAAGGAGGCATGTGGTAGAGTGCATTAGCAAAAATAATGTATGCATTAGCTCTATGTATTAGGTGTACATTGAGGAGTGTATTACTAATACCATAGATTTTTAGGTATTAGTAATGTAAATGCGTCTTTCTCGTGGCGGGAACACAACAACAGGGAAAGACTATCTAATGCATGCATTAGCATGGTTAAATACCCAATTACCCCGCCAAACTTTTTTTACATCTTTTCCAACATAATCCTGGAGGATATTTTTGTAAGTAAGTATTTTTATACAACGATACTATTTTTTTATACAAAAATCAAACAATGCATAAGACAATATCTATGTATAACTAATGCAAGCATAACTAACACAAGCTTTACTAACACACTCTATTTAGCATTATTTTTATTCATACTATCAAACAACCCGTAAGGCCATATGTTTTATGCTCATAATCTTCTCTGAAGATGTCATTTGATTTTCATTAGTTCTAAGCATTCTTTGTTGCTGATGATTTCTTGTCACCACAAAAACTTACGCCAAACCTTCTTATTATGTTCTTAAAACCTTCAATTCTAAACCAAAAAACAAAAAACAACACGGTTCTTGCAAACTAAACATTTGGAAGCTTTCTAGAATTCCATATTATTGGGGATCTGTAACACCTCAAAAATTGGAAAATCGGATTTAATAAAAGAAAAGTTCATATTTTTGCACTGGTGTAGGAACTATGTGTCCTATCTACGGGATATAAAAGTCCTATAGGTTGTAGAAAGGAAGTCGTTGGACCATGGTTGAGTTCTGAAATTTTCAAGTCCTAGCAAACTGACCTATGAGTGAATAGGGTGGGTCATCGTTTCGACTACGGGTTGTATATGGGTTTCGTAGTAGTGTTCCAGACGTAATGAAAATTTGGGCTTGAACATGGATTCGATGAGTTGGCTCTACAAGTAGTAGAAAGATTGAAAGGTCTCATGGAAAGTGACCAAATATTAGGCCCCACAAAGTGGTTCTACGATTGACCAGTACGGACATTAGAAAGTTCTATGGCCCATAGGTCACTTCGGCAGGATTTAATGAAAGGAATTTTGGTCTTTTCTACCTACTCAACCCCTAAAATACATCGTTTTGGGCCTATAAACACCCTATATCCGTTTTACTCCAAAAATCTAATCCAAATCTCTCCCATTCACTAAACTTTCTCTGAATTCTCTCAAGCCCTTTTCCTCAATTCTCTCTCAAGCTCAAGCTCAAGAAAGAAAGCTAGGGTTTCAAACTTTAAGTTCTCTTATCTCTTGCTTTTCTAGGATTTCATTGTCAAGGTATGTGAGAATTCACCAATGGATATCATTCATCCATTGGGTCTCAAGAGAAACTCAATCTCCAATTCAATTTTTCCTCAATTTGATTAGGGTTTCATGCAATATAATTTTTACCCGATTTATTAAAATTTAATTGTTTGGTTTGAATCTTATTATGCATGATTTGAATCAAAAGTTTTTTTTAGATTTCATATGGACTGATGCTTTTTACTTGATTTTGATGATGAATTTATGAAAAGACCTTAAGAATTTATGAAGTATGATTTAGGAGAGCTATGCATGTTTTTATGAGATATTGCTTATGAACTAATTAAGTATATTATGACATAAGAATCAATGAATTTTGAAAAGTTTTCTCACATATTATGAAATTAATCAGGGGTGTGAAAAGGTTTCCGCACACATGCATGGATCATGATTTTTAAAGGAGCTACTCTGTAATGACTTTATGATTGGATTGTTAGTTTAATTTTGTACTTCCAAGTACGATGATATGAATATGTCTATGACCAACTCCATTGAGATTTTTACTTATCACCAAGAGGATAATTAGATAGAGGCTCTGTCAGGATCCGAGAGCACCCCCTAGTCGTAACACAGCGTACTTAACCTCGAAGGGGTCTTATACAAGCCATTAGCATAATCATCAATGCATAAAGACATTGAATAATGCAGAAATTAATAAAGTTTTCACAATCAATGTCAAACTCTTACATACTAAAAAATAAAGTGTTTAGACGTCGTCTTATTAACCATCTATGTACAACATAGAAGTCTCAAATAGGGACCTTAGCCTTTTATAATAAAATTGTCTCATAAAAGGAAGTGCATAGAAGTTTATAATCTATTACAATAGAAAGAAACATAGGTGGCATCATGTTGTCCTCAGAAGTTGAGGACATACCAAAGTCTTGGAGAATGCAATCTGAGCCTTCTCTTAACAATGAGAACCTACTAGACAGAACCTACACTTAATTAAAAATGAAATGCGTTAGAACAATCTATTGTACTAAGTATAGAAGCCTTGCAATTAAAACCATTTTAGAGATGCATAAAAGAGACCTTTGTTGAAAACATGTCATTTCAAGTTAAAAGCAACAATGCACATTCAAGTAATACATAATCAACCCATACCATAAGATAAAGAGACATTCATGACCATAAGTAACCTCATACTTGACCATAGTTCATATATTACATGTTTGAGTTCAATTAACATCATACCATAAAGATACCACCCATGAACCCCTTTTCAAGTTCACTTGTGCAATGTACATATGAAATCCCATACCCCCATGTATACTAAGTAAAGTTGTCAAGAATACCCAAGTGTAGTCAAATACTTATTCAACATCATAATAGGTGAAACCAACCTTAACATCATTGATAACTCCTCAAAGAACCCACTTGTGCAATGTCTAGGTAAAGTCCCATACCTTTACCTATACTACGTAGTACCCCTCAAGAAGCCCTAGTTAGAGTTCACATTCATATTCATTAGTCATATTCATTTCTTAGTTCATATTCTTTAAACATAGGGAGATATTCAATAACCGACGTAGACCTGTGAGCTACATGGAATCCAGTGTTCTACCTCAACAGCAAAAAGAAGGTGTTTCACTTGCCTAGGGTGAAACTAACATAAAAGCTTCTAGGTGGATCCACTAGATGAAACCTATGCGGCACATAGTTAAGGAAAAAGGATATTGCTACTAAAAAACCCTGACTTTCTAAACGTATAAGGTTTCCATATCATGAGAAAACATATATATATATATATATATATATATATATATATATATATATATATATATGTATCGGTAACCCAGACTTGCTAAACGTAGAAGGAACCCATATGGGAAGCCGGACTTATTAAACGTAGAAGCCTCCATCTTATTTTCATGTTCACTCGGTACTAAGTACAATTCCCTTTAAGTAATCATTAAGCCTTTACTTAAGGTTATTATTCATAATATAATGCACTGAATTAGGCATTAATCCCAAATTATATCATACTAGCTCAAGGGCTCTTTAGGTGAGAAAAGTCTTTCATCCTAAGAGTCAAGAACATGTGAGAATCTTTCCTCATATCATAGTCATATAGTGTTTATGAGAATTACCTTTCATTCAACATACTAACACTATTATAATAATAGCATAAACTAAATACTCGCATCATAGCATCATATATATGTTCATAGTTAAGGTTGTAGGAAGGATGATTCATGACTCAACACCACAATTCATACATCAATACTCATCATATTGAGAACCCTCATTCATAGCCCTCAAGGATTGCTTCAAGATTCAACCCTAATTTCTTAACATTGATACATTATATAGGGTAATATCATAATACAATAACAAATTACATGAAAACATAAATTCCCAACCTTCATTCATCATTCAAGACATACTAGGGTTTAGGTTTGAGAAAGAGGGTAAATCATGGGCTTTGTGGAGAAATTGCTCAAAAACCATAAAAATTAAATGAATTCATCAACAAACCTCATATATAATCATAAACAAAAATTATAGATCAATGGAAATGATTTTTGAAAGAGACCCACGAATTTTATTGAAGATCTAAAAATTGGGGAACTTTGAAATCCAATTTAAAGAGGGCCCCTTGGGGAAAAGGTCTCAAGAGTGAAGAGCATACATTAGTTAATTCCTTGAGAATTGATGGATTAAGTCTATATCTTGGTTCACTATATGAACCTCGGACTCCTTCTTCAATGGTGTTCTTTAAAGAGAGGATCTTTTTAGAGGGAAGTTGTCTTTTGATATTTGAGTTGTGAGTTTAGTTTGATAACCTAAAGTCTTAGGGTTAGGGTCTTATAGTTTGTTTTAGAAAGATAATTTGTTAACTAACCACCCCTTGCACTAAATAACTAACTAAAACTAAGACCCCTAACTTAAAACTCAAAACAAAAATTGGGCAGCACCTACGGATCGTAGGGAGTTACGGGTCGTTCTTCGCAGAACGTCATTTGGTACTGGGGCTCCTTTTGGGAGAGATAAGCTCCCCCACTCTAATTCCCAACCCATAAGACTTACGGTCCATAGACCAGTCTATGGCGATAGTTTGGGGTCTCGTCAATGTTGATGCTTTGATAGTTTTTGGGGTCCAATTTTGGGTCCTCTTCAAGGACCCCTAGGATGGTCCTTGGGAGATCGTACCTGGACATTTGGATCCTAAACATGAATTTATACTTACATAAGTCATTTATACAAGATTTATCCCTCATACGTCACTCCAAAACCTCACTACAAGGCCTAGGACCACACCAGTTTAAGTTACTAGTTTTCGGACGTCATGGTTGTTTCTTGACGTTTATGCACTAAACTTTCTTACTAAGTTAGTTACATTTAATTAGGACTTAAAACATCATTTTTATCCTTTTTAAGTTACAAGACATCATATAAGGCTCTAGCTTAGGTCGTTAAATTAACGGGGTGTTACATTATCGCCCCTTTGGAACCATTCGTCCCCGAATGTCAACCAAGACACCCAACTGAATTAAAAAATCTAAACCAACATCCGAACAAGCATAAATACTAAAATGTGCAGAACTTCTAATATGCACAATTCACCATAAGCACCTATTTAAAGGCGAAAACTTCAACTCCAAATAAAGTCATATCAAAGCAATAAAAGGGAGTAGGAACTACATCTACCCACTCAATATGCATGAAATTCATCGTATATCATGTTTATAGGAGAAACTACCTTTTCCAATCAATGACAAGTTCAAGATCACAATATTGATTCAACAAGTCACCTAAAACACAATTTAGCACATTTATCATTTCACCTCATAAGTCAAATATGGAATTATCATATCAATCAAGCAATTTAACAAGAGGGACATATAATTCATGAGAAACTCAACTTACACCTACATACTTTCTCACATGAATTCACAACATTTAAGCAAAATATGGAAAAAAATCATACAATAAACATAGCTCCTAATTAACTATAACTCAAGAGAAACTACTTACCTCAAGTTTGAGTAGGAGTAGGAGGAAATAGATGAGGATAACTGGACATCATATCGGCCTCGGCCTCCCATGTAGCACTGTCAACTAGATGGTTCCTCCATAGGGGTTTAACAGAAGCTACCTCTTTATTCCTCAACCTATTCACTTGCTGGTCTAAAATCTCAACCGAAACCTCTTCATAAGAAAGTTTCTCCTTAACTCCTAATCCTTATAGGGGAAGGATAGATACCGGATCACCCGTGCACTTTTTGAGCATAGAGACATGGAACACTGGGCGAACCGGAGCCAAACTTATTAGGCAAGTTAATTCATAAGCAACATTACCAACACATTTTAAAATCTCATACGGGCCCACATACCGGGGATGAAGTTTCTCCTTTTTTCCGAACCTCATTACCCCTTTTCATGGGTGAAATCTTTAAGTAGACCTAATCACCAACCTCAAATTCAAGATCTCTCTTTCTATTGTCGGAATAGGACTTTCGTGACTTTAGGCCTTCTTCAACCTATCTCTATAAGTCGAACATTTTCAATGGCTTCATAAACTACTTCGGGACCAATCAGAGTAAGGTTACATACTTCAAATCACCCAACTAGTGACCTACACCTTCTCCCATAAAGTGCTTCAAACAAAGCAATAGCAATACTCGAGTGGTAACTATTATTATAGGAAAACTCTATCAACAGTAAATGGTCATCCCAATTTTCCTTGAAGTCAATGACACATTCCCTCAACATGTCTTTAAAGGTTTGAGTGGTGGCTGTCGCTTGACATCCGTTTGGGGATGAAATATGGTACTAAGCTTTAGTTTAGTACCAAGCTCATTTCATAATGCCTTCCAAAAGTGAAAAGTAAATTGAGTACTCCTATCCGAAATGATAGACAAAGGAACCCCATGCATCCTTACTATCTCATTGGTGTACAACTTAGCATAATCTTCCGTTGAATAAGAAGCCTTGACAGGAATGCAATGGTTTGATTTAGTCATGCTATCAACAATGACCCAAATGGAATCACGTTGCCTTCGGGTACGTGGAAAACCCACAACAAAGTCTATATTAACATCCTCCCACTTACAAGTGGGAATACCTATATCTTGAGACAAACCTCCCGACTTTTGGTGTTCGGACTTAACTTGTTGACAATTCAGACATTTGGCCACAAAATTCGCTATATCCATCTTCAAACCATTCCACCAATAGATATCCCGCAAGTCACGGTACATCTTGGTGGATCCCGAATGAAAAAAATACCGCGAAACATGAGCCTCCTCCAAAATTTTCCTTCTCAAGTCATCCACCTCCGGAACACATAACCTACCTTGATATCTAAGTATCCTATCTCCCACTTGGGAGAAAGCCTCGATGGATTTCTTAAGTATGGAATCCTTCAACTGCATCAAGATAGGGTCAAGGTGTTTCTTAGACTTCACATCAACAACTAAGGAGGATTCAGAGCTTATCATGGACCATAAAACCACCCTTTGGAGTATCTACTAGTTGGACTCCTAATGGGGACAACCTATGCACATCACGGACTAACTCCTTCTTTTCATCTTCTACATGGGCCACACTACCCATGGACATACGACTCAAGGCATACGCAACTACATTGGCTTTTTCGGGATGGTAAAGGACACTCATATCATAGTCTTTCAAAAGTTCTAACCACCTTCTTTGTCGGAGATTCAAGTCTTTTTTAATAAACACAAATTGGATACTTTTGTGATCAGTGAACATATCTAAATGCACACCATAAAGGTAATGTCTCCACATTTTCAAAGCAAATACTATGGCCGCTAGTTCAAAATCATGAGTCATATAGTTCTTTTCATGTACCTTGAGTTGCCTTGAGTCATAAGCTATAACCTTACCATGTTGCATGAGGACACAACCCAAACCTACTCGAGAAGCGTCACAATACACTACAAACCCTTTGGTACCCTCCGATAAAGTCAATACCCGGGTGGAGGTAAGTTATCTTTCAACCATTGAAAACTCTTTTCACATGAATCCGACCATTCGAACTTAGACTTCTTTTTGGTCAAGGCCGTTAACGGAGAAGTAATAGATGAAAATCCCTCAACAAATATCTTAGGCTAAAACCATCGGTAGCCCCCTAAAGTTGGCATCAATTTTCACTTAGACACCTCAACTAGACTTTGTTCATTTTACACACCTCATGTTGAGTCCCGCTTTGTCATTTTGACATTTTCTGCTGACTTGACATGTTGTGTTTGTAGCACCCATTTTGAGCGCGTGAGGGGTTTGTTTTTTAAAAAAAATCCTTTTTCTTCTTCACTTTTTATTCCTACCACTTAATTTCACCTTCCCCCATGAAAATTCATGATAAAAAATCTTATAAAATATGAAGAAAAAAAAATTATTACACTAATTTTAAAAACGTTTATAAGAACAAAATTTTTAAAAATCATCACACTAATTTTGAAAAGATTTTTTAGAACAAGACACATTTTTTTAAAAAATATTAGAAGAATATCGTATATAATTTCCAAAACCAATAAAAAAACTAAAATCTAATGATTTAAAAAAAAATTGGAGGAAGAATCAAGAAAATGGTCGTAGAAATGGGGAGGCAAAAGGGACGTAATGCAGATTGGATAGGGGTGGGGTGGGATAGTAGAAAATAGGCAATTTTATTTATTTATTTTTGCTGAAAAATTAGTTGTTTTTTAATAATTTATTTTAAAATTATTATTTTACATTCAAATGTCACATGTCAACTTTTAATTAGTCATCGTATCATGCCATCCGTAAGTGTGTTACACACACTTTGTAATTTTAGCTGATTCGCAAAAAGGTGTCAAAATGACATAGCGGACCCCTACGTGAGGTGTTTAAATGAACAAAGCCTACTTGAGGTGTCTAGGCGAAAACTGGTGCAAAATTTAAGGGGTTGCCGATGGGTTCAGCCAATCTCTTACAATACCCAGTCAATCCTAAGAAGCTTCAGATGTTGGTAGGACTCAAGGATCTAGGCCAACTTTTAACCGCATCAGTTTTCTTTGGATCAACTTCAATATGCTCACTAGAAATAATGTGACCAAGAAAAGAAACCGACTTTAGCCAAAACTCACACTTGCTAAATTTAGTAAAAAGTTAGTGATCTTTCAGGACTTACAACACTACTTTAATTCCTTCAATTCAGTCTGGGCCATCCGGTAAGGAGGTTTAGATATGGGGTGTTTATCCGGCAAAAGATGAATGTCAAATTCAATTTCCCATTCGAGAGGAATTCGAGCAAGTCATCGGGAAAGACTTTTGAAAATTCCCTTACTACGAGGACCGACTCTAAGGAGGAGTCTCGGACGCAAGTTCCTTAACTCCTACAATGTGATAGATACACCGCTTAGATATTATTTTACAAGACTAAACATGATATGATTTTACCTCTAGGGATTAAGTTTCCCCCTTCCATTCCAAACGAGCTTGTTAGGAAATTGAAGCTATACTACCCGGGTTCTACAATCAATGGAAGCAAAACAAGCATGTAACTAATCCATCCCCAAAATGACGTCAAAGTCAAACATATCAAGTTCTACCAAATCAACTAATGTGACTTTATTGGACAATGAAATGGGACAAGCCCTATAAATTCTTTTAGCTACTATGGAATTCCCTATCGGTGTAGAAACTGAAAAGGGTTCCTCTAAGACAACAGGGAGCACATCAAATTTCGTAGTCACTAAAGGGGTTACAAAAGATAAAGTGGCATCGGGGTTTAACAATGCATAGACATTAATTGAAAATATTTGTAACATACCGGTAAGAACATTCGGAGACCCCTCTTGATCACTTCGGGATTGGAGAGCATTGAAGTGATTCTTCTTAGGAGCATCGGTGTTAGGACCACTTACTTGTGCTTGCTCATTCTCCCTAGGGCAATCTCTCCTCATATAACCACTTTTCCCACAACTAAAGCAATTATCCGTGCTAGGCACTTGCCTTCATGCTTCTTTCCACACTTTGCACAACTAGGCTTCTCAACATAAGAACCACCACCTTTACTTCCTTGAGGCTTAGGATTAGACACCCTACCTTTGTTGACCCTTAGAGAATTGGAAGGACCTTGGTTGGAAAATATCTTCTTAAACCTTGGCTCACTTTGACCTTCAAACCTACCCTTAGATGAATTTCCCTCACCAGCCTTTCCTTTTTACCTCTCTATTTTCTTTTTAAGCCTGGACTATTCCATTTGTTGAGCATGTACCATAAACCAAGAGATATTCATGTTGTAATGGAGCATTGCCTCTCAGCATACTTCTTCAATAGCATCGGACACACCGGTGACATAGCGATTCATTTCATCTCATAGATAGGAACCAACGAGGGAGCATATTTGGAAAACTTAGTGAATTTCAAGTAGTATTCTTGGACACTCATTCTCCCTTGACGGAGGTTGATGAATTCCTCAACCTTGGCTTCCCTCTTCTCACAGGGAAAGAACCTATCAAGGAACGTCTTTTTGAACACTTCCCAAGTTATTGGACTCACCCTTATAAGCCTATTGTCCCTCCATTGGGTGTACCACACTTGAGCCATGTCCTTTAATTGATATCCGACCAACTCGGCTTTCTCATTATATGTGACCCCCATAGCCTCCACTACCTTGTAGACCTCACCAAGAATTCTTGTGGATCTTCATTCATCTTGGAACCCAAGAAGATAGGGGGGTTCACCCTAGTAAAGTCTTTTAACCTTGAAGCCACGGTACTTGCATTTGGATTGGCATGGGCACCAACTTCCCTAGTTGCATTAGTCTCCATTGCTTGAGCTTGAATGGTCACGGCTTGTGCTTGCGCCGTCATGACTTGAGTCAAAGTTTGGAGAGTCGCCCTTATTCCACATTAATCATAGCCCCTTCACCATTGGGAACTTGAGGAGCTTGAGACCCTTGTTGACCTAGAGGATCTTGGTTGCCTTGGGGAGGAACTCCCTCATTTGCAATCTCCTCTTCAACCCTTCTTCTTAAGTTCACCCTTCTTGTAGTCATTGCCTACAATCACAAGAAAAGCATTAGAAGAAAGAGGAAATATAGATTTAAGACTCTAAGGGTGAGTTTGGTATAAAGGAGAATGTTTTCTTGAAAAACAAGTAGATTTTGGGCTTATTTTCTCATGTTTGGTTGGTGAGTAGAAAATATTTTCCGAAAATGATTTTTAGTATTTTATTTATGAATGAATTTTTTTTGTGAGAAAACATCTTTTATTTTTACTAGAGTAGAAAATAATTTATGAAACTGAAAATATATTTTAGAAACAAATTTTATTCTATATTTTTTTTTTGGGGGGGGAGGGTGTGTGTATGGGTAGGGGTAGGTTAAAAAATAGAAATTTAAAGTTGAAAATATTTTTTAAAAATAAAATTATTGTTTTGCGGGATTGGGGGAGGGTAGAGGGGGTTGGCTGGGGGGGGATAGGTGAAAACATAAAATTTTGAAGTTGAAAATATTATTTTAAAATAAAATTAGGTTTTTCTTTTGGGGGGGGGGGAGCTGATAGAGGGTGGGGGGGAGGTAGGAGTTTTGAAAATATTTTTTAATGATGTTTTTGCCAAAAAAAAAATGTAATATGTAGTTGGAGGAGAGTTTTGGAAAATGTTTTCCTTAATTTTTGAAGGGAAGTCATTTTCCTTAATTTTAAGGAAAATGAGTTGATTTGAAAAATATTTTCCAAGACTTTTATCCCAACCAAACATGAAAAAATTGAAAAACATTTTCGAGAAAATATTTTCCCTCATACCAAACACACCCATAGGCACGACTTCAAGAATAACAAAAGATGGAAAAATTCCCAAGCAACACATAGCATCTCATTCATAAGTGTGGCGTGCTTCACACTTATGAACAAGACTCTACTAGACGTGGTTCATGAGACATCAATCCCAATATTATCCAAAATATTATACTTTAATACCAAGTTTGTCACGATCTGAGAGCACCCTCTAGTCGTAACACGACGTACTTGACGTTGAAGGGATCTTATACAAGCCCTTAGCATAATCATCATTGCATAAAGACATTGAATTTGCGGAAATTTAAAAACTTTTCATAGTCAATGTCAAACTCTTTCACACTAGAAAATAGAGTGTCTAGACATCGTCTCATTAACCATCTAAGTACAACATAGAAGTCTCAAATAGGGACCTTATCCCTTTACGATAAAATTTTCTCATAATAGGAAGCGCATAGAAGTATATTAGTCTATTACAGTAGAAAGAAACATAAGTGGCATCATGGTGTCCGCCAAACTTGAGGACATACCAAAGTATTGGAGAATGCAATCTAAGTCTTCTCTTCTTCACAATGAGAACCTACTAGCCAGAACCTACACTTAGTAAAAAAATGGAAGAAATATAGGTTAGCACAATCAATTATACTAAGTAAAGAAGCCATGGAATTAAAACCATTTAAAACATGCATAAAAGGGACCTTTGTTGAAACATGCCAATTCAAGTTAAAAGCCACAATGCACATTCAAGTAATACATATTCAATCCATACCATAAGATAAAGAGACATCATAACCATAAGTAAACCTCGTCCTTAACCATTGTTCATATCTTACATGTTTGAGTTTAATTAATATCATACCATAAAGACACCATCCATGACCCCGTTTTCAAGTTCATTAGTGCAATGTACATATGAAGTCGCATACCCCCGTATATACTAAGTAAAGCCATCAACAAGACCCAAGTGTAGTCACATACTTAGTCAACATCATAATAGGTGAAATCAACCTTAACATCATTCATAAGTTGACATACATAAAGGACTCACACAAAAACTCCTCAAAGAACCCATTTGTGCAATGTCTGTGTTAAGTCTCATACCCTTACCTATACTAAGTAGTACCCTAAAGAAGCCCTAATTAGAGTTCACATTCATATCCATAAGTCATATTCATTTCTTAGTTCATATTCTTTAAACATATGGAGATTTGCAATAACCGACATAGCCAATGTGAGCTATATGAAATCCGGTGTTCTACCTCCACACCGAAAAGAAGGTGTTTCACTTGCCTAGGTTGAAACTAACATAATAGTTTCTAGGTGGATCCACAAGCAAAAATCTATGTGGGCACATAGTTAAGTAACAAGGAGATGGTTACTAGAAAACCTGGACTTGCTAAGCGTATAAGGTTTCCATCTTATGAGAAAACATATATATATGTATATCGGTAACTCGGACTTGCTAAACGTAGAAGGAACCCATATGGGAAGCCGGACTTATTAAACGTAGAAGCCTCCATCTTATTTTCATGTTCACTCGGTAATAAGTACAATTCCCTTTAAGTAATCATTAAGCCTTTACTTAAGGTTATTATTCATAATATAATGCACTGAATTAGGCATTAATCCCAAATTACATCATACTAGCTCAAGGGCTCTTTAGGTGAGAAAAGTCTTTCATCCTAAGAGTCAAGAACATGTGAGAATCTTCCCTCATATCATAGTCACTCACCCTCGCGGGATCGCGACCCTTTGTCCCGGCCATTGTAGCACGTGTGTCGCCCAGGGCATAAGGGGCATGATGACTTGACGTCATCCTCACCTTCCTCCGGCTTATCACCGGCAGTTTGTTCAGGGTTTCAAACTCAACGATGGCAACTAAACACGAGGGTTGCGTCCCGATAAACCCCAATTTAATGCCTCGTCTCTCCCAATAATGCCTATGCCTTCAACTCGTTCTAAAAAAATAGGATTCCGAGTAATAAGTTTTTGATATAGTGTTTATGAGAATTACCTTTCATTCAACATACTAACACTATTATAATAATAGTATAACCTAAATACTCGCATCATAGCATCACATATATGTTCATAGTTAAGGTTGTAGGGAGGATGATTCATAACTCAACACCACAATTCATAAATCAACGCTCATCATATTGAGAACCCTCATTCATAGCCCTCAAGGATTGCTTCAAGATTCAACCCTAATTTCTTAACATTGATACATTATATAGGGTAATATCATAATACAATAATGAATTACATGAAAACATACTAAATTCCCAACCTTCATTCATCATTCAAGACATACTAGGGTTTAGATTTGAGAGAGAGAGAAAATCATGGCTCTTAAAAGGAAATTGCTCAAAAACCATAAACATTACATACATTCATCCACAAACATTCATATATAATCATAAACAACCATTATATATCAATGGAAATGATTTTTGAAAGAGACCCACGAATTTGATTGAAAAGTTAGAAATTGGGGAACTTTGAAATTCAATTTTGAGAGGGCCTCTTGGGGAAAAGATCCCAAATGTGAAGAGAATCCATACCTTAGTTAATTTTCTTGAGAATTGATGGAGGGAGTCTAGGTCATGGTGCCTTAAATGAACCTTGGACTCCTTCTTCAATGGTGTTCTTTAGAGAGGATTTTGAGAGAGGGAAGTTGTCTTTTCATATTTGAGTTGTGAGTTTAGTTGAATGAGTTAAAAACTTAGGGTTGTAGTTAGTTTTAGAAAGGTAATTAGTTGACTAACCACTCCTCTTAACCCTTCATTAAATAACTAACTAGTACTAAGACCTCTAACTTAAAACTCAAAACCGAAACTGAGCAGCACCTACGAACCTCCACCTACGGACCGTAGGTAGAGTTACGGGCCGTTCTGCACAAATCTTCGTTTGGTACTGGGCTCCCTTTTGGGGAGCTAAGCTCCCCACTCTAAGTCCCAACCCACGACCCTGACTTACGGTCGGTAGACCAGTTACGGGCCGTAGTTTGGGGTCTCATCAATGCTGCTGCTTTGACAATTTTTGGGGTCCAATATTGGGTCCTCCTCAAGGATTCCTGGGGTGGTCCTTGGGGGGGGGGGGATCGCACCCAGAAGTTTGGACCCTAAACATTAAGTTCCACTTATCTAAGTCATTTCTACAAGATTAAGCCCTCATACGCCACTCCAAAACCTCATTACAAGGCCTAAGACCACAGGTAGTTCAAGTTACTAGTTTTCGGACGTCATGGTCGTTTCTTGACGTTTATGCACTACACCTTCTTTATAAGTTAGTCAAATTTAATTAGGACTTAAAAAATCATTTTCCTTTTCAAGTAACAAGACATCATATCAGGCTCTAGCTTAGGTCGTTAGATTTCTGGGGTGTTACAAGCTCACCCGTTAGTAGAAGTCGGGTCTTTAGTAGTAATCTCCTTATTACTAACTACGTGCCCCCGTAGGATAGTCTTATGTGACTAAGCTAGTGGATTCACCTAAGCTAGAAGTATGGTCCTTTCCTTAGCAAGTTGGACGTCTCTTTTCAGTTTGAAATTAAGACACTGAATTTCATGTTATATCTCACATAGTCTATGTCGCTTAACGATAAATATCTCACAAAAGAACAATGTTTTCTTCAAAGATTTTACGAAAGCTTTCATTATGTTTTAAGATGTATTGACCATGTTCATGAATTATGATTTATCCTTAAAAGGTTTTACAATGTTTTAGCTTGGTCATGCATTCATGTATAAATGTCCTCATATGAACACATTTATGTTTTTATACATTTCACTCATACCCTAGTACATTCCATGTACTAATACATACTTGTGCCTACACTATTAATATTGTAGGATCTAACGCTCTTTCTCCTCACGCTCGTGGCTAAGTGATTGCTTGATGCTCGGAGGACCATGTAATCTTTACTATGATTTTTTATGTCTTAAGTTTTTGTATGTTCTATGTGGTGAATGTGTTACGTTCCAACAACTCTCTTTTTAATGTATTAGATTGGCTTGTGAAGACTAATCATTAGACTCTTGTTTTTATGTAAAACTCTTTTATGATATGAGACTTTCTACTAAAGTATTTGTGTTTTCTATTATAGTGTGATGTGTGCATGTCAAGTGGCTTGTGTAGGACATGGTTATCGTGCATGGTATTGATGCAATTCTAGTTACAAATGGACATCTACACAATTTGTAGTTATGGTTTATCGCAATGGCTTAGTGCGTGCATTTATAATCAATCATTACTCATCAAACAAAGGGAACTTGCTAAAATAATCAAGAATTTTTCAAAGAGTTAGTATTTCCCTATTTGTTGAAAAAACATTCTCTGCTTTGGTGTAAAATTTACAACAATTACTAAACTACCTAAAATTAGTAAATCTTACCAAAACCCTACATCATCTATGTCTGCGATATTATTATTGCAATTCTTACTTTCTTATTCTCCACTACCAGTAGTGGCACACTACGTGTTCTTTATGTAAGTAATTTGCATACTCAAACTAATAATGTTAAATTAATTATTGTTTATGTTCTCATTCATTAACAAAAGGATTCCATCGGTGTTTGAACATTACATTAACTTATCAAAAATAAAGAGAAGGTTTTTGAAGATCACATTGCTGGCTTGACATTATTTGTTGTTGCATCTTTTAAGCAGTTTGGAAAGCCTCTTTTGGTATACTAGCTTAATGTTACCTAATATGTGTAATCTTAGTGTAGTATCATTGGTGTATGTTATATTAGATAGTTATGTATATTCGATCAATAAGCTATTCCTCAAATATTAATCCTAAACAAGTTTGATCGGCTAAAATAGATTATATGTGTCCACTATGATCTATTGTTTCCCGATATTCAATCAATACTATGCCTAAAGCTTTAACAAGTTTGGGTTGAAATATATCACACATGTCCATTCAGCACAAAGTAGTGGTTGAAGAACATTTAATAGTAAAGACTACACACATTCAATATCCATTAAGTTAATGATTTCACGGTCTATGCATGTATTTACACATTTACAGAAGATGGTAGTAAAGCAACCTGTTACTATGTTGCTGGCTGTCATCTTGGTATTCTTAGTTACTGTTGCAACTTTGTATGAGTGATGACAAAATACATGTTAGATTTACAGTTGGAATAGGAGAAAACGTCTTAGCAATGGATGTAGAGTATAGTAGCAACAGTATAATAGCAATAGTGTGGCGCTGGATGTGTCATGTACCTTTTTGAAGTGTTGGGCATATTTCTTAAACCTAACTTTTCAAAAAATAGTGCAAGGTTCAAAGGTGGATGCTAAATTTTCTGGAAAAACAAATTAGAGGAATAAATAATGGAGAAAAGAAAGTATATATCTATAAACAAACAAATGAGAGAATAAATGACGAGGAAAGAAAGTACACAATTATATATAAACATAATACACACAGTATATATTAATTTAAGGTCTAAGAATATATATTAGATAGAGGCACCGACTCTCCAAGCAGAACATATTACATGAAGACCGCTACTAACATAAATCAGAATTTTGAATGATTCATATTGAAAGAAGGCCAAGCAAAATAGGTTTGGAACCATGTTCTTCAACATGTACTCGAAAAATGTCTATAACTTCACAACCTCATATATGATTCATTAGATCAGCATGCAACCCCACATTAACATGGGAAATTAAAAAATGAGTAGGAAAAAGGTTTAAAAGATAAGGCTTCAATAAACTCAATCGAAACGGTAGACAACGTAACCCACATCTATAAAAGAATCAGAACAGAAGAACACAAAAATTGATAATAAGAGGTAAAGAGGAACAATTGCAAATGATCATGGACCAATAATTGAAAGGTGAACAACTCATCCTGAAAGTCAAGTATCATTAAACATGAAATTGCAACAAGCATTATAAAAAAGGCTTTACTTAGTCAGAATCAACTACTTCAAGTATCCATCTTCAACTTTCTTTGAGAATGATAAATGTTAAACGAACTCATTACTATAATTATTGTGAGTGCACTTATGAAACACTTTGTAATATAGGTTTTTAGAGCCTATATGACTAAGTTTAGGGCTAAATAATTTTTTTTGAATATTCATTCATGTGAAATTAAATAGAAGCCGAACCATGAACCAATACCCCAATTTGTAACAGTATATCATAATTACAAGACGACCATAAATATAGTAACAATTACATTATGAAGATGAAAAAAAATAACTAAGAACAAAAATTGTGAACTCTCACATTAAAATTTTCAATCGAAGTTGAGTAAATTCAACATTGCTTACACCGGGGACAAATCAGTACTCTTGATGGTTCACTTGGCCCAAACAGTCATAAGAGGAAGTAGAAAAATGGAAGGTAATAGTCAATTAATCATCAATATAAATAACAATCTACAATTTATAACTAAGCAACATTTCAAAACTCAGAAAATTAAGAGAAGAAAAGATATCAGCAGAAGAATGAGAATAAGAATGTTTTACAAAAATCACCAGTTGTTACCTTGTCCAGAATTGAAGCTTCAACAGATGATGAACATTACTTTGCTCGCAGATGAAGGTGGTTGTGAATTCAAGAGCAATTCATTTCTGCAAATCAAAGTAAATGGATGAAAAATCTAAAATGAAGAGTCAAAGAGGGGATGAAAGAAAAACTAAAAATGAACGACCCACGTATGATTGACTCGGAATTAATAAATATCAATACCAATACCAATAACAGAGTCATTTGAAGGACTTATACAAAGGCTTTGAGGCTATCCAGAAAGGTTCTCCTGTGGGAAACTCCCTCTGTACAAACAATCGACAAAAACCGTGAGGTAATTTTAAAGAATTTATAATCATTTACAATTCAAGAACACATATTGTAGTCTAGGATCCGGCAATCGTGAAAATTCAGTACAACAAACTTGAGGCTTCCGGAACAATGGAAACAAAAGGGAAGGTTAACATATTAGTCCTAAATTTTCTTTCAGTAATCATAACAGAAAAAGAGTTACAAAACAAAGTGAAGTAACGGAACCTAAGAGCGGGGAAGGAATTCCAACAATAACTCGCTGTTTTGATCCCTTGAAACAACTCACTGAATTTAGTAAATCGTTTTAGGAAGCTACATCTACAAATTAACTAATATCCTACCTTTTTTGGCGGATATTAACTTATATACGTGACAATGATGATGTAAAAGAGTTATACAATGTTACTGCATAGAAATTAAACTCTCTTTTTCTCGTGCAGCCTGAAAATTTAATATTGGATGCTTCGATTGACCTCAAGGTTTCTAATTTAGGATAGTGTTCTAACCCAGCAAGTAAGGGTAACTATTCTCTTTACTTTCCATTGCTCTTTACCTTTGGGAAATGAAATCATCAACTCTTTCTTACTTTGTGGTTATCAATTTAGTATGCAGCGGAAACACAATTATTTGAGCCTTTATTGAATTTGTTGACCAAGGGAACCTATGTGTCTTTATAGTCCTCCATTGATCCTGAAGTTTATCCGTGGTCTCAAACCATTCAAACTTCAAAAAACTTACTCACATGCTCCTCTCTGTGGCTGTTTTTCAATACGTGGTGGTGGGGATTTGAAAAGATGATAGAAGTGATGTTCTTTTTTTTAATTATAAAGAAAGCAATAATGATACACTTAAAAATTAATAAGATCAAATATTATTATTGTTCAACAAAAATTTAGTTGACCATTTCATAGTTATTAAAAATAATTTTAGAGCAGTTTTTAACTTGGGGATGATGCTCATGTAAAGACTGCAGATGGTGAAGATGATTATATATGCAAGATTTTTGAGTTTTTTCATGGTGTCAATGATATGAAGTATTTTACAGCTCAATGATTTTACAGAGCCAAGGATATTGTAATTAAAAATCATGACCAATTTATCGACAACAAGTGTGTATTCTTATAAGAAATTAAGGATGACAACCCTCTTGATTGTCTTGTAAAGAAAATCAAGATTGTTCCAATACCCTCAAATGTAAGCTTATAGTTCAAGAAAAGTTTGAGATCAAAATATCATTATTACTATGACATCAAGTATTTGGTCTCATTCTCGTAATTTATTAGCTTACCATAAGATGTTGCAAGTCCTGATAATAAATCAGATTCTATCATATCAAGCGACAATGATAGTGTAGAGGTCAATGAACGAAAGCGAGAAAAGAAGCTCTTGGATCTCTATTTTGGTTTAGTGAAATGTCCACTAGACTGTGTCTGGATGTTGGTGTTTACGGTGTTCAACTTTTAACTAAATGGATTGTTAAATCTTGTAATGAATTTGCTAAGTTCCTAAAACGATTAAATTCACTTATGCCCTAGCAAGGAGAGTCCTCACATATGATCTACTTCCCCAAGTTATGGCAAAATAGTTGTTTTGAAGCTCTTGCTTTCAAAATCTTTTATTTTATTTTGGCAACCATCCAAGTCTTCTATCGTTCTAAGTGTCTTCATCCGGGTCATAACCCTTCCAACGTACCTTAAAGTAAAGAGTTGACTTCTTTATTTTCACTGGGTCTCCATAACAAACTTCTAAAATCCCTTCTGCCTCAAAATTATGTCATTCATTATTACCGTCAAATCCCCATCATCATATGTACCATCATCGTCATCTTCCACATCCTCATCTCCTATTTTCAGCAAAGAGTGTGTTGCGTATTGCTTTTCAACAAGGAGCAGGATGCACAAAGCTGCTCTCACTCCTTCAAAAGCAATAACAAATCTTCAGCTGATTCATTTCTTATCAATTACTGAGTAGTTCACTTTTAAGCTATCACAAGCATATCATTTAGGTCAACAATCCATTTAGTTAAAAGTTGAACACCGTAAACATAAACATCCAGACACAGCCTAGTAGACATTTCACTAAACCAGAATAGAGATTCAAGAGCTTTTTTTCTCGCTTCAATTCATTGACCTCCACAACATCATTGTCACTTGATATGATAGAATCTGATTCATTATCAGGGCTTGAAACATCTTATGGTAAGCTAATAAATGACGAGAATGAGACCAAATACTTGATGTCATAGTAATAGTGATATTTTGATCTCAAACTTTTCTTGAACTAGAAACTTACATTTGAGGATATTAGAACAATCTTGATTTTCTTTACAAGGCAATCAAAAGGGTTGTCATCCTAATTTCTGATAAGAATACACACTTGTTGTCGATTAATTGATCCTAATCTTTAATTACAGTATCATTGGCTCGTAAAATCATTGAGCAGTAAACTACTTCATATCATCAACACCATGAAAAACTCAAAAATCTTGCATATATAATCATCTTCACCATCTGCAGCCCCTACATGAACATTATCCCCAAGTTAAAACTGCTCTAAAATTATTTTTAATAACTGTGAAACGATCAACTAAATTTTTATTGAATGTTAATTAGTACTTTAGTTCATTTTCATGTCAAGTCTTCTTAGGATATATTCTGTTTGTTTTAGCTTAGTTTACTCACTTTCGTCAATAGATTTTAGTAGAATTCATCATTTCACTCCTTAATTGAAGTCAAATTTGTACTTGCTCGAATGCAATGGCCACACAATGCTAAGCCCGGTGTGCGGAGTACCTTCCACAGAATCTTAAGAACCTCGAAAATGTTTGAATTGAATGTCAGTGAGTACCTTGGATGGAAAGACAATCTAATATTTTTGTTTAATGAATTAACCCTAAAATATGTGTGTACAATCGTGGTTAAATATTATGTATTCTTATTATAATTTTTAACTTGCTAATACGTTTATGTGTGCTATTCAAGTAGGAAAATACTACTAACATTGTATACTCCAAATTATTACTCCCTCCGTTTCAAAAAGAATGACATCCTTTCCTTTTTAGTATGTTTCAAAAAGAATGACCTCTTTCTTTTTTTGGTAACAACTTTCCACGTGGCATGTTTAAGGCCACAAGATCAAAGGGCAATTTTGTACATTTGACCTAATTTTAATTTAGGACCACAAAATTCAAGTCTTCTTTATACTCTTAAACTCCGTGCCAAGTCAAACTAGGTCATTCTTCGTGAAACGAAGGGAGTATTAAAATAAGGGAAAAGGGTCAAAAATACCCCTCAACTTTAGTTTATTAGTTGATTATACCCCTACCGTTAAAACGAAGTTATTTTTACCCCTACCGTTACTAATTTCATCATTTATACCCCTCAATTAACGAAAATCCCCAAATTCAGTCAAATTAACTCAAATTTTAAAAAATAACCCAATTATCATTTCAACCCCAATGCTCCGACCCGTATAACCCATTCCTCCTTTTACCCATTCTCTCAAATTAACCCAAATTCCATTGAAGCCATGTCAACCAGTTCAAACAAACACCAATTGCCTCTCTTCATCCCCCAAATCCTCTCTCCGATCCAAGAAAAGCATAGTCTTGAATAGGTTCTCACTTCTCTATTTGAGTTGAGTTTGAATTTTCTTTGACCGAATTTCAAAAGGGTTCTCTATTTTTGGAGGATAGACGTAATTATTGACGCTACTTCAGACATCTCCCTGTGTGTGTTGAGATCAGATGGTTGTGAAGCTCCATAATGCTTTTCATCATTCTGTATCGTGATGATTAATCATTGGTAAAATATCAAATTCATTAGACTTTTTTTCTGGATTGTGATTTGAGAAAGGTAGAATCAGAGAGAGGATTTGGGGGAGAGAGAAAATTGGTGTTTGTTTGAACTGGTTATCATGGCTTTAATGGAGGATTTGGGTTAATTTGAGAGAATAGGTAAAAGGAGGAATGAGTTATACGGGTCGAGGCATTGGGTTTGAAATGAGAAATGGGTTATTTTTTAAAATTCGGGTTAATTTGACTCAATTTTGGGATTTTCGTTAATTGAGGGGTATAAATGATGAAATTAGTAACGATAGGGGTAAATAATAACTTCGTTTTAACATTAGGGGTATAATCAACTAATAAACTAAAATTGAGGGGTATTTTTGACCCTTTTCCCTTAAAATAATCCACATGTGTTTTCCATCCATTGTACATCAAATTTGGAAATACAAAATGTTCAACTACGCTAGCAGCGCGACATAGTCCTCTAGTTAGAAAAATGAATTAGTTTTGGAGATAAATAGGACCCAAACTTCTCATTAAGAATGAACGAATACTTATCATTACCATAACCTTTGTTGATGACATGATGAAGTTTCAAATGGCAAAAACTTGTGAAAGTATTAATAATGAGCTAGATTAAGGGTGTGTTTGGTATGAAGGAAAACATTTTCCAATTTTCTCATGTTTGGTTGGGTCAAATGTTCCAGAAAATGTTTTCCAATTTTCTCATGTTTGGTTGGGTCAAATGTTCCAGAAAATATTTTCCAATTTTCTTATGTTTGGTTGGATCAAATGTTTTGGAAAATATTTCTAAATCTACTAAGTTTCCGCAATTTTAGGAAATGACTTTCCTTCAAAACTTAAGGAAACATTTTCCAAAACTCTCTTTCAACCTCCCCCCTACCCCACCCTACCAGCCCCCAACCCACCCCCTATGTAAATGATAGGAAAGTATTATTACTTATGGATGTAAATATAAATTAATTTTGTTTTAATTTTTTTTCAAGTATAAAAACCTTAAATTAAACAACTTTTATCATGTTAACAATTTTACGGGTATTTCAGACATTTTGATTAAAAAAGTATTTACCAGCACTTATTTGCCAAACACATCAATAACTTTTTTTTCAACTACAACACTTTTATCCAAACACGTAACTACTTATTTTAAAAAGGAAAAATTGTATATAATGGCAAACTAATAAATCAAATTAAATGTTATAACCACATTTTGATTTAATTGTGTCTTGTAGCAAACTGTTTGTCAGTCACCTCTCTCCCTCAAACTCTCGCTCGCCACTCTTCCTTTCTCGCTCACTCCCTCTCACTATTATACAAACACAAATGTATAAAATGCGTTTGCGTTTGTATAAAGCGAGAAAAAATTGTATATATACATATATTATCGTTCACCTCTCTCCCAGATCTCGCTCGCCACCCTCGCCTCTATCGCTTATACAAACAGAAACTAAATGTATAATTTGTGTTTCTGTTTGTATAAAGTGAGAGAAAATAGTATATACACATGCAAATACATATATCTTCGTCCTATACACTTATAATTATACAATACAAATATTCCCCTGCCCAATTTTCTTTTGTTTTTCTCTCTATCTCATTTTATACATACACAAATTATACAATTGATTTGTATATAACTGCGTTGTTTTGTATATGTATAACGAATTATACATATTTATGTTTGTTATGGAGCGCAATTATGCAAACTTTACTATAGCATACAAGTATGAATTTTGTGTTTGCTATATGTGAAAGTTGCTCTTTTAAAAAATAAGTTTCAGCACTTTAAGAAGTTACTTTTTAAAAGCTACTCCCTCCGTCTCAAAAAGAATGACATTATTTCTTTTTTAGTCTGTTTCAAAAAGAATGACTCCTTTCCTATTCTGCAAAAAGAATGACATTATTTCTTTTTTAGTTTGTTTCAAAAAGAATGACTCCTTTCCTTTTCTGGCAACACTTTAACTTTAACTTTCTACGTGGCATGTTTAACACCACAAGATTAAAGGGCATTTCCGTACATTTGACATAACTTTAATTTAGAACCACAAGATTAAAAAGTCTTCTTTCTTTATTCCAAGTCAAACTAGGTCATCCTTTTTGAAATGGGAGAAGTACTTCTTTTAAACCAATCCAAACGAGCTCTTAATCAATGTCTCCACCAGATGCCCATATCTTGTGTTGCCCCACAAGAGTACTAATAGAGGCATTTCCACAGCAGTACTAAATAGAATTCTAAATTTACCTAGTTATAGGAGTTGTAATAACATAATACTATTAGGGGTCATTTGGTGTGAGGGATTAAATATAATAGTGATAGGAATAAGGAAGCAGTGATGGGATAAAAAAATTATCTTGCTTGGTTGTCATGTTTGGGATAACTTATCCCACCATTTATATCATAGTGATGGGATACGTTATCCCATATATATGGTGGGATAAATTATCCCAGGGATTACTTTACCTGGATAACTTGTTCCCAACCAAACGACCCCTTAATTCTATTTATCCAATTACACTAACAGAATAGTATCAATTGTCTCATTACTATATCACTCATAACTCATCCTTGAAGACCCACATGAAATTTTCAATTAAATTAAAATCCCTACAAATAAAAGAAATCCTAACCCAAAATAATTAAGCGCACAAGAAATGGGTGCAAGAAATCCAACGAAGAATTAGAAAATAGACATCAAGGACACATAGCTTTAGTTGCATAGTATAGTATTTAACAGAAAATGCTATATGAGGAAAAACTAGGGTGCCCTTTTCAGGTGAGAAAGATTCAACGTCAAAGATTCAAGAAACATATATATATATATATATATATATATATATATATATATAATAAAATTTAGGTTTAGAATAAGTTGGACTTAACGACTTTTATTCCTTTTCAATTATTGCCTTCTCATTATGATTTAGTTTATATTTTATGTTTGTACATTTATAATACGTATACTTTTAATTTTAAGCATTATATTTTAAGTTTTACTTGAAATTTATATTAGAAAGTAAATTAAGAAATTCAATATTATTACTTCTCCTTGTATTGTATTTTTTTACATATTGCAAAGATAACTTTGATTATGTTCCTAATTATTGACATAACGGAACCGAAAAAGCCAACCCAAATAGAGAAAAATCAAACCAAATTTATTTTTGGTTCGGATTGGTTTACACTTTTTCAAACCAAAGACTGAAAAATCCACAAAACCAAACAGAAAAATTGAATGCACACTCGTACCTACAGAAAATAAGGAATTCAGACATCAATTGCCATTAGTTTAGCAAGAATGCAAGATGCAAGGTTGAATAGCTTTTAAAACAAGCTTCCAATTTAAGAATGAGACACGGTTCTATAGAGGTGGAGATGCACAGGAGACCATAATGAAACAGAGACTTAAGCCCAATAGCATGGAGATATTAAAATACAAGCTCCAGATTTCCCTTCGGAGGCATGAGGACATCCGACAAAAATGGGATGGATGATACAAGCTCTAGGCTTTGCTAAATTCAAGCAAAAGCCCTGAACATCGGTAGCATTATTTCAAATTTTCAAAACCCTGATTTAAGTTTATAAAACCAAGTTAAGAAAATATTCTTCTTTGATAGCTAAAGAAATCTCTAAGGGCCAGTCACGCATGGTTCAAAACTCGACGGATAATGAGGATCCCCTCTATGTTGAGGGAACATTCTTTGCCACAACAATAGCAGTTCAACAGTACCAGTACAATGGTATAACAACAAAGATGTGAAAGCAAAGGTTACTTATTTTCTTGCTACAATTCAGCAACCCATATGGCTCCTCCATGATTTCAAAAAGGTAAAATTTAAGCACATCACGTATTGTTCTTACCTTCCTCTCCATAGTGAGCTGCTAAGACATCACTTGGGATTCCTTGCATTCCATATACTTCAATATTAGTAGACTCTCTGTCGGGTTTGGCATTTGATACCCTGTAACAGCCAAATATGCTAGCTTAATGCATGTATTGCCAAAAAACAGATAAAATGCAACCAAAAAAAAAGTAGCATGAGACATTATCAGCATATTGGATTCCATCCTGCAAATGATCCCTTGGTAATTAGAACAGGCAAGAAATTTTGGCAACAAGCTTTAGGAATTTTTCTGTGGTAAGTGGGTCAGAAAAACAAGGTCAAACTTGCTTTAAAGTTTAAACATCAGAAGCACCCATCTACAACATCAACTGCAATTGTCTCCATCCAAAAATAGTTAGGGTCTGTTATATGGATCCCTAATATTTATTCTGCTCCATATGACCTGTTTGGTTGAATACTCAATAATTTGACTTGGTATCTATATACGGATTATTTGCTTCCATTGTGTTCTATTCTACGCAAATAAGTATGACATACACAATTCTTTTAGTTGCATCAACAGGTAACAGTATGCTCTTCTACCATAACATTTTAACTTCTGAGACAGAGTAAATGACCTCTTTCCGCAGCTTTACATTAGGCAAATACTATAGAAATGAAAATATTTCAGGCATAGGCATTTTTTATCTATGTAGTTATGGGGATGTTGCCCTACATTATAAACCAAAAAACTGAACTATTTTAGATGATGCTTATTTTGGAGAAATAATTTTCTTAATGACAGGGAACTCCCAATGCACATATATTGATCAAGGGACAACATTTTTATAAAGATGTATCAAGGGATTCATAACAAGTGTAGGTGTTACCATACCGGTGAGTCGAACCCTCAGCCCATGACTATCAACAAGAGTTACAAAATATGGATTCATACTAAGCGTTGTAACAGGGATTCGAACATGGAATCTCCAGACTGTTGCTCCTATTCCTCAACAACCCAACTTTTCCTATGGATACAATTTTTTGCATTACCTATAGGCCAGAACACTATGCCACACCATTACTATAACAACGTCGGAACTGGGATATTCTGATCATTACTATAATAATGAGCTTGAATCCTTTTCTTGAGGATGGTAACAATTAATCTATATATTCACAAGTCTTACAAAACTTACACCTTGAACCCCTAGCAGCACTTATTATTTTACAAGTAATCTAAAACATCAAAAATATCTTCATTATTTTGCTTGTTTGACCTTAATAAGCTTCAATCCTTCTTTTTTTTTTTTGACAAGGTAACAGTCTTGTATTATATTCCAAAATATCAAACCTGCCACAACTTGTCTCATATATTCATTATTTTGCTTCAATCCTTATCTCATGTATTCATTATTTTGCTCCTTTAATCAAGTAATACTACTCCTAACATAGGAAATCTTTCAGAAGAAAGAGTTGGTAATCCTAGAATAGAGAAATAAAGCAAGACGTAGCCCCACACACACACACACACACACACACACACACACCCCACCTCCACAACCTCCCTCTTTCCTCCCCTAGTGATAAGGCAAAAGCAAGTTGTAGTTCTTAAGAAGATCAGAAGTCAACTATAGAAAGAACTGCTTTAGTTCAAAGAGAGAGCTTGCCTCTCGTTTTTTGCTAATCCATTGACTCAGGATGGGTTCCATGTTAAAAATTCTTAAAGTTACCCTCTTAAATGAAATATATGTTTTGTCCTTCTCTATAATTGTTGTGTCATTGACTAGTCAGAATTGAAAATGTTTTCTTCTTTTCAAGAAACACTATTGACTCTTTGCATTTGTTCTGTCTTGACCACAGATACTTATTCAAGGAATATACTCTTTGATATAGTGATAAATCGACATGAATGACACTTTCCATCTTAAACAAAACTTAATCAAGGTGAACATACTTCAAGATGAACTGACTTCACACTTGAAGCACAAAATTAAGAGACTGTGTCCTGATCTTATGCGGGCATGCATTCTCACAGACCCCAAATATCTTGCTAATAGCAAAAAATCATCCATGTCCAAAGATTTAGCATGTAGCATACAAAAAGGTAAGGTTTTTAAAAGCTACCTCATGCAACAGCATATGAAAATGGAAGTATCATAAAGTATTCTAGCACAAAGGAACTGAAAAGAAAAAGCATTTTTATTCGAAACATACAGTGGTGGCACTGCGCCAAAAGTTGCCCGGGGAGGATATCCTAGAATTGCACCACCAAGATAATGGGATGATGGAATGTCCAATTTGGCAGTTCTCGCTGGGGACTCATCTTCTACAGGAAAATAAAAATCCAACAGAGAAACATATTTAGCTTTAGGTAGTCATGAAAGTGAGCAGACAGAACAGACCTATTAGTGACGGAGGAAAATATCTGCAGAAAGCTGAAAAGGCAATAAGCTCATACTAACTCAAATAAAGAAAGGCACTAAAAGCTCAAACATAAAGGTAAAAAGCGTTAAACACCTAAAAGTAGGGGTGTGCACTAAGATTAAACCGAAAAATCAAATCGAACCGAATTTATTTGGTTTGATTTTGGATTAATAATATACTTTGTTTAGTTTCATATTTAGAAAATAAAAACCGAAAAAACAAAATAACCGAAATATATATATATATATGTTTAGAATTAAGTTGGACTTAACAACTTTTATCACTTTTTAATTATTGCCTTCTCATTATGATTTTATATTTTATATTTGTGCATCTATAATAGGTATACTTTTAAGTATTATGTTTTAAGTTTTACTTGCGATTTATATTAGAAAGTACATTAAGAAATCCAATATTATTACTTCTCCTTGTATTGTATTTTTTTACAAATTGCAAATATAACTTTGATTATGTTACTAATTATTGACATAACGGAACCGAAAAAGCCAACCCGAAAAGAGAAAATCAAACCAAATTTATTTTGGTTCGGATTGGTTTACACTTTTTCAAACCAAAGACTGAAAAATCCACAAAACCAAACAGAAAAATTGAATGCACACCCGTACCTAAAACCAGTGGACAGAAAATAAGGAACTCAGACATCAATTGCCATTAGTTTAGCAAGAATGCAAGATGCAAGGTTGAAAAGCTTTAAAACAAGCTTCCAATTTAAGAATGATACAGGGTTCCACAGAGGTGGAGATGCACAGGAGCCCATAATGAAACAGAAACTTAAGCCCAATAGCATGGAGATATTAAGATACAAGATCCAGATTTCCCTTCGGAGGCATGAGGACATCCGACAAAAATGGGATGGATGATACAAGCTCTAGGCTTTGCTAAATTCAAGCAAAAGCCCTGAACATCGGTAGCATTATTTCAAATTTTCAAAACCCTGATTTAAGTTTATAAAACCAAGTTAAGAAAATATTCTTCTTTGATAGCCAAAGAAATCTCTAAGGGCCAGTCATGCATGGTTCAAAACTCGATGGATAATTAGGCTCCCCTCTATGTTGAGGAAACGTTCTTTGCCACAACAATAGCAATACAACAGTACCAGTACAATGGTATAACAAGAAAGATGTGAAAGCAAAGGTTACTTATTTTCTTGCTACAATTCAGCAACCCATAATCCCATATGGCTCCTCCATGTCTTCAAAAAGGTAAAATTAAGCACATCACGTGCTGTTCTTATCTTCCTCTCCATAGTGAGCTGCTAAGACATCACTTGGGATTTCTTGCATCCCATATACTTCAATATCAGTAGACTCTCTGTCGGGTTTGGCATTTGGTACCCTGTAACAGCCAAATATGCTAGCTTAATGCATTTATTGCCAAAAAACAGATAAAAATGCTACAACAAAAAAAGTAGCATGAGACATTATTCGCATGTTGGATTCCATCCTGCAAATGATCCCTTGGTAATTAGAGCAGGCAAGAAATTTTGGCAAGAAGCTTTAGGAATCTTGCTGTGGTAAGTGGGTCAGAAAAACAAGGTCAAACTTGCTTTGAAGTTTAAACATCAGAAGCACGCATCTACAACATCAACTGCAATTGTCTCCATCCAAAAATAGTTAGGGTCCGCTATATGGATCCCTAACATCTATTCTGCTCCATAGGACCTGTTTTATTGCAATACTCAATAATTAGACTTGGTATCTATACACGGATCATTTGCTTCCATTGTGTTCTATTCTACCCAAATAAGTATGACATAAACAATTCTTTTAGTTGCATCAACAGGTAACAGTATGCTCTTCTACCATAACATTTTAACTTCTGAGACAGAGTAAATGACCTCTTTCCGCAGCTTTACATTAGGCAAATACTATAGAAATGAAAATATTTCAGGCATAGGCATATTATATCTATACAATTTCGGGGAGATGTTGCCCTACAATATAAACCAAAAACCTGAACTATTTTAGATGATGCTTTTTTTGGTGAAATAATTTTCTTAATGACAGGGAACTCCCAATGCACATATATTGATCAAGGGACAACATTCTTTATAAAGATGTATCAAGGGATTTATAACAAGAGAACCTACCATAACACATTTTTTTCTAGCTTTAATGTTGGTAGACATGAATTACTTACGGGTTACCTAACAAATTTTAATTTTCTGCATCAGTCACGTTATGACTACTTTGAAAATAATCATATCATTCTCTAGAATGACCAAATTCTCGAGCTACTTTTAATTCTTTTGTGTCCCAAAATATTCTCATCAACTAAACTATGTTCTTAAACAGCCTTCAAGGTATCTTCTCAAAGTAGTACATCCACTCACTATGACACAGGCACACCCAATGAATTCCGTGTTCCCCAATCATATCTCATAGAGTTTTTATGGCTTCAACATTTTGTTCCCTTCTGTGGAAGATGGAAACATGTCCACAACAGAACCAACAGAACATACGAAAACCACTCTCAATGCTAAAGGACAAGAAATATATCAACGCAGATAGCTAAAAGGGGCAAATTTAAGAATATATCTAGAGAATTCTTAGCAAAAAAGAAATTATTTACTGGCTGACGGTTTCTTTGTGAACCTGGAGAACGTGAATGGCCATGCCGCCAGCAGTAGAATGCTTCTTTTGGCAAAGATGGCATTTGAAGTGTTCAGCCTTTTGATGCTGAACCAAAATCATCTCATCATCGAACTCCCTGTCACAGTAGTAGCACCATACCTTATCGGTTGATCTCTTCTTCTTTCCCATTTAGCCCTACAGAAAACCCAAAGTGCTCCTCGCTCTAGCAATTGAATCAAATCGGGATAAATTAATGCGTGCTAATCCGCTAGGGTTCCGAAATCTATTAAGGATTGAACACTAGGGTTTCTTTCTCTCTCTTTCGGGCAAGAGAGTTAGGATTTTTTTTTGGTATAATAATGCAGTAATTAATAAGGTAGGGATTACTAATGCGGATTTTATTTTTATTAAGTGTTTGGTTTATTTATTTTTATTTTTTTTTTGCCGTAGTTTTCGAGTATCGCTTTGCGAACCCGACTAGTTGTACCTACTAGGTCCCGCTGTTTCAAGGCGGGTGCACCACGATTAGTTCCACGGGGTCCTGGAGACGTGGCCGGTTTATAATGCCTCCAGTGGCCCTGCTCGGGCTCGAACTGGCGACCTGAAGGACTTTGTCCTCAGGCCTTTACCAGCCGAGCTACCCCTCAGGGTTAAGTGTTTGGTTCATTAATTTCAACTCAATTTGTGTTTGGATTAAAATTCTTTTAAAAAAATAAATTTCAATTATACCCTTGAATTGTTATGGAATTGGGTCAAGGTAGATAATTGTCAGAAAATGTTTTTATGGCCTTCTAAATAGCTATGAGTGTTGTCGTGTTTTTAATTTCCTACTTGAATTATTTGAGGATAAATAATTTTCATCTTAATAAATTGATCACTCACAAAATATCAATTTTCAATTTAAAAAAGATAAATCAACTACTTTTAAAATTAAAAAAAGGGTCAAATGATAAAATTGAATAAACCATCTGCATTTACACATAAAAATTGCAAGTTATAGTTTTAATATGTATGTAATTTTTTAAATTTGTTCAATATACAAATAGTTAGTGATATATTTGTCTTTTAATTAGTCAATTTTAAATAACTCACATTTTAAATTTGTATCAATTTGTATTGGATATATTAGTAAGAAACAACTCTCTCTAAATAATTTGTAAGCTAATTTATTTTTAAAAAAAATTACTAGTACAAATATAAAACATAAAATCAAGAAAATGAAAAAAAAACTATTAAAATGATTTGAGGGATATTTTTATTTTTATATAGACTTATCACATGGTTTTATATCCTATGTATTACTAATACCTTCAAATGGAAGATAATAGTAATATATCATAGGCTTAAGTCATCTACGACCTCTTAAAATGTCCGCATAATTCACTAAGACACCTGAACTATGACTTGTATCTATTAAACACCTAAATTGTTCAAGACATGTACCTATTAAACACAAAAGGTTGATGTGTCAAACTAAGTGTATCTCATTAGCTACTGAGCGCGTGAATGCATTATTTTTATTTTTTGAAAATAAATGTGTACCTATTTTCTTGACACTTGGCATGTATTGACTAAATAAATGAAAAATTAATTTAACTACGTTAATCTTTCGATTAAAATAACCCCACCCACACCCATGTACCAGTCCTCTTCTTCTTCAACCCCCAATTTTAAAGACTTAAAATTGCTCTCCCTTTTGTTTTGGCTGTTCTTTTTCTCTTTTTTTTTTTTATTTATGTTATAGACAAACAATCGAACTTGCAAGAAGAAAGAAAAAAATCGATCACTGGAGTCAAAAAGTCTATCGACATTTATGCATCTCTATTTTCATAACTTCGATGGAGCAACCATCACCATTACTTAAACTTATTGAAGATGATATAATTTTTTTTGATATACTTTTGATTCTCTTCGTTGTCGATTTTGAAATAATCTATCGACGTAAATTATTTTTACAAAAATCTCAATAATCACCTAAGGAATAGAATATAAGAATTAACCGGAGAAAAAAAGAAAAGAGGAAAGATTTAGGTGGGTGTATTCGGGATGAGGGTGGGGGACATACTTTTTTTTTGTTATCGCCGAAGGAATCCATAGTTGGATGGTGATGACGGAATCACAGGAAAGAAGATGAAGAAGAAAGGGCAATGGGTTAGATGAGGTGGGGTGGGGAGAGAGATTTTCTTTTTTATTATTTTTACAATTAAATTTTCTAGCTTATTAAAGGGTGAAAATTATTTTTTATTTTCAAAATTAAAATTTTGGCCCATGTGCCACATGTCATAATGCTATTTGTTATTTTGTCAAGATAATGTTTTTGAATTACACGCACAATATTTTTAAAGCTAATTGTCATTTGATGTTCAATAGATAAATATTTGTTAATATTAAAGTGTCTAATAGGTAAAGGTCTTAGTTGAGTTGTCTAATTGTCATTTGATGTTCAATAGATAAATATTTGTTAATATTAAAGTGTCTAATAGGTAAAGGTCTTAGTTGAGTTGTCTAACTGAATTATGCGGATAACATTAAGAGGACTTAAGCCTACATCATATAATACCATGTACAATGAATAGCTAATCCATGTATTAGTTATGTAACACCCCGTAGCCAAAACAGACCAAAAATTAGTTTTTCAGGAAAAAAAAATTGCAGACAGTTAAGGGGAAATGCAGTTGGGTCAACTTAAAATGATCATAACTCTTATCATAAATGAATTAGGTCTCTCATGACCTACCCACAGATAGATAATTGAATTATCTTTCCATAGCCACCGACCTTGCTAAAATCAGACCTCCGAGTAAAAAGTTATGCCCATTTTAGTAAAGGCCTGTTGAACAGGCCCTCACGACGGATCCAACGACGGGGCGTCGGGCACACGACGGACCGTCAGTCCTGGCCGTCGTGTGGCCCGACAGCAACCTTCCCAGGGGTCTTTTTGACCTTTCCCACTCCGTTTAAACCATAAGTTACGTCGTTTTGATCCTAAATCATCAGATTTTAGTCAGTTTAAGCCTAGAAACATAATTAAAACATATCAAAGTCAAATCATTAAATCAAAACTTAGAAAATTAGAAGCAAGAGAGGAGAAAAAAAGCTCAAGAACCCTAGTTCAAGAACGCCACAATCTCCAGCAGTTCCAGCCCAGAAACTTAATTATTTTTCCGTGGATTTCATCACCAGGTATGCGGGATTTCACTAGTGGGTTCTTTTCACCCATTGGGTCCCTAGTTTTCAGTCAGATTCTTGATTTTCTTATCATGATTAAACCTAGGGTTTCTAGAACTTTGATAGAACTTCATGAATTTATTAAATATATGTTCCAAATCAGATAATCATGTTATTACTCAGATTATCGCATGAATTTCAAAACCCTAGCTTTGTATTTCTTTAGTTCTTGAATTACACATGCTAGGTCAGATATTTCAGAAACTTCAGATATACATGCCTAAGTTATAAATGCATAATTACCAGATTAATTATTGCATTCTCAGTTTGCATGTTCAGTTCGAGCTATCCAGTATTTTCAGAAACTCAGACATAATCAGTTAATTTACAGAATTCATTGGGAGTAGCATAATACCGAGTTGGACTAGGGTTTAGCGCACCCAATAGTCCCAGAACTACTAGCCAAGTAGGTTGTAAGTCCCCTCTGTGGGCAATCAGTTTAGTGATCACGCCAGCATGCTTTTATACCTTTGGCAGGGTATATTGGGTCCTCTCGATGGGGCGTATACATCGGACTCCACATTTAGCTCATGTGGTTTTATTATCGGTTATTAGTAGCTCCCACAGTTCAGTCAGACTCTCTGCATGACCATTTATCAGTATATTCAATATTCAGTTTTAGCATGTTATAAATTGGTCATTGCATTCAGTTAGCTCAGAAATTCAATATATCATGTTCAGATTATTATACTTGCTTTTGTGCTTGTTCAGTTATGTTTTATTTCAGCTTTACTCTATCCTACATGCTCAGTACCTTTCAAGTACTGACGCATACGTGCGCTACATCTTCTCGTGATGTAGGTTCAGGTTCTCAGCATCCAGATCACGCATAGATCGATTTCCCGATCTCCAGATCAGCAGATTCAGTGGTGAGTCCTCATTCTCCGAGGACAAGACTCATGAGTTTCTCTTCAGTATTTAGTCTTTTAGTTTCAGTTTTTGCTTGATTTAGCTGGGCTTGTCCCAGTATTTCTAGTCCAGTTTAGAGGCTATTTTCAGACATAGTTAGATTTAGCTTAGTATGAGTTAATCTTTCCTTTGTATTAAACTCATTGTTTTCAAATATCTCAGTTATAGAATATGGGTATTCCCCATCTTTTCAGATTTAATTATGATTTAGCTTCCGCATCAGTTTATTATCTTTAGTATGCTCATGATCATGCCAGCAGGGTTAGCTTGGGATCACTTGTGGTCCTAGGTTCCGTGTCCGCGTCTCGGGGGTAGCTCGGGGCGTGACAAGTTATACATAGGCTCAAATTCCTATCAACATAGTACTAAATAATATCATACATATTACATGGACTATTTCTTGTAATGCGACCTACTAAACGACCCCTTAGGGTTTCTGAGAAAAACGGGGGACAGAGGGAGTCGATTCCTAATAATAAAAGTTTATAGGTAGAGTTTATTTTATTGGCAAAGATTATGGCTACTACGCCTACTTATACGGAGTATTTTTTAAGCTTATACGATGAGTTTGTTATTTTATTCCTATTACTTGATATTGACCAAATATATTTACTTATTATACTTATCAAATATATTAACTCAACATTGATAAATTCAAGGTATAACAGGAAAAAAATTGTCATTTTCTTTATGTTTATCTCTAAATTGGATTCGTGTTAGAGGTGAATATAGATTTTGAAAAGTCCAATTGAATTGAATTGTTTGGATTCTTTAGTTCAAATTTTGCGATTCGGATATAATTTTTTAAATCCTAAAGTATGATTCTTCAATTTGATATTTGGTTTAAGAGTTTCAAAACTTTATTGTAACAAGGAATCGAACTTCAAAACTTTGATCATTTATTAATAACTCTTATTTTATTGGCATTTTTCATGAATAGTCAACCATAAAAATGATCAAATGTTTGCAAATTTAACTTCAATATTGATGACTGATCTCTCGAGAAAACCGATAAATTAAATCTCTCAAAGCTTAATTAACAAATGGAATGGATCAATATTCAATTTGAGAAACTCAAGAATATTGAGCTCCTTTGCAATTGTTTTTGAGAATAAGAGACTATCTTTGTACGTTATATGATAGACTAATTTGATTATGTATAATTACTTGTATCAAAGGTTTCCTAAAATAATCACAAAAAGATGAAAATAATGTCTTATTTATCAACTTATTAATACTTTGAATTTTCAAAGTTATTGTTCTATGTTGGAGGAATTTTATACGATAGTAGGATATTTCTTCTTAATATCTTCTCTTAATGTATTATCAAGTTTAGTTTATAATTTTTATTTTTTTCATGCTTAGTGCTTGTTGTTGCTCTAATTCTACTATATAATTGTTTATGAATTCTGTATTATGAGTTAAATAGAAAAATAATAATGTGATCCCTCAAATCACAGAGATAATTCAAAAAGAAGAATTATGAGAGAAACAAATTTGTGCCCACATTATTTTATTAATAAAATATTTTTTCATATTTATTTTCTATTACTTTGTAATAATTAGCTATAAACAAGTATCTTTAATAAGGAAAAAATATCTTTAACTAATGAAAAATGATTTGCAAATATCCTTCATTTATGTTTGATATGAAAATATCCCAAATCTATATTTTGGCTAAAAATACCCCTCCGTCAAACTAGAAAGACATGTTTTTCTTTTTGCAAAAAGTTAAAGATTCCTCCCTTAATATTTGGTTGAAAATAGTTTTTGCAAAAATAATAATAATATTTTTTTTCTTATTTTCAATCAAAAACTATGAAGCAAAACACATTTGATTGCTATAAAAAATAAAAAATAAAAAAGAGAAGAAACAAAATAGTAAAAAAGTTAATGTCGAGTATCTATGAGTGACTGGCAACTGTCAACCTTATTATTTATTTAAAATGTTGTGTTTTGGTTCTAGATTTAAACAAGGGGAACTTTCACATATAACCACTCAAAATAGTCTAATTATTCTCCATAGATATAGTTTGATAATTACAATTTGTAGCTACATGTTATAGGGAGGAGAGAGGCGAGCGAGACTGGAAAATAGAGGAGAGAGCAGAGAGGAGAGAGAGAGGGCAAATAACGGGAGAAAGGTGAATTATATATGTATATAGGTTAGATAATTGTATATTATACATATGTATTTATATATATGGCAAACGAGATTGGGAGAGGGAGGAGAGAGGCGAGCGAGATTGGGAAAGAGTGGAGAGAGGCGAGAGAGATTGGGAGAGGGAGAAGAGAGATGAGCGAGATTGGGAGAGGAAGGAGACAGGGCAGAGAGTGGGAAAGAGGTGAATTGTATATGTTATTGGTTAGATAATTGTATATTACACATATGCATTTGTATATATGGCAAGCGAGATTGGGAGAGGGAGGAGAGAGGCTAGAAAGTGGGAGAGAGGTGAATTATATATGTATATCGGTTAGATAATTGTATATTATACATATATATTTGTATATTCTAGCTTATTATACATTTACAACATGACTAATTATACAAACTCGAAGTCAGTCTACGTAATTAATGTATAATGTTAGTCGCGAGTGGTAATTATACCAAACTATAATTATGATGAGTAATTAAGTAGTATAAGTTTGCTTAACCGCGTAATTTTCCCTTTAAACAACTTGAATTGTTAATACTTGTTTAAAATATGAATACTCTTGTGATTAACCTTAATAATTTATTGTTTGCAGTTGAGAGGCAAAAAAACAGACCTATTAAGAAAATAAAAGTTATAAGGGAGTCATCCGTCTAACAATAGAGATATATATGAGTCAATTTTATAATGAGGATATATCAATTTTAAGTGACAAAGTTAAGGAATATATTCCCTTTATATATAAATAATGTATATTTAATATAACTATCTATTAGAGACGTATATACAACTGTATATGTTATTTAGACAATAATTATACATTAAAAGTTGATTCTTCCAATTCTCATCAACTCAATTCTTCTTTAAGAAATTCCAAATTTCATTTGCATCTTCTTAGCGATAATGTTGGTCTAAACTTGGATATTTGTTCACGGACAAGTACAAGGAAAACTCAGTCATTCATTATAATCCCCTAGGTTTTATATTTCTCTACACCCGTTTAAAAATAATTAATTAGATGTGTATTTTATTAAATTAGTCTTATTAATTATATTTTGAGAATCTAAAGTCTACCCATAAATATATATACAATAAAGCTGACAAACCTCCCAACTCTAGCAGTTCCGGAAGAAAGGAGCTAGCCAATCAGATAGAAACAAACAATTGCATAGACTAAAAGCGAGCAATTTTAGCTATAAACAATATATATGAATAATCTCTAAGTCGTTCCAAACTTAGGGTCATTCTTAAAAGATTATGAATCCCTAAAATGAGGGTTTATAACCACTCATTCAGCCAACCACTCACAACTACATCTACAAGATCACCAACATTAACTACCTTGTTATATCATTCCAAAGCTCTAAAGAAACATTGTCGAGCAAAGAGAATAGTCTTAACATACCTTTCCGATGAACACTCGAAAAACCGTAGTTCCTTTACAAAAGTTGTTCCTTATGTCCTAAGCTTCACAAACACTATATATACACAACTGGTACACACCAATAAACAGTTCATAATTAATCTTAAATCAGCGTCTTTCACAATTTGGTTTGGACCCGGCCTGTACTTTAGTGAGGAATCAAAATCTCTCTTCTATACCTGGGGATTACGTTAGCGATTAAGAATCTTTCTCTAGTAGGTGAATCTCGATGTCTATTCCTAGTTAATCAAGAAATGGTTGTCCTCCCTCTCAATCAATGTTGTTCTCCCTCGATTTCCTTCTTCCGGTGGTTGAGCGAGTTCATTCTTCGTCCTTATTCTCAGATTATTCTGATTTAAATATATAAATCCTGAACCTTTCAAAGGACTCTTGGCAGTATTGAACTTCTGTAAGTATAGCAATAACTACTAGCCTTCATCCCGGTTTCATTGTATCACCGATGATGGATCCTTTGCTTCAATTATATTACATTCTTAGCTAAATCCTTGTAGGATGGTATGTGTTAAAAAGGATATTATAATTTCAAAATGTGAACTAAAATGACAGTCTATTGAATTAGGAGTTTTACTTATAAATACTTATTGTGACATAATACAATAAATTATCAAATAAAAGCATATTTTTCCCATTAAATTCTAAGTGTTTGTATTCAATAGAGAGAAATATACATTTACAAATCATTGGTTCTCATGTGTTGGAATTACAATGAACTCACAATTTGTTATGTTAAATGTACCACTATAACTGTTATCCACTATCTTATAGAAAAATCTCAAAACTTGCAATTTAATACAAGAAGATGTGCCCGCACTATTCCAGGTTCACGGATTTGAGTTTGGCGTTGTGTCTATATATTTTCAAATATATGGTGTTTTAACTCAACATTGAAGACCAGGTAATATGGAACAAAGTTGACAAAATTAAATGAAAGGTGTCACTTAAGTCTTGGTTTGATTTTTGGTGACAGATTGCCCAGCGATGGTCAAATCCTCTTTAAAATGTAATTAAGTAAATCTGGGATTAAATTAACATTTTCAAAAGTTTCTAATATTTTATAAAATGCAAAAATACTTTATTTTTAAACTTTTATAATTCTATCCAAATCATTTTAAAAAATGATTAAAAAAAATAGAATTGTCTCTTCTTCTTCTCCCAACATTGGATCTTCTCTTCTTCTTCTTTAGTAAATCCGAAAATACAACTATCAATACAAATATTCTCCCCCATTATCTCATCTTCCTCCTCATCTGTGGCCGCCCCGTGGCTATCTCCTTTTTCTGAACTGAAGAATCGATCTATAGATGTGAAAATTGAATAATGGTGTACTGCTACCTATTATTTATTATTTTTGAAACAAAATCAACAAACCTAAAAAAAAAAAAACTTTGAGGAAATGTGTATGTATGGTTAACATTCACTGAAATTTCACTTTTTGTTGCTTTTGTTGTTCTTTTTTAACCATTTGTTCATACGACTTTAGAAATATAGTCTTGTTCAGTTGTCCAACATATATTTCATTTGTTAAAATATGTGTCTTATGTTGCTACATTTTAGTAATATGTTGATATATATTACAACAGAGTTGTCATATGTTAGAACATATCACTTATGAATTAGGGCAACAAAATGGTCATATGTAGAAACAGAAGATTAATCTGTGGCACATAAAGATTCATCTGTGGCAACAATAGGTACATGTGTGGCAACAAAATATCCATCAGTGTCAATATAAGTATAAATTCCTATCCATTATTATATTATAACCAATTGTAAACTCTCAACATTTTTTTTATTTACCTTGTAGATGAAAAGATACAAGAAGCTTCATCCATGACAATAACTTAATCATTTATTGGTGTTGCTTCCTCTTCTAACATTAGATGCTCTTTTTGTCTATGCGAAGAATGTGAGCAACAATATGATTATTTTATTAGTCGTGTTAAATAACTCACTGATTATTTTAAAAAAATGAATTATAATATTCGTAGTTGCATTTTCAAAGAAGAAGGACTGGTTCTACGTAATGTCTCAATCCAAGAAGTGTTGGACTGATGAGGTAAATTCATGCCCACTTTTATCTTTTGAATAAGACATGAATACTTACAAATAACTTGATACAAAATACACTTATTGAGCATCTGTGCAGTATGTGAATGTCATTTTATATTATTTGCGAAAGAAGTCGAAGCATCTGAGTCATTCTAAATATCGATATACGACTACTACTTGTTTTTTCAAAACATACATTGACAATGCCAGTGTTGTTCCTCAATATGAGGATAAAATTGTTGGCACTATCAAAGGGTTTGGTATACCTCCTGGACTGCCTTGGCACCTCACATATGAGGTTTATATCGCTGTAAATTATAATGGGGATTTTCATTGGGTCTTGACAATTGTTGTATTAAAGGAACGACGGATAAAGGCGTATGATTCGATGTCCTCATCTAGGACGAACTATAAATTGTGCGCCGAGATTAAAAAATTGTCTAAAATCTTGCCAAAGTACCTTGAATCCAACAGATTTTTTTGAGCAAAAAGACCGAACCAACTGGTCAGTTCTTGAATCTTACCAGGGCAAGAACAAATCTCACTCATTCGAAGTCATACGTGTTACTGGTATTGCCCAACAAGCAAGCAATAGTCTGTATGTAATATCACATTATTTTTTAGTCTTACCACTATCGAAATGTGATGTTATTATATTTTCTAATCGATGATATACCATGTAGAGATTGTGGAGATTTTGTTGTTGCATACACTAAGTTTTTGAGTGATTGACTACAAGTACCATCTGATGGAATTAGTTATGAAACCCTTCGCATGAGATATGCTTCACTCCTATGGAATTATGGAATTTTAAAGGCTTGAAGTGACTATGTTAGTAACAATGAAGACCCACATAGTCCTAGACCTAAAAAAAACAAAGTTCGATGAAATGTTGTGGTCACAATTGATTAGATTGATAATTTGTATAAAGCAATTGGTCAAGTGTTCATTTTTGCTGATAATATTAATATTAATGGTTATTATTATGATGATTTTGTATACAAATGACGTTTATGATGGAAAGGAAGAAATGTGGTGTCAGCAGCAACATAAATAACTTGTGTTGTAAAAAAAATCACAAAATTATCTACACGTGCCCCAACAGAAAGGATACATGTGGTAACATATGTCATAGAAAGAAGATATGTGGTAACACAAAAAGGAGATATATATGTGGCAACATATATAACCTTTGTTGTAAAAAAATACCACAAAAAAGATATATGTGGGAACATATGTCACACTTTGAATTTTCAAAATTAAAAAAAAAATTAAAAAGGTTTAAAATAGGATAATCGCCCCTTCCCTCTCTCCTCTCTCCTCTCCTCTATAAAAGGTCATTTCGTTTCATATTCCGAATTTAATTTATTTTTTACTAATTTTCGTTTTCTTTTCTCTTCTCCTTTCTGTCGTTCAATTATTCCTTCACAAGTCAAAAAATTGTTGTGACATTTTCTACAATATAAGTGGTAATCTGTTGCGATCCTTTTCTACAACAAGGCGTTGTTGTCCTCATCATTTCTAGTTTATCGTTTATATCTTCTAAGGTAAAACTTAATTAGGATTTTGAAATACTCACTGGTATTATATCGGAATGTTTTTATTGGTTTTATCACTTATTTGTTTATAGGATGGTTTTTAAATATTATCTGATTTCTAAAGGCTTAATTTGTAGTTCGTTGGTCAGGGTTTAGGGAGAGTTTTGTGGTTTGTTTGTTGGTTCATCTGTGGTATTGAATCGTATTTGTCGTTCGTGTTGTGTTGTTGTGCTTGGTTGTTATTATTTTTGTTAAGAAATATTTGATTTTTGTGGTTGCAGATATAAATGTAATGCCTCCTGTCTAAAGAAAATTTGTATTAGCAAATGCAACAACTAACACAAAGATCAAGAAGAAGCCTAGGTCTAAAACTAGTAGAAAGAAGAATGAAAATTTGACTACCACTCCTTTACAAGAACTTGCATCTGAAGCAGTTTCTTCTTCTCAACTAGAAGTAGAATTTTACAAAAAGAATATGAAGAAAGAGAAAAATAAAAAATGAAGTTTTTGATGATGGCGAAAGAGCAGAAGATGTTGATGAAGAAGAAGGAAAAAAAGACAAGGAAGATAAAGGATAACAAAAAGAAGTAGAGGAAGAAGAAGGAAAAATAGCAAAGTAGTTGAGGAAGATGAAGGAAAAATAAAGAAGTAGTTGATAAAAACAAAGGTAAACAAAAAGAAGTTGAGGAAGAAGAATAAGAAAAATGAATTTGAGGATGATAATGGGATCAAAACTATCTATGCACACACATTTCCCATGCATATGCAACCTGATGCTACTGGTGATAAATTATTTGGTCAACCAGGGTAAACCTTTCGACATCATCAAGATCATGCTCAAGCAGACTGGTTTGGAATACTTTTCTAGGAATAACTTTTTTGGTCATTTTATTGATTTGCCAGAGAAAAATAATGCACGTTTTCAAATGACCATTGTCTATGAACTTCTGAAAAGAAGGTTCATTTTTCAGAATCCTAAAAAAGGAGAATGAGATTTTGATTAATTATTGTGGCATGACACTCTTCTTTGCCTGAAGAGAGTTTGCCATAGTTTCAGGGTTAAAATGTCATCCTCCTGCTAAGCAGACCCTGAATTCATATTCAAAAAAGAACTACAGAGACGAAAGAAATGACCAAAAGAAGAAATAAGACAGTCAATTGAGGAGTAGGACTTGGTGTCCCTTCTTGGCCCAAGCGTCAAAACTCCCGATTTAATATATTACTTGAATGACGAGGATACATCAAGGAAGCACAAGGAGTCATTGTGCTTACTTTGGTTTGTATATAATATACTTTTGGCAACATATCTCAACAACAACATAGCCCTTAAATGGGTGAATTTATCTCAGGATATTGAGGCTTTCAACAACTATCCTTGGGGTCATGAGAGCTTTGAATTAACTGTCAAATACTTATTGAAATCCTTAGGACCAAAAACCAATAACTTATTTGGATTTCCATGAGCTTTCATAGTAAACTTATATTGAATAATTCAACATTTAATTTGTGACATGTTTTCCCTTTTTATAGGCTTGGGTATTGAAGTCATTCCACATTTGACCCATCAAGTAACTGCAGAAGAAGAGATCTCATCTCCAAGGATATTGAAATTATTGAGATCAAAAACAAAAACTGCCAAGAATATTCTAGATCTTTATAACCCTCCTTATGATGCAGTAAGTTATTATTATATTACACCCATATATGTTGCAACATATCACTAGTCTGTAGCAACACGTGACAACAATATTCTATATATGACTCATATGTTGCATTAGATGGATACACAAATATTCTATAGATGACTTATATATTGCATCAAATGATCCATCTGTTGCAACATGTGACACAAATTGTACAAATGACTCATATGTTGCTACAGATGATCCATCTGTGTCAATATATCACCCATCTGTAGCAACATATGACATTTGTGGCAATATCTGACCCAAATATTTCTACGTATGACTCATTTTTATAATTTTAGGTTGTGTATCCATGACTTGTCCCAACAGAAAAGGAATTGCAAATGTCATATCTAATTACTCTAGGGTTGGTTGAAACCTTATTTGATACTGTTGTGGATAAAGTTAAAAGGGAATTGGCTGGAGCAAGAACCATCAAAAGAGACAGTTATTTTGATGGGGTTGATGGTGGTGGTATTGATGCTGGTGCAGGTCTTGGTGGTGATATATGTGCTGGTGCTGGACAAGACCAAGGGGCTACCTCTTGTAGAAGATGCTCTGGCTTTCTTTGTGAGAAGTGCAAGAAACAAGATGAAGATTCTATCATGTATCTTCAAACATTGAGTCACGATGTCAATGAACTTAAAAACAAGAAGGGGGTAAAGGCATTCTAACAAAGAATGTTCGACATCCATATATTCCACATGCCAAGAAGAGGAAAAAATCGTTTACCAAAGCAATACAAAGTTTGAAGAAGAAGATATTTAAAGAATTGCCAATGGCCGTAGAAGAGAAAGTACTGGAGTTAAAAAGGTGAATCTCTATAAGCGTGTGGTTATAGCTGAAAAAACAGAGTGTTGGAGATGACGAGACACAAGGATGTGTGTGCACAATATGACATGCATATTTTTAGTGGAGAAGATTTCAAGAACATGACAAGCACGAAAATTTGGTGGGAAGACTGGGTAATTTTACTCTTCTAGTCCCTGCAATTTATAATGCTCATTTGTTTTATCTTTTCAATGATTAATCTTCTTTAATCTTTAATATTATTTTTTATTTCAGTATATTGATGAAATCCTTACCCTCATGCGGGAGAGGCATGTGAGATACCCGGAGTACTTTGATTTCAAAGATAGAATCCTGGATCTCAACTTCTATTCTAACTTCAAACTAAGATATAATGAACTGAGCGAAGAGGCAACAAAAGTTGATGGCAGAAGAATTATGCAGTTAATTAATGACTTTGAATGGAATGAAGATATGATTAACTATGTAAGGGAAATTAGACCAAATCCTGGAGGCATGGATTGGATTGTTGCAAAAAGGGTTTTGACAGTCATGAACCTGAACAAAACTCATATTGTGATCATGAGTGTTAAGAGAGAGTATGCTTATAATCACAAGATAATTACATTCTATACAAGATCATCGTCTATCATTGAAATCACATGTATATCCTTCACATTATATATAATAAGTAAACACTTGCACCTTTCAAATGGATCAACATCTCTAATACAAATCTACTACAACAATTAATTAGGTCAAACTTTCCCTTTCAAGTCTATGATCACAATTCATCAACAATTCACCACAATTAGGGTTAGATGATAATACAATTCAACAATCTAAAGCAATTTAGCCATATTTAATTCACATGCATTCATCCTCAACAAACCCACTTCATAAAGGAACAATTTAGGAATTAAGAGAAATTATGGGTCCATAGAGTATTTTCATTGTAAAATATCAATTAAACACCAATAAAATCATAATTTATCATTTTAAAATCTTTGATGCAAGAACCCATGAGATTGAGTAAAATCTTTGTGAAACTTTAAAACCTTGAGAACTTTTTTGAAATTGACTCTAGGGTGAAAGCTAACCCTAGATGAAGGATCACCATACTTTATTAGATGATTCCCATGAAATCTGCCCAATAATTCTTCCTCTTCAAGCCCTAAGTCTTCTTTTTCTCTTAGTCTTGAATGGAGTTCTAGAGAAAATTTTTGGGAGAAGGAAGGGTTTTTATTTGTGGATTTCGAATAACGAATCTAAAATAGCATTTTAATGTTTTTAAAATATGTTAATAACCCTAAAATAACTGTCCAAGCCCTTAATTAGGAAAAGGGTGAATTTACTACTTCACCCTTCACTTGGTCGTGTCACTTGACAAACAGTGCCATCCACGCGACCTAGATTCACGGACCGTGCTGTTGGTCCATGGTCTAGGGCTGTGGCTTGGTTTGGGGCCCTCGAACTAAGAAGGCCATCCACGGGGCGTGGATGGACCTATGGGGCATCGACCCCTCAGTAGGTCACCAAACATTGGCAAACTTTCATCAATTGGGGTAGCCTTGGGGGTTAAGCTTAGGGTCCTTCTCAAGGACCCCAAGGGTGGTCCATAGGGAGTCGTACCTTAATGTTTGACCCCTAAAACCTTCAAACATGACTCAGGACAACATAAAGCACCATCAAACCTCACACCAAACTCAAACACAAACGTTAGGCTCTAGTTTCACTACTTCATTTTTAGGGTCGTTACATTATCCCCACTTAGGAACATTCGTTCTCGAATGACACTTCAAACACATTAAGGGGTAACGACTCAAGACTAGAAGACCACAATCATGTATGCAACATCAATATAAATGCATAAACCATAGGAGGAAACATTATCTCCACCTCAAAAAGCTCAAACAACTCCTTGCAATTCAAGAAAGTAGGAACTACATCTACAAACTCCTTATGCATCAAAACTTCACATTTCTCGTTACATTGGAGGAACTTCCTTCTCCAAATCACATCATGCTCATCACAACATCATTAAGCACATTTAAGCATGTTCAACATTTAACCTCATGAAGCATATAGACAATTCATAGTGAATACACATTAGCATAAGGAACTATAAATCATGGAAAATCATTTTCTCATTCAAACATGGATTCATCAACAACATGCATAATATAAGGAGAACATGGAAACACAATGTCACACATGACCCCAAAAACATGAAACAAGCAAAAAAGGAACTCTTTGTCTTAGGCTTGAATAAGCACATAAAGAAAGAGGTAAGGAACTCTCAACAACCTTACTACTCAACATAGCATCCCCCACTTAGGAGTAAACCCAACTAGGGCTAATAATGAACACCATAAAGGAACCTTAATCAATACATCCACATTTACAAAGAAACCATCAACATACCAGTGCTTTTAAACTAAGATGGCCCTCTTTACGAAACTCTTGCTCAGAAACAATCTTACCGACACCACTCAAGGTCTCTTATGAGTCTACCACACCGGGTCAAAAATCCTCAAAATTACTAAACCTCATAAGGTGAGAACATCAATTAAATCTAACTCATAAATATCAAGGACATTCAAAGACCTTACCATCTTGGCACATTATCCCCCACTTGGGAGAATGCTTATACTAACTCTTTTAAACCTTGCTTCTTTCCATTCTAAGGTCGGAGCAAGACATCACTAAAACTTTAGACTCATCACACCTAGGCATTTCTCAAATACCACATTTCACTAACTCTTTCAACAAACCTCAAAACTCATCATAACCTTCTACCAGCATCACACATAACCATAACCAACCTATTCACTCTAAAATCAACACTACAACTATCATGTCAACTCTATCAAGTCACATAGCCATCGTTGGCCTCACAACTAACCTTCCTTCCTAACACCTTCTAACGTATTCCTTTCAAGTGGCCACACACTAAAGACAATCAGACAAGGAACAAGAGATAGACATTATAAAGTTAAAATCTATGACACGACTTGAAGAATGAAGAAGTGAAACTTTCTCAACACCCAATATTCTCCTATTCATAATGTGGCGTGCTTCACATTATGAATAAGACTCTACTAGATGTGGTTTGAGACAACCTAAGACCATTCCAAAATCTTGTGTTCTAATACCATGTTCGTCACGCCCCAAGAGCATCCCCTAGATGTAATCGGCGTACTTGACCCCAAAGGGGTATCGTTCCTTTATAGCATTCATAACATTCGATATATGGAAAATAAGTCTAAATTAGAACTTTTGTTTTACAATCGAAATATCTTTCATTAAAAGCAAGCGGAAGACTTTCTAGACATTGTACACTATGTCTCAAAATATCTAATACTTTGAATACAACATTAGGACTTAGCCCATACAAAAGCTTAAACAACAATTAAAATATTTAAAGGGACACAATGGGTTTTGTCCTCGAAACTATAAGGACTCATCAAGTCTTCATCTGCAAGCTCCTTAGAAACCTACTCATCAAGCATAGAACTCCAATATCTCCAAACCCTACACTGGTAAAAATGGGAGAAGAATGGGGTTAGCACATTAGATATACTAAGTATGATGACCATGCAAAAACATACTTAATGTCACGACCGGGGATCACCACCTAGAAGTAATATGGCGTACTTGACCTCTCGGAGGTCTTATATAAGCCCATAGACATCATTCGTTGCATTGAATCTTAAAGATCCCTTTCTTTGAACACTGGATATCTATCCAAGCTCTTCACTTAGGAGACATCCTCTAGCCATCACCACCTACAATTTGTTTAAAAATATGAAGAAGAATGGTAGTAGTACAAAAATGCACTAAGTATGTCAACCATGCAAAAACATGTTTAGTTAGAAACCATGCATCATGTCTTTTAGTAAAACTTCATGAACATTGATACAACAAGCACAATATAGTTCACATACTTCATGTAGACATGTACAATGGTCATAACATCACATAAAACCACATATTACATTTAAGGCACATTCAACATTTTCATAGTATTACCTTTCTTTTACCTTAACTCCTTTACCCCAAAGTACCCTTTAGTAACACTTGGTGAAATGCATGAATAGTGTCCCATTCCACCATCCACACTCAAACATCACCTTAAGGTCACCAAAGTGAACATATATACAACCTTCATTAACTCAATAATATACATTCATAGAGGCAATACATGTCATGAGATACATACTTTACATATGACCCAATATAATTCATGAACCTCATATAAGACTCATTCTAAGAAAACATACAAGTCAAGACTACCAATATCATCATAATGAGGCAATAGTCAACAATTACATATTTGAACATCATTTCATTAAGACATCATAAGACCTTAGTCATAATCCCAATCTAAGCCTATTAGTGCAATGTACATGTGAAGCCACATAACCTCACACATACTAAGTTAACCCACAAAGAGACCACAAGCCTTACCACTTACTTCAAACATCAATGTGACAAGTATAGAACATTACATACACATTAAGTAAAACCTCTATCATATAGCCAATAAGACCAACATCATGCATATTATCATATAAGTAGGTCAATACTATAATATCATGCATAAGAGACATATACATATACCTATACATATAGAACTCCCTTCAAGAGCTACTTGTGAAATGCATAGGTAAGTTCCATACTCTCACCTACACTAAGCAATTTCCCTTAAGTAGTCCTAGTTAGGGTTCATCATCTTACTTCCATTGTTCATTTTACATTAGGGAAACTTCACCTTAACCGACACTAGACCATGTAAGCTAAACATGGAGTCCGTTGTCATGGAACCCCACACCAAAAAGAGGTGCTCTACTTGCCAAGGTGGAACCATACATGATATCTATCTATGTAGATCCACTAGTTATATCCTATGGGGGTACATAGTTAAGGAACTAGGAGATTGCTACTAGAACCCTCCTTATGCTAAATAGCATGGAGTTCCACCTCATGAGAGCATTGGTGAACCTACCTTCCTTTTTGGGAAGGGACACCTCTCATTGTCAAGTTCACTCTGTGCTAAGCTAACTTCCCTTTATTCAAAAAGACTTTATTAACATTACTTCATAAAAATAGGCTTTAGGAGATTAAAATCTCATATGCATAGCTTATAGGTTAATGATGAGAATGTCCTTTCATCAAACCTAACTAATGTGAGAATATCCTTTCACATGGACATATCATATTCAAAGCATAGTCTAGTTTAGAATGCAATTGAGAAAGATCTTTCAAAAGACCCTACTCTACAAGATTATCATAACATGCTTCATTCATATATTCATGTGTGTGTATGTGTACATATATGAGGAAACCTTTCATATAACACCTTTAGACACACATGTTCATACTATTATTCATATACTTGACATCATAACATATACTTCATGTTCATAGCTTAATCATACATCAATACTCATGTACATAGAGAGATCACCCTATGAACTATCCTATCAATGTACACATGTGCAATGTATAGGCAAAGTCCCATACCCTTACCTATACTAGTACACCTATCAAGTTATCCTAGTTAAGATACATTTTCATACTTCCATAATCATATACTTTACATGCATAGTAGTAGACAATGATTCCTATGAGAACTATCCTTTCATTAGTCACCATGAATCTATCCTACTAGATATGCCTGAGGGGTGTGTGTACATTGGTCAACATGATCACATAATGAAAACAACATGGTATTGAGGAAGCCACCCTCTAAAGATCACAAAACATGTACAACATCCCTCAAGTCTTAAGTCACACATATATAGAGTATTAAGGACTATAGACTACACACAGTCACATTGCATCATAGGAGACAAGAACATATCCAATATTTTCATAGAAGACTCCTACTCATGCATAAAAGATCACACAATCATATAGGGGTACATAGGTAGGGGTAATTCATCAATACCACTTCATCCATGTTAACTATATAGACCATACCTAACCCTAACATCTTCATGCACATGTTCATAACACTATCAATTCACCATAGATCATGAACTAGAATAGAAGACTAGGCATATAACTTCACATGTGTGATCATCATAACCACACTTTACAAAACATCAATTTGCCTTCAAGTACATGATCATAACATATAAGAATGTACAAGAATGTAAACACTGCCACCATAAGTGGACCATAACACACAATGTACAATTCAATATCCATTATATACTAAGTAGCGTAAATAGGCCACTCACCAATTCTCCAAGATTTGGTCATCATTGATCAATTCCTAACAATTCATAGCCATTTCATACAGAAAACAGTAGCAATAGGCAAAGTAACATAATCGAAATCACAATTCATCAACATCTAAACAAGATCCCAATACCCATATTATAGGCTAAATTGAGAGATTTAGGGATCATGGGTTCTTCATGGAATTGGATTGAAATTCATCTTAAAAATAGTAGCTAATCATATATTCATCATGAGAATACATTTGAAATCAATTTGACAATGAACCCATGACTAGATTGAAAGATAGGGAATTTGATCATGAAATCTTCTTTGAAAACCTTTGAAGGAACTCCTTAGATGAAAGATTAACTAAGGATCAATGATTACCATACCTTACTACATGAGAAGCCCACGAAAATTTGGAGAAGAAAGCATTAGAATCCATCCCCTAGGTTGTTCTTGAGCTTGATCTCCAATGGAGGTTTTTGAGAGTTTGTTTTGAGAGGGAAAGGTTTTGATTTTGAAGAATGAATGGGAAAAGGGGGTTTTCATGTTATTAAGTAACTTAAATACTTAAAAATAGACAAAATAAAATTCCTCACCTCATTTGGAACTTTTGGTGAATTTCCCAATTCACCACTTAACTTGGCAGTGTGCAAGTAGTGTTGAAAGTCCAAACTACGAATGGCAGCGACATACCTTCGGTGGAACGATGGCTCCATCCTGCACATCGTCGTTTGTGACTGAGGCTCACTTTTGGGGTCTTATATTCCATGTCTAAGAGTGGAGCAACGCCCCCAATCGAGGGGGCATAGACCAGTGAACGAGGCGTCGATTGCAAGTCGTCGTTTGGACACAGCTAAGGAAGTGTACTACCAGCTTTTGGGTCCTCCTCAAGGACCCTTTGGGTGGTACTTTGGGAGTCGTGACCAGACGTGTCGACCCTAAATATGATCATATACATGTTAGGTACCTTTCCTATAAATTTGAACACCAAACTACACGTAATATATGCAAAGGCACACTAGAACACACTAGCACGTCTAAAGGCTAAATTTCGAACATCTTAGACGTTCTTGGATGTTTGACCTCCAAACCTCTTCAAAATTAACTATACATGTTGCAAAACACTTTATTAACTCGTTACTAACCTTGTAAGTCATGTGTGAGGCTCTACACACCCTAGTTCATTTTGAGGTTCTTGACACTTAAACAAACATTTTATTTGGAAGTCATGTTTTTATGTCATTTTGGTAAAACTTAATGTACATTGATAAAAGAGGCATAATATAAGTTACAACCAACATACAAGTCACATTTTCACATTTGAACAAACTCACCTAACAACCTTTACCTTCTCCTTGAGCATCCACCTCAAGTAACCCTCAAGCTATACCTTGTGCAATGTATGGGTAACGTTCCACACCACCACCCACACTAAGGTACCACCTTAAGGTGACCAAAAATGAACCTACCATTTCATCCTTTCCACATTTTCACAATAAAGCTTTAAGAGACATAAACATCAGATGAATCACATGATCACATCAAGACCAACATCTAAGACAACTATAAGTCATACTTGTGCATGTACAAGTAGCATCCCATACTACTACTCACACTAACTACTCCATTGAAGTCACCATAGACAAGACACATTCATATATAATAAGTCATGAAAAAGACTCATAATACAATCCAAGTATAACACACATCTTTACATTTAATCATTTAAGCCAACATTCATCAATAACATCATTTAAAGGACCTTCATTCATTAGACATTAGACCAACATTTTGATTAACTTCTTCTTAGGAGGACATTTAACAATAGTCATGAAGACTTAGAGAACTCACTATAGCCCTCTTGAATCCTACTCGTGCCATGTATGGATATCATCCCATACTACTACCCACACTTCATGGAACTTCTCAAGAAACTATAATACACAACTCACATGATGTGAATAAGTGTTTAACTGACATAGACCATGTAAGATAGACATGGAATCCAATGTTCTTCCCCCACACCAAAAAGAGGTGGTCTCCTTGCCTAAGGAAGACCGGTAGTATTAGCTTGGATATGCATTGATTCCACAGTCTAATATCCTATGTGGACACATAGTTATGGGATAGGAAGATGTTCATTGGAACCCTAGCCAAACATTGGGAGAGTTTCCATCTTACCATATCCACTTGGTGCTTAGACTATATTTTCATAGAGTAATTCAATCGCATTACAACATTGTACTTGAGAGGGCCACCAACATTAGTCCTACCGACCAAAGCACATACACATAAAAGGTCACCGCCATTAGATCAACCGGTTTTAAGTATAATAGGGATAGCTAATTGATCTTCCTAGAAAGAGTCACCACAATTAGGTCTACCGTCTCTAGGTTCATCATTTCACACAAGAAGGGCCACCACCATTAGGTCTCCTGATTCAAGGCTTACATCACATTAGTTCCTAGACTCCTTATGAATGGCTACCAACACTAGGTCGACCAATCTAATATTTATCCTAGAATACTTTATCATTCAATTGTACAAAGGCTACCAACATTAGGTCTACAGTTATAAATCATTCATTCATTCATTCATTTATGAAAGGCTACCAAACTAGGTCTACCAATTCAAAACTTTTAGCCATTAAGTCAAGATGCATTCATTATACGAGGGAGGATTCCTAAGCCTACCAACTCAAGATACTTCATTCAAGGTCACATTCATCAATACAATAAAAGGGGACTTTTGACTACCAATTCAAGATATTCAACATTACATTATAGAACCCATCACATTCCATCATCAAGATTCATGAGTGTTAAGAAAGAGTATGCTTACAATCACAACACATTTACATTCTATACAAGATCATCGTCCATCATTGAAATCACATGTCTATCATTCACATTATACATAATAAGTAAACACCTCCACCTTTCAAGTGGATCAACATCTCTAATAAAATTCTGCTACAACAAGTAATTAGCTCAAACTTTCCCTTTCAAGGCTATGATCACAATTCAACAATTCACCAACAATTAACCACAATTGGCATAGATGATAATACAATTAAACAATCTAAAGCCATTTATCCACATTCAATTTACATACATTCAACATTAACAAACCCACTTCATGAAGGCACAATTTTGGAATTGAGAGAAATCATGGGTTCATAGAGTATTTTCATTGTAAATAATCAATTAAACATCAATAAAATCATAATTTATCATTTGATAACGTTTGATGCAAGAACCCATGAGATTGAGTAAAACCTAGGGTTTTTGTGAAACTTGAAAACTTCTTTGAAATTGACTCTAGGGTTAAATCTAACCCTAGATGAAGGATCACCATACTTTATTAGATGAATTCCCATGAAAATCTTCCCAATAAGCCTTCCTCTTCAAGCCTTAAGTCTTCTTCTTCTCTTGGTCTTCAATAGAGTTCTAGAGAGAAGATTTTTGAGAGAGGGAAGGGTTTTGATTTAGGGATTTTGAACAATGAATCTAAAATATAATTTTAATGTTTTAATACATTCAAAATATGTTAATTATCCTAAAATAACCGTCCAAGCACTTAACTAGGCAAAGGGTGAATTTACCACATCACCCTTCACTTGGTCGTGTCACTTGATAGCATACAGGTGCCATCCACGAGACCTAGAATCATGGACTGTGAGTCCATTCATGGACCGTGTTGTTTGTCCATGGTCTGGGGATATGGCTTGGTTTGGTTCCCTTGACCTATGATATTTGTGTGATCAAGACACATCTTACAGTCCGGGTGTCTACGATCGTACAATAGGTAAAATTGTATATGCAACTACAACCCCATAAGTTCCACCACAACTAATAAACAAAGTCACATAAAAACAACAACCAAACCTTCAACAAGCAAGACCCAATAGATAATCTAACCCATATTCACAAAATCACACCCCAAGAATAGGGTTTTTTAGCCACACATGTAAAAGAGATAAGAAGTATACAAAAATGAAGTTGCAGTCAAACGGGTAAGCTAGATTAAGTCTTAAAATAAGAAGAAAATGAAGAACCCGAGAGACCCACTCCAAAATCTTGAAGATGAAACCCTTGTGAATCTTCTTTTTTAAAACCCTTTCCTCAACACTTAGAGAAAAACTTAGAAAACTAAAAATATACATTCCGAAACTAAATCTCTAATATGAAAAAGATAACTCTCAATGAGTATTTATAGTTTTCAAAAATTTGTTCTGCGTCAGGTCATTTGGTGGCATTAGTCGGGATCGACGAAGCATTCGGCAATCCGCCTTTTGGCCTATTTCATCGCCCTTTTGCCTTGGTCTTAGCATTCAGCGTTCTGGAGCATTGGGTGAGATTGATCTGTTTCCCTGATTTTCTCATCTATTCGTCGACTACTTCTTTACATTGCAGACTTAACTTCTCACATCGTCGTATCCTGGATAGTTTGGTGATAGAGTACTGCTTCGCGGAGCTGTTAGGTGACACGCCAACTACTCCTTTCACCGCCGATTTGATCCTCACTTTAGAGCTCAGCTCACTTGAACAAAAGGCGTGATCTACTGGTGATTCGCTGAATGGGTTCGGCGATTTGCATATCGTCCTTTCTTCATTCTTTTCTCTTATTTTTTTTTGCTCGATAGTGTCCGTGCTTAACCTCAAACTTCAAATACCTGAAACTTAAGGGTTTTCGTCAGATATCTAGACAAAACATGCACTTGTGGACACTAATTTCACAAAATATAGCCCTAAATGAGCCCAAATTGCAGACTCATCAACCTACAGAGGCCATCCATGAGGCGTGGATGGACCTACAGGGCGTGAACCCATTTCGTAGGTCACCAATGTTTGGCCAACTTTCATCAATTGGAACAGCCTTGGGGGTTACGCTTAAGGTCCTCCTAAAGGACCCCTAGGTGGTCTATGAGGAGTCATATCTTGACGTTTGACCCCTAAATCCCTCAAACTTGATTCGGGACAACATAAAACACCATCAAACCTCACACCTAACTCAAAAACACACACACGTTTGGCTCTAATTTCACTAGTTCATTTTTAGGGTCGTTACATTGACCGAGTAAGAGCATCCTCCACCACATTTGCCTTGTCGGAGTGACAGATAATGCTCACGTCATAATATTTTAGTAACTCACCCCACCTCCTTTGGCGAAGATTTAGATTTTTCTGCTTAAACACATATTGCATACTTTTGTGGTCGGTAAAAATATCTACATGAACACCATACAAATAGTGCCTCCTAATCTTAAGAGCAAACACAACTATTTCTACCTCAAGGTCATGGGTAAATTAGTTCTTTCATTGAATATTAAATTTCTTTAAAGCATAGACAATTTCCTATTTTGCATAAGTAAACATCCTAACCCAATTCTTGAGGCATCACAATAAATAGCAAATCGGTCACTCCCTTCCAGTAAGGTCAACACTTGAGTAAAGTAAGTCTATTTTTCAATTCTTGGAAACTCTTCTCGCATGTTTCCGACCTTTTTTGGGTAAATGTCATCAATGGAAATTCAATCCAGAAAATCCTTCAACTAACCTTCTATATTAACTAAACAAACCCAAGAAACTTCTATTTTCCAAAGGGGATAGAGGTTTGGGCCAACTCTTAACCACATCCGTTTTCTTAGGATCTACCTCAATACCCTTACTAGAAATAATATGACCAAGAAAAGCTACGAGCCTTAACGAAAGCCCTCATTTACTAAACTTTGCATAGAGTTGTTGGTCATTTAAAACATGCAACAGAATCCTTAAATGATTGGTATGATCATCCTCATTTCTCGAATAGATTATATACCATGAATGAATACAATCACAAACATGCCAAGGTATTTCCTTAACACTCTATTCATCAAATTCATAAAATCAGCCGAAGCATTAGTCAAGCCAAAGGACATCACCAAGAACTTATTATGACCATAGCGAGTTTTAAAAACAATTTTTGAAATATCATCCTCTTTCACTCTCAATTGGTGATAACTCGATCAGGGATCAATCTTAGAGAAATAACTTGCTCCTTATAGTTGGTCAAACAAATCATCTATCCTTGGGAGAGGATATTTGTTCTTAACAATAACTTTTTTCAACTAACAATAGTCAATACACATATTAAGTGAACCAGCCTTCTTTCGAACAAATAAAATTGGAGCACCCCATTGAGAGATACTCAGTCGGATGAAACCCTTATTCGACAAATCACTCAATCGCTCCTTTGATTTCTTAAGTTCTTCTAGATCCATATGATAAGAAGAATTAGATAGATGTTGTGTATCTGGGAGAAGGTCAATACCAAAGTTTATTTCCCTTCGAGAGGAACACTGGTAAATCATTGGGGAACACTTCTGAAAACTCGTTAACTACGGGGATCAACTCAAAAGTAGGAATTTTGGATTCAATATCCTAACCCGAACAATATGGTATATGGAACCCCTTAGAGATCATCTTTTAATCTTAAAGACAACAAACAAACTAACTCTTAGGGACATACTTTCCTCATTTCCGCTCTAGGATGGGTTCATTTTTATACTGCAACATGACTACATGGGTTCTACAATCAATAGAAGCACAACACAAATGCAACCAATCCATACCAAGGATGACATAAAAATCTAGCATATCCATCTCTACAAAGTCAACATGAGTGACTTTATAGGACAAGGAGACAGGACACTATCTATATATAGACCATCTTAGCCAGAATAGAATCACAAATAGGATTAGAGACAGAAAAATGATCTAACAACACATCTGGAAGGATATCAAACCTCACAAAACATATGGCGTCACAAAAGAAAAAGTAGCACGGGGTCAAAGTAAAACATAAACACTAAGTTGCAAGACTTTCAACATACCAGTAACCACATCGAAAGAACCATCTTTCTCGTGATGAGTCTAAAGTGCATAAAATATGTTTTATTTGTGATTCCAACATAGACTCTCAATAGATAAAAGTACTAAAGCTAGAATCATAGGTTTAGTGTCCTCGAACTTGAGAACTCACCAACTTGGAGAAAGCAGATCCAAGTATTTTGAGAAATGTCCTCGAATCACCTCAACGCCCCGAACCTACATTATTTGGGGGAAAAGGGGAGAAAATATGGATTAGTACAACACATGTATTAAATATGGCTACAATGCATAAAAACCATTGAAACATGCATAAAAGGACATTTTAGTTAAAGACATGTTTTTTATCAAGTAAACCCAACATGCACATAAAGTAAGTATAACAAGTCAACCCAATACAATATCATCCCAACATGTAAGTATACCAAGCAATACTAGTGCAATAAAAAGAATAAAATTCCATAACCCTATCCAAAGCTAAGTATTACATTAAGCAACCTACTTCATGCATACATTCATAATATCATATTCACAATTATTACCTAGCTTGAAATACATAAGTCATAATCAACATAGTCGTTGACACCCAAATTTTGACCCTACCCGATAGGAGTTAATTAACGAACTTCTTAATTCTAAACGACTTGAAATAATTAGATTTTATAAAGTTCAAAATATTTTTCAAGTTATTTTTAATTGATCTTATCGCTTTTTTATAAGATATATGGTTTACATAATTATGTATATAGTCAGTATATTTTATAATTATTCAAAAATCGTCTCAAAAAGATTTTATTTTTGTCTAAATATTTTACTAATTAGTTTAGTTATATAGTAGTTTACCTTCTTGGATTATGTATTTTATAATGAAGTCGATTATCTTATTTTTTTACAATTAAGGAGCTTATTAATTAACTCATATTAATCCATCTTATTTATTTTAGCGTAATTCACCAATTGAGCGCGGTTTGACTAAGTCGTTAATTTTAATTGGCCACGATTTAAGTCAACTTGGCCAAATCTCCAAATCAAAGTAGCTTTTTTATCAGATTTGGTCCTCTTTTTCCAATTTTTTCCAGCAAAACCAATTGTGAGCCCAACTCCCTTATTCTCAAATTAATTCCATCAATCCAATTCTATAACTCCCAATCCATTTCCCAATCTCCTTTCTTATCCCAACTCCAAGAGACCCAAACCCGACCTAATCCCAAAATTAGCTTCAACAAAGAAGACACAGCAAGTCAACAACAGCGAGCAATCAATGCCTACTCAACCAACAACTATACATGACATCTAATCAAGTACGCCTCAATCGCATCGAACTGACGACAGAGTTTACGGGGATAGACGGAAGATGAGCCCAACGTCTCTTTTCTCTGTCTCATACGGCTCTTGTACAGTTCCTTTAGGCAGGATCAGACCTGCAGGTCGTCCTTGAGATGGCAAGATGAGGCCACGTAGTGCGAAAAGGACACCAAATCGATCCAAAGCGTCGATTCACCCTTTCTTCTTTCGAAATAGATTCAAAGCCTCAAAAAGGGTGTTTAGCCAAAATGGCGAAGGTTTGGGGAATTCAAAATGGATCTCTTTTCATCAGTTCTGGCCCCCCCCCCTCCCTTTTTATTTGTGAACCCTAATCCACCTTCTATATATTGTTTGTTCTCCACTGAGGAAAGAGAGGAGATATTTTTTTTGAGTTGGCAATTTTTAGTTGAGAATTCATTTTAACTAAGATACGGAGAATCACTCAAACGGACAACCATATAATATGTACCAAAATACATTCAAAGCGAAGAAAGAAGATTTAGTTCCCAATCTTTAAGCTAGTTTGAATTTGGGTTGCTGCCTAGGTTTTCACCACTGTTGGGTTCGTGTTTTCGGTAGGTGAAGTTTTTACACCAAAGCTCCTCGTCACCCAGCTTGCTGCCTCGGATAAGGTGAACTTTAGTCTCCTATTTTTACTCATTTCATTGTCGTCTTATTTGTCTCCTAGAGTAGCTTTGTCTTGTGCTTGGTTCATCGCTGTTATATGTTTAGAAAAATTCGCTTGATGTTGAATGGCTCCAACTTAGTCGACTAACGTGTGAAGTACATCGACTCATCTTCGAATATATGTTGAGACTGTGAGTGGATTGGTTAACTTTGTTTCAGAAGGTTCAACTGTTGCTTTGTTTACTGTTAAGTTTGTTTCTTAAGGTGTTCTGAATGTTATCATGTTCAAATCTTGTAGAGATGGTTTCGAGAATATGGTATGGATGCGTATGTGTGGCAGTATGCATATTGAGATGGTTTTTCTTGCCTAAAATTATTTTGTTCTTGTTCCTTTTCGAGTCTTCATGGTCGTGTTTCGATTAGCTTTCAAACCGGTCTATTTTTTGTCATCATTCAAATTCTTGATTTCCAGATAGAGTTTTGCTCTTCCCTCTACTGTATGTGATACAGCATAACCGTTTTTAAATAAGTTTTGTTCTTAAAGTTGGCCTCTATTCAGTTTGATGTTCCATATGACATGAAGGAACTTTGGACGTTTTACTCTTAGTTGGTCGTATTATTGAGATATTTTACATGTTATTGGAAGATATGGGTTGTTGTGGATTCTTGAGTGTTAAAACAGTAGCTTAAACATTTTTTTATTTAGCATGACTTAGACTTTAGCGGGCATTCTGAGGGCCTAACACCTTCTCGAAATGTATATCTGAACTTCGAACCCTTTTCAATTGATTTTATCTGTTTTAATCTTTTGAATATAATTATAAGTTTTTTCTCGAGTTTTACAAAAAATTAAGTAGCGACTTTGTTAAATTGGAAAGTCGATTTCTCTTAAATCATAAGATTAATTGATTTTTTGAAACTTAGTCATTTTTTTTCTTTTTCTTTTATTTTTTCATAAAACATAAATGGCGACTCTGTTGGGGACTAATTAACTTCTAACCAAAAAGATTTGACTATTTGATTAATTGTAATTATTGAATTGCTTATATGTGATTAATGTGTTTAATTATATAACTGGCATTGCATTTCATGACATATTCTGATATATATTGTATAGTATATTAAAGGACGGTTTGCGGAACCGCAACCAGACTTTTCTATACTCAACCTTTTTTTGAAATTAGCGGCGATTCATTGGTTCGTCATGCGTCTAATAGTTTTCGCGAGTTCCATCCCAAGTTGTTTGTTTGGGTTCTCGGTCTTTTCAAGCCACTCCTAGTCAACTAGCATAGAGAGGAGCCAAAACCCCAAATTTAGGAGCATTTGAACTAAGATTAGCCAACACTCAAGGCGTGTTGGGCCCATTTGAAGCCCACCTTGTGTCTACTTGGCCCATTTGCCAATAAATAAACAATCGTGCGTACGTGTTAATTGAAGGATGTATACGTGCTTTTAAAACGAATTTATTGTCTATGGGGGTGGGGGTAACTAAATTTTGTTTGTTATTCTTGTAGCATGGATCCAACACGAGACCCTTTGAGAACCCGAATGGTGTTTGTCCCCGATCCTTTCCTCAAAGTGTGGTGGAGATTCATGAATAATGATGACAAAATGATAGTTCAAAAACACATAGGCTATCTTCCGTTGCTGTTGGAAATAAAGGTTTGGCCTGGTCTAATCGGAACAATGGTAAAGTTCTGGGATAGTGAAAATATGGTATTTTAGTTCGGGGAAGTGGAAATGACACCGACTATCGAATAAGTCCTTAAAAGCTATGAAAGTATCGCCATGTGAAACAAGAGGAAGCGTCACTCAGATAAAGATCTTCTAAATCCCAAAAATGGGGTTTCGCCGAAATCAAAGAAAAATTGTCACTAGTTAAAGCTGAGTGGATGGATAAGTTTCCCGGTCCAAACATTCCTTTGAGAAAACTCTATTATTTATTTGGACGTGCGAGAGCTTACGAAAAATTCAAAGAGGAGTTCGTATCAAAAGAAAAATGGAAGGAGACGCGTCCCCTTGCCTTTGCAATATGCTTACTTGGTGCAATGGTGTTTCCTCAAGGGCCAAAATACACCATTCATCCAAGTGTGTTAATGGTCGCCCATGCCATCTTCTACGGAGTTGACTATAAGCCATCAAACAAGTACTACACTTTAGCGCCTATGATCTTGGCCAACATCTACAGAGCCTTAGATAAATGTCAAAGCGGAGAACGTTTCTTTCAAGGGTGTAATATGATACTTCAATGGTGGATGCTGTGACATCTGATCAAGACTCATAATCCAAAAGAACCAGATCCCCTAAGGCGGTCAGACGAGCTACATGGTCATGACTGGTGGTTGTACTACAACCGTTACAACACAACTGGAGAAGAAAGCTTTTGGTATCCGAGACTTCAGGGGCTAAGATAAGAGGACGTACAATGGTTGATAAACAGTCTGGTGGTGACAAATGATATGGTAGTTCGAACAAAAAAGGTTCCTTACTTGGTATTTGCTGGGTTAAGAGGCACTAACCGTATGCTCCTGGTAGAGTCCTAAGGAAAATAGGAGGGTGTTGGGTAAGCCAGTATCAAACAGGTTTCATCCTGAATGTTCTAGAGAGTACAGGGAATGGTTGAAGAAGAGACTCGCTGGAACTATTGAGCCTGGCTCGAACGTTCCTCACATTATTGCGAATGTTGGAGCTAAATATCAAGTTCGACTTCACCAACTCCAACAAAGGTTTGATAAGAATGAGTTGGAGCATCAACGCCGACACTCAGAGGACGCCAAAGTCATAACCCAATTTAAACAAGAGCTATGAAGAGGCAGACAATGCATATCAGAATTGGATTATGACGTGAAATAACAGATTCAGTCGATAGAGGGGTTCAGACATCAGAAAGGGGCTCGATTGGCGAGAGACCATCTATGGGCGAACATATATGCCATGTGGGAAGAAGTCATCATCGCCAAAAGGACCAGACTTGGCGAAGGATAAGAGCAAGCTTGAAATCTATTATCATCCCCTGCGTGGGACTGCTTTATTGTACTTCGTTTTGTAATTATCTTCTAAACTATTTCCTTGTTTTTGTTTATCAGACACTTTGAATTATATCAATAAAATATTTTGGGGATAATGAATTGGTTTAAAAAGACATATACATCCTTCAATTAGTTAGGCCTACCCTTGGTAGAAAAGGGTCACAAACATGTTTAGGACGCGATATTTGTCTGTAGACTTGCTTGCTTAAACTGTTTATGTGATATGTTGCTCTGAATGAGGACTTTTTTAACTCACCCTTTTCAAAAATTTCCGAAAATATATATCAGTCACTATCACAAAAAGTCTGACCAAATCTTCCGAGTCTTGAGTTTCTCAACCAAAGCAAACCTTATCACCAAATCCTAAAACACTACTCTATCATCTCAGGAAAATCAAATTCACAGCTATGGAGAAAGGTAAGGGTATCAAGATTGAACCTACTGGAGAGGATTTGCAGAGAAAAATACAACAAATCACATAAGAAATTCGAGAAATTAGAGAGGAAAGACTCAAGGTTGAAATGGCCACGGCAGTCTACAAAGACATACCTGCGACGCTGAATGAGGATTTGGCAGCTAAGATGAAGAAAAAGAAAAGAATCAAGATTGAAAGGGAGGATCTAGGGGAGAAGTTGGAGATGCTCCGACAGAAGATTCGAGAAATGGAAATAAGAGAAACATAAGTGAATCTATCCACTGCAAATGCGCTAGCCAGAAATGCAGCACATGACGAGGAATTGACGGTGGAGATAGAGGAATATACTGCCATGAGGGGGAAAATGGCCAAAATGCAGAGGAAAGACAAAACTTTCCACAGGGACATGATTGCCAGGCTTCAGAAGATGCGCGGGAAATACTCTATCTGCGATCAAGAGGCTAACAATAGTCCAAAGACACTCACCCTGGAGCAACTGGGGAAGACATCCACGAGGAAATCCTCTACACGCCTCCTTTCCTGGGTCGTCTAAATGAAGGAGACAAATGGATCACTCTCCCGACTGATGAGCTGACACATAGCGTAGGAGCAAAGGTTGTGTTGTGCGCTCTTTTGTACGAGCATCTTAAGTTGAAACCTCATGAGGGAATAACTTTAGGCTTTGGACATGAAAACTCTCAAAAGGTGTGTGTCTTCCACCAGCGAGGAAACACTATAGAGGAATGTGCGCAGCTTAAAGCGAGAATCTGCCATCTGATCGACACTTGGAACATCCCGCATATGTGGGGCTGGAACACCGTCCTCACCTATGACCAGTCAGAGCCCAATGAGCTATTCACTAAGCACACCCGGCTTTATTGTCACTATTTCACGCCATTCAGGAAGACGTTGCTGGAGATCTATAGTGATTTGGTTCAAAATGGAGTCTTAGCCTCTATCCTAGATGATGATAGAGCACTCGATCCCATTGGGGTAGAAATCTGGAAACCTTGTACTTATCATAATGCTACAAATCACATCCTCGGAAGGTGCCTCAGATTTCGCTACGATGTAGAATCCCTTGTCAACATGGGAAAGATTCGAGTCGAGTTTGTTCGCCGTGACTGATGTAGCAATGAGAAGAAGAATGGCTGAGATGGAGCCACCCTTTATCTTTAAGCTTTGTTGTTTATTTTTCAAATTCCCTGTAATCGTCCAAGAATGAATGAAAACAAGTATTTCTTTTGTATTCAAATTACATAGGGCCTGAATTCTCCATGTGAGATACGTAGGCAGCCTTGAAAGGCCCGACCCTATCTTTCAAAATTTTCATTCTCCCCATTTCCATTCTACAAGGAAATATGAGGCTCAGATCAACGGATGTCGAAAAATAAGCCGCAAAGAACACCTTAGCTCAACGTGATTTAAACTTTCTGAGATTATCCAAAATTAAAACGATCAAACTCCTACTTGTTCAAAAATCAGTTGCCCCTTTACTCGTGGGTTAGCATGTCATCAAACAAGACAACTTTTGTGTATCACCTGTTCACTATGTGATATCTTGCTTTATGTATTCTGAACTCAAACTAACAAATTTGCCTTTGAGTTGTTTTCTCTCCACAGGTACTTAAAACTGGTCTGTGTCGTTAAGCTGGCTGATAATCCTTACTTCACAAGATCTAAAAGCCCTGCAGATTCCTTTCCTGGTCAAAGTTCAGATAAAGGAAAAGCTGGGGATAACAATGAAGAAATCAATTTGACCGACGTTGTGGTGGCTCAACTTAGCATTGCAGACTAGAATGAATTGATCTTGCAGCTAATGCAGCAGATTTCCGAGATGAGGGTGAAATGCAAAGGAGACAGGATCTACCTCCACCGGGTTTTACTGCCAATGCTTCGACTGATGGGAGGCCTCCGCTGTACTTTCCCTCTTCAAACATGGAACAGGCTCAGAATTCACCATCCACTCCTGCTCAGAACCCCTCAGTTATCGACTAATCCGCGCAAGATCCTCAATACGCATCAGCCTCTTATCAAACCCCACCACCTCCTCAAAACAATAATCCTCATATACCACCTCCCCCCCTCAAAATGTCAATCACCAAACTGCTCCACCTCCACAAAACCCAAACGCATTCCATCCCCAAACATCCCTCCATCACCAAAATCAACAAACTAATCTCCAAACATACCCTTAAAACTACCAAACCACTCAAAATGCCCCAAGTCCCTCTGTTGCTCCACCACTACCCCAAAAAATCACTTTCCAAATTCCCGTTCCAAACGAGCATGATGTTAACGGTTCTGAGCTCGACCATTACGAAGAGCAGGAAATAGAGTGGAGGTTGAAAGAAGAGGCTGCTAAGGTGGATATAAAAGAGGAGATACGAAAGGCAATGAAGGATCTACAGTGCATTCCTGATGTCGCCGGATTGAGTTATGAAGATTTGTGCATTCATCTGAACTTGGACCTCCCAGAAGGGTTCAAGGTACCAAAATTCGATGTCTTTGAAGAAATAGGGAATCCCTTAGCGCATCTAAGGGCCTACTGTGACCAACTCGTGGGAGTTGGAAGGGATGAAGCTATATTAATGCGGCTCTTTAGCTGATGTCTGAGCGGAGAGGCTCAGGAATGGTTCACCTCCCATGAAATAAGACAGTGGCCTAGCTGGAATGCCCTAGATAAGGACTTCATCGAACGATTTGCTTACAACGTGGATATTGTCCCTAATCGTTATTCCCTAGAAAAAATGAAGCAAAAATCCAACGAAAGCTATAAAGAGTTTTCGTACATATGGCGAAAGAAGGCAACCAAAGTTCGGCCTACTATGTCTAAAAGGAAATTGTTGAAGTATTTGTGCGGGTTCAGGAACTCGAGTATTATGATAGAATCATGTTGCTCGTTGGAAAAAAGCTTGCTGAGACAGTCAAGGTAGGTGAGATTATCGAAGATGGGTTTAAAACTGGGAAGATTGCACGTGTTGCTGCTTCGCCCAGATATTAGGGCTTGTTAAAAAAGAAAAGAGAATATGTGTCGGTTGTCTCTTATGAGGGGAAGAAGACCCCGAGAAGATCCTAGTACCAAGGTCGTTTTTGACCTTCATAGAGTCCGTACCAGGCTTGTTATACACAAGTCGATTATCAAATTGCCCCTCCAAATTACCAAAATACCCCTCCCCCAGTAATCAAAATACCCCCCTCCCAATTATCAAACTCCACTTTCGGTAGTTGCCCCTCCAAATTACCAAAATACCCCTCCCCCCAGTTATCAAAATACTCCCCCTCCCAGTTATCAAACTCCACCTCCTATCTACCGAAATTCCCCTCCAACATACCAAACTCCCCCTCAACAATACCAAAGCATCGCTCCCAACTGTGCCAACGTGCAGTCGAATTACCGAGCGCCTCCCACAGTATATCAAGCTCCAATTTACCAAAATACCCCTTCAAACTACCAAGCTCCATTTCCAAACTACCAAACTAATCCCTACCTAAGATATGAAGCTCCACATCCTAGCGCCCAAAATTATCATCAGATGCCTCCTCCTCAGCAAGGAACCTATGATCCCCCTCGCCCTATATTTGAGAAGAAACCGGCTAGAACTTTCACTCCACTCATCAAAAGCCGAACAAAGTTGTTCGAGCGTTTAGCTGCGGCTAGATATATCCATCTAGTAGGTCCAAGCCAGTGGACACTAGCTCCAGATTTTACAAGTCTGATCAGAAGTGTGCATATCACTCCAATAGCATTGGACATACTGAGGATTGTATTAACCTTTAGCACAAAATCCAGGATTTGATCGACCAAAAAATGGTCTCCCTCTAAACAGTCGCGCCCAACGTCAACAGTAATCCTTTACCAAATCATGGGGGCGTCAATATCAATATGATAGAGACGGATGACGATTGGGGCGGGATAAAGGTGATAGTTCCGATCGTTTATGATGAGCTGGAAAGAGTCGTGGCTTCGCTGAGCATCAAGGAGAAAAATGCGTTTGTGATTCTAACACCGGAGAAGGTTGTTGCCTTGGTGCCAATAGAAACTCCTGCTCGGTCGAAGTTTGTGATCGAAACCGCTTCTTCTCAGGGTATGACTAGGTCTCGTAGATATTATACTCTAGAAGAGTTGGTTGGACCATGGAGGGCAAAAGAAGGACCAAGTTATGAGGCCAATAAGTGAGGTCGAAGCTAAAGAGTTTTGGAGGAAGATGCAGCCTAAAGACTATTCGATGGTGAAGCATTTGGAGAAAACCTCAGCTCAAATTTTCTATGTGGGCCCTATTGATGAGTTTGCAGCTACATAGGCAAGCCCTGATGAAGGCTTTGGATGACACGTATGTGCATGTGGGCACAAGCAGCGACAATGTAGCGGCCATGATCAACCAGGTTATCCGAGGACATTGAATCAGCTTCTGCGATAAAGAGTTGCCTTTCGAAGATGGATGCACAACAAAGCTTTGCAAGTCACTTTCATATGTCGAGAAAGGGTTATAAACCGTGTCTTGGTAGATGATGGATCTAGTCTCAATATTTTTCCTTTGTCGACTCTGAGGCAGTTAAGTTTTGATTTGGGGAAGCTTGAAAAAAACCAAGTCAACGTCAGAGCTTTCGATGGAGTGCAAAGAGACACACTGGGAGAGGTAAACTTGGTCATTTAGATGGGTCCTGCATAGTTCAATGCAAAGTTTCAGTTCCTGGACATCGACACTAGTTACAACCTTCTTCTGGGAAGGTCGTTCATCCAAATGGCTGGGGTTGTGCCCTCTACCCTTCACCACCTGATGAAACTTGTCTCGAAGGGCAAGAATTGGTTATTCACTATGATGGAAGCCATTCCGGTGGGCACGTGCCGATCATTGATGAAGTCTCTCGAGGCTGCGATTTCTACACAGTGGAGCTGGTGAATGCCACCGTTGATGATTTGGCTCCATAGCTCCCTATGCCCTCGGTATACAAGATGATCGCTACGGTGATTCTCCAGAATGAATTCGAGCCAGATTTTGGATTAGAAAGTAATTTCTAAGGAATTGTCGAGCCTACTCAAGTTCCCGCCAAAGGAGCAACGTATGGTTTGGGGTACGTCCCCACAGATGATGAATTGAAGATGAAGAAAGGTATTGATCGAGCATTAGCTAGGCCAATCCTTCATCTGTACCAATAATATCCAGTGTAAGAGTATGCTGATCGTGATGGACTTGGTGAAGGAATCTGGGCCTTTTGAAGAGATTGACGCTGTCATAGAGAACGAGGTCGAGCTAGATGGTATCTACAATGCTGAGCCTTGAGAGCAGCTACAGAATTGGACCTCCACACCAATCTTGATTCCCCAAACATCTTAGTATAAAGGACGTTGTTTATGCGTGTTTTCAAAATCGGTGGTAGTCCGAAAGAGGCCCGAGACCCACCATGTTACAGTTTCTTTAATTGTTGAATTTTGTAATTCCCTCGTAATGTTTAAAAAGGCAACATGGCCCTTTGTCGTGGACAAAGTTTGTGTTTGTTTTTTAATTTGAATGAAAGCCTCTTTTATCAAAAACTTGTTTGTTTCTTATTCACTATATTTTACTTTCTTAACTTTCTCTGTTTATTCATGTCATATCACGAGCCAGACGAACAAAATGAGATAGGTGATGACGAAGGTGAAGACTATGAAGAGGAATATAAGGTACCAGAATATGTTGTTAAGGATTTTTAGCAGTTTGAGAATTAGCATAAGCCGAATTTGGAAGAAACTAAGACTTTGAACCTCAGAAACGACGAGTGCGTCAAAGAGGTCAAAATCAGTATCCATCTGAATGAAGCTCAAAGAAGGTACATGATGCATTTGCTTACTGAATACATTGATATATTTGTCTGGGTTTAAAGCGACATACTAGGGCTGAGTACAAATGTGGTGTCTCACAACTTGCCGATTAATTCGGGGTTCAGTCCGGTAAAATAGAAGGCTCGGAAGTTCAAGCCCGAGCTGTTTAAAGATTAAAGAAGAGATCACCATACAGTTTGAGTCTCGATTAGTGGAAGTGATGCAATACCCAACTTGGTTGGCCAATGTTGTTCTGATCGCCAAAAAAGATAGAAGATCAGAATCTGTGTCGATTACAGAGATCTGAAAAAAATCCAGCCCAAAGGATAATTTTCCGTTGCCAAACATTCACATTTTGATTGATAACTGTGCTAAGCATGAAATGCAGTCGTTTATGGATTGTTACGTGGGTTATCACCAGATCCTGATGGACGAACAAGATGCAGAAAAGATAACTTTTATTACGCCTTGGGGTGTATATCATTACAGGGTGATTCCATTTGGACTAAAAAATGTTGGTGCTACTTATATGAGGGCTACGACGACTATCTTTCACGACATGATTCACAAAGAGATTGAGGTGTACGTAGATGACGTCATAATTAAGTATCGCGAGAGTTCGGACCACTTGACGCATTTAAAGAAGTTCTTTGATCGTTTGCGTCGTTAAACTTGAAGTTAAGTCCTGCCAAATGCGCTTTTGGGGTGCTTGCCGGCAAGTTGTTGGGATTCATAGTCAGCAGAAGGGGTATTAAGCTCGACCCTTCTAAGATCAAGGCAATTCAAGAGTTACCTCATCCGAAGACTAAGAAGAAAGTGATGAGTTTCCTGGGAAAGTTGAACAACATCAGTCGGTTCATAGCTCAGTCCACCGTGGTGTGTGAGCTTATCTTCAAGCTATTGAAGAAGGATGCTTTGACAAAGTGGACCAAAGAATGTCAGACTGCTTTTGATGCCATCAAGAATTATTTTTCCAATCCACCGGTGTTGGTTCCTCCGCGAGAAGGAAGCCCATTGTCGCTATATTTGTCTGTCTCATATAACGTGTTTGGATGCGTACTTGGTCAACATGACGAGACAGGGAAGAAAGAGCGAGCAATTTATTACATAAGCAAGAAATTCACTCCTTACGAGTCTCGTTATACTCTTTTGGAAAGAACATGTTGTGCTTTAACTTGGATTGCCCAGAAATTGAGGCATTATTTGTCTCCTTATAGTATATATCTCATTTTCAGAATGGACCCGCTGAAGTATATTTTCCAAAAGGCGATGTCGATCGGAAAGTTAGCTAAATGGCAAATGCTTTTGAGTGAATTTGATATTTTGTATGTGACCCAGAAGGCGATAAAAGCACAGGTCTTGGCTGATCATCTTACAGAAAATCCTGTCGATGAAGAGTATGAACCGCTCAAAAGTTATTTCTCGATGAAGAGGTATCGTTTGTGGGTGAAGATATTTCTGAAGCATATCCTGTTGAAGAGTATTCTTTGATGGAGCAGCAAATCACCAAGGAAGAGGTATTGGAGCGGTTTTAGTGTTAGAATCTTGTCAGCATTATCCTGTGGCGGCCAAACTCATATTTAATTTCACGAACAGCATGGCTGAAATACGAAGCATGCATTCTTGGGTTGAAGATGGTTATCGATATGAATGTTTACGAGCTTCTGGTTATCGGCGATTCAGATTTGTTTACTCATCAGGTTCAAGGAGAATGGGCTGTGAAAAACCCAAAGATCACACCGTATGTGCAATATATACAAAAGTTGTGCAAGAGATTCCGCAAGATTGAGTTCAGACACATTCCCAAAATGCAGAATGAGTTGGCTGATGCTCTAGCTACTATCGCTTCAATGATTAAACATCTAGATACTGATCACATTGACCCTCTGGATATAGAGATGAAAGAACATTTAGTCCATTGTTCACATGTTGAAGCAGAACCAGACGGTTTGTCATGATATTTTGATATCAAGAAGTATTTAGAGTCCAGGGTTTATTCTGAGAATGCGACATTTAACCAAAAGAAGTCGATACGCCGTATGTCTCTCAATTTCTTCCTAAGTGGGGAAATCCTTTATAAGAGTACTCCAGATTTAGGTCTCCTCAAATGCATTGATGTTGTTAAAGCTGCAGAGCTTCTGGAACAGATACACACTGGAGTTTGTGGTACAGATATGAATGGGTTCACTCTAGCAAGAAAGATCCTACGAGCCGGTTATTTTAGGATGACTATGGAGCGTGATTGTTGCATTTTTGTGCAGAAATGTCATAAATGTCAAGTGCACGGTGATTTGATCCAAGTGTCGCCCCACGAACTCAATGCTTTGAGTTCTTTTTGGCCCTTCGTAGCTTAGGTCATGGATGTCATCGGTCCAATAGAGTCATCCGCCTCTAACGGACACAGATTTATCTTAGTTTCCATTGACTACTTCACCAAGTAGGTGGAAGCATCTTCGTACAAATCGGTGACTAAGAAAGTTGTAGCTGACTTTGTTCGCAATAATTTAATATGCGGTTTGGAGTACTAGAATCCATCATTAATGATAATGGTGCAAATCTCAATAGTCACTTGATGAGAGATATATGTCAGCAGTTTAAGATTACTCATCGAAACTCAACCGCTTATCGCTCTCAAATGAATGGAGTTGTAGAGGCTGCCAATAAGAACATCAAGAAGATTCTGAGGAAAATGATTGACAATCATCAAGGTTGGCATGAGATGTTTCCATATGCTTTGTTGGGTTACTGAACGACTGTCAGAACATCGATCGGAGCTACTCCATACGTGCTAGTATATGGAACAGAAGCAGTCATACCTGCTGAAGTTGAGATACCATCCTTGAGAATCATCCAAGAAGCTGAATTAAGCAACACTGAATGGGTCAACAAGCAGATTGTCCAGTTAGCTTTGATTGATGAGAAAAGAACGGTTGTCGTTTGTCATGGTCAACTATATCGACAGAGAATAATTCATGCTTTTCACAAAAGAGTCAGAGCCAGAATTTTTGAAATTGGTCAGTTGGTCATTAAACGCATTTTTCCTCATCAAGATGAGTAGGAAGGGAAAATGCACAGAATTGGAAAGGACCGTACATGGTTTGCAAAGTATTATCTGGAGGTGCTTTGATCCTGTCAGTGATGAATGACACCGCATGGCCGAAACCGATCAACTCCTGTTAAGAGATATTACGTGTGAAGCTTCAATTTGTATTTCTGTCATTTCTTTGTAATCGTTCTATTTGCTTGTATTTACTTTGTTTAAATTTTATCCCTCTTGTAATGAATTACTTCTGACCTAAATTCTCAAGAATGAGATATGTAGGCGGCCTATGTCACCCTCGGTCACCCCATTTATCCCCTTTAAATATTTCTTTGTATTTAAACTACGTTCGACCTGAATTCTCAAGATTGAGATACGTAGGCAGCCTATGTCGGCCTCGGTCGGGTTTCTTTGTGAATTTCCTATTAGTGTTTACTTTTGAGGAGAAACTACGTTTGACCTAATTCCTACCTCAACGAGATACGTAGGCCCCATAAGGGTTCGGTCATGTCCCTCATAGAATTTTTATTTTTTTTTATAATAGAAATTAGGACAGAATTTTTGAGAGGGACTCAAAAATTCTCGAGAAGAAAATTTTCCAGCAGTTAAAGATAAATCAAGATAGTTAACTGGGACATAAATTTTGATGATAGCCTCAAAATTTCAACAGGGGTTTATCGGCAGTCTAGAGCAACTTTGAACACTTTCCAGCAAATAATCAGATAGACTCCAAGCATTAGCCTCACAGATGTTTGCTACGCTTAACGTGACATGACACTTGGCAGTGACCTTTCCCAAATACTACTTTTTGAAAAATCTATTTTCATAAAATATTTTCCTTTATATTTTATCTATCTTTGCATAAAATATTTTGTCTTATCTGAGGCGGGAGATGAAAAAATCAACTGAAGATAGTAGGACAAGGAGCAGACAAGCAAAGAGATTGACACAGATCAGTTTAATTTAAAAACTGACAATTTTTCTATGGATGCAGGTTTATAGGTTTACCTCAAAATCAGTATGTGTCTCCATTCGGAAAATAGAAGTCAAGGGGCGAAGAGCTCCCCAAATTTTATGTTGGTGCAGGAAATATTTTATGTTGCTTATATCGAGGACTTGGGAATATGAATAGCATTATTGCATCTAATTCCCAACAACACGAAAACCATAATGAACGTACAACTATGTTCAAAGATGAAACAAATGAAGACGTTGAGGAAAGATATTTTATGAGTTTTCGTCAACTAAAGATACTTGAAGGACATTTATCAACATTATATTATCAAACATGATAATGGAACTACCTGAAGAGTCATCTATACCGTATTATCGAATGAGATGATACCGCTACTCTGAGGGTCATTATTTTTTATTTTTATTATTCGTATTGTCGATTGAGACGATACTGCCACTCAAAATATACCTAGAAGATCACTTGTTATTCGGTGAAGCATCATCTTCGCTCAGTATCGAGAGGCGTCACCCTTATTTTCATGCATCGCGGAAAAAAAGTTATGCATTGCAAGAGAAGAAATTTATGCATTGCGGAAAAGAAGTCATGCATTGCAAAGGAAGTCATGCATAGTAAGAGAAAGAGATTCATGCATTGCGGAAAAAGTCATGCATCGCGGGAGAAGGCATGCATTGCAAGAGAAGAGATTCATGCATCGCGGGAATATTCATGCATTGCAAGAGATAGAGATTCCTGCATCGTAGGAAAAGTCATGCATTGCAAGAGAAGGAATTCATGCATCGCGAAAAAGAAATCATGCATTGCAAGAGAAGTAAATCGTGCATCCCAATAGAAATATTGACCCATCATAGGAAATCAAATCAATTGCATCCTTTTATTTGAAAAGAGTAATCACCAAGAGAATCATCGAAGACACATCAAGAAAAATATCAACACGCTGCATCAACTTTTATTCATTTTGACCCCAAACGAAGAGTACATTGAATAAAATATTGTAAACATAAGAAATAAGCTTTATTTGCTTTACGTCAAACCCAATGGAGTTAACGTCAAACATTGAAGGAGAGCAATTAAGTGTCAACACGGTAAAAGACACTGTCTCCCATTTGAATTGCATTTTATGCTAATGAGTTTTATCTCAGTCTTTGTCGAGAGCATCCAAAATGACGAATTCTCCAAAATGAACCACAGGTGCGGCCGACATCAAAAATGGATGCAGCACAACGTAGAACTTTTTCTTAGCAGCGAACTGGGACATAATCCAAAAGGAGTGTCAAACTCTTAGGACGCGAGCGGAGGAGAGAATTTCACCACAATCAAACCACACCCCTATCGGAAGGCATGTGGGTTTTCTTTTAGGTTTCTTGGTTTCAGTTTTGCATCCGGAAATTTTGGTATCTACCAGAAGCGGCTTTCCAATCGAAGTGACATGCACCAAGAGCTTTGGAAATTATGTCCGTGTAAGTACTTAATTATGGGTGTGAAGCGCGCCACATTCATGGCTAAGAGGTTACAAGTCTCCTTTTCATACTCGACTTAATTTGTCACTTGTCCAGAACCGAAGGTTATCTAGCATAATAGATTTCTTTTTCAACCGATCGAGTCGAACTAAAAACAGCCTGATTCCTAACGTTTAAGGATATGTATGCGGGCTCAATGTTGAAAACTCACCTGTATTCCAACATTCGCTCTTAAATCCTATTCCCGAGCCTTTCGGTCCCTTCATAATCTGGTATCGAGATGGCTTTTGAATTCTTTCAAAATTATGCGCCAAATCGAGCATGTTGAACTACAAGTGGCCTGAATTCTCATATATCCTGAGATATGTAGGAAGCCCATTTCCTGGGTTCCGCCATAATTCCTAAAGTCCTTTTAAAATCCCTTGCCTAAAGATAAAATGTGGTTGGTCAAAATTGGCTTGGTAAATTTCATTTTCCTCGAATTTCTTGCATCAATCCAAGAAAAATGAGGGACAGTTGTTGACACTCAAATTTTGACCCTCCCCAATAGGAGTTAATTAACGAGCTTCTTAATTCTAAACGACTTGAAATAATTAGATTTTATAGAGTTTAAAATATTTTTCAAGTTATTTTTAATTGATCTTATCGCTTTTTCATAATATATATGGTTTACATAATTATGTATATAGTTAGTAAATTTTATGATTATTCGAAAATCGTCTCAAAAAGATTTTATTTTTGTCTAAATATTTTACTAATTAGTTTAGTTATGTAGTAGTTTACCTTCTTGGATTAATTATTTTATAATCAAGTCGATTATCTTATTTCGTTAAAATTAAGGAGTTTATTAATTAACTCATATTAATCCATCTTTTTTATTTTAGCGGAATTCACCAATTGAGCGCGGTTTGACTAAGTCGTTAATTTTAATTGGCCACGATTTAAGTCAACTTGGCCAAATTTTCAAATCAAACTAGCTCTTTTATCAGATTTGGTCCTCTTTTTCCAATTTTTTCCAGCAAAACCCAATTGTGAGCCTAACTCCCTTATTCTCAAATTAATTCCATCAACCGAATTCTATAACTCCCAATCTATTTCCCAATCTCCTTTCTTAGCCCAACTCCAAGTGGCCCAAACCCGGCCCAATTCCAACATTAGCTTCAACAAAGAAGACACAGCGAGTCAACAACAGGGAGCAATCAACGCCTGCTCAACCAATGGCGATACACGGCGTCTACGCGAGTACGCCTCAATCGCATCAAACTACAAAAGAGTTCACGGAGATAGACGGAAGGTGAGTCCAACGTCTCTCTCCTCTGTCTCGTCCGACTCTTGTACAGTTCCTTTAGGCAGGAGCAGACCTGCAGGTCGTCCTTAAGATGGTAAGATGAGGCCACGTAGTGCGAAAAGGACACCAAATCAATCCAAAGCATCGATTCGCCCTTTTTTCTTTCGGAATGGATTCAGAGCCTCAGAAAAAGGGTGTTTGGCCAAAATGGTGAAGGTTTGGGGAATTCGAAATGGATCTCTTTTCATCAGTTCCCCCCCCCCCCCATTTTTTCTTTGTGAACCCTAATCCACCTTTTATATATTGCTTGTTCTCCACTGAGGAAAAAGAGGAGAGATTTTTTTTGAGTTGGAAATTTTTAGTTGAGAATTCATTTTAGCTAAGATAAAGAGAATCACACAAACGGACAACCATAAAATATATACCTAAATACATTCGAAGCGAAGAAAGAAGAGTTAGTTCCCAATCTTTAAGCTAGTTTGAATTTGAGTCGCTTCCTAGGTTTTCACTCACTGCTCGGTTCGTGTTTTCGGTGGGGAAGTTGTTGCTCGCCAAAAGCTTGTCGTCACCCAACTTGCTGCCTCGGAAAAGGTGAACTTTTTTCTCCTATTTTTACTCATTTCATTGTCGTCTTGTTTGTCTCCTCAAGTAGCTCTATTTTGTGCTTGGTTCATCGCTACTATATGTTTAAAGAAAATTATTTGATGTTGAATGGTTCTAACTTAGTCGACTAACGTGTTAACTACATCGACTCATCTTCGAATATATGTTGAGACTGTGAGTCGATTGGTTAACTTTGTTTCAGAAGGTTCAATTGTTGATTTGTTTACTGTCAAGTATGTGTCTTAAGGTGTTCTGAATGTTATCATGTTCAAATCTTTTAGAGCTGGTTTCGAGAATATGGTATGGATGTGTATGTGTGGCAGTATGCATATTGAGATGGTTTTTCTTGCCTAAAATTATTTTATTCTTGTTACTTTTTGAGTCTTCATGGTCGTGTTTCGATTAGCTTTCAAACCGGTTTATTCTTGGTCATCATTCAAACTCTTGATTTCCAGATGGAGTTTTCTCATTGTGTGCTCTTCTCTCTACTGTTTGTGATACGGCATAGCCATTTTTAAATAAGTTTTGTTCTCAAAGTTGGCCTCTATTCAGTTTGATGTTTCATATGGCATGAAGGAGTTTTGGACGTTTTACTCTTAGCTGGTCGTATTATTTAGATATTTTGTTTGTTATTGGAAGATATGGGTTGTTGTGGATTCTTGAGTGTTAAAACAGTAGCTTAAGCATTTTTTTTATTTAGCATGACTTAGACTTTAGCATTTGGAGTCTCTCTACGGCTGCCTTATTTTGCTCAATTGCATTATTTGTCATATATTAGTTGGGGAGCTGCTTTGTTTTATTTGGAATAGCATCATTTATTGTTTTCGGGTGCTAATATTTTATTCCTTTTGTTTTGCCACATGTAACACCGTTCGAGTCCTTTTGGGACTCCATCCTTGCATCAAGTTGATTTTTAAGTCAGTCTCATCTCATCAAAACGAAAGGGAGAGAAATTGCAGGGAGCATGAGTTGATGTACAGCCCCTGGGAATAGTCTAAAATGGACTATATACATGCTTATATACATTACGATACACTGATATACAAAAATATACACGGCATACGAGTTAAAGAGCCGCGTATTCATGGTTAGAAACGGAATTACAGGTGTTCGGAGATGGAATATATTGTATATATTTAGTTTACGTGCAGGTATGCGAAAAAATAGGCCAATATATAGCCTATATGTAATAATATACACTCAGTACATGTGCAGCTCTTTAAAGAAGAATTGGGCCAAAGTTCTGGCCTATTTTACAGCAGGCCCAGTAGGTGGAGTGGATCATTTTAGATTAGGACAGGTTATGAAGATTTGGGCCAAAGACCCAAATTTGATGCTCTCTTCCTTTTTTACTTATATTGTATTATTTTGACTAACTTTGTTTATCCTATTATTTAATTTAATTAAATTTCCAAGACTGTCATTTCTCTTTATATTCAAATAAATAAATAATATAAATAATAAATATAAAATATTTATTTTGTACAAGTCACTTAGCTTTTATTCTATTATTAGTCTTATTAACCCCTTTAGGTCACTCCCCTTCATAAATGGTCTCCCTCTTTCCCTAAAAAAAATAAAAGTAATAATAATTAATTAGAAAATAATAATAAGTAAGTAAATAATTAGAAAATGAACTTTATTTAGTCAATATTTGAATATTATTTTAAAAGGTTATTTAGTCAAATCGTCGGTCAACCGCGAGTTAGCGGGCATTCCGAGGGCCTAACACCTTCTCGGAATGTACATCTGAACTTCGGACCCTTTTCAATTGATTTTATCTGTTTTAATCTTTTGAAAATAATTATAAGTTTTTTCTTGATTTTTACTAAAAGTTAAGTGGCGACTCTGTTAAATTGGAAAGTCGATTTCTCTTAAATCATAAGATTAATTGATTTTTTGAAACTTAGTTATTTTTTTTCTTTTTATTTTATATTTTAGTAAAACAATAGTCATAAAAGAACAGTACTACAACCATCTCTTAGGATCCCACAAGTGCAATGTGTAAGAGAAGTCTCATACCCTCTCTTTCAGTATGTAGAACCCCTTAAGAAAGCCCTAGTGAGAGTTCATCCATTTCATTCATCCATTTACTTTTACATTAGGGAAAAAGTTGCAAAAACTAACATAGACCATGTGAGTTACATGGAATCCGGTGTTCTACTCTCACACCGAAAAGAGAGGGTTAACACTTGCCAAAGGTGTAACCTTTTGTACATAGCTATCTAGGTGGATCCGCTAAGCTAGAGTTGTATGCGGGCACATAGTTAAGGGTCAAGGAGATTGTTACTAGAAATCTTAACTTGCTAAATGTGGGGGTTTCCATCTCATGAGACAACACATATCTTGGGAATCCAAACTTACTAAACGTGAGAAAACCCATATGGGGAGCCAAACTTAGTAAACGTGAGACTCCTATCTCATTTACATGCCCTTTCGGTGCTAAGCATCTATTTCCTTTAGTATTACTCTTTAGTCATCACATTAGCCTTTACTAGACTCTTATGTAAACATATTATCATAATAGCTCATAGGTTTTCATAAGTGAGAACAATCCTTTCACTTTAGAAACACTAGCAAGTGAGTAGACCTTTCATATTAACAATTCATTATAATCATGAGAACTACCTTTCAATCATATAACAATTATACCATACCATACATACATACTACATAGCTAATTTATGTGTATAGGGTTAATGTAACATCCCTAACAACGAACTAGGTGAAACTAGAGTCTAATATGTGTATCATGAGGTTATAAAGTCTTACAATGGTTAATTATAGTCTTTTGAGGCAATTTGTTGAGTTTGGTGGAGTTTGGAAGTGAAACGTCCAAGAACGTCCATGACGTTCGAAAGTTAGCCTTAAGACGTGCTTGCGCGTTCTAGTGTGCATTGACATGTTTTACGTGTTCATTTGAGTCCAAATTGATGTGAGAGGTTCCTAACATCTAGAAGAGCGTGTTTAGGATTGAAACGGCCAGGAAAGACTCCCAAAAGAACCACCCTAGGGGTTCTTGAGGAGGACCCAACTTGTGGCTCAAAACTGTCCAAAACAGTCCCCACCTACGATGCATAATCGTTGGAACGTAGTCCTAGTGACGCCCCGTCAAGGGGGAAGTTGCTACACACTTAGATGTGGGAGCTTAAGCCCCCAAGAGAGCAGTCTCTGACCAAAATGACGGTTGCTAGTACGGCCCGTCGTCTGGTCTACGGACCGTAGATGCTCTCGTCGATTGAGGGTCTGCAATTCCTGCAGATTCTCGGCCAAGGTAAGGGTAGTTTAGGTATTCACCTAGCATTCTAAAAATATATTAGGCGGTTACTTAAGGTCTTTTTGGGTATTTTAAGTGACTTTATAAGTCTAGAACCTAGATAGGGGTTCATTATTCAAAATCAAAACCCAAGACCCCAAATAGAATCCTCTAGAACTCCATTGAAGCTTGGAGCAAGGTTGAAGTTAAGAGCTTGATTTATCCATTGAATCTTCATCATTTTCGTGGCTAATCATCAATCAAGGTATGGTGTTTCATTCTTGAATCTTTTTTCTTCAAGGAGCCGAGTTCCAAAGGTTTTTCCAAGACTTGCAAAACATAGATTTTCCTAAATTGAATTCTAGCCATGGATTCTTGCATAAAACAATTTGAATCAATGATTTATGATTGAGTTAGTGTTAACTGAATAATTTTAGGTCAAATTCTCTATGAACCCATGCAAATCATGATTTCCTATTTTTGGCTCTAATGTGGGTGATTTGATTAAGGCTTAATGGTATTATATTATTGTGTAGTTTATGTTGGACTATTGAATTATGTAAAGATCATGTTAGAATTGTATATAGGTTACCTTAATTTGATGATTTTCATATGGTATCTTGTTAGATCATTGTATGGATTGGTTATTGGATTGAATTGGTGTGTGTGGCTATTGGTAAGAGCCTTTGTGAATTGAGTTGATTGAGAAGGTTAAGGATTGGTGATGATAATGATGGAATAGTGGTAAGTTGACCTAAATCTCTATATATTGTGTAGTATAGATATTGAATTGTGTTGATTGGTATGATTCACTTATGATGGTGGTGCTTATGTGTTATAATTGTGATGATTGTGGCCTTGTCGGCATTATTATGTAAATTGTGATATTATCATGTTATAGCTTGTATATGATCAATGTGAAGGATTATGTGTATATGTGAGGTTGAGTATGAATTCTCCTAATAGATTATATGTGATCATGATAGACTAGGGTGATGTCTCTAGTTGTATTGTTGGTGTATCTTGCTAGGTTGACTTAGTTATTCTAGATGATATATACTTGACTATTGTTGTAAAGGTGATGTGAAAATGATGTGGGTGTCTTGATTGGTAGACTATGTCTATCTACTTGATACATGCTAAGTATGTGATTATGAACATCTTGACTTAGTAGGCTAAATCACCTTTGTCTTACATGTGAATGAAAGTCTAGGATTGGTAGACCTAAGATGGTACCCTTCTAAGTATGACTAGTAAATGACCTTGAACATGTGAAGAAGGTATTGTATGTATAGAAAGAAGGTTGAGATATCCTTGAAGTTGAAAGTTGTAATGCTATCCTTCTTGTGTGAATGATGGACTTAGGGATAGGTTGGCTTGAATGACATGAAACCATCTCTAAAGAAGTCATGGAGCTATCCTTATATTGACCATTGAGTGGCAGCCCATGAGGACCCATCTTTGGTATTGTGATTGAACTTACTCTATGAGAACTAAGGCTAGCACCGAGAGAATATGCTTGGGAAGTGACTCTACTTAAGTTGAGACTAGAGTACAAAGGAACCCTTGATATTCCTTAACCATGTGCCTACATGGGATGTGTCCTAGTTTTACCATTGACAAGTAGAACACCCTCCATCCGAGTAGGGAAGACTACGAATTCCATGCCTAGCTAGTATGGTCTATGTAGGTTAATGCCTATTCTTTTCATGTGGGATACATTTTAGTGTTGGAGAAATTCTACAACGTTTAGGTAGTGGAATGAGACGATATCTAGACATGACACGAGTAGGCTTTGAAGATGCTAGGATATAGGTTCCGTAGGTCTTTTCATGTGAAGTCCTTATTTGATGTAGTATCTCTTAGTTGACTCAATGAATGATTTTGACTTAAGTTGATGAATATTGAATAGAATGATCCTTATCTAGGGTAGCTTTGAGGGTTACTTAGGTAGGCTTGAAGATGGTGTATGGGCGGTCTCTTCATGTCTTACTTAGGTGAATCTTGAAGTAACCTTAGGTGGTGAGTTAGTGTAATGAAAAGGGAATCTTATCTCAAGTAGTCTTAAGGATTATTTAGGTGAGCTTGAAGAGGGTGTATGTGCGGTCTCTTCTTGTCTTACTTAAGTAAGTCTTAGGATAACCTTTGGTAGGAGCTTTATGCTTATATGAGTATGATGTGTTGAAAGTGGTTCTTATACCTATGTTATGAAGTTGTCTTCAAAAGAGCATGTTTTATTCAAATGTCCTTTTAGCATGATTTTATTGCATATCACCTACTTAGTACATTCAATGTGCTAATTCCATATGTTGTTTTATATTTAAAGGTACAGGTGGCATTTGAGAGGAGTCATTTGAAGTGAAGCTTGGAAACTAGCATCCTTTCAAGCAAGGCTTGGTATGTCCTCAATTGTTTTGAGGACATAGCTATGTTTAACTTTTCTATTCAAAAGACATTCTATTAGAATTTGATATTTTCCATTTTGTTGATGTATGGGTTGTGACCCAAAATATTCATGAGTCTAAGATGGCTACTATGGGTTAGCATTTTCTATGTTTTCTATAAAAGATATTTGAGATAATGTAGTGAAAAGTTTTGATTCCGCAGTACTTTTCATATATATATATATATATATATATATATATATATATATATATATATATATACACGATGAATAATGTCTAAGGACTTATATAAGACCTCTGAGAGCTCGAATATGCCGTGTGGCGACTTAAAGATGTCATTTCTTCTAGGGTATACCCTCGGATCGTTACAGTTAAGGATGAGGAAACCATGTCATCAACACTACAATAACACAATAGATATAGCCATTACTATCTAAGTAATTCATCTTTCATACACGAGTTCAATTATGAACCAACATTTATACCTTCTTGCCCTTCATGGAACTTCATACTTGAATCACCCAACAATGCATAACCAATACATAATATAAGGTAATTCATGAAGTAATAACACAATTAACATCAATATAAACAATTGATATATTCATCATCTTCAACCAATTCACCATATCAAATCCAAGATTTATGAAATTGGGAATGTACATGGGTCCAAGGGAATTTCAAGTGAACAACAACAATTACCCATCATTATACACCTAAACAACCCTAAGTAATCATAATTAACCATAATTGATCCCTAATTTTGGTTTTAGAAGAAGACCCATGTGTAGAGCAAAAATCCTAGATTTTGGGGGATTTTGAAAACATCTTTGAAGGACCTCTTGGGGCAAAGAATCCGAAGAGTGAAATCAATCATACCTTAATGAAGACTTAGCCACGAAATTGAGTTGGAGCATTTGAGAATTTACCCTTTTCTTTGAGCTTCAATGTTCTTTAATAGAGATTTTATGTAGAGAGAGAATTTAGAGGGAATGGAGAGCTTCTATTTTTTTTTTTAAATTTCAAATTGGTTGTTTGTGTTTTTGATTGGGGAATGGGTGTAAAATTACTAAATACTATTTATATTACCCCCCCCCCCCAAAAAAAAAAAAAAAAAAAACCAAAACACCATACACTAGTTGGACTTAAAATAAAAGTCCAACTTCACTTTCAGTTAAAGACCAAAATGTTCAAGAACTGGAGGCGGGTCCGCGATGCGTGGACAAACCCAATTTTTAGTTCTGAAAACATATTCTGAGGCAGAACACCTCGTGTCAGTTCCGCAACGCGAAGCAGAAGTTTTCAGACTGGGTACTAGGCGTGCGATGCGCGGCCATCACTCAGGTTCTGCCCGTCGGAATTCTTCTTCATTTTTTCATCTTTAAACCCCAAAACTTCCACGATTCTTTCCCTTACACTTAGGATCGTAATTATCCCTTTTTAGGTTATAATCCATTAGGTTAGGCTCTAGCTTAGGTCATAGATTTCTGGGGTGTTTCATATGCATGAGGTTCTTTGCCATCATAATTCAATTTTGACTATGCCTATATAAGCTTTAGCTGGAGTTGCTATATTTTATTTCCAAATTGAATTTTTAAGATGCATAATCCCAACAAAATCATGTGCAGGTACTTAACAACGATTACTATGGCCTTTTGGTTGCTGATCATAATGGTTGCATGGCCATTGTGACCAATTTGAAGAACATTTGTGTCGAACATTTGTCTGGGGAAATTTTTTAAGTGCGAAAAGATAATTACCACATGAACATATGTTGTTGAGATTTGTGTAATGCACAAAACAAATGCTTTTTATTTCTCACATATATGCAACATTATCAACTTCTTCATTGCAATGACATTGTACCACTTATAATTTAGTAACGTGAAAATTAGATCTTTTATGTATTACATCAATTTTTCTGAAATGATGATCCTTTGATGTTGGGCCCGTGCTTTGCACGGATCATGCTCTATCTAGTATGTGTGTGTATATATATAAAATAAGCGACAATTGAGGAGCTTGGGGTCAAGCAAGCTGCTTAATCATACCCCAAGCTCCTCATATATTGTTAATACTATCCAATTATTTTCATCATTCATATTTAGTAGTTTCATTTCAATTTAATTATTTATCTTACTTACAATTTTAGTATGCTATACATGTAAATTACGAAAATAATTAATTTATAAATTACAATAATATCAAATTAAAATATTTTAAGAGCATATTAAAAAATTATTACTATGAAAATTTTATATGTGTCACATAAATTGAGATAGATGAAATAATATATTATTCTAAGTTAGATTAAAAAATACAGTAAATTACAACAATTAACAACTTAATCTATTTAAAAATGAGAAGATAGCCACATAAATTGAAACAAATAGAGTAACATTTATCGTGCTACTTAGGATCGATCTGAAAATTCTCATATTTGTCCTTCCACTTCAATTTCTTCTATTCATATTTAACATTTTCTCCATTTAAAATTATTATCTTACTTTCTTTTTTAAGTATTTTATGTTTAAAAATGACGAAAATATAGTATTATAAATCACAATAGTTAACAACTTAAAATATTTTAAAACATATAAAAAACTTAGATAGACTCTCAAAATTTCATACGTGCTCACATAAAAATTAGGACAAAAAGTAACATGTATTATTCAAATTTACATAAAAACAATAAATCACAATAATTAACAATTTAAAATATTAAATTGAGACAAATAAAATAACATATATTGGGCCGTGTTTGCACTGCCTACTGTATCTTGTATCTAGTGTGTGTATATATATATATATATAGTATATTTTATGAATATTCAAAAAATCATCTTAGAAAAGATTTTAATTTTACTTAAATATTTGGTTAATTAGTATAGTTAACTAATGATTTATATATTTTGAATTAATTGGTTTATTTTGTTAAAATTAAAAAGCTCGTTAATCAATTAATATTAAATTTGTTCTAGTGGAATTAAGTATTTAACTCAAGTTGGCTTAGCTTTTACTTAATTTGGCTAAATTTGCAATCCTTTGTGCCCTTTTATTAATTACGAATCTAGCCATTACTTACCTTATCTTTGGGTCACCCAACCTCTTTTGTACCGAGCGGAGTCGAGTCGACCCATCCCATCAACAACTCCAATCAACATAATTAGCCGTCTCAAACCTTTCCAATTCCAATTTTTGAGAGGCGCTCACTTTCAACGTTAATATCAAGCACACGAGGTTAACATATCCAATGTTCCTCTCTATAACGGCGGAGCAACATCAAAATTCAAGATATTAATCTCGTACAACCCAATACTGGGGTAGTGCTATCTCAACACTAGGACTCCTCAAATCACTCGTCCACCTCCTCCTTCCCATTCAAATTTGTTGTCAGCGAGTATATTCTCGTCCTTGGATAAATTTTTGAATTTCTATTCTACAAGATCCTTTTCCCTTCCACCCCATTTCGTGCCCTTTTTTTAATTACGAATCTAGTCATTTCTTATTTGGGAAAATTAGCAAACTAGTCAAATAACTTAACTTAATTAGTAAAAACCTCCATACTTTATAAATATTAGTAAAAATGTCAAAATGTTATTATTTTAGAAAAGATTGTGTATCCTAATTTACTTCCTATTTTATCTCACCTTAATTACACCTTATTCAATCAATTCTCTGTCAAATATTTTAAAAAAAGAAAATATTTTCTCTCACATATTTTCATCTTCCAATTCTTTTACATTTCAAAACCCGCCTCTCTCTCATCCTTCTTTTTTTTTTGATTTTATTTTCTTTCAAAAATTGAAAAAATTTACTTCTGAAAGAATACAATGTTATGTAGACATTCTTGACATTTACATTCTGAAACTATACAATGTTATGTAGATATTCTTGGAAAAATTACTTCTGAAAAAATGTTATTTTTTATTGTTGATTTCATGTAGATTCTCTATTATGTAGACACTTTTGACATTTTATTTCTCCTTAAAGAGTACTAGTTAAATTTTGATTGAAAAAATAATGAGATGTACTTGATATATTGAACTTTTGTTCTTTCTAATAGGGTGATCAATATTAATTAATATTAAACTTTTGTTCTTTTTATATTTTGTGCTCACTTTATATTTCAAATTCGTGTTATTTAAATATAACTTAAATTCATTTTGTTTTAATTTTCTACATATCCTTAAAATTTACATATATGAATCAATGAGTCAACAATTACATTAAAATTAATGACATACAAAATACACAAAACAAATTAGATACATAAGTATCACTTGTATAAGCGAGGTCTTAAGAGGAAAAAATATCATCTTAATACACTTAAGTTTTGAAATTTTGAAACTGGTGAAACTTTTAAGCAACGGTTCCTTTTAAATAAATTTCTATCCCCTAAATTTTCTCTTTTTGTTATTTAACAATTGTATTCTTTCAATTAAAACATATAATAAAACTTAAATAAGATATCTAATAAATTAAAATTTTAATATTTTTACTAAATATTAAATGTATTGACGTTGAATTATATTAAATGTCAATATTGACATTATATAAATTTTTCCTTTTTTTATTTTATTCATTCTCATCAATCTGCAAGAGACCAAGATGGCCCAAAAATAAAAACAAAACAGCAACAAATACTGAAACTTCTTGTATCCAGCTCACACTAAATTCAAGAGATCTAGTAATTTCCACCTCCTCTTCACTTACCTTTTCCGTCCTTGTTCCAGACATTTTCCTTTCGGCAGTCGTCGGAACCACATTCTTTGTCGTCTCCTTATGGGTGTGCTTTCGACTTGTACCAAGCTTCATCCTTAGCCATTCCTTACCAGGTCACCCGGCCTTTTTGTACCGAGCCGACCCATCCCATCAGCAGCTCCAATCAACATAATTAGCTGACCCAGACCCTTTCCCCAATTCCAATTTTCAACGTTAAAAGAGATGGCTTTGATGGCAGTGTTGGAGTCAGATCTTCGAGCTTTATCAGCAGAAGCTCGCCGGCGATATCCTGCCGTCAAAGATGCTGCCGAACACGCTATTTTGAAGGTTCTTCTTTCATATTCATTTTCAACCGCAAATTAAAATGATAAATTGTTTCAATTTTAGTTTGTTGCATATATGCAGTTAAGATCTTTGTCGAGCCCGAGTGAGATAGCACATAATGAGGATATACTAAAGATATTTTTGATGGCCTGTGAAGTTAGGACGGTAAAAATGAGCGTCATTGGACTTTCTTGTCTGCAAAAACTCATTTCTCACGATGTAGTTGCTACCTCAGCTTTGAAGGAGATTCTCGACACCCTCAAAGATGTAAGTTCACATATATTTCTCTACCTTTTCCATGTAACTGGATATAAACAGGTGCCATTGACCAATTGCCATAACTTAAGATTGCTAGAGCAGTCAAGTCTAAGGTAAACAAATAAACTAGAGCTCACAGTCAGTTAGATCTTCACAGAAGTGGGGTTCTCTTGATTCAGTTCATCTTCATTGCAATATATCTATAATTGATTTTGGGTCCCCTCTCCCAACTTCTGAACCTTGTCATCCCTAGGAAGCATGCTGCTAAATTTCACAGAAGGAGCCTTTTGAGCACCTAATGTAACATGAAAGGAAGCCCCTTCTCAAGATAGAAAGAAAAAGAAACTTTCTGGATAAAAAAGGTATTGAAAGCAAATTATGCTGGATTTCAGGTAACCTAAAATAGTATACCTGCTAATCCTTCGGGATGGTCCAGTGGTTTGGACTTGGGACTTCCATGGTGGAGGTCTCAAGTTCGAAACCCCTTGCCAGCAAATGTAAGGGGTTCGCGTTCTGGGTCAAGCTCGTCATACCAGGCTTGTCTAGTGAGGGTTACCTCTCCTATGTGGTTTGCGAGCTATTGCATAGGAACAGACGTTTTACCCTGTGCGCCTCCAAAAGGGGTAGTGGCTACGGGTTTCTCTTGTCACAAGAAAAATAGTATATCGGCTAGTTCTTCCCATACTGTAATACTTCCGAATTAGAACCAAATGCCGTAAGTGGATTCTGAGTTCAAACATAACAAATTGCTTCTATACTCTATATTTGCATCAATTTAAAGCTGCCTCTTTTCTAAATCTTTTCACAGCACGGGGAAATGGCTGATGAGAGTCTTCAACTTAAGACCTTGCAGACAATCCTCATTATATTTCAATCTCGTTTACAACCTGATGATGAGGTAATTGTTTATTTCTTGCATATCTTGATTATGATAGTAATTGGTTGGCTTTTCCATGTTTTTCTGAGATATGGCTGAATTAGTGCTATAGGACATTGAACAACTAACTGATTGCCTGAATCTACCGAAGCAGAAAAGTGCAAAACTTCTTATTCATGTATGCTTAATCTAGTTTTGTATGTTCGTTGAAAAGAAAAACTGGAATTTTGTCAGACTTTTGAGGGCCTGTGATGGACAATGTGGGCACCTTCCTGTTGCATCTGATTTGTGAATGTTGACTCCATGTCTAATATCTTTAATTTTCTGTCTTATGTGGGTGGCAGTATTATAAATCACGTAACTTTGTTCTAAAACCTTTTATGTGAGTATGGAGCGTTGCACAGAACTTATGTTCATGGTTAGTGAATTCAAATCATTTGTTTGATTGTGAAACCTGATATGTAGAAGTTTGTATAACAGAAATAACATACAGCTGTATATTAAAGAATGATAAAAGCCTAGGTTATAGCTAGTGAGTATGTGATTACATGTAATGGAAGGAAGGTAGGGAGAGAAATGAGGGGAAGCAAGCTTAAGAAAATCCTTCTTCTAATTCCATCCATAGTTCCCATTTTTCTCTTAAGGTGGGAAATGTTATTTTGAGAGAGTTGTGGTTGGTCTTCCTTTTCGACTTGGATATGCATTAACTTTTCTATAACTTTCAGGAATACACTGCTCAAGCTCTTGGTATCATTCTTCACCTTCTTGAACACAATAGATCCTCTGATAGTGTGCGAAAGTGAGTTTAAAGGGTGAAAGTTCAATGCATTAAGTTGGCTGTTCCCTTTCTATGTCCTGTTTCATTTGGGTGCTCATACTTTGAAAATTGTTTCAGTACTGCTGCTGCAACTTTTAGGCAAGCTGTGGCATTGATATTTGACCGCGTGATTTCTGCCGAGTCACTTCCAGCCGGGAAATTTGGTTCTGGAGTGTACATTTCTCGTAGCAGTTCAGTTACTAGTGATGTCAACTGCAATATAAATCATCTAGAGTATGTACACATCCTGATAACTTCTTTTTTTCTTTCAATGATAAGTACATGTCCTGATTGTATAATGGATTTAGTTTTTTCTGTCCTCTTCTCTGCTTGTCCAACAACTCATTACTATATTCCACTCATGGTGATTCAGCAACTTAATAGATGTCTCTTGGGTGGTCTGGCCCATCTTTGCCTCTTGAAGTTGAACATGCCTAGTATTTCCTACTGTGGTAATGGTGTGTTATGTTCCCACTGTCCATGCCTGCGTAGTTAGTCATTATTAGTACTGCACCTACACTAATCTATGAGTGATCATAAAGAACTCTATTCGTTTAAATCTCATTTCCGAGTATTTGCCTCAAGGACATCTTCTCCTCTTGTTGTACTCTTCCTTCTTATTGACTAAATCTTCCTTTTTTAATGAAAGATCATTTTTTTTCTGTGCAAGCTATGCTATTCTACTGGCATTCACGAAGTTATGTTAGTGGTTGATCTAGTTGGGTAGTTTAAAGGATTTGCGTACTTGTCTTATGAAGTCTGATGTTATGATTTGCGAATTTCAATTTCTGCGACATACTTGAACAGGTCATTGGAGCAAGAGGTTTGTTCTGGAGGTCCATCACTGATGAGGGATATCCTAACTAATTCTGGAAAGCTCGCACTTCGGTTGCTTGAGGACCTGACAGCTCTTGCTGCAGGTGGATCTGTATGTGCCGTGCCGATATGAGTGGTTCTTCTTCTTGTTTGAAAGATATTCAAAATCTTTGGAGCGTCTCCTTTCTGAAAGTGATCCATTATAATTGTGCTTTCCGTTGCAAATTTAAGTGCTAGATTCCTCCCTAATATTATGTTTGTTTTCTACTTCAGGCTGTTTGGCTACGTGCCAGTTCCATTCAACGGACATTTGCACTTGATATACTTGAGTAATGATCTAACCTTTTAGATATTATACTTCTGTCCCCTTAGATATGAATTCTACTTGATGCTTGTGGAGTGTATCACATGAATGTGTAGCATTATAATAGTTACCTCTTCAAAAAATTGCTGTACTTGCTAAATTAAGCTTGTAAAAACTGTTACTTTTTCAACTTTTGAGTAATACATTAATTTCCTACATCCCCTAACTAGTGGAGTTTTGAAAGTTTTGCCATTCTTTTCCCAAATACATATCAAAATTGAGTTATTGACATAATTTGTTCTGTGCACATCTATCTATCTATCTATCTATCTATCTATCTATCTATCTATCTATCTATCTATCTATCTATCTATATGTATATATGTATATATGTATATATATATATATGTAATACATATATATATATGTACACACACACACACATATATATATATATATATATATATATATGTATGTACATATATATTTGTTCTGTGCACATCTATCTATCTATCTATCTATCTATCTATATGTATATATGTATATATGTATATATATATATATATATATATATATATATGTGTGTGTGTGTGTGTGTGTGTGTGTACATATATATATGTATATATATATATATACACACACACACACACACATCGTGAAATTGTGGGCCAGCTGATGCATGTTTCGAAACTTGGTGGATAATGGTTCCGTTCCACATCCTTCTGCACTTAGTTGATTGATTTGATTGTCCATGGCTGGAGAGCCTTGATGCTATAAGAGTAGGCCATGCTTTAGTCTTTAGAGCATGAGCTAAAATAGCAGCTGTACTATTTTATCCAGCGTTTGTAGGAGGAAGAGGAGGCAACTAAACATGTTTATGTAGATGGCCTGAATGAGTCTGAAAGAGTTTGCTGTAGAAGTTGACTCACTTATATAATCGTTTGGTTTTTCTTATGTTCCTTTATTTCTTTTCAGGTTTATTTTATCCAATTATGTGGTGTTGTTCAGAGCGTTGGTTCCTTATGAAGAGGTACAGGGATATTGTCTTTTGTTCTAGTTGTATTGGTTTTATCCATTCTCAATTTGGTAACTTTTAATTGCAGGTACTCCGTCGCCAGATATGCTCACTTCTGATGACATCACTTCGTACTGATACTGAGGTGATAATTCTTCCATCTGGAATTTAGTCTCAGTGAAGCAGATTTAAGCATACACTTTGAACTGCTGTCTTCACAAGAATCTGCTTCATTATTTTTTTTTTTTTGAGAAGGAGAATCTGCTTTTCTTTGCATCTTATACATTTTCCTGTGAGCAGCTTGAAGGAGAATCTGGAGAACCTTATTTCCGGCGTTTGGTGTTGCGTTCAGTAGCCAACATAATCAGGCATTACAGTTCTTCACTTATAACTGAATCTGAGGTAGAATTTTAACTATTTTATGACCTTTGCTGTCCCCTATAGTGGTCATCATGGATTCTTTCTGAGACGAAATTCCATCTATGCTGACAAACTATTCGCCTTATGTTAAGAATATTCTAAAGGTCATTATTTATCATTTTTATTCTAAATAAGAATATTGTAAATGATATTGTGTATCAATTAGGACCAATCAGAATTAACCAGACTGAGAGCCTGTTTGGATTGGCTTATTTGAAGTGTTTTTAAGCCAAAATAGCTTTTAATCCAAAATAGCTTTTAAGTACTTTAGGAATGTTGGAGTAAATTAAAAAAGTGCTTATAAGCACTTGGTTTTAAAGCTAAAATGATAAAGTAAGCCAAAAACCATAAGTTGGGATTTCTTACTTGGCTTTTGGCCAGATTCATCTCTGAAAAGAGAAACTTCCTAAGAAGATCAAGGGGCATTAGAAAATGTCATTGAAGACTTGAAGCTGAATGATATACAACTTGAAGACAACAATTATACTATGTTTAAAGGGGATTATCATGAGATAGCCTCTAGGATTGACAGGATTGGGATGAAAACTTCAACAATTTAAAACAAATGCCACTGCAGAGGCTAAGATCCAACCTCTCACCTATTGTATTACAAGAGGGAGGGTGGAACAAGAACAAAAGCTTCTTCAAATTTTAAAATTGGTAGCTTGGCACAGAAGGATTTAATGAGAGTTTAGGAATGGTGGAGCTCTTTCAACTCCACTTGAAAGCCGAATTTCATTCTTGCATCCAAGCTTAAAGCTCTAAAAAATAAGCTTAAAGGAATGGAACAAGAGTGAACAAGGAAACCTGAGAACAAGAAGAAGGAATTTACTTAATAAACTGACCGAGTTTGACAAAATAATGCAAGAAAGAAGGCTTACCGAAGAGGAGACAGTTTGGAGGGCAACAAGTTTGTTGGAGTAAAAATGAAGAAATATCGTGGAGGCAAAAGTCAGAGTCATTGTGGCTAAAAGAGGGTGATAGAAACACCAATTTTTTCCACAAAATGGCAAATGCACACAAAAGGTACAACAACATTGAACAACTCATGATTCAGGGAGAACTATCTCAAGATCCAGGAAGAATTGAAGGGGAAATTGGGAATATCACAGAAAGTTATATTGTGATAATACAAGCTGGAGACTGACTAATTTGTTTCCTAATTTTCCCAGAGTAATAAATGAGGAAAAGTAGATGCTAAGAGGGTTTTTTGAGGAGAGTGAAGTTCTGAGATGTCTAAAACTATGTGCAACAGTCAAAACACCCGGCCCATATGGCTTCACAATGGGTTTCTTCATAAAATGTTGGGAGATCTTAAAGCAGGACATCATGCTGACCTTTCAGAATTTTCATGAACACGAAAGGTTTGAAAGAAGTCTTTTATGCCACTTTTTAACTCATTCCAAAGAAAGAAAGAGCCAAAGAGTTGAGGGATTTTAGACCAATCAGAATAGGCAGTATATACAAGTTATTTGCCAAAGTACCAGCCGAATAGTTAAAAGCGGTGATAGACAAGTTGATTGATCCACAACAAATGGCCAGCATCAAAGGTAGACAAATAATGGATGCAGTGCTAATAGCTAATGAAGTTGTTGACTCTAGCTAAAGCAGAAGATGCCTGGAATCTTGTGTAAGCTAGACATGGAGAAAACGTATGGCCATGTTAACTTGGAGTACTTATGGATTCTATGAGAAGAATTGGTTTTGGCCCAAAGTGGATACAATGGGTCAAATACTGCATCTCAATGGTAAGATTCTTAGTGCTTATCAATAGCTCATCGACAGGATTTTTCCATGCACAAAGTGGTTTAAGACAAGGAAATCCTTTGTCACCCTTTCTCTTCTTAATAGCCATGGAGGATCTTAATAGCATGATCAAAACAACAAACATGAATGGGTGGCTCAGTCGCTCAGAGGGTTTGATGTGGCTAGAATTGGAGAAAGGAACCTCTAGATAACTCACTTGCTCACTTGCAATATGCTAATGATACTCTGCTACTATGTGATGTGAAGAGGATCAACTCTGGACCCTTAGGGTGATTTTGGTACTTTTTAAGGGATTTCTGGGTTGCACATCAATTGAAGGAAAAGTTTTCCTATATCCTATTAATGAGGTGCAAAACATGGAGACTTTGAATGCAATCCTAGGTAGGGAATTGGGGAATCTACCCACCATCTATCTAGGGATGCTCTAGGGAGAAAAATCACGATCAACTTAAATATGGAATAGTGTAGTTGAAACATGTGAAAAGAAATTGCAAGATGTAAGACTTAATATCTCTCTAAGAGAGCCAGACTAACTCTCGTCAACTCAGTCCTTGATTCACTGCCAACCTATATGATCTCTGTTTTCCCCATTTCAGAAAGGGTTATTAATAGATTGGACAAGATCAGGAGGAAACAATGAAAGGATGGGTTATAATCTGGTCAAACGGGAAGCAGTGATAACCGGGGAAAAGACAAGGGGAATTGGGAATCAAGAACTTTAATTTCCAAAGCAAGGTCGGTAGAATGAAGCGGTAATGGAGGTATAGTAATGAGAACCAGACTCTATGGACGAATGTTATTAATGCTAAGTATGATGAGGAAGACCACTAGTTGAAGAAAGAAATAACGACACCCTATGGAGTTAGTTTATGGAGGTCTATCAAAACATTATGGAGGTCAACATTATGATTTAAGTGGTAAACAAAGCTAAAACTGATTTTTGGAAAGATGAATGGCATGAGACAGGAAGACTGGAAAATCTGTTCCCAATATTTATGCATTAGTCTCTCATCAACAAAAGACCATTGGATAATTTTGGACACCCTATGGATGGAGCTTCAACTTCAAAAGGCATTTAAATGACTGGGAGCAGTGTTCAGGGAAGCGTGAAGCGGAAAAAAGCAATAAGGCCCCGCTTCACGCTTTTAAGCGATGAAGCGCTCACATACGCATTCTAGTCTGTGAAGCATAGAAGGCTCGCATCGCTTCGCGTCATCGCTTTAAGCGATGGAGCGCTCGCTTTTCGGAACACTGACTGGGAGATCCAAAGAGTTGTAGATTTCATTAGTACCATCGAACTTTTCAAGGGAGATAGGCAAGTCAAGATACCTTATGGTGGAAAGGTAATAAGAAGGGCCAATTCAAAGTAAGTAATGCTTATAGGTGGAGGAAACAAACACCTCACTACATAAGAAACTAGCCATGGAAAGACATCTGGGAAAACAAAATCCCACACAAAGTGGCTTGCTTTATCAAGAAGCAAGTCTCACCCAAGATAATCTGAAGAGGAGAGGATACCACTTTGTCCTACGTGTTTTTTTGTGGGGAAAATACTGACCAATAATCCAATCGAGTATGTTTGTGGAGAAAATACTGACCAATAATCCAATCGAGTATGTTTGTGGAGAAAATACTGGCCAATAATCCAACCGTGTATGAGACATACAATTAATATTTTCATTGCAAAGGCACTGGACAACTATGGAGGATTTTCTTTTAAATCCCAAAGGCATCTCATGGACTATGCACGAAAAGATTACAGATGGGAGAAAGCTGGTGTACATTTAGTGGACAACTTGGACGAAGAGGAATGCTAGATGTTTTTACAGCAAAAGATTAAGCTAAACTGCCTTTTGTTACTATGTTTTTGGTGTAATCAAATTTATTCAAGATGACACTATCTCCATAGGAGTTAGTAGGATTTTGAAGTAAATTTTGTAAATATGGTTTTGGTTGTACTGTTTGTGAGAAATATACGTAGTTACATGTTCAATTTTTCTGTTATGATAATTAAGGAGTATTGTAAATTACAACTTTCATTCAATTGTCATCATATATCATTCACTCAAAAACACATGCTAAATAGAAAAAGACGTAACTATGTTGCGAATTGCAATCAAAACAATTATTTTCTATCGTGTGATTAGACCCGTGTAGAGCACGAGATTTCCTTCTTCTAGTACTACTTAAACATAATAGCTTGACAGAATCATCATTTAAGTTGTCTTAATATTCTTTCCCATGTTCTTTGTTTCTCACACCTTAAAAGAAAGAGAAAAGGATAATGTTGATATTGGGATACTTAGGAAAACCTAAAAGAGAATACAATATTGATAAAGAAACAGAGAGTATACAAAGTGAAAGGAAGTAGGAGTTTAGGTATTAGGAATTAGGATAAAGAAAAGAGGGGATAGGAGAGCATGGAGAACTAATGTAGAAGATGAGTGGCAAGATTTTGATTTTCACCAACTTGCAATATATATTCTATGATCATTAAGACTGTCCTACAATTGTGATGCATAATGTTGGATAGGAGGGCAAAGATGAAAGTGAATTACAATTAACCTTAGATTCCTTATTGGAAACAAAAAGAACTTTGAACCCTAACCTAAATATTGGTAAATCTTTTTGATGAAGTATTTTCTTAAAAGATTTGTGACGTGTTAGTACACAAACTACGAGTTCTTGTGTTTCTTTTCTTTAGTTCTCTACTCCACGTTACTATAATACACTTTTTTCTCCTCATTCTCTAGTTTCGCAAAGGGCATGCTTACTTTATCTAATGCTAATTTTTTTAACAGATCTCCTGATCTTTTAGTCTTGCTTGATTTGAGATATTTTGCTATTTATTTGTTATTTCTGATTGGCAACTTTATTTCCTATTTATGAGAATCTTGCACCACTAAACTAGTCAATCCTCTTTTGGACAGGTATTTCTCAGCATGTTGGTGAGGGTTATATCTCTAGACTTACCATTGTGGCATCGCATTCTTGTTCTTGAAATCTTGAGGGTATTTTCGGAATCTTCTTAATTTTTGGAATTATTCTCCTGTAGTTATTGCTTCTAACCTTTACATTGAATCTACGAAGTAGTCAAGTGAATACCAAGGGGTCGTTTGGTAGAGTGCATTAGCAAAAATAGTGCATGCATTAATTTTGTGTATTAGTAATCCCTTGTTTGGTACACTTTTTCTAGCAGTTTGGTACACTTTTTCATGCTATGCATATCTAATGTTTGCATTAGTTATAGACTCTATTGTGTATTGAGGAGTGTATTACTAATACCATGGATTTCTAGGTATTAGTAATGCAAAGCAGGGATTTAATCATGCTAATACACAATTACCCCTTTAAAGACACAATTACCCCTTTAAAAACACAATTACCCCTAAAAACACTTTTACATCTTTTCCACCATAATTGTGGAGGATACTTTTGTAACTAAATATTTTTATACAATGCCTACTATTTTTAATACACTAAACCAAACAATGCATAAGAAATAATCTATGTATAACTAATGCAAGTATAACCAATACAAGCATTACTAATACACTTTATTAAGCATTATTTTTATACATTCTACCAAACGACCCCTAGATTTTTTCTAATCTAATTTATAATAACTTTGCTTATTTGACAGGGTTTTTGTGTGGAAGCACGCACTATGCGAATTCTTTTCCTTAATTTTGACATGTAAGCTTCCTCAACTTATGATGATTGGATTTTTCTTTGTTGATAATTTTTTGGATGGAACATAGTTTTTGCAAATAATTTTTTTTGGATGAAACCTACTTTGAGCCGATCATATGATCTTTTTTTTTTTTTTACTTCACCCCTTAGATTGTGAAATTATGTGAACTTCTTGTGTTTTTACGGTACTTGTTAAGTATGCAGGATGCGGGGATGTGTGGGCACACTAGTAGAGGTAAGTTAAGGTACAAAAAATATACGACATGAAGCGAGTCTGAGATGGTTCAGGCATGTAAAGAGGAGCACAAATGAGGAGGTGCGAGAGGTTGAGAGTGATTGGTCTAAGGAGAGGTAAAGGTAGATCGAGGAAGAATTCAAGAAGGTGATTAGATATGACATGATGCATCTTCAACTTACCTTGGACATAACCTTAGATAGGAAAGTGTGGAGGTTGAGGATTAGGGTAAAGGGTTAGTAGGTAGTTATGCAATTTCGCTCTTTCCCATGTGAGAACATGGTTCTAGCTTAAAGCACCTCGTCTGCTCCCTTTTCCACTTATCAGTATCATTATTGTTATTGTATTATATTACTCTATTCTTCAATTGTATTACTACTGTATTTGACCATTGAAATGTTGAATTTGATCCACCTTATCCATTTGTCTCTAAATCCCACCTTCCTCAATTTGGTATTGGATAAGACCAATTCAAGTAGTCAAAAGCCTTCTCTTTATCAAGCTTTGCACATAATGCTTGGGTCCTCAGTTTTTAGTCTCCAATCCAGACCCTCATTAGCCACCCCTCATTGGTTGCGGTTGTTTCATCAGTTATTTGTCCGTGCTTAATAAAAGCTCTCTGATAATTAGTGACTAGCTTTCCAGAAACCTTCATCGATCTTTCCATTAGCAGCTTGGGGACTATCTTATAAAATTTGTCAATAAGACTAATTGGCCTATCGTCTCTAAGCTCTATTACCCCTTTTTGGGTATCAAGGCAATGAAAGAAGCATGTCTCATCAAGTAACATTGCTGATAGAAATGATTTAGTGCCCCCATCACCTCAGGCTCAATGTACTCCCCATGTTTTTTTGGACAAAAAACCATAGTGAAATGATGATAATCTAGGCCTCGAGTACAAGAATCAACAAAGTTATGGATGATCTCCAAATAGTAGAACAAGCTACTAAGGAAAGGTTATTGGAACAGGAGGTCTTTGGAATGTTTAGTACAAGAATCAACAAAGCTATGGATGATCTTCTAATAGCAGAACAAGCTACTGAGGGATGGATATTGTCTCAAATTAAAAAGAACTCCTAGCAAAAGTAGGGGAAACATCCTGTAGACAAAAATCTAGGTGTTTGTGGTTGAAGGAAGGAGATAGAAACACTAAGTACTTCCAAAGGCTAGCCAACTCTCATAGAAGGTACAATCACATTGACAGGTTATAGGTTGGTGATAATTTGATTGAAAGGAAAGAGTAGGTGAAAGAAATTCTTGATTTCTATCAAGATTTATATGCGGAAAATGAACCCAGAGTCCCATAACTTCTTTGGAGGGCTTAGGTGGCCTAAGCATAGAAGAAAAAAAATACTCAGGAACAAACTTTCGAAGAAGAGATTTTGAATGCTATCAATTTTGTGCTTCGGCCAGGGCCAGATGGTTTCTCAATGACTTTTTACTAGAAGTGTTGGAATATTATCAAGCTGGATATTTTGGGTACCCTCAAATCGCTTTCACAGTAATTGGCATGTCATGAAATCCATCCATCTTCTTTCATTGCACTTGTCCCTTAAAAGAAAGGTGCAATAGAACTCAAAGATTTCAGGCCTATTAGCCTTTTGTTAGTGTTTACAAGATCCTGGCCAAAGTGCTTGTTGAAAAGCTAAAAAGGTGATTAGAGGTCTCGTCTCCGGTTTCCGGAATGCCTTTGTACAAGGAAGGCAAATTTTTGATGCAACTCATATTGCCAATGAAGTTTTGGACCGGAAGAAAGAAGTGGTACGTCTGGTCTTCTTTTTAAGCTCGACATAGAGAAGCTTTTGATAAGCTAAACTAGTCATTCATCCTCTCAATCCTAAGGCAGATGGGGTTTTGGAGAAAGGTGGATTAGATGGATCAAATATAGCATCTCCACCGTTAAGTATTCTATAGTGGTAAATATTAATAATGTGGGATTTTTCTCTCATGAGAGGCATTAGGCAAGGTGATCCCTTATCACCTTTCTTATTTATTCTGGCTATGGAGGGGTTAAGTAGGATGTTAGAAAAGGCCAAACAATTACATTAGCTAGGAGAATTTATGGTGGGAAATGGTTCGGGTCTAACAGTTTCTATATGACATCTCTTGTTTGCTGACAACACACTAATCTTCTATGAAGTTGGGAAATCCCAAGTGCAGTACCTTAACCTCACTTCTATGCCTTTTGAAGCCATGTCAGGAATCCACATTAACATGTCTAAAAGTATTATCTACCCTGCTAATGAGGTCCCTAACTTGGAGAATTTGGCTGACATCATGTGTTGCTCAATTGAATCTTTTTCCACAACCTATTTGGGGATACCATTGGGTGCTAGTTACTAATCAGTGGGCTTGGAGTGGTATTGTGGAAAAGTTTGAAAGACGATTGACTTCCTGGCAGCAATAATCTCTCACAAGGGGCAAGGGTAACACTCATCAATAGTGTCTTTGATAGTATTTCCACCTATTTTGTGCCCCTCTTCCCCATGCCAGCTAATGTGCAAAATCATCCTGACAAGATTAGGAGAGACTTCCTCTGGGAAGGTAGTAGTAAGCATTACAAATTCCACCTTGTGAAATGGGCCAAGTCACCCTGCCAAAGCAGTTTGGAGGCTTAGGGATTAAAGACCTGGCATTACATAACAAGTGTATGCTAATGAAGTGGCACTGGACGTACAATTAGGAGACAACTGGTCTATGGAAGGGGTTGATCTAAGCAAAATTTGGTAGCAGTGTAGTCACTGTTGCTCTAATGAAGTCACTGTTCCTTACGGTACCGGGATCTAGAAAGCTATAAGGAAGTTGTGGGAGGTGTTCTACAACAATGCTACTCTCAAGGTGGGAAGTGGGGAGCACGTCTAGTTTTGGAAAGACACTTGACTGGGAAACGTCCCTCTTATGAACGTATATCCAAGAATATTTCAGATTGCCTCCAATCCAGGCTCAACCATCTCTCAGTGTTGGGAAGATATTGTTTGGAATGTGTCTATGGGAGAAATCTAAATGGCTCAACCATCTCTCAGTGTTGGGAAGTAATGTTTGGAATGTGACTGGGAGAAATCTAAATGACTGGGAGTTGGAAGAATTTATGGCCCTCATGGCCTCCATCCAGACCAACTCAGTCCACAGGCAAAGCTGGGATAGACTCAATTGGGGGGAAGTAAAAGGGATGGCTCCTGTCAGGTCAAAGAAAGCTACTTACATCTAAGCTCAAGAAAGACACTTACTGATCTGTGGCCCTGGAAACTTATCTGGAGAACTAATATGCCTCCAAAAGTCATATGTTTCAGCTGGGTCAGTCTTAATGGTTCTTGCTTAACACATGATAATCTTATGAGGAGGAAGTTTCGTTTAGCCAATAGATGCTACATGTGCTCCTGCAACCCAAAATCTATCAATAACCCGTTTCTTCATTGCACTGCTGCCACAGGCCTTTGGAACATATTCTTTTCTCTCTTTGGTCTGGCTTGGGCCATGCCAGTCTCTTTGAGAAAGGCTTTTGTGTGTTGGAGTTCCTGGGAAGTCCATCAAAAAGATCTGGTCTTTGTTTCTTGCTTGTATTTTGTGGTGCTTATGGATAGAGAGGAACAAAAGGTGTTTTGATAGCATCCCGACTCCCATTTCCTCTCTTAACGCTAGTTGTTTGATTTATCTTTTTAGTTGGGTCAACCACTCCTCTGTCATTACTGCTGAATCTTTCCTAGAATTTATTAGCTCATAGATCTATGTTGATAGTTGTGATAGTTTTTTTTTTGCCTTCCTGGGAGCTGATAATCTCTTTGTAATGCTTGCATCTTCTGGATGCTAATGATATCCTTTTTATTTCATCAGAAAAAATAATAATAAAAAAATCTAGTCTTGGAGTCTTATCTGGAGCACATGATCGTATAACAGTCTCCACTTCCTCTTCCTTGAGGGCTTTCTCTAACATCGCAGACACTTTGGCTACTTCATCAAAGTCGGCATTAGGTCTCCACACTTCATTCTCAATTTGCAAATTCTGAGAGTAATTAATAATCTTATCTTAGATGTATACCTTGTCTTCTATTATTTTATTTTTCTCTTTAAGCTTGTCGATGTTGTTGAATCTTCTATGTGAATTGGCTATTGATTGAAGGTGCTTTGTGTTTCGTTAAGCTTGTCGATGTCAAATTTTCGCCAGCTGTTGATGTACTCACGTGATGGTCTAACTCTTCCACAAATTTTAACATTAAAGGGGGAAAGAAACCCTTCTTGCCCATCGGTCCATAATGTTGTTCCTCTCTCCTCGTCGTCTCCTTTCGAAAAGTCACCAGCGCTTCACACCAGATCGACACTGTATCCACAAAACCCTCACTGGTGACTTCAATCTCCTTCGGAACCATCTTCCCCATCACCCTTCATGTTGATGCGTGCCCAGTGCATGTGATTTTTGAGGGTTGTTTCCGCCTCTGCTTCGATGGAACCCCCCACTGATCTCCGATAAGCTTGAAGACTTTATGGGACCATAGGTTTAGGGGTAAACCCAACACTCTTATGCACACCTAGTCTCTCACTACAACTTCCGGCCAACAATCTGTGATTGGACTCCACCACTCTAGGTTCAGATGCATCTTCTTCCAGGCCCATGTTCCTGCCATGACGTGCTCTGCAGCCACTTTTGTGGGTAGCTTGAACAGGAAGTGCCCGTCATTCATGGAGAAAACGCTAACTCCTATGGCTGACTTCCAAGTGTTGCAAACCCACCTTCTTACACCATTGATGATTGGTATCTCTCGAAGTGTGCTCTGGAATTTACCAACAATACATCTCTTGAGGAGATCTGTCTCCGATGTCGGTGTTACATTCACCACAATTAGGCGGTCACTTTCCACCAGTATGTGCGCCTTTTTCGTGGATTCCGTTGTCCATTTGTTGTTCCTTACTGCCTCCTTAAAAGATACTCCCAGTGCCTTCCATTTGTTAGATTGTGTTTTCTGCTCTTGACATAGGCTCATACGTGAATTTTGCTATTTTTTGTGCAATGTTTCCCCAACCCGTCTTGTAAGATGATTCCGGTGTAATGATGACCGCCTTATTTTGTCCTTGAATAGCAATAAAACTGATATATCTTCCATTTTCGTTGTATTTAAGGGTGCAAAAGAAATCTGAGTACAAGTCCTTTACTTCCATCTTTTGACAGAGTCCCCTTGGACCTTCGACGCCTCAATAAATACTGAAATCAGCCATCTCAGGACTTCAATGCTAATCTTGACTCTCCTCATTAAATTCCTGCTACGTTCAGTCCACTCGTACCATGTTTCTGCTCCTTCTTTACATCTGGTGATTTCATAAGACTTGAAACCTGCGTTATAAAAGATGGTGTTTCCCCCCATTGACATAATTCCGGCCAAGGTTGCCAGAAAAGGCCCCCAAGGATGTGATGAAGTCCGACTTTATGTTGAAAGTTGGCTATCCTCAAAAACAACACTTTAAGGCTAAAATATCAATTACTTTGGGCCGAAAGGAGTAGCATATTGCTAACCTCGAAAATAACACTTCAAGGCTAAAACATCAGCCCCTCTTTTGCCCACACCTTTCCAATTGTTCAGCATTTCAAGAGTTGTTTCAGGTCCCTTAATTTCTTAATGAGTGTGACATCTGTATTACTACCTTTCATATAATTTTGCCACCTTCCTTTCACCATGTCAATGAACCCTTCTTGTTGCAGCCACATATTTTTAAACTTGAAGTGAGAATGTGTTGTATCCCATTTTCCACACTCTAGTTGTGATTTGAAATAGGTCTTGGAACAGTCAACTGCTTGATTGCTTTGAAGCTTTTATCCCACTCTGTTGAAAAAAGAAACTTATCAATCCTAGAACCCTGTGGAGTGTCTTCCGTCCTTGACCATGTACATTGTGCCTTATGCTGAGGTAGTCAATTAGCTTAAGGTCTGTAATTGTTTCTCAGAATTTCTCATAGTTTACTCATAGTTTACATGCACCAATTGAGGGAGTGTTAGAATCCTTATAAGTATTCTACAATATATGTAAATATGGTAAGTAACTTAATTTCCTCCTATTGTTATTAGGTTCCTTTCCTTCTCAGAACATGTAAAACATTAATAAATATGTAATCAATCCCCAATAGCTTGAGGGAGTAATCAAGCCAAGCTCTCTCATATTTTCGCTTCCGCTTCACAATATAAATGATACGTGCTCAACACCTCAAATCCACTTCACAGTTCTTGCTTCTCCTCTCTCTTCTACAGAAAGCCAAATCAAACTACTCCTATCTAAAGACCCCACAGAAATTTGAAAAGTAGGCTGCTCAGTGGGGGGAAAAGAGGAATTAGATTGTTTCATGCATCTATCTTGTGGAGATTGTGGAAATCAAAGTTGCAAGGAAGCTGCTAAACATGTTATCAGGGTTTCATCTTCTACCATGTCATGGAGGTGATCACTACGTGTAATACCAAGAAGCTGCTCCTGCCACTTCTGAAGATTCTGAATTGGTCTGAAGGAATGTTGTGCCTTAGAGTTAGCAACTGCGGAGTTCACTTTACTTGCTGTGAAATTTGTGTTATGAAGGGAAGTTTGAAGCTATACATAGTCTAACATACATATGCATAACTTATCCCTGTGGTGTAAACAGAAAGCTATATCTGAAGTGAACATTTATTAGGATTCTTATACTATTGCATGCCAAATTTAGATTGTGTACAAGTTCTATAATCCTATGCACCTACTTGGTGCTAGCTTTCATCATTAATACAATTGATTTTGCCTGACTATAAAGTTACCATGTTCCTGCATTCTTCAGTTCTCCTTTTTATATATGTGCGTGTATTTGATTGTATGCAGGCATCCAAAGAACACAAATGTGGTTGAGAGTATGGTAAAAGCTCTTGCTCGTGTCGTTTCGAGTATCCAGGTATACAATATGGGCTCTACTCTTCACTTTATTCCTAATCCATTTTTATTTACCTGTTTTATCTTTTCTAATTCCACTATCCTTATAAATAAAAAGAATAATGGTTTGACTCTACAAGTGCAAATTTGTGGTATTTTGTTTCTGTAATGTTGTTGCGTCTTCCTCTTAAATTTGGGAATAGGCCTAACAATCTCTTCCCGGAGCTTATTTTAATTTTATAAGATATATGCGAGAGAGAAAATGGATTCTAGAGAGAGACTCCTACTTCTCTCTAGAAGCTAGGAAGCTCAAGATTCATCCTTACAAGGAGATTCTCTTTGCTCCAGCTCTGGCTTTGGACGGGGAGTGTAGAAGACTAAAGGGAGAGCATGAACTGAGGTTCACACTATTTGTGAGACATATCTTAGAGAGGAAAGCTTTCCTTGAGATGTGCTTGGTGGGAAGGTTTGAGAAGAAGTTACTTCGCCAGATCCGGTAGCGTCTTGGGCAACGAAGGTCTGGGATGTCAACCCATGGATCAAAGTGTCCTCTATGGGAGACTCAACGTTCCTATTCAGGTTTCCTAGTGAGAGTAGGCCTGTGCACAAATCGGTTCAACTCATTTTCGAGCCGAATCAAAGCAATTCGGAAATACAATTTGAATTTGGTTTACAAATTCAATTATAAATATTATGGTTTCCTAGTGCAGATATGGTTGGATGTATTTACAATACCAACAGACCAAGGAACTGAATTGTGTAAACGCCGTTAAAAGATACTAGTTCCAAAACATGTGGTTAACATTCCCGTAAACCCCTTGATAGCAAGAAGTGTTTATTAATCATACATATAGGATTATCTATTTTGAGAAGGGCAGTAGGGGAGCGTGTAGAAATATATAGTGTGTGCCTCAATAAAATATGCTGTTATGCTTGTAAGCTTGGAGTAGCACAAGTTGTCAAACTCTTGTTTTGCCATTTATATGCTATTATGTTTGCAAGTTTGTGATTCTTTTTTTGGTTAATAACTTGGTTACTTAAGGCTGTAGTTTTAAAGATTTCGTTACTTTGACTATGTTTTCTGTAAAATTTTGATGAAAATAGTTGTTTGTTTAGATTTTGAGACCTAACCAAGCAATTTCTACCAGAAGCTATATTCTAAAAAAAAAAAGAAATCATAGACTTCTACCAGAAGCTATACTCTGAAAAAAAAAAGAAATCATAGACTTCTACCAGAAGCTATATTCTGAAATTGAGACATGGAGACCCTCTGGTGGCTGCAGGGAAGGGCACATAATCTCTGAAGAAGACAATAGGATGCTACAGGGGAATTTGAGAACCAAGAGATTGGGAGTGTGTAAAGCTTTGTGCTGGAGACAAAGCTCCTGGTCCTGATGGTTACACCATGACTTTCTATGCCCACTGTTGGGAGGTCGTTGGGGAGGAAGTCATTGCTGCAGTGAAAAATTCCATGAGAGATGTTTCTTTGAGAAAAGCTTCAACTCCACCTATGTGGCGTTAATTCCCAAAAAGATGGGTGCAAAGAAACTCACAGATTTTAGACCCATTAGCTTAATTGGTAGTGTGTATAAGATAGTCTCCAAGGTGCTAACTGAGAGGCTTAAAAAAGTTATGCACAAGCTAGTGGACACACAACACTTGCTTTCATTAAAGGAAGACAGATCATGGATGCTATTTTGATGGACAATGAATGTGTGGATTCTAGGATTAGAAGCAAGGTGCCAGGCATTTTATGCAAGCTGGACATTCAGAAAGCGTATGACCATCTCAACTGGAATTTTTTGCTGGAGACCTTATCCAAAAGATGTTTTGGTGGTAGATGGATGAGATGGATAAAGTTTTGTATCAGTAGTGTGAAATATTCTGTTCTCATCAATGGCTCTCCTACAGGTTTCTTCTCTTCACAGAGACGCTTAAGACAGGGAGACCCCCTGTCTTCGTTCTTATTCATTATAGCTATGGAGGGACTCAATGATATTTTGAAGATTGCTCAAGAGAAACTATGGTTGAGGGGCTTCAGAGTATCAAATAGAGTGGATTTTGACATGGAGATCACACACTTACAATATGCTGATGATGCTCTGGTTTTTGATGCCAACAGAAACCAACTGATGGTCCTCAGAGTTATATTTGTGCTGTTTGAAGCCATATCAAGACTCCATATCAATTGGGAAAAAAGCTTCCTATACCCAGTGAATGAGGTCACCAATCTGACCTCTCTGGCTGTTACGCTTGGGCGGAGGACTGGTGAATTACCAACTGTATATTTGGGCATGCCACTAGGAGCAAAAAGCAAGTCCTCAGGAATCTAGAATGAGGTGGTGGAGAAGTGTGAAAGAAGATTGGTGAACTGGAAGAGCCAATATCTCTCCCTTGGCGGGAGACTCACTCTCATCAATAGTGTTCTCAATTCAATGCCTACCTACATGATGCCTATATTTTCTATTCCAGATGGGGTCATTGACAGACTTGATGCAATAAGAAGGAATGTTCTATGGGAAGGAAATAGTGACACTAAGAAATTCCACTTGGTTAAGTGGGATGAATTGATTGGGAGCAAACAAAAAGGAGGTCTTGGGGTAAGTAATTTGAAGATTCAGAACCAAAGCCTTATGATGAAATGGCTATGGAGACTGGCATCCTGTGAACAAGCACTATGGAAAGACCTTATCAAGCAGAAGTATGAAATGAAGGATCATTGGTTTACCAAAATGATCACTAATACTTATGGAACTAGCATCTGGAGGGCCATCAGAAACCTTTGGCCAAAACTAAGAGAAAATTGCAGCACTAGAATAGGAAATGGCATGAAATGTCTCCTTCTGGGAGGACAACTGGTTAGAACAAGGATCTTTAAAAACCCTCTTCCGAGATATCTACATTCTGAACCAACAACAAAAAGACACTCTGGCAGAATTTTGGTCAAATCAGGGATGGAATCTGAGTTTTAGAAGGCCCCTGAGTGATTGGGAGATCCAAAGACTAGTAGATTTCTTTGGAATCCTTGAGAAATTCAAAGGAACCCCTACATCCCAAGATGGATTGTTTTGGAATCATAACTACAATGGAAATTTTAGTGTGAAGGAAGCTTACAAAAAGTTCAACTCTTTCGCCTATCAGGTTACTGGCTGGCCATGGAAACTTATCTGGATAGTTAAAATGCCTCCTAAAGTTTTGTGCTTTACTTGGCTACTAGCAAAGCAGGCTGTTTTGACTCAGGAAAACCTCATGAAAAGGGGTATCCAACTGAGTCCTAGGTGTTTCCTGTGTGGAGAAGAGGCTAAAACAGTTAATCACCTCTTTCTTCATTGTAGGATTACTAATATTTTGTGGAGCATTTTCATCAGTTCGAAGGGCCTACTTTGGGTGATGCCAAGAAATATTGTCCAGGCCCTGAAGATATGGAGTAGCTTTGCCTACATTTCTGGTCATAATGAAAGATGGAAGATCACCCCCACTGTATCTGGTGGTCTGTGTGGAAAGGGAGGAACCTCAGATGCTTCCAAAACAGAAGTAACAACATCCAGAAGATGAAGATGAATTGCTTGGTTTTATTTCATTTTTGGTGTAAACAGGAGTTTATGGAGGATCTAGAATCAGTAATGAATGCTTTAGGCACCTTGAAATTTTTGTTATTTAGGATTGAAGATCTTCCTGATACTCTCCTTTTATTTGTAATTTGTAAATCTGTAACAAGTTGTGGCAGGTTTGATTTTTTGGAATATAATACAAGACTGTTACCTTCCTAAAAAAAAAAAAAGCAATTTCTGTAACCGAATCGAAATAATAAAAACATGAATCGAATTGGACTTGGAATGGATTGAGTTCGGATGATAATTTTAGAAACTCGAAATTTGAAATTTCAAACCGACGATGGCCAAAACCAAACCGAACCAATTTGTGCACATGCCTAAGTGAAAGTGAGTCTAGCCGTCTTAAAGGTGGGTGAGACTTGAGAGATGGTTTGATGACAATTTTAACTTTATAGATGGTCTGAGGCAGAAACTCTGGAACTCTACAGAAAGAGAGAAGGAACTGGGGTGGTGATTGTCATATGATTACCTTTACATCTTTGGTGTTATGAGCTCTTGAGTGTGGGGCTTCTGAGGTGAATTGCAATCGTACTGATATTTCTAGAGTTAAGAGTTTTTGGTGAGTAAGGGTGGGAGAATACCGGTGTCTATAGGAGGGAGGGGGGGGGGGACAAAATTTTTAGGAGGAGGTTGGAAGAAACTCGCATAAGGGAGTTAGCAGCTCATCCACCGGAAGGTATGGAGGACACACAGATAATGGATAGGGGATAAAGAGTCGACGGACAGTTTGAATTTGATAAAGGTAGGGCACAAAGGAGAGTGGGGAAAGTCACTACCCTTAGATTAGTGAACCGGTGTTGAGATGCAATTTAAACCGATTCACTAATAGATCTAGACCGGTTAACTCTCTTTAAAAAAACCAACTGGCTGGTTTGGCTACAACAGAAATCAGTGACAACGTGGAGATAATCAGTGGAGTTTTTAGGCTTAACTTCAACTCTAAAAACAAAAATAAAGGCAAGAAGAAGAGAAGAAATATTGGCTGCTTGAAAGATGATTTTTCATTGAAGTGAAATGGTGTTTAAATACAGAAAAAATGCAACAACTAGAGCCTATGTCTAAGCACCTACTTTGCATATGATTCCATGATAAATAAACTCCTAAAAATAACAACTAACTCCTAAAAAACAACAACTAGCTTAAACTGTTGAAGATGGCCAAAAAGCTGGAGAAAATCCATTAACTTCTATTGACTAGTTACTGCAGTAATGGAGGTAATTAATCAACACTTCACCTTGCTTTCAGTTGCTGCAAATTTCAAGTCTTTCTTTGAGGCGAATCTTCTTCTTGGCTACACTTCTGTAAAAATATCTGCCAGTTGAAGATCCGTCTTGCAATACTTTAACCCAACAGATCCTTCTTTCTGCGCGTCTCGGAGAAAGAGTACTTTGATATTGATTTGCTTGGTTTTTCCATGAAAAACTGGATTATTTGAGATAGCAATAGCTGCTTAATTATCCACAAACACCTCTGTGCACTTTTCTTGCTTTAAATTCATATCAAGTAGCACTTTTCTAAGCTATAAGGCTTGATTTGTAGCCGCTGTTGCTGCAATGAATTCCACTTCAGCCGTTGATTGTGCAACAGTCTCTTGCTTCTTAGAACACCCAGGAAATACCCCTGATCCAAGATTAAACAATAACCAAAAGTACCTTTCATGTCATCGGAAGAGCCACCCTAGTCGCTATTGGAATACCCTTGCAACACGTACTTTTGATTTACATAAAACTTGATTCCAAAATTCAATATTCCCTTAATATATTTTATAACCCTTTTATCTGCTCTAAAATGAGTGTCAGTTGCACAATTATTGAATCTTGATAGAGGACTTACAACATATAAAATGAGACATCCAACCAAGCTCCTGTAAAGAGCCTCATCCACTTTTTCAGCTTTATCATTTTTGCTTAACTTCTCCTTCTGTCACATTGTAGTTGTCTCTTTGCAATTTTCCATTCTGAACTTTTTCCAAATGTCTTTAGCGTATTTCTTTTGACAAAGGCATTTTCTAAAACCAGTTGCACCAAATGCTCATCAGTCCTGCTGTACCAAGCACTGGGGCTTTAGTCCAAACAGGTTTTTTGAGCTGATACACTTCATCTTCATGCCCTTTGGCTGAAAATCCTTTAGGTTGCTCAACATAAATTTCCTCCTCAAGAAAGCCATTCAAGAATGCAGATTTAACGTTTAACTGAAACACTTTCCAACCTTTTGCGCAATTATAGCCAACAATAATGTAATGGTTTCTAATCTAGCAACAGGAGCAAATGTATCAGGAAATGAATAACCAAAATTTGAGCATACTACCCCTTTAGAACGAGTCTTTGTGCTTGTTGATAGAGCCATCTAATTTGTGACAGATCCTTGGAATTTTCCAGCGAGGAAATAGTTGCTTCAAACCTTTCAGGGACTGTTAAAAGGAATTTTCCGAATCGATCTTGAATCAGGAAATTCAGAGCCAAGTAAACTTACATTGTTGGCAATGTTGAGTAATTTGTCAGAATACTCTGAGTGTCTCTGAATCCTTTATCTTCTGAAGTTCAAATTCTCTTATCAGGTTGGGAATACACATTGCTTTGATCCATTCATCTCCGTCATATTCTTTCTTTAAGAAATTCCAAACCTCAAATGCTGATTTCATTGTCATAATCCTGACAGATTTCAAATGAGACTGCAGCAAATAACGTCGCTCTAGCCTTTGATTTTCTTGTTTTCTTCTCCTTGTGCTTCCTTATCTGCGCCATGGTTTCATTTGCAGGCAAAGGAGGAACTCCGTAGTCCTCCTCAACAGCTTCCCACAAATCATTTGCCTCCATATGTGCCATTCTTGCTGCCCTGACATGATAGCATTCACCTTTGAAGACATGTGGTGCAAGTGCAGTGAAAGGAGTTTCTGAATCCATATAAGAAAAAAAGGAGAAGGAAAATGAGTTTCACTTAGTTACAGGTCCCTCAAGAAGAGAGCTCTGATACCACTTTTGTTGGAGGTTTTAGGCTTAACATCAACTCTTAGAACAGAATTAAAGGAAATAAGAAGAGAAGAAATATTTGCTGCTGGAAAGATAGTTTTTCATTGAACTGAAATTTTGTCTAAATGCAGAAAAAATGCAACAACTAGAACTTATATCTAAGCAACTACTTTGCACATGATTCCACGATAAACTCCTAGAAATAACAACTAACTCCTAAAAACCACCAACTAACTTAAACTGCTAAAGATGGCTAAAAAGCTGGAGAAAATCCAATAACTTCTAGACTAGTTACTGCAGTAACTGAGGCAATTAATCAACATTAATAATCGACGGCACAATGCTCATCCTAATAAAGAGCTAGTGCGCAAGCTAGCAAAAGACAATGATTTCTCCTGTTTTGGGGTTTCAGAAACACAAGCACAACACAGTCTAAAGAGGATTGAAGAGGGGGGGGGGTGAAAGAGAGGTCACAAACTGACTCCTCCATGTCCGGCGGCCTGGGCAGTAAATTTTGATCTAGTTGTAGGGAAAAGAAGAAGGAAAACTTTCACATATACCCACTTAAAATTAATTAATTACTCTTCATAGCTATATTTTGATAATTACAATTTGTAGTTATATGTTATATGGAGGAGAGAGGTGAGCGAGACTGGGAGAGAGAGGGGGAAAAGAGTGGGAGAAAGGTGAATTGTATATGTATTTATAGATAATTTTATATTATACATATGTATTTGTATATATGGCAAGAGAAATTGGGAGAGGAAGGAGAGAGGCGAGCGAGATGGAGAGAAGGAGGGGAGAGGCGAGCGAGAGAGGGAAAAGAGTGGGAGAGAGGTGAATTGTATATGTATATAATTGTATATTGTACATATACATTTGTATATAGGCAAGCGAGATTGGGAGAGGGAGGAGAGAGGCGAGCGAGAGAGGGGAGAGAGTGGGACAGAGGTGAATTGTATATGTATATAAGTTAAATCATTGTATATTATACATATGTATTTGTATATTTTGGGAATTATACATATACAAACATGACTAATTATACAAACTCGAAGTTAGCCCACGTAATTAATGTATAATGTTAGTCGCGAGTGATAATTATAGCAAACTATAGCTATGATAAGTAATTAAATAGTATAAGTTTGCTTTGTTGCGTAATTTTCCCAAAGAAGAAACTGTTGGCCCTTCTCAACATCAATGTGTATGTAACTTCCTTTTCGATGTAAACACTCTCATTGTTTGATTTCGGCTTTCTTTTCCTTTCTTTGCTTTATCTCTGATGTCATCTTATATAATTATGGTTTCCTAGGGAATAAACTCAAATTAATTCTCTTCTATATCCAGTTTCAAGACACATGTGAGGAGAGCCTTGCTGCTGTAGCTGGAATGTTTAGTAGTAAAGCAAAAGGTAATTGCATCATCTTCTCTCTGATTGAATTTTTGGTGGAGAATGAAACATAATATCTTTTGGACATTAACAAATTTTGACTCGTTTGGCTTGTTGATAAGTTCAAATGAGTTATTCAGGATTCCCGAGTACGTCAATCACCTTTAGCAGCGATAGTTGACTCATTGATTTAATGATTGTTGTAAATGATTACTTAGATATGGTGAAGTAAATTGCTGGAGTGCCCTGACTCAGTGATCTTTATTTGACAAGGTAAATAATCTTATTAATAATGGAAATATCTCTCATATACAAGCAGTAAAAAGTAGAGAAGCGACAACATAATATGATTTTCCACAAATGTTAACAAACTTATATACCCTGAAGAGTGATCCCTTTCAGTGGATTTTGAACCAAAATGGTTAACAGTAAAGATAGTAAAGTGGTACCAACTTTTTAAAACAAAGCTTGAATGATGCAGGAATACTTTGTGGCGGATTTGGTTTTATAGTGGGTATCAATTCTATTCCCGAGAATGCGTTGGCATTTGTTCCAAACTGTCATGCATGGTTATCAATATTTTTGAAATTAAAACATCTAAATTAGGCATGAAAATATATTGATCTTCCCATAAGGATGTATAGTATGGATAGGAAAAAAGAATAGCGGGGTCAGTTATGGTAGGGACAACTAGAAAAGCTTATCCATGAACCAGGAAAGCATACAAAAATGAGACATAACATGGTTAGCTGTTGGTAGGGAATGCTGAAGCTTTGCTTAAAAGCCGATATCACTGACTTTTATGACTGCAAGCTCTAGGGAGTTCAGATATATACCTAATTCTGTTGGTTGGAAAAAGAAAATGAATGTGAATTTGGTTGAGTATCGTGGTGCTTATTTGATGTTAAAATGCGACGTAATTAAATATTATTTGGTTCCTCTATAGGAAGAATAAATTGATGTGTTAGGCTTTACTTGTCTATTTTCTTCCTCCTCCTGATAGGTGGGTAGACTTAGGAGCTCCATTTTGAAGGTGGGGCAGGGGGTCAATTCTTTCCCTTGTACTTTGCTAGCCTTATCACTGTCTTAGAGTCATATCTTGCAAAACCTTTATCACCAGGATATGTGAATTTTAACTACTAATACTAATCACTGAGCAATTTGTCTTATAGGGATTGAGTGGAGCTTAGATAGTGATGCATCAAATGCTGCCGTTTTAGTTGCAAGCGAAGCACATGCAATAACTTTAGCAATTGAGGGCCTACTAGGAGTTGTTTTCACTGTGGCTACTTTAACAGATGAGGCGGTTGACATGGGTGAGGTAATTAGTTGAGTTGCTGTCCTTCTCTTTGGTGTTTTTTATATATCTGAAAGGCAATTAGTCATATGACATACTTGCTACTTCATATTTTGTCTTGGAGTGACCAGCTTGACTCTCCAAGATGTGAGTCTGATCCACCAGCGAAATTGACCGGAAGGACTGCACTTCTTTGTGTATCGATGGTTGACTCAATGTGGTTGACCATTCTTGATGCTTTATCGTTCATCTTAGCGAAGTATGTATATTTTTCATATCTATGAATGAACCCTTATAAAATGCTGTATGTACTTACTTTCATCTGTGATGTACATTAAAGGTCTCAGGGGGAGGCTATTATTTTGGAAATACTAAAAGGCTATCAAGCATTTACTCAGGTAATATTTGGTCAAATTAGATCTCCACATACTGTATTTGTTCCTGCAATATTGGCCTTCAGTTGAATTGTGTGCATCGATTGAGATCAAGAGAATTTGGTATGTTCATGGAAAACTACTTGGCAAATAGATGTATTTAGAGGACACTGAATCCATTATAGATATCCCAGGTTTTTGTTAGGATACAGATTTAGTTTTCTTACTTTTTTGACAAGCTGTAAATATGATTTTCAGTGCAACCCATGCACTGGTTCAATGAATATACACAAATGTTACCTTTTCAAAAAAAATGAAATTCGTGATGATAAATGGAACTTCTTGTTGCTCAGGCCTGTGGAATACTTCATGCTGTAGAGCCTTTGAATTCTTTCCTTGCATCCCTTTGCAAATTCACAATTGGCATACCTGTTGAAGTAGAGAAGAGGAGGTAAATTTCAATGCAAACTTTCCTGTTTTGGCCATGACTTTCTTTACTTGTTACAGAATAAATTTTACTGAACATTCTCTGCCATCATCATGATCGACGGGGCATTGGATCTTGTCGGAGTTATTTTGTCATACATCCATCATGCTTTTTAATCTTCTGTATGTTGTCAAGGTGGTTGCTGACACTTGCATTTGCTATATGCTTTGTTCTTCGGAGAGTCGTATGTCCATCCTAGTTAGTTGCTTCCTTTCTTCTGTAATTGTTACGTCCAAGCCCAAGGGTTTCAAAGGTGACTTCACTTGGAAATTGCTCATCTTTAACTTCAAAATGTCTTGCACAATATCCCTGAAAGATTAATTTCCATTGTAGAGTAGGTGAAAGGAAGAATAAAATCGGAGATGAATGTACAGTTTGGTTATCGATAATGGAGGGATAGCCTTGTGAAATGGCTTTCCACCTTCAACCACGGGGGTTAGAGTGACCACGGGAGCACAATAAAATGCTAACATGTGGCTCTAGGGAAAGAGGTCTGGGGTGGGTTTTATCATATTAAAATAGGGGTGCTCTGTAATTCTTATAACATGTAAAAAGTCAATAAGTTTAAGCCCCCGCATAGACCCGCAACCCGCATCTCATTATTTTAAAAAGATTACTTCGACCATCCTCACCCCTGTCCCCCACAGCCTTAAACCCGCACCTCCTCGCAGCCTAAAACCCACCCACTTGGCTTCGTTTCATTCTTAAGATCCATATATATCTGGAATCCAATTTTGGAGAAATGTGAAAAGAAGTTGTCAATGCGGAGATCACTGTACTTGTCGGTGGGAGGCAGGCTTTGATGCCCTAGATGCTTTACCAACTTATATGATGTCCCTATTTCATATACCTCATATAGTGTTCAAATGCTGGATAAAATCAGGAGATCTTTTCTGTGGCAATGCAATAAGGAGAAAAAGTTTGTCTCCTGGTTAAATGAAATAATATTATCAGTAGCAAAAAGCAAGGTGCTGCAATATATTCATAATTCTTACAAAAAGTTCTAGAAATTATTAAATTAAAGTAGCAAGAGTTTTAATCACTAGTATTACATCTTTGCCATTACAAAATTTATATATATTGCTCCCCATAATTAACAGCAACTTTCATATACTCCTACCTTAATCTGGATGCAAGTCATCCTTGCTATCTGAGGTAGATATTTTCTTTCTAATTAAATCAGAAAATAAAGAATTTTTCTTTTCTTTCAGAAGGCCTCGTGTTCGAGGCTGAAGGCATTTATTATGTGCCATCCATTGACCCCCTCGGTAGATTGTGTGGGTAGCCGAGCTACTTTAAGATAATGATGGACTATCCTCTCCCTGTCCTATGTTTTTAGAGAAAGAGTTGATGTAGTGATTTATTGGAACCTACACTTATGGAGTTTCACTTTGTAGCCCAAAAGACTTCAGCTGCTCAATTAAGTACACAAGTTCGTACAGAAATGGTTACTTATTTTATATTTTTAGTTGGCTAATCTACACATCAAGCTGGATGTAATTCGGATGATGTTCGATCATATGTTTTACTTTTCTTTGAAAAAGTTATGTGCAATTTGTTGGATTAACATGCTCATTAATAATCTACAGTGTGGTGCAATCTCCTGGATCTAAGCGGTCAGAAGCATTGCTTGAGCCAAGGGAAACTGTTGTTCTTACTCCTAAGAATGTGCAGGTTTTTGTTGTTTGTCGTGTTTGTAGTATCTATTGCAAAATTCCTCACATTTTACTTTGGAGAGCCAATTTTATTTCATGATATATGGTTTTTGAGCAACTTATAATGTTGTTACTAATGCTTCTGTATCTCAGGCACTAAGAACACTATTCAACATATCTCATCGGCTGCATAATGTTTTAGGTCCTTCATGGAGCTTGGTGAGTTAGTCCACTATCTGCATCTACAGAAAGGTTAGAACTATATGCTCCTAATATTTGCTTTCTCTAAATATGTATAGGTACTGGAGACACTGGCTTCTCTTGACCGAGCTATTCATTCTCCACATGCAACCACACAGGTAATGTTGGGTGTCATCCAAAGAAAGGGCTAATTGCACTCAATCATAGTTTTGGGAAAACTGTAATATTAAATTGACCTTCTTCAACAACGATAGGCTAGTGGCCTTAAAAAGTTACATTAGGGTTAATCAATGAAAATCTAGTTGAACATTGCAGTTTCTGATGTCTACTTAATTTCCTTTTGGGTTTTGGACCCTTTTGCTTTTCATTGGCTATCTAAGGGCTAATAGTCTGATAGAACATGGAAAGAGATTAATAGAATGCTATAATGTCAAGTAAGAAGGAGAAAAAGGGAAGATTTCGGTAGCTTTATGGTTTTCTGTCAATTTTTTTTTTTAAATAGGCAGTGTTTTCAAAAGCAGAGCTTTAAGGGCAAAACATAAATAAAGCATGGCTTTAATGAAAAGAGGTGCAGAGGGAGAAAAAGAAACAAATACTTTAGTCCAAGGCTAGTAATTTATAAACATGAGAGACAAATATACGAACAAAGAAATTGAAAAATAGTTATGATAAAGTGAAACATCAATTGTTTGGTGTTATCTCTTCAGAAGAGGTTCATTGACAAGCAAAAGTGTATGTCTTGAAACCTTGATGACGACTCTGAAGCGCATATTAAGCGACGCGAAGTGCTCAACATGTTTTTAGCCTCACTTTAGCGCTTGAATGTACCTTTGATAGTGTCACGACCCTAATATACCCTCTAGTCGTAACATGGCTCACTCGATCTCGAAGAGGTCTTATACAAGCCTCATAACATTCATAACATTCGATCATAAGGAAATAATGGCTAGGAATAAGAACTTTTCATTTAAAAACCTTTCACTTCAAGAACACGACATTTAAAAATCATAGCGGAAGCCTACATCTCACATGGCCATCTAACCAAGACATGGAACCTAAACATAGGGTCACGACCCTTCACAATTGAAAGACTTAAACAAAACTAGACATAACCTATTACAAATCAAATACAAAGAAACTTCTAAATACTTGTCCCCGAATCATGAGGACATACACTTGGTCTTTGAGAACTCTTCCCAAGCCCTTGAATCTAGAGAACTCTATCACTTGCCGAAACCTACACTTGTACTAAAAACATGCTTAGAAAGGGACATTTTGTTTGAAAGTCGTGCATACGTCATTTTGGTAAAACTTCATGAATAAGAGCATATTAGGCATAATCTCCAAAACTAATCAACATACAAATCATATCTTCACATTAGGATATATTCAACATACAAGCTTTAGACAATACATATTCACAAGGAACATAAGCATTACATACTTCACATAAATACATTAAGACCATCCCCTAAGACAACTTAAGTCATACTTGTGCAATGTATGAGTAGCATCCCATAATACTACTCACACCAAGTATTCCTCAAACCCACCCTAGACTAGGCACATTCATATTCATCGCGGCAAAACAAGGAAATAACTCGTAATACAACCTAAGCAAGATATACACTATTACATAAAATACATAAGTCAACATTCTATATTAACTTAATTAAGAGTACATCATTCATTAGGCATTAAGTCAACATCCTTAATAGCATACTCATAAGACATAATAGCATAACCACATAAGTAACCCTAGATTGCACTTGTGCCATGTGTAGATAAGGTCACATAACCCTACCTACACTAAGTACCATCTTTGGACTACCATGCTCATACGTAGCATACATTAGTCTCATCCATAGTTTGTACACATAGTAAAGAGACAATCATGTTCATGTTCATAATTCATAAACATACTTCATATTCATAGCACATAGACATACTTCATATTCATGGCACATAGACATACTTCATATTCATGGCACATAACATAATGCATATTCATAGTGCATAAACATAATGCATATTCATAGTACATAAACATAATGCATATTCATAGTACATAACATAATGCATATTCATAGTTCATAAACATAATGCATATTTATAGTACATAAACATAATGCATATTCATAGTACATAAACATAAGAGGAACACACCATGACTACTCTCAAAGTCCACTTGTGCAATGTATGAATGACATCCCATACTACCACTCATACGAAGTAAACCCTTTGAGGAACCATAGCATATAACTCACTTTCATATTCATAATTCATATTCTTGTTCATTAGAGGGAATATAGCCTTAACCGACATAGACCGTGTGAGCTACATGGAATCCGGTGTCATATGATCCCACACCGAAGAAAGGCGTCCTGCTTGCCTAAGGTAGAACTAACATATTTAGCTTTAGTGTGGATCCACTAGCTAATACCTATGCGGGCACATAGTTATGGGATAGGGAGATTGCTTCTAGAAACCCGACCTAACTAGCGGGAGAGTTTTCATCTCATGAGATCATATGTAAAAGGCCCGGCCTAACTAGCGGGAGAGTCTCTACCTCATTTTTCATATCCACTCGATGCTAAGCATTATTCCCAAACTTATACATTAATAGTATTTAGATTGTATCTACATGTGTGAAGGAATACTTTAACCTTCATTCAATACAATTCATAACATAGCTCATTGATTCAATAAGGTGAGAACTACCTTTCACCTTTAGAATCCTAATATACATGTGAGAAATCCTTTTACATACATTCATAGTGTTTTCATGAGAACTATCTTTCAATCAACACATTAGGATCATCATAGACATGTAAATTTCATTTTTCATAATGTGTAAAGGTGCATATGAGAACTATACTTTCAATCGACACCATAGATTCACCATAATCATGTTTATGCATGGAGTGTGTGTTTAATTGTCCCTACTAGGACAAAACAATAACAACATTATCATCATAGACACTTTCCTCTCAAGTGTTCATAAGCATGTACATACTATCATAATCATGCATAATCTTCATATATTGCATTCAAGGATTTATAGACCATGCAACTCTAACATTCATTATACTAGACATGTACATAATCGTAATTCAATTACTTCATTCATTCATTCGTTGCATGTGTATACTCATATAATCATATTGCAAGCTATCTGGGTATAACCCTTCCACAATAGTACTACATATAATTCAACATATACCATAATGTAAGCACCTCCACCATAAGTGGATCAATCCATTCATACTCAATAACTAAACATCTCCACCATAAGTGGATCACACATCAATCTATCACAATTTTATATCATTAAGGATCGATCTCAACCCATAGATTCAAGATACTACAAGAGGTAAGACAATTGACATCCTCCATCATCCACATAAGCAATTCAACATAAACTCATTCGTAACTTCCCTTTTTAGGTCATGATCCTCATCTCACCAATACATCAATAATTAACCACAATAAGATATAACTAATGCCATGACTTCATAAACTAGCTTCATATAAACAATTACTATTCATTATACTTTCATAATTAACCAATTTCCAATCAATTTCCAAAATAAAAGAATTTAGGGAAAATCATGGGTTCTTGAAGGAATTCAATGTAAAGTCAACTTATAATCATCAATTAAACCTTAATTCATCAATATAAATGCTTTGAAAACGTTTTAGCATTGAACCCATGCTTAGATTAGAAATAGAGTTTTGATCTTTGAAAGACTTTGAAATTCATTTTGATTGGACTCCTTGAAAGAAAGATTGATCTAGGATGAAGGATCACCATACCTATATTAAGAAACTTTGAAGAAAATTGATGAAGAAACTCTTTTGAAATCCCCAAATCCAAGCTTCCATGGCTTCTTCGTCTTCCTTGAGTTTAGAGAGAAATATTGGAGGAAGATGAACTTTTTGATTTGAAGTGGGTCTTTGTGAAAGTGATTTATGTACCTTATAAGTTTACCTCAGCACCACCCTTGACACTTTTTTGTAAGTCCTATTGACAGAAAGAAACAATCACTGTTTACGTCTCCTTCTAATAGTGTCAGGCACATCATTTTTCCTGTGAAAGCCTCAATCTCTATCTCTTGTCCACTTTTCTACCTCCAAGTCAAATAAATTTCTCTTAAAGTATAGGTACCATCCTTGAGGAGACCAGCAGTAATTCACTGTTTCATTCTTGTTTGAATAGATGGAGAACAAATCAGGATAAGAGTCCATCTAACCAAAATCCTCCAGAACAGAATTGTATTGGCAGTTCCCACTCTTAATCGCAATAAGACAATAACTTGAGGACCAAAATTACTATTTTCCCTTCATAAAACAAATCCTTTTCTTTTAGCATATTCACCCTGTTACAAAGAAAAGGAAGAACTTCAAGTCTACAAGGTGTAAACAGTAGGAAATCGCAGCTATAAATTGCTATAGAAATCTGAGAGTGAAGAAGGCTGAAGCTTTTTGAGTTCTGTGTTTAATTCTATTGATGTTTCATAACACAAGATCTATTTATAGATAACGTGTGAGAGTTACGACCACATATTAAGCAAAATATCTCACACCAAACTATGTTCATATGTGGTCACTAACCACCACCCATTTTAAGTCAAAAGACTTATCTACTGCAAAAAATCTACAATCTAGGAGTTACTAGAGAAATCTTAATTTCCTAACACTCCTCCTTAAGATTTTTCATTGAAACTGCTTGCAACATCCTTTGAAACTCTAACTTCTTAGTGGAAAGAGCCTTGGTCAGAATATCAGCTTGCTGATCTTCACTGATGCAATGCACCAACTTAACTTCACCATTCTTCTCAACATCTCTTAAAGCATGAAACCTTATGTTCATATGCTTTGTTCTTCCATGCTGCACCGGATTTTCAGCCATAAGAATGGCTGATTTATCGTCCACATAGATCACTGTTGGTTCTTTTGGCAACAGATTCAATTCCAACCAGATTTTTCTTAACCAAATTGCTTGATTTGTAGCAGATGCAGCAGCCACATACTCGGCTTCCGCTGAAGATTGAGCTACAATATCTTGCTTCTTTGTGCTCCAAGAAAAAATGCCTGAACCAAATGAAAACCAGTAACCTGATGTGGTTTTGCAATCATCTAAAAATCCACCCCAATCACTATCGGAATAGCCAAAAAGAGCTCCGTTCTCCACACTTCTATACCAGATTCAATAATATACCTCAACACCCTTTCACCGGCTCCAAAATGCTTACTGCTGGGACTTTGCATATATTGAGATAACAAACTGGCAGCAAAAATTATGTCTGGCCTAGAAGCTGTTAGATACGGTATGCTTCCAATAAGACTTCTATAAACTTTTGGATCTGCCCTCTCTTCGCCATCATCCTTCATTATTTTTTCATTCACAACAAGTGGAGTTGCAACAGCTTTGCACTTTTCAAGCTTGAACCTTTTTAACAGATTCAAGGCATACCTCTTTTGGGATAAGAAAATTCCTTCACAAGATTGAGATATCTCCATTCCCAGGAAACACTTCATTTCTCCTAGATCAGACATCTCGAAAACTTTTAGCGTTTCACTTCTTGAACCGCAAGTGGATTTTCACCTTTGATCATTAAATCATTGACAGAAACTGATATCATAATAAACATCCCATCAGCTTGCCTTTTAAAGTACAAGGTAGGCTCATTTAGGCTTCTGTTGAAGCCTTGAGAAAGCAAATGAGTATCCAGCCTACTATACCAAGCTCTTGGAGCTTGTTTAAGACCATAGAGAGCCCATTTAAGCTTGTACTCCCTGTCTTCTTCACCTACAACCATAAAACCTTCAGGTTGTTCAACATTGTTAGAATATGAATAGGTTTATATAGTCTATTAGAATAGCAATAGGTTTATACAATCCTAGTAGAATAGGAATAGGTTTATACAATCCTATTTAGAATAGAATAGGAATAGAAATAGAAATAGGAATAGTAAATAGTATCCTACTTGGTAAATGATTGTATTCTAGTGTCTATAAATAGAGTCTCAAGTCTCAATGTAATAATGTAGACACAACAACAATTCAATAATACTTTTCTCATATATTTTCCACATGGTATTAGAGCCTCTATGATCTTGGTAAACAATCAAAGAGCTTCCGTTGCCGGCGGGCAACTATTATCCATATATGCCGCCCGTCCGGCTAATGATTATGTTAGATAAGTTGGGTCACCATGTATCTTTGTGGTGACTATTTTCTCATATATAATTTGTGTAGCACCGTGCGATCCTTTCGGTGACTACCTTTTTTTTTGCATATCGGATTTGCGAAGCACCGTGAATCTCTTCGGACTACTTTTCATATTTAATTTGTGTAGTACCGTGGATTTTTCCAAACTAATTTCTCATATTTGAGTTGCAAAACATCATGTGTCTTTTCAGTGACTCAGATTTAATTTGCATAGTTTCATTCGTCTTTCTGGTGACTCCTCAAATCTGATTTGCGTAGGGTTATGTCATCATTCCAACCCTACCCATATTATTTCTCTTTTTCAATGGGGTTGTTCCATCAATTCAAACTATCCTATATAATTCTATAGTTGGGTCGTCACATCATTTCGATCCTACCCATATTATTTTATTTCTTAGATTGTGACCACTTTTAGCCATCAAATCTAATACTCTGGCATATGAGCATGTTTCGGTCAATTTTTAGGTGACTTTCTTATCTAATGTCAACTCATCTATTGATTCCAACACGATCCACATACTTTATACTAGATTTGAGCACTTTGTTGCTCAGGGGGAGTTTTGTAGCCTTGTATGTCGATTGTGTAGATCACTCTATGGTGTAGAACAACTTTTCAACAATTTTTCTCAAGCTTGGTTTTGGAAGTTCAACACCAACATTATGCATCAAATTTAGTATTTCATGCGAAGATTAGGCACATTGAGATTGACAAGCATTATGAATCAAATTCAATATTTAATGAGAAGACAAGCACATTGAGATTGACTGTCAATTGTGAAGTCTGCAAATATCTCACCATGCCCCTCATCGATCCCCATATTAATTACATTTGTAACAAGCTAGGTACACCAATTGTACGCACTAGCTTGAGGGGGAGTGTTAGAATATGAATATTTCTATACAGTCCTCTTAGAATAGGAATAGGTTTATACAATCCTAGTAGAATGAGACTATTTAGAATAGAATAGGAATAGAAATAGGAATAGTAAATAGTATCCTACTTGGTAAAGGATTGTATTCTAGTGTGTATATATAGAGTTCCAATGTAATAATGTAGACACAACAACAATTCAATAATATTTTTCTCATATATTTCTCACAAACATAAATGTCTTCCTCAAGCAATCCGTTGAGAAATGCAGATTTGACATCCAAATGGAAGATTTTCCCCTTGTATTGTGCTGCAAGAGCAACTAAAAATCTTATTGTCTCATGCCGCGCAACAGGAGCAAAAGTTTCTCCTAAGTCCACTCCAGATTGCTGGGAATAACCTTTAATTACAAGTCTAGCTTTATGCTTGAGCCTTGAAGATGGAGCCATCTGGGTTGAACTTTGTTTGATTGACCCATTTGACACTGATATCGTTCTTCTCTTTTGGCCTATCAACCAACTCCCAAGTATCATTTTTATTAATCGTGTCAAGTTCCTCCTCTATTGCTGAAATCCAAACATTGTGATTTGCTTCTTCTTCAAATGAGGATGGTTCAACAAGAGCAAAACTGCATTGCTTATAAACTATAGCTAGTGATTTGGTCTTCAAAACAAGAGAATCTGTAGTCGATTCAACATTTGAATTTTTTTGTTCTAGCAATAGGACTAGAGGAAGTATCACATTTTTGCAGATTTGGAGTTGCAACTGAAGTACTCCCACCTTGGTTCTGCACAACAGTATCTTGATGCCAATCATAGTGGCTAGACTCATCCACTACAAGATCTCTAGTCTCCACTGACAAACACCTTCTTGCTACTAACATTGTACACTTTGTATCCTTTTGCAGCTGTACTATAGTCCAATAGAACACAAAGTTCTCCTCGCTATCTAATTTGCCTCTTTTAGCATTAGGAACATGGCAATAGCACACCGAACTAAATACCTTTAAGTGTCTTGCAGACGGCTTGATACCCATCCATGCTTCAAATGGTGTCATGTCTTGGACTGCTCTCGTTGGTAATCTATTTAGCAAATAGACAACGGTATTGACTGCTTCAGCCCAAAAGTATTTAGGCATCTTATTTTCTACCAACATGCATCTTGCCATCTCCATCACTGATTAGTTCTTCCTCTCAGAAACCCCATTCTATTCTTGAGTGTAGCTAATAGTGAATTGTTGTTGGATACCCAAATCTTTACAGTACTTGTTGAACTGATACAAAGTATATTCATTTCTATTATCTGATCTGATATACTTCAACTAGAAGTCACTCTCCCTTTCTACCCTAGCCCTGAATTCTTTAAAAACAAAAAACACTTGGGATTTGCTACTAAGAAAGTAGTTCCATTTCATTCGAGTTAGATCATCCAGAAAGAGAATAAAATACTTATTTCCACTCTAAGAAACCGTCCTCATTGTTCCACATGAATATGGAAGAACCAACTCTAGCTTTTCCTTAGCCCTCTAAAGACTTCCTTTAGGAAAGGATCGCCTATGTGTTTTACCAAATGACATGACTCACAAACATCTTTGCACATGTCTATTTGGGTACTTCAAGCACCATACCCTTGATTGTATATACACTAGTAAGCTAAGATTATAACGACTGAACCTTTTGTGCCAAAGCCAAGTATCACTCAATTCAACATTGAAATAGCAAGTATCAACAAAATAACATGAAATTGGAAATGAATTGTCAATCATGCTAATTTTAGCTACTTCACATCCTTTAGGATCATAATTGACACATTGTTTGTCCTTAAAAATGATCATAATGAATTGAAAGGACTCCTTGATTAACTCAATTTCATTATTCAAGAACATATTTAGTTCTAAACCTTTCTTCATATAATTAGAATTCATGAAATTTTTCATTATTTTTAGATACCTTAATAAACAAAACCTTTTACCAAATATTTAGGAGTTGGCCAAATATTTTAGGACAAATTATTTTAGGATTTATATTATAGTCCATATTGAATATCATTAAAATAATGGTATTATAATTTAAGAAAATGGCGAAAAGACGATTTTATCCTAAACGAAGTCTGTTAATGAAGAACGAAAAGTTCAAACAACATTTCCAAGGGTCTTCATGCTTATAATATAGTATAGATTATTATGAGCAAACAATTCCAAGTAAGAAGGGAATGAATTCTTGAAATAACATAGTAGCTAATAAGCATATTGTATGAGCAAATTTACAACTTGAGCCTGTAGAAATTTTTAGGCTCTTCGTATCATTCAGGCGGAATCTGTATTTGTCACCACCGAAGGTTGAAAATCTACTAATTTATCCACTCTTAAATACCATGATGCAGGAGGTCTCTACAGCTGTGCCTAAGCTCACCAGAGATTCTTCTGGCCAATATAGTGATTTTCATATTCTTTCTTCCCTAAATTCTCAGGTGCTTGAGCTGCCCTTTTTCTTCTCGTTTTCACCGTTAACTTATTATTTATGTGTATATAAAGATAAAACTTCACTTCTTTATGAAGCTGTTTGAGAGCTCAGCTCTGATGCATCTATCTGCGGTCAAGTCACTGCTTTCTGCTCTACGTCAGTTGTCACATCAGTGTATGTCTGCAGCTGTGAGTGGCTTTGGATCAACGTCAAGTCAAAAAAGTGGAAGCATTATTTTCTCAGTAGAAAGAATGTTATCAATCCTTGTCAATAATGTGCACAGTATGTCCTGAGAACTATTTTCCCTGTTTGTTGTTTCCTTTTCTGTTGTTACATATTGAGGTGGAAATAACCATGAAAATGCACTTTATGGTCTGAGTCGCTACTATCTGTTTCAATTTTGTGGAAGGTAACATCAAATATAATATCACACTTATTTATTACTCTAGTTATTCTTCTGAAATTGTAAAGTAAGAGGATGTATTGCAGCTAAATGCTATAAGATCAGATATTTTAGCTGTCTGGTAAGCCGTAAATGATTTTGACTTCCCTATCACTATCCTGGTTGTTGAATATATGATTTAGTAAATGGAAGTGTGTCTCTTGTAATAGTTTAAGCTTTTGGATTATGTGGTCATTCAATTTAAAGTGGTGATTACTTGAATGAAAGGATAATATATCATCCAATAAGTACCTGCATAATTCCATGGAATATACAGCTGTTTCAAACTTCTGCTTCCAAGTTATTACAAGTATAACAAGAACCAAAATAAAGCTTACATGAGCTATGAGACACATCTCTCGAAGAGCCTACTTGGGAAATGTTCAGACTACACCCCTTTTAGCTTTCTAAACTTTTTTCTTATTCACAATCATGATTGCCCAATTCACTTGAGTTGGCTTAATAGTTGAAGACTAGGATATATATTTTGAAGAATCCAAAGTAAAAAATGGGCTGAAGCCATAGATGGCCCCTTAAAATTGTCCATGGAATTCACTCAGAGACCTCAACGTAACCTTACATTATTAGATACTCCATCTTAAAAAATATGTACTTATTAAACACGTCATGCAGACGCGGCACAACAAGTGAAATTCACTTATTGTTGAGTGCGTGAGACCAGTGTTATAACAACTTTCTTCTCTTTTCTTTTAAAACCATTCCTTTCTTCTTTTTTCTTCTTAATAATCTTTTCCCCCCTACTACTTCTCTCAAGAAAGCCACCTCTGCCACCACTCCACCACCACAAGTCCACCATTTCTTTCCATCTTAACCTCAGTCCATCCACCAATTTTCGATCCAGCAAACACTACATGAGTTATTGTCAGTTTTGCTGAATGCCTCTCAAAGTGAGAGTCTTTCCATTATATAGAGAGAATACATATTACAAATCCCTAAAGATCCATCATTCATATCCCTAAAGATCAGCTATTCTATCTCTACAAATCTGCTATTCAATCCCTCCAAATCCGCTATTCTATCACAATATTTATTTCTTTGATTCTACAACAAATCTATATGATCATGCTAATTTATATCACTATCTAATTACATTAATATATACAATTATTTAGATTTTCATCATGCTAACATCCCCCCTCAAATTGATGCCGATGGATCAAGAAGCATCAATTTGCCTACTAGAAACTGATGGCGTTGTCGTGCCATAGATTTTGTAAATGCATCAGCTATTTGAAGATCACTGGACACATGTGGAAGAGTAATGACTCCTTTATCTACAGCTTCTCGTATATAATGACAATCTACTTCGATGTGTTTGGTCCTCTCATGAAAAACTGGATTAGTAGCAATCTGAATAGCACTTGTATTATCAGCATGGAGAGGAGTAGGATGAGATTGAGGAAATCCAATCTCAGCAAGTAATCCACGAAGCCGTATAACCTCGGAGCAAGCAGTAGACATGGATCGATATTCAGCCTCTGTTAGAAGATTTTGACTCACGATCTTGCTTTTTACTCTTCCACGATATCAATGACTCTCCAAGAAACATGCACCAACCAGTGACTGAACGACGAGTATCAGGACATCCCGCCCAGTCAGAATCACTAAAAGCATTAAGACGAATAGGAGAACCACTTGGAAAGAACAATCCACGAGTAGATGTTCCTAGAAGATACCGAATGATGCGACGAACAGCCACCAAGTGGAGATGACGGGGAGCTTGCATAAATTGGCTAACTTGTTGCACTGCAAAAGAGATCAGGCCGAGTAATAGTAAGGTAATTTAGACTCCCAACTAATTGTCGAAACATAGTTGGATCAGGAAGAAGATCGCCTTCCTCACGACGATACTTCACATTCAATTCCAATGGAGTATCTACAGAGGAGGAATCTTGAAGACCAGCCAAAGAAATCAGATCCCGAGTATATTTGTGTTGGTTTAGAAACACACCTGAAGCAACATTATGAACTTCCAAACCCAAAAAATATGTAAGAGTACCAAGATCTTTCATATGAAAAGAATCTTTAAGCTGCTGTTGGAGGCTAGTAATTAGTGAAGAATCAGTTCCTGTGATGATAATGTCATCTACATACACCAAAAGAAGAACACAACCTGTAGATGTTTTCCGAAGAAACAAAGACGAGTCATATTTGCTCTGTTCAAAAGAAAATTGTAGCAAAGTAGACCGGAACTTATCAAACCAAGCTCTTGGAGCTTGTTTTAATCCATACAAAGACCGCTTCAACTTGCACACATCTGATGTAGGTGATGAGAACAAACCAGGTGGAGCTTTCATATAAATCTCTTCTTTGAGATCACCATGGAGAAAAGCATTTTTGACATCCATTTGATAAAGAGACCAGTTTTGTGAAGCAGCAATGACAATAATAGTTCGCACCGTAGTCATTTTTGCTACTGGTGCAAAAGTCTCCTCATAGTCCACTCCATACTCTTGTCTGTTACCAAGAACAACCAATCGAGCTTTGTACCGATCAAGAGTTCCATCAGAATGAAGTTTAATTGAATAAACCCATTTACATCCAATAGGGCGGACATTTGAAGGACATGAAACAATGTCCCATGTGTCATTTTCTTTAAGAGCCAAAAGTTCCTCCTCCATTGCTTTTTGCCAACATTCAAGCTTGGAGGCTTGTGAGTAACCTGTTGGAATAGAGATGGTGGATAAGGTAGAAGAAAAACCATACCGTTTAGGAGTTTGAGACACTCTAGTAGATCGCCGAGGAGGCTCAAGAGGAGCAGGCCTTGAAAAAATCTCAGATTCTGGTTGTAGAGCAGTCTCAGGTGGCAGATCTGTTTCAGGATGGGGTAAAGTTGGCCGACGTCGTTCATACACAAATCCTGGTTTGAACCGCTTAGAAGACAATGACAAATCCTCAAAAGTAGGAAGAAGAGGAGAAACAGAAGATGACTCAATATGAGTAGGAAAGAAATACTGATTCTCAAAGAAAATAACATTCCTAGAAACACGAAATTTGTTAGAACTTGGATCATGACAAATAAATCCTTTCTGCGAAGTACTATAGCCCATAAAAGCACATCTAATAGACTGAACAGAGAGTTTATTGCGTTGAGAAGGAGGAAGGTGCACAAAACAAACACAACCAAATGTATGAAAACTATGATAGCTAGGATGCTTGTGAAAAAGACGATAATATGGAGATTCAAGGTTTAACACTTTAGATGGAAGTCTATTAATCAAATAGACAGCAATAGACACAGCTTCAACCCAATATTTAGATGGAACAACCCAATATTTAGATGGAACAGAGGACTCAATCAATAAAGTACGAGTGACATCCAAAAGATGACGGTTTTAACGCTCAGCAACCCCATTTTGTTGTGGCGTGTATGGGCAAGAGCGTTGTGATACAATTCCTTTCTCAAGCAACAAATTATTGAATTCATGAGACATATTCTCCACCAGAATCAGATCTTAATATTTTGATGCATGTGAAAAATTGAGTCTCAACGTAAGCCAAAAACTTCTTGAATATGAAAAACACTTCAGATTTAGATCGAAGAAAATACACCCATGTAAACCGACTATGGTCATCTATAAATGTCACAAAATACTTGAAATGAGCATGAGAAATTACTGGTGAAATTCCCCAAACATCACTATGAATGACATCAAAACACTTTGTAGCACGACTACCAAAATTAGGAAAAGGAAGAGTTTTACTTTTGCCTAATTTACAAGTAGAACAATCAAAGGAAGCAACTGAAAATTGATTTTTATTTCCCAATAAAGCAGAATTGGACAAATGAGACAACACAATAGAATTTGGATGTCCTAGACGTTTATGCCAAACCTCATTCTTAGTAGTGGTGGAAGCAAAAGCCAGAACAGGAGGAATAGAAAAGTGTATGGGAAACAATCTTCCAACTTTAGGCCCCTTCGCGATTATCGTCCCCGACACCTGATCCTGCACAAGGCAACCATTACGAGAAAAGTTCACATTACAATTGTTATCTACCAATTGGCCAACCGAAATAAGACTAGTGGAGAGCTTTGGTGATACAAAAACATTCTTGAAAGTTTCAGTAATATCCCCAACCTTGGTAATGGATAAATTACTACCATTGGCAACCTGAATTTGTGTTAGACCATTATACTCACGGATGTTTTTGAGTATATCAGTTGAGTTGGTCATATGATTGGAAGCGCCAGAATCAACAAGCCAAAATTTAGATATTACCTCATTACTTTGTAGTCCCAAAGTTGAAAATGTTGACAAGATCATTTGTTGTACCATTTGAGGAGTAATAACTTGTCCTACCGAAGATGAGCTATCTGTAGTGGAATCATTTATCGCAACTTGGAAAGCCTTTGTCCTACGGTTTTGAGGACGTGTGGGACACTCTTTGATAATGTGTCCTTGTTGTTTACAATAATTACAGAACTTCTTGCCACAATTGCGAGCAATATGACCATATTTCTTGCAACTGTAGCATTGAGTTCTAGCCATATCCACGCCCTTTCCTTTCCCTTGAGCTGCAAATGCAACAGTGACAACATTTCCTTGATGAAAAGCATTTTGTGTGACGAGACGCTGCTCCTCACGAAGTAATTCCCTAAAACAGACATCCAACGAGGGAGATGGATCACGACTCATCAAGTTGGAGCGAACACTTTCAAAGTCAGATCGTAATTTCATCAAAAATTGATCTCGCTTGCTTTGTTCATGAACTCCTTGAATGATGGAGAGAGATTCAGAAGGTATTTTAGCATAAACGATATCGGTAAATTCAGCCCATAAGTTCTGAAATCTAGAGAAATAATCTTGAATAGAGAGACTTCCTTTTTGAATACATAGCAATTTCATGCTCTAACTGAAAGCGCCTTGCGCTATGGTCTTGGTTGTAAACCTTTCGTGAATAATCCCACATGGCCTTTGCTGTCTTGTATGGCCTGAGATTAAGAACAATAAGAGGGTCAATTGACCCTAAAATCCATGTCATCACCCGATCATCTTTAACCTTCCATTGACCGAGCTTTTTAGGATCGGTAGGAGTAGGATCGCTTCCATCTATATGTCCCCATAATTCTTTTCCGGTGACAAATAGTTGGAATTGAAATTCCCAGGCGGAGTAATTTTTTCCCGTGAAACGAACATGGAAAGACTCAAACTGATATGACGACATGTTTTGAACAAGCTAAGGAAAATAGAAATGCAATGATGCAAAATAACCAGAATGAAAAGAGACTAAGATTCCAAGATGCCTTAACTTCCAAGATATTTAGGACTAACTGTTGACTAACAGTAAGCCGAACCAAAACTTCCAAAAAAAAAATATATATATTTTTTTTGGAAGGAACCACAGATGAAGGACACTAAGAATCAAAGCACTGAAAAAGGCTCTGATACCATGTCAGTTTTGCTGAATGCCTCTCAAAGTGAGAGGCTTTCCATTATATAGAGAGAATACATATTACAAATCCCTAAAGATCCATCATTCATATCCCTAAAGATCAGCTATTCTATCTCTACAAATCTGCTATTCAATCCCTCCAAATCCGCTATTCTATCACAATATTTATTTCTTTGATTCTACAACAAATCTATATGATCATGCTAATTTATATCACTATCTAATTACATTAATATATACAATTATTTAGATTTTCATCATGCTAACAGTTATTTCTTTTCTGAAAAATAAAAGTTTAAAAGAGAGAGAGTAGTTCCGGTGGTCCTCGTCACCGTCTTCCTCTTCACTTTCTCTTCTCTGTCTTTTCAATCCCCTTTTTGTTACTGATTTTTGAGACGAGAAAGGTATGCATGAAAAATGAAGGACATGGACAGAATGATAATCCAGTGCATCAGGCCAAAAATCCCCAACTACTGATATAATTGGAATTGGTAGAAAAATATTGGTTGGCCATGTCAGTGAGGTGAGGGAGAAGGAAAGTTGGGTGTTTTTCTGTTTTATGCCAATTTGGTTTGAATGGGGAAGAATATAATATGGTTTTTGTTTGTGATAAAAAAAGTTGGTTGGCCATGACCTTTCACAGCGAAATCGCCGGCAGCAATGAGGTGAGGGAAAAGGGAAGTGGGTGAATAAGAAGGGATGGGTTGTGAACATTAGGTTTTTTCTTTTCATTTTTGGTGATTATTATGGCTACATTATGATCGTATTCTATAAACAGGGGTGGGGCCATTATGGGATGAAGTTATTGGCCACTTTATTGAGGTAATCTAAGCCCAAGTTTCATAAAATATTATGGTTGTACTTATTATATATTTCCTAATATCTTCATGTTTTTGTAGCTTACCGATAGTTCAAATCAACATGTGAGAATTATTGCACTGAATGCGATGGATCAATCTATTTCTGCTGTTTTAGGATCTAATGAGTTCCAGGAACATGCATCATCCAAGCTCAAGTGTGCATTCAATGATGTGAGAATTAACCTTTCCATTGGGAGGACATGGGTTTTTTCATGCAAGGTTGTAATATTCCTTACCTTTGACTAACTCTCTAGGTACAAACTGAGAATACAGAGTTGAGGTCACTGGAGTGTTCTGTCATATCTCCTCTGAAAGTGCTATTTTCATCAGCTGAAAACATAGATGTTCGTGCTGCATCTCTGAAAATTCTTCTTCATGTTTTAGAGGTAATGTGATCCAAGTTACTAATATACTTCGTAATATTGATACAGACATGCAGAAATCTCTTCTTGTAATCCTCTCTCACTCTTTCTGTCTTTCTGACGATGCCTATTCCCTCAGAGACATGGGGAAAAGCTCCATTATAGCTGGCCAAATATTCTTGAATTGTTGAGGTTCTCATCCAGTATCTCAAGTTGCTTAGATCTTTAGAGCCATAGTTTTCCAGGTAAGAGAACTCTAAAATCTTGGAATGATGCTTTCAGGTCTGTGGCAGACGCTGCTGAGAAGGATCTCGTTACTCTTGGATTTCAGGTGATAATCCTAAACATTGATCAAATTGAGGGTGCAAGTGAACTAGGCCATCTCATGAGATATGCGAGCTTGGTCGAATTTATCTCAATCTGCTCTCCGTTTATTTTGCTTAGTGTTGATTGGCTCAAGCCAGCTAAAGTAGCAGGACATTCACGGTCACCAGACATTTTATTCTTTTTCCCAAAACAAAAAGAAGAGTGTTGATTTAGTCCCTAGGATCCTGACTATGTTTGATAAACTGGATTGTGGATATCGTTTAGATTTACCAAACAAATGAAATATTAAGGACAACTTGATATTTCCTGTTTTCTAGATTCTTCTCATTCTTTGACTAGTTTTCTTTTAATTGTCCTACATCTTTTAAAGGCATTTTGAGGAATATCGAAATCTCGACCACAAAATGATTACTCTTTTATTGTTTCTAAGGTACAGCTTGAAATAAGATGGTTGGTGTACTAATTTCCCTTTTTATGAATGTTTAGTTTATGTTCAGAGCATATAATCTCAATTATATTGCTGTCGCCCCTACTCGCTTCACTATGGGTCCGATAGAATGAGAGGAATAGGGAGCTTATGATGGAGTTGGGACTACTTCTTACAGATCAAGAAAAAACTCGTGGTTATAATTTCTTTTTGATGCACTCCTGAGGTTTCTATCTGCATAATAGAAAATTTGTTGTATTTTGTAGAGAACCATTGTTTTGTATAGGTATTTACCTTTTAGTATACTTCTTGAACTCAAGAATATTTCGCACATTAATGAAACTGTCTTTTTGTAAATATAAATTGGTCGGACGGAGTGCTTCCACATGATTGATGGTGGCTCACTGATGCAACAATCAGTATTGGCTATGTTCTACCTTCTTAACGTTTATACTATAAATGGTGCAACATCCTTGAACATGAAGCTTTAGTTTACATCTGTTTATTGAATGTGGTTTGACTGCTATAATTCTTGCACAGAATCTTCGTGTCATCATGAATGATGGCCTTTCAACAGTACCTGCTGATTGCCTTCACGTGTAAGCTACTTTATGTTCCTGGACTTTGTCTACTTCTCTTCTCTAAATTGGAGCTTCAATAATAGGTTTGAGCACATATGCTTCATAAAAAAATAGGTTCGAGCACATATGCATAATATCTGGAATTCGTGATCAATTTGCAAACTGTGGTTTATATGTTGAAATAAATGAGAAAAAAGAGGAACTCGATCGAGAGGCTCGTAGATAGGACTAAGAAACAAACTTAAAAAGAAGAATGAGCAAAAGAAAACCAAATAGAAGCAACATATTATTATATAATAATTTTATTTCCTTTGCAGATGCATTGATGTGACTGGGGCATATAGTGCTCAGAATACTGAACTGAATATCAGTTTGACAGCAATTGGCCTTTTATGGACTTCCACTGATTTTGTCGTTAAGGGGTTTCCATGTAGACAGAATGAAGAAAAAGAATCAGGTAAAATCACAGGTTTTGTATAGGCCGTCTGTTCCTTCTCCTATAAAAAGAATGTCCTTAGTTCTTTCTTTTTTTCTAACTGCTAGATGAAAACTGGATGCTTATCTTCTTCCAGATAGCAATGGAATGAAGGAAGAACGGGCTCTCAGATTCTCTGGGGAAGTTAATGACCAAGCACTCCAAATGAATATTGTTGACCGTGACAAATTGCTTTTTTCAGTTTTTTCATTGTTACAAAATCTTGGCGCTGATGAAAGACCAGAGGTATTTATATTTTCCGTGGAGTTAGGTTTTTCATTTTTTGAGCAAATAAGCTGCTATGCTATTAATTTATACTTTTCAAGACTGTTCCGCTTAGTTTAGTTTGCAAATAGTTTCTTCTAATCATTCATAGGTGATTGACCAGAAACATAGTCCATAATATCATTGTGCAAGATATGAGGGATACAAAAGTCTACTGTGCGGCAGGTTTTAAATCATATGAAATCAGTAAAACAGTCCCAGGGAATGAAGCCTGGTTCGGATAGGTGGTGAGTAGTAGACAACAGATGTGGCGAGTGTCTTGTAGGGCCAAAGTAATGCAGTGGATGGTAGGAATATATTCCATCAAAGGTACAGGGGGAAGCAATTAAGAGATGGAGGATGAAAGATCAGTTTGCAGACATATCATGTTCACTGAGGAATAACAAAATATGGGAGGTATATTAGGAATGAGGATATTCGGGATGCGTGTTGCAGAAATGAGGATGTTGAGGTGGATGTGTGGGCATACAAGGAATGTTAGGAATGAAGATGTTCATGATAAAGTGAGAATGGCCTTCGTGGTGAACAAGATGAGGGAAGCAAGATTGAGATAGTTTGGACATGTAAAGAGGAGATGCGTAGATGATTGTTAGGAGGTATGAGAGGTTGTTATAGTAGGTACGAGGAGAGGTAGAGGTAGGTTGAGGAAGTATTGCGGTGAGGTGATTATACATGATATGACTCAACTTTAGGTCAACAAGGAGATGACTTTAGATAGGAAGATGTGGAGGACGCATGTTAGGACAAAATGTTAATAGGTAGTGGAGCGTTGTCTTGCTTTCCGAGAGTTTAGGCTTGTTTCTGTTTTGACGTTGTACTACCGGTGTTATTGTAGTTCTTGATTGTTATATCTGTCATCATTTATTGTTTATCGATCATTGCAGTATTTTGTTGTTCTTGGTCCTTTCTTATAGGATTTGCACTACCTTCCTTCTTAATTGCTATATTTTTCCCACTATTTTCTTCTTCCTTGTACTTGAATTTGCTGCGCTTGAGCCAAGGGTCTTTCGGAAACAACTTCTCTACCTCTATACAATAGTTGTAAGGTTTGCGTACTTTCTACCATCCCAGACCCAGTTATGAGATTTCACTTAATATGTTGTTGTTGGAAGTACGTTAGTATAGTGGTGATCTAAGGTGAATGTAAATCAATCCTGATAGTGCCAGAGACAACATTCATTGCAGAGTGGGGGCATACAACATTAAAAATCGGAAAACTTATCAATACCAGAAGAAGGGCTACTTCCGTTACTTCTCTGATCATTCCTATCTTATCAAAAGGAGTAAATGGACAATAACAACAACATACCGACTGTAGTCTCACACAGTGGGGTCTGGGGTGGGTGAAGTTGTTACGACTTGAGACTAATCCCTAGTCGTAATATGGTGCTTGTACAACTTTACTCATGTACAGTCCTAACTTCACAGGCCATCAAAAATATCTTTAGTATATCCTCGTTATGTGCTATCTCACTCGGGCTCGACAAAGATCTTAACTGCATATATGCAACAAACTAAAATTGAAACAATTTTCATTTTAATTTGCTGTTGAAAATGAACATGAAGAAGAACCTTCAAAATAGCGTGTTTGGCAGCATCTTTGACGGCAGGATATCGCCGGCGAGCTTCTACCGATAAAGCTCGAAGATCTGAGTTCTCATGAGACTAACTAATGTTCAAGTAACAAAGACAATGCAATATGTCCTATTTTAAAAATTTTTGTTGCCTCGTTACCGTGGTCCAAGTTTCTTGTAAGGTGCATTAGCTTGTTTACATCTTTAAATCGATCACGATTTTGTTAAATGTGCAGTAGTTACCGTGTTCTAGTGTTTGGCTGTGTAGGTTCATTAAAGTACTAACTCATTTGATGCTAAATGGAGTTGTTACTTGTTTGTTGAATTATAAATGGAGTTCTTTCGAATTTTTTGTTGTAGTTCAGGAGATTGATTGATTTAATGCATACCCTCAAAGTGAATTAATATGTTTTGCTTCAAATGTTTTAACCCTCATTTGTTTTTAGCTGTGAATGTATTTGCGGTGTTGGTTGATTTCTTTACGGTTCATTCTCACTTTTGTCAAAGTGGTGTAAATGTAATCATAAGTCTTGACTATTTCCTCTTTATTTTGATTCACTGCTTCAAACACAATAGATGTGTCTAATCTTTGTTCTCGAGTGTCTGGATTGTTGTTCGGGATTATCTGATGTTCAAAAATCATGATTTAAGATCATAATTTGTACCTTCACGTGTTTGTTTTATTACAAGAGAGAGAGAGAGAGAGAGAGAGAGAGAGAGAGGGGGGGGGTTCAAAAGAGATGGCTTTGATGGCAGTGTTGGGAGTCAGATCTTCGAGCTTTATCGGCAGATGCTGCCGAACACGCTAGTTTGCAGGTTCTTCTTCATATTCATTTTCAACATCAAATTAAAATGATAATTGTTTCAATTTTAGTTTTTGATGGCCCGAGTGGGAGAACATAACGAGGATATACTAAAGATATTTTTGATGGCCTGTGAAGTTAGGACTGTATGGGTAAAGTTGTACAAGTGACCCCAAGCTAACCCCTTGATACTGACATAGTCATGAGCCATCAAATATGAAAAGGTTAAAAGAATTAAAATGACTGAGTAGAAGCATAATTATGGAATATAGGTTCAATATATTATTGAACAAAGTTTTGTATACAACAACTGTTATTAGTAAAGAATCTAAAATTGGATAGACTGAATACAAACTCTAACTAACTGTCTATGTAGCCTCTACTAATACTAATTATACTTAGTCTGGACATGACCCTTGCTCCCTTTAATCAATACATGCGAATAGAAATAACTTACTAGAACAACAAACTGACTTGAGCGCTTGAAATAAGATAACTCATCACCTTTTGGCTAAAAGTTGCAATCCAATTGATTTGGATCCTGATAATAAGAACCTGAATCTATATCACATGAAAAATGTAGGCACAAGAGGTATGTGAATCGATCCTTTGAATGTACTATTTTTAGGATTCAATGCAGCTAATTGCAGGTTTCTTTCAGTTCCTGTGGCCATGTTAAAGTTAGATTATATCATTATAATATCATAGCTGTTAACTTCTTAAGTAGATGTGAGCTGAAGCTACTCCTAACCATGATGAAAGTTGTGTGGTCTTTTGATGCTTCCTCTCTTTTTTTTTTTTTTTTTTTTTTGTTTGTAAATAGAGGACATAATTATGTGTTTGACCTAATCTATCTTTTTTAGGTTAGGAACTCTGCTGTTCGGACACTCTTTCAAATTCTTGGCAGCCATGGGCAAAAGCTATCAAAGAGTATGTGGGAGGATTGTCTATGGAATTATATTTTCCCTACACTAGATCGCTCTTCTCACATGGTAGGTTGAAATATCTCCAATTTATTTTAGGGACTTTACTGTAGCTTATCTTAACCAATCAGATATATTTTGCTTAGGCTGCAACATCTTCAAAGACAGAATGGCAAGGAAAAGAACTAGGGACACGTGGAGGGAAAGCAGTTCATATGCTTATACATCATAGGTCTGCCAAATTTGGAATGACCATTCACATCAAGTATTTTTCTATTTATTTATTTTGAATCTCTCTATTGAGTGAATTCATTGGTTCTGCAGTCGTAACACAGCTCAGAAACAATGGGATGAGACACTTGTGCTTGTACTTGGGGGCATAGCTCGAATTCTACGCTCTTTTTTCCCTTTCTTGAGAAGCTTAGACAATTTCCAGTCTGGTAATATTCAAAATCCTTTTGATTTATTATTCATGTTGTCTTTACCTGGCGAGGACATTTTCAGTGATCATAGAAGAATTCCGTGTTTATGCAGGATGGGAAACTTTGCTTCTCTTTGTAAGAAACAGCATATTTAATGGTAGTAAAGAAGTTGCTCTTGCAGCTGTGAATTGTTTACAGTCTACCATAGTTTCTCATTCCTCAAAGGTAGTCATGTGATTCACTGTATTTTGCAAATAACATTCCTTCACTCGAATAGAAAGAAGGCAACGGAAGTCATCAGTTTGATGAATATTACTAAATACTTGTTGGTTTTAACTTCTTTTTATTGAATAAATCCCATATGAAGCAGGGAAATTTGCCTATGCCTTATCTTACTTCGGTGCTTGATGTCTATGAGCTTGTGCTGCACAAGTCACCAAACTACAACGGGAATATGGCATACAAGTTGAAGCAGGAGATCTTACACGGTCTTGGTAAGTCTATTTATGTGTTATAATTGACATTACTCAATAAAGCGCCATTTGGGAGTTTTTAAGTTCAGATTAGAATTTTATCTGGTCCTTCCATGAAATCTTAGTAGAAATTTATGTGGAATACAGTTTCCATTTAGTGTTGTGTCTGATCAAATTAGATTTTGATCAGGATTTTATATGATCTCTATTTGGCAAATTTATTACTCTTCACTAATTTTTCAAATACTTGGATGTCTATAGTCGTAAATAGCTATAATTCTATTTTATTTTGTAAATGATGTGGGTATTATATGCATATGTATAATAAATCAATAAAATATCAGAATAGACTTTTATAGGACCACTCGAGTTTGACTTGGAGTAAATTTAATCTGGATTGGGCTTTTTAGGCTCTAAAATGAACCAAATTGGAATTTCAACTTTTCTCAAAACTAGGATTTGGATCAAGATGACACTAAATGCAGATTAGGTTAGTTCTCAGTCGCTACAATGAATTGAGTACTATGAGTTTTAAGATCAAACGAAGTTAGCTGCGAGGATGAGCACATCACCTCGCTTAAGCTAAAGAGACCAAAAACGGCAGACAAATAGTTTTTGTCCCATGCCCTAGTTTTTTTTAATTCCATCACAGAGCAATTCCTTTGAACTTTGTATCTGTTGGTCCGGAAACCTGGCATACTTACTGTTTGAGTTCATGAGGTTAAAGCTTTTATATACTTAATTATATTCATGCAATCTTTGTAGTGGCCGACTGTTGGTATCAGTCTGATCAAGGAGATAGGAGCATCCATATCACAAAACTGTGACACTTTTGTAGTCTATTTGTAGTTCTCAATGAGTACCTTTTTATTGGCAGGTGAATTGTATGTTCAAGCACAGGGGATGTTTGATAATGACACGTACCTAAAGCTGCTGTCGGTTGTAGATTCAGGGATTAAACAAGCCAAGGTCGACAATAGTAACTTTGAAGCTGAATATGTGAGTGCTTGCATTTCATCGTGATATAATTGTCATGCCCCAAAATCCCTGGGCCTTGTGAACAGAACCTGACAACCCCCTCATTGACAAGATAAACAGTAACAAAAACACCCAAAACTGAATATAAGTCCAACATAAAGACAATAACATAGCTAATCCAATAACAGTATTTAAACACAACGCTGAATATTAAAATAGATCCAGACGCACCCCAACTTATGAACATCTTAGCTTTTATAAGTACATCACAATGTCTAAAATGGTTATAGACAAAATATTGAAGAAAACTCCTAGAAACCGAATAACTAAGCGGTTGGGTCATCGCTGAAATCAGCTGTTCCTACGATCAATCAACTTCCGATGCTCACTAGTGCTTGAATTTGTATCTGCAATAAATACAGGGAAAGAAATGGAGGAGTGAGTGCGAGGAGTTCTCAATAAGTATCGTTGGCTCCCAACAAGTTAGTGGCAAGATTTGTGATACGAAAGTAATCTTTTATCAATAACCTGTACATTACTCAACAATAATAAACATAATAAATCATATGACAATAGGCATATAGTCCAGCATATATAATAAGAAGGATATGCCAATATTCATCATAAAGATCACAACTTTTCACAATAGTCGACATGCTCAATAACCTGCATGCTCACTCTCCTGGGGTCCACCTAGACTAGAGACTCATGAGAGACTCAATCCATTTCCACAATCCACATGTCCAAAACTGAAATAACTCAGTGTTGTCAAAGAATCATTTAAGCCTCACTTAAGCCCTGAAACTCAAAAAAGCTTAGGTAGGGCACATGACCTTACTTCAGTGTAGGTAAGACACTAATGAATGTGCCTCATTGCCCATGAGTTCTATCTTTAATCTAGCGGTACTAAACAACAACTATAATTGACAAATAAGTATATTAATTAAGGAAAATATCATGAATGACTTTTGTTACTATTTTCTTGAATTACATATATATGTTTTTTCTCTTAATTGTGCCTTTTTAAACTATAATTCACATGTAAATTGTCTTTGCACTTGAACCCCAATAGACCTGGACCTGGAGCGTTTTTTGCCTTTGACAACTCTCGAATCCACAAACTGATAGGTGATAACCCCAACATGAATCCAGGTGCTCGTTAACACAGTTCGACATATGCTATGACAACAACTATAATCGACAAATAAGTATATTAGTTAAGGAAAATATCATGAATGAATTTGTTACTATTTTCTTGAATTACATATATATGTTTTCTCTCTTAAATGTGCCTTTTTAAACTAAAATTCACACGTAAATTGTCTTTGCACTTGAACCCCAATAGACCTGGAGCGTTTTTTGCCTTTGACAACTCTCGAATCCACAAACTGGTAGCTGATAACCCCAACATGAATCCAGATGCTCGTTAACACAGTTTCTTTTAAGAAATCCAGTTTAAGAAGAATTCTCAGCTCCGTCTTCCAAAGGATTTATTTTTTTGGCAAGAATTTTCGGAAAAATAAAAAATTGAAGCATAATGGAATTTTAAATAAATTATTAATTTTTAGGGTCCATGTTTATATGACATAAAAATAATTTATTTTGTTTAGTCGCATTTATTTTCATGATAAATGTAGTTGATGATTTTTAAAGATAAAAGCCTTAAGTTGAGTGATTTTGTAAGCTAAAAGTCTTAAGTTGAGTGATTTTATTGATATAAAACAAAGTTTAATGACTTTGTTAGATAAATTCTCATAGTTCAATGGTCTATTAAGAAATTAACTCAGAAAAGGGAGGATACTTAATACAATATGAGTTTCACAAGAACGCTATAGGCTAGAGGTTCCCTTGTTCTTAATTGTATGAAGGGCCATCCAAACTTGATTATCGGAAGCAGCACAGTCAGAAAGAACTGCACACTCTTTCTAGTAAACTCATTTGGCTATTCTATGCACCCATAATCATGGTTTTTATATTATGGAGTTCCACTCCTCACCGAGGTTCATAATCATTTGTCTGGCAGCTATCCAAGTTTAAGCTAATCATCAAGTTTGCCACAAGATCCAGATATCTTAAACTATCTTGTGTTTTATTTGAATTTGGATCCAATTATGTTCTACATCATTTCTAGAACATTCAGTCAATCAATCAATTATTTCTCAAGCTCCCAATACCGTCATACCGAACTAGTTGGAGTCAGTTACATGAATTCCCTATAACCATTCCGTTGTATTAGTGTCCATTCCATTCTAATACTAAATAACTTGTCCTAAGAAAGACAAGTTAGGGTTCTCTAACTCTGACATCTTTTATCTGTTTATCTGTTTGTCCTAATAAGTGTTCAGCAGGATAATGCAATAAACCTTGCCGTTATCTGCTTACTCGTTATTTGAAATTTGTCTGCAATGACATATTTCTGTCTCTAGGGTCATGTTTCACCTGTGCAACGTACTGCACTGGAAATACTTCCGCAATTGCGTCCTGCAGAGCACCTTTCTGCCATGTGGTCACCGCTGCTTACCAAATTATTGTTGTATCTTCCCAGCTCTGTTTCCTGTATGAGAAGCATTGAAGACGAGAGCGACCACAAGACCAGTGAGAGTATTTACTTGTTTGGAATCAAGACATTTCTTTGAGCTTTTTTATATTCTCAAACGAAATTTATTTTGTTTGATATTGTGGCCCAGGAACAAAAGATAATGCTAAGATCAGTAATGGAATTGCTTCAGCATCCCAAGGGGAAGAAGAAGCTTCACCTAGGAATCCTGACTCAACAACAGTGATTGTTTCAAATCATCTTTTCGTGGAAAAACTTGTCCCTGTATTAGTGGATCTCTTCTTGCAGGCTCCACCTGCAGAAAAGTACAAAATTTTACCTGATATTATACAATCTTTGGGAAGGTGAGAGTTGATCATGTATGAAAGATCCTCCAGTTTCCGTTCCCGCCTATCACTAAAATTTGATCATGAATGACGGATCCTCTTGTATCTGTTCCTACCATCATTGAAAGCTGCTCATTGTGTTTGATTAAAAATACTTCTTGGAAGTACTATCTTTTTTTGACAGGGGGGAACTATCTTTAAGAGTTGGCTGGGAGATGCAAGATATTGCAACCTTATTATGCAGTTGAAAAAATATTAGCTTCTAATCCAATCTTGTTATGATGTTGGGAGAGAAAGGGAGCTTATAATACCATTCTCATGTTCTCTTCAGTTAATTACTTCTAAAGTAGATCATTTCTTAGTTTATATAATCTAATGACAGTCTTCCTTCGTACTTCTTATTTTTTTTTCCTTTCTCAAAATATTACTAACGAAGACTGCCATTAGATTATGATAAAGATAAGATATGATCTACTTCTGACGTAATCCTTTCTCGTCTCTTGCAGAATTTGTTGTAGGCTTCTATTTTATTTTTTTATTTTTTATTTGGTCTCACATGTCAATGATACATAAGTTATTCTTTATGGATCACAATTCGAAGTGCTTACTTATACTCCTTTTATTGATTTTGTTCACCTTTCAAGGAAATTAATATTCTTAATGAATTCGGAACTTCTTATAAACCAAGTTCTGCATTTCTTTCGTAGATGTATGATAACAAGAAGAGACAATCCTGATGGCTCACTTTGGAGACTAGCAGTTGAAGGTTTCAGTTGCATTCTGCTTGATGATATTAGAAAACTGACGGGGAATGCAGGGCCTGAGTTGACTATTACCAGACCTGCAAGAATGCGTATCTGGAAAGAAGTTGCTGACATTTTTGAGATATTTCTAATAGGCTACTGTGGTCGTGCACTTTCAGTGATGGTGGACAGTGCTGATGAATCTCTCGAGATGAATCTCCTGGATATTCTAGGAGACAAGATTCTCAAATCACAGATTGATGCGCCTCTTGAAGTAACTGTCTAACCCAAATCTTTTTAGATATTGACACTCTAGTTCTTTCAGTTTACAGCTGCACATATTTTGTAACTATTCAAAAACCCTTCATCAAGATTTGGTAGGGGAAGATAGTAGATTTAGTTGACATTACAGGAAAAATTTTAAGAATGCCCTTTTGGGGTGTGCCCACCACACTCTGGGATTTAACTTTCCAATTTATTATTTTTTGGATGATGAATTTTTGGTGTGAATACAAAGTTGCCCTTTTCTCGAAAAAAAACTTCATTTTGGGCCACTTTGTATCTTCCCATGTTAATGAACCAAGTCCATTTTTGGAACTTCTGTATGCAAGATGTGCTTGTGTGTTTCAGATGTTCCAAAGGGGTGTGTCTTTCATGTCCACTCTTTTCTGAAAAAGAATTAAATGCTATCTGTTAGAGTGTGTAAAATTCCCACATTGATTGAGGAATGAACCGGTGATCTCCTTATATGGACTTGGGCAATCCTCCCCTGATGAGCTAACTTTTGGGGTTGAGTTAGGCCCATGTGCCATATCTTTACATGGTATCAATACCGTTTGAGCTCCCGATCCATACTCCAGTTTGGCTTGGGTGTGAATGTGGGTGTTAGAGTGGGTAAAAGTCTCATATTTGTTAGGGAATGGACTGGTACCTTCCTTATATAGACTTGGACAATCCACCCTCATCAGCTAGCTTTTGGGGTTGAGTTAGGCCTAGACACCATATCTTTACAATCCTCCCCTCATGAGCTAGCTTTTGAGGTTGAGTCAGGCCTAGATGTCATATCTTTACTCTACCTATCATGGGTTTCTCTCAATCTATTGTGTGCCCACTAGTTATTAGCTAATAAAGTTCCTCCAAGTGTCCCCTATTCCTCTTTGGTTTTCAAAATACCAAGTCCAACGAATAGCCAACCACCACCAACTTTAGGGCCCTTGTTTGTGTAAGCAATTTAACAAATAATAGTTGCCTTTGCAATACTGAGTTCTCGAAAATAGGCTACAGAAAAAGAGCATATGCATTTCAGGTGACAGTAAGATTTGAGATAATAGGAATTATTTATGGCCTTCTGCATAAATATGGAAATCAGCTATGAATTAATAATCCAGATTGGTCGCTTGAGAAGTTCAGAAAATAAAATATGATGTTTATCCATTTTTATAGCCCAGACTATTTGCTTACTAGCCACTTGAAGTTGTATGTATGTCTGTTATTTTGGTTATGCATTCAAAAAATAAACTTTGAGATCAAGTGTAATCATGTTAATTGTAGATTCTGGAACGTCTAATCAGCACTCTGGATCGGTGTGCGTCACGAACATGCTCCTTACCGCTTGAGACTGTCGAATTGATGCCTTCACATTGTAGCAGGTTCTCCTTGACCTGTTTGCAAAAGCTGTTTCTTCTGTGCAGGTATATATAGTACTCCGTAATCTTTCCTTTTTTCTTGTGTTTGCGGTGATTGTCATTTCACTTGGTTTCAGTCAAGGAACCGGTGAATGGAATTCAACTAGATGCGAAGTAAGCAACATATCAATAAAGATACTAATAAGCAGATGTGAATTTATTCTGGAAAGGTACTTGATGGATGAGAGCAAATTAGGTGGGTGATTAATTCTGTTGAAAGTAATTTCAAATGCTTATCTTTTTGTTATTCATGTTTCCTTCTGAAATCATGCAACTATGTCAGGAGAAAATCCATTGCCAGCAGCACGTGTGGAAGAAGTTATCTTTACTCTCCAAGAGCTTGCGCTTCTTGTGGTTCATTCGGACACTGTTTCCCAACTTCCTTTACATCCTTACTTAAAAGAATGCCTTACAAAAGAGAATCAAGCAAGGCGTTCACATTTACTTGTTCTTTTTCCATCCTTCTGTGAACTTGTTATATCAAGGCAGGTGAAACGATAAAAGAGAATGTGGTTTAACTCTAGATTCTTCTGTCTAGGCATCTTTTGGTTAAAGGAGCTATTTTGTGGTTATTTCATACCAAACTTTCTATTTTTTTTTATTTTTAAATTAAGATGTAGGTATCTAATATGTGGTAATTCATTATTTGCAGGGAAGCTAGAGTTAGAGAGTTGGTGCAACAATTGCTAAGATACGTCACAACTGAGTTAGGATTACGAAAGTCTAGTTTGACAATTGGCTCCTAATATTTGTCTATATTTTTGTATTCCTCCAATTTTCGGTGTTTTATAATAGATATCTGTGTATTATGCTAAAATAATATATTGTATGCATCTTTTCCTTTACTGCATGAGGTGGTATCTTTATACTACCAGCCCTTGACAAACCTGATACTATTATCCGACTCAGTTACTTTTCTTCCATTGATTAAATCTTTTAAGCAATGTCATTGTTTTCAACTTGATTTTTTAACTGACTTGTTCTGTTTTACTCTAATATTATGTTCAAATGGAGTTGTAGGGTGCGTTTGGTACGAAGGAAAATGTTTTACTCTAATATTACTCTAATATTATTTTCAAATGAAGTTCCATTGTACAAGTTAAATTGCCCACTCATAATAGAATCATCCTCATTTCTATGGACAACTATGAAGTCCAAAAATCTAGGGTCACACCTATCATAATCCCTCAATAGGCAAGCCATGCTTTACATGAAACACATATTCTCGTTAGACAAATGTGCAACTAAATTGAATGGTAGTGTAACTAGATTCAAATCCATGTTTTTCACAAGTTAGGCAAAAACAGTAAACAACCATTTCTAGACTTACTGTCACGTGAAAAAAGCTAACTAATGCAAGGAATAATGTCTAATATAATACATCATGACTGTCCAAAAACCAGAAAGACAAATCCACGATAGGCCTCCAGATGCAAGGAGCACAATGCAAATTTGATCAATGCTGACCACAAATGTGAAGGACTGCGCTAGAAACTGGTATACAAAATCACTAGTACTTAGTAGACATCATAGCCAACCGAGCTTAAATAGTTTATAACGCATAATGAATGGTTAATCTCCATCTTCTTTTACCGTCAAATTGGTGATAACCCGATTGAAGGTCAATACTGGAGAAGTAACTTTCTCCTGGAAGTTGATCAAACAAATCATCTATCTTTGGGAGAGGACATTTTTTCTTAAATGTAACCTTGTTCAATTGCCGGTAGTCAATACACATACAAAGTGAACCATCTTCTTTGGACAAACAAAACTAGAGCACCCCATAGAAATACTCGGCTAGATGAAACCCTTATCCAACAAATCTTTCAATTGCTCCTTTAATTCCTCAAGTCCTGCAAGGGTCATTCAGTAAGGAGGAATAGAGATAGGTAGCGTATCTCGGAGAAAGTCAATACCGAAGTCTATTTCCCTTTTGGGGAGGAACACCGAGTAAGTCATCTAGGAACTATTTCGGAAACTCGTTAACAATGGGGATGGCTCGAGAGTAGGGGTTTCAGAATCCATATTCCTAACCCACACAATATGGAATATGCAACCCTTAGAAATAATTTTTCTAGCTTTTACACATGAAACAAACTGACTCGTAGGCATATAATTTGTCCCTTTTCATTCTAGGATGGGTTTATTTGGAAACTTAAACTTGACTACACGGGGTCTACAATTGCTAGAAGTATAACATGAGTGCAGTCAATTCATACCACGGATAACATCAAAATCTAGCATATCAAGCTCTACAAGATCAACATGAGTGACTCTATGGGACAAGGAGGCGAGACACTTTTTATAGACCCTCTTAGCCACAATAGGATTACCAACGGGAGTAGAGACAAAAAAATGTTCTAACAACACATATAGAATAATATCAAACGTCATAGCAACATATGGCGTCACCTAAGACAACGTAGCACCGGGTCAATTAAAGTACAAACATCGAGACGGAATACTTTTAACATACCGGTAACCACATTGGGAGAACCCTCTTTCTCACGATGAGTCTAAAGTGCGTAAAATTAGTTTACTTATGATCATCACTAGAACCCGATGTAGGGTAAGGTAGAATCCGTCTAAGATTATCTCCGTCATTCTTAGAAACTTAGGGACAATCCCTTATCTTGTGATCCATCTTGCCACAACCAAAACAGGTAATAGAACCAGCTAGACATTTACCTTCATACTTTCTTCCACACTTGGAGCAAGTAGATAATGAAGGTCCACCACCAATCCCTCTTTGAGGATTACGGTTAGACACCATATCTTTGTTGAACTTAAGAGAAGCATTGGAGGATCCTTGACCAGAAAAACTTTGGCAGAACTTAGAACGACCATGTTTCTCAGACCTCAAATGTGAAAAGTCACCATCATTGGTCTTGGCCCTCTTTTCCTCCTTAGACCTTTCTTTAAGTTTCTCCTCTTCAATTAGTTGAGAATGAACCATGAGGCAAAAAATGTTAATATCATTGATATGCATATGGGTACAACATTCCTTAACCACCATTTTGGATACACCCAAAACGAATTTACTCATCCTTGCCCTAGGATCGACATCATAGTAGGAGCATAATGAGACAATTGTGTGAACTTCAAATTATATTCCTCCACACTCATATTTCCTTGACGAAGGTTGATGAATTGAAGAACCTTTGCCTCCCTTATTTCAAGGGGAAAGAACCTATCAAAGAAAGCAACCTTACACTTTTTTCATATCAAGAGGACCCACAGCTTCCGCCCTCTATTATTTCCATTGGTTGAACCACAGTTGAGCAACATACTTACGTTGATAAGCAACCGATTCTCCCTTTTCCACCGGTGTAAACCCATGATCATCAACACTTTATACATCTCATATATGAACTCTTGAGGATTTTCCTCAATCCTTGAACCATGAAACTACAGAGGATTCATTCTAGTAAAGTCTCTCACTCTAGTTGCCGTCGTACCCACATTTGGGTTCACGGGGACCACAAACTTCCTATTGTATCAAACTGTCATGGTTTGAGATAACAATTGAAAAGTATCCCTAAACTTTGCATTAGTCACTTATTACCTAAAGGTTCGACCAAAAGTTGAGGAGCTTGAGGAGGAGCTTCCCATTTCACATTCTCTCCCTCATTCCTTCTAGCATATGCCCTTTGAGTGGACATCTCTCATATAACATCAAATAATTATTAGGAGAGATACATTATAGAGTTAAACTATATCGAACGACTTTAGAGTAATAAAAGAAGGGAGCTTCCCAAACATCTTATACCATCTCATTCATAAGTGTGGCACATATCACACTCATGAACAATAATCTATTCGATGTGGCTTATGAGACTTTCTAGGACATTTATACATCTCATCCTATAAATACCAAGTTTTTCATGACCCAAAGCATGCCCTAGGTGTGACATGGCGTATAAGACACCAAGAGGCCCTACACAACCCACTTAGCATACATCATTCATGGCAATAGAAAATTTCGAGAGTTTTAACGACAATTTCTAAAGATAAGAACTTATAAAATGTAGCGGAAGTTTAACACAGTCTTAACGCCACCTAATACACCAAGAGTGATCGGGATGTAACGCGTACATCATATACAATAGTCAAAAGTAAAGACAATATGAAATAATGGCTCGGTCTTTGAAACATGAAGACTCGCAAATCTTCAATATCTTCTAAATGATCCCTAGCCACAGACATGTGAATCTGGAATGTCGGATCCTAAATTTGAAAGAATGACCTTCTCGTGACATTCAATGACCAAGCTAAATCATGAGATAAAATGTTTAGAAAAAATAAATAAAAAATCATGGTCAATGCAAGATAACATCTTTGAAACATTTGTGAGATACTTCTATAAGTAACCTTTGTTTATCCTTGTGGGAGAATGACCTTCAACCGACATTAAGACCATGCAAAATCATACCACGAAATCCGGTGTCTACGCCACACCAAAAAGGGGCATCCTACTTGCCAAGGTAAGACCATAAACTTCTAACTTACGCGGATCCACTAGCTTTTATTTATCTAGACAACCTATGGTGGCACATAGTTTATGGGACATGGGTAATCACCATTTATCCACTCGATGCTAAACATAAATTCCATAGAATATTGATTAGTCTTAACTTTTCATAACATTCATGAGACATGGGTAATTATCGCTTATATTATCATTGGAGGTCATGTGTAATCGCCACTTGCCTTATTATCCATTAAAGGGCACACTGAGTAACTAAACAAAGCTAAATTTCATTAGAATAGCTCCTTAAGTCTTTATTCCATTTGGGTGAGAAGGCATTTCAACTGTATGAATATTTCATGTGAGAAATCCTTTCACAACAACAACATTGATGCTTCAATCAGAAGCAAGGCTTAAATCATTTTCAATGTCATAAGAACATGCATATCTTCATAAACTCATATTTCATTCTTCAAAAGCTTCATCATATGAACATTTCTAGAAAATATGGATTTCAAATGGGTTCATGGGAATTCAACTTATTAACATACAGTTCATTCAATTCATGCATAAAAAGACACAATTCAATGATTCAATCAATAATACCATAATTGAAAAGAACCCATGATATTAATTAAAAACCTTAACTTTCATTGGAGATTATACCGCGTGAAAATAGGAGATCTTAGGAACCCTATGGAGAAAAGAAATCCATAGGTTAATACTATCATACCTTAATGCTAAGAGCTTACAATCAGTGGTTAAATTGGAGACTTGACTTGAAACCCTAGTCTTCTTCAATCTTCTAGAGAGAGAAATATTTGGAAGGATAAACTTGTTCTTCTTTTTGGAATTTGAGAAAATGAATTGAATTCAGAGATTTTAGGGAAAAAACGTTTATATAGGGTCTTAATAGAAGGTAAAATGACAAAGTATTGGGTTAGAATAATTAGCAAAAGACCCAAAAGACCTTCTTAAAAATAACTTCCGACCTCACCAATGGTCTGACCTATGATACATTGGTCAGATCATGGACCTTCGTGGTCGTTCGTGGGTGCTATATGATATCACCAGATTTGGACCCACAATGACGGGCCCATGTACGTTCCATGGTTTAACCTATAGACCGCACATTCAGTTGTGGGTCCTAACTTTTGGTTCTAAAATTTATCTAAAGTTTGGGACTCATCAACAAGACCTATCTGCTATTCATGCATAGGATGACGGACTGTCCTAGTGAATCGTATGAAAAAAAAACTTGACATTTTGGGAAACATGGACTTACCAACTAAAGGCCTACCTACAGACCGTGTGTCAGACCATGGGCCATTGGTGGCTTAATTGGTTCTGGCACCAGATCTTGGAAAGTTGTACTTTTTCATATTTTTGAATGTGAGGTCTTACATATGATGATTTAGTTACTGCACGTAATGGGGTGTATTTCTCTTGTCGCACACCAAAGAAGATGGATTTGAACCTGAAGAGTCAAGAAACTCCCATAGAAAACTATCTATTGATAGTCCCCCAAAATTGGAACTACAGGCTCTCCCATTTTATTTGTGGTATGTGTCTTTGGGCCAAAATAGTACTTTACGTTCAGCATTGCTACTGATTTGAATTAAGGTCAAATGGAAGCGCTGATATCAGTGTTAAAGTGGTTTAAAAGGTCGATATGATGGACTATTACATACATTATTGATATTCCACATGGTATATGTACTCACAAGATCAAATATTTGCATGATAGTAAGCAATGTATTGATCACCAGAGAAGACTAATCCACCAATGCAAGAAGTTATGAAGAAGGAGATTATCAAGAGGTTAGATGTCGAGGTAGTTTATCCGATCACCCATAGTAATTGGGTATGTTTGGTTCAATGTGTTCCAGAGAGAGGAGGAATAATTGTGGGTGTGTCCGGTTCAATGTAAGCCATGTATTGAGCATGAAAGACGACTAATCTTCCAATGCAAAACGTTATGAAAAAGGAGATTATCAAGTGGTTATATGCTATGGTAGTTTATCTGATTGCTAAGAGTAATTGGGTGTGTTCGGGTTAATGTGTGCCCGAGAAGGGAGGAATCATTTTGGTTCCAAAAGAAAAGAATGAGCTTGTCCTAATAATGAGGCATGTCACTGGTTAGAGGGTCTTCATGGATTACCACTAATTACTTGGCGAGTGATGTGGTGTCTTCAAATTTGTCATTCCACCAAAGATAGAAATTCATATCTGATGTGAAAAAGACTTTTTGGGAAGAGAATTATTTGTTCCGTATTTGTGTTGATGGAATTATTCGTCTTTGTGTGCTTGAGGTATATATATAATGAGTATATTAGAAGCTTGCCATTCGTCTCCTTTTGGTGGCTATCATAGTAGTATCTGAACTACTTATAAGATATTGTGGTTGCGTATTATTGGTCTATTACCCACTAGGATGCTCATGAGTTTGCTAACTCTTGTGATAATTTTCAAAGCAAAGGCGGCATTTCAAGGATGCAAGAACTCCCAATGACTCCTATTCTGGTGAATGAACTAATAGATCTTTGGGGCCTTGACTTTATGGGACGTTTGTGAGTTCGAATAGGATAATGTACATACTTGTGGCAATTTACTATATATCTAAATGGGTGGAAGCTGTCGCACTTTCAAATAATGAAAGAAATAGTGTCACCACATTCTTGAAAGGAATATCTTCTCTAGATTTGGTATACCAAGGGTGATTATCACCAATGGAGGTTCTCACTTTTGTAATAAGTATTTCGAGGAGTTTCTTGAGAAATATGATGTTCAACATAACGTAGCAACTCCTTACTATCCGTAGTCTAGTGGGTAAGTTGAAGTTTCAAATAGAGAAATTAAGCAAATCCTTGCTAAGACTGTGAATGTGAACAAAACTGATTGGTCGAGAAAGCTTGATGATGCCCAATGGGCCTATCACACTACATTCAAGACACCCATATGTATGTCTCCTTAACAACTTTTATTTCGAAAGTGTTGTCACTTGCCTGTAGAGTTAGAGCATAAAATGATGTACATACTCAAGAAGTTGAATCTAGATTGGGATGCCACATCAAGTAAAAGGTTGAATGAGTTGAATGATTGATGAGTTTCGCCTAAAAGCATATGAATGTTCAACATTGTATAAGGAAAAAATGAAGTATTACCATAATCAAAAGATTGAAAAACGTGAATTTGCTCCGGGCTCTTATCGGTTACCTGAAGGTTATCTACGATTCGAGGTATGGGCTATCACTTATCTAGATCTTGAATCACTGTGACTTGTTCTTCATAGATTTAGCTATTATGTACACATGTCGGACTTCTGGGGTCTTTTTAGGTTTTGATTTAAACTTGTGCATGCGTGTTACTTTTGGGATTATGGGGATAAATTATGTTTAGTTAGTTGAACTTCGTTGTTTTTCTGTTATTAGTACACTTATGTGCATTTCTTTTAAATTCTGCTTTGACCTCTACCGTGTCTATATTCTATCATTTCATACCTATTCGGGTTATGGTGGTGCCCCCATTGGTTTACTATCGTCTTTTCGCTGCTAGTAAACTACTTTGGCCCACTAAATATTACTCATTGAACTTATATTGCCATAGAGTATCCTAAGTCAAAGTTGAGTTTTCGTCACTAAAGTTTAATTTAAGAGTTCTGATCCCATTCCTTTCCCTAGTATGTTGTACTGCATCTCTATTCAATATTTTTATAAATGGATCAATCAGTTTTTTATTTGATCTCCCATACATTATAGTTATAACACTGCTGGTAACTAGCTCTATTATATAAGCATGCCTTAAGCTCATATACCCTGAATTTTTACCTTACATTTTTATGAGCTACATACATAGTAGTCTTACAATCGTCGAATATGAAAATGAATGACATAGGTTATGGTCATAACTTTATATCTAGAAAAATATTTCTCATCCATATTCTTCTTCTTTCCAACAACTGCTAAATAAATAAATTCAGGTTACAGTGTGAAATAAAAAATACAATTCTTTTTTGGTGATGCTAACTAATTGAACCACCTTCTAAAGTAAATATCAAACCTTATGTAGCCTTATTATCATTTATATTTGTTATCCAACTCGCATGAGAATATACTTCATTTTTTTAACATTTATATTTAAGCCACTATAACAGATGCCCAAATCTTTTTTTTAAATATCAAAATATTTTAATTATATCTTTCCAATGAATTTCACATGGATTGCTTGTAAGCCTTTAATGGTTAACAACAAAAAAAAACCTATATCAGGCTTAGTGCAATGCACTGCATACGTTATACTACTAATTACATTTGTATGAGCCAATGTTCTTTCATTATTTTTTGTAATCTTTATACTTGATGTTCATACAAATCATATATAATAGATGTTATTCTTGCTACCGGAGCATACATACCAAACTAATCAATACCTTCTTTTCCAGTAAATTCTTTTTTAACTAGCCTTGCTTCGAAAGTTTGTATAATACTGTATGTATTAGATTTTGTTTTAAATATCGATTACAACTTATAGGTTTAGATCCATTAGTCCAATAAACTAAAATTCAAGTATTATTGGACATTACTGAATTCATTACATAATTAATTTTCTCTTTCCAAGAGGAAACATCTCTTGAAGACATAGATTCTTGAAATGTTCTAGGATCATATTCTATATTGAAACATAGGCATTTGATTACAAATTTTAGTTCTATCTGCATCCACTAGAAAAATTAAAGATTATGAGAAGATAAAATCAGGACCAAAAGTTTTTTCTCTCCTAGTTTTTTGACTTCCTCGTAGATGTACGATTATTACCATAATTGTTTTCTCGGAATGTGATATATTTTCTTCATCAAGACTACTTTGATTTGTTTTAGTCAACTTTTGAGCAATAATATCATAAAAAAAATATTTTTTTTTAAAATTCAATGCAAATAAATTCCACAACAACATTGGGCTCTAGATCAAGTAAATCTATATTCTTTCTAGTGTTGTCCATATCCTATAATCATAATTTAATGCCTCTACGATTTAACTTTTTTCTTTGATGGTAAGGAACTCTAGAAAAAGATATACACCTCCACAATTTAAAATAAAAGATATTTGGTTGTCTACCATTTCAGAGTTTATAAGGTGAAATATGCATAATTCTTTTGAAGGTACTCTATTTAATGTACAACAAACAGTAAGTAAAGCTTCACCCCTTAAATTATGTGGTCAATGAGAATTCAACAATATAAAATTAACCTTACCTACTAGAGATCTATTTTTGCTTTCAGCCAATTCATTTTTGTTTAGGTGTGTAAGGAACACTTGTTTGATGCATAATACTTTGATCTTCACAAAACATATTAGATTTACTAGAAAGGTATTCTCCTCCTCTACCACTTTGAAGATTTTTTTTCTAGTCTTTTGATTTTCCGCAACTGACTTATATTCCTTAAATGTCATGACCCAAATTATACTCTAGTGTAACATGACTGTAACACTCCAAAAGTCTACAACCTATTCTAAAGCCTCACATGACTGTCTAAAGTCTATGTCACATCCGGGGAGCACCCCCTAGACGTAACCGACGTCGTCGTCCTCTTTGAGGACTAAGACTAGCCTCTTTGCATTCATCATAACATTCATAGGCTAAAATATGCGGAAAAATTAAAAACTTTTAACTATATCTATTTGGAGGTTTACATAGACCTCTACATACACGTAATAATATTAATATCGAGTATACATAGACCCTTCGTATAAGAAGATTACTTAGTCTTCTACTTTTATTTCACATACATATATAAGATAGAATAGAGTCATAAAATTCGTCTCATCTCATAACCATCTAGAATGACAATAGCAATTTGGGCATAGCCCTACAACAACATAAGGAAGCCACATATAGGCTTATACAAATTGTACTCAAATGAAAGATAGAGTAAACATAAGTGTCTTAAGAACTAAACAAATCCGTAGCTAGATATTGGCATCGCCCTCGAAAAAATGAGGACCTACCCCCTTGGATGATAGAGAATATTCAAGCCTCCTTTAAGTCGCCTCGAACGAACCCTCAACGACCGGAACCTAAAATAATTGGGAAAAGGGAGAACATGGGGTTATTACGCCACATGTACTAAGTATGAGACCATATGCACATATAACAACAAAGCATGCTAAAAGGGGACATTTAGTTAAATCATTCCATTTTACCTCTTTAAAGGTTTATGCACAATCAAACAAACCATACCAACATTTAGACATGTTCAACACGTCAAAGCAAGCGATATGCATATCAACATACTTGAACCCATAATCTCATATAAATCTATCACCAAGTAACAACATCACAAGTATGAATAAGAGTTCATCATGTAAATAGCAAAGCAAAACAACCAATCATAAATCCTCATAAAGTCAACAAGTGCAATGACCAAGCAAAGCCCCATAACCTTACTCAATCTAGTAACTCAACAAGAACCATAACTAGTAACCCACTTCACATAACATAGCTTCTAAGTACACATAAGTTCATAACTTTAGCAACAAGGACCAATTACATATTCATAAGCATCATAATCATCATATAAGATCATTTGCATTTATCATCATATACATACATAATATTAACCCTCTAAAGCTCCTATAAAGGCAAACTAGTGCAAGGCATAGGTAGAGTCCCATACCCCTACCTAAGCTAAGTCAAACCCCTCAAGTCACTTTAGTTAGTTTATACGTAATTACTTCATTTTAGTTTAGGGAACACTTGCCTTAACCGACATAGACCAAATGAGATAATGTGGAATCCGGTGTTGTAAAACCTTACGCCGATGAAAGGTGGTCTACCGACCAAAGTAAAACCAAACATAAACGTAGCTTTCTAGGTGGATCCACTAGCTAGTCTTCCTATTGGGACAACATAGTTCAAGAACTAAGAGATAGGTTTCTCCCTCTACATACCACTTGGTAATTGGGGCCTCATATCATGGGAATCAATGAAATGAGTATCCCTCAAAGGGGAGTCAACATCACATATAGAACTATAGGGTAACTCTTCCTCTATTGGAAAGCCATCACCTCCCATTATCAGTTTCACTCGGTGCTAAGCTAAGTCCCTTATTGAAATGTCTTTAATATCTTTATTAATCAATCACATCTTAGTTTAGGTCATAGGGTCTAGCCCTTGTATAATCATCATCATAATAGCTCAATAGGAATTGCATGAGTATAATTCTTTCATCACGATTCACATAAGTACAGTTAACACATTTCATATTCTTTCATAATAAGGCACATTGGTAATCACCATCATCCTTATAACATTACATCTTAATAAACCTCAAAATCATAAGCAAGACATTTCAATTCAACATCATACCACCCTATCAATCCTAAAAAAGGCATACTCCAACACAATCATCATGACTTAATCACAATTAACCATAATTGAAGCAAAGTATAGGGATCGCAAGACTTACCAAGTCTCCTTCCTAGTTCATCATCAACGTATTACCATCAAACCTTGGTTCAACTCAATTAGGTCATCAAATCACCATAATTCAATAACCAACATAATCACAAGGCTAGAAGAATCACTACATCACAATCCAAACATATAAGCCACGTGAGGCTCTTGTTCATCCTACTTCAATTTGGGTCCTAACAGGACTTGTCTTAGGAAGTAAAGATACACATAAAGGGATCATATGTCACAAGTTCAAGCTAACCTAAACTAACATGCTTTTATTCATTTTAGGTGATTAGTTTGTCAAATAGAATTATTCTATGTAACAGAACCTTTCATATCCTAGCATATTCATGCCTAAGTGTGTAAGTGAGAATATGCTTTCAACAATACTCAACAAGATCACATCATATTAGCTTTACTCTGAAGTCCTAACATTGATGACTACAAGCATTATTTTAAAAGCTTCACTTCTTAAAAGTCCTAACATTGATGACTAAGGTTCAAGGTATTCTAATCACATTCTTCATTAGTACGAGATTCTAGGCATAGTTCATAAAATTTTACTTTCAACTTTACTAGTCATGGTCCATCTTATATAATAAAGTCTAATTAAATTCATGTTTATATGTTCCTAATCTTGAACAGTTACTACACATGATATTAATTTTCTAAGATAACCCTTGAATTCTCAATTTCACCTCTCATGGCATATAACCACATAATATCAATTCTATTAACTAGACTAGCCTTAACCATGGGAATCACATAAATTCATCATAATATCATAATTCATTTATATCAATCATAAGTAAATATATCCACTCAATTGGAATCACACTTAAACACTACCTACAATGTAGGAAGAAACCTTAACTAGAATTGGGTTTTGTCTTCACAATTGGGGGAAATCTAGGGGGATCTATGGATGTAAGAAACCATAGATAAACAAACCAACATGCCGTAATTTCTTCTTCTTCTTCTTCTTCTTCTTCTTCTTCTTCTTCTTCTTCTTCTTCTTCTTTTTCTTCTAGATAGAGAGGGGTCTTTGAAGAATGATTTAATTGAATTAGTCTAGGGGTATATTAGTCTTATATAGGAGGTCTAACCTAACTAATTATGAACTAACCCCTAAGTGCCAACTTAAAACAACTTTACTATAAATCTGCCCCACCCACGAAACCACACCCATTGACCGATTGGTGGGTGTAGGGATCATACTGGTCACTCATGGGTTAGTGTCTGGGACTCAACATGCAAGGGAAGAAAACTCTTGATCCACGACCCCTAACCATGGGACGTGGGTCCATCCACGGCTCATGGATGCATTTCGTTGGAAGATTAATTTTTGACAGCTTTTGGGCTATTTTTAAGTTCCTCCTCAAGGACCCCTTGGTTGGTCCTTGGGGGCTCGTACCTTGATACCCTAACCTTAACACCCTCATTCTAAGTATGTGAATTCTTTTTAGGATTTTAACCCTTATGCAAAACTCTAGAACCCTAACACAAGGTTTTAGAACCCTAACACAAGGTTCTAAAAGTCTTTAGTAAGCTTATTAGTTAGTGTCTGGGTATAACAATATCTCCTCCCCCTTTGGATCATTCATCCTCGAATGAAGACTCAATACACATTTTAAGGTAAAAACTCTAAACTAGAAGCCCATCATACATGCAATCCATCTAAATACTCGCAACCAAGGAAGAAAACTTCACTTCCAAGTTGAACATATTCAATGCAACACAAGGGAGTAGAAACTACATCTACTAACCCAAATGCATGAAATTATATATCTACTCATATTCAAGGAGAAACTAATATCTCCTAACTAAGTCATGCTCAACACACACTCATGTAGCCTTAATGGAATTTACTCTTAGAAATCATTTATTCAAGGAGGAATCTTTCAACTCCAAACAAAGACATGCTCATTAATTCATCTCATTAAGTCTATATGAAACTCTACTCAAATGCACTACAACATGAGGAAAAAATCCATATAAGTAAATTCTATCAAGACCTTAACTTTTTCATAAGCAGTCATATTAGGAAATCATGGAAACAAATAAGTACATAGTTACCTTGCTAGATAGGCACACCATGTCCCCCTTGGGAGTAAGACTATACAAACTCTTCTAAACATCATTCATACTAAATACAAGTTTAAAGTACAATATAAAAAGTCACAAAAGACAAGAAATATAAAATTTACTAAAGAATGACTTGAAACACATACCGGTAGCGACATAAGGAGAATACACTTGATCTTCTCTAATTGGAGATCATAAAAACTATTCTTGTTTTGAGGATCCGTATCTATAACACTAATGGAAACTTGATTACCCTCTCTTTTAAATCCTTTGTTAACTTGACATATTTTGAATAATGAACGGAAAACAAGGAAGTATCTAGGAGAGAGACAAATCACATCGCAAGAAATCAGGGATTATACAGTCACTATGGATACTGAACCAAACACGTATCCATTCGAAAAAAATCAAAAAGTAAAAACAAAGTATCAATGGAAAGGAGTATCAACAGTGATATACTAACCAATCACGAAAATTCAAATCTCATTACTAGAAGGAAAATCGCACCTACAAAGGAAGCAGTCGCACCAACAAAGAAAGCCAATTCTTACATGACAAAAGAAGTAAACACGATCACAAAAAATCAGAAGATGATAACTAGCCAACTTTTGATTCAAGGCAGAAATCAACTTAGCACGTCAAATCAAATCAAATAAATTCTGCTCAACCAAGGAATCATTACAAAACCTTGACTGAAGGAAATTTCCTTGGGTTTTCCAAATAGAGCTAAAATACACCTCAACACTCAGCCTATAAATGAAGACCTTATAAGACCAAGATAGATATATAACTTCACTTGAGCTTAGCAAACAAAATCTTTTATCTTTCATAAATCTTTGTAAACATGTGAGTGATACAATTGAAAAGAAAAGAAAAATAAAGATTCTGACTGTAGGTTTACAAGTTGAGGTAGTGTCACATAGAAATCTGATTTGCATATAAGACAAGATCAAGTTCTGAATTTATGTAACTCAAGATCTCCAGAAAATCCCTTAAAGAAAACCCTTAAAACCCAAGGGTACTGGACTAGGCACCACATTGGTGATCCGAACCAGTATAAAATCACTTGTGTCTTTTATTTACTGCCAACTATTATTATTATCTATTTTTACACTAACTTGCAGGAGAGTCGACTAACGATCACAGGTAGCTAACTAAGAGTCTTTTAATTCACCCCCTCTTAAATATCAATTGGTATCAGAGTAGGTCTCACAAATTAAGTGTTTGACCACACGTTAGTAAAGATCAAATGGCACACTACCAAATCCCTGGTGCATTACTTCAAGATGGACACTCCTCACATCGATCACCCTATTTCAATGGACAACATTATTCTCACTGGAAAGATAGGTTCAGAATCTTTGTCTCTTTAAATGACCATCAAGATTGGATAGTCATCAAGAAAGGACCAAAGCCAATTCCTGGATTAACTTACAGGGATGTAACCGAAAAAACTTTTGAACCTGAATCTTTCGATATCACCAAGGAACATCAAGAGGTAATTCAGACTAATGCTACAGTTATAAGTTTGCGATACTGTGCAGTAAGTGGAGAAGAATATGATAAAAGTTCAACCTATGAAACTGTGAAAGAGATGTGAGACAAACTTTAAGTGACCTATAAGGGAACGACTAAAGTCAAGGAAGCCCGAATTAGCTCTCTTGTAATGAATACGAATTGTTCAAAATGATTGACGATGAAAATTTTGAATCCATGATCTCAAGGTTTAGCAAAATTGTCTGTGTGAACTAAAATCTCTGGGAATGGTATATTCAAACTCATTACAAGTTAGCAAACTTGTTAGAAGTCTTCCTAAGGCTTGGGAAACAAAAGATGCTATTCTTGAAGATGGAGACTTGCAGAATATGACATATGATGAGCTTCGAGGTAACTTAATGGCCTATGAACAAAATCACATTATTAGGTACCATAAGGATGAGAAAAAGAGAGTGTGGCCTTCACGACTGAGACCTCTAAAATTTGAGAGGAAGGAGATAAAAATAAAGACGAAGGAATAACCCTCATCAACCGCGGAGTAATACAAATGATCAGACTAAGAAAACAACGACCCCAACATGATTTTAAGAAAAATGAGTTTAAACAAAATGATGATCGGTGCTACTACTGTGGAGAACCTGGACACATTAAACAAAATTGTCCAAAATGAAAGAGAAGAAGCAATCTCACAAATGAAGACCCAAAGAGTCTCGGAGCTTGGGAACAAAGGGAAACAACTGACGATGATTATAATAAAATGGCCAACCTATGTTTCATGGCGCTTGGCGAAACTAGTGAGGTAAAATCTTGTAATTGCTCTAATTGTAATGATTTACAAAACTCTTTGGACATGGTTGCAGATGAATTACAGAAAATTATTGATGAGTATGAAAAGATTGCTCGAGAAAAAAAGACTAGCAAATTCTTCTTGAATCCAGTCATATTGAAATTGATTTACTAACATAAGAGTTGGAAGAAGTTAAAATGCAATTGAATAGTGTTAGAAAATCTTCAAGTCACAGTTCTGTCCAATCAAACAGTACAGTGCACTATAGAAGAAATTCTCAAAACTACAACCACTACAAATCTAATAAATCTATTTCAAACTATCATTCTTCTGAAACTCCTATTACAGTAACTTGCTATACTTGTTGTGACATTGATCATAAATTATTTAACTATAGAAAATATTCTTCCAGAAAAATGGGTCTGGCGATCAAAAACCTCTAATCATCAAGGACCCAAAATTACTTGGTACCTAAAAGAAACTAAATTTATTGTTTTACGGGAGAAATCTAAGAAAACCTACTGGAAAGGAATGTGGGTACTTGACAGTGGATGCTCCAGACATATGTGTGGAAAGAAAGAAAATTTTAAAACTATCAAAAGAATTGATGGAGGATGCGTTATATTTGGCGATAATGCTAAAGGAGAAGTAACGGGAGTCGGAACTATCACCCTCAGTTCATCAAGTGATCTAATTGAAGTATATTTGGTTGAAGGACTCAAACAAAATCTTCTGAGCATTATCCAACTATGTGATGCCGGTTTTCAAGTTAACTTCAATACAACTAGTTGCATCATTAAACATCCTGAGAAAAATCTCACCCTTGTCTAAGATCGATTAAATAATATATATTTGAGAAAAATATCACCCTTGTCTAAGATCGAGTAAATAATATATAGGTACTAAATAATGTTGATTTTCCATCTCTTACATGTCTTACTGCAGGTACTAGTGATCCTTGGCTATGGCATCAGAATCTTGGTCATGCCAGAATGCATGCCCTCAAAAAACTATCTAGACTTGATTTAGTAATTGGCTTACCAAAACTAAAGTTTGAAAAAGTTCATGTCCATGATGCATTCCAACTTGGTAATCAAACTCGCTCATCGTTCAAAGGAAAAGATATTGTAAGTACTTTTACACCCCTCCAACTTCTTCATATGGACCTCTTTGGTCATACTAGAACTACCAGTATTAGAGGTAAAAGGTATGCATTTGTAATTGTTGATGATTTCTCAAGGTTTACTTGGGTAATATTTTTAACTCACAAAAATGAAGCGTTTGCTAATTTTGAAGCATTTTGTAAAAGAGTTCAAGGTGAAGCTGGATACTATATAACGACCATTTACAGTGATCATGACGGTGAATTTGAGAACAAATCTTTGAAGAATTCTGTGATCAAAATGGCTTCACTCAAAATTTATCTTCACCCAGATCACCAGAATAAAATGGAGTAGTAGAGAGAAAAAATCGCTCTCTACAAGATACAACAAGAACCATGTTGCTCGACCGTAGTCTTCCAAATCGCTTCTAGACAAAAGCTGTAAGTACGACATGTCACATTTTAAACAGGTGTGTTATAAGACCTAAACTAAAGAAGACTCCGTACGAACTCTGGAGAGGTAAGAAACCAAACATAAGCTATTTTCATCCTTTTGGATGCAAGTGTTTCATATACATCAATTGTAAGAATAATCTCGGTAATTTCGACCCAAGAAGTGATGAAGGTATCTTCTTAGGCTATGCTCCTCTTAGTATAGCTTTTCGTGTTTTAAATAAAAGAACTTTAAGTGTAGAAGAATCTGTTCATGTGGTATTTGATGATACTAATCCAAGAATGTAGGAAAGTGAGGCGAATGATGATGAAATCAGTCAATTAAAATTACAGAAGAAGTCTTAAAGCACTACTCCAAGAGATAAAAGGGAACATCCCTAGGGAATGGAGGCACAACGCTAGCTATCCTGAAAATTTCATCTTTGGAAAACCTGATGATAAAATCCAAACAAGATCATCTCTTCGAAAACAAGCCTTATTAGCTCTTATATCGCAAATAGAAGCAAAACGAATAAATGAAGCATTGGAAACTGAATCTTGGATACAAGCCATGAAAGAAGAACTCAAACAGTTTAAACGAAATCAAGTCTGGACTATCATTGAAAGAACAAAAAAGTCCTCAGTTATTGGAACCAAATGGGTGTTTCGCAACAAGGTCAACGAAAATGGAACAGTCATTCGAAACAAATCAAGGTTAGTAGCTCAAGGTTACTCCCAACCGGAAGGAATTGACTATGACCAAACGTTTGCTCCCATAGCAAGGTTAGAATCAATTCAAATTTTGTTAGCCTATGCATCTTTAAAAAAATTCAAACTCTTTCAAATGGATGTTAAAAGCACTTTCTTAAATGGTCTTATAAAAGAGGAAGTTTTTGTAAAACAACCACCTGGTTTTGAAAATCCATCCTGTCACGATTATGTTTTTAAACTTTCCAAAGCTCTATATGGTCTTAAACAAGCCCCCTAAGCTTGGTATGAATGCCTGAGCACCTATCTTATTCTAAATGATTTTCATCGAGGTAAGATTGACACTACTCTATTTACAAAGAAATCTAATTCCTGTATTCTAATTTTTCAAATTTATGTCGATGACTGTTAAATTGACATATTTTGTATAATGAAAGGAAAACAAGGAAGCATCTAGGAGGCAGACAAATCAAGCAAATCAAGGACAAATCACATCGCAAGAAATCAGGGATTATGCAGTCACTATGGATACTGAACCAATCACTTATCCATTCTTTAGAAATCATCAAAAAGGAAAAAAACAAAGTATCAATGCAAAGGAGTATCAATAGTGATTAACTAACAAATATTCAAATCTCACTACTAGAAGGAAAATCACACCAACAAAGGAAGCAGTCGCACCAACAAATAAAGCCATTTCTTACATGAGAAAAGAAGTAAACAAGATCACAAAAAATCACCAGATGACAACTAGACAACTTTTGATTCAAGGCAGAAATCAACTTGGCACGTCAAAGCAAATCAAATGAATTTTTGCTCAATCAAGGTATCATTTCGAAACCTTGATTGAAGAAATTCTCTTGGGGTTTCCAAATAGAGCTAAAATATGCCTCTACACTCAGCTTATAAATGAATACCTCAGAAGACCAAGACAGATACAAAACTTCACTTGAGCTTAGCAAACAAACTTCTTTTATCTTTATAAAGCTTTGTAAACACGTGAGTGATACAATTGAAAAGAAAAAAAAAAGAAAAAGAAAGATTCTGAGTGTAGGTTTACAAGTTGAGGTAGTGTCACATAGAAATCTGATTTGCATACCCGACAGGATCAAGTTCTGAATTGTTGTAACTCAAGACCTCCAGAAATGCTCTTAATGAAAATCCTTGAAACCCAAGGGGACTGGAGTAGGCACCACATTGGTTATCCGAACCAGTATAAAATCTCTCGTGTCTTTTATTTACTACAAACTATTATTATTATCTATTTTTACACTATCTTGCAGGAGAGTCGACTAACGATCACAGGTAGTTAACTAAGAGTTTTTTAATTCACCCTCCTCTTAAATATCAATTGGTATCAGAGCAGGCCTCACATATTCAGTGTAAAACCACATGTAAGTAAAGATCAAATGACACACTACCAAATCCCTAGTGCATTACTTTAAGACGGACACTGCTCACATCGACCACATTATTTCAACAGACAACATTATTCTTACTGGATATATAGGTTCAGAATCTTTGTCTCTTCAAATGACCATCAAGCTTGGATAGTCATAAAGAAATGACCAACGCCAATTTTTGGATTAACCGAGAAGGATGGAACTGAAAATCCTTTTGATCCTGAATCTTTTGATATCACAAAGGAACAACAAGAGGTAATTCAGACTAATGCTAAAGCTATAACTTTGTTATACTGTGAAGTAAGCGGGGCAGAATATGATAAAATTTCAACCTGTGAAACTGCGAAAGAGATGTGGGACAAACTTGAAGTGACCTATGAGGGAACGACTAAAGTCAAGAAATCCCGAATCAACTCTCTTGTAAATGAATACGAATTGTTCAAAATGGCTGACGATGAAAATGTTGAATCCATGTTCTCAAGGTTTAGCAAAATTGTGTCTGAACTAAAATCTCTGGGAATGGTGTATTCAAACACATTACAAGTTAGCAAACTTGTGAGAAGTCTTCCTAAGGCTTGGGAAACAAAAGCTGCAATTCTTGAAGACGGAGACTTGCAGAATATGATATATGATGAGATTCGAGGTAACTTAATGGCCTATAAACAAAATCACATTATTAGGTACCATAAGGATGAGAAAAAGAAGACTGTGGCACTGTGGCCTTTACGGCTGAGACCTCTGAAATCTGATAGGAAGGAGATAAATATCAAGATGAAAGAATTACCCTCATCAACCGTGGAGTAAGACAAATTCTCAGACAAAGAAAATAACGACCTCAACACGAGTTTAAGAAAAATGAGTTTAAACAAAATAATGATCGATGCTACTACTGTGGAGAACCTGGACACATTAAACAAAATTGTCCAAAACGAAGAGGAAGAAGCAATCTCACAAATGAAGACCCAAAGAGCCTCGGATCTTGGGAACAAGGAGAAACAACCGACGATGATTATGATGAAATATCCAACCTATGTTTCATGGCGCTTGACGAAACTAGTGAGGTAAAATCTTATAACTGCTCTAATTGTAATGACTTACAAAACTCTTTGGACATGGTTGCATATAAATTGCATATAAAAAGATTGCTCGAGAAAAGAAAGACTGACAAATTATTCTGGAATCCATTCAGATTAAAATTTATTTACTAACAGAAGAGTTGGAAGAAGTTAAAATGCAATTGAATAGTGTTAGAAAATCTTAAAGTCAAAGTTCTGTCCAATCCAACAGTACAATGCACTATAGAAGAAATTCTCAAAACTACAATCCCTACAGATGTAATAAATCTATTTCAAACTCTCATTCTTCTGAAACTCCTATTACTGTCACTTGCTATACTTGTGGTGACATTGGTATTAAATCATATAAATGTAGAAAATATTCTTCTGGAAAAGGGGTCTAGCGACCAAAAACCTCTAATCATCAACGACCAAAAAATACTTGGGTACCTAAAAGAAACTAATTTTTTTATAGGATCAATCTAAGAAAACCTACAGGAAAGGAATGTGGATACTTGAAAGTGGATCCTCCAGACATATGTGTGGAAGCAAATAAATTTTTAAAACTATCAAAAGAATTGATGGAGGATGCGTTAGATTCTGAGACAATGGTAAAGGAGAAGTAACGGGAGTCAGAACTATCACCCTCAGTTCATCATGTGATCTAATCGAAGTATCTTTGGTTGAAGGACTCAACACAATCTTCTGAGCATTAGTCAACTATGCGATATCGATTTTCAAGTTAACTTCAATACAACTAGTTGCATCATTAAACATCATGAGAAAAATCTCACCCTTGTCGGAGATTCAGTAAATAATATATATGTGTTAAATAATGTTGATTTTCCATCTCTTACATGTCTTACTGTAGTTACTAGTGATCCTTGGCTATGGCATTAGAAACTTGGTCATGCCAGTGTGCATGCCCTCGAAAAACAATCTAGACTTGAGTTAGGAATTGGCTTACCAAAACTAAAGTTTGAAAAAGATCATGTCTGTGATGCCTGCCAATATGGTATGCAAACTCGCTCCTCGTTCAAAGAAAAAGATATTGTAAGTACTTCTAAAACCCTCAAACTTCTTCATATGGACCTCTTTGGTCCTACTAGAACTGCCAGTATTTGAGGTAAAAGGTATGCATTTGTAATTTTTGATGATTTCTCAAGGTTTACTTGGGTAATATTATTAACTCACAAAAATTAAGTGTTTGCTAATTTTGAAGCATTTTGTAAAAGGGTTTAAAGAGAAGCTGGATACTATATAACGACCATTCACATTGATCATGACGGTGAATTTCAGAACAAATCTTTTGAAGAACTCTGTGATCAAAATGGCTTTACTCAAAATTTAAGTTCACCCAGATCACCACAACAAAACGGAGTAGTAGAGAGAAAGAATCGCTCTCTACAAGATACATCAATAACCATGTTGCTCGACCGTAGTCTTCTAGATAATTTTTTGGCAGAAGCTGTAAGTACCGCTTGTCATATTTTAATTAGGTGTTTGTTAAGACCTATACTAAATAAGACTCTGTACGAACTCTGGATAGGCAAGAAACCAAACACAAGCTATTTCCATCCTTTTGGATGCAAGTGTTTCATCCACAACAATGGTAAGAACAATCTCGGAAAGTTCGACCAAAGAAGTGATGAAGGTATTTTCTTAGGCTATGCTCCTCTTAGTAGAGCTTTTCATGTTTTTAATTAAAGAACTTTAAGTGTAGAAGAATCAGTTCATGTGGTATTTGATGATACTAATCCAAGAATGCAGGAAAGGATGATGAAATCAGTCAAATTAAAATTACAGAAGAAGTCTCAAAAGCACCACTGGAAACGACGACTATTGAGTCAGCTACTGACGAAGCAGAGTCGAGTACTCTAGAAGATAAAGGGAACATCCCTTGTTAATGGAGGCACAACGCTAGCTATCCTGAAAATTTCATCTTAGGAAAACCTGATGATAAAATCCAAACAAGATCATCTCTTTAAAAACAAGCCTTTTTAGCTCTTATATCGCTAATAGAACCAAAATGAATAAATGAAACATTGGAAGATGAATCTTGGATAAAATCCATGAAAGAATAACTCAAACAGTTTGAACGAATCAAGTCTGGACTCTTATTGAAAGACCAAAAAACTGCTTAGTTATTGGAATTGAATGGGTGTTTCGCTACAAGGTCAACGAAGATGGAAAAGTTATTCGAAACAAAGCAAGGTTAGTAGCTCAATGTTACTCCCAACATGAAGATATTGAAAATGATGAAACGTTTGCTGCCGTAGCAAGGTTAGAATCAATTCGAATTTTGTTAGCCTATGCACCTTTCAAAAAATTCAAACTTTTTCAAATGGATGTTAAAAGCGCTTTCTTAAATGGTCTTATAAAAGAGGAAGTTTTTGTAAAAAAGCCACCTGGTTTTTAAAATCCATCTTGTCCCGATTATGTTTTTGAACTTTCCAAAGCTCTATATGGTCTTAAACAAGCCCCCAAAGTTTGGTATGAACGCCTGAGCACCTTCCTTATTAAAAATGATTTTCAGCGAGGTAAGATTGACACTACTCTATTTACAAAGAAATCTGATTCCTGTATTTTTATTATTCAAATTTATGTCGATGACATCATTGTTGTAGATATGACCCTTTTCTTTGTGAGAACTTTGCAAATCTTATGAAAGGAGAATTTGAAATGAGTCTCATGGGAGATCTATCGTTTTTCCTCGGTCTCCAAATTAAGCAATCAGATAAAGGTATCTTCATCAATCAAGGCAAATATCCAAAGGAACTCATCAAGAAATTTGGTCTTGAGAAAGGTAAAGCTTTTGGAAATCCCATGAGTTCCTCCACATGCTTGGACACTGACTTACCAGGGAAAGACGTTGATGAAAAATTATATCGAGGAATGATAGGCTCATTACTTTATCTAACTGCCAGCCGTCCAGATATCATGTTTAGCGTCTGCAAGTGTACTAGATTTCAATCGACTCCGAAAGAATCCCATCTCACGGTTGTGAAATGTATCATAATATATCTCATTGGAACCTCTGATATGGGGTTATGGTATCCTTTTTCTGAAAATTTTGATCTCAATTGATACTCAGATGCTGATTTTGTAGGCGATAAAAAGGACAGGAAAAGCACTAGTAGAACATGTCAATTTTTAGGAATTTCTCTTATTCCCTGTGCTGCAACATTAAGAAAAAAATGCCGTGGATGTATCTACCACCGAATCTAAATACCTGGCTGTAGGAAGCTGTGGTACTCAGCTTTTATGGATGATGCATCAATTACTTGATTACAATTTATCTTTTGAAGGGGTACCTATTTTTTGTGATAATACTAGTGCCATCAGTCTGTCTAAATATACTGTGCATCATTTTAGAGCTAACCATATTCACATTAAGCATCATTTTATTCATGATCATTTTGAAAATGGAGATTTTGTTCTTGAATTTGTTGATTTGTAAAATCAGCTAGCAAACATTTTCACAAAACCCCTATTTGAAGAAAGATTTTGCTATCTTTGAAATTGTCTTGGTATTACACTGTTCAGTATATAATTATACCTTATGTAATGCCTAATATTATTTAATGCCCATAATTACTGATTTTCGTATATTTGGTTAAGTTTTCTATTTATTGTCTTTTCCTTTATTTATAATCTTCTTATTCTTTGTTCCTTTTTAATTCTTCCGGCCTTTCCTTTTCCCCATAATCCTTCCGTCCTTTCCTTTCAATCACGTCTTCCTTCCATAAGTCAGACGACTCTTCCCCTCCCCTCTCCTCTTTATTACCTTTTTCTTGTTTCTTCTTCTTTTCCTCTCTCTCCTTCTCTCTCTTCTTTCTTCTCCTGTTCTATCTCCTCTTCTAATATCTCGCATTAGATCTATGTCTGCCTAAAAAAATTCTTCCGTTTCCTCTTCCAGTTCCTTTGAGATTGACTACATCTCTTCCGACTCCTCATAGGAAGAGTCATTTGACCCTTCTCTCTCAACCAAGAAGCACCCCTCTGCAGAAAAGAAGAATAAAGCAAAGAAACCTCGTCCACTGCTTCCTGAGTCCTTTTCGGATGAAGACTCTTCAATGTTTTGGGGATTGGAGCACAAAATAAGATATGTGGCGTTCTCTAAACGTCCGATTTTCCCTGGGTGAGTAAATAACTTGGAAGAACTTTAAGCATCTCACAGCGCGATATGTTTATTCTTTCGTGCTAAAAAACAATCTCTGTTACTTCGTTTATATGGGCTAGAATTTGTTGAAGAACCTGTGCGTCTCTTTTATGAAAATCTTCGGCTGTCTCTTGATAATGGTGAATGGGAAACCCTTGTTTTAGGGAATCGTATTGTGTTAAATGATTTTCTGTTTAAATATGTGTTTGGATCTCAGTTTTCTAGTGATATTCCCTTCATGCAAGGAAAATTTATGGCCTGAAAATTTTGAAACATCCTTGGATAATCCTAAGTTTTTTGTCTCTGAATCTAGTGCTGATCTTACCACTTTTGGTACTCTTGGCTTTGAAAATCGCATACTGCTCATATTGTGGCCACAACTCTCATACCTCGGAAAGGTTCCCTCAGAAACATCTCCAACAAAGATGTTTATGTACTTTACTATCTTCTGAAGAAGTTTCCTATTAACTGGGCAACGTGGTTCCGTGGATACATGGTGGAAATCTCAGCGGACAGTAACCTCTCTGCCACTCTACCATATGGCTTACTTATATCGCGCATCATAATTGACTCTCTTGTGGATCTCTCTCCGTACACTCCGATTCTTATTGATGCCACATATGACACTCGCACTTTCTCAAGCATGGGTTATGTTCTGGTCAATACAAAATGGTATAATAAGGAATCTGTGCAACAAAGAGCTGATACCCCAAAAGCAACTCATATCTCTGCCGACTCTACTGCTCTGCTTCTTCAAGAGACTGAAAAAATAAAGGTAAGACTAGATGGGATGGAAACTCACATGCAGGTACTGCAGGAAACTCTTGATAAAGCTCTCCAGCTACAAAAAGACTCAAGCACTGACATCGGAAAACTGCGGTTGGAAGTTGATGGACTTAAAAAGGAGGCACTTTGATCAGTCAACTCTATACTCAAAGAAGTCCACTCTATCAAAAGCAGAGCTGCCTTAGCTCAAAATGAATTGGGTGTCACTTTGAACACCTCTTGTTCCAACTTCTCCAAAATGTGGAGCAATCCTATGATAAACTCTTCAGGAATGTGATCAACACGCTTACATACTTCCTTGGTAAACATTAAAGTGCTGACTCCTCTTTCTCTTTTGGCTAAGACTACTGTTGGAGTTATGTATCCTCTTTTATTTTACCTTTTGTACTGTAATATTGAGGATCCGTCCTCAACACCGCATCTATGTCTAGTTGTTTTGGATTTGGTTTATGTTTTGTGCTCCGTTATGTTCTGCTTTTTCTTTTGATCATTCCAAAAGGGGAGATAGGTTTACATATCAACACAGGTTTAAATATCAAACTATTTCACTATCGATAAAGCAAAGGAGAGCACACATTTAGGGGGAGCTACAAATTAACAGGGAAGAAAAATTAGATATCATAAGTTACAAGTTGTCATTATCAAAAAGGGGGAGATTGTTAACTTCACATATTTGGAACAATGACAGGAAAACAAGGAAGTATCTAGGAGGCAGACAAAGTAAGCAAATCAAGGACAAATCACATTGAAAGAAATCAGGGATTATGCAGTCACTATGGATACTGAACCAATCATGTATCCATTCACAAGAAATCAAAAAGGAAAAACAAAGTATCAACGCAAAGAAGTATCAACAGTGATTGACTAACCAATCACGAAAATTCAAATCTCACTACTAAAAGGAAAATCGCACCAACAAAGGAAGCAGTCGCACCAACAAAGAAACCCAATTCTTCCATGAGAAAAGAAGTAAACAAGATCACAAAAAATCAACAGATGACAACTAGCCAACTTCTGATTAAAGGCAGAAATCAACTTGGCATGTCAAAGAAAATCAAATGAAATTCTTCTCAATCAATGTATCATTACAAAACCTTGATCGAAAGAAATTCCCTTGGGTTTTCCAAATAGAGCTAAAATACGCCTCAACACTCAACTTTTAAATGAAGACCTCAGAAGACCAAGATAGATACCCAACTTCACTTGAGCTTAGCAAACAACCTTCTTTTATCTTTCACAAAGCTTTGTAAAATCGTGAGTGATACCATTGAAAAGAAAAGAAAAAGAAAGATTCTGAGTGTAGGTTTACAAGTTGATGCACTGTCACATAGAAATCTGATTTGCATATCAGACAGGATCATGTTCTGAATTGCTGTAACTCAAGACCTCCAGAAAAGCTATTAAACAAAACCCTTGAAACCCAAAGGCACTGGACTAGGCACCACACTGGTGATCCAAACCAGTATAAAATCTCTCGTGTCTTTTATTTACTGCCAACTATTATTATTATTATTATCTATTTTTACACTAACTTGCAGGAGAGTCGACTAACGATCACAGGTAGCTAACTAAGAGTTTTTTAATTCACCCCCTCTTAAATTTCAATGACATCATTTTTGGTAGCTGACCCTTTTCTTTGTGAGAACTTTGCAAATCTTATGAAAGGAGAATTTGAAATGAGTATCATGGGAGAGCTATCTTTTTTTCTCGGTCTCTAAATCAAGAAATCACAAAAAGGTATCTTCATCAATCAAGGCAAAAATTCAGAGGAACTCATCAAGAAATTTGGTCTTGAAAAAGGTAAAGCTTTTGGAACTCCTATGAGTACCTCCACATTCTTTGACACCGACTTACGACGGAAAGACCTTGATGAAAAATTATATCGAGGAATGATAGGCTCATTACTTTATCTCACTGCCAGCCGTTCAGATATTATGTTCAGCGTCTGCAAGTGTGCTAGATTTCAATCGGCTCTGAAAGAATCCCATCTCACGGCTGTGCAAGTATCATAACATATCTCATTTGAACCTCTAATATGGGGTTATGGTATCCTTTTTCTGAAAATTTTGATCTCATTGGATACTTAAATGCTGATTTTTCATGCGATAAAAACGACACGAAAAGCACTAGTGGAACATGTTAATTTTTAGGAAATTTTCTTATTTCCTGGCACAGTAAGAAACAAACATCTGTGGATTTATCTACCACCGAATCTGAATACCTGGCTGTAGGAAGTTGTGGTACTCAAATTTTATGGATGATGCATCAATTACTTGATTACAATTTATCTTTTGAAGGGGGACCTATTTTTTATGATAATACTAGTGCCATCAGTCTGTCTAAATATATTGTGCATCATTCTAGAGCTAAACCTATTGACATTAAGCATCATTTTATTTGTGATCATGTTGAAAATGGAGCTTTCAATCATAAATTTGTTTATTTTGAATGTCATCTAGCAGGCATTTTCACAAAACCCCTGCTTGAAGAAAGATTTTGCTATCTTCAAAATAGTCTTGGTATTACACTGTTCAGTATCTAATTATACCTTATTTAATGCCTATTATCATTTAATGCCAATAATTACTGATTGTCGTATATTTGGTTAAGTTTTCTATTTATTGTCTTTTCCTCTAATTATAATCTTCTTATTCTTTGTTCCTTTTTAAATGTTCAGGCCTTTCGTTTTCCCCATAATCCTTCCATCCTTTCCTTTCAATAACGTCTGCATTCCATAAGTCAGATGAATCTTCCCCTTCTCCCTCCTTTTTATTACCTTCTGCTTCTTCCCATTTCATTTCCTCTCTCTCTGATTCTCTCTCTTCTTTCTTCTCCTATCCTCTCTCCTCTTCTAATGACTCGCACTAGATCCATTGCTGCCCTGAAAAATGCTCTTGTTTCCTCTTCCCGTTCCTTTGAGATTGACTAAATCTTCTCCAACTCCTTAGAGGCAGAGTCGTTTGTCCCTTCTCCCTCAACCAAGAGGCACCCCTCTGCAGAAAACAAGAAGAAATCAAAGAAACCTCATCCACCCGCTTTCTGAGTCCTTTTCTGATGAAGACTCATTGAAGTTTTGGGGCTTGGAGCACAAAATAAGATATGAGGCGTTCTCTAAACGTTCGATTGTCCCTGGGCGAGTAATTAACTTGGAACAACTTGAAGCATCTCATTGCGCGGTAATTTTGTTCTTTCGTGCTCAAATACTATATCTGTACTTCGTCTGTGTGGACTAGAATTTTTTGAAGAACCCGTTCCTCTCTTTTATGCAAATCTTCGGCTATCTCCTGATATTGGTGAATGGGAAACCCTTATTTTGGGGAATCGTATTGTGTTAAATGATTTTCTATTTAAGTTTGGATCTGAATTTTCTGGTGATATTCCCTTCATTCATGGAAATTTATGGCCTAAAAATTTTGAAACATCCTTGGATAATCCTAAGCTTTTTGTCTCTGAATCTCGTGCTGATCTTACCCCTTTTGCTCCTTTCTCTCTTGGCTTTGAAAATCGCATACTGCTCATATTGTGGCCATAACTCTCATACCTTGAAAAGGTTCCCTCAGTAACATCTCCAACAAAGATGTTTATGTACTTTACTGTCTTCTAAAAAAGTTTCCTATTAACTGGGCAACGTCGTTCCGTGAATACATGGTAGAAATCTCGGCGGACAGTAACCTCTCTGCCACTCTACCATATGGCTTACTAATATCGCGTATCGTAATTGACTCTCTTGTGGATCTCTCTCCGTACACTCCGATTCTTATTGATGCCACATATGACACTCGCACTTTCTCAAGCATGGGTTATGTTCTGGTCAATACAAAATGGTATAATAAGGAATCTGTGCAACAAAGAGCTGATACCCCAAAAGCAACTCATATCTCTGCCGACTCTACTGCTCTGCTTCTTCAAGAGACTGAAAAAATAAAGGTAAGACTAGATGGGTTGGAAACTCACATGCAGGTACTGCAGGAAACTCTTGATAAAGCTCTTCAACTACAAAAATACTCAAGCACTGACATCGGAAAACTGCGGTTGGAAGTTGATGGACTTAAAAAGAAGGCACTTCGATCAGTCAACTCTATACTCAAAGAAGTCCACTCTATAAAAAGCAGAGCTGCCTTAGCTCAAAATGAATTGGGTGTCACTTTGAACACCTCTTATTCCAACTTCTTCGAAATGTGGAGCAATCCTATGATAAACTCTTCAGGAATGTGATCAACACACTTACATACTTCCTTGGCAAACATTAAAGTGCTGACTCCTCTTTCTCTTTTGGCTAAGACTACTGTTGGAGTTGTGTATCCTCTTTTATTTTACCTTTTGTACTGTAATATTGAGGATCCGTCCTCAACACCGCATCTATGTCTAGTTGTTTTGGATTTGGTTTATGTTTTGTGCTCTGTTATGTTCTGCTTTTTCTTTGATCATTCCAAAGGGGGAGATAGGTTTACATATCAACACAAGTTTAAATATCAAACTATTTCACTATCGATAAAGCAAAGGAGAGCACACATTCAGGGGGAGCTACAAATTAACAGGGAAGTAAAATTAGATATCATAAGTTACAAGTTGTCATTATCAAAAAGGGGGAGATTGTTAACTTGACATATCTGGAATAATGACAGGAAAACAAAGAAGTATCTAGAAGGCAGACAAAGAAAGCAAATCAAGGACAAATCACATTAAAAGAAATCAGGGATTATGCAGTCACTATGGATACTGAACCAATCACGTATCCATTCGCAAGAAATCAAAAAGGAAAAACAAAGTATCAATGCAAAGAAGTATCAACAGTGATTGACTAACCAATCACGAAAATTCAAATCTCACTACTAAAAGGAAAATCGCACTAACAAAGGAAGCAGTCGCACCAACAAAGAAACCCAATTCTTCCATGAGAAAAGAAGTAAACAAGATCACAAAAAATCAACAGATGACAACTAGCCAACTTCTGATTAAAGGCACAAATCAACTTGGCATGTCAAAGAAAATCAAATGAAATTCTTCTCAATCAATGTATCATTACAAAACCTTGATCGAAAGAAATTCCCTTGGGTTTTCCAAATAGAGCTAAAATACGCCTCAACACTCAACTTTTAAATGAAGACCTCAGAAGACCAAGATAGATACGCAACTTCACTTGAGCTTAGCAAACAACCTTCTTTTATCTTTCATAAAGCTTTGTAAAATCGTGAGTGATACCATTGAAAAGAAAAGAAAAAGAAATATTATGAGTGTAGGTTTACAGGTTGATGCAATGTCACATAGAAATCTGATTTGCATATCAGACAGGATCATGTTCTGAATTGCTGTAACTCAAGACCTCCGGAAAAGCTATTAAACAAAACCCTTGAAACCCAAAGGCACTGGACTAGGCACCACATTGGTTATCCGAACCAGTATAAAATCTCTCGTGTCTTTTATTTACTGCCAACTATATTTATCATTATTATCTATTTTTACACTAACTTGCAGGAGAGTCGACTAACGATCACAGGTAGCTAACTAAGAGTTTTTTAATTCACCCCCTCTTAAATATCAATGACATCATTTTTCGTAGCTCTGACCCTTTTCTTTGTGAGAACTTTGCACATCTTATGAAAGGAGAATTTGAAATGAGTATCATGGGAGAGCTATCTTTTTTTCTCGGTCTCCAAATTAAGAAATCACAAAAAGGTATCTTCATCAATCAAGGCAAAAATTCAAAGGAACTCATCAAGAAATTTGGTCTTGAAAACGGTAAAGCTTTTGGAAATCCTATGAGTACCTCCACATTCTTGGACACCGACTTAAGAGGGAAAGACCTTGATGAAAAATTATACCGAGGAATGATAGGCTCATTACTTTATCTCACTGCCAGCCGTCCAGATATCATGTTCAGCGTCTGCAAGTGTGCTAGATTTCAATCAGCATTGAAGGAATCCCATCTCACGGCTGTGAAAGTATCATAACATATCTCATTTGAACCTTTAATATGGGGTTATGGTATCCTTTTTCTGAAAATTTTGATCTCATTGGATACTTAGATGCTGATTTTTCATGCGATAAAAAGGACACGAAAAGCACTAGTGGAACATATCAATTTTTAGGAAATTTTCTTATTTCCTGGCACAGTAAGAAACAAACATCTGTGGATTTATCTACCACCGAATCTGAATACCTGGCTGTAGGAAGTTGTGGTACTCAAATTTTATGGATGATGCATCAATTACTTGATTACAATTTATCTTTTGAAGGGGTACCTATTTTTTGTGATAATACTAGTGCCATCAGTCTGTCTAAATATATTGTGCATCATTTTAGAGCTAAACCTATTGACATTAAGCATCATTTTATTTGTGATCATGTTGAAAATGGAGATTTCAATCATATATTTATTTATTTTGAATGTCATCTAGCAGACATTTTCACAAAACCCCTGCTTGAAGAAGATTTTGCTTTCTTCAAAATAGTCTTGGTATTACACTGTTCAGTATCTAATTATACCTTATTTAATGCCTATTATCATTTAATGCCAATAATTACTGATTGTCGTATTTTTGGTTAAGTTTTCTATTTATTGTCTTTTCCACTAATTATAATCTTCTTATTCTTTGTTCCTTTTTAAATGTTCAGGCCTTTCTTTTTCCCCATAATCCTTCCATCCTCTCCTTTCAATCACGTCTGCATTCCATAAGTCAGATGAATCTTCCCCTTCCCCCTCCTTTTTATTACCTTCTTCTTCTTCCCATTTCATTTCCTCTCTCTCTCATTCTCTCTCTTCTTTGTTCTCCTCTCCTCTCTCCTCTTCTAATGACTCGCACTAGATCCATTGCTGCCTTGAAAAATGCTCTTGTTTCCTCTTGCCGTTCCTTTGAGATTGACTACATCTCCTCCAACTCCTCAGAGGCAGAGTCGTTTGTCCCTTCTCCCTCAACCAAGAGGCACCCCTCCGCAGAAAATAAGAAGAAATCAAAGAAACCTCGTCCACCCGCTTTCTGAGTCCTTTTCTGATGAAGACTCATTGAAGTTTTGGGCTTGGAGCACAAAATAAGATATGAGGCATTCTCTAAACGTCCGATTGTCCCTGGGCTAGTAATTAACTTGGAACAACATGAAGCATCTCATTGCGCGGTAATTTTGTTCTTTCGTGCTCAAATACTATATCTGTACTTCGTCTGTGTGGACTAGAATTTTTTGAAGAACCCGTTCCTCTCTTTTATGCAAATTTTTGGCTATCTCCTAATATTGGTGAATGGGAAACCCTTGTTTTGGGGAATCGTATTGTGTTAAATGATTTTCTGTTTAAGTTTGGATCTGAGTTTTCTGGTGATATTCCCTTCATGCGTGGAAATTTATGGCCTGAAAATTTTGAAACATCCTTGGATAATCCTAAGCTTTTTGTCTCTGAATCTGGTGCTGATCTTACCCCTTTTGCCCCTCTCTCTCTTGGCTTTGAAAATCGCATACTGCTCATATTGTGGCCACAACTCTCATACCTCGAAAAGGTTCCCTCAGTAACATCTCCAACAAAGATGTTTATGTACTTTACTGTCTTCTAAAGAAGTTTCCTATTAACTGGGCAACGTGTTCCGTGAATACATGGTGGAAATCTGGGCGAACAGTAACCTCTCTGCCACTCTACCATATGGCTTACTAATATCGCGCATTGTAATTGACTCTCTTGTGGATCTCTCTACGTACATTCCGATTCTTATTGATGCCACATATGACACTCGCACTTTCTCAAGCATGGGTTATGTTTTGGTCAATACAAAATGGTATAATAAGGAATCTGTTCAACAAAGAGCTGATACCCCCAAAGCAACTCATATCTCTGCCGACTCTACTGCTCTGCTTCTTCAAGAGACTGAAAAAATAAAGGTAAGACTAGATGGGTTGGAAACTCACATGTAGGTACTGCAGGAAACTCTTGATAAAGCTCTCCAGCTACAAAAGGACTCAAGCACTGACATCGGAAATCTGCGGTTGGAAGTTGATGGACTTAAAAAGGAGGCACTTCGATCAGTCAACTCTATACTCAAAGAAGTTCACTCTATCAAAAGCAGAGCTGCCTTAGCTCAAAATGAATTGGGTGTCACTTTGAACACCTCTTATTCCAACTTCTTCGAAATATGGAGCAATCCTATGATAAACTCTTCAGGAATGTGATCAACACGCTTACATACTTCCTTGGTAAACATTAAAGTGCTGACTCCTCTTTCTCTTTTGGCTAAGACTAGTGTTGGAGTTCTGTATCCTCTTTTATTTTACCTTTTGTACTCTAATATTGAGGATTCGTCCTCAACACAGCATCTATGTCTAGTTGTTTTGGATTTGGTTTATGTTTTGTGCTCTGCTATGTTCTGCTTTTTCTTTGATCATTCCAAAGGGGGAGATAGGTTTACATATCAGCACAGGTTTAAATATCAAACTATTTCACTATCGATAAAGAAAAGGAGAGCACACATTCAGGGGGAGCTACAAATTAACAGGGAAGTAAAATTAGATTTCATAAGTTACAAGTTGTCATTATCAAAAAAGGGGGAGATTGTTAACTTGACATATCTGGAATAATGACAGGAAAACAAGGAAGTATCTAGGAGGCAGACAAAGTAAGCAAATCAAGGACAAATCACATTGAAAGAAATCAGGGATTATGCATTCACTATGGATACTGAACCAATCACGTATCCATTCGCAAGAAATCAAAAAGGAAAAACAAAGTATCAATGCAAAGAAGTATCAACAGTGATTGACTAACCAATCACGAAAATTCAAATCTCACTACTAAAAGGAAAATCGCACCAACAAAGAAAGCAGTCGCACCAACAAAGAAACCCAATTCTTCCATGAGAAAAGAAGTAAACAAGATCACAAAAAATCAACAGATGACAACTAGCCAACTTCTGATTAAAGGCAGAAATCAACTTGGCACGTCAAAGAAAATCAAATGAAATTCTTCTCAATCAATGTATCATTACAAAACTTTGATCGAAGGAAATTCCCTTGGGTTTTCCAAATAGAGCTAAAATACGCCTCAACACTCAACTTTTAAATGAAGACCTCAGAAGACCAAGATAGATACGCAACTTCACTTGAGCTTAGCAAACAACCTTCTTTTATCTTTTATAAAGCTTTGTAAAATCGTGAGTGATACCATTGAAAAGAAAAGAAAAAGAAAGATTCTGAGTGTAGGTTTACAAGTTGATGCAGTGTCACATAGAAATCTGATTTGCATATGAGACATGATCAAGTTCTCAATTGTTGTAACTCAAGACCTCCAGAAAAACTCTTAAAGAAAACCGTTGAAACCCAAGGGGACTGGACTAGGCACCACATTGGTTATCCGAACCAGTATAAAATCTCTCGTGTCTTTTATTTACTGCAAACTATTATTATTATCTATTTTTACACTAAATTGCAGGAGAGTCGATTAACGATCACAAGTAGCTAACTAAGAGTTTCTTAATTCACCCCCCTCTTAAATATCAGCCTTTGCCTTAGAAAAATCTTTCATTTTGTGGCCACTCTTACCACAACTAAAGCAACCCTCTCTACCAGCCAAACACCTAACCTCATGCGTCTTACCACACCTAGCATAAGGGGGCCATAGGTACTTAATCCTAATACCCTATTTCCTAGTGGTATACACCCTCTCATTCTTATGCTTAGGAGAATTAGAAAATCCTTGTTCAAAAAACTTTTATCGATTCTTAGAGAGACCATGTCCATCAGACCTATCATGAAAGAGCTTATCGTTATCCATCTTAGGCCTCTTTTTCTACCTAAACTTTTAATCTTGGAGTTTAACTTCCTCCATTTTTTGAGCATACACCATAAGACGTGACATATCCATATCATCATGGAGCATTGTCGTACGACATTCTTTTACTACTATATAGGACACCTCCATCAAAAAGCAACTCATCACATCCCTCATACTTTCTACCATAGATGGAGCATACTTAGACAATAGAGTAAATTTCAAGGAATAATCTTTAAAATTGATGCTACGTCGCTTTAATTTTTATACCTTAGCTTCCCTCTACTATCACGCCCCAAGCTACCACGAGACGCAGACACGGGACCTAGGACCACAAGTGATCCCAAGCTAACCCTGCTGGCATGATCATGAGTATACTCAAGAATATAAACTGATGCAGAAGTTAAATCATACTCAAAATAAAACGAAGGGGAATACCCATATACTATAGCTGAAATATTTAAAAACAGATGAGTTTAATACAAATAAAATATTAACTCAATGCAAAGCTGAAACTAACTATGTTTGAAATAAGCATCTAACAGACTAGAAATGTTGGGACAAGCCTCAACTAAGTCTAGCAAAAATGGAAATTAAATGACTAAAAGACTGAAATGAACTCAAGACTCTTGTCCTCGGAGAATTAGGACTCACCATTAATTCTGCTAAAATGGAGATCGGGAATCGATCTAAGCATGAGATGGATGCTGAGAACCTAAACCTACATCACGAAAAAATATAGTGCATATATGCGTTAGTACTTGAAAGGTACTGAGCATGTAGGATAGAGTAAAGCTGAAATGATGCATAACTGAACAAGCACAAAAACAAGTGTAATATTCTGAACATGATATACTCAATTCTGAGCTAACTAGATGAAATGACCAAATTTATAACATGCTTGTAACAACCCTAAAAATGAATAGGATCAAGACTTAGGTTTTTCAAGAATGCTTGTGATCAGACCAAGGTCCACACGGATAGATACGCGTATAACCAGACCTTAGAACCTTTACTACGACCAAGACAACTAACTTGGGGAGTTAATTGAGCTTGGAAAGGTTGGAACCAACCATGTGAGGCTCACAAAAACGAAAATTTAATCGAAAGAGTGTTTACCGGACTTAAAAGAAGAAATTTCAAGTTTTGAGGGTCCAAGGGTAAAATGGTCTTTTCTAGGCCAAGGGTAATATTGTAATTACCATTAGGAATTAATTATTTAATTAATTAATTTAATTAAATAAAGAAATTCGGGTTGGGGCGACCGAAGTGACCCATTTTCGCAAATGGGGAGTCACTCGGGTTCGAGCCCCACTAGAAGCAATGATTTATCTTGCTTTTATTTGATTGGATAAATTAATTAAATTAAATAATAAATATTAGCTTATTTAAGAAAAAAGAAAAATCAGATTTTTTATTTATTAATTAATTATTTAATCCTAATTTAACTAAGTCTCTCCCTTATCTCCTAATCCTAAGCCAACTCTCCCACACGTTTCTCACTCTCCTTACTCTCAATCACGCTCTGCCTCAACCAACAGAAAAGAAGAACAAAGTGAATACAAAAGTTCATCAAGAACTTGAAAGCTAAAAACTCAAAAGAAGAATAATCTTAAGAACAAAAGGTAAAGATCAATATCTAGACGGATTTTGCTTGTTCTTTCGGTGTTTGGACTGATTTTTGGAGAGGTTTTTGGGCAGCATTTTCGTGGTTGAACAAGAAAACTAAGGTATGGGTCTTCTTACTCTTGGTCCCTTTCCCAAGAGACCCTTAGGACTCAGACGATTTTAATCCGAAACTAAGTTGTTCCCCGTTGCATATCCCTGTCATTAGCTCCCATCAAATCATAGGTTGGTATGTTTGCTGATAGAGATTAGGTATTGCAATGTGTTTTCGTGATGAATATGTTCATGAACATGTATTTGGAATCATATGAATGACAAGCTTTGTTGCCGAAAATATGTGTGTGTATGTGTAAAAGTTTACTGTAAACTTACTGTAAATGAGTTTTGATTTATGGCTTCAAGTTTGATATGGTTTTGGTTGTCATTTTAAGTGTATAAACTTATGTAAATGATGATGTTCATTTAAGTGTAATGTGGCTGAATTTAATGATAAACTCTTGGCCAAAATATATCCATGAAAATGCACCTAAAGGACTCACTAAACACTACTCCAAATGCATGAACATTTAACTTTAAAGAGTGGAGAAAATAGGCTGTAAAAAGGTAATCAAAATTTCCATCTTCTGATGTTGGTTTCGGGCAGGTTCTGGGAATTTTGGAAGAGTTTTAAAAGGGATTAAAGTAGGTGAGGTCAAGGGGAATCGAACCCAAGACCTCACATGACCAAGAGGCTGAATTGTTTTTTAAAAAATGTAATGGAGCTAAGGGGATTCGAACCCCTCAGCTGCTGCCCACGAAATGAATTAATAAGGAAAATGGGGATGGGGGGATTCGAACACACGACTCGTGGGAAGAAAGGAAGAGGGAGAATAAAGAAAATAAAAAGATGTGAGGCGTAGGAATCGAACCCACGACCTCAAGGCTGGAAATAGAGGGGGGCAAAAATGAGTATTAAAAATAAGTGAGGCTGTGGGGGTTCGATCCCACGACCTCACTGTCAACACCCTCAACCTAGCAAAAAAAATTTAAAAAATATATATCGGGCTGTGGGGGTTCGAACCCACCACCTCACAGCCCCTAGCGAAATTTAATTAAAGGTAAGGAGGCTGTGGGGGTTCGAACCCACAACCTCCCTACTTAGGCGAATTAAAGAACAAAAATAAAAGAGGCTGTAGGGGTTTGATCCCACAACCTCTTGGATTAGGAGAAATTGGGCAAGATGAAGTTAATAAAAATTAAAAAGGGGTTGTGGGGGTTCGAACCCACAATCCTTCGGCCAAATTAGGATTGTTACTAAGGAGAAAATTAATCCTTCAATGTTAATATTGTAATTTAACTTAGAGTCATAATGTTATGAATATTAGAATAAAATCAATTAAAAATATAAATGATATTCAATTGATTCAAGACTTGGGTTCCCTTGTCCAAACTTCCGTTTGATACATAAGTCATACGTGAACAAATTATCCAAGATTAATGCCACCTACTTAGATCGAAATCAAGGTCTTGGCATATATGCAAGGTACATAAGTCTTGTACTACATAATCTTAGGAATGTATGAGTCATATAATGAATTATGAATGAAGCCTCATGGCTTGTATGTATAGACACATAAGTCTAACATACGTTCAAAGTAAGTGAATCTAAGAAGTATGTAAAGAAATGATGAACCCTAGAAGGGTTAAGTATGAGTGTAAGATACACTAAATGGCCAAGTGCATTGACATATGATGAAAGGAACGTTAACGTAATAAGAGGTGAGTAATTATAAAAAGCAAAGGTGCTAATGATAATGAATGTGGTGACAACATGATATAAGGCTAATGTAAATGATGAGAGTAATCTCAAATGAGCCTAAATAAATGTTACCAATACGTACTCACCTATGAGAGTGTAAGATAATGAAGAGACCAGTCTCTATGAACACTCTAATGAAGGTATTGAGCTTAACACACTTAATACTAATGATGAGATGAGAAATTATCTAATGAGCTATGATGTCCTCATACTAGAAGCCATCTTCCATGGCGTATGAGATGAATGTAATGGAACTTTATACTGAGTACCGATAGACTAGCTATGAGCGGTGATGCCTTCTTTTGGGAAGGGCGGAGGTTCACGTAACTCTCATGAGATGAGACTGTTCGGCTTGCCGGGTATGGGTCTCGTTATATCTCCTAGTCTTCGAACCTATACTGCCAATATAGGGATCTGGCGGGGTTAAATTCCCATGTACGCTAGCATGTTTTTGGGTCACTTTGGCCGGTGATTCCACCTCTTTTCGGTGTGGGGGAGACACTGGATTTCATGATGCTCACATGATCTATGTCGGTTAAAGTCAAAGTTCCCAATGAATGAATGAGGCCAGCCTCAAATGATGCACATAATGAAATGAATGATACCAAAGGTGTTAGGATAGGATAATCAAAAGGTGAGTTAGATTCAAGTAAAGACATTAGGTCATTCTTGGTCATTGCATAATGAACCTAATGAAAGTCTTAAACTACATTCTAGGTATAGTTGGTGGTTACACTGGACTATGAATGAAATGAAATGAAGTACGTATGAATGAATGAAGCAGACTCTGTGTTTGCTAATGGAGATTCCCTAGTTGAGGCCCCATCTGTTGAGCCCTCATTTCTGGGATGTCTTAATGTCAAGCCCATGATTCCAAGGTCTCATGGCATATGAATGAATGATATTAAAGAAGTTATGTGCTACATGCAAAATGTACTGTATGCTATATGATATGTGCTATGTGTAAATGTTATGTGTTGTGTGCAAATGTGAAAAGTATGACGATGTATGTTATTCTCATGGCATAACATTCCTAATCCAAATTTAGAAAGATCATTCACTTTCCTAATCCAAATTTGGAAACTTTTCTAATCTCAATTTGGCAAGTCCACTGACTTGACTTCCAAAAATCATGTTGTTAGGAAAGAGCTATTCTTTCTCATGCATGTCCTTAGTGTGTGCTTGCATATACCTGTACTTAGTACAAGTGTGTACTAACCCTATACAAACTCTACTATTTTAGGTGCAGGCACAGGTGGACGATAGAGCTACAGGATCATCGTTGCAGTTATTCGGACGTCCAACATTCATCCGGAGTTGGTAGGTCCTCATGCTTTCGAGGATGCTACTATTTTATATTCTAGCTTAGTTTTAGAGTTGAGCTAGTGGAGCATGTTCCACTAGCGTTTCTTACCTGTTTTTATTCAGACTATGTGTTGGTGCCATTTTGGCAATTATACGCTTTGTAAGTATTGAACAATTCCTTTCATTTGATTATCTCTTAATGTTAGATGGTTGATGGTGAACAAATTACGAATGTATTAGAAATGTTTAGTAAGCAATATTTAGAAACAAAAAGTTTCAAATTTTCCGCTAAAATTAACCTATGTAAAGTAAGAATGATGTAAGTAGGCTTGTCTGCGACCTCTAAGAGGTCAACGACGCCGGTCTCGTCTGGGGTCTTGATTCCAGTCGTGACAAAGTTGGTATCAGAGCACTAGGTTAAATTCCGAGAATAATGAGTTCACATCAACCACATTGAGAAGTTTCAAAGTCATGGTAGTGAAGTGCACCACTATCCTGAATTAGAGACTGCATGATGCGTAGGAAAATTTCCCTTTTTCTAATCTTATCGTGCTTTTCCTAATATCTGAGTTCTTGGTGTTATGAGCGTGTCTAACATCAAATTTTTGTTGTTTTCAGAGAATGAACACTAGGAGAGCTATTGGTCAGAGGAGAGGAGGAGAAGCTGCTGGGGGTAACCGAGTTTCACCCCAGGCTCCAGCTGAAGGAGTGGCTGTGCCAGCTAATCCAGCTGGGATGACTGATGCTGAGGTGAGGGCATCTCTGGCCCAGATGGCACATGCCATTACTATGCAGGCCCAGGCTATGACTGCCCAGGTCAACCGGCAGGATGTTCAGAGGGAGAACCCACCGGTTCGTAGCATGGCTGACAGGCTGAGGGATTTCATGAGGATGAATCCTACTATTTTCACAGGGTCTAGGGCATCAGAGGATCCCCAGGAGTTTGTGGATGAGATTCATAAGATCCTGGTTGCTATGGGGGACACTGATATTGAGAAGGCTGAGCTGGATTCCTATAAGCTCAAGGATGTTGCACAGACTTGGTGCAAGATGTGGCAAGATAGCCGTGTCTTAGGTGGAGTGCCAGTCACATGGGAGCTGTTTAAGACAGCATTTCTGGAGAGATTCTTTCCCAGGGAGATGAGGGAGGCCAAGGTTGAGGAATTCATCAACCTTAAACAAGGCTCTATGACAGTCAGGGAGTATTCCCTGAAGTTTGTTAAGCTGTCAAGGTATGTTATTTTCCCAAGTATTTAATAGCAAGAATGAGCATAATACTGAACTTTGTTGAAATCATCTAGGTATGCTACTTCCCTGGTTTCTAACAGCAGGGATGAGATGAGCAGGTTCCTCACAGGAATCAATGGAGACCTGGAGGAGGAGTGTCGATTTGCAATGCTCCATGATAATATGGATCTTTCCAGGTTGATGGTGCATGTCCAGCAGGTAGAGGACAGCCACAGAAAGAGAGGTATTCGTGATGCTAGGAGGCCTAGGCCTCAAGATCAGGTAGGACCCAGTCATGGAGGCCACATGAACAACTTTGGCGTCCGTGAGCAGCCAAGGTTCAAAAAGGACAACAGAGTTCTGGGAATTCTAATCCTCAGAGGAGTGCTACACCTAAAGGAGGCATACTTGAGCCCAAGAAGGGCAATGGAGGTGAGATGCAGTGTCCTTAGAAGAATTGTGCTAAGTGTGGCCGAGCTCACAGTGGAGAGTGCAGACAGGGCACTAATGCGTGCTTCGGTTGTGGTAAGAGTGGACATATGGTCAGAGACTGTCGACAAAACAGAGGTCAGACTGGAGGTAATACTCAGCCTAGGCCTAATCCACAGAGTGCAGCAGCAGCCGAGCCTCCTAAGAGGAACAGGTTCTATGCCCTGAAAGGCAGAGAGGAGCAGGAGAAGTTCGCTGATGTGGTCACAGGTATGCTGCAAATGTTCTCAACTTCTCTTTATGCTTTACTTGATCCAGGGTCTACACTTTCCTTTGTAACTCCTCTGCTTGCTCTTACTTTTGAGATATTACCTGAAATTCTACATGATCCTATAGTTGTTAGTACACCTTTAGGAGAGAATGTAAGAACTGATAGAGTATACAAGGATTGCCCAATAGTTCTAAGTGGTAAAACTATGTGTGCAAACCTGGTTGAGTTACCCATGCATGATTTTGATGTTATTCTTGGTATGGACTGGCTTCACAGTTGTTATGCTTGCTTGGACTGTCGTAGTAGAGTGGTGAAATTTCGCTTTCCTAACGAAGAAGAGTTAGTCTGGGAGGGGTACAATTCGAGTCGTCCTAACCCCTTGATTTCAAATCTTAAGGCTAATAAAATGATGTCCAAGGGGTTATTGTGTCATCTTGTGAGTGTTAACGATTTAGATCATGACATTCCTTCCATAGACTCAGTGCCTGTAGTGAATGAGTTCTTAGATGTGTTTCCTGATGATTTACCTGGAGTCCCTCCCCTACGAGAGATTGACTTGGTATCGATTTAGAACCCGATAGTAAACTAATTTCAATACCTCCTTACAGAATGGCCCCAGCTGAGCTCAAAGAGTTGAAGGTGCAGTTAAAAGATCTCACTGACAAGGGTTTCATTCAGCCGAGCATATCCCCTTGGGGCACTCCAGTGTTGTTTGTAAAGAAGAAAGATGGAACCCTTAGAATGTGTATCGATTATCGGCAGCTCAACAAAGTCACTATAAAGAATAAGTACCCACTCCCCAGAATAGATGATCTGTTTGATCAACTCTAAGGGTCTAGTTTCTTCTCTAAGATTGCCTTCGTTCAGGGTATCATCAGCTTAGGGTTAGGGATGGATATATTCCAAAGACAGCCTTTCGTACCCGCTATGGTCACTATGAGTTTCTAGTCATGTCATTTGGTCTCACGAATGCACCTGCTGCATTTATGGATCTCATGAACAGGGTCTTCCGTGAATACCTTGATTCTTTCGTCATAGTATTCATTAATGACATTCTCATCTACTCTAAGACCAAGGAAGATCATGAACAGCATTTGAGACTAACCTTGCAGGTACTTAGACAACATCAGTTGTATGCCAAATTCAGCAAATGTGAATTCTGGATGAGATCAGTGACCTTTCTGGGTCATGTTGTGTCCGATCAGGGCGTGGAGGTGGATCCCAGGAAGACTGAGCCTGTGAAGAACTGGCCAAAGCCTCTTAATCCTACTGACACCCGTAGCTTTTTGGGATTGGCTGGTTACTACCGTAGGTTTGTTGAGGGCTTTTCTTCCATTGCTGCCCCATTGACAACTTTGACTAAGAAGAAAGCCAAGTTTGAATGGACGGAGACTTGTGAGAAAAGTTTCCAGGAGCTGAAGGAGCTCAAGGACAGTCTCACTTCATCCCCGGTGCTTACTTTGCCTAAGTGTGGTGAGAATTACACTGTTAATTGTGATGCATCTAGGGTTGGTTTGGGTTGTGTTCTTATGCAGGTTGGTAAGGTGATAGCCTATGCATCTAGACAACTCAAGGTTCATGAGAAGAATTATCCCACTCATGACATGGAGTTGGCAGCTGTGGTATTTGCACTGAAGCTGTGGAGGCATTATCTGTATGGAGTGCATGTAGATGTGTTCACAGACCATAAAAGTCTCCAGTACGTGTTCACACAAAGGGAGTTGAATCTATGTCAGCGGAGATGGTTGGAGCTGTTGAAGGATTATGACATGAATGTGCACTATCATACAGGTAAGGCTAATGTTGTAGCTGATGCTTTGAGCAGGATGAGCATGGGAAGTACAACTCACGTTGAGGATAAGAAGAAGGAGCTGGTAAAAGATGTACACAGACTGGCCAGACTGGGTGTGCGTTTGGTTGACTCCACTAGTGGGGATGTTTCAGTTCATCCTAGTTCTGAATCATCCTTGGTAGTTGAAGTCAAGCAGGGTCAGCATCTAAATCCCGTGTTGATGGAGCTGAAGGACTCAGTATTGATGAAGATGAATGAGTCTTTCGCTTTGGGAGGTGATGGCATACTTAGGTATCAGGACAGGCTGTGTGTGCCAGATGTGGATGATTTGCGGACCAGGAATTTTGCAGAGGCCCATGGTTCCAGATATTCTATACATCCAGGTTCCACCAAGATGTATCATGATCTCAAGCAGATTTATTGGTGGGATGGCATGAAGAAGGACATTGCAGAATATGTGGCCAAGTGTCCTAATTGTCAGCAGGTTAAGGCAGAGCATCTTAAACTTGGTGGTCTGACGCAGATTATTGAGGTTCCGACTTGGAAATGGGAGGCCATTAATATGGACTTCGTGGTTGGGCTTCCGAGGACTAGGAGGCACTATGACTCTATATGGGTTATTGTGGACAGATTGACTAAGTCTGCCCACTTTATCCCTGTGAAGTCTACTTACAGAGCCGAGGATTATGCGAGACTCTACATTGATGAGATTGTGAGATGGCATGGGATTACCTTGTCTATTATTTCAGACAGAGGAGCTCAGTTTACTTCTCATTTCTGGAGATCTTTCCAGAAGAGCTTGGGTACGCAGGTGAAGCTTAACACTGCCTTTCACCCTCAGACAGATGGGCAGGCAGAGCGCACCATACAGACATTGGAGGATATGTTGAGAGCGTGTGTGATTGACTTCAGAGGTAGCTGGGATGACCATCTGCCTTTGATAGAGTTCTCGTATAATAATAGCTATCACTCCAGTATTGGGATGGCACCGTTTGAGGCACTGTATGGCAGGAGGTATAGATCTCCAGCTGGGTGGTTCGAGGTTGGAGAGTCATCCATTTTGGGGCCGGAGATCATTCATGAGGCCTTAAAGAAGGTCCGAATGATTAGGGACAGGTTGACTACTGCTTACAGTCGGCAGAAGTCATATGCTGATAACAGAAAGCGACCCTTAGAGTTTGATGTTGGTGACCAGGTTTACTTGAAAATATCGCCTATGAAAGGGGTGATGAGATTTGGTAGGAAAGGGAAGCTGAGTCCGAGGTATGTTGGGCCATATGAGATCCTACAGCGTGTGGTATGAGTTGGCATTGCCTGTAGAATTAGCTTCTGTTCATCTAGTCTTTCATGTATCTATGTTGAAGAAGTGCCTAGGTGATCCAGCATCAATCTTACCTGTGGAAGGTTTGGGGGTTGGTGAAGACTTGTCTTATGAGGAGGTACCGTTTGAGATCTTAGACAGACAGGTCAAGCGGCTGAGGAACAAGGAGATTGCCACAGTGAAGGTATTGTGGAGAAATCATCTTGTTGAGGGTGCTACGTAGGAATCTGAGGCCTACATGAGGGCCCACTACCCTCACCTGTTCAGCTCTTGAGGTTAGACTTTATACTCTTAAACCTATGTTTCCTTACCTCTCCGTATTTTGTTTCTATTGATTGACTGTGTATAGTGCTTTTATTATGATCTGACTGGCATTACAACGTGAACTAGTAGTGTCATTCGGGGACGAATGTTCCTAAGGGGGGGATAATGTAACAACCCTAAAAATGAATAGGATCAAGACTTAGGTTTTTCAAGAATGCTTGCGATCAGACCAAGGTCCACACGGATCGATACGCGTAGAACCAGACCTTAGAACCCTTACTACGACCAAGCCAACTAACTTGGGGAGTTAATTGAGCTTGGAAAGGTTGGAACCAACCACGTGAGGCTCACGAAAATGAAGATTTAATCGAAGAGTGTTTACCGAACTTAAAAGAAGAAATTTCAAGTTTTGAGGGTCCAAGGGTAAAATGGTCTTTTCCAGGCCAAGGGTAATATTGTAATTACCATGAGGAATTAATTATTTAATTAATTAATTTAATTAAATAAAGAAATTCGGGTTGGGGCGACCCAAGTGACCCATTTTCGCAAATGGGGAGTCACTCGGGTTCGAGCCCCACTAGAAGCAATTCTTTATCTTGCTTTTATTTGATTGGATAAATTAATTAAATTAAATAATAAATATTAGCTGATTTAAGAAAAAAGAAAAAATCAGATTTTTTATTTATTAATTAATTATTTAATCCTAATTTGACTAAGTCTCTCCCTTATCTCCTAATCCTAAGCCAACTCTCCCACACGTTTCTCACTCTCCTTACTCTCAATCACGCTCTTCCTCAACCAATAGAAAAGAAGAACAAAGTGAATACAAAAGTTCATCAAGAACTTGAAAGCTAAAAACTCAAAAGAAGAATAATTTTAAGAACAAAAGGTAAAGATCAATATCTAGACGGATTTTGCTTGTTCTTTCGGTGTTTGGACTGATTTTTGGAGAGGTTTTTGGGCAGCATTTTCGTGGTTGAACAAGAAAACTAAGGTATGGGTCTTTTTACTCTTGGTCCCTTTCCCAAGAGACCCTTAGGACTAAGACGATTTTAATCCAAAACTAAGTTGTTCACCGTTGCATATCCCTGTCATTAGCTCCCATCAAATCATAGGTTGGTATGTTTGCTGATAGAGATTAGGTATTGCAATGTGTTTTCATGATGAATATGTTCATGAACATGTATTTGGAATCATATGAATGACAAGCTTTGTTGCCGAAAATATGTGTGTGTATGTGCAAAAGTTTACTGTAAACTTACTGTAAATGAGTTTTGATTTATGGCTTCAAGTTTGATATGGTTTTGGTTGTCATTTTAAGTGTATAAACTTATGTAAATGATGATGTTCATTTAAGTGTAATGTGGCTCAATTTAATGATAAACTCTTGGCCAAAATATATCCATGAAAATGCACCTAAAGGACTCACTAAACACTACTCCAAATGCATGAACATTTAACTTTAAAGAGTGGAGAAAATAGGCTGTAAAAAGGTAATCAAAATTTCCATCTTCTGATGTTGGTTTCGGGCAGGTTCTGGGAATTTTGGAAGAGTTTTAAAAGGGATTAAAGTAGGTGAGGTCAAGGGGAATCGAACCCAAGACCTCACATGACCAAGAGGCTGAATTGTTTTTTAAAAAATGTAATGGAGCTAAGGGGATTCGAACCCCTCAGCTGCTGCCCACGAAATGAATTAATAAGGAAAATGGGGATGGGGGGATTCGAACACACGACTCGTGGGAAGAAAGGAAGAGGGAGAATAAAGAAAATAAAAAGATGTGAGGCGTAGGAATCGAACCCACGACCTCAAGGCTGGAAATAGAGGGGGGCAAAAATGAGTATTAAAAATAAGTGAGGCTGTGGGGGTTCGATCCCACGACCTCACTGTCAACACCCTCAACCTAGCAAAAAAAATTTAAAAAATATATATCGGGCTGTGGGGGTTCGAACCCACCACCTCACAGCCCCTAGCGAAATTTAATTAAAGGTAAGGAGGCTGTGGGGGTTCGAACCCACAACCTCCCTACTTAGGCGAATTAAAGAACAAAAATAAAAGAGGCTGTAGGGGTTTGATCCCACAACCTCTTGGATTAGGAGAAATTGGGCAAGATGAAGTTAATAAAAATTAAAAAGGGGTTGTGGGGGTTCGAACCCACAATCCTTCGGCCAAATTAGGATTGTTACTAAGGAGAAAATTAATCCTTCAATGTTAATATTGTAATTTAACTTAGAGTCATAATGTTATGAATATTAGAATAAAATCAATTAAAAATATAAATGATATTCAATTGATTCAAGACTTGGGTTCCCTTGTCCAAACTTCCGTTTGATACATAAGTCATACGTGAACAAATTATCCAAGATTAATGCCACCTACTTAGATCGAAATCAAGGTCTTGGCATATATGCAAGGTACATAAGTCTTGTACTACATAATCTTAGGAATGTATGAGTCATATAATGAATTATGAATGAAGCCTCATGGCTTGTATGTATAGACACATAAGTCTAACATACGTTCAAAGTAAGTGAATCTAAGAAGTATGTAAAGAAATGATGAACCCTAGAAGGGTTAAGTATGAGTGTAAGATACACTAAATGGCCAAGTGCATTGACATATGATGAAAGGAACGTTAACGTAATAAGAGGTGAGTAATTATAAAAAGCAAAGGTGCTAATGATAATGAATGTGGTGACAACATGATATAAGGCTAATGTAAATGATGAGAGTAATCTCAAATGAGCCTAAATAAATGTTACCAATACGTACTCACCTATGAGAGTGTAAGATAATGAAGAGACCAGTCTCTATGAACACTCTAATGAAGGTATTGAGCTTAACACACTTAATACTAATGATGAGATGAGAAATTATCTAATGAGCTATGATGTCCTCATACTAGAAGCCATCTTCCATGGCGTATGAGATGAATGTAATGGAACTTTATACTGAGTACCGATAGACTAGCTATGAGCGGTGATGCCTTCTTTTGGGAAGGGCGGAGGTTCACGTAACTCTCATGAGATGAGACTGTTCGGCTTGCCGGGTATGGGTCTCGTTATATCTCCTAGTCTTCGAACCTATACTGCCAATATAGGGATCTGGCGGGGTTAAATTCCCATGTACGCTAGCATGTTTTTGGGTCACTTTGGCCGGTGATTCCACCTCTTTTCGGTGTGGGGGAGACACTGGATTTCATGATGCTCACATGATCTATGTCGGTTAAAGTCAAAGTTCCCAATGAATGAATGAGGCCAGCCTCAAATGATGCACATAATGAAATGAATGATACCAAAGGTGTTAGGATAGGATAATCAAAAGGTGAGTTAGATTCAAGTAAAGACATTAGGTCATTCTTGGTCATTGCATAACGAACCTAATGAAAGTCTTAAACTACATTCTAGGTATAGTTGGTGGTTACACTGGACTATGAATGAAATGAAATGAAGTACGTATGAATGAATGAAGCAGACTCTGTGTTTGCTAATGGAGATTCCCTAGTTGAGGCCCCATCTGTTGAGCCCTCATTTCTGGGATGTCTTAATGTCAAGCCCATGATTCCAAGGTCTCATGGCATATGAATGAATGATATTAAAGAAGTTATGTGCTACATGCAAAATGTACTGTATGCTATATGATATGTGCTATGTGTAAATGTTATGTGCTGTGTGCAAATGTGAAAAGTATGACGATGTATGTTATTCTCATGGCATAACATTCCTAATCCAAATTTAGAAAGATCATTCACTTTCCTAATCCAAATTTGGAAACTTTTCTAATCTCAATTTGGCAAGTCCACTGACTTGACTTCCAAAAATCATGTTGTTAGGAAAGAGCTATTCTTTCTCATGCATGTCCTTAGTGTGTGCTTGCATATACCCGTACTTAGTACAAGTGTGTACTAAACCTATACAAACTCTACTATTTTACGTGCAGGCACAGGTGGACGATAGAGCTACAGGATCATCGTTGCAGTTATTCGGACGTCCAACATTCATCCGGAGTTGGTAGGTCCTCATGCTTTCGAGGATGCTACTATTTTATATTCTAGCTTAGTTTTAGAGTTGAGCTAGTGGAGCATGTTCCACTAGCGTTTCTTACCTGTTTTTATTCAGACTATGTGTTGGTGCCATTTTGGCAATTATACGCTTTGTAAGTATTGAACAATTCCTTTCATTTGATTATCTCTTAATGTTAGATGGTTGATGGTGAACAAATTACGAATGTATTAGAAATGTTTAGTAAGCAATATTTAGAAACAAAAAGTTTCAAATTTTCCGCTAAAATTAACCTATGTAAAGTAAGAATGATGTAAGTAGGCTTGTCTGCGACCTCTAAGAGGTCAACGACGCCGGTCTCGTCTGGGGTCTTGATTCCAGTCGTGACAAAGTTGGTATCAGAGCACTAGGTTAAATTCCGAGAATAATGAGTTCACATCAACCACATTGAGAAGTTTCAAAGTCATGGTAGTGAAGTGCACCACTATCCTGAATTAGAGACTGCATGATGCGTAGGAAAATTTCCCTTCTTCTAATCTTATCGTGCTTTTCCTAATATCTGAGTTCTTGGTGTTATGAGCGTGTCTAACATCAAATTTTTGTTGTTTTCAGAGAATGAACACTAGGAGAGCTATTGGTCAGAGGAGAGGAGGAGAAGCTGCTGGGGGTAACCGAGTTTCACCCCAGGCTCCAGCTGAAGGAGTGGCTGTGCCAGCTAATCCAGCTGGGATGACTGATGCTGAGGTGAGGGCATCTCTGGCCCAGATGGCACATGCCATTACTATGCAGGCCCAGGCTATGACTGCCCAGGTCAACCGGCAGGATGTTCAGAGGGAGAACCCACCGGTTCGTAGCATGGCTGACAGGCTGAGGGATTTCATGAGGATGAATCCTACTATTTTCACAGGGTCTAGGGCATCAGAGGATCCCCAGGAGTTTGTGGATGAGATTCATAAGATCCTGGTTGCTATGGGGGACACTGATATTGAGAAGGCTGAGCTGGCTTCCTATAAGCTCAAGGATGTTGCACAGACTTGGTGCAAGATGTGGCAAGATAGCCGTGTCTTAGGTGGAGTGCCAGTCACATGGGAGCTGTTTAAGACAGCATTTCTGGAGAGATTCTTTCCCAGGGAGATGAGGGAGGCCAAGGTTGAGGAATTCATCAACCTTAAACAAGGCTCTATGACAGTCAGGGAGTATTCCCTGAAGTTTGTTAAGCTGTCAAGGTATGTTATTTTCCCAAGTATTTAATAGCAAGAATGAGCATAATACTGAACTTTGTTGAAATCATCTAGGTATGCTACTTCCCTGGTTTCTAACAGCAGGGATGAGATGAGCAGGTTCCTCACAGGAATCAATGGAGACCTGGAGGAGGAGTGTCGATCTGCAATGCTCCATGATAATATGGATCTTTCCAGGTTGATGGTGCATGTCCAGCAGGTAGAGGACAGCCACAGAAAGAGAGGTATTCGTGATGCTAGGAGGCCTAGGCCTCAAGATCAGGTAGGACCCAGTCATGGAGGCCACATGAACAACTTTGGCGTCCGTGAGCAGCCAAGGTTCAAAAAGGGCAACAGAGTTCTGGGAATTCTAATCCTCAGAGGAGTGCTACACCTAAAGGAGGCATACTTGAGCCCAAGAAGGGCAATGGAGGTGAGATGCAGTGTCCTTAGAAGAATTGTGCTAAGTGTGGCCGAGCTCACAGTGGAGAGTGCAGACAGGGCACTAATGCGTGCTTCGGTTGTGGTAAGAGTGGACATATGGTCAGAGACTGTCGACAAAACAGAGGTCAGACTGGAGGTAATACTCAGCCTAGGCCTAATCCACAGAGTGCAGCAGCAGCCGAGCCTCCTAAGAGGAACAGGTTCTATGCCCTGAAAGGCAGAGAGGAGCAGGAGAAGTTCGCTGATGTGGTCACAGGTATGCTGCAAATGTTCTCAACTTCTCTTTATGCTTTACTTGATCCAGGGTCTACACTTTCCTTTGTAACTCCTCTGCTTGCTCTTACTTTTGAGATATTACCTGAAATTCTACATGATCCTATAGTTGTTAGTACACCTTTAGGAGAGAATGTAAGAACTGATAGAGTATACAAGGATTGCCCAATAGTTCTAAGTGGTAAAACTATGTGTGCAAACCTGGTTGAGTTACCCATGCATGATTTTGATGTTATTCTTGGTATGGACTGGCTTCACAGTTGTTATGCTTGCTTGGACTGTCGTAGTAGAGTGGTGAAATTTCGCTTTCCTAACGAAGAAGAGTTAGTCTGGGAGGGGTACAATTCGAGTCGTCCTAACCCCTTGATTTCAAATCTTAAGGCTAATAAAATGATGTCCAAGGTGTTATTGTGTCATCTTGTGAGTGTTAACGATTTAGATCATGACATTCCTTCCATAGACTCAGTGCCTGTAGTGAATGAGTTCTTAGATGTGTTTCCTGATGATTTACCTGGAGTCCCTCCCCTACGAGAGATTGACTTGGTATCGATTTAGAACCCGATAGTAAACCAATTTCAATACCTCCTTACAGAATGGCCCCAGCTGAGCTCAAAGAGTTGAAGGTGTAGTTAAAAGATCTCACTGACAAGGGTTTCATTCAGCCGAGCATATCCCCTTGGGGCACTCCAGTGTTGTTTGTAAAGAAGAAAGATGGAACCCTTAGAATGTGTATCGATTATCGGCAGCTCAACAAAGTCACTATAAAGAATAAGTACCCACTCCCCAGAATAGATGATCTGTTTGATCAACTCTAAGGGTCTAGTTTCTTCTCTAAGATTGCCTTCGTTCAGGGTATCATCAGCTTAGGGTTAGGGATGGAGATATTCCAAAGACAGCCTTTCGTACCCGCTATGGTCACTATGAGTTTCTAGTCATGTCATTTGGTCTCACGAATGCACCTGCTGCATTTATGGATCTCATGAACAGGGTCTTCCGTGAATACCTTGATTCTTTCGTCATAGTATTCATTGATGACATTCTCATCTACTCTAAGACCAAGGAAGATCATGAACAGCATTTGAGACTAACCTTGCAGGTACTTAGACAACATCAGTTGTATGCCAAATTCAGCAAATGTGAATTCTGGATGAGATCAGTGACCTTTCTGGGTCATGTTGTGTCCGATCAGGGCGTGGAGGTGGATCCCAGGAAGACTGAGCCTGTGAAGAACTGGCCAAAGCCTCTTAATCCTACTGACACCCGTAGCTTTTTGGGATTGGCTGGTTACTACCTTAGGTTTGTTGAGGGCTTTTCTTCCATTGCTGCCCCATTGACAACTTTGACTAAGAAGAAAGCCAAGTTTGAATGGACGGAGACTTGTGAGAAAAGTTTCCAGGAGCTGAAGGAGCTCAAGGACAGTCTCACTTCATCCCCGGTGCTTACTTTGCCTAAGTGTGGTGAGAATTACACTGTTAATTGTGATGCATCTAGGGTTGGTTTGGGTTGTGTTCTTATGCAGGTTGGTAAGGTGATAGCCTATGCATCTAGACAACTCAAGGTTCATGAGAAGAATTATCCCACTCATGACATGGAGTTGGCAGCTGTGGTATTTGCACTGAAGCTGTGGAGGCATTATCTGTATGGAGTGCATGTAGATGTGTTCACAGACCATAAAAGTCTCCAGTACGTGTTCACACAAAGGGAGTTGAATCTACGTCAGCGGAGATGGTTGGAGCTGTTGAAGGATTATGACATGAATGTGCACTATCATACAGGTAAGGCTAATGTTGTAGCTGATGCTTTGAGCAGGATGAGCATGGGAAGTACAACTCACGTTGAGGATAAGAAGAAGGAGCTGGTAAAAGATGTACACAGACTGGCCAGACTGGGTGTGCGTTTGGTTGACTCCACTAGTGGGGATGTTTCAGTTCATCCTAGTTCTGAATCATCCTTGGTAGTTGACGTCAAGCAGGGTCAGCATCTAAATCCCGTGTTGATGGAGCTGAAGGACTCAGTATTGATGAAGATGAATGAGTCTTTCGCTTTGGGAGGTGATGGCATACTTAGGTATCAGGACAGGCTGTGTGTGCCAGATGTGGATGATTTGCGGACCAGGAATTTCGCAGAGGCCCATGGTTCCAGATATTCTATACATCCAGGTTCCACCAAGATGTATCATGATCTCAAGCAGATTTATTGGTGGGATGGCATGAAGAAGGACATTGCAGAATATGTGGCCAAGTGTCCTAATTGTCAGCAGGTTAAGGCAGAGCATCTTAAACTTGGTGGTCTGACGCAGATTATTGAGGTTCCGACTTGGAAATGGGAGGCCATTAATATGGACTTCGTGGTTGGGCTTCCGAGGACTAGGAGGCACTATGACTCTATATGGGTTATTGTGGACAGATTGACTAAGTCTGCCCACTTTATCCCTGTGAAGTCTACTTACAGAGCCGAGGATTATGCGAGACTCTACATTGATGAGATTGTGAGATGGCATGGGATTACCTTGTCTATTATTTCAGACAGAGGAGCTCAGTTTACTTCTCATTTCTGGAGATCTTTCCAGAAGAGCTTGGGTACGCAGGTGAAGCTTAACACTGCCTTTCACCCTCAGACAGATGGGCAGGCAGAGCGCACCATACAGACATTGGAGGATATGTTGAGAGCGTGTGTGATTGACTTCAGAGGTAGCTGGGATGACCATCTACCTTTGATAGAGTTCTCGTATAATAATAGCTATCACTCCAGCATTGGGATGGCACCGTTTGAGGCACTGTATGGCAGGAGGTATAGATCTCCAGCTGGGTGGTTCGAGGTTGGAGAGTCATCCATTTTGGGGCCGGAGATCATTCATGAGGCCTTAAAGAAGGTCCGAATGATTAGGGACAGGTTGACTACTGCTTACAGTCGGCAGAAGTCATATGCTGATAACAGAAAGCGACCCTTAGAGTTTGATATTGGTGACCAGGTTTACTTGAAAATATCGCCTATGAAAGGGGTGATGAGATTTGGTAGGAAAGGGAAGCTGAGTCCGAGGTATGTTGGGCCATATGAGATCCTACAGCGTGTGGTATGAGTTGGCATTGCCTGTAGAATTAGCTTCTGTTCATCTAGTCTTTCATGTATCTATGTTGAAGAAGTGCCTAGGTGATCCAGCATCAATCTTACCTGTGGAAGGTTTGGGGGTTGGTGAAGACTTGTCTTATGAGGAGGTACCGTTTGAGATCTTAGACAGACAGGTCAAGCGGCTGAGGAACAAGGAGATTGCCACAGTGAAGGTATTGTGGAGAAATCATCTTGTTGAGGGTGCTACGTAGGAATCTGAGGCCTACATGAGGGCCCACTACCCTCACCTGTTCAGCTCTTGAGGTTAGACTTTATACTCTTAAACCTATGTTTCCTTACCTCCCCGTATTTTGTTTCTATTGATTGACTGTGTATAGTGCTTTTATTATGATCTGACTGGCATTACAACGTGAAGTAGTAGTGTCATTCGGGGACGAATGTTCCTAAGGGGGGGATAATGTAACAACCCTAAAAATGAATAGGATCAAGACTTAGGTTTTTCAAGAATGCTTGCGATCAGACCAAGGTCCACACGGATCGATACGCGTAGAACCAGACCTTAGAACCCTTACTACGACCAAGCCAACTAACTTGGGGAGTTAATTGAGCTTGGAAAGGTTGGAACCAACCACGTGAGGCTCACGAAAATGAAGATATAATCGAAGAGTGTTTACCGAACTTAAAAGAAGAAATTTCAAGTTTTGAGGGTCCAAGGGTAAAATGGTCTTTTCCAGGCCAAGGGTAATATTGTAATTACCTTAGGAATTAATTATTTAATTAATTAATTTAATTAAATAAAGAAATTCGGGTTGGGGCGACCCAAGTGACCCATTTTCGCAAATGGGGAGTCACTCGGGTTCGAGCCCCACTAGAAGCAATGATTTATCTTGCTTTTATTTGATTGGATAAATTAATTAAATTAAATAATAAATATTAGCTGATTTAAGAAAAAAGAAAAAATCAGATTTTTTATTTATTAATTAATTATTTAATCCTAATTTGACTAAGTCTCTCCCTTATCTCCTAATCCTAAGCCAACTCTCCCACACGTTTCTCACTCTCCTTACTCTCAATCACGCTCTTCCTCAACCAATAGAAAAGAAGAACAAAGTGAATACAAAAGTTCATCAAGAACTTGAAAGCTAAAAACTCAAAAGAAGAATAATTTTAAGAACAAAAGGTAAAGATCAATATCTAGACGGATTTTGCTTGTTCTTTCGGTGTTTGGACTGATTTTTGGAGAGGTTTTTGGGCAGCATTTTCGTGGTTGAACAAGAAAACTAAGGTATGGGTCTTTTTACTCTTGGTCCCTTTCCCAAGACACCCTTAGGACTAAGACGATTTTAATCCAAAACTAAGTTGTTCACCGTTGCATATCCCTGTCATTAGCTCCCATCAAATCATAGGTTGGTATGTTTGCTGATAGAGATTAGGTATTGCAATGTGTTTTCATGATGAATATGTTCATGAACATGTATTTGGAATCATATGAATGACAAGCTTTGTTGCCGAAAATATGTGTGTGTATGTGCAAAAGTTTACTGTAAACTTACTGTAAATGAGTTTTGATTTATGGCTTCAAGTTTGATATGGTTTTGGTTGTCATTTTAAGTGTATAAACTTATGTAAATGATGATGTTCATTTAAGTGTAATGTGGCTCAATTTAATGATAAACTCTTGGCCAAAATATATCCATGAAAATGCACCTAAAGGACTCACTAAACACTACTCCAAATGCATGAACATTTAACGTTAAAGAGTGGAGAAAATAGGCTGTAAAAAGGTAATTAAAATTTCCAGCTTGTGATGTTGGTTTCGGGCAGGTTCTGGGAATTTTGGAAGAGTTTTAAAAGGGATTAAAGTAGGTGAGGTCAAGGGGAATCGAACCCAAGACCTCACATGACCAAGAGGCTGAAATTTTAAAAAAAAAATGTAATGGAGCTAAGGGGTTTCGAACCCCTTAGCTGCTGCCCACGAAATGAATTAATAAGGAAAATGGGGATGGGGGGAATCGAACACACGACTCATGGGAAGAAAGGAAGAGGGAGAATAAAGAAAATAAAAAGATGTGAGGCGTGGGAATCGAACCCACGACCTCAAGGCTGGAAATAGAGGGGGGCGAAAATGAGTATTAAAAACAAGTGAGGCTGTGGGGGTTCGATCCCACGACCTCACTGTCAACACCCTCAACCTAGCGAAAAAAATTAAAAAAATATATATGGGGCTGTGGGGGTTCAAACCCACCACCTCACAGCCCCTTGTGAAATTTAATTAAAGGTAAGGAGGCTGTGGGGGTTCGAACCCACAACCTCCCTACTTAGGCAAATTAAAGACCAAAAATAAAAGAGGTTGTGGGGGTTTGATCCCACAACCTCTTGGATTAGGCGAAATTGGGCAAGATGAAGTTAATAAAAATTAAAAAGGGGTTGTGGGGGTTCGAACCCACAACCCTTCGGCCAAATTAGGATTATTACTAAGGAGAAAATTAATCCTTCAATGTTAATATTGTGATTTAACTTAGAGTCATAATGTTATGAATATTAGAATGAAATCAATTAAAAATATAAATGATATTCAATTGATTCAAGACTTGGGTTCCCTTGTCCAAACTTCCGTTTGATACATAAGTCATACGTGAACAAATTATCCAAGATTAATGCCACCTACTTAGATCGAAATCAAGGTCTTGGCATATATACAAGGTACATAAGTCTTGTACTACATAATCTTAGGAATGTATGAGTTACATAATGAATTATGAATGAAGCCTCATGGCTTGTATGTATAGACACATAAGTCTAACATACGTTCAAAGTAAGTGAATCTAAGAAGTATGTAAAGAAATGATGAACCCTAGAAGGGTTAAGTATGAGTGTAAGATACACTAAATGGCCAAGTGCATTGACATATGATGAAAGGAACGTTCACGTAATAAGAGGTGAGTAATTATGAAAAGCAAAGGTGCTAATGATAATGAATGTGGTGACAACATGATATAAGGCTAATGTAAATGATGAGAGTAATCTCAAATGAGCCTAAATAAATGTTACCAATACGTACTCACCTATGAGAGTGTAAGATAATGAAGAGACCAGTCCCTATGAACACTTTAATGAAGGTATTGAGCTTAACACACTTAATACTAATGATGAGATGATAAATCATCTAATGAGCTATGATGTCCTCATACTAGAAGCCAGCTTCCATGGCATATGAGATGAATGTAATGGAACTTTATACTGAGTACCGATAGACTAGCTATGAGCGGTGATGCCTTCTTTCGTGAAGGGCGGAGGTTCACGTAACTCTCATGAGATGAGACTGTCCAGCTTGCCGAGTATGGGTCTCCTTATATCTCCTAGTCTTTGAACCTATACTGCCAATATAGGGATCTGGCGGGGTTAAATTCCCATGTACGCTAGCATGTTTTTGGGTCACTTTGGCCGGTGATTCCACCTCTTTTCGGTGTGGGGGAGACACTGGATTTCATGATGCTCACATGATCTATGTCGGTTAAAGTTAAAGTTCCCAATGAATGAATGAGGCCAGCCTCAAATGATGCACATAATGAAATGAATGATACCAAAGGTGTTAGGATAGGGTAATCAAAAGGTGAGTTAGATTCAAGTAAAGACATTAGGTCATTCTTGGTCATTGCACAATGAACCTAATGAAAGTCTTAAACTTTATTCTAGGTATAGTTGGTGGTTACACTGGACTATGAATGAAATGAAATGAAGTACATATGAATGAATGAAGTAGACTCTGTGTTTGCTAATGGAGATTCCCTAGTTGAGGCCCCATCTATTGAACCCTCATTTCTGGGTTGTCTTAATGTCAAGCCCATGATTCCAAGGTCTCATGGCATATGAATGAATGATATGAAAGAAGCTATGTGCTACATGCAAAATGTACTGTATGCTATATGATATGTGCTATGTGTAAATGTTATGTGCTGCGTGCAAATGTGAAAAGTATGATGATGTATGTTCTTCTCATGGCATAACTTTCCTAATCCAAATTTGGAAAGATCATTCACTTTCCTAATCCAAATTTGGAAACTTTCCTAATCTCAATTTGGCAAGTCCACTGACTTGACTTCCAAAAATCATGTTGTTAGGAAAAAGCTATTTTTTCTCATGCATGTCCTTGGTGTGTGCTTGCATATACCCGTATTTAGTACAAGTGTGTACTAACCCTATAAAAACTCTACAATTTTAGGTGCAGGCACAGGTGGACGATAGAGCTACAGGATCATCGTTGCAGTTATCCGGACGTCCAGCATTCATCCGGAGTTGGTAGGTCCTCATGCTTTCGAGGATGCTACTGTTTTATATTCTAGCTTAGTTTTAGAGTTGAGCTAGTGGAGCATGTTCCACTAGCGTTTCTTTCCTGTTTTTATTCAGACTATGTGATGGTGCCATTTTGGCAATTATACGCTTTATAAGTATGAACTATTCCTTTCATTTGATTATCTCTTAATGTTAGATGGTTGATGGTGAACAAATTACGAATGTATTAGAAATGTTTAGTAAGCAATATTTAGAAACAAAAAGTTTCAAATTTTCTGCTAAAATTAACCTATGTAAAGTAAGAATGACGTAAGTAGGCTTGTCTGCGACCTCTGAGAGGTCAACGACGCCGGTCTCGTCTGGGGTCTTGATTCCAGTCGTGACAATGCTGAGGCTGAATACTAACTGAAATGTAAATATGGTCAATGCAATACAGTCTGGCTAAACTGTGGGAGCAGATAATAATCGATAATAAAACCACATGAGCTAAATGTGTAGTCCAATGTATACGCCCCATCGAGAGGACCTAATATACCTTTCCAAAGGTATAAAAGCATTTTGGCGTGATTACTAAACTGATGCCCACAGAGGGGACTTACAATCTACTTGGCTAGTAGTTGTGGGGCTATTTGGGTACGCTGAACCCTAGTCCAACTCGGTATTATGTTACTCCCAGTGAATTAAGTGATTAGCACATTATGATTGAGTTTATGTAAATACTATATAGCTCAAAAATAAACATGCAAACTGAGAATGCAATAATTATCCTGATAATTAATCATTAATAGCTGAGGCATGTAAATCTGAAGTATCTGACCTAGCATGTGTAGTTCAAGAACTAGAGAAATACATAACTAGGGTTCTGAAATTCATGCGATAAACTAAATGATAACGTTGCAATCTGATTGGGAACATATATCTAACTAATTCTTGATGATTTTCTATAATTGTAAAAATCCTAGGTCTATTCATGATAAGAGAATCAAGAATTGACTAAAAATTAGGGAGTTAATGAGGGAAAGGAACCCACTAGTGAAATCCAACATGCCTGGTAATGAAATCCACAAAGAAATATTTAGATTTCGGGGCTGGAACTATTGCAACCTTTTTGCATTTTTGAACTAGGGTTCTTGACCCTTTTCTCCTTTCTTGCTTCTAATTTTCTAAGTTTTGATTTATAATTTTGACGTAGGTAAGTTCTAGTTATGTTTCTCAGTTAAACTGAATAAATTATGATGATTTAGGGTCGAAACAATGTATCTTAAGGGTTAAACGAAGTATGAAAAGACCAAAAGACCCCTGAGTTAATTATTGTCGGACTAAACGACGACCAGGATTAACGGGCCTTCGTTCAGTCGACGGTCCGTCGTTTGGGTCTATAGGTTGGGTCTACTCAACATGCCTTTACCAAAATGGGCATAACGTTGTAGTCGGAGGTTGGATTTTAGGAAACTCGGTGGCTATGGAAAGATAATTCAATTATCTCTATTTTGATAGGTCATAGGACACTTAATTCATTTTGTGCTAAGAGTTATGACCATTTGAAGTTGACCCAACAACATTTCCCCCCTAACTGATTGCTAACTTTTACCTACGGTCAGACCTACAGACTGTAGATCGAATGAAGGTCCGTGATGGTCATCCTTCGTTCGTGTCAGAGGGTGGTAGTAAGAGTCTCAATCCACGGACACCATTGACGGACCATATTCTGATCTACGGACCGTCGGTCTGTCCGTGTGTCGACACTTAGTTGATTTAGTTGAGCTGAATTTTGGGAGGGCTGTAGTGACAATCTATGGACCTGTAGTACGACCCGTGGATCAGACTACAGTCCATCGATGGTAACCGTCGATTGGACCTGCAAATTTTTCTGAAAATCTGATTTTTGGTCTGTTTTGAGTATGGGGTGTTACATTATCTCCCTCTTGAGAATATTCATCCTCGAATGAAGACTAACTAGCTTAAATATAGGGAGAGAGCTGCAATACCTACTACTAAACACCGAGGACTAAATTTCTTATTGAACTGAGTTCCAAGAACATGCAAATACGCTGAAAATTCAACAAACTGAGGGAACATGATTCTAAGATTGGATTCACGCATGAATGACTGAAAAACTGAAGAGGAACTATTACCTCATACTGGAGTGGAATCGGAAGGAAAGAGGTGAGGATACTTGACTTTCATGGTTGTTTCTGCTTCCCAAGTAGCTTCCTCTACGGACTGACTCCTCCAAGAAACCTTGACTAAAGCTACTTTTTTGTTTCTCAACCTTATAACCCGATGGTCAAGAATCTCAACTGGTACATCCTCATAAGAAAGACTATCTTTCATAGGCACACTCTCTAATGGCACTACAGAGCCTGGGTCACCCACACACTTTTTCAAGAGTGAGATGTGGAAGACTGGATGCACTGCTGCTAGTTCTCTTGGCAAGTCTAACTCATATTCCACCTTGCCAACCCTTTTCAAGATCTTGTAAGGGCCTACATATCTAGGACTTAACTTCCCTTTCTTGTCAAACCTCATCACCCCTTTCAAAGGTGACACTCTCAGGAAAACCCAATCATCAACTTGGAACTCTAATTCCCTTCTCCTTACATCTGCATAAGATTTCGGATGACTCTGGGTTGTCTTAAGTCTATATCTTATGAGTTACACTTTCTCCATAGCATAAAGTACTTAATCTGGCCGTATTGAAGCTGATTCACCTACTTTAAACCAACCAAGAGGAGATCTATATCTACGCTCATACAGTACCTCATAAGGGGCCATGTGAATGCTAGCTATTATTGTAGGCGAACTCAATAAGAGGAAGGTGAACATCCAAACTACCTTTGAAATCGATCACACAAGCTCTCAAAATATCCTCTAGGGTCTGAATGGTACGCTCTACTTGTCAATCCATCTGTGGATGAAATATTGTTCTAAGGTTAACCTTAGTACCAAGAACCTTCTGAAACGACTTCCAAAAATAAGAGGTAAATTGAGGTCCTCTATATGAGATGATATAAAAAGGAACCCCATGCAACCTCACAATTTCGTTATTGTAAATCTTGGCATAGTGTTCTACCGAATCTGTAGTCTTGACCGCTAAAAATCAAGAAGACTTAGTCATCCTATCAACTATCACCCAAATAGAGTCATGTTGTCTGCGAGTACGCGGTAACCCTGTGATGAAATACATATTGATCACTTCCCACTTCCAAGCAGGAATGTTGATCTCTTGAGTCATACCCCCTGGTTTCTGATGTTCCACCTTGACTTGCTTGCAATTGGGGCACTTACTCATAAAATCTGCTATATGCCTCTTCATGCCATTCCACAAATAGACTTACCGCAAATCGCGGTACATCTTAGTGGCACCTGGATGAATAGAATATCTGGAGTTATGGGCTTCTGCAAGAATACGATGTCTCAAATCGTCCACATCACGAATACACAATCTACCCTCGTAGTGAAGTACACCATCTCCCCCTTTGGAGAAAACCTGCACTCTCTGATTATGGAAAGCACCCTTAAGTTGAAGCAAGATTGAATCACTGTCTTGCTTTTACTTAACCTCCACTACCAAAAAAGATTATGCCCTATTCTGAACTGTTACACCACTTTCTAATATTCTCATAAGGCGAACTCCCAAGAGATCAAGCCTGTGAACATCCTTCACTAGCTCATTCCTTTGTTCATCAACATGGGCCACACTACCCGTAGATAATATACGAAGAGCATCTGCTACTACATTCACCTTATCAGGATGGTAATGCACACTCATATCATAATCCTTAAGGAACTCAAGCCATCCTCTGGTGAAGATTCAACTCTTTTTGGGTGAACACATCTTGAAGGCTCTTATGGTCACTGAACACATCTACATGAACACCATATAAGTAGTGTCTCCAGATCTTGAGTGCAAACACCAGTGATGCAAGCTTGAGGTCATGAGTTGGATAGTTCTTCTCATGCACCTTAAGCTGTCTAGAAGCATAAGCTATAACCTTATCTCGCTGCATCAACACGCAACCTAGGCCAACTCTGAATGCATCACAATAGATCACATAACCATTTAAACCCTTTGGTAGAGTCAAGACAGGAGTTGTAATCAATGTAGTTTTCAATTCTGCAAAACTTTTCTCACAATCATCTGACCATTGAACCATCTTCTTAGTCAACCTATCCAATGGTGAGTCTATAGATGAAAATCCTTCCACGAACCTTCTATAATAACCCGCTAGACCTAATAAACTCCTGATATCTTGATATCTTTATCAAAGGTAGGTCTGGGTTATTGTTTCACTACTTCTATCTTCTGCGAATCCACTCGGACCCCTCGCTAGATACAATGTGACCAAGAAAACAACGGATTGCAACCAGAACTCACATTTGCAAAACTTAGCAAATAACTGGCGATCTTTGAGAGTTTGTAGAACCACTCTCAAATGACTTGCATGTTCTTCCTCATTCCTAGAGTAAATGAGGATATCATCAATAAGACGATAACGAACAAGTCCAAGTACTGTTTGAACACTCTGTTCATCAAATCCATGAAAGCTGCTAGAGCATTCATTAGTACAAATGACATTACTACAAATACATAATGACCATACGAGTTTGAAGGCTGTTTTCAGAATGTCACTATCTCTGACTCTGAGCTGGTCATAACCCGATCTTAGGTCTATCTTTGAGAACTGACTAGCACCCTGAAGTTGGTCAAACAAGTCATCAATCCTGGGGATGGGATACTTATTCTTGATTGTGACCTTGTTCAAATGTCTATAGTGAATGTACATTCTAAGTGAACCATCTTTCTTCTTTACGAACAACACTAGTGCACCCTATGGTGAAATACTAGGTATGATGAAGCCCTTAGCTAGAAGATATTTCAAATGATTTTTAAATTCCTGAAGCTCTGTTGGATCCATTATGTAAAGTGGAATAGAAATAGGTTGGGTATCTGGAAAGAGATCAATTCCAAAGTCAATTTCCCTTTCGGGAAGAACTCTGGAAAGATATTTTGGAAACACTTCTGGAAACTCACTGAATACTGGAACTGACTCAAGAGTTGGGGTTTCAGAGCTAGAATCCTTAATCCAAACTTGATGAGAGAGATAACCCTTAGAGATCATCTTTCTGGTCTTAAGATAAGATATGAATCGACCCATAGGCTCTAAACTACTACCCTTCCATTCTAAGATTGGTTCATTTGGAAACTGAAAACGAATAATCCTAGTTCTACAATCAACTGAGGCATAACAAGAATGTAACCAATCCATGCCTAGTATGACATCAAAGTCTACCATTTCTAATTCTACAAGATCAGCTGAGGTGACTTCCTGAGATACTGTGACAGGGAAATTTTTGTATACCCATCTTTCTATAACTGGGTCACCAACTGGATTAGAGACTAAGAAAGGTTCTAAGAGAGTTTCTGGACTGACACTGAATTGGACTACTATGTAAGGAGTTACAAAAGAAAGAGTATCCCCTAGATCTAACAATGTATAAACATCAAGGTCAAAGACTCGTAATGTACCAGTGACTATATCAGTTAAACCTTCCTGATCCTGGCAAGCCTGAAGAGCATACAACCTGTTCTAGCGTTGACCACCACATGTACCAGATGAGTTACCCTGCTGAGTCGGGTGATTTACTGGTGTTGCTGAAGTTGTAGACTAAACTCTACCATTACCACCTCCTTGAATTAGTCTAGAAGGACAATCTCTCAACCTGTGATCAGAGTGACCGCACCCAAAACACCCTTCCTTTCCTGCAAGACACTCGCTTGAATGGTTCTTACTAGACTTAGGGCAAGTGGGGTAACTTGGTGCCTAAAACACTTCCCTGATACTTCGAGTGCCCTAACCTTCTGATCATACTTGTTTCGGGACGATAGAACACTAGCTGATGAAGGGGTTGGGGCTGAAAACTTCTTCTTACTTTGCGAGCGATTTCCACCACCCGATTTCTGGTGAGAATAGTCATAGTTCCCAGTCCTAGATTTCTTATTCTCCTTGACCTGTTTCCTAAGCTTATCACCCTCAACCTATTGAGCATGAGTCATAAGCCTAAAAATGTTCATATCTCCCAGTAACATAGCATTTCTACACTCTGTTTTCACCAAATCTGACACTCCATACAAGAACTTATTCATCTGAGCCCTGGAATCAGCAACCATGTGAGGGGCATACCTAGAGAGTTGGTTAAACTTAAGCCCATACTTTTGGATTGCCATGTTACCCTGCCTTAAGTTCATGAATTCCTGGGTTTTTTCTTCTCTCAACTCTATTGGCAAAAACCTATCCATAAAGGTCTCACTAAAGCAATCCCAAGTAATTGGAGTTGCATCAGTACCCCTATTATCCTTCCATTGAGTGTACCAGATATGAGCAACGTCTTTCAGCTGGTATGATGCCAACTCAACCCGATCATTTTCAGTGACTTGCATCACCTCAAATATCTTCTTGATATCATATAAGAAATTATGAGGATCCTCACTGGTCTGCGATACTAAGAACTCGGGCGGATTCATCCTAGGAAAGTCATGGACCCTGGATGATATTGGTCCACCATTTCCATTCACATGAGTTTGAACCCACTGATTGTTTTGGTTGGTGACACTCTAAGCCAAAATCTGAATGGCATTCCTGAATTCAGCATTGGAGACTTCCTGATCTGGGACTGGAGGAGCTGCGTTTGCATTTCTGGCATTCGTATTCCTAGCGTTAGTTTTACGAGGAGACATGATCTGAAACATAGAACGTCAAGTTAGAATAGAATTAGATCATACCTTACGCACGATAAGAGTAATTACAAAGTAAAGTTTTCCTAAAACACTTCATAGCCTCCCTCTCATTAAATGTGGTGCACTTCACACCCATGAATAAGACTCTACTTAGTGCGGTTTTTCAGACATCCTAGGACACTTAAACCTAGGGCTTTGTTACCAAGTTTGTCACTCCCCAAGCTACCCCTGAGATACTAACACGGGACCTAAGACCACAAGTGATCCCAAGCTAACCCTGTTGGTATGATCATGAGCATACTAAAGAATATAACTAATGCGGAAGCTAAATCATACTCAAAATGAAAATATAGGGAATACCCATATACTATAGCTGAAATATTTGAAAAAAGATGAGTCTAATAGAAATAAAATGCTAACTAAATGCTAAGCTAAAACTAACTATGTCTGAAATAAGCCTCTAACTGACTAGAAATGTTGGGACAAGCCCCAGCTAAGTCTAGCAAAACCATAAACTAAATGAATAAAAGACTAGAATAAACTCATGACTCTTGTCCTCGGAGAATGAGGACTCACCACTGATTCTGCTAAACTGGAGATCAAGAATCGATCTAAGTGTGATCTGGATGCTGAGAACCTAGTACCTACATCACGAGAAGATGTAGCGCACGTATGCGTCAGTACTTGAAAGGTACTGAGCATGTAGGATAGAGTAAAGATGAAATAATACATAACTGAACAAGCACAAAAACAAGTGTAATATTCTGACATGATATACTAAATTCAGTGCTAACTAGATAAAATGACCAAATTTATAACATGCTGAGGCTGAATACTAACTTAAATGTAAATTTGGTCAATGCAATAGAGTCAGACTGAACTATGGGAGCGGCTCATAACCGATAATAAAACCACATGAGCTAAATGTGGAGTTCGATGTATACTACCCATCGAGAGGACCCAATATACCCTGCCAGAATTTTAAAGACATGCTGGCGTGATCACTATACTGATGCCCACAGAGGGGACTTACAACCTACTTGACTAGTAGTTCTAGGACTATTTGGGTATGCTAAACCCTAGTCCAACTCGGTATTATGTTACTCCCAATGAAGTAAGTGATTAACAAATTATGATTTAGTTTCTATAAATATTGGATATCTCAAAACTAACCATGCAAACTGAGAAGGCAACAATTATTCTGATAATTATTCATTAATAACCGAGGCATGTAAATTTGAAGTATCTGATCTAGCATGTGTAATTCATGAACTAAATAAATAAATAGGTAGGGTTTTGAAGTTCATGCGATAAATTGAATAATAACTTAACAATCTTATTTGGAACATATATCTAACTAATTCTTGATGATATATTGTAATTCTACAAACCCTAGGTCTATTCATGATAAGAGAATCAAAACCTGACTGAAAACTAGGGACCTAATGGGTGAAAGGAACCCACTAGTGAAATCCCACATACCTGGTAATGAAATCCACGGAGAAATATTTAGATTTCGGGGCTGGAACTGCTGGAACCTTGCTGCGTTCTTGAACAACGGTTCTTGACCTTTTTCTTCTTTTTTGCTTCTAATTTTCTTAGTTTTGATTTATGATTTTGACTTAGTTAAGTTCTTGTTATGTTTCTAGGTTTAAAATGACTAAAACTTGATGATTTAGGATCAAAACGATGTATTTTAGGGGTTAAACGAAGTAGGAAAAGACGAAAAGACCCCTGAGTTAATTGTTGTCAGACCAAATGATGACCTAGACTGACGGGCCGTTGTTCAGTCGACGGTCCATCGTTTGGGTCTGCTCGACAGTCTTTTACTAAAACGGGAATAACGTTTTACTCAGAGGTTGGATTTTAGCAAACTCTATGGCTATGGAAAGATAATTTAATTATCTATCTTTTGATAGGTCTAATTCATTTTGTGCTAAGAGTTATGACCATTTGAAGTTTACCCAACATCATTTTCCCCCTACCTGACTGCTAACTTTCACCTACGGTCAGACCTAGGGACCATAGATGGAACGACGGTCAGTGCTGGTCATCTGTCGTTCGTGTCAGAGGCTGGGTAGTAAGAGTCTCAATCCACGGACACCATCGACGGACCATAGTATGATCTACGGACTGTAGGTCCATCCGTGGGTCGAGACTTAGTCGATTTTGCTGAGCTGTATTTTGGGAGGGCTGTAGTGACAATATACGAACCTGCAGTATGGGCCTTAGATCAGACTACGTTCCATCGATGGTAACCGTCGATTGGACCTGCCATTTTTTCTGAAAATCTGATTTTTGGTCTTTTTTGAGTACGGGGTGTTACATCTACTCTCGGGGAAAGAACCTATATAGAAATTCCTTCTTAAACACTTCCCACTCTATAGGACCCGTTTCTACCAGCGTAGCATCTTTTTATCAATCATACAATATTTGGGCAACATCCATCAATTGGTAAGCGACTAGTTCCATTTTTCTACCGAAGTTAGCTACCACCTTATAAACCTCCTCTATAAACCCATTAGTATCCTGTTCCACTTTGGAGACACAAAACTCTGGAGGGTTCATACTCAAAAGCTCTAACCCTAGAAGCAGTCATCCCCTTTATTAGGTTTGTCGGAGCTACCACCTCGCTATTCACTTGTGCCTTCATGGCTTGGGCCAACATTACAAAAGTCGACCTAATCATCGCATTAGACATATCCGGAGAATCAATTGGATCTTGAGGAGGACCTTGGTGTAGAACTTGGAGAGGAACCTCTTTCTCCTTATGCCTTCCTCTCTTCTAATAACATTTGCCCTTGTATTAGCCATACTCTAAAAATCAACGAGCACAAATTAGAAGAAGAGCCTACTAGATCCAAACTCTATGGAACGACTTAGAGAATGAAGAAGTAAGATTTTCTAAACATCTAATAGCCTCTTATTCATGAATGTGGGGTGCTTCACATTTATGAACAAGATTGTACTAGATGTGGTTTGAAGCAATGCTAGAGCAATTATGAACCTTGTGCTCTATTTACCAAGTTTCTCAAGACCCAGCGGTACACCCTAGATATATCATGGCGTACTTGACCCCTAAAGGGTCTCATACAAGCCCTTAGCATATCCTAACTAAGATAATAGAACAGAAATTTTAAAAAAACATTTATCCATACAATCGAAGTCTTTATAAAATGCAAGAAGAAGTCTTTACTACACTTTTGTATCAAACCATCTAAACTCAACTTGAATTAAAAACTTAGGGACATAAACCATACAATATTCTCAACATAAAAATAAAAGACATAAAGGAACTAGTGGTTTTTTCCCTTGAAGCTATGAGGACTCACCAAAATCTTCAACTCATTTGCTCCTTAGAAACCTATCCCCAAGAATAGAACTCAAGTATTTGAACCCTACATTTGATGAGAATATAGGCAAATTATGTGTTAGTACAAAATGCACTAAAATGTTAATCAACATAAGACATAATCCATAATCATATGAAATACTTCACGAAACAACAATTATAAGCGTAAGAGACAATATCATAATAATAAGCAAAGTCTCCAACATAAGCATCATATAAGAATTATTCAACTTTTAGTCATTCGTACATAATATGACTATTCTCAAGTACCCTCAAACAATATTTGTGCAATGCATAAATCATCCCATAGTACCATCAAAGTTAAGTATCCCTTTTTGGTCATCTTAAACATTGTCTATATGCATAGTCAAGGCATAGGCTTTCATATAAGTAAGAGCACTATACTTCTAAGTAGCCTCAAAATCCAATAATACAACTCATAATAAGCATAACCTTGAAGTCACCATATGCATACTTATCATTCATTCGGTCTCATTCTTAACTTACGTCATATAGATAAGGGAATTATCACCTCTTGTCAATTATGTCATAGAAGGCAACTATAGCAACAATCCAAGCTAAATGTTCATCGTATTAGAGAACACTTCATAAATAGTTTCAAGTCATACTTGTGCAATGTGTGAATAACATACTATAATACCATTCATACTAAGTACCACCTCAGGCTATCATGAATTCTCACTAGTTGGGTACTCGTCCCTCTTTTTTATTTGCCATTAGTCATTTAAGGTACTTCTCCATTTAGTACAAGGCAAGTCACAACACATGATTGAGTCTTATTTTTTAATTCAAGGCTATGAAGGAATCCTACAAAGTTAGTCATCTTGCTAACATGACTTTTTTATGATACTCTAATTACCTTGGAATGCATACTATCATGCAAGCTAAAGCTATTGTAGGATTAGCACAAATGTTCCATCCTAGATACCATGAAGTACTCTCAAACGAACTAAGTCATGCTACCCTTTCAAGCAAGCTATAATGTCAATGCAAGCTACCATTAGTAGAGTATGATTCCCCAATCCTAAGCTACCCTCAAGAGAGTATGTGTCCTCAATCCTAAGTTACCATGAAATGGTCTTGGACAAACCAAGTCATGCTATCATGAAGGCATCCTAAAATGCTAGTTCAAGCTACCCCTAGAAGAGTATAGATCCTCAATTGTGGCCACCATGACTACCACTAATTTAAGCTACCATAAAATGCATCTTACAATGCTAAGTCAAGCTACCCTTAGGATAGTATGGATCCTCAATCCTAAGCTACCAATCCTGGTCATGTCTTACCAAGTCAGGCTATACATGAAGGGATCATATGTCACAAGTTCAAGCTATCCTAATATAACATGGTTTGATTCATCTAAGGTGATTATCTTTTCAACCTAGAATCATTCTATGTGAGAGAATCTTTCATCTCCTAGCATATTTATGCCTAAGATTGTAAGTAATAATATGCTTTCAACAATACCCAACAAGATCACATCATATTAGATTTACTCTCAAGCCCTAACATTGATGACCAAGTCTTATTCTCAAAGCTTCACTACTTACTATCACCATTATACCTAACGTTCAAGGTAGTCAAATCACATTCTTCATTAGTAGATGATTCTAGGCATAATTCATGATAAAGGTTCAATTTCAATTTTACTATTCATGATCTATCTTATACAATAAACTCTAGATTAATTCATTTCTATGTTCCTAATCTTGAACAATTATTACAGTTGATATTAATTTAAGAAGATCAAACTTGAATCCTCAATTTCACCTTCCAAGGCATAAACCCACATGATATCAATCTATCAACTGGACTAGGGTTAACCATGTAATCACAAAAATTCATAATAATATCATAATTCAATGATAAAACAATAATAAGTAAATATTATCCACTAAATTGCAATCATACTTAAATACTACACACAATGTAGGAAGAAACCCTATCTCAAATTGCGTTTTGTCTTCACAATTTGGGGAAATCTAGGGGGCTCTATAGGTTGAAGAACCCATAGATGAATAAGCTATAAAACCTTGATTTGAAGTCCTCACAAAAAATTGAAACAATGGAGAAATTCCTCCCTATCTTCAATTCTCTTATTCTTCTTCACTTCTAGAGAGATAATTTCCTTAGAGAATTTGGGGTCTTGGAAGAATGATTTAATTGACTTAGTTTAGGGGTATCTTAGGATTATATAGGTGGTCTAATAAAAAACTAACCGACCCTAAGTCCTTACTTAAAACAACTTTACTACGAATCTGCCCCACTTACAAGACCACACTCACGGACTTGGGTGGGTTTATGGACTGTACTAGTCACTCGTGGGTGAGGGACTGGAACTCAACATGCAGGGGAAGCAAAGACTTGACCCACTAAGGGGTCCATCCAGGCTTGTGGATGCCCTTCGTGGGAAGGCTGATTTTTGAAATATTTTGGGCTATTTTTAGGGTCCTCCTCAAGGACCCTTTGGTTGGTCCTTGGGGGATTGTACCATTACCCCCTAAACCCTAAAAGCTTTATTATAAGTATGGGAAATCATTTTACGATTTTAACCTAATACCAAACTATAGAACCCTAACACAAGGCTCTAAAACTCTCTAGTTAGCTTAATAGTTGTCGAGTATAACAAACCGAGTCAATTTTGGAATTCTTGAAGCAAGTCCCACATTTTGTTTTGACTCCATTTTGGGTTCAAAATATTACAATTTTAATGTAAAAACGTCCGTAATAATGTTGTGATTGATAATTTATTTTTTGGCAGTTTTTAGAGGCATTTCAGATGCGTATAGCTCGTGTGTGGTGGATTGAAGCACTTGTGTTCAACATGTAGGCTTCGGTATACTTTCTTGATTGAGCCTCTATTATAAGTCCTACTGTAGTTTTCATTTAATTTTGTATGGTATATCTTTCCTCTTATTCAATTAATTCTTTTATCCATAAGAGCCTTGGGCTTATTGGAGGTGTTAAGATCATTAGCTTAGATTGAGGATTCTCTTGTGATTTAGATGATCTTGCTTATCATCATTTGGAATTATTCGTAGTTTCCTTAGACTAGAATAGACATTCGATGTTTTAGTTGTGTTTTATCGCCTCATAGTTATAGTTTTCTCCCTTTAGGGATTATTTTGGGTTGTTCTCCGTGCGATGATGCTTGTAATCTTAGTGGATCGTCAGAGCTGTGGGTTGGTCCTAGATGTGCTCAATTTTGGGGTGAAGTTGTGTGATTGGGATAGGGCTTCTTACATTGAGTTTGCTCCATTTTTATTAATTTGAAATATTTTCTTATTCCATTGTGTGTCTATTAACGATGGGCATTTTGTATCCTTATTGAGCTTATGATTTACTGTTGGGATCGATGCATAGGTGAGGACCGTTTGGATTCCACGTTAGTACTTTCTACCTTGGTATTGTAGTTTCATCAACTGTATAATTATTTTTTTTGAGTGCCTTGTTTTATTGTTGGTGATGACATGCATTCCCTTGTTTGTGCATTTTCATGGATTTAGTGGTAAGATCTCAGCCCATCATTGGTATATTTATCATTTATGATGATATACTATTTTTCTCTATTTTTATTCTAAACTAGTTTTACGAGAGTTGTACCACCCGGATCACTTTACTTATTGATTTTTGAGATTACAACTGTCAGGGACATGCTCCTTTTTATACTTGAGATATTAAAGAATCTAGGATGTGCTCAATTTTTACCTGACTAATCGTATTGTAGACACCCTTTTCATGCATTCTTTTGGTCTTGCTAATGCCCTTGGAGTTTGCTGACCGGGTAAGTAACCCCATTATTTGTTACTCATGGTTCAATGTCGTTCTTACGATTTGAGGCTGATGTTCATGGTTTGAGGTTGTTACCTTTTGTATGAGGTTTAGAATGTTAGTGATGGTTTTGCTGCTCACTGTTCATTCAAATGCATTGCCTATCACATGTATACTTGTTTGTTGTTAGTACCCTATGGTTATGCGGGCTGGTTGGGTTATGTTTGTTTTTTGTAACCTGTAGGCTTGTGATGGTCTTGTTAGGTTTTTGTTTTACTATATTTTGTTCTCTGCTATTGTTTTTTTGTTACCTGAGAGGTTTTGACTTTAGAATTGTGGTTGTGGGTCATCCTAACACATGGTAGTTGACTTGTTATCTTACAATTAGGTTGTTGGCTTGCAATCCAGGTGCATTCTTGACTAACATTCTTACGCCTTGTTTCCTATTTCTATTCTTTATTTCCTGTCTTCTTTTTTATGTATTGTTTAGTTACTTATGCTATGATTTCCTTATAACTTGTTGTTTATGTTTGTTCTATCTTTCAGCTTACTCTACTATTACCTACTGATTACCCTTTTTGGTACTCATACTACACTTTTCCCCTACAGATTGTACTTGAGTTATCGCCGTTGTTTTAGAGTTATGCAGAGAAGCTTGGGATTTTGGAGATTAGGGTGAGCTTTGCGCATCTAGAGCTACTAGTTTCTGTTTTTTTTTTTTTTGCTAGGGTTAGTCTTTATAGTGTATTTATAGATAACATGTACTTCCCTTGTACTTGTGAAAGCCTTGTACTCCTATTTTACATTAGATGCTTAACTACTAACTGGTGTTAGGTCCTGGGATGGTTCATATATTTTTTTTGTTTTGATTATCCTTTCTTCGCTTGGTAGAAGCTTTTTTGCTTTTTATTGTTTGATTCCGCTTGGTAGCTATAACACCCGTATCCAAAACAAACAAAATAAGCTTTTCACAAATTTGCAGGTGCAATCGACAGTCACTTTCCATGGAATGTAGTCTAATCTACGGCCAATACTGCGCATCTGTCATTTGTCACAGAAACTCTCGCAAAACTCAGCCCATAAAAATCGACTAAGTGTCGATCCACGGACAGACCTACAGTCTGTGGTCTGTGTCCATGGATTGAGGGTCAACTTATGACATGAACTACATATTACTAGCACGGACCTTCATTTGATCTACGGTCCGTAGGTGAAAATTAGCAGTCAGTTTAGGGGGGAAATGTTATTGGGTTAACTTAAAATGGTCATAAATCATAATTTGGTGTCCCATGACCTATGAAATGATATATAATTGAATTATTTTTCCATAACCACCAAGTTTGCTAAAATTCATCCTCCGAGTAAAAAGTTATGCCCATTTTAGTAAAGGCTTGTTGAGCAGACCCAAATTATGGAACCAAATGACGGACCATCGATCGAACGATGGCCCGTCAGTCTAGGTCGTAGTTTCGTCTGACAACAAAATTTCCAGGGGTCTTTTGGTCTTTTCCTAGTTCATTTGACCCATAAGATACGTCGTTTATGCCCTATATCATCAGACTTTAGTCAATTTAAGCCTAGAAATATAACAAGAACTTACAAAATTAGAATCAAGAAAGGAGAAAAAGGTCAAGATCCCTAGTTCAAGAATGCAACAAGGTTCTAACAGTTCCAACCCCAAAATCTAAATATATCTTCGTGGATTTCATCACCAGGAATGTGGGATTTTACTAGTGGGTTCCTTTCACCAATTAAGTCCCTAGTTTTCAGTCAGTTCTTGATTCTCTTATCATAAATAAACCTAGGGTTTGTAGAATTACAACAGATCATCACGAATTAGTTAGATATATGTTCCAAATCAAATTGTAAAGTTATTATTTAGTTTATCGCATGAATTTTAGAACCCTTGCTATTTATTTCTTTAGTTCTTGAATTACACATTCTAGGTCAAATATTTTATATATACATGCCTAAGTTATTAATGCATAATTATCAGATTAATTGTTGCATTCTCTGTTTGCATGTTCAGACTTGAGCTATCAGTATTTACAAAAATTCAGTCATAATGTGTTAATCACTTAATTCATTGGGAGTAGCATAATACCGAGTTGGAATAGGGTTCAACGTACCCAAATAGTCCCAGAACTAATATCCAAGTATGTTGTAAGTCTCCTTTGTGGGCATCAGTCTAGTGATCACACCAGCATGCCTTTATAATTTTGGCAGGGTATAGTGGGTCCTCTTAGTGGGGCGTATACATCGTACTCCACATATAGCTCATGTGGTATTATTATTGGTTATTAGTATCTCCCATAGATCATACAAATTCCATTGCATTGACTATTTATCACTATATCCAGTATTCAGTTTCAGCATGTTATAAGTTGGTAATTGCATTCAGTTATCTCAGCATTCAAAATCTCTATCATGTTCAGATTAATACTTACTTTTGTGCTTGTTCAGTTATGTATTATTTCAGCTTCACTCTATCCTACATGCTCAGCACCTTTAAAGTACTGATGCATACGTGCGCTACATCTTCTCGTAATGTAGGTTTAGGTTCTCAGTATCCAGATCACACTTAGATCGATTTTCAATCTCCAATTCAGTAGAATCAGTGGTGAGTCCTCATTCTCCGGGGACAATAGTCATGAGTTCATTTTTAGTATGCTGGTCCTTTAGTTTCAGTTTTGCTAGACTTAGATGGGGCTTGTCCCAGCATTTCTAGTTTGTTAGAGGCTATTTTCAGGCGTAGTTAGTTTCAACATAGCAGAGTTAATATGTTCTTTGTATTAAACTCATCTATTTTCAAATATATCAGCTATACCCATCTTTTTATTTTACGTATGATTTAGCTTCCACATCAGTTTATATTCTTTAGTAAGTTCATGATCATGCCAGCAAGGTTAGCTTGGGATCACTTGTGGTCCTAGGTCTCGTGCCCACGTCTCGGGGGTAGCTCGGGACGTGAAAAACTTGGTATCAGAGCACTAGTTTTAAGTGTCCTAGGATGTCTGAAAATCCTAACTAAGTAGAGTCTTTTTCATGGGTGTGAAGTGCACCACATCTAATGAAAAGGAGGCTATGAAGTGTTTTAGGAAAACTTCACTTCCTTGATATTCTTATCGTGCGTTGGTATGATATTATTTCTAATCCAATCGTTATGCGCTTAAGATCATGCCTTCTCATAGAGTTTACGCATTGAATGTTAATGCACGCAATGTTAATGCATTTTCTCTAGTCCCTGATTAGGATGTTTCAAATGCAGAGTTTTCGGATGCCAATTTAGCTTTTGGCTCATAGTATGACAAACCAGAACGATCAGCAGGTTCCACTTCCTACCAATGGAAATGATGGATTAGTGGTACCTAGAGTTTGAGATTTTGTTAGGATGAAACCACTCGAGTTTTAGGGTCACAAGTTGGAAAGGAACCACAAAAGTTCATTGATGAGGTCAAGAAAATATTTGGTGTGATGCAAGTAATTAGTAGTGATAGGTTAAATTGGCATCCTACCAGCTTAAGGATGTGACTCACATATGGTTCACTCTATGTAAAGACAACTATTGTAACTCAGTAAAGCAATAAACTTCAGATTTAGTCCATAAACTCTCTAAGAACCATTCTCAATCTCTATGTCACGATTGGAATCTAGAACCCAGACGAGACCGGCGTCGTTGACCTCTCAGAGGTCGCAGACAAGCCTACTTACGTCATTCTTACTTCATCTAGGTTAATTTTAGCGGAAAATTTGAAACTTTTTGTTTCTTAACATACTTATTAAACATTCTCATCATTACATAATTGTTCACCATCAACCATCTAATATTAAGATCATCAAATGAAAGAAATAGTATAATATAGTAATAAAGATGTACTTGCCAAAATGGCACCAATACAATGTCTGAATAAAACAGGAAAGAAACGCTAGTGGAACATGCTCCACTAGCTAAAGCCTATATCTAAGCTAGATAGTAACGGTAGACATCCTCAAAAGCATGAGGGCCTACCAAGTCCGGCTGAAAGCTCCACGTCCGGATAACTGCAACGTCAACCTGTACCCTCTAGCGTCCACCTGTGCCTGCACCTAAAATTGTAGAGTTGTATAGGGTTAGTACACACTTGTACTAAGTATGGGTATATGCAAGCACACACTAAGGACATGCATGATAAAAGAATAGCTCTTTCCTAACAACATGATTATGGAAAGTCAAGTCAGTGGACTTGCCAAATTGAGATTAGGAAAGTTAGTGAACTTTCCAAATTCGGATTAGAAAAGTCATGCCATGAGAGTAACATGCATCATCATACTTATCATTTTGCATACAACACATAACATCTTACACATAGCACATTTCATATAGCATACAACACATAACATCTTTTATAACATTCATTCATATGCCATGAGACCTTGGAATCATGGACTTGACATTAAGACTTTCCAAAATGAGGGCTCAACATATGTGACCTCAACTAGGGAGTCTTCATTAGCAAACACAGAGTCTGCTTCATTCATTCATACGTACTTCATTTCATTTTGTTCATAGGCCAGTGTAAACACTAGCTATACCTAGGGTGTAGTTTAAGACTTTCATCGGGTTTGTTGTGCAATGATCAAGAATAACCTAGTGTTATTACCTGAGTCTAGCTCACCTCTTGATTATCCTATCCTAAAACCTTTGGTATCATTCATTTCATTATGTGCTTCATTTGAGGTTGGCCTCATTCATTCATTGAGAACTTTAACTTTAACCAACATAGATCATGTGAGCATTATGAAATACAGTGTCTCCTCCACACGGAAAAGAGGTGGAATCACTCGCCAAAGTAACCCAAAACATGCTAGCGTACATGGGAATTTAAACCCGTCAAATCCCTATATTGGCAGTATAAGTTCAAAGACTAGGAGATATAAGGAGACCCATACCCGGCAAGCCGGACAGTCTCATCTCATGAGAGTTATGTGAACCTCCGCCCTTCCCGAAAGAAGGCATCACCGCTCATAGCTAGTCTATCGGTGCTCAGTATAAAGTTCCATTACATTCAACTCATACGTCATGGAAGCTGGCTTCTATTATGAGGACATCATAGGTCATTAGATGATTCCTCATCTCATCATTAGTATTAAGTGTGTTAATCTCAATACTTTCATGAGAGTGTTCATAGAGACTGGTCTCTTCATTATCTTACACTCTCATAGGTGAGTACGTTTTGGTAACGTTTACTTAGGCTCATTTGAGATTGCTCTCATCCTTTGCATTAGCCTCATATCATGTTGTCACCACATTCATTATCATTAGCACATTTGCTCTTCATAATTACTCACCCCTTATTACGTAAATGTTCATTTCATCATATGCCAATGCACTTGGCCATTTAGTGTGTTTCACACCCTTACTTAACCCTTCTAGGGTTTCATCATTTTATTGTTCATTTCATCATTTCATTGTTCATTTCATCATTTCATTACATACATTTTAGGTTCATTTACTTTTAAACGTATGTTAGACCTATGGGCCTATACATACAAGCCATGTGGCTTCATTCATAGTTCGTTAAGTGAATCATACATTCCTAAGTTTATGTAGTACAAGACTTATGTATCTTGTATATGTGCCAAAATCTTGATTTCAATCTAGGTAGGTGGCATTATTCTTGAACATTTAATTCACGAATGACTTATGTATCAATACGGAAGATTGGGCAAGGGAAACCCAAATTCGAATAACTTGGACAACATTAACATTTTTCATTGATTTTATTTTTAATCTTCATGTCATTAGGACTCTAGATCGAACCCCAACATTAACATTCTATCCTTAGTTTTCTCTTTGGTTTTCCTCTTAATTTGGCCGAAGGGTTGTGGGTTCGAACCCCCACAACCCCTTTTTATTTTTCCTTAAAGTCTTCTTGTCCCATTTCGCCTAAACCAAGAGGTTGTGGGATCAAACCCCCACAACCTCTTTTATTTATTCTTAATTTTCGCTGGGAATTGGGAGGTTGTGGGTTCGAACCCCCACAGCCTCCTCATTTAAGTTTTAAATTCGCTAAGGCTGTAAGGTTGTGAGTTCGAACCCCACAGCCTCTTATTTTTATTTTTAATTAAAACTCCCTAATCTAGGCGTTTGGCAGTGAGGTTGTAGGATCGAGCCCCCACAGCCTCACTTTGTTTTCTTAATTAATTTCGCTCCTCTCCTTTCCAGCCTTGAGGTCGTGGGTTCGATTCCCACGCCTCACATTTTCTTCTCTTTAATTCCTCTTCTCTCATTCTCAGCCTGGAGGTTGTGGGTTCGATTCCCACGCCTCCCATTTATTTACTTAAGTTATTTTTCTCTTCTTTCTCATCCAGTAGAATCCAATTTCGATTCCCCTAGCCCCCTTTTTCTTTTCTTTTTTTTCCCAGCAAAATACCATTGTCACTAGGGGAGTTCACGGGTTCGAATCCTAGTGACCTCATCCCTTTAACTTTTACTTAAATTTCCAGATTTTGTTCATCAACATTTTACCTAAATTAAACTTACAAGATGCTGGAAATTCTAGCAATTTTTCAGCTCATATTCATTGATATTTTTGCTTGATTCATAGGGTATGTTTATAGACCCTTTAAACACATTTTTAGGTGCATCTTTCATAGATTCAATTGGCTACAAGATTGTTACTCCATCCGCCACATTTCCTTAAATGAACATCACAATTTTTTTTTATAAATTTATGTACTTAAAATAACAACTACAACCTTATCAAATTTTGAGCATCAAGTCGAGACCCTTGTCACAATAACATGCTTGCACACACTTGCACATAATTTCGATCACACATTGGTTTTCATTTTTCGTGATTTCACGTACATAAACATATTCACATTCAACACAAAAACATCACACATACCTAAATCTACCAGCAAACAAACCCAACCTACGAATCATTCGGAGCTAGTGACAGGGACATGCAACGGGGAAAACAACCCTAGTTTTCGGACTGAATAACTAAATCTTAAGCGGTCTCTTGGGAAAGGGACCAAGAGAGAAGAAACCCATACCTTAATTGATGTTCAAACGTTTAACTTGCTGCCCAAAACCCTCTCCAAAATCACATCCAAGCCTCCTCAACGTCCACACCACTCAACGGACAACTCCTTTTTTCCTAACGTTTTTGATTAGCTAGTTTTTCTTAGATTTTTTTTTGTGAGTTATTCAAGTGTGAAGAACTTTTGTTATATTTTTTGTTCTTCACGTTAATTGGCAGAGAGAAAACAAGAGAGTTTTGAACGTGAGGATGTGATAGACGTGAGAGAGTGAAACGTGTGAAGTTGTTTAGGATTAGATGATGACTTAGTAAATTTAGGATTCTCCTTAATACTTAAAATCTGATTTAATTAATTATACATGAAAGGACCATTTTCCCCTTACAAAAATTCAGATTTTAAATAATAAATAAATCACCAATTTGTTGCTTTCATTGGGGCTCGAACTGGGGTGACACTGTTTCGCAAAAACGGGTCATTTCGGGTCGATCCAACCTAATCGGATCTTTCATTAAATTAATTAATTAATTAATTAATTCCTTAGGGTAATCACTTTATTACCCTTGGTCTGGAAAAGACCATTTTACCCCTGGACCCTGAAAACTTAAGATTTCCTCTTTTTAAGTCCGGTAAAGACTCCTTCGATTAAATCTTCGTTTTCGAGAGCCCTACATGGTTGGTTCCAACCTTTCCAAGCTCAGCTAACTCCCCAAGTTAGTTGTCTTGGCCGTAGTAAGGGTTCTGAGGTCTGGTACTACGCGTATCAATCCGTGTGAACCTTGGTCTAATTGCAAGCATTCTGGACACATTAAGCATTTCTTAACTTATTCATTTTTAGGGTTGTTACATTATCCCCCCTTAGGAACATTCGTCCCTGAATGACACTACCACTGTATATCGTAATGGCAGTCAGATCATAACATAATCACTATGCACAATCAAGTAATAGCAACAAAATATGGAGAGATAAGCAAAACATAGACTTAAGAGTATGAAGTCTAACCTCAAGAGCTGAAAAGATGAGGGTAGCGGGATCTCATATCGGCCTCAGCCTCCCACGTACCACCCTCAACAAGATGATTTCTCCACAATACCTTCACTATGGCAATCTCCTTGTTCCTCAGCCATTTGATCTGTCTGTTTAAGATCTCAACAGGTACCTCCTCATAGGACAAGTCTTCATCGATCCCCAAACCTTCCACAGGTAGAATCGATGCTGGATCACCTAGGCACTTCTTCAACATGGAAACATGAAAGACTGGATGGACAGAAGCTAGCTCCGCAGGAAATGCTAACTCATAGGCCACCTTACCCACACGCTGTAGGATCTCGTATGGCCCAACATACCTCGGACTTAACTTCCCCTTCCTGCCAAACCTCATCACCCCCTTCATAGGTGATATCTTCAGATAGACCTGGTGACCAATATCAAACTCTAAGGGCCGTTTTCTGTTATCTGCATATGACTTGTGCCAACTGTAAGCAGTAGCCAACCTATCCCTAATCACTCTGACCTTCTCTAAGGCCTCATGAATGATCTCTGCACCCAAAATGAATGACTCTCCAATCTCGAACCACCCAACTGGAGATCTACACCTCCTACCATACAGTGCCTCAAACGGTGCCATCCCAATGCTGGAGTGATAGCTATTATTATACGAGAACTCTATCAATGGCAGATGGTCATCCCAGCTACCTCTGAAGTCAATCACACACGCTCTCAACATGTCTTCCAATGTCTGAATGGTGCGCTTTGCCTGCCCATCAGTCTGAGGATGAAAGACAGTACTAAGCTTTACCTGCGTGCCCAAGCTCTTCTGGAAAGATCTCCAGAAATGTGAAGTAAACTGAGCTCCTCTATCTGAAATGATAGACAAAGGAATCCCATGCCATCTCACAATCTCATCAATATAGAGTCTCGCATAATCCTCGGCTCAGAAAGTAGACTTCACAGGGATAAAGTGAGCAGATTTAGTCAATCTGTCCACAATAACCCATATGGAGTCATGATGCCTCCTAGTCCTCGGAAGACCAACCACGAAGTCCATATTAATGGCCTCCCATTTCCAAGTTGGAACCTCAATAATCTGAGTCAGACTGCCAGGCTTAAGATGCTCTGCCTTAACCTGCTGACAATTAGGACACTTGGCCACATATTATGCAATGTCCTTCTTCATGCCATCTCACCAATAAATCTGCTTAAGATCATGATACATCTTGGTGGAACCTGGATGTATGGAATATCTGGAACCATGGGCCTCTGCAACAATCCTAGTCCGCAAATTATCCACATCTAGTACACACAGCCTGTCCCAATACCTAAGTATGACATCACCTCCCAAAGCGAAAGACTCATTCATCTTCATCAGCATGAGTCCTTCAGCTCCATAGACACAGGATCTAGATTCTGACCCTGCTTGACTTCAACTACCAAGGATGATTCAGCACTAGGATGAACTGAAATATCCCCACTAGTAGAGTCAAACAATCGCACACCCAATCTGGCCAGTCTATGTACATCTTTCACCAATTCCTTCTTCTCATCCTCAACGTGGGCTGTACTTCCCATGCTCATCCTGCTCAAAGCATCAGCTACAACATTAGCCTTACCTGGATGGTAGTGAACATTCATGTCATAATCCTTCAATAGCTCCAACCATCTCCGCTGACATAGATTCAACTCTCTCTGTGTGAACACGTACTGGACACTCTTGTGGTCTATGAATACATCCACATGCACTCCATACAAGTAGTGCCTCCATAGCTTCAGTGCAAACACCACATCTGCCAACTCCAGGTCATGAGTGGGATAATTCTTCTCATGAACCTTGAGCTGTCTAGACGCATAGGCTATCACCTTACCAACCTGCATAAGAACACAACCCAAACCAACCCTAGATGCATTACAATAAACAGTGTAATTCTCACCACACTTAGGCAAAGTAAGCACCGGGGCTGAAGTGAGTCTGTCCTTGAGCTCCTGGAAACTCTTCTCACAAGTCTCCGTCTATTCAAACTTGGCCTTCTTCTTAGTCAAAGCTGTCAGTGGGGCAGCAATGGAAGAAAAGCCCTCCACGAACCTGCGGTAGTAACCAGCCAATCCCAAAAAGCTACAGATGTCAGTGGGAGTAAGAGGCTTTGGCCAGTTCTTCACAGCTTTAGTCTTCTTGGGATCCTCCTCCACGCCCTGATCGGACACAACATGACCTAGGAAGGTCACTGATCTAATCCAAAATTCACACTTGCTGAATTTGGCATACAACTCATGTTGTCTAAGTACCTGGAAGGTTAGTCTCAAATGTTGTTCATGCTCTTCCTTGGTCCTAGAGTAGATGAGAATCTCATCAATGAATACTATGACGAAAGAGTCAAGGTATTCATGGAAGACTCGGTTCATGAGGTCCATAAATGCAGTAGGTGTATTCGTAAGACCAAATGACATGAATAAGAACTCATAGTGACCATAACGGGTACGAAAGGCTGTCTTTGGGATATCTCCATCCCTAACCCTAAGCTGATGGTACCCTGAACGAAGATCAATCTTAGAGAAGAAACTAGACCCTTGGAGCTGATTGAATAAACCATCTATTCTGGGAAGTGGATACTTATTCTTTATAGTGACTTTGTTGAGCTGCCGATAATCTATACACATTCTAAGGGTTCCATCTTTCTCTTTCACAAACAACACTGGAGCGCCCCAAGGGGATATGCTCGGCTGAATGAAACCCTTATCAGTGAGATCTTTTAACTGCAGCTTCAACTCTTTGAGTTCAGCTAGAGCCATTTTGTAAGGAGGAATTGAAATTGGTTTAGTATCGGGTTCTAAGTCGATACCAAAATCAATCTCTCGAGGGGGAGGGACTCCATGCAAATCATCAGGAAATACATCTAGGAACTCATTCACTACAGGCACTGAGTCTATGGAAGGAATGTCATGATCTAAATCGTTACCACTCACAAGATGAAACAATAACCCCTTGGACATCATTTTATTGGCCTTAAGGTTCAAAATCAAGGGGTTAGGACGACTCGAGTTGTACCCCTCCCATACTAGCTCCTCTTCATCAGGGAAACGAAATCTCACCACTCTACTACAACAGTCCAAACAAGCATAACAACCGTGAAGCCAGTCCATGCGATAACATCAAAATCATGCATGGGTAACTCAACCAAGTCTGCACACATAGTCTTACCACTTACAACAATTGATAATCCTTGTATACTCTATCAATTCTTACATTCTCTCCTAAAGGTGTACTAACCACTATAGGATCATGTAGAACTTCAGGCAATATCTCAAAAGTGAGAGCAAGCAAAGGAGTTACAAAGGAAAGCGTAGACCCTGGATCAAGTAAAGCATAAACAAAAGTTGAGTATACTTGCAGCATACCTGTGACCACATCAGCGGACTTCTCCTTCTCCTCTCTGCCTTTTAGGGCATAGAACCTGTTCCTCTTAGGAGGCTCGGCTGCTGCTGCACCCTCTGCGTTAGTCCTAGGCTGAGCATTACCTCCAGCCTGACCTCTGTTCTATAGGCAGTCTCTAACCATGTGCCCACTCTTACCGCAACCGAAGCAGGCATTAGTGCCCTGTCTGCACTCTTCACTGTGAGCACGGCCACACTTAGCACAATTCTTTTTGGGACGCTGCATCTCACCTCCATTGCCCTTCTTGGGATCAGGTCTACCTCCTCTAGGTGTTGTACTCCTCTGAAAATTAGAGTTCCCAGAACTTTGTTGCCCCTTCTTGAACCTGGGTTGCTCACGGACGCCAAAATTGTTTTTGTGGCCTCCATGGCTGGCACCTGCCTGATGTTGATGCTTAGGCCTCCTAGCATCACGAATACCACTCTTTTTGCGGCTGTCCTCTACCTGCTGGACATGCACCATCAACCTGGAGAGGTCCATATTATCATGGAGTATCGCAGACCGACGCTCCTCCTCCAGATCTCCATTGATTCCTGTGAGGAACCTACTCATCTCATCCCTGCTGTTAGACACAAGGGAAGTAGCATACATGAATAATTTAACAAAATTCAGTACTCATCTCATCCTTGCTGTTAGATGTTAGGAAAGTAGCATACTTGGATAGTTTAACAAACTTCAGGGAATACTCCCTGACTGTCATAGATCACTACTTAAGATTGATGAACTCCTCAACCTTGGCTTCCCTCATCTCTTTGGGAAAGAATCTCTCCAGAAAGGCTGTCTTAAATAGCTCCCAAGTTACTGGAACTCCGCCCAAAGCTCGGCTATCCTGCCATATCTTGTACCAAGTCTGTGCAACATCCTTGAGCTCATAGAAAGCCAGCTCAGCCTTCTCAGTATCTGTAGCCCCCATAGCCACCAAAATCTTATGCACTTCCTCCACAAACTCCTGGGGATCCTCTGAAGTCTTGGACCCTGTGAAAATAGGAGAATTTATCCTCGTGAAGTCTCTCAGCCTGTAAGCCATGCTACGAACCGGTGGGTTCTCTCTCTGAACATCCTGCCGGTTGACCTTGGTAGTCATAGCCTGGGCCTGCATAGTAATGGCCTATGCCAACTGGGCCAGAGATGCACTCACCTCAGCATCAGTCAACCCAGCTGGGTTAACTGGTATATCCACTCCTGCAGCTGGAGCTTGGGGTGGAACCTGATTGTTCCTAGCAGTTGCTCCTCCTCTCCTCTGACCAACGTTCCTCCTAGTATTCATTCTCTGAAAACAATAAGAATTTATGTTATACATGCTCATAACACCAAGAAATCAAACATTAGGAAAAGCACAATAAGATCAGAAGAAGGGAAATTTTCCTACGCATTATGCAGTCTCTAATTCAGGATAGTGGTGCACTTCACTACCATGACTTAGAAACTACTCAATGTGGTTGATGTAAACTCATTATTTTCCGTACTTAACCTAGTGCTCTGATACCAACTTTGTCACGACCAGAATCTAGACCCCAGACGAGATCGGCGTCGTTGACCTCTTAGAGGTCGCAGACAAGCCTACTTACGTCATTCTTACTTCATCTAAGTTAATTTTAGCGGAAAATTTGAAACTTTTTGTTTCTTAACATACTTATTAAACATTCTCATCATTACATAATTGTTCGCCATCAACCATCTAATATTAAGATCATAAAATGAAAGAAATAGTATAATATAGTAATAAAGATGTACTTGCCAAAATGACACCAATACAATGTCTGAATAAAACAGGAAAGAAACGATAGTGGAACATGCTCCACTAGCTAAATCCTATATCTAAGCTAGATAGTAACGGTAGACATCCTTAAAAGCATGAGGGCCTACCAAGTCCGGATGAAAGCTCCAAGTTCGGATAACTACAACGTCAACCTGTACGCTCTAGCGTCCACATGTGCCTGCACCTAAAATTGTAGAGTTGCATAGGGTTAGTACACACTTGTACTAAGTGTGGATATATGCAAGCACACACCAAGGACATGCATGAGAAAGAATAGCTCTTTCCTAACAACATAATTATGGAAAGTCAAGTCAGTGGACTTTCCAAATTGACATTAGGAAAGTTAGTGAACTTTCCAAATTCGGATTAGGAAAGTCATGCCATGAGAGTAACATGCATCATCATACTTATCATTTTGCATACAACACACAACATCTTACACATAGCACATATCATATAGCATACATCACATAACATCTTTTATAACATTCATTCATATGCCATGAGATGTTGGAATCATGGACTTGACATTAAGATTTTCCAAAATGAGGGCTCAACATATGGGACCTCAACTAGGGAGTCTTCATTAGCAAACACAGAGTCTCCTTCATTCATTCATACGTACTTCATTTCATTTCGTTCATAGGCCAGTGTAAACACCAGCTATACCTAGGGTGTAGTTTAAGACTTTCATCGGGTTTTCTGTGCAATGATCAAGAATAATCTAGTGTTATTACCTGAGTCTAGCTCACCTCTTGATTATCCTATCCTAACACCTTTGGTATCATTCATTTCCTTATGTGCTTCATTTAAGGCTGGCCTCATTCATTCATTGGGAACTTTAACTTTAACCGACATAGATCACGTGAGCATCATGAAATCTAGTGTCTCCCCCACACCGAAAAGAGGTGGAATCACCGGCCAAAGTGACCCAAAACATGCTAGCGTTCATGGAAATTGAACCCCGCCAGATCCCTATATTGGCAGTATAGGTTAAAAGACTAGGAGATATATGGAGACCCATACCCGGCAAGCCGGACAGTCTCATCTCATGAGAGTTACGTGAACCTCCGCCCTTCCCGAAAGAAGTCATTACCGCTGATAGCTAGTCTTTCGGTGCTCAGTATAAAGTTCCATTACATTCAACTCATACGTCATGGAAGCTGACTTCTATTATGAGGACATCATAGCTCATTAGATGATTTCTCATCTCATCATTAGTATTAAGTGTGTTAATCTCAATACTTTCATTAGACTATTCATAGAGACTGGTGTCTTCATTATCTTACACTCTCATAGGTGAGTACGTTTTGGTAACGTTTACTTAGGCTAATTTGAGATTGCTCTCATCCTTTGCATTAGCCTCATATCATGTTGTCACCACATTCATTATCATTAGCACATTTGCTCTTCATAATTACTCACCCCTTATTACGTGAATGTTCATTTCATCATATGCCAATGCACTTGGCCATTTAGTGTGTTTCACACCCTTACTTAACCCTTCTAGGGTTTCATCATTTCATTGTTCATTTCGTTATTTCATTGTTCATTTCATAATTTCATTACATACATCTAGGTTCACTTACTTTTAAACGTATGTTAGACTTATGGTCCTATACATACATGCCACGTGGCTTCATTTATAGTTCGTTAAGTGAATTATAAATTCCTAAGATTATGTAGTACAAGACTTATTTATCTTGTATATGTGCCAAAATCTTGATTTCAATCTAAGTAGGTGGCATTATTCTTGAACATTAAATTCACGTATGGCTTATGTATCAACACGGAAGTTTGGGCAAGGGAAACCCAAATTCGAATCACTTGGACAACATTTACATTTTTCATTGATTTTATTTTTAATCTTCATGTCATTGGGACTCTATATCAAACCCCAACATTAACATTCTATCTTTAGTTTTCTCTTTGGTTTTCCTCTTAATTTGGCCGAAGGGTTGTGGGTTCGAACCCCCACAACCCCTTTTTATTTTTCCTTAAAGTCTTCTTGTCCCATTTCGCCTAAACCAAGAGGTTGTGGGATCAAACCCCCACAACCTCTTTTATTTATTCTTAATTTTTTCTGGGAATTGGGAGGTTATGGGTTCGAACCCCCACAGCCTCCTTATTTATGTTTTAAATTCGCTAAGGCTGTGAGGTTGTGGGTTCGAACCCCCACATCCTCCTATTTTTAGTTTTAATTAGAACTCCCTAAGCTATGCATTTGGCAGTAAGGTTGTGGGATCGAGCCCCCACAGCCTCACTTTGTTTTCTTAATTAATTTTGCTCCTCTCCTTTCCAGCCTTGAGGTCGTGGGTTCGATTCCCACGCCTCACATTTTGTTTTCTTTAATTCCTCTTCTCTCATTCGCAGCCTGGAGGTCGTGGGTTCGATTCCCACGCCTCCCATTTATTTACTTAAGTTATTTTTCTCTTCTTTCTCATCCAGTAGAATCCGATTTTGATTCCCCTAGACCCCCTTTTTTTTCCGCGAAATACCATTGTCACTAGGGGAGGTCACGGGTTCGAATCCTAGTAACCTCATCCCTTTAACTTTTACTTAAATTTCTAGATTTTGTTCATCAACATTTTACCTAAATTAAACTTACAAGATGCTGGAAATTCTAGCCATTTTTCAGCTCATATTCATTGATATTTTTGCTTCATTCATAGGGTACGTTTATAGACCCTTTAAACACATTTTTAGGTGTATCTTTCATAGATTCAATTGGCTACAAGATTGTTACTCAATCAGCCACATTTCCTTAAATGAACATCACGATTTTTTTTATAAATTTATGTACTTAAAATAACAACTACAACCTTATCAAATTTTGAGCATCAAGTCGAGACCCTTGTCACAGTAACATGTTTGCACACACTTGCACATAATTTTGATCACACATTGGTTGTCATTTTCGTGATTTCACATACATAAACATATTCACATTCAACACAAAAACATCACTCATACCTAAATCTACCAGCAAACAAACCCAACCTACGAATCATTCGGAGCTAGTGACACGGACAAGCAACGGGGAAAACAACCCTAGTTTTTGGACTGAATAACTGAATCTTAAGGGGTCACTTGGGAAATGGACCAAGAGAGAAGAAACCCATACCTTAATTGATGTTCAAACGTTGAACTTGCTGCCCAAAACCCTCTCCAAAATCACGTCCAAGCCTCCTCAACATCCACACCACTCGACGGACAACTCCTCTTTGCCTAACGTTTTTGATTAGCTTGCTTTTCTTAGATTTTTTTGGTGAGTTCTTCAAGTGTTAAGAACTTTTGTTATATTTTTTGTTCTTCACGTTAATTGGCAGAGATAAAACAAGAGAGTTTTGAACGTGAGGATGTGATAGACGTGAGAGAGTGAAATGTGTGAAGTTGTTTAGGATTAGATGATGACATAGTCAATTTAGGATTCCCCTTAATACTTAAAATCTGATTTAATTAATTGTACATGAAAGGACCATTTTCCCCTTACAAAAATTCAGATTTTAAATAAAAAATAAATCACCAATTTGTTGCTTCCATTGGGGCTCGAACTCGGGTGACACTATTTTGCGAAAATGGGTCATTTCGGGATGACCCAACCCGAACCGGTTCTTTAATTAAATTAATTAATTAATTAATTAATTCCTTAGGGTAATTACGATATTACCCTTAGCCTAGAAAAGACCATTCTACCCCGGGACCCTGAAAACTTAAGATTTCCTCTTTTTAAGTCCGGTAAAGACTCCTTCGATTAAATTTTCGTTTTCGAGAGCCCTACATGGTTGGTTCCAACCTTTACAAGCTCAGCTAACTCCCCAAGTTAGTTTGCTTGGCCGTAGTAAGGGTTCTGAGGTCTGGTACTACGCGTATCAATCCTTGTGAACCTTGGTCTAATCGCAAGTATTCTTGACACATTAATCATTTCTTAACTTATTCATTTTTAGGGTTGTTACACTCTACTCCAGTTGGTGACCCAGTTATAGCTAGACGGGTATACAGAAATTAACCTATCATAGTCTCTTAGAAAGTCACCTTAGCAGATCTTGTAGAGTTAGAAATTCTAGACATCGATGTCATTCGAGGCACGGATTTGTTACATTCATGTTATGCCTCAGTTGATTGTAGAACTAGGATTGTTCTCTTTGAATTTACGAACGAACCAATCTTAGAATGGAAGGGTCGTAGCTTAGCGCCTATGGGATGATTCATTTCTTACCTTAAGTCCATAAAGATGATCCCTAAGGGTAATCTCTATCATTTAGTTCGGGTTAAGAATTATAGCTCTAAAACCCCAACTCTTGAGTCAGTTCCAGTAGTCAGTGAGTTTTTTGAAGTGTTACCAAAAGATCTTTCTAGAGGCCCTCCCGAAAGGGAAATCGACTTTGGAATTGATCTCTTTCCAGATACCCAGTCTATTTCTATTCCTCCTTACATAATGGCTCCAACTGAGCTTAAGGAATTGAAAGATCAGTTGAAAGACCTTCTAGATAAGGGCTTCATCAGACCTAGTTATTCACCATGGGGTATACCAGTGTTGTTCGTAAAGAAGAAAAATGGTTCTCTCACAATGTGAATTGATTATAGACAGTTGAACAAGGTTACAATCAAGAATAAGTATCCCAACCGCAGGATTGATGACTTGTTTGACCAACTTCAGGGTGCTAGTAATATCTCAAAGATAGACCTCAGATCAGATTTTCATCAGCTTAGAGTAAGAGATAGCGACATTCCGAAACCAACCTTTAGAACTCGGTATGGTCATTAATAATTTGTAGTTATGTCGTTTGGACTAACCAATGCTCTTGCAGCTTTCATGGATTTGATAAAGATAGTGTCCAAACATTACTTGGACTTTTTTATTATCGTGTTTATTGATGATATCCTCATTTACTCTAGGAATGAGGAAGAATATGTGAGTCATTCGGGAGTTGTTCTGCATACTCTCAAAGAACACCAGTTATTCGCTAAGTTTAGCAAATGTGACTTCTGGTTGAAAGTTGTTGCTTTCCTTTGTCACATTGTATCTAGCGAGGGGATACAAATGTATTCGCAGAAGATCGAAGAAGTGAAACAATGGTCTAGACCTACCTCTGCTTCAGATATCAGAAGTTTCTTAGGTCTAGCTTGCTAGTTTAGATGGTTTGTGGAAGGATTTTCATCCATAGCCTCACCATTGACTAGGTTGACTTAGAAGATTGTCAAGTTTCAATGGTCAGATGATTGTGAGAAAAGCTTTGCATAATTGAAAACTAGATTGACTATAGCTTCTGTATTGACTCTACTAGAGGGTTCAGATGGTTATGTGATCTATTGTGATGCATCCAGTGTTTGCCTTGGTTGTGTGTTGATGCAGCGAGATAAGGTTATCGCTTAAGCTTCTACACAACTTAATGTGCATGAGAAGGAATATCCAATTCATGAGCTCGAGCTTGCTGCAATGGTGTTTGCACTCAAGATCTAAAGACACTACTTGTATGGTGTTTATGTAGATGTGTTCACTGACCATAAGAGCCTTTAGTATGTGTTCACCCAAAAAGAGTTGAATCTTTGCCAGAGGAGATGGTTGGAGTTCCTTAAGAATTATGATATGAGAGTACATTACCATCCTAGTAAGGTGAATATAGTAGCAGATGGTTTTAGAAGATTATCTGTGGGTAGTCTAGCCCATGTTGAGGAAGAAAGGAAGGAGCTAGTGAAGGATGTTCACAGGCTAGCTCACTTGGGAGTTCGTCTTATGAGCATATCAGACAATGGTGTAACAGTTCAGAATTGGGCACAATCGTCTTTGGTAATGGAGGTTAAGGAAAAGCAAGACAGTTATGCAATCTTTCTTGAACCTAAGGGTACATTCCATAATCAAAGAGTGGAGGTTTCTCCCTAGGGGAAGATGGTGTACTTCGCTACTTGGGTAGATTGCGTGTCCATGATGTGGGCGAGTTGAGACAACATATTCTTGCAGAAGCCCATAACTCCAGATATTCTATTCATCTAGGTTTCACTAAGATGTACCACGATTTACGGGAAGTCTATTGGTGGTATGGCATTAAGAGGGATATAACAAATTTTGTGAGTAAGTGCACCAATAGCTACCATTCAAGCATTCGGATGGCCCTTATGAGGCACTGTATGGGCAAAGATGTAGATCTCCTATTGGTGGTTTGAAGTAGGTGAAGCAGCTTGGATAGGGCCAAATTTAGTCCTTTATGCTATGGAAAAAGTGCAACTCATTAAAGATAGACTTAAGATAACTCAGAGTTGTCAGAAATCTTATGCAGATATAAGGAGAAGGGAACTAGAGTTCCAACTTGATGATTGGGTTTTTCTGAAAGTGTCACCTATGAAAAGGGTGATGAGATTTGACAAGAAATGGAAGCTCAGTATTAGGTATGTAGGCCCTTAGAAGATCTTAAAAAGTCTTGGAAAGGTGGCATATAAGTTAGAGTTGCCAACAGAACTAGCAGTAGTGCATCCAGTGTTCCACATCTCGCTCTTGAAGAAGTGTGTCGTGACCCAGCCTCTTTACTGCCATTAGAGAGTGTGGCGGTGAAGGATAGTCTTTCTTATGAGGATGTACCAGTTGATATTCTTGACCATCAGGTTAGAAGGTTGAGAAATAAACAAGTTGCTTCAGTCAAGGTTTTGTGGAGGAGTCAGTCCGTAGAGGGAGCTACTTAGAAAGCAGAAGCAGCCATGAAAGCCAAGTATCCTCACCTCTTACTTTTCGATTCCACTCTAAGGTATTATATTAGTTCCTCTTCAGTTTTTCAGTCATTCATGCGTAAATTCAGCCTAAGAATTATGTTCCCTCAATTTGTAATGCATTTTCAGCGTATTTGCATGTTCTTGGAACTTAATTCAGTCAGAAACTCAATCCTCAGTGCTTAGTAGTAGGGATTGCAGCTCTCTCCCTTTATTTAAGCTAGTTTAGTCTTCATTCGAGGAAGAATGTTCTCAAGGGGGAGATAATGTAATACCCCGTATCCAAAATATACCAAAAATTAGCTTTTCAGAAATCTGCAGGTGCAATCGACGGTCACTCTCCACGGACCATAGTCTGATCTACGGCTCGTACTGTGCATCCGTCGTTTGTCACTGATACTCTACCAAAACTCAGCCTAGAAAAATCGAATAAGTGTCGATCCACGGACAGACCAATGGTCCGTAAGTTAGACTACAACCCGTGGTCGGTGTCTGTGGATTGAGACTCAAGTTACCCAGCCTCTGACATTAATTACAAATGACCCGCACGGAACGTCACTCGATCTACGGTCTGTAGATCTGACCGTAAGTGAAAGTTAGTAGTCAGTTAGGGAGGAAATGTTGTTGGGTCAACTTCAAATGGTCACAAGTCTTAGCAAAAAATTAATTAGGTGTCTCATAACCTATGAAATGATAGATAATTGAATTATCTTTCCATAGCCACCGAGTTTACTAAAACCAACCTCTGAGTAAAAACTTATGCCTGTTGTAGTAAAGGGCTGTCGAGCAGACCCAAACGACCGACCATCTATTGAACGATGTCCCGTCAGTCCAGGTCATTGTTTGGTCCGACAACAAAATTTCTAGGGGTTGTTTGGTCTTTTCCTAGTTCGTTTAACCTTTAAGATACGTCGTTTAAGCCCTAAATCATTAGATTTTAGTCAGTTTAAGCCTAGAAACATAACAAGAACTTATCTAAGTTAAAATCATAAATCAAAACATAGAAAATTAGAAGCAAGAAAGGAGAAAAAGGTCAAGAACTTTAGTTCAAGAACGCAGTAATGTTCCAGTAGTTCCAGCCCCGAAATCTAAATATGTCTTTGTGGATTTCATCACCAGGTATGTGGTATTTCACTAGTGGGTTCCGTTAACCCATTAGGTCCCAAGTTTTTAGTCAGTTCTTGATTCTCTTATCATGAATAAACCTTCAGTTTGTAGAATTACAGTAGATCATCACGAATTAGTTAGATATATGATCCAAATTAGATTGTAAAGTTATTATTCCTTTTATCGATGAATTTCAACCCTAGCTATGGATTTCTTTAGTTTTTAAATTACACATGATAGGTCAGATATTTCAGTTACTTTAAATATACCTGCCTTAATTATTAATGCATCATTATCAGATTAACAATTGCATGCTCAGTTTGCATGTTCAGACGTGAGCGATCAAGTATTTAGAGAAATTCGGTCATAATGTGTTAACCACCTATTTCATTGGGAGTAGCATTATACTGAGTTGGACTAGGGTTAAGCGTACCCAAATAGTCGCAGAATTACTAGCCAAATTGGTTGTAAGTCCCCTCTGTGGGCATCAGTCTAGTGATCACGCCAGCATGCCTTTATATCACTGGCAGGATATATTGTGTCACGCCCCAAGCTACCCCTGAGACGCGGACATGGAATCTAGGACCACAAGTGATCCCAATCTAACCCTACTGGCATGCTCATGAGCATACTAAAGAATATAAATTTATGTGGAAGCTAAATCATACTCTATATCTGAAAAGATGGGGAATACCTATGTTCTATAACTGAGATATTTGAAAATAATGAGTTTAATACAAAGAGATTATTAACTCAATACTAAGCTGAAACTAACTATCTCTGAAAATAGCCTCTAAACTTGACAATAAATACTTGGACAAGCCCCAGCTAAATCTAGCAAAAACTGAAACTAAATAACTAAAAGACTGAAATGAAACTCATGATTGTTTTCCTCAAAGAATGAGGACTCACCACTAAATCAGCTGAACTGGAGATAAAAAATCAATCTATGCGTGATCTGGATGCTGAGAACCTAAACCTACATCACGAGATGATGTAGTGCACGTATGTGTCAGTACTTGAAAGGTACTGAGCATCTAGGATAGAATAAATTTGAAACAAAACATAACTTAACAAGCACAAAAGCAAGTATAATAATCTGAACATCATATAGAGAATTTTGAGCTAATTGAATGCAATGACCAATTTATAACATGCTGAAACTGAACATTGAATATACTGATAAATGGTCAATGCAATAGAGTCGGACTGGACTGTGGGAGCTTCGAATAACCAACAATAAGACCACATGAGTTAATTGTGGAGTCCGATGTATATGCCCCATCGAGCGGACCCAATATACCCTGCCAGAGGTATAAAGACAAGCTGTCGTGATCACTAAACTTATTGACCACAAAGTGGATTTACAACCTACTTGGCTAGTAGTTGTGGGACTAATTGGGTACGCTGAACCTAGTCCAACTCGGTATTATGCTACTCTTAATGAATAAAGTGATTAAGACATTATGACTGAATTTTTGTAAATACTGGATAGCTCAAAACTGAATATGCAAACTGAGAATGCAACAATTAATCTGATTTTGATGCATTAATAACTGAGGCATGTATATCTGAAGTAACTGAAATATCTGACATAGCATGAGTAATTCAAGAACTAAAGAAATACATAGCTAGGATTTTGAAATTCATAAAATAATCTGAGTAATAACATGATAATCTTATTTGGAACATATAACTAATAAATTCATGAAGTTCTATTGAAGTTCTAGAAACCCTAGGTCTAATCATGATATGGGAATCAAGAATCTGACTGAAACTAGGCATCTAATGGGTGAAAGGAATCCACTAGTGAAATCCCACATACCTGGTGATGAAATTCACAAAAAAACACTTATGTTTCGGGGCTAGAACTGCTGGAACCTTGTTGCATTCTTGAACTAGGGTTCTGACCTCTTTCTCCTTTCTTGCTTCTAATTTTCTAAGTTTTAATTAATGATTTGACTAAGGTAAGTTTTAGGTATGTTTCTAGGCTTAAACTGACTAAAATCTGATGATTTAGGGTCAAAACGACGTATATTAGAGTTTAAATGAAGTGGAAAAATACCAAAAGACCCCTAAGTTAATTTTTGTCGGACCAAACGACGACCTGGACAGACGGTCCGTCGTTCAATCGACGGTCTGTTGTTTCGTCCGTAGGTTGGGTCTATTCGACACGCCATTACTAAAATAGGCATAACTTTTTATTCGGAGCTCTGATTTTATCAAGGTTGGTGGCTATAGAAAGCAAATTCAATTATCTATCTTTTGGTATGTCATGATACACCTAATTCATTTTGTGCTAAGAGTGATGATCATTTGAAGTTGACCTAACTACATTTCCCCCCTAACTGTCTGCTAATTACCACCTACGGTCAGACCTACGGACCGTGGGTCCACCTACGGGCTGTGCTGGTCAATCGTGGTTCTTGTCAGAAAGTGGGTGAATGGGGTGTCGATCGACGGTCACAGACTAGGGACCGTAGTCTGACCTACGGACCGTAGGTCCGTCCATCGATTAGGACTTAACCAAATTTTCCTGGGCTAAGATTTTGGGGGTTTCTAACCCCATTGACGGATGTGCAGGACGGACCGTGGTTCAGGATACGGTCCATCGATGGACACGTTGGTTGCACCTGCAGATTTCTGAAAAACTGATTTTTGGTCTGTTTTGGATACGGGGTGTGACATTATCTCCCCCTTGGGAACAATCATCCTCGAATGAGGGCTAAACTAGATGAAATAGAGGGAGAGAGCTGCAAACCCTACTACTACACACTAAGACCTGAGTTTGTGACTGAATTCAGTTTTGAGAACATGCAAATACGCTGACAATGCAAGTACAAACTAAGGGAACATGATTCTAAGATTGAGTTCATGCCTGAATGACTGGAAAATTGAAGAGGAACTATTATCTCAAGATGGAGTGGAATCGGAAGGAAAGAGGTAAGGATACTTGGCTTTCATGGCTACTTCTGCTTCCAAGTAGCTCCCTCTACGGACTGACTCCACCACAAAACCTTGACTGAAACGACTTCTTTGTTTCTCAACCTTCTAACCTTACGGTCAAGAATCTCAACTGGTACATCCTCATAAGAAATGCTATCTTTCACTGCCACACTCTCTAATGGCACTATAGAGGCTGGGTCACCCACAAACTTCTTCAAGAGTTAGTTGTGGAAGACCGGATGCACCGCTGCTAAGTCTGCTGGTAACTTTAAATCATATGCTACCTTGCCAACCCTTTTCAAGATCTTGTAAGGTCATACATATCTAGGACTGAGTTTCCCTTTCTTGCCAAATCTCATCACCCCTTTCATAGGTGAGACTTTCGGAAAAACCCATTCATCAACTTTGAACTATATCTCCCTTCTCCTTATATTTGCATAAGATTTCTGACGACTCTGGGCTGTCTCAAGTCTATCTCTAATGAGTTGCACTTTATCCATAGCATCAAGGATTGAATCTGGCCCTATCAGAGCTGTTTCACCTACTTCAAACCAACCAATAGGAGATCTACATCTACGTCCATACAAAGCCTCATAAGGGGCCATCTGAATGCTAGAATAGTAGCTATTGTTGTAGGAGAACTCAATCAGAGGAAGGTGATCATTCCAACTACCCTTGAAATCAATCACACAAGCTCTCAACATATCCTCTAGGGTATGAATAGTACGCTCTGCCTGTCCATCCGTCTGCAGATGAAATATTGTGCTAAGGTTAACTTGAGTACCAAGACCCTTCTGAAATGACTTCCAGAAATGAGAGGACTGAGGACCTCTATTTGAGATGATAGACAAACGGACCCCATGCAACCTCACAATTTCATTAATGTAAAGCTTGGCATAGTCCTCTGCCGAAGCTGTAGTCTTGACCGCCAAAAAGCGAGAAGACTTAGTCATCCTATCAACTATCACCCAAATGGAGTCATGCTGTATGCGAGTACGCGGTAACCCTGTGATGAAATCCATATTGATCACTTCCCACTTCCAAGTAGGAATGTCAATCTCTTTTGTCATACCCCCTAGTTTTTGATGTTCTATCTTGACTTGTTGACAATTGGGGCACTTACTCACAAAATCTGTTATATCCCTCTTCATGTCATTCAACCAATAGACTTCTCGTAGATCGCGGTACATCTTAGTGGCACCTGGGTGAATAGAATATCTGGAGTTATGGGCTTCTGCAAGAATATGTTGTCTTAGCTCGCCCACATCAGGAACACAACATCTACCCTGGTAGCGAAGTACACCATCTCCCCCCTTCGGAGAAAACCTCCACTCTCTGATTATGGACTGGACCCTTAAGTTCAAGCAAGATTGGATCACTGTCTTGCTTTTCCTTAACGTCCACTACCAATGAAGATTCTACCCCATTCCAAACTATTACACCACTGTCTGATATCCTCATAAGGCAAACTCCCAAGCGAGCAAGCCTGTGAACATCCTTCACTAGCTCCTTCCTTTTCTTCCTCAACATGGGCTACACTACCCATAGATAATCTACTAAGAGCATCTGCTACTTCATTCGCTTTACTAGGATGGTAATGCACACTCATATCATAATCCTTAGGGAATTTAAGCCATCTCCTATGGCGAAGATTCAACTCTTTCTGGGTGAACACATAATGAAGGTTCTTATGGTCAGTGGAAACGTCTACATGAACACCATACAAGTAGTGTCTCCAGATATTGAGTGCAAACACCATTGTTGCAAGTTCGAGGTCATGAGTTGGATATTTTTTCTCATGCACCTTGAGTTATCTAGAAGCATAAACTATAACCTTTTCTCGTTGCATCAACACACACCCAAAGCCAACTCTGGATGTATCACAATAGATCACATAAACATCTAAACCCTCTTGTAGTGTCAAGACAGGAGTTGTAGTCAATATAGTTTTCAACTCTGCAAAACTTTTCTCACTATCATCTGACCATTGAAACTTGACCATCTTCTGAGTCAACCAAGTCAATGGTGAGGCTATGGATAAAAATCCTTCCACGAACCTTCTGTAATAACTGGCTAGACCTAAGAAACTTCTGATATCTGTAGCATAGGTAGGTCTGGGCCATTGTTTCACTGCTTCTATCTTCTGTGAATCCACTCGTATCCCTTCTCTAGATACAATGTGACCAAGGAAAGCAACAGATTGCAAACAAAACTCACATTTGCTAAACTTAGCGAATAACTGGCGATCTTCAAGAGTCTGCAGAACAACTCTCAAATGACTTGCATGTTCTTCCTCATTTCTAGAGTAAATGAGGATATCATCAATGAAGACGATAACGAACAAGTCCAAGTACTGTTTGAACACTCTGTTCATCAAATCCATGAAAGCTTCAGCAGCATCGGTTTTTCCAAATGACATAACTACAAATTAATAATGACCATACCAAGTTCTGAAGGCTATTTTTGGAATGTCACTTTCTCTGACTTTGAGCTGATGATAACCCGATCTGAGGTCTATCTTTGAGAAATGTCTAGCACCCAGAATTTGGTCAAAAAAGTCATCAATCCTAGGTATGGGATACTTATTCTTGATTGTGACCTTGTTCAACTGTCTATAGTCAATGCACATTCTGAGAGAACCATATTTCTTATTTACGAACAACATTGGTGCATCCCATGGAGAAATACAAGGTCTGATAAAACCCTTGTCTAGAAGGTCTTTCAACTTCTCTTTCAATTCCTTAATATCTGCTGGAGCCATTCTTTAAAGAGGACTAGAAATAGGCTGGGTATCTGGAAGGAGATCAATTCCAAAGTCGATTTCCCTTTCGGGAGAAACTCTGGGAAGATCTTCTGGAAACACTTTTGGAAACTCACTAACTACTAGAACAGACTCAAGAGTTGGGGTTTCAGAGTTAGAATCCTTAACCTGAACTAGATGATAGATATAACCCTTAGAGATCATCTTTATGGCCTTAAGGTAAGAAATAAATCGACCCATAGGGGCTAAGCTACTACCCTTCCATTCTAAGATTGGTTCGTCTGGAAACTGAAAACGAACAATCCTAGTTCTACAATTGACTGAGGCATAACATGAATGTAACCAATCACTGTCTAGAATGGCATCGAAGTCTACCATTTCTAACTATACAAGATCTACTGAGGTGACTTTCTGAGAGATTGTGACACGATAATTTTTGTATACCCGTCTAGCTACAACCTGGTCACCGACTAGAGTGGAGACTGAGAAAGTTCTGAGAGAGTTTCTGGACTGACACTGAATTGGACTGCTATGTAAGAAGTTACAAAAGAAAGAGTAGCCTCTGGATCTAACAATGCATAAATATCAAGGTCAAAGACTCGTAATGTACCAGTGACTACATAAGGAGAACCTTCCTGATCATAGCGAGCCTGAAGAGCATACAACCTGTTCTGGTGCTGATTGCCACCTATAACAGATGAGTTACTCTGCTGAGTTGGGCGACTTGCTGGTGCTAATGAAGTGGTAGACTGAACTCTACCATTTCAACCTCCTTGACCCTGTCTAGAAGGACAATCCCTCAACATGTGACCAGACTGACCGCACCCAAAACACCCTTCCTTTCCTGCAAGGCACTCTCCTGGATAGTTCTTACTACACTTAGGGCAAGTTGGGTAATTATTGGTGCCTGAAACACTTCCTTGAGACTTAGAGCCTGGTGCTCTAACCTTCTGGTCAACCCTGTTCTTGGAGGATGGAACACTAGCTGTTGAAGGGGCTAGAGATGAAAACCTCTTCTGACTCTGCGAACGATTTCCACCACCCGATTTCTCTAGAGAATAGTCATAGTTCCCAATCCTAGACTTCTTATTCTCCTTGGCCTGTTCCCTAAGCTTATCACCCTCAACCTGTTGAGCATGAGTCATAAGCCTAGAGATGTTCATATCTCCTGAGTAACATAGCATTTCTGCACTCTATTTTCACCAAATCGGACACTCCATACTAGAACTTATTCATCTGAGCCCCGAAATCAGCAATCATGTGAGGAGCATACCTGGAGAGTTTTTTAAACTTGAGTCCATACTCTTCGACTGTCATGTTTCCCTGCCTCAAGTTCATGCATTCCTGAGCCTTTGCTTCTCTCAGCTCTATTGGGAAAAACCTGTCCAGAAAGGTCTCACTAAAGCAATCCCAAGTAATAGTAGTTGCATTTGCACCCCTATTTTCCTTCCACGGAGCGTACCAGATATGAGCCACATTTTTCAGCAGGTATGATGCCAACTCAACCCGCTCATTCCCAGTAACCTGCATCACCTCAAATATCTTATTAATCTCATCCAAGAAATTCTGAGGATCCTCATTAGTTTGCGACCCTAAGAACTCAGGCGAATTCATCCTAACAAAGTCACGGATCCTGGCCGCTGCTGATCCACCATTTGCATTCATAGAATCTTGAACCCAATTGTTCTAGTTGCTCATACTCTGAGCCAACATCTGTATGGCATTCCTGAACTCAATATTGGAGACTTCTTGATATGGGACTGGAGGAGCTGCGTTTGCATTCTTGGTATTCGCATTCCTAGCAATAGCTCTACGCGGAGGCATGATCTGAAACATAGTGTCACGACTGGAATCTAGAACCCAGACGAGACCGGCGTCATTGACCTCTCAAAGGTCGCAGACAAGCCTACTTACGTCATTCTTACTTCATCTAGGTTAATTTTAGCGGATAATTTGAAATTTTTAGTTTCTTATCATGCATAAAGGCCATTCTACTTATATTCATAATGTTCACAATCAACCATCTAACATTCAGATTATCAACTGAAAGAAATAGTTCAATACTGCATTAAATGTATAATTGCCAAAGTGGCACCAATACAATGTCTGAAATAAAAATGGAAAGAAACACTAGTGGTACATACTCCACTAGATAAAGCCTACATCTAAGCTAGATAGTAACGGTATACATCCTCGAAGGCATGAGGGCCTACCAAGTCCGGATGAAGCTTCACGTCCGGATAGCTGCAACGTCAACCTGTAAGCTCTAGCGTCCACCTGTGCCTGCACCTAAAAATATAGAGTTGTATGGGATTAGTACACACTTGTACTAAGTATGGGTATATGCAAGCACACACCAAGGACATGCATGAGTAAGAATAGCTCTTTCCTAACAACATGATTATGGAAAGTCAAGTAAGTGGACTTGCCAAATTGGGATTAGGATAGTGAGTGAGGTTTCCAAATTTGAATTAGGAAAGTTAGTGAGGTTTCCAAATTTGGATTAGGAAAGTCATGCCATGAGAGTAACATGCATCATCATACTTATCATATTGCACACAACACATAACATCTTACACATAGCACATATCATATTGCATATAGCATATAACCTCTTTCATATCATTCATTCATATGCCATGAGACCTTGGAATCATGGACTTAACATCAAGACTTCCCAAAAAGAGGGCTCAACATATGGGACCTCAACTACGGAGCCTTCTTTAGCAAACACAGAGTCTGCTTCATTCATTCATACGTACTTCATTTCATTCATTCATAAGCTAGTGTAAGCACCAGCTATACATAGGATGTAGTTTAAGACTCTCATCGGGTTTGCTGTGCAACGATCAAGAATAACCTAGTGTTATCACTTGAGTCTAGCTCACCTCTTGATTATCCTATACTAACACCTTTGGTATCGTTCATTTCATTATGTGTATCATTTGAGGCTGGCGTCATTCATTCATTGGGAACTTTAACTTTAACCGACATAGATCATGTGAGCATCATGAAATCCAGTGTCTCCCCCACACCGAAAAGAGGTGGAATCACTGGCCAAACTGACCCAAAACATGCTAGCGTGTATGGGAATTGAACCCCGCCAGATCCCTATATTGGCAGTATAGGTTCGAAGTCTAGGAGATATAAGGAGACCCATACCCAGCATGCTGGACAGTCTCATCTCATGAGAGTTACGTGAACCTCCGCCCTTCCCGAAAGAAGGCATCACCGCTCATAGCTAGTCTATCGGTGCTCAGTATAAAGTTCCATTACATTCAACTCATACGTCATGGAAGCTGGATTCTAGTATGAGGACATCATAACTCAATAGACGATTTCTCATCTCATCATTAGTATTAAGTGTGTTAATCTCAATACTTTCATTAGAGTGTTCATAGAGACTGGTCTCTTCATTAACTTTACACTCTCATAGGTGAGTACATTTTGATAACATTTCCTTAGGTTCATTTGAGATTGTTCTCATCTTTTACATTAGCCTCATATCATGTTGTCACCACATTCTTTAAAATTAGCACATATGCTCTTCATAATTACTCATCCCTTTTTACGTGAATGTTCATTTCATCATATGCCAATGCACTCGGCCATTTGTGTGTTTCACATTCTTACTTAACCCTTCTAGGGTTTCATCATTTCATTACATAATATTCTCATCGTATGCCAATGCACTTGTCCATTTAGTGGGTTTCACACTCTCACTTAACCCTTCTAGCGTTACATCATTTCAGTACATATATCTTAGGTTCACTTATTTTTAAACGTACGTTAGACTTATGGGTCTATGCATACAAGCCATGAGGCTTCATTCATAGTTCGTTTAAGTGATTCATATCTTCCTAAGATTATGTGGTACAAGACTTATACATCTTGTATGTATGCCAAGATCTCGATTTCGATCTAAGTAGGCAACATTATTCTTGAATATTTAATTCATGTATGACTTATGTCTCAATACGGAAATTTAGGGAAGGGAACCCGATTTCGAATACCTTGGAAAACACTTACATTTTTCATTTATTTTTGGTCCACAAGACATTGGGACCCTTGATCGAGCCCCAACATCAACGTTTCCTTTTTATTTTTCTCCTTTGAATTTTCTCTTCCTTGGCCGAGGGGTTGTGGGATCGAACCCCCACAACCCCTTTTATTTTTTTATTTATTTCTCTTTGTCTATTTCGAGTTGACCATGAGGTTGTGGGATCGAACCCCCACAGCCTCACTTTACTTTTCTTTTAATTCTTCTTTTTCTGCCTAGAGGTCGTGGGTTCGATTCCCACGCCTCACATTTATTTTCTTTTCATTTTCTTTAAGTTCTGACCAAGAGGTTGTGGGTTCGAATCCCACTCCTCTCAATTCTTAATTTCATACATTATTTTCCCGCCAGGAGTACCCAAGTTCGAATCCCCTTCACCACATTTCTTTTTACTTCTTTATTTTCATGGTTTTTAACATGGTGAGGTCACGGGTTCAATCCTCCATGACCTCACTTGTTTTAATTCATATTTCACAACATTTTGAAACCCCTTAACTTGACCGAAATTCCTCACTTAAATCTGGAATTTTTTTAAAAAAATTTCAGCATACTTTCATCAACATTTACACGTAAATTCATAGGGTAATTTGTAGATCATTTAATATGTTCTTAGGTGCATTTTTCATGGATTCGTTTAGCCAAGAGATTATCACTCAAATCAGCCACATTTCAATTCATATGAACATCACCATTTACATAAACATTTCTACATGAAATACAACCACAACATCACATTTTAGAGCCTTAACCCGAGGCACATAGTTACAGTTCACATTGCACACACGTACACATAATTTCAGAAAAACATCAACATAAGTCACATAATTCTGAGCATATATATAAACACATAATCATCACGAAAACACATTTCATCCCTAGTTTTCTACCAGCAAACATAACCAACCTATGATTCAATGGGAGCTAGTGACACGGACATGCAACGGGGAACAACCCTAGTTTTCGGAATAAATTCGTCTGAACCTTAGGGATCTCTTGGGAAAGGGACCAAGAGAGAAGAGAACCCATACCTTTTTGACGTTGAAACCTCGACTTGACGCCCAAAGAACTCCTCCAAACACACGTCCAACACCAAAAGTTCAACACCAAACTCGACGGAAAACCTTCTCTTTGCCTACGTGATTGATTAGTTGTTTGTTTATAATTTTCGTTGTGAGTTCTTCAAGTGTGAAGAACTTTGGTTTACCTACTGTTCTTGAAGTTATTTGGCAGAGAGAATCGTGAAAAAGAAGAGAGATTGAACGTGTGTTGAGAGATAGACGTGAGAGGAGAGAGTTATCTTAGGCTTAGGAGTCTAGTTTAGGACTTAGTCAAATAAGCTTTAGTTAATTATTAATAAAAATCTGATTTCCCTTTTATTTTAAATCAATCAATAAATAATAAATATTAATTAATTACATTAACTTACCAACTTAAATAAAAACAACTTTAATTCATTGCTTCCACCTAGGTTCGAACCCGGGTGGAGCAAGACTTCACTCTTAGAGCCAATTTTCGGCCCTCTCTCCCCAAAATGCCCCTCCATTTTATTAATTAAATAATTAATTATATATTTAGGATAATTACGATACTACCCTTAGCTTGGAAAAAGACCATTTTACCCCTAGACCCTCCAAACCTAAGATTTTCCCTTTTTAAGTCCGGTAAAGACTCCTTCGAGTAAATCTTCGTATTCGAGAGCCCTACATGATTGGACCCAACCTTTCCTAGCTCAACTAACTACCCAAATTAGTTGGCTTATCTGTAGAAAGGGTTCAGAGGTCTGGTTCTACGCGCATCAATCTATGTGAACCCAGTCTAATCGTAGGCATTCTAGACACATTAAGCATTATTTATCATATCCTTTTTTAGGGTTGTTACATTATCCCCCCCCCCCTTAGGAACATTCGTCCGCGAATGACACTACTAACTATCTAGCACAATGCTAGTCATAACATAACATAATCACTATGCACTGTCAAGCAATAGCAACAAATAATGGACAGATAAGGAAACTTAGACTTAAGAATAGGAAGTCTAACCTCAAGAGCTGAAAAGATGAGGGTAGCGGGACCTCATATCGGCCTCGGACTCCCACGTATCACCCTCAACAAGATGATTCCTCCACAATACCTTCACTGTGTCAATCTCCTTGTTCCTCAGCCACTTGACTTGTCTGTCTAAGATCTCAACAGGTACCTCCTTGTAGGACAAGTCTTCATCGACCCCCAAACCTTACATACGTAGAATCGATGCTGGATCACCTAGGCACTTCATTAACATGGATACATGAAAGACTGGATGGACAGAAGCTAGCTCCGCAGGCAATGCCAACTTATAGGCCACCTACACCCACACGCTGTAGGATCTCGTATGGCCCAACATACCTCGGACTCAACTTCCCCTTCCTGCCAAACCTCATCACCCCCTTCATAGGTGATATCTTTAGATAGACCTGGTCACCAACATCAAACTCTAAGGGCCATTTTCTGTTATCTGCATATGACTTCTGCCGACTGTAAGCAGTAGCCAACTTGTCCCTAATCACCCTGACCTTCTCTAAGGCCTCATGAATGATCTCTGGACCCAAAATGGATGACTCTCCAACCTCGAACCACCCAACTGGAGATCTACACCTCCTACCATACAGTGCCTCAAACGGTGCCATCCCAATGCTGGAGTGATAGCTATTATTATACGAGAACTGTATTAAAGGCTGATGATCGTCCCAGCTACCTCTGAAGTCAATCACACACGCTCTCAACATGTCCTCCAATGTCTAAATGGTGCGCTCTACCTGCCCATCAGTCTGAGAATGAAAGGCAGTACTAAGCTTTACCTGCGTGCCTAAGATCTTCTGGAAAGATCTCCAGAAATATGAAGTAAACTGAGCTCATCTATCTGAAATGATAGACAAAGGAATCCCATGAGATCTCACAATCTCATCAATGTAGAGTTTCGCATAATCCTCGGCTTTGTAAGTAGACTTCACAGGGATAAAGTGACAGACTTAGTCATCCTGTCCACAATAACCCATATGGAGTCATGTTGTCTCCTAGTCCTCGGAAGACCAACCACGAAGTCCTTATTAATGGCCTCCCACTTCCAAGTCGGAACCTCAATAATCTGAGTAAGACCGGCAGGCGTAAGAGGTTCTGCCTTAACCTACTAACAATTAGGACACTTGGCCACATATTTTGCAATGTCCTTCTTCATGCCATCGAACCAATAAATCTACTTAACATCATGATACATCTTGGTGGAACCTGGATGTATGGAATATTTGGAACCATGTGCCTCTGCAACAATCCTGGTCCGCAAATCATTCATATCTGGTACACACAGCCTGTCCTGGTACCTAAGTATGCCGTCACCTCCTAAAGCAAAAGACTCATTCATCTTTATCAACACTGAGTCCTTCAGCTCCATCAACACAGGATCGAGATGCTGACCCTTCTTGACTTCAACTACAAAGGATGATTCAGAACTAGGATGAACTGAAACACCCCCACTAGACACCCAGTCTTTCCAGTTTGTGTACATCTTTCACCAACTCCTTCTTATCATCTTCAACGTGGGTTGTACTTCCCATGCTCATCTTGCTCAAAGCATCAGCTACAACATTAGCCTTACCTGGATGGTAGTCGACATTCATATCATAGTCTTTCAATAGATCCAACTATCTCCGCTGACGTAGATTCAACTCCCTCTGCGTGAACATGTACTGGAGACTCTTGTGGTCTGTGAACACATCCACATGCACTCCATACAAGTAGTGCCTCCACAGCTTCAATGGAAACACCACAGCTGCCAACTCCAGGTCATGAGTGGGATAATTCTTCTCATGAACCATGAGCTGTCTGGACGCATAAGCTATCACCTTACCAACCTGCATAAGAACACAACCTAAACCAACCCTAGATGCATCACAATAAACAGTGTAATTCTCACCACACTTAGGCAAGGTAAGCACCGGGGATGAAGTGAGTCTGTCCTTGATCTCCTGGAAACTCTTCTCACAAGTCTTCATCCACTCGAACTTGGCCTTCTTCTTAGTCAATGCTGTCAGTGGGGCAGCAATGGAAGAAAAACCCTCCACGAACCTGCGGTAGTAACCAGCCAATCCCAAAAAGGTACGGATATCGGTGGTAGTAAGAGGTTTTGGCCAGTTCTTCACAGCCACAGTCTTCCTGGGGTCCACCTCCACACCTTGATCGGACACAACATGACCCAGGAAGGTCACTAATCTTAGCGAGAATTTACACTTGCTGAATTTGGCATACAATTGATGTTGTCTAAGTACCTTCATGCTCTTCCTTGGTCTTATAGTAGATGAGGATGTCATCAATGAATACTATGACAAAAGAATCAAGGCATTCACGGAAGACTCGGTTCATGAGGTCCATAAATGCAGCTGGTGCATTAGTGAGACCAAATGACATGCCTAAGAACTCATAATGGCCATATTGGGATATCTCCATCCCTAACCCTAAGCCGATGATACCCTGAACGAAGATCAATCAAAACATACTTGAGACTTTACTCTTTGTGAATTTTTGTTTCACACTAACTCTGGATAATGCATATTACTCAAGCTTATCTGAAGCTTCATATTTGAGATTGAGGAACTTCCTTCTCAATCGCACTTAACTTGATGCACCTCACAACTCATGCAACACAAAAATCATGTCCACGCTATACAAAAACAGCAACATGACATGCAAATATGAATTCATTTTCACTCTAACTTATTCGGAAACTTAACCTTACTACCCTATTTCGATAGTCTATGGTAGTCTAGCATTTATGAAGTAATCCATACCTAAGCTATCTCCTTGAGATAGTAAGCATCCAACTTAGCCTTCTCCTCTTCATCAATACTCATAGCAGGCTTTAGAACCTACCATGCACTCACCTCCATGCGAACAACCACTCTTATCAAACATCTTTCGTTCACGCTGGGCATTTTTATCACTGCCCCTTCTTGGGAAGGCCAAATCTTGAGTCTGCCGCAATAGATCACTTGGCCATCCTAATTCTTGTGTGTCTTCTTTATGCGCGCACATAAGAAGAAAGTTACATACTTAGAATGACACAAAGTGTCAAAGCTCTAGATAGCACGATAAAGAGTAGAAGAAGGGAAATTTTCCTACGCATCATGCAGTCTCTAATTCAGGATAGTGGTGCACTTCACTACCATGACTTAGAAACTACTCAATATAGTTGATGTGAAATTATTATCCTCGGAATTTAACCTAGTGCTCTGATACCAATTTTGTCACGACTTGAATCTAGACCCCAGACGAGACCGGCGTCGTTGACCTCTCTGAGGTCGCAGACAAGCCTACTTACGTCATTCTTACTTCATCTAGGTTAATTTTAGCGGAAAATTTGAAACTTTTTGTTTCTTATCATGCATAAAGGTCATTCTACTTACATTATTAATGTTCACAATCAACCATCTAACATTAAGATTAACAACTGAAAGAAATAGTTCAATACTGCATTAAATGTATAATTGCCAAAGTGGCACCAATACAATGTCTGAAATAAAAACGGAAAGAAACACTAGTCGTACATACTCCACTAGCTAAATCCTACATCTAAGCTAGATAGTAACGGTAGACATCCTCGAAGGTATGAGGGCCTACCAAGTCCGGATGAAGCTCCACGTCCGGATAGCTGCAACGTCAACCTGTAAGCTCTAGCGTCCACCTGTGCCTGCACCTAAAAATATAGAGTTGTATGGGATTAGTACACACTTGTACTAAGTATGGGTATATGCAAGCACACACCAAGGACATGCATGAGTAAGAATAGCTTTTTTCTAACAACATGATTATGGAAAGTCAAGTCAGTGGACTTGCCAAATTGAGATTAGGAAAGTGAGTGAGTTTTCCAAATTTGGATTAGGAAAGTTAGTGAGATTTCAAAATTTGGATTAGGAAAGTCATGCCATGAGAGTAATATTCATCATCATACTTATCATATTGCACACAACACGTAACATCTTACACATAGCACATATCATATTGCATATAGCATATAACCTCTTTCAGATCATTCATTCATATGCCATGAGACCTTGGAATCATGAACTTAACATCAAGACTTCCCAAAATGAGGGCTCAACATATGGGACCTCAACTAGGGAGCCTTCTTTAGCAAACACAGAGTCTGCTTAATTCATTCATACGTACTTTATTTCATTCATTCATAAGCTAGTGTAAACACCAGCTATAACTAGGATGTAGTTTAAGACTCTCACTGTGTTTGTTGTGCAATGATCAAGAATAACCTAGTGTTATTACTTGAGTCTAGCTCACCTCTTGATTATCCTATCCTAAGACCTTTGGTATCGTTCATTTCATTATGTGTATCATTTGAGGCTGGCCTCATTCATTCATTTGGAACTTTAACTTTAATCGACATAGATCATGTGATCATCATGAAATCTAGTGTCTCCCCCACACCGAAAAGAGGTGGAATCACTGGCCAAAGTGACCCAAAACATGCTAGCGTACATGGGAATTGAACCCCGCTAGATCCCTATATTTGCAGTATAGGTTCGAAGACTAGGAGATATAAGGAGACCCATACCCGGCATGCCGGACAGTCTCATCTCATGAGAGTTACGTGAACCTCCGCCCTTCCCGAAAGAAGGCATCACCGCTCATAGCTAGTCTATCGGTGCTCAGTATAAAGTTCCATTACATTCAACTCATACGTCATGGAAGCTGGCTTCTAGTATGAGGACATCATAGCTCAATAGACGATTTCTCATCTCATCATTAGTATTAAGTGTGTTAATCTCAATACTTTCATTAGAGTGTTCATAGAGACTGGTCTCTTCATTAACTTTACACTCTCATAGGTGAGTACGTTTTGATAACATTTACTTAGGCTCATTTGAGATTGTTCTCATCTTTTACATTAGCCTCATATCATGTTGTCACCACATTCTTTAAAATTAGCACCTATGCTCTTCATAATTACTCATCCCTTTTTACGTGAATGCTCATTTCATCATATGCCAATGCACTCGGCCATTTGTGTGTTTCACATTCTTACTTAACCCTTCTAGGGTTTCATCATTTCATTACATAATATTCATTTCACCGTATGCCAATGCACTTGGCCATTTAGTGTGTTTCACACTATCACTTAACCCTTCTAGGTTACATAATTTCATTACATATATCTTAGGTTCACTTATTTTTAAACGTATGTTAGACTTATGGGTCTATACATACAAGCCATGAGGCTTCATTCCTAGTTCGTTTAAGTGATTCATATCTTCCTAAAATTATGTGGTACAAGACTTATGCATCTTGTATGTATGCCAAGATCTCGATTTCGATCTAAGTAGGCAACATTATTCTTGAATATTTAATTCATGTATGACTTATGTCTCAATACGGAAATTTGGGCAAGGGAACCCGATTTCGAATCCCTTGGAAAACACTTACATTTTTCATTTATTTTTGGTCCACAAGACATTGGGACCCTAGATCGAGCCCCAACATCAACGTTTCCTTTTTATTTTTCTCCTTTGAATTTTCTCTTCCTTGGCCGAAGGGTTGTGGGATCGAACCCCCACAACCCCTTTTATTTTTTTATTTATTTCTCTTTGTCTATTTCGAGTTGACCATGAGGTTGTGGGATCGAACCCCCACAGCCTCACTTTACTTTTATTTTAATTCTCCTTTTTCTGCCTAGAGGTCGTGGGTTTGATTCCCACGCCTCACATTTATTTTCTTTTCATTTTCTTTAAGTTCTGACCAAGAGGTTGTGGGTTCGAATCCCACTCCTCTCAATTCTTAATTTCATACATTATTTTCCCGCCAGGAGCACCCAAGTTCGAATCCCCTTCACCACATTTCTTTTTACTTCTTTATTTTCATGGTTTTTAACATGGTGAGGTCACGGGTTCAATCCTCCATGACCTCACTTGTTTTAATTCATATTTCATAACATTTTGAAACCCCTTAACTTGACCGAAATTCCTCACTTAAATCTGGAATTTTTTTAAAAAAAATTTCAGCATACTTTTATCAACATTTACACGTAAATTCATAGGGTAATTCGTAGATCATTTAATACGTTCTTAGGTGTATTTTTCATGGATTCGTTTAGCCAAGAGATTATCACTCAAATCAGCCACATTTTAATTCATATGAACATCACGATTTACATAAACATTTGTACATGAAATACAACCACAACATCACATTTTAGAGCCTTAACCCGAGGCACATAGTTACAGTTCACATTGCACACACGTACACATAATTTCAAAAAGCATCAAAATAAGTCACATAATTCCTAGCATACATATAAACACATAATCATCACGAAAACACATTTCATCCCTAGTTTTCTACCAGCAAACATAACCAACCTATGATTCAATGGGAGCTAGTGATAGGGGACATGCAACGGGGAACAACCCTAGTTTTCGGAATAAATTCGTCTGAACCTTAGGGATCTCTTGGGAAAGGGACCAAGAGAGAAGAGAACCCATACCTTTTTGACGTTGAAACCTCGACTTGACGCCTAAAGCACTCCTCCAAACACACGTCCAACACCAAAAGTTCAACACCAAACTTGATGGAAAACCTTCTCTTTGCCTACGTGATTGATTAGTTGTTTGTTTATAATTTTCGTTGTGAGTTCTTCAAGTGTGAAGAACTTTGGTTTACCTACTTTTCTTGAAGTTATTTGGCAGAGAGAATCGTGAGAAAGAAGAGAGATTGAACGTGTGTTGAGAGATAGACGTGAGAGGAGAGAGTTACCTTAGGCTTAGAAGTCTAGTTTAGGACTTAGTCAAATAAGGTTTAGTTAATTATTAATAAAAATCTGAATTCCCTTTTATTTTAAATCAGCCAATAAATAATAAATATTAATTAATTACATTAATTTAACAACATAAATAAAAACAACTTTAATTCATTGCTTCCACCTAGGTTCGAACCCGGGTGGAGCAAGACTTCACTCTTAGAGCCAATTTTTGGCCCTCTCTCCCTAAAATGCCCCTCCACTTTATTAATCAAATAATAATTATATATTTAGGGTAATTACGATACTACCCTTAGCCTAGAAAAAGACCATTTTACCCCTAGACCCTCCAAACCTAAGATTTTCCCTTTTTAAGTCCAGTAAAGACTCATTCGAGTAAATCTTCGTATTCGAGAGCCCTACATGGTTGGACCCAACCTTTTCTAGCTCAACTAACTCCCTAAGTTAGTTGGCTTGGCTGTAGTAAGGGTTCAGAGGTCTGGTTCTACGCGCATCAATCCGTGTGAACCCGGTCTAATCATAGGCATTCTAGACACATTAAGCATTACTTATCATATCCATTTTTAGGGTTGTTACACGTAGAACGTCAAGTTAGAATGAAATTAGATAATACCTTAAACACGATAAGAGTAACATAAATTAAAGTTTTCCTAAAACACTTCATAGCCTCCCTCTCATTAGATGGTGCACTTCACACCCATAAAAAAGACTCTACTTAGTGCGGCTTTTCAGACATCCTATGACACTTAAACCTAGTGCTCTGATACAAAGTTTGTTACACCCCGAGCTACTCTCGAGATGCGGAAACAGAACCTTGGACCATAAGTGATCCCAAGATAACCCTACTAGCATGATCATGAGCATACTGAAGAATATAAACTGACGCGGAAGATAAATCATACTCTATACCTGAAATGATGGGGTATACCCATATTCTATAACTGAGATATTTGAAAACAATGAGTTTAATACAAAGAAATTATTAACTCAATACTAAGCTGAAACTATCTATGTCTTAAAATAGCATCTAAACTGGACTAGAAATACTGGGACAAGCCCCAACTAAATCTAGCAAAAATTGAAACTAAATGACTGAAATGAAACTCATGATTGTTGTCCTCGGAAAATGAGGACTCACCACTGAATCTGCTGAACTGGAGATTGGAAATCGATCTATGTGTGATCTGGATGTTGAGAACCTGAACCTACATCACGAGAAGATGTAGCGCACGTATGCGTCAATACTTGAAAGGTACTGAGCTTGTAGGATAGAATAAAACTGAAACAAAACATAACTGAACAAGCACAAAAGCAAGTATAATAATCTGAAAATGATATAGAGAATTCTAAGGTAACTGAATGCAATGGCCAATTTATAACATGCTGAAACTAAATACTGAATATACTGATAAATGGCCAATGCAATAGAGTCTTACTAAACTGTGGGAGCTACTAATAATCGACAATAAAACCATATGAGCTAAATGTGGAGTCCGATGTATACGCCTTATTGAGAGGACCCAATATACCCTGCCAGAGGTATAAAGGCATGCTGGCGTGATCACTAAACTGATTGTCCACAGAAGGTACTTACAACCTACTTGGATAGTAGTTCAGCGACTAATTGGGTACGCTGAACCCTAGTCCAACTCGGTATTATTCTACTCCCAATAAAGTGATTAAGACATTATGACTGAATTTCTGTAAATACTGGATAACTCAAAATTGAACATGCAAACTGAGAATGCAACAATTAATTTGATAATGATGCATTAATAACTGAGGCCTGTATCTCTGAAGTAACTGAAATATCTGACCTAGCATGAGTAATTCAAGAACTAAAGAAATACATAGCTAGGGTTTTGAAATTCATACAATAATCTGAGTAATAACATGATAATCTGATTTGTAATATATAACTAATAAATTCATGAAGTTCTATTGAAGTTATAGAAACCCTAGGTCTAATCATGATATAAGAATCCAGAATCTGACTTAAAACAAGGGATCTAATGGGTGAAAGGAACCCACTAGTGAAATCCCACATAATTGGTGATGAAATTCAAAAAAAAAAAAACTTAGGTTTTGGGGCTGGAACTGCTGGAACCTTGCTGCGTTCTTGAACTAGGGTTCTTGACCTATTCTCCTTTCTTGCTTCTAATTTTCTAAGCTTTAATTAGTGTTTTGACTTAGGTAAGTTTTAGTAATGTTTCTAGGCTTAAACTGATTGAAATCTGATGATTTAGGGTCAAAACGATGTATCTTAGAGTTTAAACGAAGTGGGAAAAGACCAAAAGACCCCTGGGTTAATTATTGTCGGACCAAACGATGACCTAGACAGACGATCCGTCATTCAATCGACGGTCCGTCGTTTGGTCCGTAGGTTGGGTCTGTTTGACAAGCCTTTACTAAAACAGGCATAACTTCTTACTCATATCTCTGATTTTAGCAAGGTCGGTGGCTATGGAAAGAAAATTCAATTATGTATCTTTTGGTATGTCATGGGACACCTAATTCATTTTTGTACTAAAAGTTAGGATCATTTAAAGCTGACCCAACTGCATGTCCCCCCTAACTGTCTACTAATTCCCACCTACGGACCATGGGTCCACCTACGGACCGTGATGGTCAATCGTGGTTCTTGTTAGAGAGTGGATCAATGGGGTGTCGATCGACGGTCACAGACTATGGACCGTAGGTACATCCGTCGATCAGGACTTAACCAAATTATCCTGGGCTGAGATTTTGGGGGTTTCTGACCCCATTGAGGATGTGCAGGACGGACCGTGGGTCAGGCTACTGTCCGTCGATGGCCATGTTGGTTGCACCTGCAGATTTTATGAAAAACTAATTTTTGGTCTGTTTTGGATACGGGGTGTTACATATTGGGTCCTCTCGGTGGGGCATATATATTGGACTCCACATATAACTCATGTGGTTTTATTATCGATTATTAGTACCTCCCATAGATCGGTCAGATTCAACTACATTGACCATTTATTAGTATATTCAGTATTCAGTTTAAGCATGTTATAAATTGTTCATTGCATTCAGTTATCTCAACATTCAAAATCCATATCATGTTCATATTATATACTTGATTTTGTGCTTGTTCAATTGTGTATTATTTAAGATTCACTCTATCCTACATGCTCAGTACCTTTCAAGTACTGACACATACATGTGCTACATCTTCTCGTGATTTAGGTTTAAGTTCTCAACATCCAGATCGCGCTTAGATTGATTTCCGATATCAAGTTCAGCAGAATCAATGGAGAGTCCTCAATCTCCAAGGACAATAGTCATGAGTTAATTTTTAATATTTTAATCCTTTAGTTTTAGGTTTGCTAGACTTAGGTGGGGTCTGTCCCAACATTTCTAGTCACTGAGATGCTATTTTCAGACATAGTTAGTTTCAGCTTAGCATTGAGTTAATATTTTCTTTGTATTAAACTCATCTGTTTTCAAATATTTCAACTATAGTATATGGGTATTCCCCATCTTTTCATTTTAAGTATGACTTAGCTTCCACATCAGTTTATATTATTTAGTATGCTCATGATCATGCCAGCAGGGTTAGCTTTGGTACTTATGGTCTTATGTCCCGTGTCCGCGTCTCGGGGGTAGCTTGGGGTGTGACAGTAGCTCATTTGTTATAGATCCACGCTAAGTCTTAGGCTTACCTACCAATGGGATGTAGTAGGGTCATCATGACCTAAAAGATTGGTTCGTAACACGGTGAGTGATGATTATGACGGTGGAACATAGTTGTGGTATGTACATCAACCTTGTGGGAGATCTGGAAGTTTATGAATGATGAACTTAATATGGGTGTTGAAGATATATATGGTGAAATGTTGATATTCATACTATTACAACTCAAGCCTACACCCTAGACGTTGCGACACTCGAGAACCATATCAGGCCCCAAGCGAAACGGCATCCTTGTTGAGTACAAGTGCAAGTCTAACTCAAGCATACATAAATATCAAAGTGAAAGAAACATTTAAAAACAGTTTATTAAATCTCAAAACTATGCTAAATGTACTATGTATGAAACATAAGTTTTAAATAAAACATCTTAAAGTGCAAGACTCCCCAAAATGTGTATTTATAAAGGATCTATTATACAAAGACGAGTGTTGGGATAAGACCCAAGACCCAAGTAAATTACTATAATAACTCAAAAAACTGGAGCCCTCTAAAAGCAAGGAGGTCTTACTCAAAAGCTGACGAGCAGATGAAGTGATCTAAAAGAGTCTTAAGAACCTGTATCTGTATCTGTATCATATAAAGATGAAGGTTGAATGACATCACTACATTGAATGTATGAGAATGTAAAATAGTTGAATAACAAATAATGAACTGATAAAAGTATAATAGGTAAAACATAAACTCAGTTGGATACAAAGGATTAAAGAAATGAAATCATTTAAAACTATATAAAAACACTTACTCACCTCTGAAATTCGACGTATTAAGTGATATAATAAAAATACACTTTTAACTGTATTTGGAAGATTATATAACCAACAACCATCCCTATGAGCTAAGTGATGATACAACGTCTCGTCCACGCTGCCAGAACTATCCAATACATTATGGGTTATAGATCAGTTCAACTAAGAGGAATTACTATGCTCTGCCCGAAGGTACTAAGGATTCATCTAAAAAGTATGATCATTGACCCATGCTGGCATACATGGTGTATGTGGATTTTTAGTTGTCTCAACTCATCCCCATATTGGTGCTTAATATTACTCCCAATAATATACATACTCATGCTCAATGTATAAAATATACTTGTAAGACCTCGAAAATGACATAGGTTAACTAGAGCCTAACATGTTGGTATTAGTGTTGTAAGGTCCTAAATATGTTTAATATGTGGGTTATAGGCAGTAGCTAAAATATTAGAGGTGTTGGAAGTCAAACGTCAAGGGATGACTAAGACGTTTGACGACTAAGTCACCTAAATGTCTAAAATATGGTTCTATTTGTTTATGTGTGTTTCATGGTGTTTTAAGTTTCTTAATAGAGTTAATATATCATGTATATGCAGTGGTTAAAGTTTCGTGAAGTTTGGAGGTCAAACGACCAAGAACGTCCAAGACATTCGAAAGATGTGCCTTGAGTCGACCTTGTACGTCTAGGTGAGTTTTGTTGAGTTTTACGTGTTCGTTTTGGATGAAATTCATGTGAGAGGTGTTAAACTCATAGATTATCATATTTGGGTTGGAAACGTCTGGGAAATTATCCCCAAGGACCATCAAAGGGTCCTTGAGGAAAGGACCCAAAACCTGATGGCAGGCTATCCTAGGCATCCTTGGCGACGGAGCTGTCAACGGCCAGTCATGGCTGTGACGCCCCGTCACAAGGGTTTCGTCGTGGGGGACTTGTCCAAGGATGTAGGGGGGACCCTTGGCAAGCCACAGGAGCTTGCAACGGATGGCCATGACGGGCCGTTGCACCCGTGATGCCCCGTCACAAGCCAGGCGTCGCAGCCAAGTCCCTATGCGCAGACTTACTGCCAAGTTAGGGGTGAATTGGTAAATTCACCCCATGTCTAAATAATAGTTTAGGCGGTTGTTTAGGGGTCTTATGGGTATTTTAATTAACTATTTAAGTGGTTAAGACCCTAGAGACTTCATTATTCTTCTAAAATCAAAACCCAAAGCCTCTTAGAAATCCCAAAACCTCCATTTAAGTCCAACTTGAAGGATCAGCTTGGTGTGGCGTTTGGAAGGAGAATTCTTCATCAAAGTGAAGAATTATCATCCTTGAGGTATGGCTTTTGATCCTTAAAACTTATTTCATCAAGGAGCCCAATCCTCAAAGTGTTTTACAAAGTTTTCTAAAGTGAATTGTCCAATTTCGGGATTCTACCATGGGTTCTTGCATAAATGATTTCTAAACATTGAATTATTATCTAATTGATATTGTATTGATGATTTCAACATAAATTACCTATGAACCCATGTGAATTGATGAACCCTAGTTTTGACTACTTTTTGGGTTACTTGATATTAAGCTTATATTGATGAATTGTTGTGTAGTTTCTTATGGGCTTTCTAATGATATAAGAATTGTGTTCAATTGATATATAATAGATCTTAGATTGTTAAACCTAGATTGAATTGATGTAGATTCATTGAGTTTTATGGTTATTGCTTTGAATTGTTGTTCATGGCCATGGGTAAGGGCCTTGTGATGTTGAATTGGTTGATTTGGCATTAAATTGAAGTGTGGATATGGGGATCAAGGTATGCTGCCCCGTTTTCCTTGATTTGATATTAATTATACTTTGATTCTATTGTGATTGGTATGGTCCACTTATGGTGGCGGTGTTATGTGTTTAATTTGCAATTGATGTGGCCTTGTCGGCGTTACTTTATGCTATATTATGAGCATGACCTTATTGGCAACTACTTGAAGTTATGTGGCTATTTGTGTAGTTTATTATGTGAGTATGATATTACTTATCTACATGTGAAGTTATATAGTCATGTATGTATTCTTCTAGTTATGTTGCCTTAAGTGATCATGTTAGACTTTGACTTGACATTATGAGTATAGTGTTAGGGTTAAGTCTTGGTTATTCCTATTTGACTTAGTGAGTCTATGTGGAGTATATTAATGATGTTATGATGATATATAGGATGACTTGAAGATGTTAGGTTGTTTTAGAAGTGTTTCTAGAATTGCTTGTATTATGGCTTAAAAGTGAAGTATGTGATGTCTTGTCTCAGTTGACTTGTATATCTTGCTTGATGTATATATGATAATAAGTATGTGATGTCTTGATATAGGGTGTTATAACTCTTAGTCTTGAATAATAATATAAGTGGGACCTTAATGATAAAAAGGTCAATGTTATGTGGAACCGTGAACCTAGTGGCGAGGTTATGAATTGTGAAGTAGTTAGCCGTAATGGTATCCTTCATGTTATGAGTGATGGACTTAGGGATGGTTGGCTGGAACGTCATCATATCATACCTTAGGAAAATTGCTATGAGCTTCTTGTCGCTAAAGTAAGATATGCCCTAATGGAACTTGCTTTGGTAGGGTGAATGTAAAGGGGGTCATGAACTAGATAAGGACCTATTTATATGAACCTTAATGTGAATTAATCTATGAGAACAAAGGCTAGCACCGAGTGAGTATGGCAAGGGAAGTAGTTCTAGTTAAGAGTGAGACTAGAATACAAAGAAGCCCTTCATATTCCTTAACCATGTGCCTACATGGGATGTGTCTAAGTTCTACCGTTGGCAAGTAGAACAACCTCATCGAAGTAGGATAGAACTTTGGATTCCATGTTTTGCTACCATGGTGTATGTCGGTTATTGCTTATTCTCATCATGTGGAATACCTTTTAGCATTAGATAAGTTTATGAGGTTTAGGTGGTGGTATGGAACGCTATCTAGACATTGCACAATGGATTTTTAAGGTGTTATGTGGAGTTCCTAGGTCTTGTCCAAAGACCATTATGTGATCCATTATGTGAGTGTCTTATGTGATGCTTTATGTGAGTATCTTATGTGATGTATGAGTCTTAATGAACTAATGATTTAATGACCTATGTAGTAACTATGTAAATTATTGAGTACCTAATCTAAAGTGACTTAAGCATTCCTTAGCTAAAGTGAGAGGAGGATATGAAAAGATGGTCTCTTCATGTCTTATCTTTGGAAGTCTTGAGGATGACTCTAGTTAGGGAAGTTGGTTAATCTTGTTGACATGATCTAAACCTTAGGAAGTCTTAAAGGCTATTTAGGTAATCTTGGAGAGGTCATTGTACTATGAACATATCTTCTTGATTTACTTAAGTAGGTCTTTTGATAGGCTTTGGAAGGAGAATGTCTTCTAATCTAAATGTTGGTGTGTTTAGTGAGAATGATTCTATTTGAGGTAGTCTATAGGATCTCTTGTGTGTGTGTGATAGAGATTGTATGGGCGGTCGCTCCACACTCACTCGAGTGAGACTTAGAATCACCTTTGGTAGAAGAATCTTGCATAGATGTTTATGATTGTCTTCTAAGTATGTATGTGACTCATTGTAGGTAATCTTAAGGGTCGTTTAGGCACATCTAGAGAGGGTGTATGGGCGATCTCTCTTTTTATGACTTAAGTGAATCTTAGGATGACTTTAAGTGAGGGAATTACATGCTAGAAGATGTTAAAAGGGAAGGTTTAGACTTCACTGTAACAGTGAAGGGACTTCACTGTACAGTGAAGTGAACTCACTGTAAAGTGAGCCTTTTAAATGTTATCTTTGGTTAAATGTTATCTTATGTGTTTCTTAATTGATAAATGATGTTCTTATGTTTAATCTATGATTTCCAAATGAAAAGATACATATTTCCAATAAAGTCCATTTTCATGATTTTATGCATATAGCCATACTTAGTACATGTGGTTGTACTAATACCATTCTTTATTTTCTATCTATAGTCCTTGGTAGGTAAGGAGCTTTGGAGAAGAAGACTTGGGCTTAGAAGAATCGTCCGAGTAGAAGAGTTGAAGTATGTCCTCATTAGTATCGAGGGCATATATGTCATCTTATGTTTCTTTTATGAAGTATTGTAATAAGACTATGTTATTTCTACTTTCGTATTAAAGTACTCTTGTGTCTTAAGATGATGAGATTGAGACTTAGCATTTCTATTACTTTTATATGAAAGAGGTTTTTAAGACTATATTATGTTTTTTTGAAAAGTTTTAATTTTGCACTACTTTTCATTATGTATATGCAATGAATGATATAAATGAGGCTTGTCTTAGAACTCTGAGAGTTCGATGACGCCGGTCGCAATCCAAGATTGCACTCTATCTTCTAGGGTATGGTCTCGGGTTGTGACAAAGTTGGTATCAGAGCATAGGTTTAGTGAAAGTAGTTTTAGGTATCAAAAAGTCTCATCAAGTCACGTCTAGTAGAGTCTTGACCATCAGTGTGAGTCGGGACACATCTATGGGCGAGAGGCTATAGGACGATAGAGTTTCCCTTCTTTTCTATTCCTATATAGTGCGGTAGAGTAAATGTTATGATTATCCTTCTTATGAGTTTCCTTGTGTTTGCTAGGAGATGAATACTAGAAGGATGGCCGCTAGAAGATTGGAAGAGGAGAGGGTGAATGAGGAAGTTCCTCAAGTTGAGCAAGTTGCTCAAGATGAGCAAGGTGTCCAAGATGGGCAAGGTGATGAAGTGCCTCCCCAAGGTGATCATGTTCCTAATAAGGATGGAGGGGATGAGGTGCCGGAGTTGTCTAATAGGGTGATTGGAGAAGCTTTGAGGGCTTTATCTCAAGCCGTAACTACTCAAATCAATTTGAGTATGGTGCCTAGGGTTATGGAGAGCACTATGACTTCTAGGTTAAGAGACTTTGTGAGGATGAATCCTCCTATCTTTCTTCGCTCTAAGGTGAATGAGGATCCCCAAGAGTTTCTTGATGGTGTGTACAAAGTTTTGAGTGCTATGGGGGTTACATCTAGGAAGAAGGCGGAGTTGGCTTCTTATCAATTGAGAGATGTGTCTCAAATTTGGTATACTCAATGGAAGGACAATAGGCCGAAAGATTCGGGTCCTATTGAGTGGGAAGTGTTTAAGGGAGCTTTTGTTGGCAAGTACTTTCCTCGAGAGAGAAGAGAAGTCAAGGTGGAGGAGTTTTTTAATATCAAGCAAGGCAATATGAGTGTTGACGAGTACTCTTTGAAATTCTCAACATTGTCTAGGTATGCTCCTTCTCTTGTGTCCAATCCAAGAGATGAAATGAGTCGCTTTTGTACCGGAGTAGCCGATTTGGTGAAGGAAGAATGTCGTACCGCTATGATTCATTATAATATGACCCTATCTAGACTCATGGTGTATGCACAATCTATTGAGGAGTCTAAACTTAGAAGGATGACTAGAAGTTTGAGAAGGGGTGTTGCTAGCGACCAAGTGCAACCTAGGTTCAAAAAGAGGATTCAAACTCAAGATGGACCTAGTGTTCCTAAGAAGAAGTTTGAGAAAGGAGGTGGCTCTAAGGATGGCAAGCCTACTTGTGCAAATTGTGGCAAGAAACACTATGGTGAGTGTTTATTGGGTACCGATAGTTGCTTTGGATGTGAAAAGGATGGGCACAAAGTGAGAAATTGTCCAAACAATGCTTCTAGGAAGGAGGGCAAGAGAGTTGAGCCTAGTGTTCCAAAGGATGATGCTCCAACTAAGAGGCGTTTCTATGCACTCCGTACTAGAATTGAGAAGTCGGGTGATGGTGATGATGATGTTGGTAAGTTCTTGTTTCTCTTTTGATAGTATGAGTTCCTTCTAAGTGGGGGAGTATGGTTTGTAGATGGGATAGAAGTTCTTGAATTGTTGCATGTGCATGTTGTTTAGGAGTTTGGTCGAAATTGAATTTCATTTACTTCTTGCATTGTGTGTGTTATGAAGCTTTGAGCATGTTGTATGATGTGTTTACATGATGTTATCTTGCATAATAGCATGTCTATATAAAGAATTGCCTAAATATTGCATTTTTGGAAAAGTTGCTAAAATCACTGTTGCCTTATGAACTGTTCACTGTAATAATTTTGTAAAAATGACTATTTGATTCTTTGGTCTAAAATTCTTGTTATGTGGTTAGAACTGATGTATATGAGTATGATGTTGAATATGAAATGAGTTTTTGCTATTTGGATTGAAGCATGTGAGTTTTGTAGCATAACGAGTTATAGAATTGTCTTCTAGTTTCTTGTTGTGTTGTGAATCTCTTGATTATGTGAAATTGATGATTTCTTCTTGATAATGTGTTGTATGGTTTGGTTATGTGCTGCTAGTTGAATCTCTAATCTTGGAAGTGTTCGGAGAGTGGCAAGTGTCATTCGAGGACAAATGTGTCCAAGTGGGGGAGATTGTAAGACCTCGAAAATGACATAGGTTAACTAGAGCCTAACATGTTGGTCTTAGTGTTTTAAGGTCCTCAATATGTTTAATATGTGGGTTATAGGCAGTAGCTAAAATATTAGAGGTGTTGGAAGTCAAACGTCAAGGGATGACTAAGACGTTTGACGACTAAGTCACCTAAATGTCTAAAATGTGGTTCTATGTGTTTATTTGTGTTTAATGGTGTTTTAAGTTTCTTAATAGAGTCAATATATCATGTATAGGCAGTGGTTAAAGTTTCGTGAAGTTTGGAGGTCAAACGACCAAGAACGTCCAAGGCATTCGAAAGATGTGCCTTGAGTCAACCTTGTACGTCTAGGTGAGTTTCGTTGAGTTTTACGTGTTCGTTTTGGATGAAATTCATGTGAGAGGTGATAAACTCATAGATGATAATATTTGGGTTAGAAACATCCAGAAAATTATCCCCAAGGACCATCAAAGGGTCCTTGAGGAAAGGACCCAAAACCTGATGGCAGGCTGTCCCAGGCAGCCTTGGCGACGGAGCTGTCAACGGCCAGTCATGGCTGTGACGCCCCGTCACAAGGGTTTCGTCGTGGGGGACTTGTCCAAGGGTGTAGGGGGTACCCTTGGCAATCCATAGGAGCTTGCAACGGATGGCCATGACAGGCCGTTGCACCCGTGACGCCCCGTCACAAGCCAGGCATCGCAGCCAAGTCCCTGTGCGCAGACTTACTGCCAAGTTAGGGGTGAATTAGTAAATTCACCCCATGTCTAAATAAGAGTTTAGGCGGTTGTTTAGGGGTCTTATGGGTATTTTAATTAATTATTTAAGTGCTTAAGACCCTAGAGACTTCATTATTCTTCTAAAATCAAAACCCAAAGCCTCTTAGAAATCCCAAAACCTCCATTTAAGTCCAACTTGAAGGATCAGCTTGGTGTGGCGTTTTGAAGGAGAATTCTTCATCAAAGTGAAGAATTATAGTCCTTGAGGTATGGCTTTTGATCCTTGAAACTTATTTCATCAAGGAGCCCAATCCTCAAAGTGTTTTACAAAGTTTTCTAAAGTGAATTGTCCAATTTCGGGATTCTACCATGGGTTCTTGCATAAATGATTTCTAAACATTGAATTATGATCTAATTGATATTGTATTGATGATTTCAACATAAATTACCTATGAACCCATGTGAATTGATGAACCCTAGTTTTGACTACTTTTTGGGTTACTTGATATTAAGCTTATATTGATGAATTGTTGTGTAGTTTCTTATGGGCTTTCTAATGATATAAGAATTGTGTTCAATTGATATATAATTGATCTTAGATTGTTAAACCTAGATTGAATTGATGTAGATTCATTGAGTTTTATGGTTATTGCTTTGAATTGTTGTTCATGGCCATGGGTAAGGGCCTTGTGATGTTGAATTGGTTGATTTGGCATTAAATTAAAGTGTGGATATGGGGATCAAGGTACGCTGCCCCGTTTTCCTTGATTTGATATTAATTATACTTTGATTCAATTGTGATTGGTATGGTCCACTTATGGTGGCGGTGTTATGTGTTTAATTTACAATTAATGTGGCCTTGTCGGCGTTACTTTATGCTATATTATGAGCATGGCCTTATTGACAACTACTTGAAGTTATGTGGCTATTTGTGTAGTTTATAATGTGAGTATGATATTACTTATCTACATGTGAAGTTATATAGTCATGTATGTATTCTTCTAGTTATGTTGCCTTAAGTGATCATGTTAGACTTTGACTTGATATTATGAGTATAGTGTTAGGGTTAAGTCTTGGTTATTCCTATTTGACTTAGTGAGTCTATGTGGAGTATATTAATGATGTTATGATGATATATAGGATGACTTGAAGATGTTAGGTTGTTTTAGAAGTGTTTCTAGAATGGCTTGTATTATGGGTTAAAAGTGAAGTATGTGATGTCTTGTCTTAGTTGACTTGTATATCTTGCTTGATGTATATATGATAATGAGTATGTGATGTCTTGATATAGGGTGTTATAACTCTTAGTCTTGAATAATAATATAAGTGGGACCTTAATGATAAGAAGGTCAATGTTATGTGGAACCTTGAACCTAGTGGCGAGGTTATGAATTTTGAATTAGTTAGCCGTAATGGTATCCTTCATGTTATGAGTGATGGACTTAGGGATGGTTGGATGGAACGTCATCATATCATACCTTAGGAAAATTACTATGAGCTTATTGTCGCTAAAGTGAGATATGCCCTAGTGGAACTTGCTTTGGTAGGGTGAATGTAAAGGGGGTCATGAACTAGATAAGGACCTATTTATATGAACCTTAATGTGAATTAATCTATGATAACAAAGGCTAGCACCGAGTGAGTATGGCAAGGGAAGTAGTTCTAGTTAAGTGTGAGACTAGAATACAAAGAAGCCCTTCAAATTCCTTAACCATGTGCCTACATGGTATGTGTCTAAGTTCTACCGTTGGCAAGTAGAACAACCTCATCGAAGTAGGATAGAACTTCGGATTCCATGTCTTGCTACCATGGTCTATGTTGGTTATTGCCTATTCTCATCATGTGGAATACCTTTTAGCATTAGATAAGTTTATGAGGTTTAGGTGGTGGTATGGGACGCTATCTAGACATTGCACAATAGACTTTGAAGGTGTTATGTGGAGTTCCTAGGTCTTGTCCAATGACCTTTATGTGATCCATTATGTGAGTGTCTTATGTGATGCTTCATATGAGTGTCTTATGTTATGTATGAGTCTTAATGAACTAATGATTTAATGACCTATGTAGTAACTATGTAAATGATTAAGTACCTAATCTAAAGTGACTTAAGCATTCCTTAGCTAAAGTGTGAGGAGGACATGAAAGGATGGTCTCTTCATGTCTTATCTTTGGAAGTCTTGAGGATGACTCTAGTTAGGGAAATTGGTTAATCTTGTTGACATAATCTAAACCTTAGGAAGTCTTAAGGGCTATTTAGGTAATCTTGGAGAGGTCATTGTACTATGGACATATCTTCTTGATTTACTTAAGTAGGTCTTTTGATAGGCTTTGGAAGGAGAATGTCTTCTAATTTAAGTGTTGGTGTGTTTAGTGAGAATGATTCTATTTGAGGTAGTCTATAGGATCTCTTGTGTGTGTGTGATAGAGATTGTATGGGCGGTCGCTCCACACTCACTCAAGTGAGACTTAGAATCACCATTGGTAGAAGAATCTTGCATCGATGTTTATGATTGTTTTCTAAGTATGTATGTGACTCATTGTAGGTAATCTCAAGGGTCGTTTAGGCACATCTAGAGAGGGTGTATGCACGGTCTCTCTTTGTGTGACTTAAGTGAATCTTAGGATGACTTTAAGTGAGGGAATTACATGCTAGAAGATGTTAAAAGGGAAGGTTTGTACTTCACTGTAACAGTGAAGGGACTTCACTGTAACAGTGAAGGGACTTCACTGTACAGTGAAGTGATTTCACTGTAAAGTGAGCCTTTTAAATGTTATGTTTGGTTAAATGTTATTTTATGTGTTTCTTAATTGATAAATGATGTTCTTATGTTTAATCTATGATTTCCAAATGAAAAGATGCATATTTCCAATAAAGTCCGTTTTCATAATTTTATGCATATAGCCATACTTAGTACATGTGGTTGTACTAATTCCATGCTTTATTTTCTATCTATAGTCCTTGGTAGGTAAGGAGCTTTGGAGAAGAAGACTTGGGCTTAGAAGAATCGTCCGAGTAGAAGAGTTGAAGTATGTCCTCATTAGTATCGAGGGCATATATGTCATCTTATGTTTCTTTTATGAAGTATTGTAATAAGACTATGGTATTTCTATTTTCGTATTAAAGTACTCTTGTGTCTTAAGATGATGAGATTGAGACTTAGCATTTCTATTACTTTTATATGAAAGAGGTTTTTAAGACTATATTATGTTTTTGTGAAAAGTATTAATTCCGTACTACTTTTCATTATGTATATGCAATGAATGATATGAATGAGGCTTGTCTTAGAACTCTGAGAGTTCGACGACGCCAGTCGCAATCCAAGATTGCACTCTATCTTCTAGGGTATGGTCTCGGGTTGTGACAATACTCTTTCACTAGTTTGAGCTAATTGCTCAAACTATCCTCTTAAAAGATGTAACTGCTCTATAATATCTCTGGACTCATAAACTCGGTTAGTCAAAAATTTTCTTTTCTCAAAGTAATTTTCTCTTTCATTATGTAAAAAATGAAACATTTGGGAAGTACTTAGTTCTCTTATATTCTTTCTCAAACTCCTCTTTACTTCCTCAAAAACTCAGTTTAAAATACAATGTTAGCTTTAAAAGATTCTCAAAATTTATAACTCAAAATAGGGTTCATCTGAAACATAGACATGAAAAAATAAACTCAAGGATCGCAATACAATATTGAAGATCTAATAATCAGAACTCATGAGCTCAAGAACTCAAGAACTCATAAGTCAACAATACAATTCATCTTAAGGATACTTAATTAATAGGGTTCATGAAGATATATAGACATGAACGAATAAACTCAAGGGCCTCAATAAAAATATGGAAATTAAGTACTCAAAACTCAATAGAAGCTCTTATCGACTGTTGTACTACTAGTGCGTCACCCTAGCACTCCTAGTGTACTGGTGGTGTACCGCGCTAGTCCCCAAACTACAAGCGCTACATTTGTTTCTACTACTCGCCCATTTCCATAACATTCCTCATGTATAGGTGGTGTGCCCCCAGCCCTTCCTCGGTGAGTTCAATTAATATTTTTGGTAAAATTCAAGCTTTAAACTAGTTTAGAATTGGGAAATTTCTCCTAAAAGTTGTCTTGTTTTTCAAACCCAAAGATAATACATGATAACTTTCATACAATTCTTTTAAAAAATAACTTCACAAATCTATAGGATTCATGTGATTCAAACATAAACAACATTGCAAATTTCTAAGGAAAACAAAGGAAATAAAACTTCAATTGTTAAAGAACGAAATTCAATATCAAGAATCATGAATGGATCCCCAGATGCAAACATTTCTTGACTAAATTGAGATGTAGGGCATGAAGACAAACAAGTCCAACACTATGAGTAGCCTTACATATCTGTTCTTGACGAAAATCAACGAATTGTGAAAAACACTTGGTGTAACACCTTGTGGCCTTAAGGGAAGTTTAGCATGTTTTTGAGTTTCCAAGTGTCACCCTCAGGACACCAACGCCACGTGGTTGGAACCACTCCCCATAGGTTGACCGCGTGGGTGGACACCAAGAGAAACTGAGCAAGACATTTGACCTACGACAGGATCCACGCCTTGTGGGTGGGTCCACACCTCGTGGATATGTCTCGTGGGTCAAGGGACAATATCCAGAGTTGCAAACCCCAAACCATGCCCAACCATGACAGGTCGTAGGTCCACCTATGCCCCGTGGTTGGGGTCTCATGGATGGGGTAGTGATATAGTTTTATGTGGTTAAGTTTAGGGGTACTTTGGAATTTTCCGGTTTCAATGAATATTATGTGTTGTCATTTTAGACAAATATAGACCACATAGATAAGGATATAAACCCCATAAATTAAGTCATTCAACTCATTATTTCTAAGAAAAACAATTCCCAAAACTTCCTCCTCTTTCAAAATTCTCTCTCTAGAAAACTCAAAGAAGAAGAAGAAGAAGAAAGTTGAAGCTAAGGTTCAAGGAACAAGGTTCTTCACACCAAATTCATTGGGATTAATTCATAAGGTATGGTAGATCTTCATCCATGAATAGTGTTCATCTATGAATCCCCTTCAAAATTCAAATTTCAAAGATAAAAATCACTAAAAGCTAGGGTTTGACTCCAAATTCATGAGTTCCTTTCAAAAACGATTTTAATGTTTGAATTACTTTATATTATTTATGAATTGATGATTCCTTAAGGTTTTTATGTTTAAATACCCAAGATTCCATGAAATCTACATATTTCCAATTATGATCTTGTGATGTAGGTTTGTTGATGAAAGAAGAATGTTATGGGATTATGCATGTAGTGATTAGGTTACTTGAATTATGTTCATATTCATGTATAATTCTTGAATTATAAATGTGTTGATTGAATGTAGGTTTTAACCTCAAGAAGTTAAAGTATGAGATTATGCTTGTTTTATGAAGGTTATGTAATTGCCTTAATGATGCTTTGAGAGTGATGTGTTAATGATTAGGTTATTCTCATGAACTCATAATGAAATTAATGTGAAAGGTATTATCACATAATAAAGGTTCTAAGGTTGAAATACTTTTCTCACCTATTTTAGTCTAAGGGTAAAGTGATCATGGATGGTGATAGTTGCTCAAGCATGGTCTAAAGATCTAATCTAATGAACTAACGTGGATTAAAAGTCAAGGACATCTCTCCATGAGATATGAGTTAAAGTAAGATTTAATAACTATCTTATGGGATTTATGTCTAGCACTGAGTGGATATTGAAATGATATGCAGGCTCACAAATAGTTGAGCCCGGGCTTCTAAAGTGGGAATTGTCACCTAGTAAAGTCCAGGTTTCCCAAAGTATATCTCATGAGATAGAATCCTTCACCAAGTGGAGTTCGGGGTAGCAATCTACGTATCCCATAACTACGTGCCCCGTATGATGTTTAGCTAGTGGATCAAACTAAGCTAACAAATCAATTCTACCTTAGGCGAGTAGACCAACCCTTTTCGGTGTGGGTAACATCGGAGGGGGTCATGTAATAGCTCACATGGTCTCATGTCAGTTAAGGCTATACCCAAATCATATAAAGACTAATGATGAACTAATACATGTTTCAAGTAGTATCTCGTAGTGTTCATAGTAATAATGAACTAAGACATGCTTAAACAAGCATCTTATTGTGTTCATATGCAATAATGAACTAAAACATGCTTATGGAAGCATCTCATAGTGTTCATGGACATTAAGGGCTTGACTAATGAACTAATGTTAATAGATGAAGTCTGGTACATGAGTTCAAGTGGTTTAAAAGATGATGTTAGCTTGCATAAAAAGACGATGAGTATGAATGAGGCCTTAAATTGGTTTGCTTAGTATGGGTGAGATTTATGAGGTCTTATCCATACATTACACAAACATGCCTTGAGATTACTTATGAAGTGTTTCCCTTTATTTTATGTTGATCTAGATGCATGGATCATACCGAGGACTATATTTATTATTTCTTATAATTATGACATGTTTTCCAACTATCTCTATCATGATGTTGAAACTTGGTAAAATACATGCTTACAAATAAAATGTCCTTTTTAGAATGTTTTGAATGTTTTCATTCATGTCTATCATGCTTGGTGCATTTTTTGTACTAAACACCTATTTTTCCTACATTTTCCCAAAGTGTAGGATTCGGTTCTCGAGGTGATCATTCTAGTGTCTAAAGCTTGGACTTGTGTATCTTCCTAAATTGTTGGTGAGTCTTCATGGTTCGAGAATGAATTTTTCATATCTTGTAGTTCCTTTAATGTATTTCCTTTATTTGGAGATGTTGTATTGGCTAGGCTCTAGTTCATTCAAGTATTGTAATGCATTTTACTCTTTATTGTTCTAGTACATTATATTATGATGTGCTAAGTGGATTACATGGATCCTTTCGGGTTCTATATGTCTTGTTACATCTAGGGGGTACACTGGGTCGTGACACTTGGACACATAGCTTTTCTCTTCTTGAAACCTCACAGTAAATTTCTCTAAGTGTTTAGGGAGGTGAAAATTTATTTGGAATCCGATCAAACCCTCAATCGAGTGAGGAAAAATTTGCTAGGCCTATAGAAAAAAAGATAGACCGAGATACCCCTTCGTAAAACGTATGAAATTTATTAAATAGAGAGGCTTCACTCAAATGGGCATAATGTTTTGCTTAGAGCTTTAAGTTAAGCAAACTTGACATCATTGGAAGAGGACTCAAAGACCATTAATTTGATATGTCATGAGAAACCTAATTGTTTATATGCTAACCAAAACTAAAAACTTATTGTTACTTTTATGAACCTCTCTTTAGTTCTTTTGAGAAATCGAGACTGATTTTGTGTAGGTTTTACATAGGGAGGTTTAGTTGAGGTATGATAGGAGTAGTCATTTGTTTCTTTGGTTTTGTGGCTTGCTTGTTGGATACCATGTTTTTTGGTACTTACCCCTTGTGCCTAGACTTGTGTAGGTTATGAGCCCAAATCATCGTAATACTCTCCCTTGTCTCTTCTTCTCTGAGCCGCATCTCTTATCGTCTGAGGAATTATGTGGAGATTTCTGAAGTAGTTCTTTATCATCTCAGCGAACCCTCTTATTCCTTTTTATGATCTAATTGTACTCTACAAAAGAAATCATTCAATTCAAATATATTCTAATGTACTAGATACTTGTACACTTTACAACCAGGTTTCATGAGTATTATGAGTTTGATTAAGTTATCCGCACATTATTATATTGATATTTCATTCCGCTTTATTTCCGTATTTATTTGTTTAATAAAGTATGATGCTGACTTATCTTTTGGGATAAGTCGAGTATCGTCCCGCCCATTTTTGGATCTTCTGAAAGCCCTAATCATGATGTTAGGATCACCACAATTGAAATTTTTAATAGACAAGTTGCCCAGAAAAGTATGTAACTTAAACAAACAAACAACTATTTTTGTACGCATGACAATAGCTTACATCTCTCGAATGCATGTCACTAAAAAATCACTTTGGTTAAAAAAATGACATGAATAAATGTTTTTGTATGCATGAAAATTATTTACATATCTCGAACATATACATATTACAAAAATATGTAGATCATCTAGGGCACACACTAACAATTGTTGTACTCGATAAAGTGTTGTAACACCTCTCTTTGACCAAGACATATAATTATTTTTACTCCCTTTCTGGGGATTTTATTTATTTTTCCTTATTTATCATATTTAAAAATTTAAAAGAATCATTCCATTAAATCTCTTAATTATATTAAATATATTATAAATCCATTATTTTATGTAGATTATACATTAGAGTTATTCAACAATTAATTGGATTCATGTATAAGTGTTTCCAAGGTGATAAGCTTCCAAAGTGATAAGAACCTTAAGTTATAACTATGTATCTATTAATGTGGTCACCTTTGGGAGTGATATCTTAACACTATAAATAGAGATATCACTCACCATTTGATATATACACTTGAATAAGAAGAAAAGTCTTCTTTATTCCATCTTACTTATCGTGTGGTCTTATCTCTATGTTATATTATGAGTTTGATTTATAACATGTTATCAACACGAATATGCTCTAAAAGTTGTAGCACTTTGCAGAAGTGTTGTAGTTGAAACACTTGTGAGCAGGAACAAGTTCTATTTATTTTTTCAATAATTCCTTTTATACTAATAATTTATTTTAGTATATATGTGATATATGAAAAGGTAGAACATATTGGTTTGTTTTCCTTTCAGAATTTTATACAAAGGTTTATGATTATACTAACAGTTCTTCGTTTCAGAAAATAATTGAAGGATAGAGAAATAAATATTCATGTTGATTTTCTAAGTGTTAATTATGAGGAACTTATTAATATTTATAATTGCTAGAGGTGAGAAAACTCTCAATCGTATTTTGACTAAATTTTTTTCTATAATTCTTGATTTCTCTTAAAGGCTCATGGATGAGTTTTATTGGTATTGCCTTATATGATATTGATTGAAGGGTAAGACTATGGATCTAAGTCTCATCGCACCAATAGGGTAACACATCTAGTTAATGTTTGGATGCACATAATGAAAAATATTTTAGGATAAGACGATAGATTCAAGTTCTATCGCACCAAGAGGGTAAGACATCAATTTGAGTTTTGATGCACCATGATGATAAGGTATTGAGTCCAATCTCATAAATTTATTACCTAAGATGACTTTATATGGATACGACGTTGGATTTAAGTTCTAATGCACCATAATGATGATAATGATGACAAGGCAAAAATAATATATTTTGATGAAAAGTCTTGAATTTTATCATATTGAATTTGCTCCATTACTTGAAAAGAATGTGGTAGCAACATATTATAATTTTGAATTCCGCATGTTGACTTGCTCCATTATATCGTATGAATGTGGTAATAGTAAATAATTAGTCTGAAAGATGACAAATGATTAATGATATGAAAAAGGGCGTAAAGGGACACAGTTATAATAGTCATCATTGTGGTAATTATAAAAGGAAGAAGACTATGGGTTCTCCAAATAGTCCTTCAATATGTGAAAACAATTTTTATCACTAAAATTGTACGAAAGGTCATTGGACTTGTGAATGTTGTCGATCCAATAATTTGACAAGTTTAGAAATCCTCCATCATAAGACAAGAAGATAAATTGATGGTAGACTTGATCTTTCAAAGTGATGTTGAGGTCTGTCATGAAATATGATGAATTATAAAGCCATTACAATATGCTTATAATTCAAATTATGAAGTACATATAAATGATTAGTCCATTCTTTGAAAAGAATGTGACTTGTGATGAATATCTTGAATGCTCGACCATTTTATAAGAGAATGGATCTAGATGTGATAAAATCATTATGGATTGGATATATTCCACAACTCACCTCTATGGGAGGTTTGAGAAAAATGATATTTGCTACAACTCATCTCTACGGGAGGTTTGAGAGGAATACATAAATTTTATTTGGCAGAAACGGTCAATGGTCCTTTACGTATATACGTCATAAATATTATGGCGTGTTTATTTGTGAACTGTCAAAAGAGCAAAAGAAAGAAAAACTCTTGCAAATAAAGGTTGTATCATCACAAAATTAATATTATTTTGTGGCATTACAAATTTTTTATTGGTTGTGTACCTATGGTACAACAAAAGTAAAGCAAGAAACATGGCTTGCTCGTAATAATTTTGAACATGACAATGATAATATAATTTTTCCTTGATATGTTCACCATATGGATATTGTCATGGAATATGTGATAGTACACAAAATTAATTGCAAGCTCTAATGAATTGTATTATTACGAGAAAAGTAATATTGGGATTGTAGTAAGTCTCAAAAGAAACTTTTAAGTTTCGGATGAATTGAAAAAAAACATTGAGACTATAAATTATGAAAATATTTATTATCTTCAGATTACTACAATCGAAGCGGGTTATAAATATTTATGTAAAAGATTACCCATTTTTTCCTCTTGTTTGTTTCACACAAACGTGGGCATGCTGATGGAATCACATGCAAAAGTAAATTAGAAGTGTATTGAAATAAAGATCAGTTGGCATGACCAGTTGACCATTCTGGTTTAAATGTGATGCAAATAAAATTGAGAATTCATGTAGATTTTATGATGAAGAAATAAAAGATTCTTCAATAGTTATATTGTGTTGCTTATTCTCTTCATAAAATGATCATTGTACCATCTAAGGTTGGGATTGTAATTCCCTGAAATTTTTGAAACATATAAAAAGGTGAATATGGGCATATTCAACTTCAATGTGAATCATTTGTAACTATATGATAGACGTATCTATGCGATGATCACATGTGCTTTGTTGTCAACTTAAAAATTGGCGTTTGTAATGTTGTTTGCTCGAATTGTTAAAATTAAGAGCATAGTTCCAAACTATGAAATTATATTGATAATGTTGGTTGATTTAGCAGAAATTGTATGCTCCAATTATAGCTAAATTATGACTATGAGAATAGAACTCTCAAATAAGATATGGTATGGGATAATTTTATTTAACATGTAGCAACACATGCATGCATCAAGACAACAAGGTTTCCCCATTAAAATTGGTTCAAGGTCAAGAACCAGATAATTTTCATCTATAATATTGAATGTGCGGTTATGATTTTAATTGTTCCACCACGCACAAAGATGCATTCCCAAATAAGGTTGGTATGAATGTTAGATTTTCTAACATTAGGGGGGAGAGATGATTGACAGCTGAAAATTATGTGTTAGGTTAATTATGAATTATCTAGATCCTAGTTAGATAAATATGTAAACTTAAAGTTCAAGGAATAATTCATTTGCATAATGTTACAAATCAATTGCCAGATGAATGTACTGACCATATGATATAATTCAGATACAAATGCTCCAATGTAAGGTCCTCTAGGGACAGAGTCTATGATACATCGGAAGCGTAATAGACCAATCGGTTTCAAATATAAAATTTCTTGAAGAAGGATAGGAGCAAATGATCAATATGGTCATGATAATGAGACAAGTGCTATAAAAGAGCACATTGACATGACATTTCATAAAAACTCGGAAAAGGTTTAGGTACCTAAAAATAATAAAAAATGAAGACATCTTGATAAGTTATGTCTTGTTGGAATCGATATCAGATAACCGTCGATGGTATCTTTGATATAAGGTAGCACTCAATGATAAAAATTGTGACAAGGATCTTGAATTCAAATTTGTCATAGATGTGGACAGATACATGATTGGCCAAGTAAAATGCATAATTAAAGTATATTTTGTTTCACTTAGAAAAGTGACATTTTGAACTGATAGTCTATAAATCAAGGTATAAATGTTAGTGGGGTACAAATAAATTATTATGTGATAGTATAATCGTAAGATATCAAGTACGGCTTGTGCCTGAGGATAAAGGTTCGTCGCAAAAATTCTGACTTTATTGGAGATGTTTTCTCCTATGGTGGATGCAATGAGGTTTGTGTTGATCTAGCAACATATGAAAAACTTTAATGCATATAATGAATAATTGTCATGTCTAGCTACACAATGAATGTAATATGAAAATCCTTGAAAAAATCGAGGTGTTTGAAGCATATAAATGTTTGAAGGAAACTTTTTCAATAAAGCTTTAAGAATCTTTATATGAATGAAATAATCAACGAAGAAAATAGTACAAAAAAAATGACCCTAATTGTCTTTGAATTTTTATGAAAAGGTCAGGATCTGAATTTGTTATAAATTATGTATGTTGATGACTTGAATTACTAACACTCTTAAGGAGCTTTTAAAAGCTATTGAGTATTGAGGAGATCTAAAATGAAAAGATTTTGGAAAGACAAAATTTTGTCTTGACCTAAGATTGAGAATTTGACGAATAAAATATTTGTCCATCAATCAACATACACAGTAAAGTTTTGATGCGCTTTTTATATGGAAAAATCTCATTCATTGAGTACCCCAATGATTATGAGATCGCTTGACATAAATGATGATTCAGTTTGATCTCAAAAGAAGGATGAAGAGCTTCTTGGTGATGAAACTCCATATCTTAGTGCAATCAAGGCACTAGTGCATCTTACTAAATACTCGACCAGGCATTTGTTTTGCAATAAATTTACTGGCAAGATTCAGTTCCTCCCCAACAAAAGGACATTGAAATTGTGTTGAGCACATACTTGAATATCCTCGAAGGACCATGGTTATGGGTTTATTCTATTCCGAGGAATCCAAGGAAGAATTGATTGGTTACGCGATGCAAAATATTATCTGATCCACATAAAGCTCGATCTCAAACATGCTATTTGTTTGCATGTGGAGGCACAATAATATCTTCACTATCAATGAAGCAAGTTTAGGTGATCACGTCTTCAAAACATGCATAAATAAAAGTCTTTCATGAAGCAAGTCAAGAGTGCGTGTGGTTGAGATCAATGACACACCATATTCAAGAAATATGTGGTTTTTATTGAAAAAGTATTTACCAACCACAATGTACGAATATAATCAACTGCATATAAAATTGTACACACGATGACTGTTGTTGTGAACAAGTTTAATGTGCAATTTACTTGCAACAACGATGTCATGATGAATAGAATGATATTCAATAATGTATTCAGGTAAACTCAAAGCCTCGTTATATTTATCAAATCAGAAAATGATATATCAGGATGAGTTCAACGATGTAACATCTTTGTGAATATGATTTGATCACAAAGACACTGCCAATATCAATATTTCAGAAGCTGTTGTACAAGATTGGAGACATCATCGCAAGAAATTAAGTGATGTTTTAATCAAAGGGTGTATAATACACGCTATACTCTTTTTCCCTTGACCGAGATTTTGGCACACTGGGTTTTCCTGTCAAGGTTTTTAATGAGGCAACAAATAGTGCGTATTAAAAGATATGTGTACTCTTTTTCCTTCACTAGAATTTTTTTCCACGAGTTTTTCCTAGTAAGGTTTTAACGAGGCACATTATCTATGGATATCCAAGGAGGAGCGTTATAAATCCATTGTTTTATGTGGATGATCCAGTAGAGTTATTCAACAATTAATTGGGTTCATGTATAAGTGTTTCCAAGGTGATAAGCTTCCAAGGTGATAAGAACCTTAAGAGATAATTATGTATCTATTAATGTGGTGACCTTTCGGGAGTGATAACTCAACTTTATAAATAGAGATATCACTCATCATTTTATATATACAATTGAATAAAAAGAAAAGTCTTCTTTCTTCCATCTTACTTCTCTTGTCTGCTTCTCTCTATATTATATTATGAGCTTGATTTTATAACAAAATATGCAATGTGATAAAACTAAAAAGTCATTTCTTTAAGTATCTTTAATGTAAAATTTGATTATCCTTATTTTAGTTACTTCCACAACCTTTTTTAATCATTACTTCCCAAAAAACTTAATAGTCATATTTATAAAATATTTAATATTTAATATTGTAGTTCTATAAATAGACATTGTGACACTTGGTAGAAATGGTCGCATTAGTCTTTTAGGTTGTTAAATTTTTGTTGTTTATATGCATTTCTTAGTTTAACTCAAAGAACATAATGAAGACTATTGAAGGGTGCTCGACTTGTGAGGATGGATGTTATCAAGGGGCTCACAAGACTGTGCACTAAGTTCATTTTTTTTCTATTTTTTATTTATTAAGATTGTAAAAATAATATTGGATTATTTATGTTCTCTCTATGATTTCTCTTTATTTTTTATTTGTAATTTTCATAAGTTTATAAATATATTTGGTTAAAATATAGTAACTTACAACTTTGTTGTACATAATTATCTTTTTTCTCCCTTTTAAATCTTTAGTTCCATAAAAGTGTATAAAAACAATTCATGAATTCTCAATTACAAATCCTTTATTATAACCTTTAAATAACCCTAAAATCTAAACAATAATATCTTGAGTCGATTGTTGTTTTGACTTTAATTATTATATTTGACTAAAACTTCTATTCATATATTTTGTTATCTTTTAACAAACCCTTAAAAATCATAGTGATATTCATGATATTATTTAACATCCATAGTCAGACAAATAATGACATTGACAAAAGTGGTTACATTATTAGTTCTAGTATATATTTAATAAGAATTTTTATTGTCATAATTTTATAATTTCTCTTGGTTCAAACCTTTTCCATCTATAATAAAATTGTTGTTTTAAATTGGATGTGCACACTAATATGTTAAGTGTTGTAAGATTAATACACACACAAAATGCTATATGGTGTATACTAATTAGCCACTTGATATACTTGGTGCCCAAAGTGTCTACATGGCAAGAAGATATTCATGTATCACACTTTGGGCACAAGTGTATACAACTATATAATACCCTATTCTTGTAACAAAGAAAGTGAAAGAAAATACTACACATACTATTTCTCATCTTCCTTATTATCTTAATTTTTTTATTCTTAGTTTATAACATGTTATTAACACGAATATCTAACCAAATTTCATCTTAGAATATGAAAATACAAGTCATCAATTGGATCTAAAATATTTTGATGATATATGTCTTATAGATAGTGCCACAACACACTATTTTAAGAGGTAGGAAATATTTTTCTTCTTTGATTAAGAAAGAGGCTAATGTTAATACAATATCCGGTAGAACAAAATTAATTAAAGGCTCCAAAAAGGTTAACTTAATACTTACTAGAGGAACAAAATTTGTAATTGATGACACATTATATTGTAGTAAGTCTCAAAGAAATTTATTAAGTTTCAAAGACATTCATCAAAATGACTATCATATTGAGACTATAAATGATGAAAATAATGAATATCTTAATATTACTACAATAAAGCCGGGTATAAGATTTATACTTTGAAATGTTATCTCCTCTTTCATCCGGTTTATACTACACAAGTATTAGCATGATTAAAACACATGTCATAGTAAATAATGAATTCACTAGCACAAATGATTTTATAATTTGGCATGGTTGTGTCACTACCCGAGTCTATACCCTGGACGTGGCCAACATTCGAAGACCATTGCTGATCCTCAAGCAAACCCTCATCCTGGCTGACTACAAGCTGAAAACTAACATAAGCATGCAAAGCTTAAAACTAAAATAAAAAATCAATAAACTCAACTTTACAAAGCTTTAACTCAAAAGAAAATTCTGAATAATATAATATATTCAATTCGCCATAAAATAGGCAACTTAAGTCTTTAAAACATTTAATAAAATAAATGATTAATACAGACTGCTCAACTATATTGACTATCTATGAAGCCTCTAACTGATAATGATGGATGTCGGGAAAAGACCCACGATATTCTAATTAAGTAAAAAGTAAATGAAATCCTCCGGAAGCAAGGAGGCTCTCCATAGATAACTCGAACTCTTGAATGTATCAACAAAGCTCCTATTGATATTCCTGAATACCTCTGTCTGTATCATGAAAAGAGGCAGGCCAATGGCTCAGTACGTGGTATGTACGAGCATGGAAGGAGAATTCTAAAGCATAGCATAAGCTTGAACTTTATAAAAATGGAAACATACTTATCTCTTTTCAAACTTACTTAACTCAAGGAATACTATGGAATACTCAAAACTTGTCAACTTACTCAACCAAGAAGTACTCAAGGATAAGATACTAAACTCAAAGATTAGATACTCAACTTCAAAGATATGATACTCCAGTCAAAGAAGCACAAATCAACTAAAGATACTAAATTTAAGGTACTCAATTCGAAATACTCAATACTTAACTATACTTATTTAAATATAAATCAGTTTAAAATAAGTGCAATATAATGAAAACTTGTTTAAAAACATGATGTCAACTTTATGTATATAACAAGGATACAACATAACTCTGAAATGTAGATGAAAATAAAATTAACTAATATATATAAAAATACAATATGTTTTGGAGGAGTTACTCTAACCGACAACCATCACTTAAGAGCGATAGTGATGATACATCACTTTACCTCATGCTGCCAATACCATCCTATACCTTGCTATTAGTATAGGACCTAACTTAATTTAGTGGATCCACTAGTCTATGCGAAAAGGATTCATCTAAAAAGTATGACCCTTTTCTATCCATGGTGGCTACATGGTTTTCATAGGGACTTGAGTTAATATGAACACACATCCTCTAATATCTCGTAACTTAAAACAACTAAGTTTAAGCTAAGATTCCAAGAATAATCATTTTATGAAATAAATAGGGAAATCTGGAAAAGTTCCAGATTTCAAAAGTGAGTTTTGGTCATTTTCAAACGGCCATAACTTCTCAGGAGGGGTAAGGATGATATCTTTATATGCATGGAAAGCTCTTTCCAGCAGCGCTGAGTTTGCAAAATTTTGAGGTCGTATGAGGGAGATATGACTTTCGGAAGTTGGCCGTTGGACAGAGGAAAGTCCAATCCAGATTTGTTAAGGGTGTTTTAGACTTTTCCTTACTCAATTATTTAATTTTATTTTTGGGTAATAAATTGGGCCTCAAGATGATCTCATTCAGTTTACGCATTTAGAAAACAAGTTAGGGTTTTGAGAGAAGAGAAAATAAGAGGAGAAAAGAGAAAAAAAGAGAAGAAGAAGGAAGAACGCCAAGAATCATTGTGTGGATTTCGTTGGGGGTGTTCCTTTTAAGGTATGTGGGATCTTTTGTGTTGGGTTACTTCACCCACACACCAATTTATTTCAATTAAGCAAATTTATGGGTTTACTTCATGTTAGAAGTTAAGATCTTGAAAGAAAGTTTTGATTTCTTGTTGATTGGATTGTTGGCTGCCATAATTGGTTTGATTCTTACTTCTTCGAGTTATTTTTAGTGGAATTCAGTATATTTTTATAGTACTAACGGTTCCCAACGCTTATTGACAGAACTAGGATGTTTTGGAGAGTTTGGAGATGGGAAACAAGTTGAAAAACTTTCGTCAGACGCACCTGGGTACTTGTCCTATCTCCATTCCGCCATACAGAATGGTACCAGTAGAGTTAAAAGAGCTAAAAAATAATTGAAAGACTTGTTAGATAAAGGCTTCATTCGACCGAGTGTCTCACCTTGGGACGCTTCGGTCTTGTTTGTAAGAAAGAAAGATGGGTCCCTCAGGATGTGTGTAGACTACCGCCAATTGAATAAGGTGACAATCAAGAATAAATATCATCTTCCAAGAATTGATGATATTTTTTTATCAACTTCAGGGTGCTTATTACTTTTCCAAGACTGACCTCAGATCAGGCTATCATCAGTTGAAAGTAAGGGAATGTGATATTTCAAAGACAACTTATAGAAGAAGGTATGGACATTATGAATTTTCAGTAATGTCCTTTGGTTTGACAAATGCACCTGAAGCATTCATGGATCTTATGAACAGAGTCTTCAAACCTTACTTATATTTGTTTGTCATCGTATTCATTGATGACATACTGGTTTATTCAAGGAATGAAGAAGATCATGCTAGTCACCTTAGGATTGTTCTCCAGACATTTAGAGATAAGGATATATATGCCAAGTTCTCCAATTGTGAGTTTTGGCTTAAGTCGGTGGTATTCTTAAGCCACATTGTTTCTGGTGAAGGGATTAGAGTTGACACTCAAAAGATAGAAGTTGTTCATAGTTAGCCTAGACCTACATCTCCAATAGATATAAGGAGTTTCTTGGGCTTGGCTGGCTATTATAGGATATTTGTTGAAGGATTCTCATCCATCTCGTCTCCTATGACCAAGCTAACTCAGAAGACAAATATATTTCTATGGTCTGAAGCTTGTGAAAAGAGCTTTCAAGAGTTGAAAAGGAGATTAACTACCGCTTCTATTTTGGACCTATCCGAGGGTACTCAAGGATTTGTGGTATATTGTGATACATCAAGAGTTGGCTTGGGTTGTGTATTGATGCAGAATGGCAAGGTTATAGCTTATGCCTCCAGACAGCTGAAGGTTCATGAGAAGAATTACCCAACTCATGACTTAGAATTAGATGCAGTAATGTTTGCTTTGAACATATGGCGTCACTATTTGTATGGTGTTCATGTTGATATATTCACTTATCACAAAAGCCTCAAATATGTGTTCACCCAGAGAGAGATCAACCTCAGATAGAGAAGGTGGTTGGAATTACTCAAGGATTATGACATGAGCATTCTTTACCACCCAGGTAAGGCTAATGTGGTTGTTGATTCCTTAAGCAGGTTTTCCATGGAATGTACTTCCCATGTCGAAGAAAGGAAGAGAGAGTTATCTAAAGATGTACACAAACTTGCACATTTGGGGTCCGACTTATGGGTTCCACAGAAGGAGGCATAGTGGAGACGAATGGGGATAAATCCTCATTAGGTGTCAGAGGTTAAAGAGAAGCAAGACCAAGACCCTATTTTGCTTGATTTAAAGGCAAACATCCATAATCAAAGAGTATTGGCTTTTGAACAAGGGGGAGATGGTGTGCTGAAGTACCAAGGCAGATTATGTGTACCTAAGGTGGATGAACTCCAAGAGAGGATCTTGGAGGAGGCTCATAGCTCCAGATATTCCATTCATCCGGGTTCCACCAATATGTACCGCAATTTGAGAGAAATATATAGGTGGGAAGGTATGAAGAATGATATAGATCTGTTTGTTGCCAAGTGTTCAAATTGTCAGCAAGTGAAAGTGGAGCACCAAAGGCCTGGAGGTTTAGCTCAGAGTATAGAACTTCCAGAATAGAAGTGGGAGATTATTAATATGGATTTCATCATAGGCTTGTCATGATCTCAAAGGCAACATGATTATATTTGGGTGATTGTCGACAAAATGACGAAGTCAGCCCATTTTTTGCCAGTAAAGATTACCTATTCGGCAGAAGATTATGCCAAGTTGTACCTTCAAGAAGTGGTGAGACTTCATTTCCGGTCTCCTTTATTTCAGATAGAGGTGCATAATTTACTGCACAATTCTGGAAATCTTTCCATAAAGGTTTGGGTTCAAAGGTGAACTTAAGCTCTGCTTTTCATCCTCAGACGGATATTGTGTGATCAAATTCAAGGGCACTTTGGATGATCACATACCTCTCATTGAGCGCTTACAACATCAATTACCATTTGTGCATCCAAATGGCTCATTATGAAGCTCTTTATGATAGAACATGCGGATCTCTTATTGGGTGGTTCGAGGTTGGTGAAGCAGAGTTGATAGGATCAGATCTAGTTCACCAAGCTATGGTGAAGGTGAAATTTATTCAAGAAAGGTTGAAGATGACACAAAGTCGTCAAAAGTCCTACACAAATGTTAGGAGAAGGCCATTAGAGTTTGAGGTGGATGATTGAGTGTATCTTAAGATTTCACCCATGAAGGGTGTTATGAGGTTTGGTAAGAAGGGGAAACTTAGTCCCTGATATATTGGTCCTTACAGAATCTCCAAGAGAGTGGGTAATGTGGCTTATGAGTTGGAGCTACCCCAAGAGTTAGCAGCGGTTCATCTGGTATTTCATATTTCTATGTTGAAGAAGTGCTTAGGTGATTCTTCATTGATAGTACCAACAAAGAATGTTGGGATTAAGGATAACATATTCTATGAGGAAGTTCTGGTTCAAATTCTGGATAGTCAAGTTTGCAAGTTGAGGACAAAAGAAGTTGCTTCAGTCAAGGTCCTTTGGAGGAACCAATGCATTGAAGAAGTGACTTGGGAAGCTGAGGAAGATATGAAGAAGACATATCCACATCTCTTTGAAACCGGAGAGAATGCAGATCAAGGTATTATATTCTCTTCTTAGACCTTATAAGACTATGTGTAAGCATGTTATTACTTGTTTTTGTTTGTTGAGTGCTGAAATGGTGTTATTACCCTTAGCTTAGTGAAAGAGTTATCATTCGAGGACGAATGTTCCCAAGGGGGAGATATTGTAACATATCGTAACTTGAAACAACTAAGTTTAACCTAAGAGACCAAGAATAATCAATTTTCGAAATAAATAGGGAAATCTGGAAAATTTCCATATTTCAAAATTGAGTTTTGGTCAGTTTCAAACGGCCATAACTTCCAGTTCAGAAGGAGTTAGGGTGAGTTTCTTATATGCATGGAAAACTCTTAGGAATATCTTTCCAGAGGCACCAAGTTTGCGAAATTTTGAGGTAGTATGAGAGAGATATGACTTTTGGAAGTTGGGTTGTTCGACAGAGGAAAGTCCAATCCGGATTTGTTAAGGGTGTTTTAGTCTTTTTCTTACCCAATTATTTAATTTTGTTTATGGGTAATAAGTTGGGGTCCAAGCTGATCCCATTTAGTTTACAAAACAAGTTAGGGTTTTGAGAGAAGAGAAAAAAAGAGGAGCAAATTAGGGAAAGGAGAAGAAGAAGCAAGAACGCCAAGAATCGTTGCGTGGATTTTGTTGGGGCAAACCCTTTAAAATATTTGCGATATTTTGTGTTGGGTTACTTCACCAACACACAAATTTATTTCAATTCAGCAAATTTATGGGTTTACTTCATGTTAGAAGTTAAGATCTTGAAATAAAGTTTTGATTTCTTGTTGATTGGATTATTGGATTCCATTGTTTGTTTGATTCTTGTTTCTATGTGTTATTTTCACTGGAACTCAGTATATTTTGATAGTTCTAAGGGTTCCCAGCATTTAGTGAAAGAACTAGGAAGTTTTGGAGAGTTTGGAGATGGGAAACGAGTTGAAAAAAGTTCGTCAGACACACCTGGGTAGGGGTAAGCGTGGTGCGCTTGCAGTATGCTAGAAACCGGACTCAGTCAACCATGGCCTAGCGCGGCGCGCAACCAGTGCGACAGAACCAGGCCTCAATCAACTGAGGCTGGCGTGGTGCACCACCAGTACGCCCAACCCGACGTTTTTCATCCAGTTTTCGTAGTTTAGCCCTTTTAAGACCTTCCAAGGTACATTAACGCCTTCTAATGATTCTAATTACCTAGAAATCATCAAAGAACTTAATTTGAAACCTTGAATCCATAATCTATCAAGGAAAGTTAAAACCAAAGTCAAAAGAGCTAAGAATTTTAGTCTAAAGCTATGAAGTAAAGTTTCTTAATGTTTCCAAGGGTCTTGTCTAAACGTTTAAACTTCGTTTCAAGACTCAATTTTTGAATTAAAGGAAGATTAAAGGTGAAAGTCTTTCACAAACGTTTTTACTTTGTTTTAAGGCTTAAAGTTCAGGTTGAGTAAAGAGTAAAGTTGAGTTCATTTCTCAAGAGTTAAACAGGGAACTAAGTAGTCCCTCACAACTTAAACAAAAAGGTTTTCAAACTTTTGGGAAAGAAAGGAAGCTAGACTTCCACAGAGCCAATGGGTAGTTTTAATTGAAGAAAGGGGAAAGTATGATTTCCAATAAAGATTTTTAAAAGCTAAATTTTGAGCACTAATCTCAAATGACATAATCAATATGTTTTAAAAACATAAGAGCCAGTATATATATATTTTGGGAGTAGTATTGAGCACCGATGTGGGGATGCGAGTTCAGATTAACTCAAGTCAACATGTAAACCATGTAGCCATCGTGGGTAGAAAAGGGTCATACTTTTTAGGTGAACCCTCTTCATAGTTTACTAGTGGATCCATTAGGCAGTTTAGGTTTTATACTCTGGCAAAGTTAGGATGGCCGGGCAGTGTGGGCCGAGTATCGTTGTATCATCGCTGTAGCTCTTAAGTGATGGTTGTCATTTAGAGAATCTCCCACAACAGTATTGTATTTTCATATACATAAGTTATTGTATTTTTATATACATCTCATATATTATAGTATACTTGTATACATTCAGAGTTTTCAGCATGTTTTCAGTCAGAATTTCCTTATATTGCAGTTTTTTTAACTGTGTATATTGAATATGAGTTAGTAGATCATGAGTTGAGTGTCACGACTGGAATCTAGACCCCAGACGATATCGGCGTCGTTGACCTCTCAGAGGTCGCAGACATGCCTACTTACATCATTCTTACTTTACATAGGTTAATTTTAGCGGAAAATTTGAAATTTTTTATTTCCTAACATACTTATAAAAACATTCTCATTAATACGTAATTGTTCACCATCAACCATCTAACATTAAGAGATAAGCAACTGAAAGAAATAGTTCAATTCTTATTAAGTGTATAATTGCCAAAATGGCACCAATACATAGTCTTAATAAAAATAGGAAAGAAACGCTAGTGGAACATTCTCCACTTGCTCAACTCTAAAACTAAGCTAGAATATAAAATAGTAGCATCCTCGAAAGCATGAGGACCTACCAACTCCAGATGAATGTTGGACATCCGGATAACTGCAACGATGATCCTGTAGCTCTATAGTCCACCTGTGCCTGCACCTAAAATAGTAGAGTTTGTATAGGGTTAGTACACATTTGTACTAAGTATGGGTATATGCAAGCACACACAAAGGACATGCATGAGAAAGAATAGCTCTTTCCTAACAACATGATTTTTGGAAGTCAAGTCAGTGGACTTGCCAAATTGAGATTAGGAAAGTTTCCAAATTTGAATTAGGAAAGTAAATGAGGTTTCCAAATTTGGATTAGGAAAGTCAGTGAGCTTTCCAGATTTGAAATAGGAAAGTAATGCCATGAGAATAACATACATCATCATACTTTTCACATTTGTACACAGCACATAACATTTACACATAGCACATATCATATAGCATACAGTACATTTTGCATGTAGCACATAACTTCTTTCATATCATTCATTCATATGCCATGAGACCTTGGAATCATGGACTTGACATTAAGACATCCCAGAAATGAGGGCTCAACATATGGGACCTCAACTAGGGAGTCTTCATTAGCAAGCACAGAGTCTGCTTCGTTCATTCATACGTACTCCATTTCATTTCATTCATACGCCAGTGTAAACACCAGCTATACCTCAGATGTAGTTTAAGACTTTCATTAGGTTCGTTGTGCAATGACCAAGAATGACCTAATGTCATTACTTGAATCTAACTCACCTTTTGATTATCCTATCCTAACACCTTTGGTATCATTCATTTCATTATGTGCATCATTTGAGGCTGGCCCCATTCATTCATTGGGAACTTTAACTTTAACCGACATAGATCATGTGAGCATCATGAAATCCAGTGTCTCCCCCACACCGAAAAGAGGTGGAATCACCGGCCAAAGTGACCCAAAACATGCTAGCGTACATGGGATTTGAACCCCGCCAGATCCCTATATTGGCAGTATAGGTTCGAAGACTAGGAGATATAAGGAGACCCATACCCGGCATGCCGGACAGTCTCATCTCATGAGAGTTACGTGAACCTCTGCCCTTCCCGAAAGAAGGCATCACCGCTCATAGCTAGTCTATCGGTGCTCAGTATAAAGTTCCATTACATTCATCTCATACGTCATGGAAGATGGCTTCTAGTATGAGGACATCATAGCTCAATAGATGATTTCTCATCTCATCATTAGTATTAAGTGTGTTAAACTCAATACTTTCATTAGAGTGTTCATATAGAGTGGTCTCTTCATTAACTTTACACTCTCATAGGTGAGTACGTTTTGGTAACCTATACTTAGGCTCATTTGAGATTGTTATCATCTTTTACATTAGCCTCGTATCATGTTGTCACCACATTCATTAACATTAGCACATGTGCTCTTTATAATTACTCACCCCTTATTACGTGAATGTTCACTTTATCATATGCCAATGCACTTGGTCATTTAGTGTGTTTCTCACTTTTACTTAACCCTTCTAGGGTTTCATCATTTCATTTTTCATTTCATCATTTCATTGTTCATTTCGTCATTTCATTGTTCATTTCGTCATTTCATTGTTCATTTCATCATTTCATTGGTCATTTCATCATATCATTTTTCATTTCATCATTTCATTGTTAATTTCATCATATCATTGTTCATTTCATCATTTCATTGTTCGTTTCATCATTTCACTGTTCATTTTATCATATGCTAATGCACTTGGCCATTTAGTGTGTTTCACACTCTTACTTAACCCTTCTAGGGTTTCATCCTTTCATTTCATACATCTTAGGTTCATTTATTTTTAAACGTATGCTAGACTTATGGGTCTATACATACAAGCCATGAGGCTTCATTCTTAGTTCGTTAAGTGACTCATATCTTCCTAAGATTATGTAGTACAAGACTTATGTATCTTGTATGTTTGCCAAGATCTCGATTTCGATCTAAGTAGGTGGCATTATTCTTGAACATTTAATTCACGTATGACTTATGTATCAATACGGAATTTGGGCAAGAGAACCCAAGTTCGAATCCCTTGGACAACACTTAATCTTATTTTAAACTTGATAATTGCATTTTTCAGATTTGGGAGACCCTAGTTCGATTCCCATCAACCCCATAATATTTCCTTTCTTTTTCTCCTCTCTTTTTTTCGTTTAAGTCAAGGAGGTTGTGGGTTCAATCCCCCACAAGCTCATTATTTTTATTTTTATTTATCTCTTAACTTTCTCACCTATCCAAGAGGTTGTGGGTTCAATCCCCACTCTCCACATTTATTTTCTCCTTTATTTTTCTCTTAACTCTCTCATTCATTTAAGAGGTTGGGGGTTTAATCCCCACTCTCCACATTTATTTTTCTCCTTTATTTTTCTCCTAACTTTCTCATCCATTCAAGAGGTTGGGGATTCAATCCCCACTCTCCACATTTATTTTTCTCCTTTATTTTTCTCCTAACTCTCTCATTCATTCAAGAGGTTGGGGGTTCAATCCCCACTCTCCACATTTATTTTTCTCCTTTATTTTTCTCCTAACTCTCTCATCCATTCAAGAGGTTGGGGTTCAATCCCCACTCTCCACATTTCCTTTTTCTCACCTTATTTCACTGATTTTTAACATGGTGAGGTCACGGGTTCGATCCTCAGTGACCTCACTTATTTTTCTTTATTTTTCATAGCTTATTAAAGAACTTTACTTGGCTGAAATTAACCAACAATGTGCTGGAAATTTGAGATACATTTTTCAGCTTCTTTTCATCAACATTTATAGTTAATTCTTAGGGCATTTCGTGAATAATTTAGCTAATAGTTTTTCACTCAAATCAGCCACATTATACTTCATATGAACATCAAGATTAATACAAGTTTGTGCACGTGAAATACAACCATAAAACAAGTCATTTTCGTACTTCAATCCGTGTTCAAAGTCACGACTACACATTGCACACACATAAACACATATTTTCGGAAAGCATAGGTTATCATTCGTACGATTCCAAATACACATTCATTAACATATTCATCACAAAAAAACACATTACGTGCCTAATATCTACCAGCAGACATACCAACCTACAACCATCAATAGGAGCTAGTAACAGGGACATGAAACGGGGAAACTATCCTAGTTTTCGGATTAGAATCGACTGAATCCTAGGGGTCTCTTGGGAAAGGGACCAAGAGTAAGAAAACCCATACCTTTTATGTAGTTCAAACCTTGACTTGCTGCCCAAAACGTTCTCCAAAAATCACGTCCAAATCCCCTCAACTTCAACACAAATTCGACGGAATAATCTTCCCTCTTGCGTAACGTTTTTGATTAGTTGTTTGTTTGTAATTTTCGTTGTGAGTTCTTCAAGTGTGAAGAACTTTGGTTTACCTACTGTTTTTTGAAGTTATGTTGGCAGAAAAAACGTGAATGAGGGTGATAGAGACGTGAGAGAGAGGTAAGTGTGGGAGAGGAGAGTTTTCTTAGGCTTAGGAGTCTAGTTTAGGACTTAGTCAAATAAGATTTTATTTAATTATTAAAAATCTGATTTCCTTTTATTTTAAATCAGATAATAAATAATAAATATAAATTAATTACATTAATTTACCAACTTAAATTAAAAACAATTTAATTCATTGCTTCCACCTAGGTTCGAACCCGGGTGGAGCAAGACTTAACTTCAAGAGTTCCATTTCGTTTCTCTCTCCCCAATTTGCCCCTCCACCTTAATAAATAATTAATTAATTATATATTTAGGGTAATTATGATACTACCCTTAGCCTGGAAAAAAGACCATTTTACCCCTAGACCCTTCAAACCTAAGATTTCTTCTTTTAAAGTCCGGTAAAGATACTTTCGAGTAAATCTTCGTATTCGAGAGCCCTACATGGTTGGACCCAACCTTTCCTAGCTCAACTAACTCCAAAAGTTAGTTGGCTTGGCTGTACCAAGGGTTCCAAGGTCTGGTTCTACGCGCATCAATCCGTGTGAACCCTGGTCTAATCGTAGGCATTCTTGGCACATTAAGCATTACTTAGCATATCTATTTTTAGGGTTGTTACATTATCCCCCCCCCCCCTTAGGAACATTTGTCCCCGAATGACACTACACATCATTTTAAGATAAAGAGGGTGACTTTTGAAAATATTTTAACATACTTGAGACTTTACTCTTTGTGAATTTCTGTTTCACACTTACTCTGGATAAGGCATATTACTCAAGCTTATCTGAAGCTTCATATTTGAGATTGAGGAACTTCTTTCTCAATCGCACTTAACTTGATGCACCTCACAACTCATGTAACTCAAAAATCATGTCCACGCTATACAAAAACAGCAACATGAAATGCAAACATGAATTCATTTTAACTCTAACTTATTCGGAAATTTGACCTTACTACCCTGTTTCAATAGTCTATGGTAGTCTAGCATTTATGAAGTAATCCATACCTAAGCCATCTCCTTGAGCTAGTAAGAAGCCAACTTAGACTTCTCCTCTTCATCAATACTCATAGCAGGCTTTAGAACCTACCATGCACTCACCTTCATGCGAACAACCACTCTTATCAAACGACTTTCGTTCACGCTGGGTATTTCTATCACAGCCCCTTCTTGGGAAGGCCAGATCTTGAGTCTAGCACCTTAGACCACTTGGTCATCCTAATTCTTGTGTGTATTCTTCTAAGCGCGCACACAAGAATGAAGTTTTATATTTAGAATGACACAAAGTGTCAAGGCTCTAGATAGCATGATAAAGAGTAGCAGAAGGGAAATTTTCCTACGCATCATGCAGTCTCTAATCCAGGATAGTGGTGCACTTCACAACCATGACTTAGAAACTACTTAATGTGGTTGATGTGAACTCATTATCCTCGGAATTTAACCTATGGCTCTGATACCAATTTTGTCACGACTGGAGTCTAGACCCCAGACGAGACCGGCGTCGTTGACCTCTCAGAGGTCGCAGACAAGCCTACTTACATCATTCTTACTGTACATAGGTTAATTTTAGCGGAAAATTTGAAATTTTTCGTTTCCTAACATACTTATAAAAACATTCTCATTAATACGTAATTGTTCACCATCAACCATCTAACATTAAGAGATAAGCAACTGAAAGAAATAGTTCAATTCTTATTAAGTGTATAATTGCCAAAATGATACCAATACATAGTCTGAATAAAAATAGGAAAGAAACGCTAGTGGAACATTCTCCACTAGCTCAACTCTAAAACTAAGCTAGAATATAAAATAGTAGCATCCTCGAAAGCATGAGGACCTACCAACTCCAGATGAATGTTGGACGTCCGGATAACTGTAACGATGATCCTGTAGCTCTATCGTCCACCTGTGCCTGCACCTAAAATAGTAGAGTTTGTATAGGGTTAGTACACATTTGTACTAAGTATGGGTATATGGAAGCACACACCAAGGACATGCATGAGAAAGAATAGCTCTTTCCTAACAACATGATTTTTGGAAGTCAAGTCAGTGGACTTGCCAAATTGAGATTAGGAAAGTTTCCAAATTTGAATTAGGAAAGTAAATGAGCTTTCCAAATTTGGATTAGGAAAGTCAGTGAGCTTTCCAGATTTGAAATAGGAAAGTTATGCCATGAGAATAACATACATCATCATACTTTTCACATTTGCACACAGCACATAACATTTACACATAGCACATATCATATAGCATACAGTACATTTTGCATGTAGCACATAACTTCTTTCATATCATTCATTCATATGCCATGAGACCTTGGAATCATGGATTTGACATTAAGACATCCCAGAAATGAGGGCTCAACATATGGGACCTCAACTAGGGAGTCTTCATTAGCAAGCACAGAGTCTGCTTCGTTCATTCATACGTACTCCATTTCATTTCATTCATACGCCAGTGTAAACACCAGATATACCTCAGATGTAGTTTAAGACTTTCATTAGGTTCGTTGTGCAATGACCAAGAATGACCTAATGTCATTACTTGAATCTAACTCACCTTTTGATTATCCTATCCTAACACTTTTGGTATCATTCATTTCATTATGTGCATCATTTGAGGCTGGCCCCATTCATTCATTGGGAACTTTAACTTTAACTGACATAGATCATGTGAGCATCATGAAATCCAGTGTCTCCCCCACACCGAAAAGAGGTGGAATCACCGGCCAAAGTTACCCAAAACATGATAGCGTACATGGGATTTGAACCCCGCCAGATCCCTATATAGGCAGTATAGGTTCGAAGACTAGGAGATATAAGGAGACCCATACCCGGCATGCCGGACAGTCTCATCTCATGAGAGTTACGTGAACCTCGGCCCTTCTCGAAAGAAGGAATCACCGCTCATAGCTAGTCTATTGGTGCTCGGTATAAAGTTCCATTACATTCATCTCATACGTCATGGAAGTTGGCTTCTAGTATGAGGACATCATAGCTCAATAGATGATTTCTCATCTCATCATTAGTATTAAGTGTGTTAAACTCAATACTTTCATTAAAGTGTTCATATAGAGTGGTCTCTTCATTAACTTTACACTCTCATAGGTGAGTACGTTTTGGTAACCTATACTTAGGCTCATTTGAGATTGTTCTCATCTTTTACATTAGCCTCGTATCATGTTGTCACCACATTCATTAACATTAGTACATGTGCTCTTCATAATTACTCACCCCTTATTACGTGAATATTCACTCCATCATATGCCAATGCACTTGGTCATTTAATGTGTTTCTCACTTTTACTTAACCCTTCTAGGGTTTCATCATTTCATTTCTCATTTCATCATTTCATTGTTCATTTCGTCATTTCATTGTTCATTTCATCATTTCATTGGTCATTTCATCATATCATTTTTCATTTCATCATTTCATTGTTAATTTCATCATATCATTGTTCATTTCATCATTTCATTGTTCATTTCATCATTTCACTGTTCATTTTATCATATGCCAATGCACTTGGCCATTTAGTGTGTTTCACACTCTTACTTAACCCTTCTAGGGTTTCATCCTTTCATTTCATACATCTTAGGTTCACTTATTTTTAAATGTATGCTAGACTTATGGGTCTATACATACAAGCCATGAGGCTTCATTCTTAGTTCGTTAAGTGACTCATATCTTCCTAAGATTATGTAGTACAAGACTTATGTATCTTGTATGTTTGCCAAGATCTCGATTTCGATCTAAGTAGGTGGCATTATTCTTGAACATTTAATTCACGTATGACTTATGTATCAATACGGAATTTGGGCAAGGGAACCCAAGTTCGAATCCCTTGGACAACACTTAATCTTATTTTAAACTTGATAATTGCATTTTTCAGATTTGGGAGACCCTAGTTCGATTCCCATCAACCCCATAATATTTCCTTTCTTTTTCTCCTCTCTTTTTTTCGTTTAAGTCAAGGAGGTTGTGGGTTCAATCCCCCACAAGCTCATTATTTTTATTTTTATTTATCTCTTAACTTTCTCACCTATCCAAGAGGTTGTGGGTTCAATCCCCACTCTCCACATTTATTTTCTCCTTTATTTTTCTCTTAACTCTCTCATTCATTCAAGAGGTTGGGGGTTTAATCCCCACTCTCCACATTTATTTTTCTCCTTTATTTTTCCCCTAACTTTCTCATCCATTCAAGAGGTTGGGGGTTCAATCCCCACTCTCCACATTTATTTTTCTCCTTTATTTTTCTCCTAACTCTCTCATCCATTCAAGAGGTTGGGGGTTCAATCCCCACTCTCCACATTTATTTTTCTCCTTTATTTTTCTCCTAACTCTCTCATCCATTCAAGAGGTTGGGGGTTCAATCCCCACTCTCCACATTTCCTTTTTCTCACCTTATTTCACTGATTTTTAACATGGTGAGGTCACGGGTTCGATCCTCAGTGACCTCACTTATTTTTCTTTATTTTTCATAGCTTATTAAAGAACTTTACTTGGCTGAAATTAACCAACAATGTGCTGGAAATTTGAGATACATTTTTCAGCTTCTTTTCATCAACATTTATAGTTAATTCTTAGGGCATTTCGTGAATAATTTAGCTAATAGTTTTTCACTCAAATCAGCCACATTATACTTCATATGAACATCACGATTAATACAAGTTTGTGCACGTGAAATACAACCATAAAACAAGTCATTTTCATACTTCAATCCGTGTTCAAAGTCACGACTACACATTGCACACACATAAACACATATTTTCGGAAAGCATAGGTTATCATTCGTATGATTCCAAATACACATTCATGAACATATTCATCACGAAAAAGCACATTACATGCCTAATATCTACCAGCAGACATACCAACCTACAACCATCAATAGGAGCTAGTGACAGGGACATGAAACGGGGAAACAATCCTAGTTTTTGGATTAGAATTGACTGAATCCTAGGGGTCTCTTGGGAAAGGGACCAAGAGTAAGAAAACCCATACCTTTTATGTAGTTCAAACCTTGACTTGCTGCCCAAAACTTTCTCCAAAAATCACGTCCAAATCCCCTCAACTTCAACACAAATTCGACGGAATAATCCTCCCTCTTGCGTAACGTTTTTGATTAGTTGTTTGTTTGTAATTATCGTTGTGAGTTCTTCAAGTGTGAAGAACTTTGGTTTACCTACTGTTTTTTGAAGTTATGTTGGCAGAAAATACGTGAATGAGGGTGATATATACGTGAGAGAGAGAGATAAGTGTGGGAGAGGAGAGTTTTCTTCGGCTTAGGAGTCTAGTTTAGGACTTAGTCAAATAAGATTTTATTTAATTATTAAAAATCTGATTTCCTTTTATTTTAAATCAGCTAATAAATAATAAATATAAATTAATTACATTAATTTACCAACTTAAATTAAAAACAATTTAATTCATTGCTTCCACCTAGGTTCGAACCCGGGTGGAGCAAGACTTAACTTCAAGAGTTCCATTTCGTTTCTCTCTCCCCAATTTACCCCTCCACCTTAATAAATAATTAATTAATTATATATTTAGGGTAATTATGATACTACCCTTAGCCTGGAAAAATGACCATTTTACCCCTAGACCCTTCAAACCTAAGATTTCTTCTTTTAAAGTCCAGTAAAGACACTTTCGAGTAAATCTTCGTATTCGAGAGCCCTACATGGTTGGACCCAACCTTTCCTAGCTCAACTAACTCCAAAGGTTAGTTGGCTTGGCTGTACCAAGGGTTCCAAGGTCTGGTTCTACGTGCATCAATCTGTGTGAACCCTGTGCTAATCGTAGGCATTCTTGGCACATTAAGCATTACTTAGCATATCTATTTTCAGGGTTGTTACATTGAGCAGAGCCAAGGTAAGTATTCATTCTTATTCCTTTTCAAGCCTAAGTGTTGTTTAGCTTTCCAACTTGCATACTCGTATATTTAATGTACTGATGCTAGTTGGCCTGCATCGTATTATGATCTAGACGCAGGTAACGAGGATCGACATCCAGCGCACTATTGATCCAGTTGAGCCATCCAGAGTAAATTGGTGAGCCTCTTTGCATTCCGGGGGGAATCTCTTTATTTCTTTCTGGATTAGTTCAATAGAATGTTGTGGGGTTTCTCCGAACATTCATCCCAATCAGTTTAGAGGCTTCATAGACATTTAGTAGTCCAGTAGTCTTTACTTTTCATTCTCATGTTAAGACTTGGTTGCCATTTTGGACAGTTTGAATGTTTAAACTTTTAAAGCATTCCAGACAATATAATTGTTCTTTTCAGTTAAGTTCTTATTTTTTTATAAGTATGATTGTTGTCTTCCGCTGAGTAAAGTAAGTCAAGCGAAGGGTTTTCTCAAGGCCTGAAATGGTCACTGAGTGCCATTCCCGCCCAGGGTGGAGGATCGGGGTATGACATCTCCCCATATTGGTGCTCAATACGACACCCAAAATATACTTAGCTCATTATGTTTAAAAACATACTTCTTCTCGAAACTAGCTCAAACGCTCTTTACTGAAAAACTAGCTCGAAGACTCTTTTGCAAATCTCAGTTTCTGTTCTTATTTAAATGTGAAAACATCAAGAAAAAAAACTTTGGGAACACATAGTCCCCATATACTTTTGAACAAAAGAACTTCAACTTTACTCTTTTTTGTACTCAAAACTTAAGTCTTAAAAAAAAAGTTAAAACGTTTGTAAAAGACTCTTGAAAACTTTGGTAACTTGACTTGACTTGCTCATAACTTCTCTTTACTTTGATTTTAACTTTCCTTTAATTGGATTGTGGATTCAAGGTTGGTGATATCATGTTTATGGATGATTTCATGATGGTCAACTTGGAGGGTTCATGTGGAATTATGAGCACGAACTACTCAACTCAAGGATTCAAAGACACTTCTTATCTCAAGATTGTTCAACTTATACGGTTCATGCGGAATTATTTGCAAGAATAATTCAACTCAAAACTTCATGGGTAACATGTAATAGTCCCATGATCAGATTTATAATCTCAAAGGAATTAGGAACTCAATACTTAATACTTAGAACTTTAAGATACTACTCTTCTTAATGATACTCAGTTTATGGAATTCATGCAGAAGTTAGGGCATGAACGACTCGATTCGAAGGTGTACATAACTATATGGAACTCATGTATAAGACTCTTCTTATTTTTTGACTTATTTCCTCAAAACTTAGTTTAAATCGATAATTGATCTCAAAGGACTCATAATTGAACTCAAACGCTTTCTTGAACTCTACTCTTAACTCTCTCTTGAATGTGAATTATGAATTCAAGACTGATAATTCATAATAAGAAAGATCTCATGATGACAAGGTAGGATCATGAATACATTTTCCTCATTTTTCTTGCACACTTGCTCGAATCTTGAAACAAGTTATCAGAATTTGTAAAAGATTCCTCAAAAAGACTAAAAAGAGATTTTCTAAGAAAATATTCTAAAGAACTATCAAGACATAACTCTTACCTCTACCTTGAATGTGATTTATAAATTCAAGGTTGTAATTTTTTATAAGAAAGATTTCGTGATGTTTAGGAGTATTTTTATATAGCTAAACATGAGAAGAGGTCAAGAAATCATCGTCTTGGAACAAGTCCACGATACGGAGTTGCATTAAAAGCTTTGGTCGCGAAATAAAATTTTAAGACATAGGAGTCCGCGTCCTAACTGCGAAGCGAAGGAAATTATTTGTCACTAGGGGAGAAAGTCTGTGATGTGGACTTGCATGCCAGAATTTGCTCGGCTTTTCCTTTTTCAATTTCTATCCCAAATTGGCCCAAATTCAATTCTCTTTATTAATCCCTCTTTAGATTTAGGTACCCAACAAATGAACACAAGAACCTACTCATAAACAACTCTAAAATCGACCTGCTTTCATCAAGAACTCAACAATCTCATATAAACTCAAGAACATAAGCCAATTTCAAGAACATAATTGAAGAACATCATACTTTCAACTTTGTAGAATGAGCTTAACGCTGAAACTAACATGATTTGCGTGTAGGTGAACAAACCCAAAACTATGGAATCTTACATACATAATTGAACCATCTTCTTGAAGAACTTGAAGCAAAATCCGGGAAGATAAACCTAGCCTTAGCGTTTCTTGATTTTCTTTAGCGTTGAATCATTGGAGAGAATGAGAGGGTTACATTTTTGAAAACTGACTTTTATACGTTTAGGGAAATGTAGATGACCTTCTAAGGGTTTTTAGAAAACAAATACCCCTAAAGAAATAAATAAAACGAGTTGGAAGTTGAAATTATTTTCCACTAGGCAGTGAGGTCCGTATTTGCTCCATGTCGCGAAGCTGCTGCCAGGTTTGCGCGTCGTTAGTAAATCAGTCATAACTTTTTACTCTGAGCTAGAATTGAGAAAACTCGGTGGCATAAGAAGGGGACTCGAAGGGCTTTAATATAATATCCTATGGGTCTCATAACTCATTCTGTATTAAAAGTTATGACCAGTTTAATTTGACCGAAAGCTTAAGAAAACTTAGGAAAGACTTGAATGTTTTTCTCTTTGGTTTCTCTTGGAACTTAAGGTGGTTCATCAAGTGACCTTAACACTCAAGAAATTTTAAATTCCTTGCAAAAATGTCAATCACTACGAAGGATGGTTCGAGTCTTGGTTCGAAAAATTTTCTGAGTGTTACAATATCTCCCATTGGGATCATTCGTCCCTGAATAACGACTAGACTGGATATAGAATTAGGTCACTCTTACTAAGGTCTGAGTTTAATGGTCTGCTCTTACTATATTCAAGCTTAACCCAAATCCTTAAGTTCGAATTATATACCTCCATAGGGAATCTCATCTCAAACTATTACTATTTACCACCACATTCAAGCTTAGTACTCTAATAACTCCATTACAAAAAGGACCTCTAAACAGATATCCCTCAAACTCTTCTGAACTCATTACTATCTTACTCTCAAACACTTGACTTGATTTCTCATCTTATCATTTCCCCCTTAGGTCAAATTCTAGCAGTTGAAAGTTATGGATCTATTCCACATCTCTGACTGGTATACATTCTCTTAATGCACTTGTGACTTAGCCACACTTCACTATCCTTATCTAAACTTTAGGGTCTCCATTACTCGTATTCATTGCAACAACAATCTCAATTCCTCACCTTTCTCTGTCAAGTCTACCATATGAAATATCAAGACTAACATCATGTCACGCTCCGAGCCTACACCGTAGACGTGACCGCCACCTAATGACCATTGTTGGCCGTAAGCGAACCCTTGGCATGACTTACTTAACTCAGCGGAATACTTAACTCAATGATAAAATATGGCACGTTCTCATAAATACTTAAATAAATGTTTTGGCCAAAATGGCAGTAAAGTCTCAAATTATAACATCTTAATTAAAAGGGACACAACTGAACTAACTGACTGTCCGTCTATGAAGCCTCTAAAAATACTATGATGAATTTTGGGATAGACCCCACAACATTCTGAAATTGAAAGATTGGAAATCATATAAAAGGATCCTCCGGAATGCAAGGAGTCTCACCACTGACTTTGAGTCCTCAACTTGATCAACGAGGTACTGGATACTGATCCTGGTTACCTACGTCTGTTTCATAAGACTGTAACGTCCCACAAGTATACTCTAGAAGTTAGATCATCCTTGAGTCGTCACACGACATATGAGACTCCGAGAAGTCTCACTAAAGCCACTCGTATCATTCATTGCATAATAAACATTCTAAAATGAGTAAGAATTTAAAACTTTCTTCACACACGAAGAACTCTTTCAATAACAATACGCAAGCGGAAGTCTTTCATTAAAACATAAACCTTTACAACGTCTCATTGAACCATCTAAACTTTGGAGTATACAACACATGGGACTAAGCCCATAAAAGACATAAAATAAAGACTAAGACATAAAAGGAACATGTGGGTATTGTCCTCGAATCGATGAGGACTCACCAATACTTCATCTTCAACCCTTAGAAACCTATCCATCCTCCATGGCATATCAAGACTTCCAATTCCCTACATTTTAGTCAAAAAGGGAAAATAAGGGGTTAGCACATTAGATGCACTAAGTATGGAAGCCATGCAAAAACCATGAAAAGGGGACATTTAATAAATAACATATTTTTCATGAATTTTGATTAAATCATCATACTATAAGCATAACAACAACATTCATCACCTTAGAAACACATAAGAAACCACATAAGCATTTAACCACATTTTTAGGAACATTACAGTGAACTAGCAAATGTTACAGTGAACTATTTTAAGCTTCACAATGAACAAATTCCAACACTACAGTGAACTTATTAAGCATGCACCCTTCTCACTAAAAGCTATCCTAAGCCTACTTAAGTAACACTAAGAGAGACCACCCATACACCCTCTATAAGCATACCTAAATGATCCTTGGGACTACCTATAATGAGATACATAGACATACAATATACCAAGACACATAACATATATGATTTGATATTCACCTCACCAAGGTTATCAAAAGACTTACTTAAGAAATTCTGGAAGAGAACGTCCATACACTCTCTTCAAGATTACCTAAATAATCCTTAAGACTTCCTAAGATTAGATCATGACTAACTTGTCAACCAACTTTCCTAACTAGAGTCATTCTCAAGACTTCCCTAGATAAGACATGAAGAGATCATCATTTATTCCCCCTTCACACTTTAACTAGGAAATCCTTAGAGTTACTCTAGATTAGGTACTCCTTCATTCACATGCTTTCTAACATAAGTCATTACTTCATTAGTTCATTAAGAGACATTCATCACATAAGGACATTCAAGTAATGGTCTTGGAGAAGACCTAGGGACTGACTAACTAACATCTTCAAAGCCTAAAGGTGCAATGTTTAGGTAGCGTGTCATACCACCACCTAAACTTCATAGACTTCTCAAACACTAGTAGGTATCCCATATGATGATAATAGGCAATAACCAACATAGACCATGGTAGCTAAGCATGGAATGCGGAGTGGTAACCTACTTCGATGGAGGGTGTTCTACTTGCCAATGGTAGAACTTGGACACATCACATGTAGGCACATGGTTAAGGAATATTAAGGGTTTCTTTGTACTCTAGCCTCATTCTTGACTAGATATACTTCCCTTACCATACTCACTCAGTGCTAGCCTTTGTTCTCAAAGAGTAATTCACATAAAGGATCACATGAAGGGGTTCCATATCTAGTCCATAATCCAATCACATTCACCCTACCAAAGAGGTCCCCTAGGGCTGTCTTTCAATGGAGAATAGGATGGCTTAATGACTTTCCTAAGGATGATTTCATGTCATTCCAGCCAACCAACCTTAGGTCCAACATTCACACAAGAAGGATACCATTACGGCTTTCGACTTCAAGGATATCATAACCTTCTTTCTAGAAGATTCCTCATAAAGGACCTTCTTGTCTATATTTAAGGTCACATGTCAATAACTCACACAAGAGTTCAGAAGCTTTAGCATACTAAGTTAAGGAGTCACATATTCACATACCTTTCATACATCAAGAAGAGGGACTTAGGTCTACCTAATCAAGACACTACATTCTCATAACACATGTAAGAAGTCATCAAGGACTACCTTAGTCATACATAGCCATTTAAGAGTAAAACATGTTAACCTTCACACATACATATACAACTTCATCATATATCATCATATAAGAGGAATCATAACATAATCACTTACACAAGATCATACAAGCACTATAAAGCACCTTACTGTTAACCTTCACAAATAAGACATATTATCTATCATGATTCAAACCACATGTTCATACAATCCATAACATCTTAGACATGATTAAATTACTTCACATCAACAAAGCTTCACATTATACCTTCATAAATGTCCTACACATGATACTAATACAATTCACAAGTAATGCCGACGAGGCCACATCTTTCACAAAGGTAACAAATAAACACCGCCACCATAATTGGACCATATCAATCATCATTGTACTACAAAATATACATAGTATTAAGAGAGTTAGGGCAGCATACCATTGATCCAACTACACAACTTTCATCCATAACCCAATTAACCAACTCATTACCCATAAGGCTCTTACCATAGCCATGATCACCAATTCAATACAATAAACTCTATATACAATGAATACAACATTATAAATCATTCATGTAATCAAATTGGGATAGCCTATGATCCATACATAGAACAATAGCCCTAAGCAATTTACACATGAATCCATTACTAGTTAGTCATGATCAATTCACCCATAGTTTAGTCAAATTGAGAGATTTGAGAAGGTCAAGGGTTAATGGAGAATTTCATTCAAAAACATCAATTATACATCAATAATATCATATCTTAAGGTTTGAAAAAGTTTCATGCAAGAACCCAAGACTTAGAGTAGAAATTGGACTTTTTCATCTTCTGAAATACTTTGAAATCATCTTTGAATTTGACTCTAAGGTGATAGAAAGCCTTAGATGAAGAACTCTCATACCTTATTAGAAGAATCAAATGATAATTGAAGAATAAACTCCATTGAAGATCCATCATCAAGTTCCGTCTTCACATTGAGCTCTCATGGAGGGTTTTGGAGAAACTTTCGAAGGGAATGGGTTTTGATGTAGGTGTTAGGGTCTAAATGAGAGTTTAATGACTTATATACTCTTAAAATACCCATACACACCAATAATAACAGTACTCCAATTTTATAAGACTTGGGGTGTGTCACAACCCGAGACCCCACCCTAGAAGTTAGGGCACAATCTTGGATTGTGGCACGGCGTACTCGACCTCTCGGAGGTCTCATACAATCCTATCATATCATTCATCGCATATACATAATGAAAAGTAGTGCGGAATTAAAACTTTTCATTAAAACAATAACATAGTCTTAAAACTCTTTCATATATGTAGTAATAGGAAATGCTAAGTCTCGAATCATCATCTTAAGACATGATAATACTTGGGACACGGCCCATACGAATATAAAGCATACTACTATATAGTATATTACAAAACTTCATAAATGAAAAATAAAATGACACATATGCCCTTGAGTCAAGTGAGGACATACTTCAACTTCTTCTTGAAAGATCTCCTAGTCCAAGTCTTTTTCCCTAAGCTCTTAACCTACCAAGAACTATATAGATAGAAATAAAGAATGGAATTAGTACAACCACATGTACTAAGTATGACTTATGCATAAAAATCATGAAAACGGACATTTATTGGAAATATGCATTTTTTCTTTAAAACATCATAATATCATCATAAGAATAACATTTGGCAACTTAGAATCACATAAGAAATCATTTAAACCAAATAACATAATTTTAGAAGACACTTAACACTGACCTAAATCACTATACAGTGAAGTCCCTTCACTGTTACAGTGAAGTCCAATTCTTCCCTTTTTATCACTCTCTAGCATGTAGTTTTCTCACCAAATCCATCCTAAGATTCACTTAAGTCAAACAAAGAGAGACTGTCCATACACCCTCTCTAGATGTGCCAAAACGATCCTTAAGATTACTCATAATGAGTCACATACACACTTACAAGCATCATGAACATAAATGTAAGATTCTTCTACCAAAAGTGAATTCTAAGTCTCACTTGAGTGAGTTGTGAAGTGACTGCCCATACAATCCCTTACACACACACTCAAGAGATCCTATAGACTCCCTAGGATAGAATCATTCTCACTAAACACACCAACACATAGATGATAGGATATTCTCCTTCCAAAGGCTATCGAAAGACCTACTTAAGTAGATCAAGAAGATAACATCCATCATTGACCTTTTCAAGATTACCTAAATAGTCCTTACAACTACCTAAGGCTTAGATCATGTCAACAAAACCAAACATTTTCCCTAACTAGAGTCATTCTCAAGACTTCCATAGATAAGACATGAAGAAACCATCATTTATGTCCTCTTCACACTTTAACTAAGGAATCCTTAAGTCACTTTAGATTAGGTACTTACTCATTTACATACTTTCTAACATGAGTCATTAGTTCATTAGTTCATTAAGGGACATACATTACATAAAGGATATTCAAATAATGGTCTTGGAGAAGACCTAGGGACTCTTACTAACATCTTTAAAGCCTATTGTGCAATGTCTAGATAGTGTCCCATACCACCACCTAAACCTCATAGAACTTCTCTAATGCTAATATGTATCCCATATGATGATAATAGGCAATAACCGACATAGACCATGGTAGCAAAGCATGGAATCCGAAGTGCTATCCTACTTCGATGAGGTGTTCTACTTGCCAATGGTAGAACTTAGACATCCCATGTAGGCACATGGTTAAGGAAATATGAAGGGATTATTTGTATTCTAGTCTCAATCCTTAACTAGAACTACTTCCCTTACCATACTCACTCGGTGCTAGCCTTTGTTCTCATAGATTAAATCACATCAAGGTTCATACAAATGGGTCCCATATCAAGTTCATGACTCAATTACATTTACCCTACCAAAGCAACGTCCGCTAGGGCTATCTTACTATGGAGACAAGAATCTCATCATGACTTTACTAAGGATTGATGTGATGCCATTCCAGCCAATCAACCTTAAGTCCATCATTCATTACATGAAGGACACCATTACGGCTTACTACTTCACGATTCATAACCTTACAACTTGGTTCAAGGTTCCACAGAAAGGACCTTCGTATCATCATTCAAGATCTCACCTATATTCATTTATTCAAGACTAAGACCCTTTAGGTTCCTAAGTCAAGACATCACATATTCACATAAGCACCAAGTAAGGGACACAAGTCTACCTAAACAGGACACCACATACTTCCATTTAACACATATAGCCTATCTCTTTAGACACTTAGGAATGACCCTTGATATTATTTAGTCAACCTATTCATTACCTTAACCTTATCAACCTAACCATTTTAGACTCATCTAGCCAATTTAGGATCAACCATGTATCAACTCTAAGACTACACACTTAACACATATTCAAAGCATAACATGATTAACTAGATAGTATCAATAGTCTAACACATACTTTCACATATAGGTAGATATGATCTACATCACTAAATCAACTACAAAAATAGCCATATAAGTTCAAGTAGTTGCCGACAAGGCCATGATTATCAATGTACTTAAAATAACGCCGATAAGGCCACATCAATTCACATAACACCGCCACCAAAGGTGGACCAAACCAATAATAACATAATTGAAGTATAATTGATATTAAAATAAAGGAATTAGGGCAGCGTACCACCACTTCATCATCAACACTTCAAGTCAATACCAAATCACCCAATTCAACATCATAAGGTCCTTACCCATGGCTATGAACACCAATTCAATACACAATTATAGAAATCAATGAAATCTAAGCCAATTCAACATAGACTCAACAATCAAAGATCAATTGAACATCAATTGAATACAATTCTTATATCATTAGAAAGACCATAAGAAACTACACATGAATTCATCAACATTAGACCAATATCAAGTAACCCATAAGTTAGTAAAATCTAAGGCTCATCAATTACATGGGTTCATAGGTAATTTAGGTTAAAATCATCAATACAACATCAGTCTAATCCATAATAGACGTTTGAAAACCATTAATGCAAGAACCCATGGAAGATCATGAAAAAGGTCAATTCATCTTTTGAAAACTTTAGAAAACATCTTTGAAAGTTGGGCTCCTTGATGAAATGAGTTTCAAGGATAAAAAGGCATACCTCAATGAAGCTAATTCTTCACTTTGATGAAGAATCTCCACTCAAAACGTCACACCAAGCTCTTTCTTGATTTTGGGCTTCAATGGAGTCTTGGGGAATTTCTAAGGTATTTTGGGGTTTTGATTTTGAAGAATGAAATCTTCTAAGTGTTAGAGACTTATAAACATCTTTAAAATACCCAATATACCCTTAGGGAACTGCCAAACCTTCCATTTAGAAGTGGGGTGAAATTACAACATCACCCCTCACTTAACAGTAAAACTGCGTGCAGGTCACAGACCAAACGACGGCCAGCCATCGACTGTCCATCCCATGACCAACGGACCGTGCAGCTGGTCCGTGGTCTGGGACAGAGACCTGTCCTTGGCTCCCGTTTCCTCATGCCTAAGTCTCTACCGACGGATGCCCATCGACGGGACATAGGTCCACACACGGACCGTGCTGTCCACCGTCGATGGGTTCAGAGACTTGGAACTGGTCCTCATCCCTTCCCCAGCCTAAGTCCCAATTGACGGACCAACCTACGGGGCGTCGACCAGGCTACTAACCGTCGACTGCCTTCCGTGGTTTGGGCTGTCTTGGGCAGCTTAGGCATCAGCTTTAGGTCCTTCCTCAAGGACCCTTGGTTGGTCCTTGGGGTTGTTTTCCCAGACGTTTCTAACCCAAACATGAACTTATACAAGTTTAGGACATCTCACATGAATTTTACACAAAACAAACACGTAAAACTCAACCATACATGCCTAGACACACAAGGTCATTTCAAGGCACATCTTTCGAATGCCAAGGACGTTCTTAAGTGTTTGACCTCCAAACTTCTCGAAACATGACACACTACCTATACACATCATATTATTTAGGACCTTATAACCACAAGAGTCACACATAAACACATAGGCCCTCACATGAGACACTTAGGTGACTTAGTCGTCGAACATCTTGGTTGACCCTTGATGTTTTGACTTCCAATGCACCTAATACTTTATCTACTGCCTCAATACAACATTATAGACATATTTAGGACCTTATACCACCTTGACAACAATGTTAGGCTCTATTTCACCTAAGTCATTTTTGGGACCTTACATTTTCCCCACTTAGACAACATTCGTCCTCGAATGAAACTTGACACTCTCCGAACACTTCCAAGATTAGAGAATCAACTTAACAGAACATAAACAAACCATATAACTGACAATCAAGGAGAAGAAACATCAATTTCACAAGATCAATAGATTCACAACACGACAAGAAACTAGAATACAATTCTATAACTCATTATGCTACAAAACTCACATGCTTCATTTCAAATAGGAAAAACTCATTTTTTTTATTCATTATTATACTCATACTCATCTTTTATAACCACATATCAATAGTTCTAAACCAAAGAATCAATTAGTCATTTTTCAAAAAATTTACAATGAACAATGAATAGTGCTACAGTGATTTTTTGCAAATTTCTCAAAAATGCAATCTTAAGCAATTCATGATATAGACATTCTAATATGCAAAGTAACATCATATAAACACCTTTTATAACATGCTTATAACTCAATAAAACACACAATGCAAGAAGTTAATGAAATTTAATTTCAACCAAACTCCTAAACATCATGCACATGCAACAAACTAGCCCATCTATCTAGCTATACTCCCCCACATAGAAGGAACCCATACCATAACAAGAGAAAGATAAGGGCTTACCAACATCATAATTACTCTCATCCGTCTTCTCACCTCTAGTCCGGAGTGCATAGAAACGCCTCCTAGTTGGAGCATCTTCCTTTGGAGCACTAGGATCAACTTTCTTACCCTCCTTCCTAGAAGCAATGTTTGGACAATCTCTCACTTTGTGCCCATCTTTTCCACATCCAAAGCAATTACCCGTACCCACTAGACACTCACCATAATGTCTCTTACCACAAGTAGCACATGTAGGTTTGTCATTGCTAGAACCACCTCCTTTCTTAAACTTCTTCTTAGGAACACTAGGTCCATCTTAAGTTTGAGCCCTCTTTTTGAACCTAGGTTGCCCTTGATCACTAGAAACACTCCTTTTCAAGTTTCTTGACATCCTCCTAAGTTTAGACTCTTCAATTGATTGTACATACACCATGATTCTATCCAAAGTCATATTATCATGCAACATAGCCGTATGACATTCCTCCCCCACTAAGTCGGCTACACCCGTCACAAAGCGACTCATTTCATCCCTTGGATTAGACACTAGGGAAGGTGCATATCTAGATAAAGTTGAGAACTTCAAAGAGTATTCATCAACACTCATATTGCCTTGCTTGAGATTGATAAACTTCTCTACTTTCACTTCCCTCCTCTCACGGGGAAAGTACTTAACAAGAAAAGCTTCCTTGAATTCTTCCCACTCAATAGAACCCAACTCCATTGGCCTATTGTCCTTCCATTGAGTGTACCAAATTTGAGACACATCTCTCAATTGATAAAAATCCAACTCCGCCTTCTCCCTAGATGTAAGCCCCATAGCACTCAATACCTTGTACACACCATCAAGAAATTCTTGGGGATCTTTATTCACCTTAGAGCCAAGAAAAATTGGAGGATTCAACCTCACAAAGTCTCACAACCTAGATGACATAGTGCTCTCCATAGCATTACCCCTAGGAACCATGTTTAATTTAATTTGAGTAGTCACGGCTTGGGCTAAAGCAACCAAAGCCTCTCTAATCTCCCGATTAGTCAATTTCGGGGGAACCACTGGAATCTCATTACCTCCTCCCATATTAGGGGCATGATCACCTTGAGGAGTCACTTGAGCACCTTGATCACCTTGGACACCTTGCCCATCTTGAAGCACTTGCTCAACTTGCTCAAATTGAGGAGGATCTTCCTCATTCACCCTTCCCTCTTCCATCCTTCTAGCGGCCATCCTTCTAGTATTCATCTACTCGAAAACAAGGAAACACTTTTAGAAGGATACTCATAACATTACTCTACCGCACGAACATAGGAGTAGAAATGAAGGGAAACATTATCGTCCTATAGCCTCTCGCCCATAGATGTGTCGCGACTCACACCGATGGTCAAGAATCTATTAGACGTGACTTTTCGAGACTTTGTGATTCCTAAGACTACTTTCATTAACCTATGCTCTGATCCCAAGCTTTGTCACAACCCGAGACCCCACCCTAGAAGTTAGGGCACAATCTCGGATTGTGGCACGGCGTACTCGACCTCTCGGAGGTCTCATACAAGCCTATCATATCATTCATCGCATATACATAATTAAAAGTAGTGCGAAATTAAAACTTTTCATTAAAACTATAACATAATCTTAAACTCTTTCATATATGTAGTAATAGGAAATGCTAAGTCTCGAATCTTCATCTTAAGACACGATAATACTTGGGACACGGCCCATACGAATATAAATAATACTACTATATAGTCTATTACAAAACTTCATAAATGAAACATAAAATGACATATATGCCCTCGAGTCAAGTGAGGACATACTTCAACTTCTTCTTGAACGATCTCCTAGTCCAAGTCTTCTTCCCAAAGCTCTTCACCTACCAAGAACTATATACATAGAAATAAAGCATGGAATTAGTACAACCACATGTACTAAGTATGACTTATGCATAAAAATAATGAAAACGGACATTTATTGGAAATATGTATCTTTTCTTTAAAACATCATAATATCATCATAAGAATAACATTTAGCAACATAGAATCACATAAGAAATTATTTAAACCAAATAACATAATTTTAGAAGACACTTAACAGTGACCTAAATCACTATAACAGTGAAGTCCCTTCAGTGTTACGGTGAAGTCCAATTCTTCCCTTTTTATCACTTCCTAGTATGTAGTCTTATCACCAAAGCCATCCTAAGATTCAGTTAAGTCACACAAAGAGATACCACCCATACACCCTCTCTAGATGTGCCTAAACAATCCTTAAGATTACTCATAATGAGTCACATACACACTTACAAGCATCATAAACATAAATGTAAGATTCTTCTACCAAAGGTGAATTCTAAGTCTCACTTGAGTGAGTTGTGAAGCGACTGACCATACAATCCCTTACACACACTCAAGAGATCCTATAGACTCCCTAAGATAGAATCAATCTTACTAAACACACCAACACATAGATGATAGGACATTCTCCTTCCAAATGCTATTGAAAGACCTACTTAAGTATATCAAGAAGATAACGTCCATGATTGACCTCTTCAAGTTTACCTAAATAGTCCTTAAGACTACCTAAGGCTTAGATCATGTCAACAACACCAAACATCTTCCTTAACTAGAGTCATTCTCAAGACTCCCATAGATAAGACATGAAGAAACCATCCTTTATGTCCTCTTCACACATTAACTAAGGAATCCTTAAGTCACTTTAGATTAGGTACTTACTCATTTACATACTTTATAACATGAGTCATTAGTTCATTAGTTCATTAAGAGACATCATCACATAAAGGACATTCAAATAATGGTCTTAGAGAAGACCTAGGGACTCTTACTAACATCTTCAAAGCCTATTGTGCAATGTCTAGATAGTGTCCCATACCACCACCTAAACCTCATAGAACTTCTCTAATGCTAATATGTATCCCATATGATGATAATAGGCAATAACCGACATAGACCATGGCAGCAAAGCATGGAATCCGAAGTTCTATCCTACTTCGATGAGGTGTTCTACTTACCAATGGTAGAACTTAGACATCCCATGTAGGCACATGGTTAAGGAAATATGAAGGGATTATTTGTATTCTAGTCTCAATCCTTAACTAAAACTACTTCCCTTACCATACTCACTCGGTGCTATCCTTTGTTCTCATAGATTAAATCACACAAGGTTCATACAAATGGGTCCCATATCAAGTTCATGACCCAATTACATTTACCCTACAAAAGCTAGGTCCGCTAGGGCTATCTCACTATGGCAACAAGAAGCTCATCATAAATTTCCTAAGGATTGATGTGATGCCATTCCAGCCAATCAACCTTAAGTTCATCATTCATTACATGAAGGACATCATTACGGCTTACTACTTCACGATTCATAACCTTACCACTTGGTTCAAGGTTCCACATAAAGAACCTTCATATCATCATTCAAGGTGTACCTATATTCATTTATTCAATACTAACACCCTTTAGGTTCCTAAGTCAAGACATCACATATTCACATAAGTACCAAGTAAAGGACACAAGTCTACCTAAACAAGACACCACATACTTCTATTTAACACATATAGCCTATCTTTCTTTAGACACTTCGGAATGACCCTTAATATTATTTAGTCAACCTATTCATTACCTTAACCTTATCAACCTAACCATTTTAGACTCATCTAGCCAATTTAGGATCAACCATGTATCAACTCTAAGACTACACACTTAACACATAGCCAAAGCATAACATGATTAACTAGATAGTATCAATAGTCTAGCACATACTTTCACATATAGATAGATATGATCACACATCACTAAATCAACTACACAAAATAGCCATATAAGTTCAAATAGTTACCGACAAGGCCATGATTATCAATGTACTTAAAATAACGCCGACAAGGCCACATCAATTCACATAACACCACCACCAAAGGTGGACCAAACCAATAATAACATAATTGAAGTATAATTGACATTAAAATAAAGGAATTAGGGCAGTGTACCACAACTTTATCGTCAACACTTCAAGTCAATACCAAATCACCCAATTCAACATCATAAGGTCCTTACTCATGGCCATGAACACCAATTCAATACACAATTATAGAAATCAATGAAATCTAAACCAATTCAACATAGATTCAACAATCAAAGATCAATTAAGCATCAATTGAATACAATTCTTATATCATTAGAAAGCTCATAAGAAACTACACATGAATTCATCAACATTAGACAAATATCAAGTAACTCATAAGTTAGTCAAAATCTAATGTTCATCAATTACATGGGTTCATAGGTAATTTAGGTTAAAATCATCAATACAACATCAATCTAATCCATAGTAGACGTTTGAAAACCATTAATGCAAGAACCCATGGAAGATCATGAAAAAGGTCAATTCATCTTTTGAAAACTTTAGAAAACATCTTTGAAAGTTGGCTCCTTGATGAAACGAGTTTCAAGGATCAAATGTCATACCTCAATGAAGCTAATTCTTCACTTTGATGAAGAATGTCCACTCAAAATATCACACCAAGCTCTTCCTTGATTTTGGACTTCAATGGAGTCTTGGGGAATTTTTAAGGTATTTTGGGGTTTTGATCTTGAAGAATAAAATCTTCTAAGTGTTAGAGCCTTATAAACACCTTTAAAATACCAAATATACCCTTAGGGAACCGCCAAACCTTCCATTTAGAAGTGGGGTGAAATTACAACATTACCACTCACTTAACAGTGAAAATGCGTGCAGGTCACAGACCAAACGACGGCCAGCCATCGGCGGGCCATCCCTTGACCAATGGACCATGCTGCTGGTCCGTGGTATGGGACAGAGACCTGTCCTTTGCTCCCGTTTCCTCACGCCTAAGTCTCTATCGATGGATGCCTATCGACGGGACGTAGGTCCACACACGGACCGTGTTATCCATCGTCGATGGGTTCAGAGACTTGGAACTAGTCCTCATCCCTTCCTCATCCTAAGTCCCAATCGACGGACCAACCTACCGGGCGTCAACCAGGCTACTGGCCTTCAACTGGCTTCCGTGGTTTGGGCTGTCTTGGGCAGCTTAGGCATCAACTTTAGGTTCTTCATCAAGGACCCTTGGTTGGTCCTTGGGGATGATTTACCGGACGTTTCCAATCCAAACATAAACGTATACGAGTTTAGGACATCTCACATGAATTTCACTCAAAACAAACACGTAAAACTTGACGAAACATGCCTAGACACACGAGGTCATTTCAAGGCACATCTTTCGAATGTCATGGACGTTCTTAAGTGTTTGACCTCCAAACTTCTCAAAACTTGACACACTACCTATACAGATAATATTAAACACATTTAGGGACTTATAACCACATGAGTCACACATAAACACATAGTCCCTCACATGAGACACTTAGGTGACTTAGTCGTCGAACGTCTTGGTTGACCCTTGACGTTTTGACTTCCAATGCACCTAATACTTTAGCTACTGCCTCAATACAACATTATAAACATATTTAGGACCTTATACCACCTTGACTACAATTTTAGGCTCTAGTTCACCTAATTCATTTTCGGAACCTTACAGGGTGAATTTCCCAAAAAACCCAAGTCTTAACATAAAAACATGCAGAATTGCAGTACCATCGATGGCCTAGCATCGACAGGCCGTCAGCTGGACGACGCCCCATCGTTGGGGTTTAATGGTTGTGTCTGAAAATCCCCAACCTGCAGGATATATGTCTCCATCGACTACACCCATCGATGGGCCGTCGTCTGATCGATTGGCTGTCGTTTGGGGCAGTAGATTGCCACTGCCAGGCAGTGTTAAGCTTCAAGTTGGGGTCCTTCTTCTAGGGCCCCTTGTGGGTCCTAGGTGGAGTCTCACCCCAGACGTTAGACCCCTAAACATGCATGTCTAGGTATTAGGAACATCTCCAAGCAAGTTCAACATCAAACAAGTCATGCAACATGCTAAAAGAAATCCAAACTCACAAGGATGTCCAATGACTATCTTTTGAACGTCATCGGACGTTCTTGGACGTTTGACCTCCAAACCTTACCAAACTCAACCTGCTGACTCTAAACACTATAATAAACCATATAAGGACCTCATAAGATCATTACACATGCATAAGAACATGAAAACACATAAGGCACATAGGTGACTAGTCGTTGAACGTCTTGGTTATCCCTTGACGTTTGACTTCAAAGCTAACCCAAATCTTTAGACACTGCCTCAAACATCATTTTAAACCATATTAGGACTTCAAAACTTCATGACACACAAATTAGTACATAGTTTCACCTAAGTAATTTTTGGAGGTGTTACAAAGACGATGCTGGCCAACTGGCATCGGTACATTGAATGTACGAGTATGCGAGTTGTAATTCTAAACAACAACTAAAGCTTGATGAGAATAAGATGAACTTACATTGTCTCTACTCAATTCAAGAAGTACTTAACTCAATTTATGTATATAAAGCAATTTAAAACACTTGTGATATATATAAAACTTATAAAAAAACAGTAAAGCAACTTAGTTCATTAAAGAAAATGCAATAGCAAACTCAACTTTACTTATATATGAAAGTAATATAGTTTTGTTGGAGGTTCTCTAACCGACAACCCCCACTATAAGCATAATTTATGATACAGTGTCTTGCCCACGCTACCAAAACTGTCCTATACTTTGTCGTCGCATAGAACTCCTCAACTTAGTGGATTCACTAGCTTAACTTACATGACCATCTAAAAAGTATGACGCGTTAATACCCATGATGCCTACATGGTTAACATGGATACTTGATTTAATATGAACTCTCATCCCCACATCGGTGCTCAATACTACTCCCAAAATATACTTTAGCTCATGCTTTTAAATCAACTTCCTTTCCTTGTGTTGAGATAATTTGCTCAAAACTTTAGCTTTAAAATCCCTCGTGGAATCAATGTTCCATTTTCTTGTTCAAAACTCTTTTGAGAAATCTTAAATTCCTCTTAACTTAAATGTAAAAACATTTATAAACTTTCTAGGGAATACTTAGTTCCCTTATGTCTTTTGAGAAATGAACTCGACTCTTTACTCTTTCTTTAACCCAAAACTTGAACCTTAAAATGAAGTTAAAACGTTTAAATAAGGCTCTTGGAAACTTTAAGAAACTTTACTTTAACTTACTTCATAGCTTTAGACTTGACTTCTTAACTTCCTTGACCTAGATATTAACTTACCTAGAATTGAATTATGGATTGAAGGTTCATGATTCATGTTTATGGATAATTTCATGATGTTAAGATGTACTAGTACATCACTTAGGAACTAGTATGAAAAGATAGGGGGGAAATGGGGTCTCCAGGCGTCCTTGGCGCTCTAAGAGGCATGGAGCGCTAGAGCCTCATGGAAAGACTCTGTCTTGAGGCGCTCCGGCAAGCACAGCATGCCAGAGCCTATCATAGAGAGACTATCTTGAGAGTCTCTGGTAGGCGTGTCGCCCTAGGACCTGTCAGACGGGACCTCCGACTTTTCTTCTCCATTTTTCATCTCTAAACCTTATAAACTACAATGTTATTACACCAATCACTTAGGATCACTAATAACCTCAATAAACCATAGATTAGAACCAAAAACACAAATCCAATCAATTAAAATATACTACAACTCAACAAACAAGAATTTAACCATTTTTCATCAAGAATTTCGATGTTCATCATTCAATCTATTCAAACTTTGCTGAATTAAACAAATTGGTGTGTGGGTGAACTAACCCAACACAGAAAGATTTCACATACCTTATAGGGATCACCCCCAACGAATTCCACTCAAAGACCTTGGTGTTCTTGATGAATTTTTGGTCTTTTCTCCTTTTTCCTTCTTCTCTTCTCTTTTATCCAAGCCCTAAGCGTATTCCAATTTTCTAAAATTGACTTAAGGCATAATTTTACCCCTAATAAACCCTTAAAACTAAATAGGAAATAGTAGGGTGAAAAGACTACTTTACCCTTACTAAAATCCGTATTGGGACCTTCCTAAGTCCAGCAACACAACTTCCGATCGGCATATCTCTCTCATATGATATCGAAAATGCGCAAACTTGGTTGAGTTGGAAAGATATCTTCAAGGGATTTCCTACCATATGAAGAACTGAGTCTAACTCATCAGAGCTAGAAGCTATGGTCATTTCAAAATGGCCAAAAACTCACTTTTTACACTTAGGAAATTTTCTAGCTTTTTCCTATTCTTTCCAAAAGTGGTTACTTTTGGTTTCCTAGCCTATTCCTAACTATTTTGAGTTTCGAGATGTTACAATATCTTCCCCTTGGGAACATTTATCCTCCAATGAGAACTCTTTTACTAATCTAAGGATAGTAACATCATTCCAGCACTCAACAACAAGAGCAAGTAATAACATGATTACACATAGTCTTATAAAGTTCTAAGAAGAGAACTTAGTACCTTGATCTGCATTCTCTTTGGATTCAAATATATGTGGATATCTCTTCTTCATATGCTCGTCAGCTTCCCAAGTCGCTTCTTCAACGAATTGGTTCCTCCAAAGAACCTTGACTAATGCAACTTTCTTAGTTCTTAACTTGCGAACTTGGCGATCTAGAATCTGAATTGGAATATCTTCATAGGACAACTTCTTCATACCTCGGATGTAAGCCTTCATGCTAAGTTGTACATTAAAAAGTGTGAACTTGATTAATATAGACTTCATGCTAAGATGTACATTCAAGCCCTAAGGTATTCCATGAAATAAGGGAGGTCGGGACTCCAAATCACTTCTTGAATGTTCAACTTAGCATAATCCTCAGCCGAATGGGTAGTCATTACCGGCAAAAAGTGGGTTGATTTTTTCATTATATCGACAATTACCAAAATAGAATCATGTTGTCTGCAGACTTTGGCAAGCCTGTGATGAAGTCTATATTAATTATCTCCCACTTCCATTCTGGAAGTTCTGTCTTCTGAGCCAACCCTCCAGGCCTTTGGTGTTCCACTTTCACTTGTTGGCAATTTGGGCACTTGACAACAAACCTAGGAATATTTTTCTTCATACCTTCCCACCAGTATACCTCTCTAAAATTACGGTACATCTTGGTGGAGCCCGGATGAATGGAATATCTGGAGCTATGAGCCTCCTCCATGATCCTCTCTTGGAGTCCATCCACCCTAGGTACACACAATCTACCTTGGTACTTCAGCACACTATCTCCCCCTAGTTCAAAAGTCAATACTCTTTGCTTATAAACATTCGCCTTCAAATCAAGCAAAACGGGGCCATGGTCTTGTTTTTGTTTCACCTCAGACACTAGTGATGATTCAGCTCCATTAGTCACACTATCCCTCCTTCTGTGGAATCTATAAGTCTAACACCTAGGCGTGTAAGTCTATGCACATCTTTAGTTATCTCCCTCTTTTCTTCCTCAACATGGGCGATACTACCAATGGATAACCTTCTTAAGGCATCAACAACCACATTAGCCTTACCTGGGTGGTAAAGAATACTCATGTCATAATCCTTTAGTAGTTCTAACCACCTCCTTTGTCTGAGGTTGAGCTCTTTCTAGGTGAACACATATTGTAGGCTCTTGTGGTCAGTGAATATATCCACATGAACATTGTACAATTAGTGATGCCATATCTTCAAGGATAAAACCATAGCATCCAACTCTAAGTTATGGTTTGGGTAGTTCTTTCCATGAACTTTCAATTTTTTGGAGGCATAAGTTATGACCTTGCCTTTCTACATTAACACACAGCCCAAGCCAACTCTTGATGCATCACAGTACACCACAAAACCTTGAGTAACGTCCGGTAATGTCAAAACTGGAGTAGTAGTCAACCTCTTATTCAATTCTTGAACGCTCTTCTCACAAGTTTCAAACCATTGAAACTTTGTTGTCTTCTGAGTCAACTTAGTCAAGGGAGACGAAATAGATGAAAGTTCTTCACCAAACCTTCTATAGTAGATAGACAAACCCAAGAATCTCCTAATATCAGTTGGAGACGTGGTTCAAGGAAAATTTTGAAGTGCTTCCATCTTTTGGGTATCGACTCTAATCACATCATCGGAAACTATGTGGCCTAAGAATGCCACAGACTTAATCCAAAACTCACACGTGAAGAACTTGGCATGTAGCTCATTTTCTTTATAAGTCTGAAGCACTATTCTGAGGTGACTAGCATGATCTTCTTCGTTCCTTGAAAGATTAGTATGTCATCAATGAAGACGATGACAAACATATCTAATTAAGGTTTGAAGACTCTGTTAATAAGATCTATGAATTTTGCGGGTGCATTTTTCAACCCAAAAGACATAACCAAAAACTTGTAAGGTCCATATCTGGTTCTAAAGACTGTCTTTAGAATTTCACATTCTCTAACTTATAACTGATGGTAGCCAGATTTGACATCAATTTTAGAGAAACAGGTGGCACCCTGAAGTTGGTCAAGAAGATTATCTATCTATGGAAGAGGATACTTATTGTTGATAGTCACCTTATAAAAATGACGGTAGTCTATACACATCCTAAGGGAACCATCTTTCTTTCTCACAAATAAGACCAGAGCGCCCCAAGGTGAGACAGTTGGTCGAATAAAGCCTTTGTCTAACAAATCATTCAATTGTTATTTCATCTCTTTTAATATTGTTGGTGTCATTCTATATGGAGGAATAGAGATAGGACGAGTATCCGGAATGATGTCTATATCGAATTCTATTTATCTCTCATGAGGGACTCCAGGTAGATCATCACGAAAAACTTCTAGAAACTCTTTTACCATAGGAACTGACTGAATGGAAGGTACCTCAGCACTTGAGTCATTAACTCGGACTAAGTGATAGATAAACCCCTTTGAAACTAACTTCCTCGCCTTAATATATGAAATAAAATGACCCTTAGGCACTGCTGAACTACTACTCCACTCTATGGATGTCTCGTTAGGAATTTGAAACTTTACAACTTGATTTCTACAATCTATTGACGCGTAAAAAGCATGTAGTCAGTCCATACCTAGAATGATATCAAAATCTACCAAGTCTAACTCCACTAGGTCAGCCATGGTGTTCTTATGATTGATATAGATGGGACAATCACAGTAGACTCTTTCCGCTATAATAGACTTTCCAACATTGGTATATACAGAGAAAGGTTCACAAAGTTTCTCAAGAAGAATCTCAAACTTATTTGCAACATAAGAAGTTACAAAAGATAAACTTTCTTCGGGGTCTAACAAAGCATAAACATCAAAAGTAAAGACTTTGATCATACCCGTGATAGCATCTGGAGAATTCTTATGCTCTTGGTGGCTAGTGATTGCATAGAGACAATTTTCTCCTCCGCCAGTATTAGAAGTGGCTCCTCTAGGTGCAGCCATGTCTGGTGGAGCAACTGATGAAGATTGAGCTCTATTGCGTAGATTTCCACCACCTTGCTTATTCTTAGGGCACTTTCTCATGAAGTGACCCTCTTGACCACAATTGAAGAAAACTGTTTGGACATCACGACATTTACTGGGGTGGTTTCCACCAAACTTAGCACATGTAAGAGCCTAACTTCCTCCTTGTGCCACACTACCTTGGTACTAGGATGGTGTAGCCTTGAATTTCTGTGAATTCTGGCTTTTATACTCACCTCTGTTTCTGGGCGTAAGTGAACTAGTAGATGATGGGGCATGCCCTTTGTGTTTCTAAAATTGTGGTCAATTCAAACCACCTTTCTGTTGTCCAGACACATTCTTTGTCTTGGATTTCTTGTTCATGTACTTCTCTCGGTCCGTCCTCTTCTCCTCCTCAACTTGCTGCACATAAATCATCAATCGGGATATGTCCATTTCTCCTGATCAGCATTGCCGCACTGCCCTCTTTACTAGATGCACGACCCAGACCAGCGACAAGCAAACTTATTCTACTCCTCATATCTTTAACCATCTCGGGTGCATAACGAGATAGTTGGGTGAATTTAAACCCATACTCATGAACACTCAGGGAGTCTTGTTTCAGAGAAGGAACTTTCGTACCTTTGCCTCCTTCAGTTCTTGGGGAAACAACAGCCCCAAGAAAGCCTTTTCGAAACAAGCCCAGCTTTGATGTGGTTCATCCTCATCTCTGCCCTCCTTCCACTGGTCGAACTAAGTCCTAGCCATATTTTTTAGTTTATATGTAGATAGCTCAACCCTTTCAGTATCAACCATATGCATCAACTCAAACACCTTCTTCAACTCTTCCACAAAGTTTCCCAAATCCTCAGTAGTGCTTGAACCAAAAAAGCTTGGGGGATTCATACTTAAGAATCCCCAAATTCTCGAAGTGTCAGCCCCGTATTGTTGAGCTCCCCTTTGTTTCCCAACTTGATTAGTCACCGCTTGGCTTAGCATTCGGATAGCCTCGCGGAACTCGACATTGGTGACTTCCCCTTGAGGTTGCACGTTATGTGCATTAGGTGCCTCTAGTTCCTCAACATTCCTTCTGGATGGTCGACCTCTGACTGCTCTTCATGGAGGCATGATGATCTAAAACATGCGCAAGCACAAATTAGGGGGAAACTTTTTACATATAAACTTTAATGCACGAAAAAAGAATATGAAAGAAGAGATGAAATTCCTAAATGTCGTAGCCTTCTAACCATAAATGTGGCGCGCTTCACACCGATGACTAAGACTCTATGGACACGGCTTCATAGAATCCCTAGGACTCTTGAACCTTGTGGTCTGATACCAAGTTTGTCACACCCCGATCCTACACCCTGGTTGTGGCCGGTACCCAATGACCATTGTTGGCCGTGAGTAAACCCTTGGTCTGGCTTAATTAACTCAAAGGAAGACCTAACTCAATGATAAAATAAGGACCATTCTCAAAAATACTTAAATCAACGTCTTGGCCAAAATTGTATTTAAGTCTCAAATTATAACATCTTAATTAAAAGGGACTCAACTACACTAACTGACTATCCATCTACGAAGCCTCTAAAAATACTATAATGAATGTTGGGACAGACCACACAACATTCTGAAATTGAATGACTGGAAAACATATAAAAGGATCCTCTAGAATTCAAGGAGGCTCACCACTAACTCTGAGTGATAAAACTTGATCAACGAGGCGCTGGATGTTGATCCTGGTTACCTTCATCATAAGACGATGCAGGACAACTGACATCAGTACATTGAATGTACGAGTATGCAAGTTGGAATGCTAAACAATAACTTAAGCTTGCTGAGAATAAGATGAACTTAACTTGGATCTACTTAACTTAATAAGTACTCAACTCAATCTATGTATATAAAGGAATTTAAAACACATGCGATATATATAAAACTTCTAAAAACAGTAAAGGAACATAGTTCATTAAAGAAAATGCAATAGCAAACTCAACTTTAGTTATATATGAAAGTAATATAGTTTTGTGGGAGGATCTCTAACCGACAACCACCAATCTGAACCTAAGTGGTGATACAATGTGTCACCCACGATGCCAGAAATATCCTATACTTTGTCATCGCATAGAACTCCTCAACTTAGTGGATCCACTAGCTTAACTTACATGATTCTCTAAAAAGTATGTACTTTTGGTACCCATGTTGGCTACATGGTTTAAATGGAGACTTTAGTTATTATGAATTCTCATCCCCAGATCGGTGCACAATACTACTCGCAAAATATACTTTAGCTCATGCTTTTAAAATCAAATTCAATTTTCTCAATACTTTAACTTTAGAAGCCCTCTTGGAATCAATGTTCCCTTTTCTTGTTCAAAACTGTGTTGGAAAATCATAGTTTCCTTTCCACTTAAAACATTTATAAACTTTCTAGGGAATACTTAGTTCCCTTATATCTTTTGAGAAATGAACTCGACTCTTTACTCTTACTTTAACTCAAAACTTGAGACTTAAAACGTTTAAATAAGACTCTTGAAAACTTTAAGAAACTTTACTTTAACTTACTTCATATAATTATACTTGACTTTTTAACTTCCTTGAACTTGATCCTAACTTCTCTTGAATTGAATTATGGATTCAAGGTTCATGATTCATGTTTATGGATAATTTCATGATGTTTAGATGCACCTTAGAGTATTGGAATTGATTGGGAATTGTAGGTACATCACTTATGAACTAGTACGAAAAGATAGGGAAAGAACGGGGTCTTGAGGCGTCCTTGGCGCTCTAAGATACGTGGAGTGCCGGAGCCTGAACGACAGACACTGTCTTGAGGCGCTCTGTCTGGCGCAGCGCGCCAGTGTCTGTCAAAAAGAGACTATCCTGAGGAGCTCTGGTAGGAACGTCACCCCAAGGCCAGTCAGACGGGACCTTCGACCTTTCTTCTCCATTTTTCATCTCAAAACCTTCTAAACATCCATGGATCTTACCCTAATCACTTAGTATCACTAATAGCCTCAATACCCAATAGATTAGACTGAAAAACAACCTGGAAACACTAATCTAATAAAATAAACATACTACAACACAACCAACAAGAATTTAACCATTTTTCATCAAGAATTTTGATGTTCATCATTCAAACTTTGCTGAATTAAATAAACTGGTGTGGGTGAACTAACCCAACACAGAAAGATCTCACATACCTTATAGGGATCACCCCGACGAATTCCACTCGAAGACCTTGGCGTTCTTGATGAATTTTTGGCCTTTTCTCCTTTTTTCTTCTTCTCTTCTCTTTACTTTCTAGCCCTAAGTGTATTCCAATTTTCTAAAACTGACTTAAAGCTTAGTTTTACCCCTATAAATCCTTAAAACGAAATAGGAAATAGTAGGGTGAAAAGACTACTTTACCCTTACTAAAATCTGAATTGGGATCTTTCTCAGTCCAACAACCCAACTTCCAATAGGCATATCTCCCTTATACAATATCAAAAATGCACAAACTTGGTGGCGTTGGAAATATCTTTTTAGGGGATTTCTAACCATATAAAGAACTGATTCTAACCTATCCTGAGCTAGAAGTTATGACCGTTTGAAAATGGCCAAAAACTCATTTTTTACACTACGGAAATTTCTAACTTTTTCCTATTCAATCCAAAAGTGATTATATTTTTTTTCTTAGCCCATTCCTAGATATTTTGAGTTACGAGATGTTACACATCATCACCCTCATGTTGTGATTCTTTTGATCATGACACTCATCTCAGGCTTAATGTTTGTTACTATGCCCAAATATCAATATGATTGCTCGCTTACTATATTATACCTCAATACTACAATCAAAATTTAGAAACACTTGTCACTAAGACCTCATGACAATTAATCAATCCTTACCTCTCAGTCTGCATACTCGAATTACCATTACATTCCCCTTCACAACTTAAGTATTACTTACTCACTTACTGCGTATTATCTCTCAAATAACTCTATCACCCTCTAAATACCATGAGGTTCTCCTTTCAAAATTCATAAACCTAGATTATATCTATAACTTTATGAACACTACCACTTAGACTTGGTCATTACTAGAACAATGACACATCATCATAACCCCTTTCTAGTTTAGGTATACTCTTACTTATATTGACTTGCAATACTTACTCTACCTCCCATATTGAACTCTTCACAACTCTTCACTTCTTAGTCTACCCATAAGGGAAAACTCTTCATTATTATTTTACTAGGTTTATACTAGAGTGACATAGCTTGTCAAAACACCATTTCCCATACTTAGATTGCTAAACCTCTACATACTTTCCTCTAACTCTGGGCTCTTTCACTACTGCTACTCATAATCTCGTAGTACATGTTACCTTTTCGGGTTGAAATACTACCCAAACTCTAAACATACTTTCTCATAAGGATCTCAGTTAAAACAAGATTTAAGGAAAATAGTACAACTCGCTTTTTAGCTCAAACACATGATTAACATAAATATGGGCGCATTCCTATGAAACTGAATACTTCACTTATTCTTGGGCTTCTCTTAATCCCTTCTGGAGTCTCATGACTTTCTCAAGACTCTTGCTAAGAACAACTCATCCATAATGATCTTTACACTTAACTTTTCAAATACATCTAGTATGATGGGTAGTCAAATGAATATGAGAACACACGAGTTAGAGTAGATCTCTATGACATAGCTCTACTGCACGGTTAAGAGTATGAAAGAAGGAAAATTGTTCATAAATGTTTGTAGTCCCTCATTTATAAAAGTGGGGCTCACAAGCATAAGCAAGATCCTACTTGACAGGGCTTCATAGTCACCCTATGACACTTGAAATATGTTTTTCACGACCCGAGTCTACACCATGTATGTGGCCGGCACTTGAAGACCATTATTGGTCCCCAAATGAACCCTCATCCTTGCTGACTACCAGCAGAAAACTAACTTATCCATGCAAAATCTTAAAACTAAAAAAAATTCAATAAACTCAACTTTACAAATCTTTAACTCAAAATAAAACTCTTTAAAATATAATATATTCAATTCAACATAAAATAGGAAACTTTAGTCTTTAAAACATTTAATAATATGAATGATTAATACATACTCCTCAACTATACTGACTACCTACGAAGCCTCAAATTGTAAATGATGGAAGTGAGGACAAGACCCACGACATCCTGACTAAACTGAAAAGTAAATGAAATCTTTTGGAAGCAAGGAAGTTCACCATAGCTAACTCAAACTCTCATATGTAGTAACGAAGCTCCTGTTGATGATCCTGAATACTTGTGTCTACATCATGAGAAGATGCAGACCAAATGTCTCTGTAAGTGGAATGTACGAGTATGTAAGGGGAATATTAAGGAATAACCTAAGCTTGAATTTTGTAGAAATGGAAACATACTTACCTCTTTTCAAACTTACTTAACTCAAGGAATACTTAAGGTTACTCAAAACTACTCAACTTACTCAACTCAGAAGTACTCAATGATAAGATACTCAACTCAGAGATTAGATAATCAACTAAAAGATTGATACTAAACTTCAAAGACATGATACCTGACTTAGTGAAGCACAAATCAACTCAAGATACTCAACTCGAAATACTCAACTCCTGAAACTTAAATGTAGTCATTTCAATATAAAACAGTTTAAATAAGTGCAATATAAAGAAAAGTTGTTTAAAAGCATGATGTCACTCTGTGTATATAACAAGGATACAACATAACTCTGAAATGTATATGAAAATGCAATTAACTGATGTTTAAAAATACAAGAACTTTTGTGGGAGTTTCTCTAACCGACAAAAATCACTTAAGAGGTACAATAATGATGCAAAACTTTAACTCACGCTGCCAAGGACCATCCTATATCTTTCCATCAGAATAGGACCTAACTTAACTTAGTTGACCACTAGTCTATGCGAAAATGATTCATCTAAAAATTACGACCCTTTTCTACCCATGGTAGCTACATGGTTTTCATAGAGACATAAGTTAATATGAACTCACATCCCTATATCGGTGCTCAATACTACTCCCAAAATATACTTAGGAAATTATGTTTAAAAACATACTTCTTCTATGATTTGAGATAATTTCTTAAAGCCTACCTTGAAAATCTCATTTTTTTTCTCTTGCTTTATTTAGAAAGCTATTACACTTTTCTAAAAAGTAGCCCAAGGCTCTTTACAGAAAAGTAGCTCAAAGTATCTTTATTGAAAAACTAGCTCAAAGGCTCTTTACTGAAAAACTAGCTCAAAGTCTCTTTTGGAAATCTCAGTTTCTGTTCTTATTTAAATATAAATTCATTAAACACTGCTTTGGGAGTACATAGTCCCCATATACTTTTGAAGAAAAAAACTTCAACTTTAATCTTTACTGTACTCAAAACTTAAGTCTTAAAACAAACTTAGAACAATTGTGAAAGACCCTTGAAAACTTTGGTAACTTCACTTGGCTTGCTCTTAACTTCTACACTTGACTCTTAACTTCTCTTGACTTTGATCTTTACTATACTTGAATTGGATTATGGATTCAAGGTTTGTGATCTCATGTTTATGGATGATTTCATGATGTTCAACTTGGAGGGCTCATGTGGAATTATGAGCATGAACTACTCAACTCAAGGACTCAAAGACACTTTTTATCTCAAGATTGTTCGACTTATAGAGTAGATGCGGAATTATTGACATGAACAATTCAACTCAAAACTTCATGGGTAACATGTAATAGTCCCATGATTATAATTATACCCTCAAAGGGGATTAGTAACTCAATACTCAAGACTTAGAACTTGAAGATACTGCTCTGCTCAATAATACTCAATTTATGAAATTCATGCGGAAGTTATGGAATGAATGACTCAACTCGAAGGTATACATAACTATATGGAACTAATGAATATGACTCTTCATATTCTCTTATTAACTTCCTAAAAACATAGTTCAAATCGATAGTTAATCTCAAAGGATTCAAAATTGAACTCAAAGGCTTTCTTGAACTCACTTCAAACTCTCCCTTTAATGTGAATTATGAATTCAAGACTTATAACTAATGATAAGAAAAATCTCATGATGACAAGGTAGGCTCATGAAGACATTTTCCTCATTTTTCTTACTCACTTGGTCCAATCTTGAAACAAGTTATTAGAATTTGTAGAAGATTCCTCAAAAAGACGAAAAAGGGATTTTCCGAAAAATGTTCGAAAGAACTCTCAAGACTTAATTCTTAACACTACCTTGAATGTGATTTATGAATTTAAGGTTGTAATTTTCTATAGGAAATATTTTACGATGTTTAGGAGTATTTTTAGATAGCTAAACATGAGAAGAGGTCACGAAATCACCTTCTTGGAACAATTCCGCAATGCGCAGTTTCATTAAAATCATTGGTCGCAAAATAAATTTTGATGCAGAGGAGTCCGCGTCCTAACCGCGACGTGGAGCAAATTTTTGGTCACTGGGGGAGCAAGTCCGCGACGCAGACTTGCATGCCAGAATTTGCTCGACTTTCCCTTCTTCGATTTCTAGCCTCAATTCGCCTAAATTCAATTCTTTTTATTAATCCCTCTTTACATTTAGATACCCAGCACATGAACACAAGAACCTACTCATAAAAAACTCTAAAATTGACATGTTTTCACCAAGAACTCAACAATATCATTGAACTCAAAAACTAAAGCAAATTTCAAAAACATAATTCAAGAACATCATACTTTATACATTCTAGAACAAAATTGATACTAAAATTAACATGATTGGCGTGTGAGTGAATAAACCCAACAATATGGAAGCTTACATACCTGATTGAACCATCTTCTTAAAGAACATGAAGCAAAATCTAGGAAGATAGACCTAGCCATAGCATTTCTTGATTTTCTTGAGCGTCGAATCTTTTGAGTGAATGAGAGGGTTTAATTTGTGAAAAACTCATTTTCCATACGTTTAGGACATTTTAGATGACCTCCTAAGGGTTTTTAGAACCAAAATATCCCTAGAGAAATAAATAAAATGAGTTCAGAGTCGGAATTATTTTCCACTGGGCAGTGAGGTCAGTATTGGGTCTGCGTCGCGGAGATGCTGCCAGGTTTGCGCGTCGTTAGTAAATCTGTCATAAATTTTTATTCAAAGCTCGTAATTGAGCAAACTCGGTGGCATTAGAAATAGGAATCGAAGGGCTTTAATTAAATATCTTATGGGTCTCCTAACTCATTCTGTAATAAAAGTTGTTGCCAGTTTAAATTGACCCAAAACTTAAGAAAACCTTGGAATGACTTGAATGTTTTTCTCTTTGGTTTCTCTTGGAACTTAAAGTGATACATCTAGTGACCTAAACACTCAAGAAATTTTAATATTTCTTGCAAAAATCTCACTCACTAAGAAGGATGGTTCAAATCTTAGTTCGAATTTTTTTGGGGGGGTGTTACAGGTTGGGCCATTCTGATACTAATATCATACGCAAATAATTGAGAGTTCACATTGACACTCTTTGATGAACCATAGGATTCTTCAATCTAAAGAATTCTCTTGTGTTGTATGTTCTCAAGGCAAGTTGATTACTAGACCATCACTAATAAAAGTGAGAATTAAATCTCCAGCATTTTTGAAACGTATATCGGGTGATATATGTGGGTCATTCACCCATAATGTGGACCATTTAAATATTATATGATTTTAGTAGATGAATCTTCAAGATGGTCATATGTGTGTTTACTATCAACTCGCAATGTGGCGTTTGCAAGATTATTTTCTCAAATAATAGAGTTAAGAACACAATTGTCAGATTGTGCAATAAAGATAATTCGTCTTGAAAATGTTTGTGAATTTACACATAAAGATTTTAATGATTATTTTATATCAACTGGAAAACAGTTGAGCATCCAGTTGCTCATGTTCATACACAAAATGGTCTATTTGAATCATTGATTGAATGCCTCCAATAAATTGCTAGGGCAATGCTTATGAGAACAAAACTTCCCATTTCATTATAAGGTCATGCTATTTTGCATGCAACAAGTCTTGTGTGGATTAGGCCCACAAGTTATCATAAAGGCTTTCGAATACAATTCACTTTTGGTCAGGAGCCAAACATTTCCCATCTTAGAATATTTGGATGCGCGGTATATGTTCCAATTGCTCCACCACAACGTACAAATATGGGTCCCTAAAGAAGGTTGGGAATATATGTTGGGTATGGATCTCTTTCTATTATAAAATATTTGGAACCTACGAATGGAGTTTTATTTACAGCAATATTTTCTTATTTTCATTTTGATGAATGGGTATACCTAGCATTATGGGGAGAAAATGAGAATCTAAAAAGGTACATAGATTGGAATGTATTATTACTATCTAATTTAGATTCTCGCAAATAAATGTGAATTGAAAGTTCAAAGGATAATTCATTTGAAAAATATTGCAGATCAACTCCCAAATGCATTCATTAACCCATCAAGAGTTACTAAATCTCATATTTCAACTGTTAATGCTTCTATCCTAGTTGATGTTCCGACAGGAGAATTAATTAATTCAAATGAGTCTAAAGTACGTTTAAAACATGGTAAACCGATCAGTTCTAAAAATAAAAATCCTCATAAAAAGGGAGCAAATGATCAAGATGGTCATAATATAAAAGAAGCTGCTCAAGTAGAGTGAAGAGACACAAACATTGATGAGTGCTTGGAAAATATTCAGGTCCCTGAAAATAATGAAGAAATCGCAATAGATTACATCTCATCGACAAAAATATGAAACAAAAATAATATAATTGTATAATATTTTTTCTTATATTGTTGCTATTGAACTAATGCAACATGATGAGGATCAAGAACCAAAATCTGCCGAGGAATGTAGACAGATGAATGATTGTCATGGAAAGATGCCATTCAAGTTGAATTATCTTCGCTTGAAAAATGCAAAGTTTTCGAACCGATAGACCGTACACCTGAAAGTATAAATCCAGTGGGGTACAAATGGGTCTTCGTCCGAAAACAATATCAGAAAAATGAAGTCATAATACATAAATCACTACTTGTTGCACAAGGATCACAAAGACCTAACATTGATAATATGAAAACATTTTCTCATGTGGCGGATGCAATCACTTACAAGTATCTGATAAATATGGTAGTTCATGAAAAACATGGCAGACATCTAATGAATATCGTTACAACATATTTATATGTCTCACTAGACAACGATATTTTTATGAAAATTCCTGAAGGATTTAAAATGCCTTAGATGTATATAGATTCCCGGAAAGCTTGTTCAATAAAGATTTGAAAAAAATTATACAGATTGAAACAATCCGGACGTATGTGGCATAATCGCCTCAACAAATACCTATTAAACAAAGGGTACAAGAATGACCTAATTTATCCTTGCGTATTTACTAAAGGCCTGGATCGAAATTTGTTATAAATGTTGTATAGGTTGATGAATTGAATATAGTTGTAACTCGTAAAGAGATTTCAATGCAGTAGAATGATTGAAAAGGGATTTTGAAATGAAAGACCTTGAAAAGACCAAATTTTGTCTTAGTCTGCAAATTGAGCATTTTTCGTATGGAATATTTATTCATCGATGAACATATACTGAAAATATTTTAAAGAGATTTTAAATTGATAGAGAACATCTATTAAGTGCTCCAATGATTGTAAGATCACTTGATACTAATAAAGATCCATTTTGACCTCATGAAAATAATGAAGAGCTTGTTGGTGCTGAGACACCATATCTTAGTGCAATTGGTGTATTGATGTACCTTTCAAAATAATTCTCAAACTGATATATTTTTTTTTAGTAAATTTATGAGCAAGATTTAGTTCTTCCCAGAACAAATACATTGGAATGTTCTAAAGCATATACTAAGATATCTTCGAGGAACCATAAATATGAGACTACTTTATTCAAAATGATCCAATTCACAATTAATTGATTATGCGGATGCAGGATATTTGTCTGACCTACGTAGAGGTCGATCTCTGATGTTTTATTTATTTACATATGGAAGTACAACTATATCATGATGTTCAACAAAATAAACTACGGTTGCTACTTCTTCAAATCATGCAGAGATCATAGTCATACATAAAGCTAGTTGAGAATGTGTTTGGTTGAGATCAATAACTCAACACATCCAGGAAACATGTGGTCTTCCTTCGAAGAGAGAGATTCGAACGACATTATATGAAGACAATTTTGCATGCATAGCTCAACTAAAAGGAGGATACATCAAAGGATATAGAATAAAACATATTTGACCAAAATTCTTTTTCACTAACGATCTTCAAACGAAGGGTGAAATAGATGTTCAAAAAATTTGTTCCTGTGATATTTTAGTAAATATGTTCACCAAGGCAATACAATCTTCAACCTTTGAGAAGATGATACGCGTCACTCTTTTTTTTCTTAATCAAGGTTTTATCCCACTGAGTTTTCCTAGTACGATTTTTAATGAGGCAACAAATAATGTGTATTACTAATGTTTTTCTTTCACTAATGTTTTTTCTTTCCTTTATATGGACATCCAAGGGGAGTGTTGTAGGGGTGGGCAAAAATACCGAAAAACCAAAAAAACAAACCGAACCAAAAAATATTAGTTTTTCGGTGTCGATTTTTTGGTGTTTCGGTTCGGTGTCGGGTTTTTTTCGGAACTTTGGTTCTTCGGTTCGGAGTTCGGTGCAAGGGTTCCGAAACTAAGGTGCACCGAATAACCAAAGTTTTATTTAATAAATTTAAAAATATTTAAATTATATTACTTAATTAATAATACTATAATATAATACTTATATATTTTTGAATTTGACTCAAAAGATTTTCATCTTAAAAATGAATTGACTCAACAGTGACTAAAAATTAAAATAACTAAAATAGTAAAATATAAACTCTAAGCCCCAAATTAAACAAACTCAAACTTCAAAACTTTCTTCATTAGTTCATCTTTCTCGTCGTCTTCAAGCTTCAACTGAAAAGTTCAAGTTTCTGCCTTTTGGTTTAATTTTTTATTAGGTTCAAGTTCAACCATATCATATCCTAAAGCTCATGTTTTGATTTTGAAAACATTGTGTGGTCGTTCAAGATACCAAAGAAGGACGTTGTGACTTGTGCCTCTATTTACTGTTTACTGTTTTGTGGTGTTTTAAGTTGTGCATTATGTTTTTGAAATATTTGTATTGTTTTGTGGTGTTGCATTGATGTTGTTTTGTTTTAGCGTGTCCTATTGCTATTTTATACAAGTAAATGTAGTATGTTTGTCACGACCGGAGTCTAGACCCTAGCCGAAACCAGCGTCGTTGACCTCTCAGAGGTCGCAGACAAGCCTACATACGTCATCGTTACATCATCTAGGTTAATTTTAGCAGAAAAATTGAACTTTTTGTTTACTTAAACTTCATAGTGAGAAACATTGAGCTCGTATAAGACTATCTACATAAACTTGTAAGCGTTCACAACAACCATCTAATATAAAGATAATCAAATGAAAGACATAGTCATATCTGTGTAAAAATATAGAGTTGCCAAAAATGGCACCAATACAATATCTGAAAATAACTGAGAAAGAAACACTAGTGGAACATACTCCACTAGCTAATGCCTACATCTAATGCTAGAATAAAATAGTAAGAATCCTCGAAAGCATGAGGGCCTACCAAATACGGATGAAAGCTCCACGTCCGGGTAACTTCGACGTCGACTCGTAAGCTCTAGCGTCCAGCTGAACCTGCACCTAAAAGTAGAGAGTTATATGGGATTAGTACACACTTGTACTAAGTATGGGTATATGCAATCATACACCAAGGACATGCATGATTAATAAGAGATCTATCCTAACGATATGAATTATGAAACGTCAAGTCAGTGGACTTGCCAAAATTGGATTAGGAAAGTCATGCTATGAGAGTAACATACATCATCATACGTACCATATTGCACACAGCACATAACATATTGCATATAGCACATAACATATTGCATATAGCACATAACATATTTCATATCATTCGTTCATATGCCATGAGACCTTGAAATCATGGACTTGACATTAGGACTTCCCAAAATGAGGGCTCAACATATGGGACCTCAACTAGGGAGCCTTCTTTAGCAAACACAGAGTCTGCTTTATTCATTCATACGTACTTCATTTTATTTCATTCATAGGCAAGTGTAAACATCACCTATACCTAGGATGTAGTTTAAGACTCTCATTGGGTTCACTGTGCAATGACTAAGAATGACCTAGTGTCATTACATAAGTCTAGTTCACCTCTTGATTATCCTACCCAAACACCTTTGGTATCGTTCATTTCATTGTGTGCATTACATGAGGCTGGCCTCATTCTTTCTTTGGGAACTTTAACTTTAACCAACATAGATCATGTGAGCTCTATGAAATCCTGTGTCTATCCCATACCGAAAAGAGGTGGAATCACCGGCCAAAGTGAAAGCAAAAACATGCTAGCGTATATAGGGGATTGAACCCTGCTAGATCCTTATGTTGGATGCATAGGTTCAAAGACTAGGAGATATAAGGAGACCCATACCCGTCTGGACGGACAGTCTCATCTCATGAGAATTACATGAACCTCTGCCTTCCCGAAGGAAGGAATCGCCACTCATAGCTAGCCTATCGCTGCTCAGTATAAAGTTCCACTACATTCATCTCATACATCATAGAAGCTGGCTTCTAGCATAAGGACATCATTGCTCATTAGATGATTTCTCATCTCATCATTAGTATTAAGTATGCATTAACTTTAATACTTTCATTAGAGTGTTCATAGAGACTTGTCTTTTCATTAACTTTACACTCTCATAGGTGAGTACGTTTTGGTAACATTTACTTAGGCTCATTTGAGATTGCTCTCATGTTTCACATTAGCCTCTTATCATGTTGTCACCACATTCATTAGTCTTTGCACATTTTACCTTCATTATTACTCACCCTTTTTTTACGTGAATGTTCATTTCATCATATGCCAATGCACTTGGCCTTTAGTGTGTTTCACACTCTTACTTAACCCTTCTGGGGTTTCATCATCTCTTCACATAACATCTTAGGTTCACTTACTTTTAAACTTATGCTAGACTTATGAGTCTACACATACAATCCATGAGGCTTCATTCATAGTTCGTCTAAGTGATTCATATTTACTCAAGATTATGTGGTACAAGACTTATGCATCTTGTAGGTATGCCAAGATATTAATTTCAATCCTTAGAGGTAGCATTCATTAAATATTTGTTCACGTACGACTTATGTGTCAATATGGAATTGGGCAATGGAACCCTATTTCGAATCCCTTGAACAACACTTAGCCATTTCCTCAATTTCAACTTTCGTATCACTCGGCTTGGGGATCCAGGTTCTATCCCCAATTGCTGAGGGGCGTGGGATCGATTCCCCACGACCCCATACTTTTCCCTTAATTAATTTTTCCTCTCTTATCCTCTCATTTTTGCTACTGGCCGAGGGGTTGTGGGATCGATGCCCCACAGCCCCTTTTCTTTATTATTTTCTCTTCTCCTTCGCTACCTACCGAGAGGATGTGGGTTCGAATCCCACTCCTCTCATTTACTTATTTTTATTTTAAGTAGGAGAATTCGTCTAAGGGCACACGGGTTCGAATCCCGTGAGCCTCACTTCTTTTAAATAAATGCTCGGGGATCTTCCGTGTTGTGGGATCGAAACTCCACAACAACATTTTATAAATTCCTTTTTCTTTCCGAATTTCGCCGGAACCCCAGCCCCAGTTCGAGCCCTTCCTAGCACACCCCTTTTAATTAATTTATTAAGGTATGCCTTAGTGAGGTCTCGGATTCGATCCCTGTAGACCTCACCTATTTTTTTTATATGTTTAGACGGCCAGAATTTCCAGAAACCATTTGCAGCAAGTTTCCAGATTCTGGAACTTTGTTCAACGTTTTTCTGTAGTATTTTACAGGTCATTTGAGCACCTCTTTCTTAGTCGTTCATTAGGGTTCTTAAGACAAGTTTGAGGTATAATTTGGTCATTTGTTTTAACTAGAATTGATAGCATTTCAACCATGTGAACATCACGGTTTAGGAACATCTAATTGCACATAAAACACGAGTGATCTCTATGCTATTAACATGCTCAAACCGAGACTCAAAGTCACAGTCACAAGCTTGCACACATACATACGTGCCTACATTCATATTTCCGAAAGACACAAAACATAAGTACGTAATCATGAACACATACTCGAAACGACATCATCACAACAAACACAGTATCCCTAAATTCTACCAGCAAGCATACCCAACCTGAGATCATAGGGAGATAGTGACAGGGACATGCAACGGGGAACAGCCCTAGTTTTCGAGTAGATTCATCTGAGCCTTAAGGGTCTCTAAAGGGACCAAGAGGAAGAAACCCATACCTGAAGTTGTTCAAAAGTGATTAAGCGTGCTGCCTATTTCCCCACTAAGTCAACGTCTCACCACCGAAACTACAAGCAAAATCCGTTGAGAAGTTGATTTTTACTTTTCGTTTTTAAGCTTGTTTTGCTTTTGAGTTTTTAGCTTTCAAGTTCTTGATGAACTTTTGCATTTACGTTCTGCTTTTGTTCATTTGGTTGATGGCAGATCGTGAAGTGAGGGAGAGAAGTGGTGAGAAACGTGTGGGTGTGTTGGCTTAAGATAGGAGATTAGGGAGAGACTTAGTCAAATTAGGATTTATTTAAATATTTTATTTAATAAATAAAAATCTAATTTTTCCTTTTTCTTAAATCAGCAATTAAATATTAATTAATTATATTAATTCACTAAATAAAATAAATCCAATTAAATCATTTCTCCCACCTAGGCTCGAACCCAGGTGGAGCAAGATTTTGCTCAAAGGTCAATTTCGGCCCTTTCTACCCAAATTGCCCCTCCACCATATTAATTAATTAATTAATTAAATATTTAGGGTAATTACAATACTACCCTTAGCCTGGAAAAGACCATTTTACCCCTAGACCCTCCAAACATAAGATTACCCCTTTTTAAGTCCGGTTAAGACTCATTCGGGTAGATCTTCATATTCGGGTGCCCTACATGGCTGGACCCAACCTTTCCTAGCTCAACTAACTCACCAAGTTGGTTGTCTTGGTTGTTGCAAGGGTTCATAGGTCTGGTTCTACGCGCATCAATCCATGTGAACCCAGTCTAACCGTAGGCGTTCTAGATACAGTAAGCATTACTTAGTCTAGCCATTTTAGGGTTGTTACATTATCCCCCCCCCCCTCCGCCCTTAGGAACAATTGTCCCCGAATGACACTTCTAATAATCTAGCACAACGCCAGTCATATCATAACATAGGTAATATACACTAGCAAGCAATAACAACCAGGAATGGAGGAGATAAGCAAACTTAGACTTAAGATTAGAAAGTCTAACTTCAAGACCTAAAAAGATGAGGGTAGCGGGACCTCATATCGGCCTCGGCCTCCCACGTAGCACCCTTAACAAGATGGTTCCTCCGTAATACCTTCACTGAGGCAACCTCCTTGTTTCTCAGCAGCTTTACCTGCCGGTCTAAAATCTCAACAGGAACCTCCTCATAGGACAAGTCTTCATCAACCCCCAAACCTTCAACAGGCAGAATCGATGCTGGATCACCAAAGTACTTCTTTAACATAGAGACATGAACGACTGGATGAACAGAAGCTAGCTCCGCAGGCAACGCCAACTCATAGGCCACCTCACCCACACGCTGTAGAATCTCGTATGGCCCAACGTACCTCGGACTCAACTTCCCCTTCCTGCCAAACCTCATCACCCCCTTCATGGGTGATATCTGCAAGTAGACCTGGTCACCAACATCATACTCTAAGGGCCGCTTCCTGTTATCTGCATAAGACTTCTGCCTACTGTAAGCAGTAGCCAACCTGTCCCTAATCTCCCTGACCTTCTCTAAGGCCTCATAAATGATATATGTTCCCAAAGTGGATGACTCTCCAACCTCGAACTACCCCACTAGAGACCTACACCTACTACCATACAGTGCCTCAAACGGTGCCATCCTAATACTGGAGTGATAGCTATTATTATATGAGAACTCTATCAATGGCAGATGGTCGTCCCAACTACCTCTAAAGTCGATCACACACGCCCTCAACATATCCTCCAATGTTTGAATGGTGCGCTCTGCCTGCCCATCTATCAGAGGATATAAGGCAGTACTGAGCTTTACCTGCGTGCCTAAGTTCTTCTGAAAGGATCTCTAGAAATGCAAAGTGAACTGAGCTCCTCTATCTGAAATGATAGACAAAGGAATCCCGTGCCACCTCACAATCTCATCAATGTAGAGTCTCGCATAATCCTCGGCCCTGTAAGTAGACTTCACAGGGATAAAGTGGGCAGACTTAGTCATCCTGTCCACAATAACCCATATGGAGTCATGCTGTCTCCTAGTCCTCGGAAGACCAACCACGAAGTCCATGTTAATGGCCTCCCACTTCCAAGTCGGAACCTCAATCATCTGAGTGAGACCACCAGGCTTAAGGTGCTCCGCCTTAACCTGCTGACAATTAGGACACTTGGCCACATACTCAACAATATACTTCTTCATGCCATCCCACCAATGGATCTTCTTGAGGTCATGATACATCTTGGCGGAACCTGGATGTATCGAATACCTGGAATCATGGGCCTCTACAATAATCCTGGTCCGCAAATCATCCACATCTGGTACACACAGCCTGTCCTGGTACCTAAGTATGCCGTCACCTCCCAAATTAAAAGACTCATTCATCTTTATCAGCACTGAGTCCTTTAACTCCATCAAAACAGGATCAAGATGCTGACCCTCCTTGACTTCAACTACCAAGGATGATTCAGAACTAGGATGAACTGAAACAGCCCCGCTAGTAGAAGCAATCAACCGTACACCCAGTCTTACCAGTCTGTGTACATCCTTCACCAACTCTTTCTTCCCATCATCAACGTGGGCTGTACTCCTCATGCTCAACCTGCTCAAAGCATCAGCTACAACATTTGCTTTACCTGGATGGTAGTGGACACTCATATCATAGTCCTTCAACAGCTCCAACCATCTCCGTTGACGTAGATTTAACTCTCTCTGTGTGAACATGTACTGGAGACTCTTGTGGTCTGTGAACACATCCACGTGCACTCCGTACAAGTAATGCCTCCACAACTTCAATGCAAAGACCACAGCTGCCAACTCCAGGTCATGAGTTGGATAATTATTCTCATGAACCTTGAGTTGTCTGGACGCATAGGCTATCACCTTACCACCCTGCATAAGAACACAACCCAAACCAACCCTAGATGTGTCAAAATAAACAGTGTAATTCTCACCACATTTAGGTAACGTAAGCACTGGGACTGAAGTGAGTCTGTCCTTGAACGTTTGGAAGCTCTTCTCACAAGTCTTCGTCCATTCGAACTTGGCTTTCTTCTTAGTCAAAGCTGTCAGTGGGGCAGCAATGGAAGAAAAACCCTCCACGAACCTGCTGTAGTAACCAGCCAATCCCAGAAAGCTACAGATATCGGTGGGAGTAAGAGGTCTTGTCCAGTCTATAACAGCCTCAGTCTTCCTGGAGTCCACCTCCATACCCTGATCGGACACAACATGACCCATAAAGGTCACTGATCTAAGCCAGAATTCACACTTGCTGAATTTGGCATATAGTTGATGTTGTCTAAGTACCTGCAACGTTAGTCTCAAATATTGTTCATGCTCTTCCTTGGTCTTAGAGTAGATGAGGATGTCATTAATGAAAACTATGACGAAATAATCAAGGTATTCATAGAAGACTCGGTTCATGAGGTCCATAAATGCAACTGGTGCATTAGTGAGACCAAATGACATGACTAGGAACTCATAATGACCATAACGGGTACGAAGCTGTCTTTGGGATATCTCCATCCCTAACCCTAAGATGATGATACCCAGAGCAAAGATCAACCTTCGAGAAGAAACTAGACCCTTGGAGCTGATCGAAAAAGTCATCTATTCTGGGAAGTGGATACCTGTTCTTTATAGTGACTTTGTTGAGCTTCCGATAATCGATACACATCCTAAGGGTTCCATCCTTCTTTTTCACAAACAGCACTGGAGCGCCCCAAGGGGATATGCTCGGCCGAATGAAGCCCTTATCTGTGAGATCTTTTAACTGCAGCTTCAACTCTTTGAGTTCCGCTTGATCCATTTTGTAGGGAGGAATTGAAATCAGTTTGGTATTGGGATCTAGGTCGATACCAAAATCAATCTCTCGAGTGGGAGGGACTCCAGGAAAATCATCGGTAAAAACATCTTGGAACTCATTCACTACAGGCACAGAGTTTATGGAAGGAATGTCATGATCTAGATCATTGACACTCACAAGATGACATAACAATCCCTTGGACATCATTTTGTTAGCTTTTAGGTTTGAAATCAAGGGACTTGAACGACTCGAATTGTACCCCTCCCAGACCAGCTCTAATTCATTAGGGAAACGGAATCTCACAACCCTACTACGACAATCCATGAAGGCATAACATTTATGGAGCCAGTCCATACCAAGTATAACATCAAAGTCATTCATGGGTAACTCAACAAGTTTTGCACACATAGTGTTACCACATACTACTATTGGGCAGTCTTTATGAACCCTATCAGCTCTCACATTTTCTCCCAAGGGGGTACTAACTACTATAGGATCCTGCAAAACCTTAGGAGTGTTTCAAAAGTAAGAGCAAGCAAGGGATTCACAAAAGAAAGCGTAGACCCTGGATCAAGTAAAGCATAAACAGAGGTTGAGAAAACTTGCATTATACTTGTGACCACATCAGCAGACTTCTCCTACTCTTCCCTGCCCTTCAAGGCGTAGAATTTGTTCCTATAAGGAGGCTCGCCTGCAGTAGTATTCTGGGAATTAGGCATAGGTTGAGCATTACCTCCAGCCTGACCCCTATTCTGTAGACAGTCCCTGACCATGTGTCCGCTCTTACCGCAACCGAAGCAGGCATTTGTGCCTAGTCTGCACTCTCGACTATGAATACGGCCACACTTGCCACATTCCTTTCTGGGATGCTGCACATCACCTCCATTGCCCTTCTTTGGCTTGGGTCTGCCTCCTTTGGAGATGCACTACTCCGAGAGTTAGAGTTCCCTGAACTCTGATGCCCCTTCTTAAATCTTGGCTGATCATGAACTCCAAAAGTGCTCCTGCCACCACCTCTGCGGGAACCTGTCTGGTCAAAAGGGTTAGGCCTCCTGACCTCACGGACTCTCCTATACTTCCTGCTGTCCTCAACCTGCTGGACATGCACCATCAGCCTGGACAAGTCCATGCTATCATGAAGCATCGCAGCCCGACACTCCTCCTCCAATTCCTCTGAGATCCTAAGGAACCTGGTCATCTCATCCTTGTTGTTCGACACAAGAGAAGTGGCATACCTGGACAATTTAACGAATTTTAGGGAATACTTCCTAACAGTCATCGAGCCCTGCTTAAGGTTGATGAACTCCTCAACCTTAGCCTCTCTCATCTCTCTAGGGAAGAACCTCTTTAGAAAAGCTGTCTTAAACAACTCCCATGTGATCGGACCTCCGCCCAATGCCCAGATATCCTGCCACATCTTGCACCAAGCCTGTGCAACATCCTTCAACTGGTATGAGGCCAGCCCAGCTTTCTCAATCTCCGTGGCCCCCATCGCCACCAGAATCTTCTAAACCTCCTCCACGAACTCTTGAGGATCCTCTGCAGTCTTAGATCATGTAAAGATTGGAGGATTCATCCTCGTAAAGTCTCGCAACCTGTTCTCCATGTTGTGGGCTGGTGGGTTCTCCTGCTGAACCTCCTGTCTATTGGCCTGGGCCGTCATAGCCTGATCTTGCATAGTGATGGCTTGATCCATCTGTGCCAAAGCTGTCCTCACCTCGGCATTAGTCAACCCAGCTGGGTTAACTAGCATGGCCACTCCTACAACTGGAGCCTGGGGTGGAACTTGGTTGTCCCCAGCAGCTGCTCCTCCTCTTCCTCGACCAGCGTTCCTCCTTGTGTTCATTTTCTGAAAGATAAGAATTGATGTTAGATACGCTCATAACACCAAGAAATCAGACATTAGGAAAGCACGATAAGATCAGAAGAAGGGAAATTTTCCTACGCATCATGCATTCTCTAATTCATAATAGTGGTGCACTTCACCACCATAAGTTAGAAACTACTCGATGTGGTTGATGTGAACCTATTATCCTTGGAATTTAACCTAAGGATCTGATACCAACTTTGTCACAACCGGAGTGTAGACCCTAGCCGAAACCAGCGTCATTGACCTCTCAGAGGTCGCAGACAAGCCTACATACGTCATCATTACATCATCTAGGTTAATTTTAGCGGAAAAAATTGAACTTTTTGTTTACTTAAACTTCATAGTGAGAAACATTGAACTCGTATAAGACTATCTACATAAACTCGTAAGCATTCACAACAACCATCTAATATAAAGATAATCAAATGAAAGACATAGTCATATCTGTGTAAAAATATAGAGTTGTCAAAAATGGCACCAATACAATATCTGAAAATAACTGAGAAAGAAACACTAGCGGAACATACTCCACTAGCTAATGCCTACATCTAATGCTAGAATAAAATAGCAAGAATTCTCGAAAGCATGAGGGTCTACCGAATCCAGATGAAAGATCCACGTTCGGATAACTTTGATGTCGACTCGTAAGCTCTAGCGTCCAGCTGAACCTGCACCTAAAAGTAGAGAGTTATATGGGATTAGTACACACTTGTACTAAGTAAAGGTATATGCAAGCACAAACCAAGGACATGCATGATTAATAAGAGATCTATCCTAACGATATGAATTATGGAAATTCAAGTCAGTGGACTTGCCAAAATCGGATTAGGAAAGTCATACTATGAGAGTAACATACATCATCATACGTACCATATTGCACACAGCACATAATATATTGCATATAGCACATAACATATTGCATATAGCACATAACATATTTCATATCATCCGTTCATATGCCATGAGACCTTGAAATCATGGACTTGACATTAGGACTTCCCAAAATGAGGGCTCAACATATGGGACCTCAACTAGGGAGCCTTCTTTAACAAACACAGAGTCTGCTTTATTCATTCATACTTCTTCATTTCATTTCATTCATAGGCTAGTGTAAACACCACCTATACCTAGGATGTAGTTTAAGACTCTCATTGGGTTCACTGTACAATGACTAAGAATGACCTAGTGTCATTACATAAGTCTAGTTCACCTCTTGATTATCCTACCCAAACACCTTTGGTATCGTTCATTTCATTGTGTGCATTACATGAGGCTGGCCTCATTCTTTCTTTGGGAACTTTAACTTTAACCGACATAGATCATGTGAGCTCCATGAAATCCTGTGTCTATCCCACACCAAAAAGAGATGGAATCACCGGCCAAAGTGAAAGCAAAAACATGCTAGCGTATATAGGGGATTGAACCCTGCTAGATCCTTATATTGGCTGCATAGGTTCAAAGACTAGGAGATATAAGGAGACCCATACCCGTCTGGACGGACAGTCTCATCTCATGAGAATTACATGAACCTCTGCCTTCCCGAAGGAAGGAATCGCCACTCATAGCTAGCCTATCGGTGCTCAGTATAAAGTTCCATTACATTCATCTCATACATCATAGAAGTTGGCTTCTAGCATGAGGACATCATTGCTCATTAGATGATTTCTCATCTCATCATTAGTATTAAGTATGCATTAACTTTAATACTTTCAGTAGAGTGTTCATAGAGACTTGTCTTTTCATTAACTTTACACTCTCATAGGTGAGTACGTTTTGGTAACATTTACTTAGGCTCATTTGAGATTGCTCTCATATTTCACATTAGCCTCTTATCATGTTGTAACCACATTCATTAGTCTTAGCACATTTGCCCTTCATTATTACTCACCCTTTTTTTACGTGAATGTTCATTTCATCATATGCCAATGCACTTGGCCTTTAGTGTGTTTCACACTCTTACTTAACCCTTCTTGGGTTTCATCATCTCTTCACATAACATCTTAGGTTCACTAACTTTTAAACGTATGCTAGACTTATGAGTCCACACATACAAGCCATGAGGCTTCATTCATAGTTCGTCTAAGTGATTCATATTTACCCAAGATTATGTGGTACAAGACTTATGCATCTTGTAGGTATGCCAAGATTTTAATTTTGATCCTTAGAGGTAGCATTCATTAAATATTTGTTCACGTATGACTTATGTGTCAATACGGAATTGGGCAAGGGAACCCTATTCCGAATCCCTTGAACAACACTTAGCCATTTCCTCAATTTCAACTTTCGTATCACTCGGCTTGGGGATCCAGGTTTGATCCCTATTGCTCACGTTAATTTTTCCCTTTTCTTTTTCTTCACATTTAGTTTTTGCCAATTGCTGAGGGGCGTGGGATCAATTCCCACGACCCCATACTTTTCCCTTAATTAATTTTTCCTCTCTTATCCTCTAATTTTTGCTACTGGCCGAGGGGTTGTGGGATCGATTCCCCATAGCCCCTTTTCTTTATTATTTTCTCTTCTCCTTCGCTACCTACCGAGAGGACGTGGGTTAGAATCCCACTCTTTTCATTTATTTATTTTTGTTTTAAGTAGGAGAATTCGGCTAAGGGCACACGGGTTCGAATCCCGTGTGCCTCACTTCTTTTAAATAAATGCTCGGCGATCTTCCGTGTCGTGGGATCGAAACCCCACAGCAACATTTTATTAATTCCCTTTTCTTTCCAAATTTTGCCGAAACCCCAGCCCCAGTTCGAGCACCGCCTAGCACACCCCTTTTAATTAATTTATTAAGGTATGCCTTAGTGAGGTATCGGGTTCGATCCCTGCAGACCTCACCTATTTACTTTTTTATATGTTTAGACGCCCAGAATTTCCAGAAACCATTTGCAGCAAGTTTCCAGATTCTGGAACTTTGTTCAACATTTTTCTGCAGTATTTTATAGGTCATTTGAGCACCTCTTTCTTAGTCGTTCATTAGGGTTCTTAAGACAAGTTTGAGGTATAATTTGGTCATTTGTTTTAAGTAGAATTGATAGCATTTCAACCATGTGAACATCACGATTTAGGAACATCTAAATGCACATAAAACACGAGTGATCTCTATGCTATTAACATGCTCAAACCGAGACTCAAAGTCACAGTCACAAGCTTGCACACATACATACGTGCCTACATTCATATTTCCGAAAGACACAAAACATAAGTACGTAATCATGAACACATACTCGAAATGAGATCATCACAACAAACACAGTATCCCTAAATTCTACCAGCAAGTATACCCAACCTAAGATCATAGGGAGCTAGTGACAGGGACATGCAACGGGGAACAGCCCTAGTTTTAGAGTAGATTCATCTGAGCCTTAAGGTTCTCTTGGGAAAGGGACCAAGAGGAAGAAACCCATACCTGAAGTTGTTCAAAAGTGATTCAGCGTGCTGCCTATTTCCCCACTAATCCAACGTCTCATCACCGAAACCACAAGCAAAATCCGTCGAGAAGTTGATTTTTACTTTTCGTTTTTAAGCTTGTTTTGCTTTTGAGTTTTCAGCTTTCAAGTTCATGATGAACTTTTGCATTTAAGTTCTGCTTTTGTTCTTTTGGTTGATGGCAGATCGTGAAGTGAGAGAGAGAAGTGGTGAGAAACGTGTGGGTGTGTTGGCTTAGGATTAGGAGATTAGGGAGAGACTTAATCAAATTAGGATTTATTTTAATTATTTTAGTTAATAAATAAAAATCTGATTTTTCCTTTTTCTTAAATCAGTATTTAAATATTAATTAATTATATTAATTCACTAAATAAAATAAATCCAATTAAATCATTGCTCCCACCTAGGCTCGAACCCGGGTGGAGCAAGATTTCGCTCAAAGGTCAATTTTAGGCCTTTCTACCCAAATTGCCCCTCCACCATATTAATTAATTAATTAATTAAATATTTAGGGTAATTACAATACTACCCTTAGCCTGGAAAATACCATTTACCCCTAGACCCTCCAAACTTAAGATTACCCCTTTTTAAGTCTGGTTAAGATTCATCTGGGTAGATCTTCATATTCGGGTGCCCTACATGGCTGGACCCAACCTTTCCTAGCTCAACTAACTTACCAAGTTGGTTGGCTTGGCTGTTGCAAAGGTTCATAGGTCTGGTTCTATGCGCATCAATCCCTGTGAACTCAGTCTAACCGTTGGCATTCTAGATACAATAAGCATTACTTAGTCTAGCCATTTTAGGGTTGTTACAATGTTGAAGAATTGATTTTGATGGACTGTGGAGGCTGGAGCATCTGCTATGACTAACTGCAGGGGGTGGTTCAAAATTTGGAGACTTGTTTGTTTTCCTCTTAATTGTAGTATTTTCAGCTGCATTCTGCCATAGATAGTTCTTAGCAATATGGCAATTGGCAGTCAATCAATTATCTATGCTAAGAAATCATTTGACATGTAAAGAAAATAGAAATCTATCTTATTTTTAATTAACACATTATGAAACTATTAACACTTTATTTTATTCCCTCTTTATTTTTATTCGCACCGAAAAACCGATTTAAAAATACCGAACTTGCAAAAATTAAACAAGGCTGCCAAATAGAAAATTTCCTTCTCTGTATTTCTTGATGATCAAATTGTACAATTGGTGTTGTATTTATACAAAAAAAATAAAGAATCTTTCTACTAACAAATTGGACACATGTCCATTTCTAATTGACCTATTTCTGACAAACAAAATATATACAAGAAATAAAAGACACGTTGCTAGTTGGAAAGAAACCTAATGATATCTACACATTGCTTATTGGATCTGTATGCTTCAATATTGCAAGGCCCAAAATCGTTTAGGCCCTAATTCAGTTGATAGAGGTCCAAGAGGTCCAAATGTCCAAAAGATCACTTTCAGTAATAACCAATGTATTTGTTCATTACCATATACATTTCCCTTGAAATTCGTTTGAAGCTCGTGTGGCTATGGAAAGCAAGCTATAAATCCAACACCCCTCTCAAGTTGGAGGGGAAGAAGATACTCCCAACTTGTGAAAAAGTCCATGGTGGAGAGAGCCAGTAAGAGGTTTAGTGAACAGATCGGCGAGCTGAGAAGATGAACGGACATGAGAAAGGAAAATTAGTCCGGCGAGGTACTGTTGACGAACGAAGTGGCAGTTGATTTTGACATGCTTCGTTTGTTCATGAAAGACGGGGGTTTTAGCGATGTGGATGGCGGCTGAACTATCTGATTGAAGAGGAACAGGTAAAGATATAGGAACAGTAAGATCGTTGAACAGACGAACCAACCAGGTGAGCTCTGCTACAACCCTTCGCATTGATCTATACTCAGCTTCAGCAGAGCTGAGTGAAATGGAAGCATGTTTCTTCGATTTCCATGAAATCGGAGATGAACCAAGGGATATATAAAATCCACTAACTGATTTTCGTGAATTCGGATAGGTACCCAGTCAGAATCACAGAAAGCCAGCAACTTAAATGAAGAATCGATGTTCATAAAGAGACCAATACCTGGGCCTTTCAAAAAATAGCGGAGAACTTGTAGAGCAACTATAAAATGAGGAACTCGTGGATCTTGCATATACTGACTAAGGTGTTGTACAGTGAAGGCAAGATATGGTCTTGTGTGAGTAAGGTAATTCAATATTCCAACAGATGCCTGTATGAAGTTGGATCCTTCATGGGAATACCATCATTCGCTTTCAATTTTACAGTAGGATCGACTGTCGCAGAGACAGGTGAAAGATCCAAGCAATCAAATTTTACTAATAAGTCTAATGTGAACTTGCGTTGGGACAGAATCAAACTATTAGGTTCCCGAATAACTTCCAGTCCTAAAAAGAAATGCAACTGCCCAAGGTCCTTAATTTTAAACTCAGCATCCAAAAATAATTTTAAATCTTCCAATGCTGCTGGATCATTTCCTGTTAAAAGAATATCGTCTACATAAACTGCAACGATAGAGATAGAGTTGTCAATTTTCTTAAAAAACAAAGACTAATCATTTAGAGAGTGACTATAACCCTTGAAACTGAGAGTCACTGTGAGTTTTGAATACCGCTGGCGAGAGGACTGTTTGAGACCATAAATAGACTTCTTTAACAAACAAACGTGATTAGGTGAAGTAGGTGTAATTCCAGGTGGAAACTTCATATACACTTTTTCATCAATATCTCCATGTAAAAAGGCGTTATTGGCATCCAACTGAAACAAATCCCATCCTTTCTTTACAGCAAAAGCAAGTATGCATCTAATAGTGGTCATTTTCACTACTGGTGAAAATGTTTCATTGTAATTCACCCCCTCTTTTTGAATATCTCCTCTAACGACTAACCTTGCCTTCAGTCTTTCAATAGTACCATCTGAATGTTGTTTCACTTTGTATACCCATTTACAAGGCAAAGCCTTTTTCGCATGAGGTAATACAACTACATCTCAAGTTTTGTTCAACTCTAGAGCAGATAATTCTTTATTCATTGCTTCCTGCCAGGCTGGATAATGTGCAGCCTATTCATAACTAACAGGTTCATGAACATTAGAAACAGAGGTGAGCATGACTTGATTGATAGAAGATAGTTTGTTGAAAGGGAAAGAAACAGGGGTAATAAGACTGAGAAAACAAGTTGAACTGACATCTGTGAGTTGAAGGGCATTAGAAACATAATCTTTCAGATAAGCAGGAGACCTAGTAGGTCTAGAAGACCTTATAAGTAAATCATTGATAATAGGATTGGTGGGAGAAATACTAAAAACCTCAGGAGAAGTAGTAGGAGGTGAATCAGAAATACTAGAACTAGGTTCTGATATACTGGAAACTGGAAAAATGGGGTTAGAAACTGGAACATGAATATCAAAATTGGAAAAAATAATAGAATCATCTGAGTCAGAAGAAGGAATAGGAAAAATTCTTTGAGAAACATGTGACAAATCAGAGGAAAAAAGGAAGAATTCTTCATGAAAAACAACATCCCTAGAAATGGTTATTTTCTTTGTTCTTAGGTTTAAAACTTTATATCCCTTTTTACCATAGGGATAACCCAGAAAGACACAAGGTAGAGCCCTTGGATCAAATTTTGTTCTGTGATGAGGTAAAGTAGAGACAAAACATAAACACCCAAAGCATCTTAGAGTTGAGTAAACTGGAATGGTTTTAAAAAGAATTTCAGAAGGTGTTTTAGGGTTTAAAACTGAAGAAGGAAATTTGTTTATGAGATATGTGGCTGTCAGTAAACATTCTCCCCAATAGATAATAGGTAAATGAGACTGATAAAGTAAAGCTCTTGAAGTTTCTAACAAATGGTTATGTTTTCTTTCTACGATCCCATTTTATTGTGGAGTATAGGCACAAGTAGTTTAGTGAATAATTCCTTTGGAGAGAAAAAAATCAGTTCGTAATTTTCCACTGCCCAGTTCAAAAGCATTATCAGTTCTGATTATCTTAATTTTGGAATTGAATTGTCTTTCTAGCATGGAAATGAAAGATTTGATGATGAAAAAAGCATTAGATTTAGTGCTTAGAAGATGTGTCCAAGTAGCTCTAATAAAATCATCAACAATAGTTAGGAAGTATCTAAAACCATCATATGCGGGAGTTTTATAAGGTCCCCAAATGTCCACATGAATCATGTCAAAAACAGCTTTAGTAGAAATAAGACTTTTGGAAAAAGATAATTTAGATTGTCTTGCCATAGGACATATCACACAAGGAAATGAAGATTTAGAACAAGAAGATGGAATAGAAATGACTTTCTTCATATTACTTAAGGGCATATGCCCTAATATATAGTGCCATAATTTTTCTTTTACATTAGGATCAAAGAAACTAGAACATGAAGTAAGAACACTATGTACTGAACTAGGAAAAAGAAAACAAGTAGAACTAGAATTTGAAAAGCTGCTTGTAGAATCAGCCGCTTGGGATAGACTCTTGGTACTAGCTGTTGATTGAGATGATTTGAAAATATATAGACCTTCTTGTTCCTTACCAAGCGCCAGAGGGCTCTTCACTGAAGGGCCCTGTAACATGAAACAATTGTTAGGAGTAAAAGGAAGAAATTTCTGAAGTTTATTGCACAGCTTATGAATAGATATGAGATTGAACTTAAAAGAAGGAATGTCGAGTACATTGTGTAGAATAAGATCAGACAAAAGACAAACATTACCTGAATGAGTAACAATGACTTTATGAGAATTAGGAAGAGTGACTAAAATAGGTTTTATAAAAGATTGAAACTAAAAAAGAATTTCTATCAAAAGTCATATGCTCAGATGCTCCACTATCTAGAATCCATGAACTATTGTCAATTTTGAACAAGTAAGCATGTGAACTAAGAAACTTAGCCTTACCAGCACAGACATTGTGTGCAGTAGCATCCATCTTTCCTGTATTCTTCTGATTCATCTTCTGTAAAAGGTCCAGGAGTTGTCCAACATTTTCTTGACTAAGTCACTTTGGATCTGTAGAATTTTCTATCACCTGATTACCTCCTTCATTAGTGTTGAAAGCATTGTTAGCCATAGCTCCTTTCTGGTACCTTTTGTTTTTGGTGAATTTAAAATATGGAGGAAAACCATGAAGTTTGTAGCATTGTTCAATGTTATGGCCTGTTTTCTTACAATAGTTGCATATTACAGTGTTTTTCTTAGAATAATTTCCCTGTTGAGTCTTATAATCATCAAACCTCCTAGGTCCTGCATTCCCAACCAGAAAAGATGTTGATTCCCATGGGTAATTGGGAGAAGCATGAATTTCGCTTTGTTTCTCATCTTGAATGACTAATGAATATGCTTGACCAATGTTGGGTAGAGGGGAAGATAAAAGAATGTTGCTTGTAACCCCTATGAAAGTCTCATTGAGACCCATAAGAAACTGCAGTAGTCTCTCATCCTGATCTGCTTTCACACTTTTCTCTTTAGCACCACATATGCAGTCACAACTACATGCAGTAAAGGTATTAAGGGCATCCAATTCATCCCGAAGACTTTTCAGTTTTGTAAAATAAGAAGAGATACTTGAGTTTCCTTGAACAATAGCACCTAGATCTTTCTGTAATTGAAATAATTTGCTCCATTTTCCTGACCAAATCTATCTTCCAGATCAGACCACAAAACTTTGGCATTTTGAGAATACAAAACAGATTCAGCAATCTCTTTTGAGAGAGAATTCAAAAGCCAAGAGAGGACCATGTTATTGCATCTTGACCAAGTTTTTTGAAGGTTTGTATCAGTAGGAACAACTATGGATCCATCAATGAATCCTAGTTTGTTCTTGGCTGATAAAGCAATCATAACAGACCTCCTCCAGCCTCCATAGCTTCTTCCATCAAAGACAGTGGAGACCAGATTCATGCCTGGATGATCAGAAGAATGAAGATAAAAAGCATGTGAAGAATCCACTGTATTGATTACAGGGATCCTATCACTTGCTAGAGTGTTTTGAACCAGAGGTGAATTTTCGATATCAGCCATAACAGAAGATTAGACAAAAGAGAAGGAGAAGAACTTCAGACGAGAGAATAAGCAATATAAATCAACCTTGCTCCTGATACCATGCAAAAATTAAACAAGGCAGCCAAATAGAAAATTTCCTTCTCTGTATTTCTTGATGATCAAACTGTACAATTGGTGTTGTATTTATACAAAAAACTAAAGAATCTTTCTATTTCATGAATGAAATGCCTTAAAATATTTGCATTCAATTTTTATAAAATCTATTCCTAAAAAAATAAACTTTTCTTACAATGACTCTTTTTTAGTGTTCAATATTTGTATTGAGGACATGATTAATCCAAATTTATCCTAAGACTAGTCAATTTGTTCGACCTTTGTGCGATTATAACATATCAATAAAGCGTTTAATTAGTAGTTAGCCGAATTTCAATAAAGTCATAAATTACTATTTTGAACCAATGAAAATTGCAAATTACAATAATCAGATATATATACAACATACAAAATAAAGCAAAATCACTAAAACAACATACAAAATAAAATAAAATAATACAATATTATTCTTACGACTTTAACCATTAAAAGTAGAAAAAGAAAATACGACATCACAAAATCACTAACATTTTTAGTATAAAAAAAAGTAAGAAGTAGAAAACAAACTTAAAACGGAAGTCTTGAAACATCCCCCCTATTAACAAAACATGTATATTAAAAATTGAGTGATGGATTAATTATAATTTGGTTATGTTAGTATATATAATTAACTAAAGAATATGTGGATAACATAATATATGTATGTCTTGTGTTAAAATTTATTGTTTATTTTATTTAATATTAATTAAAGTAACATGTATTTTACTTCGTTAATTCACATAATTATGAAAATTACATTAATATTGTGTATAAATCGGGTGTGGGTATGTGTTCACCGTTTGAGATTATCTAAACGTTTTCTCAACACTTTCTAGTTTCTCCTCGATCAATTTTCTGCTTCTTCCTCAAATCATTTAAACACGCACATAAAAATTTGAATACAAAAAAACTTGTTAAAATTATTATTATTATTATACTAAAAATAATTTATTCTATTCATATTTTCTTGTTTCAAATATATTACAATGATAAGTGCATTGCTACAATCAGTTTATATTACTCATAGGGTAGAATGGACAATATCTATAATATTATTGAGATAAAAAATAGATCCTTCTCATTAATCGTCTTGAATATTATCAAATTAAGGATTTACCATAAAATATATATAGTGTTTACATTTTTATTTTAAGAAAAGGTCCACAAGTATTTATGCATTATGATAGTATATTTAATGAATTTAAAAACAAAATAAGAACTTCCCTTCTTTTGTTTTTTTTTTTAACAAAAGGAGAGTAATATATCATATCATATATTTATATAAAAGAGAACCTTAGGCCCGCCTAAGTTGCACCATCACAAATCAAAATTCTCTTTTAATTTATTTATTTTCAAAACTAGTCTTCCCCTTTCATGAAAAGTAGTAACTTTTTATGAAGTGTTGCGACTTTAATGAAGAGTTGCGACTTTTATGAAAAGTTATGAAAGGTTGTGACCATTCTAAAGGGTTGCAACTTTTTCAAATAATTGTAACCTTTCCGATAAGGCACGATAAATATTTGTTCACTCTATCATTTTTGTTGTTTATAAATAGAAAGATTTTCTCTCATTTTAAAACAACGAAATTATTTAACCTCTTCTTCTTTTTCTTCACAAATCAATATTTGTGTACTTTACTCATATCGAGTGGCTCAGTGACACCATTGCTTATATTACAGATCCTTGTATGTATTTTTACCTTCATTAATTTATGCTTATGTTATTGAGGATAAATGATAAGATGTAATAATTTTTATTTTCCTTTACATTATTAATATTTTGTGTAAGATAATATAATATTTTAGTTTGAGTGACGGATAAGATTTAAGTATTATTTTATATATTCCGTAATATTAAATTCTCACGTGAAGCGCGAGTAATATTTCTCGTTATAATTTAATATGCATCAGTAGAAGACAGTGGTAGCGCATTACTAATGCTATCATTCGGGAATGAAGAAAGGGGGGGGGGGGTGATTACATAGAGTATTCGTATTATTGGGCGTTAACCATCTAACTTATGTTTGATCGGTTGGTAGATGAACTTCTATCTTTAGGATGAATTGTTTCAGTAATTATTTTAGTTTAAATCTTCTCCTCGTCACAAAATAAAATAATAAACAATTTTATAGCATTAATTGTCATAAATCAATTAGTATAAGATTTAAAACTCTATTCGAACTAAGCGATCAAAATGGGGAAATAATCAAAAACCTTATGAACATGTTAGCATATTTGAGATTGAGAAAGATCTTAAAATAGAATTGTAGACACAAGTCTTGATACAGTTGGGATGTCATTTCCCCTTAAAAGTACTTATAATAACTAACCGATATCAACACATATGAAATAAGGCGAGTCTAGATGAAACTATGCCGAGGATCTTTTTGTCCCAAAAATTTCTGGCTGCAAATCTCTATGGTCTGAAATTAAAATAACTAAATATGTTAGAATATGTTTATGAAATACTTGAATAAGATACCACTAATAAAATGTAATTTCAGAGAATTACAAAAATGAATATATATAAAAGGATGCAAATCACCAAAATTGTTCTTCATTCAATGATGAGACAATATCCTCAAACAATACTTACCTCATCCTTATGTAAGATGAAAGGAAAAAGTAGAGACAAATTTGGAAAAGTTGGGGATAAATGACTAAGGAAACAGGATTTATAATTAGTGGCATTCCCACAAAAATGAGTAACGAAAGAACTTAAATACATATGTTTATGAGTGCAAATTTTGATGTTTTAGCCCCATTTTCTATTTTTGAGTTTGGGAAACCCTAAAACTTCAATTCCCTTTTATTATTTATATATTCTATCATCGTATTTGGGATTTGATTTTGAAAATGACAAAGTTTTGCAAGAACTTGAGTTTCAATCTAAACTGGTGATTTTATTCCGTTTAAAAAAATTCTCACTGCTTAGTTCCCAAGCCTTAAATATCATTTTCAAGTATTGATTCCAGATTCAAACCTTCTTTTTGAAATTGGATTTTGGGATAAGTGGACCATTTCTCCAAATAATTGATGTGGGTATTGTTGTTTACAAATAGTTATTATGAATACTTGATTGTTATAGATTGTGTAGCTTTGAAAGTGAGTTAAAAGAGGAGAACTCAAGCTTTGGATTGATTGATGAAAGTGATATCTTAAACTTTGTAATTAAGTTTGAATTGTTTGTTTCTCCTCATTGTCTATGTGTTGGGGAGTAATCAAGAATGAGGTGAAGGGTTATTTATTCCACTTGATTGATGTTAACCAATAAAAAGAGGAAAAATGAAAAGTCTACTTGATGATGATAAATAATTGTGAATTGCCTTGTTGTGGCCCCTATTTGATTTATTTGTAAATTGCTTGAATGCCTGAAAGTGGACTTGAATGATATTAGTTGTTGTCTCTCCGGGTGATGTGATATTTCTTGATTTGAGATTTGAAGGTAAATGGTTCCGGCAAGTGATATTCTGTAATAAAATCGATGGGCAATGATTTCAGCTAGTGATATATTTGCTGAAGGGAAATTATTTTGAAAACTGATATTTTGTGATAAAGCCTAAGGGAAATGGTTTCGGTTAGTCATACAAATTCCGAAGGAAAATGGTTTTGGCAAGTGGTCCAATGTAAAAAGACAAAGGGAAATGATTCTAGCTAGTGATATAAATGGCAAAGGGAAATGGTTTCGACAAGTGATTAATGTGAAAACCAATAGAAATGGTTTCGGCTAGTGCCATTGTGCGACGAGGTATATTCTTACGAAAAATGTTCAAAATTGATTTTAATTTACTTGATACATTTATTTGACTTGTTTGACGCATGTGATTTAGCTAGTTGATGTGTTGGATTAATTTATTTGATACGTGAGTTCACCATGTTGATATTTTTATTCAAATGCTTTGTATTTGAGAGTAACTGATTGATACTTGTCGGTTGTTGAAATGTGACTTTTGGTTTATGATCTTTTAGCTTGGTAACCTGTTTATTGCAGAACTATTATATATGTTGGGCTGATTTTTGTGAAAGTTGTAGTTTGTGAAGGTTCGGTTGGAACAAAAGGAGTATTTGATTTAGCTAGGTTGCCTAGTCTATTATGTTCCTTGTTGGGTGCCATATTGGGTGTACTCACTCCTTGCTTCTTCACTTGTAGGTTGTGTTACCGGACTTGTGTGATCTTCTTCTTTTTCTCATGACTTTAAGGTTCATTAAGGGACTTGAAAAGTATCTTCTTGTCATCTTGGCGGACCCCTTTTCCCTTTTATGCTTTGTTCATATTGTAAAGAAAATACATTTGAGACTTGTTACATTAGTGGCTTGTACACGTTACAATCAGATTTGGATTATTGCAAGAATGATTAACTTTTCCGCATTTAATTTATTTTTATTGGTTTGAGGCTGACTTGTCTTGGTGAGAATATAAAAGTGTCATCAGATCAATTTTTGAGCCGTGACAAATGGTATCAAAGACTCGTTCTTAGGTCTCATGTGTGTACAAGCCAAGTATAAGTACAGTCTCAAAGATCACAGACGTTTGTAGATACTTTGAAAGGTTATGAATACAGTTAGGAAACTCACTCTTTTCATTCTTTCTTATCATGTGTTGTTTCCTTTGTTGGTGCTACGTTGTCGTTTTGTGTTTTTGTAGATGTCGTGGACCAGATCTTCTATTTTTAGTGGTAGAGGAGAGGCAGTCCCCATGTCTATTTTTGAGACCTAAGTTAGCGGTAGATTAAAGGCAAGAGATAGAAGTCGTGCTCGTGGAGTAACACCGGCTAGATGTCGTGCCTATGGAGCAACACAAGCCAGAGATAGAGGTAGAAAGGCTTATCTTGAGCTACAAGTTGAGGTTGTTAAGCATTAGATCCTTCCGTGTTTTGAGCTTCCTTGTTTCACGAGACTTTGTTGAGGTTTCTTGGTCATATAAAGAACTTCCCTCAAGGTGGTGTGACACACATGACATATAGTTCTTACATTGGTTTATGAGCGCAAACTCTAGGTTTCCAATAGACTCCGAGTACTAAAGATCAGTGGGTCAGCCATAGTTGTATTAACACTAGTTATGGATGTTCACATTGCTCCTTAAGTTATACTGACGACAACTGAGCAGCAGTGTTTTCAATGGTTTCACAAGATGTAACCACCATAGTTTCAAAGTTTGTGAGAGGATTGACTTTCTATAACATGTCGTATGTGTTCCGTAGATCCAGAGATGGGCTTTATTCCAATCCATTGTGAGCACCAATAAGGAGGCAAAGTTGATGCTTTTAGAGATGTTTGGAGAGCCTAAGAAGGCCCGTTTTTCTTTTTAGGTTTTGGGTTCTTATATGAAGGAAAGGTTCACATAGAGGTAGTAGCTTATTTCGGCGTCAAGGACCAGTTGATGCATCTATGTTAGCGGGTAAGAGTGGTCAGTCACCCAGATGGTCTTATGGTTCTGGATGAGGTGGACGTTGTATGCCATGCGGGTTGCAGAAGCACTTATCCGTTCCAAGGCCATGTTATGGTTGTGGGTATCTAGTTCATATAATTCGACAGTATCCTTTACAAACTCACTCATGATGCCAATGTACTTATTCAGTTGCTCCAGCTTGAGATACACTGCCTTCGACGTAGGGTCGAGGTAGAGGTCAGTAAGGTAAATGTGGCAGGATTTATAGTAGTGGTACTTCAGCTCTGTAGTGTGGAGGTAGAGGTTGTACACAGACTACAAGTTGTGGAGAGGGACAGTGTTATCCTTTTCTAGAGAGATATGAGGTTTAGACTTCTTATGTTGTGTTCATTGGTATCACCCAAGTTTTCCATGAACCCTTGTCTGTATTGTTTTATCCAAGGTCTAACTTCTCGTACGTGTCCACCTCTTTGCTACTGGGTTTGATGTTACTACACCATCGGATGAATCCTTAGTGGTGGATCGAGTGTATCGATCTTGTCTTATTTCTTTGGTTGGGTATGATAATTGGGTAGAATTTATAATCTTGGGAATGATAGACTTTGATTATATTTTGGGTACGGATTAGATCTCCCTGCATCGTGCTATTCTTGATTGTTTTGCTAAAACTATGTCATAAGTGATGCCAGGTAGCATGATAGTTGATGGACGGGTTCTAGTAGTTCTTTATTGGAGCTTAGAGGTTGGTTGATAGAGGTTATTTGTCCTATTTAACTTTCATTCAAAATAGTTGAGTTGACCCACCTTCGATAGATTTTCTGTTCGTGGTTTGATAGTATTCAAATATGCTTTTTATCGATCTTTTAGGTGCTTCTCATGATAGGGATATTGATTTTTCTATTGAGTTTGATATGGGCACCAAGCCCATCTTTATACCTCCTTATCATATAGCTCCATCTACATTAATAGAATTGAAGGATCAGTTACATGATTTTGTTATTAAAGGATTCAGTCTCCAGAGTGTTTTTTCATGGGTTGCTCTTGTGTTGTTTTTTTAGGAAGAGGGATGGATCCATGAGCATGTGGATTGATCATCAAGGGTTTTATAAAGTGACCATGAAGAACAATTATCTTCTTCCTCATATTGATGACTTATTTTATCAGCTTCATGGTATATCTGTGTTTTCTAAGATTGATTTGATATCTAGGATCATTAGTTGATCGTTAGGGTATCATATATTCCTAGAAATCTCTCAGGACTAGTTATGGTCATTATGAATATTTTGATGTTTTTTGGTTTGACTAATACCTCTTCAGCGTGCATGGGTTGAGTAACGGGGTGTTCTGACCTTATTTGGATACTTTTGTGATGGTCTTCATTAATTACCTTTGTGTACTTCAAGACTATGGAGGATCATGATCATCATTTGAGGATTTGGCTATAAATATTAAGGGAAAAGAAGATATATGTCAGGTTCTTGAAGTGTAAGTTTTTTCTTATTCAGTTGCATTTCTAGGACACATGTTTTCCAAAGAGGATATTAGGGTTGATCCATGCAAGATTGAGGCAGTTAGAGTTATGTCTAGGCCTACTTCAGTCACAAATTTTAAGAGTTTTGTGGGATATTTATGCTATTACCAATGATTTATTCAGAGCTTCTCCACTATTGAATCTCTTTTAACCAGATTAACTAGATGGAGTGCAAGATTCGAGAGGTCCAATGAGTGTGAGGAGAGCGTCCAAAATCTCAAGACCTACTATACTTCAGCTCTTATTCTTACTTTACCCAAAGAGGGTGTAGAGTTTAACGTTTATTTTGATGTTTCTAGAGTTGGGTTAGGTGGTGTTCTATGCAAAACTGTAGGGTGATCACCTATGCTTCTAGATAGTTGAAGACCCATTATGTGAACTACCCTACCATGATTTAGAGTTGGCAGCCGTAGTGTTTGTGCTTAAGTTGTGTTGACATTACCTATAAGGGGCTCATTGTGAGGTTTTCACGTATTATCAAAGTGTTTAGTACATCTTCAATCAAAGAGATCTGAACTTGAGGTTGTGCAGATGACTTGAACTACTAAAATACTATGATATCACTGTCTAGTATCATCCAGGAAAGGCTATTTTGGTGGTCGATGCTTTGAGTTGGAAGACTTCTAGCATGGGTAGTCTTGCAACCATCAGTGTTGGTGAGATATCATTGGCTTGAGATGTTTAGAGATTAGCAAATAGGCTCGTCCAATAACGGATATCCAAGGAGATGGCTGGTTTAATTACTTTCACAGAGGCTCATTCTTCCTCAGTGGAGTAGATCCGTGAACATGAGTTTGATAATGAGAAATTGTGTCTCTTTCAATACAAAGTGTTCCGAGGGGAAGTCAATGAGGATGTCCTTGATTTTGATGGTGTCTTAAGGATTCGAGGCAGAATTTGTGTTCCCAAGATGGGCGAGTTTGTTTGACTACCTTGGAGAGGCCCATTAGTCTAGATATTTTATTCATCTGGGAGCGTAAAGTCGTATCATGATTTGAGTCAACATAATTGGTGGTGTGGCACAACATAATTGGTGGTGTGGCATGAAGAGAGATATTGCATACTATGTTTCTAGGTGCTTGACTTGCCAACATGTCAAGTGTGACTGTGTGAGCACCAACGGCTTATAGGTATATATTAGAGGAGGCTTATTCCTACATGGAAATGGGAAATGATTACTATGGATTTTTTTGTTGGTTTTCCTTCCATAGAAGGTGGTTATTACTCCATTTGTGTGGTTGTTGATAGGTTGATCGAGTTTGACCATTTCATCATTGTTTGGATAAAGTATTCACCAGAGAAGTTAGATGTCTTTTATATCTGTCAGATTGCGTGACTACATGGATTTATGTATCTATTTTATCTAATCAAGGTTCTTTGTTCACTTCCCTTTTTTGAGTTCATTACAACATGGTTTGGGTACTCAGTTAGATATGAGTACAAGTTTTCATCCTCAAACACATGGTCAGTTTGAGCAGATGATTGAGGTGTTTGAGGACATTCTCCTTGTTTGTGTGATTGATTTTGGTGATAGTAGGGATCAACATTTGCCCTTAGCAGAGTTTTCCTACAACAACCGTTACCATTGCATTACTTAGATGGCCCTATTTGAGGGGTTCTATGGCAGACAATGTAGGTCATCATTTAGATAGTTTAATTTAGTTGCGAGGAGTTCATTATATACAAACTTACTTAGAGAGGCTATGAAACAAATTCATATTATCCAGGTTAGATTTTTGACACCCCAGAGTCAACAAATGAGTTCTGAAGATCATAGAGTTTGAGCTCTAATGTTCATGGAAGTTTATCATGTTTACCTTTGAGTGTCATCCATGAAAGGTGTGATGAGGTTAGGAAAGAAGGGAACACATAACCCTTAATTCATTGGACCTTTTTATATTTTTAGCCAAGAGGGAGAGGTGGATTATATGTTGGCTTTTCTACCTAGCTTTTTTGATGTTCATCCTATGTTTCAGGTCTCCAGGCTTTCGAAGTACATGTGGGATGAGTCTTATGTACTTTCTATTAGTTCAGTTTAGTTTGGTCAAGACTTATCTTTTGAGGAGGATCCTGTAGGTTTAAAAGCTTAGGAGTACGGAGATTACTTCAGTCAAGGTGTAGTCGAGCATCGTTCAATTAGTGAGGTGACTTTGGCAGACAAAGTAAGATATGGGTGCCAAAGATTCTCATCTCTTTAAGGCTTCAATTACATTCTTTTGTTTTATGTTTGAGGATGAATATGGGTTTTGGTGGTGGATAATAAAATGACCCGGTGCGTTGATTGAGAATTCGAGAAACTCATCAAGAACACGTTCTTTCCAAGAATGTAAGGTTTCCCAAAGTGATGGGTTTTTTCATCCTCACGCCAAGCATGTAATTCTTTCATTAATTTGTCCACAAAATCATTTATGTAAGTATTGTTGAAGAGTTCTTGAGTTTTAGATCATTCTTTAGCAATGGTGATTTTGTGTTCTTGAGGAGAGGGTTTTGCGAATTGATGTTGTTTCATGGTATATTTTGTGTAGAATTTCAGTGATTTTTTGTAGAGTTTGTGAATCAAAGAGAATTTGGAAGGAACAATAAAATCCATATGAATTAGGACCTGAAATTAAGAAAATAATTCATCAAATTTTCTAGGTAAGGCCTGTGGCTATGTGCCACCATAGTGTCAGGACTTTTGCTTTGTAGTTTAGGCCCTTATGCGACGTGACAGTAGTGCACCAAGGCATGACTTCAGTATTTCAGGCTATGGGGTGACGATCCAGGGTCGTCTAGATTTCTTTTCTTCTCGTTTTTTATTCCGAACATGTTCATTCAAATCGTACCTACGTTCTCTTATTGATTTCAACTCTTAAGGTCCGTTGGGAAAGTCTATATGTCCAACCCACATGTCTTCATTTACATTCCAAATTAATGTAAGATAAGAGGAAAGTTAAAAGGCCTCATATCATAAAAACATAAGAACTTCAAATGTTATTTAGTGACCTATATGTATATACCTATGTTGATTATTGATCTTTGAAGATAAGTCCACAACTACATGATTTAAGAATGCAAGTACGCTTGATGATTATTTTAAAAGTACTTCACTAAGTTAAAAAGTCCCTTTGTGTAATGGGTGAATTGAGCATTAAGTTATATCGATTTCTTTGGGAGTAGTACCGAGCATCGAATTGGGTTAGAGTCTCTTATAACTCGGAAGTACCATAAAACTACCTAGCCATCTCTGGATTGGATAATATTGACTTTTCATGAGACTCCTCACTATCTTTGAGAAGGCTTAATAGATGGTCCATACTCACAATATCATCCTAAGTCCGGACAAGGTATAGGATGACCCTTGCAACATGGCAAAATGTTGTATCATTGCGAGGCTCATAGTAATGATGTCGATTAGAGAAACTCCTCACAAAGTAAAGTATAATATTTTCATGTTGCTTTCATGGCATATCTTGTTGTAAGGCTTAAATGGGTTTCATATGTATTCATGTATTGATTTTGTTATGTTGTTTCTTGTCGTTCAAGTCAGCCAATTGTTTACTCTAACCTTATCACTTACCAGTACATTCAATGTATAGACATCATTCGACATGCATCTTATTATGATGCATATACATGTGCTATTTTGTGAGGCCTCATCACTTCCAGAAGACTCTATTTCCATTTAAGCGTTTGTAGTAGTTTAGGTGGCGGGAGTCTTTTTCCGACATCTATCTTTATTTTTTAGAGGCTTCATAGACCGAAAGGATTAGATATGTAAGTACTGTATCAGGTTCTTGTTTTTAAAAAGTGATGACTTATGCTGAGTATTTTAAGACAGTAATTGAAGATTCTTTCTTGAATGTCTAAAGGTTCATCTATTTAAGCTTCCACATATTATGTAAAGTAATGTGAGTCATGGAAGCCAGGATAGGGGTTCGCTTGAGGATCAGAAATGATACTTGAGTTTCAGTCACGTCTAGGGTGTATGGTCGGATCGTAACACACTTGATATAAAAGTTGAAGGGAAATAGTTGCTTCTAGTGATATGAGTTTCAAACGAAATTGATCCTCGCAGGTGATATTTTTTGATAAAATGGAAGGAAAATTAAACCGACTAGTGATATAATTGCGGAAGGGAAGTGGTTCGGGTAAGTGATTTTTTTATAAAGCTGAAGGGAAATGGTTCTTGCTAGTGATATAAATTCCGATGGGAAATGGTTCTAGCAAGGTATATAAATTCCAAAGGAAAATTGTTCCAGCAAGTGATCTAATGTGAAAGCTAGAGGAAAATAGTTCTGGCCAGTGATATAAATGTTTAAGGGAAATAGTTTTGGCAACTGATTAATGTGAAAGCCAAAGGGTTTTTGTTCTGGCTAGTGATATTGTGTCCAAGGGAAATAATTCCGGCAATTGTTGACCTTTGTGATGAATATACTTGATACATATATTTGAGTTATTTGATGCATGTGATTGAAATAAATTTATGTGTCAGATTAGTTTATTTTATTTGTGAATCAAACATGTTAATATTTGTGATTGAAATGCTTTTTACTTGATAATAACTTATTGTTATCTCATGCATTCAGATTACCTAATCATAAATAATAAAAGAGGAAAAGAAAAAGTAAAGAACTAATCCAACTCAACAGAATTCACTGTGTGTCCTTAAGAAATTCAATCCCCTCAAGTACTCGAGGTTGCAGATTAATTCCTCCCAAGATAAAACGTATTAAACATTAAATAAGTAGTGGTACCTTACACTTCAACAACGAATCACACACAGAGACACGATTGATCAATTTTATTTTGGAAGAAATGTATGAATAAGAAGGGAAGAATTCGATGTTGAAATGAGATAAATTCTCTTTATTTATAACCAAAAAAGGGTAAAGGGCACAACTCTTTGGAAAGATGACAACCTATCAGAAAGGTCACAACAATTCTGAAAATGCACAACCTTTCAAACGGTCACAACCTTTCATAAAGGTCACAACCCTTCATTTCTTGTTCATACCTTCAAAACCAAATAATTCCCTACATGAATAGGGAATGACTATTATTAAAACATATGCATGACATATTGTGTAATTGGTAAGTAAGTATTGATTGCATCTGGATTAATAGGTTTGCCTTTGAACTTTTCATAGTGAACATATATTGGATATACTCGGTCAATTGGTAGATTTGATATCTTTGAATTGTCAAGCTTTGATTTACCTAGACAAAATAAGTCACACAATAAACTCTTGAAGTATTTTTGGTTCTCATTGTTTTGTCCGTTGAAGTCATGAACACATTTTGGTTTATAAGTGTGTAGAGAACTAGCCTTACCGGATTCTCCTTGAAGCGGCTTACACTTCACACTTACATAGGTGATTTTTAAATATGTTATTCCGTAGATACACCATTTGATATACCCTGTATCAAACTTAGAAAACATTAAAAATTCCTAATGTCTTTATTCGTGTTACTGAACATTGTCTTATCATGAGAATAAATCGTAAAAAATATTTTGACAATATTGAACCGCCATTAATATCTTTGTTTTATCTCCTTTAACCTAGATCTTGGGATCTCCAATGTTCTAGGTAGAGTTACCGCCACAATGACTTTTCCTCGTCTATAGTCCCATTCCCTTTGATAATTTGTTAACTCTCTCTTTAGTTAGGCCTTTTATAAGTGGATCCGACACATGATTATCCTTTTACTTTACATAGTCAATTATGCTAATTCTTCTAGAGAATAGTTCTCTTACGATATTATGTCTACTTTATATATGATGAGACTTTTTGTTATACATCATGCTCCATGCCCCACCTATTGAAAATTAACTCTCGCAATGTATGCGTACTGGAGCTAAAAGGTTTGTGCCAAAAATCATTCAAGAACTTTAGCGTCATTCAAATTCTTCACCAGCCTTATCTAGAGTGATAAACTCAGAATTCATAGTAGAGCGAGCGATGCATTTCTGTTTTGAAGATTTCCAAGAGACTGCTCCTCTACAAAGAGTAATTACATATTCACTCGTGGAATTTACTTCATTTGACCTAGTGATTCAATTTGCATCACTATATTCTTCCAATAATGTTGAATATTAGTTATAATGCAAACTAATAGTTTTTAAGTATATTTTAAATACTCCAAAACTCTTTTCATTGTCATCCAATGAGTTTAATTGATATTACTTGTTAACCGACACAATTTACTAATAGCACATGTTATATATGATCGCATGCACTTCATGATACATATCATACTTCTCAATACTTAGCACAACTCAATTTTGAGTCACTTTTACCTTTATTATTTTAAAAGACAAAGCTAACGTTTATTGGAGTCTTGACGATATTGAATCCAAATACTTGAACATGTTAAGTAGATTTTTAATCACATCAGTGACTTCAATGTCTTTCATATCGAAGTTTCTTTCTTTCATATGCTTGGTAACATTTATGTCAAAAATGTCTCTTTTGATGATCAACATCTCATCAACATAAAACCGAACAATGACCTTGTAATTTGGAGTGTCTTTAATTTGAAAACACTTATCACATTCATTAATCTTGAATTCATTTGCCAACATAATTTGGTCAAACTTTGCATGTCATTGTTTGGGCGTTTTTCTTAGTCCATTGAGTGACTTAACAAGTTCACAGATTTTCTTTTGTTTACCATACCACAACGCCCTTGGATTGTTCCATGTAAATTTCTTGCTCCAAGTTTCCATTTAAACAAAATGTTTTCACATCAATTTTGACATTTCAAGGTCATATATCGTAACTAACACAATTAACATCTGAATTGATGTAATTCTAGTTAGTGGCTATTATGTGGCAAACAAGGCTTTCTTATTGTCTTAAGCCCATAATAACAAGTCTTTCTTTGTATTTTTCAATAGTTTCATTAACTTTTTGTTTTAATTTGTAGATCCACTTTGCACCCAAAAGTTTATTTCTTGAAGGAAAATCAACTATCAAGTGTGGTTGCTCAAGATTGAATCTATTTACTATTGATAACCTCTTACCAAATAGGATGAGTCCACAGAAGACATATCTTTTCTTGGACAATATGGACTCGTTTTCAAGAAAAAATGTTGCAAAATCAAATCCGAAAGAAGTAATTTGTCCATTGACATTTACTACGCCACTAAATCTCTTTATTAAGTACACTAGTATACGTACCCACGCGTTGTGCGAATATTTTAAAATTTAGAAATAACTAATACAAATTATTATTGAGCATATATATAATTAATGGTAACAAAATATTTCCCCTAATATATGTGCAATGATAATACGTTAGCTTAAAAATACTAAACGTTATTTTGACAACTTTCCCTTCTTCTGGTATATTGAATACTAAAAGCATATATAGTGTTTGTTTAATTAATCTTGTCCTAATTAATTACATTTTAAATTTATGGATCAATCTAAAATTGAGTATTAACACTATTGACTTGACTTTTAGCTAAAATCTAAATATAATTTATAAAGTATGTTGCAATATTTTTAGCACTATCATCTCTTGTTCAATCATGTATAATAAGATAATTTTCATTTAATCAAATAAGTGCATAAAATAAAGGTGTTCAAAAATCAAAATAATGAATTTCGATGACAAATTTTAAAAAATTATTATAAGTAAAATTATTAATATAACCACATCAAATAAGTCATCAAAGGAAAAGTTGAACGATGAGAAAAAAGATCAAGTTCTATTCCTTTAATTTACTATAAATCTCTTCATTTATTTCATGGATTTTTAGATTTGTTTAGATTTTTAAAATATATTTTTACTATTTAGTAGACATGTTTATCTTAACATAGTATAACAACATTAATCTAATTTATAATAAATAATTAATATAGTATTTTTTATTATTAGGAAATAAATTATAAGTACGACATGCTATTATCACTGAAAAAATGTTGTTGAGAATAATAAGGTTAGTTTCAATTCATATTTCTTCAAAGAAAAGGAAAGTAAAGTTTATTTTTTAAAAATGTTTAAATTTTATTTCATATTTGTGATATTTAATAATTTATTTATTAAAAAAATACTAATGCAACCATATGCACTATCATTCCACATAAAAATAGTATTTATTATTAAAAAATTAATCTTAAAAGATTCTTTATTTAAAATAAATATTTATAGAAAAGTAAATTGTACAAAATTATCTTTTGCAAAAAAAAAAAAAAACACATGCATGTAATTGCAGTTAATTATTTTAAAATTATTAGAGCAGTTTTAAATAAGTTAGTGATATCAGTTATAAATTTATCATAAATTTGACTAATTTTATGAAGTGTCAAAATAATAAGAGTTAAATTTCTATTTCTGCAATTATTTAGTGTATGTGAGTTTGTGAAATTCAAATACGGGAGAGTCTCAGCCTTTTTTTTACACTATTTATGGCTTATATTGTCTGTTAATGGATGCTTATTGTATAGCTATATTGGCTTTCAATTGATCCTATGTAAGCCTATTCATTTCTTCATCATTCCCTGATTTGTTTTTCTTTCTATTTCTTATTCATGAATTTGTTCAATTGCAACTCGAGCATCTACCAATATGAAATTTTTGTTTGTATTATCCAATATTTACTGTGAATATTTATATTATATTTCATCCAACATAAACCGTTCCTTCACATTTGAGTTGGAAGTTTCTTTTTTTGCAGCATCAAGTTTTTGTTCTTAAATTTGAAATTGACTTGAGTTGAATTGGAAGGAGATCATTCTTGAAAATGAGCCATGTTAATGATCTTTGTTGCATATTTTTAAACATTATTGCAGCGGTAGTCTGAAGCTTGATGCAAAACATACTTGCAAGGTTTGAATGCAGGCCAATAATTCCTCCCATTATTATTTTGCAAGGTTTGAATAGAGTTCAATGATTCTCAAGTAATTATCCAACTCTTACAACGAAATTGATAAAACTTATTGTTATTATTGTAAGATAGACACTTTAATATAAGGGAAAATAGTCTGATATATCCCTCAACTTTATCATTTGGAGCTAATATATTCCATATTATGAAAGTGACTCATATATACCCCTACTTGTATATAACTGGCACACATATATCCTTTTCGGCTTTTCCTCTAGCGAAAATTAAAAAAAACAAAAATTAATCTAATTTTTTATTATTTTTTCTAAAAAACATAATCCCACATGAGTAGATTTAATCCTCGTCAAATATATTTTTTTTTGACTTTTTTTAGTTTCAATGACTAATTTAGAATTAATATTTTGATAATCAAATTTATTTATGTTTCACTAATATTCTTGTAAAACTTATTGTTGATGACCAAAGTTTTTTCTTCTAATATAAAAATTAAATTAAAATATAGACAAAAAAATAGTTTAATTTTTTTTTCTTTACATTAAGGAATGAAAAAAAATAAAATAAGAATAAGAAACTCAAATAATTATAATAAAAGAAGTAAAAAAAATTTATGAGTGAAAAAGTAAAATATACCTTGAACTTTGATAGAAAAATCATATATACCCCTAAATAATTTTTAAAAAACATTAAAAGTAAAAAATTATAAATTTAAAACTAACTTTTTAACTTCCGTTAAATGAATGGTATATGTGAGCTCATTTTGTAACGGCAGGGGTATATGTGAGCCGTTTGTATAACGGTAAAGGTATATATGAGCCACTTTCATAACGAGGGGTATATCAGCTCCAAATGACAAAGTTGAGGGTTATATCAGATCCTTTTCCCTTAATATAATAATAAATTAATAATAATAATAATAATAATAATAATAATAATAATGATAAAAAAAAATTAGTAACTCGAATAAACAATTAATTCAACTTGGGTGAAATATGTGATAATTTACTTTAAGAAAGATTCTTCAATGCAAATACTTATGTACGCTATAATTATATTTAAAATGATTTTTCAAAACTATAATTCTAAGAGACGAAAGAGTTCTTATTTAGGAATTATGGCTTTAATATATGCAATGATAATACTAAAATATTACATAAAAAAGATTACGTATAATGTTGTCAATTTATTCAAAAAGTTGATCAACATTTTCATATATTCGTAATATATACACTATTAAAGACTAAATCGAAATACCTTCATTTCAATCTTATGTTGAATTTGAATCCTTCAAATGAAGATCCTCTCGTTTATGATGAGTATTTTCTTCATTGGGTTTTTATTAACGAAACAGTGAAAAGAGATAAACCCATCAAAATAAGAGAACAATTTAATTTGCTACCTAAAAGCCATGAAGCATAATCAAAATTTCTCATGATGATCTTCTTTCAAAAATAAAATCACATAAAAATAAAGAACGTAAGTTCTATATTTTGTATTTATAGAGAGAGAAAACAAAAATAAAAAGAGTTAAAACTTTCAAACGATAAATAGAAGTTATAATCAGTTTTGAATTCATAAACCTCTAACTTTTTTAAGATAAAATCAAAAGTTAACCCAAGTTAGTTATGTTTTTATCTTAGATGTTTTTTTTTTCTTTTAAACTGAATTTGTTTTTTATTTAATACAATTATATGTAATTAATGTAGAGTCCTAAACGGCTTATATTTTTTAAAAAAGAGTCCAAAACGTCTTTTTTTAGCGTGTTTTCCAAAATATATAGATTTTTTTGAGAAACTTTCACATATAGCCACTTAAAAATAATTAATTACTCTCCATAGCTATAGTTTGATAATTACAATTTGTAGCTACATGTTATATGGAGGAGAGAGGCGAGCGAGACTGGAAGAGAGAGGAGAGAGCGAGAGAGGGGGGAAAGAGCGGAGAAAGGTGAATTGTATATTGGTTAGATGATTGTATATTATACATATGTAATTGTATATATGGGAGAGAGATTGGGAGAGGGAGGAGAGAGCCGAACGAGACCAGGAGAGAGAGGAGAGAGGCGAGTGAGATCGAGAGAGGGAGGATATAGGCGAGAGAGAGAGGACAGAGAGGTGAATTGTATATGTATATAATTGTATATAACTCTATATTATACATATACATTTGTATAAATGGCAAGCGAGACTGGGAGAGGGAGGAGAGAGGCGAGCGAGATTGAAAGAGGGAGATGAGAGGCAATCGAGAGAGGGCAGAGAGTGGGAGAGAGATGAATTGTATATGTATATAGCTAAAAAATTGTATATTATACATATTTATTTGTATATACTGGCGAATTATACACATACAAACATGACTAATTATACAAACTCGAAGTCATCTCACGTAATTAATGTATAATGTTAGTAGCGAGTGGTAACTGTAGCAAACTATAGCTACGGTGAGTAATTAAATAGTATAAGTTTGCTTATCCGCGTAATTTTTCCATTTTTTTTACCATATTCAAGTTTTAAATAATTCTTTTTCAAAAAAAAATAAAAGTATAAATAATTTTTTAATAACATTATATGTAATTAATTTAGAGTCCTAAACAACTTATTACGAAAAATGTTCAAAACTTCTTTTTTTACCGTGTTTTCCAAAATTTGTAGGATTTTAAAAAAAATTGCTTTAAGACGATTTCTATTTAATTATCCTAATTTTATTTTAATTATTTAAAAATATGATTTTTGTGGTGCTGACATGTATGCATTTTTTCTCTACTATTATATATATTATTACTATTATTATTATTATATTCTATTTAGGAATAATTCCTATAATTATTATAGATGAAATGTTCATTTAAAAATATTTTAAAAAGTATATATAGATTATACTATTATTATTATATTCTATTTAGGAATAATCCTATAATTATTAAAGATTAAATGTTCATTTAAAAATATTTTTAAAAAATTCAAGTGGTAAAAGTTGAAATTTTGTCCGTAATAAATACTTTTATCTTTTTCCAAAATGTGGGAAGTTATATATTTTTTAAAAAAATTAAAAATTTGAACTCAACCGTTATTTCATTTTTTTCCTTTGATGTTTGTAATTAATTTTTTATTATTTAAAAAATCAGTTTTTTGTGGTGCCTACACGTAGGCACTATCCCTCTCCTATTATATAGATATTGATTCTCCTGTGGTTCTTTCCAAGGTTGCTTATACCTTCTCCTTGACTATATGACGGTTCGGACTTATGAACCATAAATCAACATGCTTTACTATTTGTAGCACATCCAAAGAACATACAATCCAAAGTCTTAGGTCTAAGACTCGTTTAGAAATAGTTTCCTCATTTCCATTTATACTATGGAATATATTGCATTGGAAATCATTAGATAACTATCTTTTAAGAGTTATTGCTTGTATATAATTTAAAGGTCGACAAACAATTTCCTATCTTGATACCACAAAGGCTGAACAAATAAAACTTTTTGTTTCTCCCTTTCTTTAATAAACAAAAGTTTTTTTATTTGTTACTCCCTTTACTAACACACAAAACTTTTTGTTTCTCTCTTTCTGAACAGACAAACTTTTTGTTGTTCTCTTTTGCTATAATGATAGCATCCCCTCTGTCACGCCCCGAGCCTACACCCTGGACGTGGCCGGCACCCAATGACCATTGTTGGCCTTGAGCGAATCCTTGGCCTGACATACTTAACTCAGCAGAAGACTTAAACATAAGATAAAACTCAAGAAGTAGCTTTAAAAATAATAAATGGCCAAAGTGGCAGCTCAAGTCTTCGTCGATTACAAGTGAAAGGAAAAGACTAAGAAAACTAATATCATCTGTCTATGAAGCCTCTTAAATAAAGAGGAATGTTGGGACAAGACCCCTAATCATCCTAGCAACTCAAAACTAAAACAATAACTAAATGTTAAAGATGTCCTCCGAATGAAAGGAGGCTCACCAATTGGCTCTGAGTTGCTCACTGGATCAACGGTGTGCCAAATTTCGATCCTAGTCACCTGCGTATGCATCATGATACGATGCAGGCCAACTGGCATTAATACATTGAATGTACGAGTATGCGAGTTAGAGTGGTAATATCACTTAAGCTCGAAAAGGAGTAAGAAGGAATACTTACCTTTACTCTGCTCAACTCATTTCAATATAATGCAATTTAAAAGCACGTGCTATATAAAGAAAGCTATCCGAAAACATGCTGAAAACTCTGAATGTGTACAAGATACAACTACTCTGGTATGTATGTAAAATACAACTAAACTTATGTATATAAGAATATAATAGCTTCTGTGGGGGTTGTTCTAACCGACAACCATCACTTAAGAGCTAAAGTGTTAATACAACGATCTACCTCACGCTGCCGATGCATTCTATACCCGGCCAAATGTATAATACCTGAACTGTCTAATGGATCCACTAGTCTACTGTGAAAAGGGTTCATCTAAAAGTATGATCCCTTTACCCATGGTGGCTACATGTTTTTTAGGGGATTTTAGTTATCTGAACTCTCCCCCATATCGGTGCTCAATACTATTCTAAAAAATATACTATTCTAAAAATATATTGACTCTTATGTTTTAAAAACATACTGATTTTGTGGTTTAAGATCAGTGCTCAAAATACTTAGCTCAATGGCTATCTTGGAAATCTAGTTTCCGTGCTTGCTTCTTTTAGAAAGGTTTCTTTTCTGAAAACTCGCTCAAAGTCTCCTTGGAAATCAAAGTTTCCTTACTTGTTTAAATGTGAAAGACATTTAAAGTATCTTTGGGACTACTTAGTCCCCATATACCTTTGAAGAAAAGAACTTCAATTTAACTCATTACTTAGCTTGAAACTTGAGTCTTAAAACCAAGTTAAAGTGTTTAAATAAGACTCTTGAAACCTTTAAGAACTTTACTTTGACTTACTTCTTAACTTTAGACTTGACTCTTAACTTCTTTGACTTTCATCTTAACTTTACTTGAAATAAATTATGGATTCAAGGTGATGATTTGAGTTCTTTAATGATTTCTAGGTGTTTAGAAGTCATTTGAAGTAATTAGAATCATTAGAAGATGTATGTACCTTGGAAGGACTTACGAGGGCTAAGCTATGAAAATAGGGCGAAAGCACTGATCCGGACGTACTGGTGGCGCGCCGCGCCAGGCCTCACTGACTGAACCCAGTTTCTTGCGTATGCAGGTGCGACACGCCTGGCTTGCCCAGGAGCGTCTGACGAATTTTTCTGTTCATTTTCAATCTCCAGATCGCCTAAAACTCCATTCTTTCATCCCCAAACCCTTAGGACCATTAATACTATCAATATCCAACAGATCGAACACAAAAACAACATCATAAACTACTAATCAACATCAATGGGTATTCAATATACTCAACCAAAAGAGATTTTACAAGATTTATCAAGAACTCATTCAAGTCATGTATACAACTCCAAAACTACAGAATTGAAGCAAGATTGGTGTGCGGATGAATTCATCCAACACGAAATATCTCACATACCTTAATAGAGATCAGCCCGACGAATTCCACCAGAATCCTTGGTGTTCTTGAACAAATCTTGATCTTTCTCCATTTCTTCTTCTTTTCTTATCTTTTCCCCCAAGCCCTAAGCGTGAAAAACTTTTCTAATCTGAACTAAAACTTATTTTTAACCCCAATTAAACTCTCAAAACGAATTAGAAAAAAATGGGTAAAAAGACTAGTTTGGCCTCCCTTAAATCCGGATTGGACTTTCCTTAAGTCATCAACCCAACTTTCGAAAGACGTATCTCCCTCATATGATATCGAAATTGCATAAACTCAGCACCGTTGGAAAGATATTTCTATGGGCTTTCCACCATAACAAGAACTATCTCTAACGCATCCTGAGCTAGATGTTATGACCGTTTGAAAATTATCCAAACTCACTTTTTAAACTTAGGAGATTTTTCCAGATTTTCCCTTTTCTTTCCAAAAGTGATAAATTTTAATTTTCTTAGCTTATTCTTGGCTATTACTAGTTACGACATGTTACAATATCTCCCCTTTGAGAACATTCATCCTCGAATGGGATTTATTTCACTAAACTAAGAATGGTAACTCAAGTTTAACACTAAAAAATCAAAGCAAGTAACAACATGCTTACTCATAGTTTATAAAACGCTAAGAAGAGAATTTATATAGCTATGAAATTATTAGCTACGACATCAAATTCGTCACTAAGTATTCGCTTTTAGTGACAAAATTTACTTTTCGTGCTTAAATATATGAGACACATACTTTTAGTGACGAAACATAAAGCTTCGTTGCAAAGTTTTTGTCCACTAATGTTTTCCACCAAAAAATTAATAGGCGCCATTTTATTAAGTAGTGTTAGTCACGAATTTAAAATTATTGGTGACACATTATTTCGTCACTAATAGTGTATGTAATTCATGACAAATAACGACATCAAATTCATCACTAATTATTCGCTTTTAGTGAAGAAAATTACTTTTCGTGCTTAAATATATGAGACACATACTTTTAGTGACGAAACATAAAAAGCCGTAGAAAAGTTTTGTCCTCTAAAGTTTCCCACAAAAAAAATTAATTGGCGTCATTTGTTAAGTATTGTTAGTCACGAATTTAAAGTTACCGGTGACACATTATTTCGTCACTAATAATGTATCTAATTCATGATAAAATATTTTTTATCTTATAATATATTAAATTTTGGACACAAAAAAATTTCATCCAAAAAAATATGTTGTTACAATATCGACAAATTAGAGTTCGTAGTTAAATATTATAAATTTTAGCTATGAAAATTCAAATTTAATTATGATATTTATTTTTTCACTAATAATATAAGTAATTGGCGACAAATATTTTATTTGTCACAAAATATGTAAGGTGTTAAATAACGACAACTTAAAATTTGTAGTGAATAATTCAACTATTAGCTACGAAAATATTCATAGCTAAATATAAATTTTTTGCTACAATTGTTCACAACTACAAGTGACAACTTACAAAAAGAATAATACAAGTGCTTCATAAGAAATAGACAGAGTCCATTTGTTAATTGGCAAGTGAAAATATTAAGACCAACGAATTCGGTCTATATTGTAAAAACGAAAAAGTTCAATACATCTAATTTCTTAAATTACGCAATTATAAAATTATCATTTGAAAGTACAATCCAGGTTATAAGTATTGTGAGTGGGGCACAATTATACCACTAGATCACTAATATTTGTTGGTTTAACACTTATTTTTTATTCGATACACTTTCATTGATAAGCACGATAAAAAAATAATTTCTCAAGTCTTTGTGCTAATTCTTGTGTGTGTCTATTGATTTGTGATTGGTAAACTACATAAACTAAGTCGATCTATTTGCTTCTGTCTATAAATATGTACATATTTAATAGTAATTCAACATACGTACGTAGAGTAACTATACAAAAATAATATCGACTTACAAATTTAGACTTTACAAAGGTGCAATATATTTCATTAATTTCTATGAACTTTTCCCATCAGTATGAACACTGAAATAAACTAAAAAATAAAAGCACAAATAAAAGAAATGAATTAACTAGGATTTTAAATATATTATGATGAAGTACTATAGTTATGGATATCGATGTTCAACTTGAACCGATTATTCATTTTTCTTATAAAAATAAGAAGTTAATTTTAAATAAGTTTATAATTGTAATGATTAATTTCTACAATTTCCAAAAATAGATAAATTAAATGAAAAAATCATACTAAATACATTTAAATATATTTACAGAAATACACAGTCTAATTAAAAATATAATCTACATTTGAGCGAATTGCGAATGTTAAATTTCATACATTTGTGTATGAGTATAAATAATCATATAATATATTTTTTACACAGCAATTAAATTTGAAAGAAGTGAATGAAGTACAAAATAAAATAAAAATGAAATACAATAGAGAGTTGGTCTGATGGTAAGCACTCTTCACTTCCAACCTTAAGGTTGTGAGTTCGATTCCCCAAGACAACATAATGTGAGAGCTCCTGTCTTGGGATTAAAATTAAGATATATGATGATAAATTTTATCCCTAATACATTTAAGAACAAAATAATTTTTTGTATATAAAATATAGTCATTAGTGACGAAATTAGATTTTGTTCAACTACGAAATACATATAACTTTAGAGCCAATTGATTTCATCACAAATTGAAGTAAAATAATTAGTGACGATATAATTTTGTCGGTAATAATAACCTTTTTTGTGACAAAGCATACTATTAACTATAAAAAATATACTTTTTACAACAAATAAATTTGTCACAAATGTTTAAGCATTTTGGGACGATTTTTCTTTTTGTAGTTAATATAATACTTTTAGAGACTAAGCACTAAATCGTCTTTGTATACTTTTAGAGACACATTCAGTGACAACTGAGTGACAAATTATTTTTGGTCACACAAGATTTTTAGTGACGAAATATGATTTATAAATGACGAAATTATTTGTCCCTGATAATCGAATTTGTTGTAGTGTTAGTACCTTGATACCCATTCTCTCCGGATTCAAAGAGATGTGGATATATCTTCTTCATATCCTCTTCAGCTTCCCAAGTTGCTTCCTCAACAAATTGGTTCCTCCAAAGCAACTTGACTGATGCAACTTCCTTTGTCCTTAACTTGCGAACTTGACGATCTAAAATCTGAACCATAATCTCTTCATAGGATAAGCTATCCTTTATCCAAACATTTTCCGTTGGTACAATCAATGAAGGATCACCCATGCACTTTTGCAACATCGAAATGTGAAACACTGGATGTACTGCTGCTAACTCTTGGGGTAGCTCCAACTCATAAACTACACTACCGATTCTCTTGGAGATTCTATAAGGAACAATATACCGGGGACTTAGTTTCCCCTTCTTACCAAACCTCATCACACCCTTCATGGGTAAAACTTTCAGAAATACCCAATCATTCACCTCAAATTCCAACGACCTTCTCCTAACATATGTGTAGGATTTTTGACAACTCTGTGTCGTTTTCAATCTCTCTTGGATCACCATCAACTTCTCCATGGATTGGTGAACTAGATCTGGTCCTTTCAACCCTGCTTCACCTACTTCGAACCACCCAATAAGAGATCTGAATCTTTTTTCATAAATAGCTTCATATGGATCCATCTGGATGCTCGAATGGTAACTGTTGTTGTAAGCGAACTTAACGAGAGGTAGGTGATCATCCCAATTCCCCTTGAAATCGATCACACAAACCCTCAACATATCCTCTAAGGTCTGGATAGTACGCTCTATTTGCCCATACGTCTGAGGATGAAAAGCAGTGCTTAAGTTCACCTTTGAACCCAAACCTTTCTGGAAAGACTTCTAGAACTGTGTAGTGAATTGTGCACCTCTATCCGAAATGATTGAAAATTGGGACTCCATGAAGCCTCACCACCTCTTGAATGTATAACTTTGCATAATCCTCTGCTGAATGAATGGTTTTTACCGGCAAGAAGGGGGATCATTTTTTCATTCTATCGACAATCACCCAAATCGAATCATGCTATCTGCGGGACCTTGAAAACCCTGTGATGAAGTCCATGTTAATTATCTCCCACTTCCATTCCGGATGTCTTAATATTCTGAGCCAAACCTCCAGACCTTTGGTGTTCTACTTTCACTTGCTGGGAATTTGGGCACTTGGTAACAAACTCAACAATGCCCTTCTTCCTGCCTTCCCACCAATAAACCTCTCTCAAATCACAGTACATCTTTGTAAAACCCGGATGTATGGAAAACCTGGATCTATGATCTTTCTCCATGATCCTCTCTTGGAGTCCATCCACCCTAGGTACTCACAACCTACCTTGATACTTCGGCACACCATCTCCCCCTTGTTCAAAATCCAAAACACTTTGCTTATGAACATTTGCCTACAAGTCAAGAAAAATGGGGTCTTGGTCTTGCTTTTCTTTCACTTCTGACCCTAGTGCTGACTCAGCCCCATTGGACACCACTATTCATCCTTTTGTAGAATCCATAAATTTGACTCCCAGGCATGCAAGTCTATGCACATATTTGTCTAGCTTCCTCTTTTCTTCTTTAACGTGGGTGGTACTCCCTATGTATAACTTGCTTAAAGCATCAGTAACCACATTAGACTTACCTGGGTGATACAGAATACTCATTTTATAATCCTTGAGTAATTGTAACCACTTCCTTTGTCTGAGATTGAGCTCTTTCTGGGTGAACACATATTGTAAGCTTTTGTGGTTAGTGAATATGAAAACATAAACACCATACAAGTAGTGACGCCATATCTTCAAGGTAAAAATTATAGCATCCAACTCTAAGTCATGGGTTGGATAATTCTTTTCATGAACCATCAGATGTCTGGAGGCATAAGCTATAACCTTGCCATTCTGCATCAACACAAATCCCAAACAAACTCTTGATGCATCACATTACTCCACAAAACCGTGAGTATCCTCTGGTAAGGTCAAAACAAGAGTGGTACTCAACCTCTTTTTCAAAACCTGAAAGTTTTTCTCATAAGCTTCAGACGATTGAAACTTAACTGTTTTTTGAGTTAGCTTGGTCAAATGAGGCGAGATGGATGAGAACCCCTCAATAAATCTTATATAGTAGCAAGCCAAACCCAAGAAAATCCTTATATCTGTTAGAGATGTGGTTCTAGGCCAACTCTGAACTTCTTCTATCTTTTGGGTATCAACTCTTAGCCCCTCCAAAAACTCAGCTTAGATTAATCGGCTAGGTCTTGACCCATGGACAGACCTACGATCCATAAGTCAGACCAAGGTCCGTGGTCTGTGTTTGTGGATCAAGAATCCTGCTACCCAGCCTCTGACATGAACTACAAATAATCAACACGGACTGTCATTCAATCTACGGTCTATAGATCTGACCGTAGGTGAAGGTTAGATGTAAGTTAGGGGGAAATTGATGGTGGGGTCAAGTTCAAATGGTCATAACTCTTAGCAAAACAATGAAGTAAGTGTCTTATTACCTATGATACGATAGATAATTGAATCCTCTTTCCAAGGCGACCGAGTTTTTTAAAATCCGACCTCCAAGTAAAAAGTTATGCCCATTTTAGTGAAGTCCTGTCGAGTAGACTCAAACGACGGACCGTCGATTGAACGATGACCTGTCAGTCCAGGTCATCGATTGCTCCGACAGGAATTATTTCAGGGGTCTTTTGGTCTTGAAACATAACTAAAACTTACCATAGCCAAATTGATAATAACAAACTTAGAAAAGTAGAAGTAAGAGAGAAGAAAAAGGTCAAGAACCCTAGTTCAAGAACGCAACAAGGTTCCATCAGTTCCATCCCTGAAATCTAAAGATTTCTCCGTGGATTTCATCACCAGGCATGTGTTTTCACTAGTGGGTTCCCTTCACCCATTAAATCCCTAGATATCAGTTAGGTTATTGATTCCCTTATCGTTATTAGACCTTGGGTTTCTAGAACTTAACTAGATTATCATGAATTATCTAGTTATATATTCCAAATCAGATTACCATGTTATTACTGAGCTTATTACATGAATTTCAGAATCCTAGCTATGTATTTCTTTAGTTCTTGAATTAAACATGCTAGATCAGATATTTTAGTTATCTAGTTATACATGCCTCATTTATTAATTCATCATTATCAAATTAATTGTTGCATTCTCAGTTTGCATGTTCAGTTTTGAGCTATCCAGTATTTACAGAAATTCAGTCATAACATGTTACTTACTAAATCCATTAGGAGTAGCATAATACCGAGTTGGGCTAGGGTTCAGCGTACCCAAATAGTCCTAGAACTACTAGCCAAGTAGGTTGTCAGTCCCCTATGTGGACATCAGTTTAGTGATCACCCCAGCATGCCTTTATACCTCTGACAGGGTATATTAGGTCCTTTCGATGGGGCATATACACTGGACTCCACATTTAGCTCATGTGGTCTTATTGTCGATTATTAGTAGCTTCCACAATTTAGTCAAACTCCTTTGCATTGACCATATTTAAAGTCTAGTTAGTAAACAATGTCAATATGTTATAAATTTGGTCTTTGCATCTAGTTTTCTCATCATTCAGTATATCATGTTCAGAATATTATACTTGCTTTTGTGCTTGTTCAGTTATGTATTATTTTAGCTTTACTTTATCTTACATGTTAAGTACCTTTCAAGTACTGAAGAATATGTGCGCTACATCTTCTAGTTGTAGGTTCAGGTTCTCAGCATCCAGATCACGCTTAGATCGGTTCTCGATCTCCAGTTTATCAGAATCAGTGGTAAGTCCTCATTCTGAGGACAACAGTCATGAGTTTCTTTCTAGTTTATTTATTCTTTTAGTTTTCAGTTTTGTATAGACCTAGTTGGGGTTTGTCCGAACATTTCTAGTCAGTTAGAGGCTATTTTCACATATAATTAGTTTGAGCTTAGTATTGAGTTAATATTTTATTTGTATTAAACTCATTAGTTTCAAATATCTCTGTTATAGTATATGAGTATTCCCCATCTTTTCATTTTAATTATGATATAACTTGCGCATCAGTCTATTATCTTTAGTATGCTGATGATCATATTAGCAGGGTTAGCTTGGGATGACTTGTGGTCCTAGGTCCCGTGTCCGTATCTTAGGCATAGCTCGGCCCCTGACAAACTTGGTATCAGAGCATTAGGTTTAACTGTCCTAGAATGTCTGAAAAGACACACTAAGTTGAGTCTCTTTCATGGGTGTGAAGTGCACCACATCTTATGAGAGAGAGAGGCTATGAAGTGTTTTAGGAAAACTTCACTTTCTTGTTACTCTTATCGTGCGTAAGGTATGATCTAATTCCATTCTAAGTCGACGTTCAATGTTTCAGATTATGCCTCCTCGTAAAGCTAACACCATGTTTGCAAATACAGCTACTCCAGTCCAAGATAACGAAGTCTTAAATGCTGAATTTAGGAATGTCATTCTGATGTTGGCTTAGAGTGTCGCCAACCAGAACAATCAACGGGTTCAAGATCATGTGAATGCAAATGGTGGATCAACAACAACTAGGGTTTATGACCTGGTTAGGATGAATCCGTCCAAGTTCTTTGGATCGTAGACCAGTGAGGATCCCCCGAACTTCTTGGATGAGATCAAGAAGATCTTTGAGGTGATGCAGGTCAGTGGGAATGATCGGGTTGAGTTGGCATCATATCAGCTGAAAGATGTTGCTCATATCTGGTACACTCAGTGAAAGGAAAATAGGGGTACAAATGCAGCTCCTATTGCTTAGGATTGCTTTAGTGAGACCATTTTGGATAGGTTTTTCCTAATAGAGTTGAGATAAGAAAAGTCCCAATATTTCATGAATTAAAGGCAGGGTAACATGGCGTTCCAAGAGTATGGGATCAAGTTTAACCAACTCTCCAGGTATGCTCCTCACATGGTTGCTGACTCCAGGGCTCAGATGAATAAGTTCTTGTATGGAGTGTCAGATTTGGTGAAAATAGAGTGCAGAAATGCTATGTTACTGGGAGATATGAACAACTCTAGGCTTATGATTCATGCTTTGCAGGTTGAGGGCAATAAGCTTTGGGAACATGCCAACGAGAATAAGAAGGCTAAGACTAGGAACTATGAATATTCTCAGCAAAAATCGGGTGGTGGAAATCACTCGCAGAGTCAAGAGAAATTTTCAACCCCAGCCCCTTCATATGCTAGTGTTCCATCCCCAAGGAGCAAGTATGATCAGAAGGATAGGGCACCAGGCTCTAAGTCTCAGGGAAGTCTTTCAGGGAAAAAGACTAACCCCACTTGCCCTAAGTGTAGTAAGAGTCATCCAAGTGAGTGCCTCGCATGAAATAAAGGATGCTTTGGGTGTGGTCAGTCTAGTCACAGGTTGAGAGATTGTCCTTCTAGACAAGGTCAAGGAGGTAGTAATGGTAGAGATCAATCTACAACTTCAGCACCACTAGCAAGTCGCCCGACTCTGCAGGGTAACTCATTTGGTACAGGTGGCGGTCATCACCAGAACATGTTGTATGTTTTTCAAGCTCGCCAGGATCAGGAAGGTTCTCCGGATGTAGTCACTGGTACGTTAAGAATCTTTGACCTTGATGTTTATGATTTGTTAAGTCCAGGGAATACTCTTTCCTTTTTAACTTCTAACATAGCAGTCCAATTCACTGTTAATCTAGAAACTCTATCAGAACCTTTCTCAGTCTCTACTCCAGTCGGGGACCCAGTTATTGCCCTGTCACAGTCTCTCAGAAAGTCACCTCAGCATATATTGTAGAGTTAGAAATGATAGACTTCGATATTATTCTTGGAATGGATTGGTTACATTCCTATTATGCCTCAGTCGATTGTAGAACTAGGATTGTTCATTTTCAGTTTCCAAATGAACTAATGTTAGAATGGAAGGGTAGTAGCTTAGTGCATATAAGATGATTCATTTCTTACCTTAATTCCAGAATGATGATCTCTAAGGGTTATCTCTATCATCTAGTTCGGGTCAAGGATTCTAACTCAAAAACCCTACATCTTGAAACAATTTCAGCAGTCAATGAGTTTATAAAACATCTTCCCGGAGTCCCTCCCGAAAGAGAAATCGACTTTGGAATTGATCTCCTTCCACATACCCAGCTTATGTCAAGACCCTCAAAATAAACTAAGGTGTCTAGTGCCTCACATGTGCCTAAAAAGGGTTTTAATATGTTAATTAAGTGTTTTAGATATTGTATGACTGATTTCAAGTAATTTAGAGGTCAAACGTCCAAGAACATCCGAGACGTTCGAAAGTTGGACTTTAGACGTGCTAGTGTGTTCTAGTGTGCCTTTGTATGTTTTAAGTGTTGTTTGGGGTCTAAGCTGATAGCGGAGGATCCTAAATTAATAATGTGCGTATTTAGTTTCAAAAGGTACGGTAAAAGCTCCCCAAGGACCACCCAAAGGGTCCTTGAAGATGACCAAAAGGCTGGCAGTGGACTGCCTAAGCAGTGTCCAAACGACGCCTCACAAACGACGGATCGTGCCTATATTGATGGCCCGTCGATTGGTGGTGTTGCTAAACACTTAGAAGTGTGAGATAAGACCCCCAGTAATGAATCTCAATCATCATTGATGGATGTTCACCACGGCACCGTTGTTCTATCGACGGTCTGTTGCCATGCACGTCGATTGGACCTGCAGTTCTGTCCCATGTCGCTGCCAACTTAAAGGGGTGAATGGGAAATTCACCCCACATCCTAATTAAACTATATCTGGTTTATTTTATCCGTTTTAGGTATTTTAAGTTAGTATATAAGCATTAAATCTAATTTAGAACTCATTCTTCAAATCTAATGTTTCCCTCTCAAACCAAACTCTCCCCAAAACCCAAAAACCCCCATTGGAGACCAAGCTCAAGAAGAAGCTATGGAGAGGGATTCTTGGAGCTTTATTCTCAGATTTTCGTGGGCTTTGTAATGTAAAAGGTATGGTAATCCTTCATCCTTAGTTAACCATTCATGTAAGGAGTCCTTTCAAAGTTTTTTCAAACATGATTCTAAGTCAAAAATCTCATCTTTCAATCTAGCCATGGGTTCATTGTTAAAGTGATTTCAAAATCATTCTAATGTTGAATATATGATTAATCTATAGTTTAAACATGATTTTTAATCCAATTCCATGAACAACCAATGATCTCTCTATCCTCTCAAATTATAATATGTTATGGGTCTTGTTATCTTTATTAGATTATGATTCAAATGTTATTAGATTATAGTATATTGAGTAATCCTAGTCTTATCTATATCAATTGATTATGAATTATGCAGAATGTATCAAGATGATCATTAGCTTGGAGATTTGGTAAGTTTACCTATTTCTTCTTATTAGCTTAGAATGTATATCGAATTGTGATGATTTGAATGGTCCACTTATGGTGGCGGTGTTTACATTCTTGTACATGCTTATCTGTTATGATCATGGTTTTGAAAGCATTAGATGCAAGATCAATTGATATGATGAATTCCATGTTTAGGAAGTTGAAGAATGTAGCCTTGATTCTAATATCATATCTAAGTGAATTGATGTTATGTGAAGTTATATGTATAGTCTTCCATACTAGTTGCACGATTTAGGTGTGTGGATGATATTGTGTATATGTGATGATCATGTTAGGGTTATGTGTGGTCTATGTGGCTAATGATGATGAATACTCTTATAGAATGACCCCTACCTATATGAACCGTATATGAATGTGTAATCAAAGTATGTTAGGAGTCTTCTATTCTAATGTTGAATATGTTCTTGTCTCCTATTGTTTAATGTGAGTGTGTGTAGTCTATAGTCCTTAATACTCTATATGTGTGTATGACTTGAGACTTGAAAAATGTTGTACATGTGTTGTGATCTTTAAAGGGTGGCTTCCTCAATGTTATGTTATAGCCATTATGTGATCATGTTGACCAATGTACACACACTTCATGCATGTCTATGAATAGGATAGATTCATGATGATTAAGGAAAGGATAGTTCTTCTATGCATCATTACCTATTTCTATGCATGTGAAGTATATGATTAATGTAGTTATGAACATGTGAGGTGTTTAGTGAAGTTAGATCTCACATTGTATGCACACACAAATGATTATGATTGTATGAATATGTGAAAGAATATTCTCACATGAATTAGGGTCTATGAATAAAGTACATTCTCATCTTAGAAACCTTTGAGCAATATGATGTATGGAGGAGCAAGGTCCTAAAGCCTTCTTTATGAACTAATGCATTAAAGGCTTAAATATATGTTAAAAAGGGAGTTTGATCCTAGAACCGAGTGAACATGACAAATGAGAGTGGGGGCTTCACGTTTAGCAAGTCTGGCATCCCACAAGAGAACCTTCACGTTTAGCAAGTTTGGGTTCCCAACATAGATGTTGTCTCATGATATGGAATCCTCCACGCTAATAAGTCAAGGTTTCTAGTATCAATCTGCATGTTCCATAACTACGTGCCCCCATAGGTTATAGCTAGTGGATTCCACCTATATAGCTATCTACCATTGGTTACACCTTAGGCAAGTGTTAACCCTCTCTTTTCTGTGTGGGAGGAGAACATCGAATTCCATGTAGCTCACATGGTCTATGTCGGTTATGTCTAAGTCTCCCAAAGTAAGAAATAAATTAAGATAAGAGTAAGGACTCTAATCACAACTCCTTGAGGAGGTTACTTAGTATAGCAAGGACTATTAACCTTACCTATGCATTGCACTAGTGAACTCCCAGAAAGGATAAGATTAGTACTTGTATGAAAGTAAGACTTATGTTATGGTATGTATGAATTGTATGAATGCATGTTAAGTGACTTTGCTATGTCAATACATGAATTATGAGTATGTATGTGAATTACACTTATGGATTCTAAATGAGTTTACTTAGTGTATGTGGGGTATGGGAATCCATGTGTACATTGCACAAGTAATCTTGTGAAAGGGTTCTGAGGGTGGTTTACTTATGATATGAACTAAGTGAGTTATGACTAAGGTTGTAGTAAAGGAAAAAGTCCTTATGTGATGCTATGAAATATGTGGCCTTATGTCTAGTGATAAATGAAAGTGTTATGACTTGTTGAGTATGATATGCCTAGTCTAGGGTGACTTCTTAGGTACACTTAGTGGAAGTAGTATTATGGGATACTACCTACACATTGCATTAGTATGACTTGGGGGTTGTCTTAGGTGGTGGTCCTTATGTGAAGTTGATGTCTATGATGTGCTTATGACTTGTGAATATATGTGGTTATGTTTATGAAGCATATCTATGAAAGACTATTGTAAGGTGACCTCAAGGTGATACATTGTACTAAGTACACTTGAGGGTTTCTTAAGCAAAGAAGTTAATATATAAAGATAAGTAATGTATTGTATGTATTGAATATGCCTCAAAGCATGATAAATGACTTTATGTGCTATTATGAGTAGTATCCATATCTATATGATGTATGTGAACTATATTGTGGTTATTATGCCTATGTTCATGAAGTTTACTAAAAAGACATGTGCATGATTTCAAATGAAATGTCCTCTTTAAATGCATGTTTTTGCATGGTTGCCGTACTTAGTGCATTCTTATACTAATACCATTCTTTTTCATCTTTTTACACAAAGTGTAGGTGGTGATGGCTAGAGGATTTCTCCTAAGTGAAGAGATTGGATAGATCTCCCAAGTTCAAGTAAAGGGACCCTTATGATTCAAGAGTTGCCTATGTGAAGTTGTCCTTTAAGTTTATGTAATAGCTTAGACTTATACTTTATGTTAATAAGGGTCGTGTCCCTATTCTATTCTATTGAGTTGTGTCTTAAGATGGCAAAGAGACTTAGAGTCTAATTATGTATTATTGTATTATATATATATATATATATATATATATATATATAAAGAGATGATTCTAGAAAATGATGTGGTATGAAAATTTTTAAATTTTCTGCTATTTTCACGATTATGCAATGAAAGATGTCTAAGGAATTGTATAAGACCTCCTAGAGGTCGAATATGCCATGTTACTTCTAGGGGATGCTCCCCGGTCTTGACAAACTTGGTATCAGAGCATAAGGTTATAGAAAATTGGTTTAGGGTCTAAAGTCTCATATTGCCATGTATAGTCGAGTCTTGTTCATCGGTGGTGAGTCGCAACACATTTATGAGAAAGAGGATATAGGACGATAGAGTTTCACTTTCTTCACTACTCTTGTGTCGTGCCTTAGAACTTAGCTCTATATGATTTCTATCTTATGTTTCCTTTTCTGGTGGTCTTTTTGATGTGATTACTTGGAAAGGATGATGTCTAAAAGCTTGAGGAAGAAAAGGTGAGTTTTGATGCTTACTTTGGTTTTGTGTCTTGATGAGTATATGTGAAGTTGAAAATTGGTATATTTGATGTGATGCCATTTATGGCCATATACGATTTATGAGAATTGAGATATTATGTTGAAAAACTATGATATGATATAGTTCTAGCTTGTTAAGAGATGTCATAGTTGAATGGAGTTTCCTTGGAATGATGGGTTGTATTATGGCTATGTATGATGATAGTGTAATGTTATGAAATAGGCTTGAATTTTTTTGGAGGAAAGTGGTAAATAGTGAAAGAATGATGTTGCCTTATTAATTAAAAAATGCTCCATAGTTGCCCTTGTGTGGATTGGAGTCCTTGGTGTAGACTTGCTCCTAAGGAGGATGGGTGTTGAACCTTGTAAGGTGGTTGTGAAGTATGTTAGCTAATAAGAGAACCCTTATGACTAGTTGATTAGTTCCGTTATGAACTTATTCCAAGAGTCGGGAAAAAGGGAGAAAAGGTTTTATTCCATAAGTTGGGATTATGTCATTGCCCTATAATGACTTAGAGGGTAGTATGTACCCTTAACTCTCAAAGAAAAGGAGAAAATACATGTTGACCTACTTTGAAGTGGTTAGTTGACTTTTAAGATCGATCTTAAGTATGGTCCTTTGAGGAAATGCTTAGGTTGAACCTAGGTATGGTTGGTTGAAAGTTTCCACCAAAAGGTGATGACCCTTGTAGGTTTGGTTTTGACTTTCTTTGACCTTGGTGTTTAAGGGCATGGGGTGATGAAAATGTGATTAGGCTTACCCAAGTGGGGGATAGTGTGCCTAGATGGTAAGGTTATGAATACCCTTAATGGTCCTACTTTGAGTTACCTTGAACCTCCCTAGGTTAAGGGTCACTTGGAGTGATGATCATGGAGTGGAATAAGTTATCTACTAATTTGGGATCTCTTGAATTCCTCGCCTAGTGGAGTGTGAAAGAATAACTAAGAGGTAAATGGTTCCTTCTTATGAAATGGAAGGAGATGATGTTAAGGAAGGTTTGCTTAAGCTTGATCCCAAGAGGGTGATGTTGGGCTTGACTAGAAGGATTGGTGAGTCCAAGTTCCCTTGAATGAAATAAGTTTCGCTTAAGTGGGTTTATCCTAAGTGTGGGATGATGATGTGAGTAGTAATGTTGTAGATGTCCCTTTTTCCTTCTATTCCTACTCAAGCTTGAAACCAAAGAGTTCCTAAGTATCTTGTTGTGATGGGAGTCTTGCATATAAGTATGAGTTGCATGTTCTCCATATGTTATGCATATCTTAAATGACACTATGTTAAGCATGTTATGGAAGGTCATTATCACATGAAAAGAAACTTTGATCAAATTGTATGATTCTCATGTTGTTGTGCCCGGTGATATGATGAATGTGCATTTAACTACATGACATGGTTAGATGAACATGCTTGATGACACTTTTAATGTGATGGTGTTTTCGTCCAATAATGAGGTATTGAGTTTTCCTTAAATGAGAAATGATGAGTACCTTGAAAAATGTGTGACTTTTATGAATTAAGAAGTGCTGTTGTAGGCTCACTCTGGAGAAGTGATGGTATGTCTAGCCAATGTCATCAATGTGTGCCTATGAATTATAACAATTTTCCTAAATGATGCATGTTTATGAAAGCTAATGTCATGCTAGAATTTGAAATTTGTATGAAATGACTTCCTATTGTTGTGATGTTTGTGGTATGAGCTTCCATTTAGACTTCATTAGGAAGAAAGCATGAGCATAATGTGGTTTGGAGTAATGAAATCCTCCTCAAAATGAATTGACCTTTGCACATTGCTTTTGTGTAAACACTATGATGCCATGTGTGTATGTTGTGGCTAGAAGAAGGTAGTTCCTCCTTGAACAAAGGTTAAACATGGTAATGTTATGTATAACCTTGATGGTACTATGTCTATACTATAAGAGTGTAGTTGACCTACATGATTCATAATTTTTGTGCAACTAAGTGAATTGCTTAATTTCTCATGAGTTGAAGTGTAATTTTAGCCTATGTGTAAAAGAGAAATCCATTGTATGTCTAACTTTATGATGAAATAATGAGCATTCTTAAAAGTTGGAGAAGGTAGTTCCTCCAACTGGCAATGATTATGAAAAAGCATGTAAGAAACTTTAAGAGTAATCCATGTTTAACTTTGTTGCTTTAGTTGTATGATGGTATGAAGTTGGTGTTCCTTGCAAGTTTGGTGCATTGACTCTTATGTGATAACATGGTATATGTTGTGAGCTTCTCTATGGTTCATTGAGTCCTTGAGTGTGTTTTAAAAGTTCCAAGTGTCATTCGTGGATGAATGTTCCCAAGTGAGGGATATTGTCAAGACCCTCAAAATGAACTAAGGTGTCTCCAGCCTCACATGTGCCTAAAAAGGGTGTTAATATGTTAATTAAGTGTTTTAGAGCTTGTACGATTGATTTGAAGTTATTTAGAGGTCGAAAGTCTGAGACGTTCGAAAGTTGAACTTTAGACATGCTAGTGTGTTGTAGTGTACCTTTGTATGTTTTTAAGTGTTGTTTGGGGTCAAAATTGATAGGCGAGGATCCTAACTTATTAATGGACGTATTTAAGTTCGAAACATATTGGAAAGGCTCCCTAAGGATCACCCAAAGGGTCCTTGAGTAGGGCCCAAAGGTTGGCGGTGGATTGCCTAGGCAATGTCCAAACGACGCCTGACAAACGACGGATCGTGCCTTCATCGACGCCCCATCGATTGGGGGCATTGCTCAATAGTTAGAAGTATGATGTAAGCCCCCCATGATGGAGTCTCAATCACCATCGACGGATGTGCTTCACGGCATCGCCGTTCCATCGACGGTCTGTTGCCATGCACGTCGATTGGACCTGCAGTTCTGTCCGAAGTCGCTGCTAACTTAAAGGGGTGAATGAGAAATTCACCCCACGTCCTGATTAAGCTATATACAATTTATTTTAGTGTTTTTAGGTATTTTAAGTTAGTATATAAGCCTTAAATCTAATTTAGAACTAATTCTTCAAATCTAATCTTTCCCTCTCAAACCAAACTCTCCGAAAATCCCCAAAATCCCCGTTGGAGACCAAGCTCAAGAACAAGCTATGGAGGTGGATTCTTAGAGCATTATTTTCAGATTTTCGTGGGCTTTCTAATGTATAAGGTATAGTAATCCTTCATCCTTAGTTAAGCATTCATCTAAGGAGTCCTTTCAAAGCTTTTTCAAACATAATTCTAAGTCAAAAATCTCATATTTTAATCTAGCCATGGGTTCATTGTTAAACGTATTTCAAAAGCATTCTTATGTTGAGTATATCATTAATCCAATTCCATGAAGAACCCATGATCTCTCTATCCTCTCAAATTATGATATGTTATGGGTCTTGTGATCTTGATTAGATTATGATTCAATGGTTATTAGATTATAGTATATTGAGTAATCCTAGTCTTATCAACATCAATTGATTATGAATTATGGAGAATTGATCAAGATGATCATTAGCTTGTAGATTTGGTAAGCTTACCTATTTCTTCTTATTAGCTTAGAATGTATATCGAATTGTGATGATTGGTATGGTCAACTTATGGCGGCGGCGTTTACATTCTTGTACATGCTTTTGTGTTATGATCATGGCCTTGAAGGCATTAGATGCAAGATGAATTGATATGATGATTTCAATGTTTAGGAAGTTGAAGGATGTAGCCTTGATTCTAATATCATGTCTAAGTTAATTGATGTTATGTGAAGTTATATGTATAGTCTTCAATACTAGTTGCATGGTTTACGTGTCATGCCTCGAGCTACCCCCGAGACGCGGACATGGGACCTAGGACTACAAGTGATCCCAAGCTAACCCTGCTGGCTTGATCATGAGCATACTAAAGATAATACACTAATGTGGAATCTAAATCATAATAAAGATGAAAAGATGGGGAATACCGATATGCTAAAACTGAGATATATGGAAACAGATGAGTTTAATACAAAGAAGTTATTAACTCAATACTAAGATGAAACTAACTATGTCTGAAAATAGCCTCTAACTGACTATATATGTCGGAACAGGCCCCAACAAAGTCTAGCAAAACCTGAAACTAAAGGACTAAAAATACTGAAATGAACTAATGACTATTGTCCGCACCACTGATTCTGCCTAATTGAAGATCGGGAATCGATCTAACCATGATCTGGTGTAACACCCCAGAAAAAAATTTCGAACTAAGACTTGAGCCGTTAATTCTAGTGACTGAGATTTCACCAAGGAATTCAAAATTTCGCAAGTGTTAAGGTCATTAGATTTAGCACCTTGAGTTCCCAAAAGAATTAAATTGGAAATAGCAAAATATGAAATTTTGCAAGTTAAGCTAAGTATGAGTTTTGGAGAAAATTCAAACGACCATAACTCCTAGTACATGATGAGTTAGGTGTGCTACAAGATACCATATGAAAGATCTTTGAATTATCTTTCCAAATCTTCTGAATTTGATAAGTTTAGAGTTTGGGTGAGTGAGATATGACCTTTTGAAGTTAGCCTGTCTAGTTAAGGAAAGTTAGCCAAAAATATGAGGGGTATTTTGGTCTTTTCCTTATCCAATGAGATTTAATTCATTTTAGTAATATTTTAGGGTTATAATCCTTTTAGGTTGATTTTTAAAATCCTAATCTACACTTAGCGTTTTAGTTGATAGTTCAAGAAGAGGCAAGAAGAGAAAAGAACAGAAAAGAGGAGAAAAGAGGAAAGGATGAAGGCGTTCATCGACGTTCTTGATTTTAGTTGAGGATTTGCGCTCCTTTTGATTCTAAAAAGTTTAAAATTCTTCTAAACACTTGGAAATCATTCATAACATGAATCATAACCTTGAAATAATTATTCAAATTCAAGGTAAAGTTAAGATTAAGTTTTGAGAGTTCTTCCAAACCGTTTAAGAGTCCCTTCGAGTCCTTTTCCTTTTGAGGAGTCTTCTACAACTTCTAGTAACTTGTTTCAAGACTCAAGTAAGTGAGCATGAGATTGAGGAAAATGTATTCATGAGTCTACAATATCACCTATATCCTTCACATTATGAACCATATCTCTTGAATTCATAATTCACATTCAAGAGTGAGTTAAGAGTAGAGTCCAAGAAAGATTTTGAGTTCAATTATGAGTCTTTTGAGATCAACTAATTATTTGAGATAATATCGTAGGAATTATGTATGAGAATGAGAAAATTCATACTCATTATTTCCATGTAGTTATGTAGACTTTCGAATTGAGTAGTTCATGCCCATAATTCCGTATGAACCCTATAAGTCGAACAATCTTGAGATAACAAGTGTTTTTGAGTCCTTGAGTTGAGTAGTTCATGCTCATAATTCCGCATGAACCCTCGAAGTGAAGAATCATGAAATCATCCTTAAACATGAGATCATGAACCTTGATTCCATACTTGAATTCAAGGAAAATTAAGAGTTAAGTCTAGAAGTTAAGAAGTAAGTCAAAACAAAGTTTCTTAAAGTTACAAGAGTCTTTATTAAACATTTTAACTACGTTTTAAGGCTCAAGTTCCAAGTTATAGTGAATAGTTAATGTTGAGGTCGTTTCTTCAAATGAAATATAAGGGAACTAAGTATTCCCTAAGAGTTGATTTATGAATCAAGTTCAAGTTAAGCAAAGAGTAAAGAGTAAAGAGTTAAGTTCATTTCTCAACAGTTATATGGGAACTAAGTATTCCCAAAGAAATTTATAAATGTTTTTACATTTAAGTTAAGAGGAAACTTAGATTTCCCAAAAGAGTTTTGAACAAGAAAAGGGAACATTGATTTCAAGAGAGCTTTTTTTTAAAGCTAAAGTGTTGAGCAAATTATCTCAACCCAAAGAAAGAAAGTTATTCTAAATGCATGAGCTAAAGTATATTATTGGGAGTAGTGTTGAGCACCGAAGTGGGGATAAGAGTTCATATTAAGTGAAGTCCCCATGTAAACCATGAAGCTATCATGGGTATTAACGCTCATACTTTTTAGATGATTACGTAAGTTATGATAGTGGATCCACTAAATTAAGTAAGGTCCAATACTAATGGAAAGGTGTAGGATGATCCTTGGTAGCGTGAGGTAAAACGTTATATCATCACTTAGGCTCACAGTGATTGTTGTCGGTTAGAGACTCCCCACAGAAGTTATTGTATTTTTATATACATTAGTTGATTGTATTTTCATATACATTTCAGAGTTATGTTGTATCATTGTTATATACACAGAGTTGACATCATGTTTTTAATCATCTTTTCTTTATATTACACTTGTTTTAAACTGCTTTATATTCAAATGAGTTTAGTTAAGTATCAGTTTTGAGTATTTCGAGGTGAGTATCTTAAGTTGAGTATCTTGAGTTAAGTTGTGCTTCATTGACTCGAGTATCATATCTTTGAAGTTTAGTACCAAATCCTTGAGTTGAGTATGTTATTCTTAAGTTTAGTTGAGTTGAGTGAGTTTGAAAAGAGGTAAGTATGTTTCCTTTTTATTCAATTTTAAACTTATGTTATACTTTAGAATTCCCCTTATATGCTCGTACATTCCACGTACTAAGCCATTTGTCCTACATCTTTAGATGATGCAGACACAGGTATTCAGGATCGTCAACTGGTGCTTCATTGATACATCTCAGAGTTCGAGTTAGCCATGGTGAGCCTCTTCGCTTTCGGAGGATTTAATTTACTTTTCAGTTTAGTTAGGAGGTTGTGGGTCTTGCCCGGACTTCAATCATTATCAGTTATAGGCTTCATAGATAGGCTTCATAGATAGTCATTTTAGCTCAGAAGTCTGTATTGTTAATTTATTTTACTAAATGTTTTAAAGACTTAAGTTGCCCACTTTGTGGCGAGTTTAATATATTATTTTCATTCAAAGTTATTCATTTGAGTTAAAAGCTTTGTAAAGTTTAGCTTAATTAATTTATTTCAGTTTTAAGCTTTCGCATGTTTAAGTTAGTCTTTCGCTTGTAGTCAGCCAGGATTAGGGTTCACTTGGGGACTAACAATGGTCTTCGAGTGTCGGCCAGGTCCAAGGTGTAGACTCGGGTCGTGACAAACTTCGCATCAGAGAACAGAGTTTAAGTGTCCTAGGGTGTCTATGAAGTCGTGTCAGTAGGATCTTATTTATGGTAGTGAGCGCCCCACTTCTATGAATGAGGTACTATAGGCATTTAAGAAAAGTTTCCCTTCTTTCATACTCTTAATCGTGCAATAAGGCTATGTCATAGATATTTATTCATACTCGTGCTTTTCCTATATTCATTTGACTACCCATCATACTAGAGGTGGTTGAAAAGTTATGTTTAAAGATCCTTATGGATGATTTGTTCTTAGCAAGAGTCTTGAGAAAGTCATGAGACTCTAGAGGGTATTAAGAGAAGTCCAAGAGTAATTTAAGTGATCAGTTTCATAAGAATGCACCCATATTCATTTGAATCGTGTGTTTGAGCTAAAAGTGAGTTGTACTCTTTCCTTTAGGCCTTGTTTTAGTTGAGGTTCTTTTTAAGAAGTATGTTTAGAGCTTGGGTATGATTTTCACCCGTAAGGTAGCATGAGCTACGAGATCATGAGCATTAGTAGTGAAAGAGCCCAAAATTAGAGGAATGTATGTAGAGGCTTAGTGATCTAAGTAAGAAAGATAGTGTTTTGACAAGCTATGCTTCTATAGTCATGAACCTAATAAGTTATTAATGAAGAGTTTCCCTTATGGTAGACTAAGAAGTGAAGAGTTGTAAAGAGTTTGGGATAGGAGGTAGAGTAAGTGTTGCAGGTCAATATGTGTTAAAGTATACCTTAAATAGAAAGGAGTTTGTGATGAAGTGTCTTTGTGTAGGTAATGACCCAGTATAAGTACTGAATAGAAGAGCCAAAGTATTCATAAAGTGATAGATCTAATATAGGCTTATGACTTTTGAAAGGAGCGCTTCTTATTTAGAGGATCATAGAGTTATTTGAGACATAATATGAAGTAAGTGAGAAAGCAGTAATTAAGCTGTGAAGTGGAATGTGATGGTAATTCGAGTGTGCAGACTGAGAGGTAAGGATTGACTAATATTCATGAAGTCCTAGTGGGCAAGTGTTTCCAAATATCAATAGTAGTAATGAGGTATGTTATAGTAGGTGAGAAATTGTATTAACATTCGGGTTTAGTAATGAACATTAAGCTTGAATTTGAGATGAGTGTCATGATCCAAAAGAATGACAACAAAAGGGTGATGATGTTAGTCTTCAAATTTGATATGGTAGATTTGACATAGAATATGTCAGGAATTGAGATGGTTGTTGCAACGAATGCGAGTAGTAGAGAACCTAACCTTTAGATAAGGGCAGTGGTGTGGATAAGTCACAAGAGTAAAAAGAGCATTAAGAGAATGTACATCAGTTAGAGATGTGGAATAGGTCCAGAGCTTTCAAGCGTTATCTTTAGACCTAAAGGGGAGTTGATAATATGAGAAATCAAGTCAAGTGTTGAGAGTTTCATAAGGAGTTGATTCATAGGATTTCATGGAGTTTTTAGATTTCTAAGCTTGAATGTGGTTGTAAAGAGTAATAGTTTGTGATGAGATTCCCTATAGAGAGGTATAGAATCGAAACTTAAACATTTGAGTAAATCTTGAATATTTAAGAGCAGACCATTAGACGTAGACCTTAGTAAGATCAAAACATTCTATACCGAGTGTAGTCGTCATCCGAGGTAGAATGATCCCAAGGGGGAGATATTGTAACACCCTAGAAAATTTTTCAAACTAAGACTTAAGCCGTTAATTGTTGTGAGTGAGATTTCACCAAAGAATTCAAAAGTTCCTAAGTATTAAGGTCAGTTCACTAGATTTAGCACCTTGAGTTCACAAAAGAATTAAATTGGAAATAGAAAAATCTGAAATTTTGCAAGTTAATCTAAGTATGAGTTTTGGGTCAACTTCAAACGACCATAACTCCTAGTACATGATGAGTTAGGTGTACTAAAAGATACATAAAAAATATCTCTAAATTATATTTCTAAATACACCGAGTTTTCTATGTTTTGAGTTTGGACGAGTGAGATATGACCTTTTGAAGTTAGGTTGTCCAGTTAAGGAAAGTTAGCCAAAAATATGAGGGGTATTTTGGTCCTTTCTTTATACAATGAGATTTAATTCGTTTTAAGTAATATTTAGGGTTCTAATCCTTTTAGGTTCAGTTTTAGAATCCTAATATACACCTAGGAGTTTAGTTGTTAGTTCAAGAAGACAAAAGAAGAGAAAAGAGGAGAAAAGATGAAAGGATGAAGGCATTCATCGACAAACTTGAGTTTAGTTATGAATTTTTGCCATGGGTCTAATCCCTAAGAGATATGTAAGCTTCCATGGTGTTGGGTTAGTTCACCCACACACCAATCATGTTATTTTTTTCAGCGAAATTTCATGCTTAAAGTTTAAAGATTAGAGTTCTTGATGAGTTCCTTATAGGTGTTCTTGAGGTTCATTCTAAATCTTGTTGTTTTGGGTTTTGATGAATTCTTGAGTGGAAATTGAGTAATTCGATTGTTATTTTCAGTAGATTAGAGTGTAATTAATTTAAGTAATTGAATCCAAGCGATTGGGAAAGAAATCGTTCAATTTTAGGCGAGTTAGGTGAGAAAACGAGCAAGGACATTCGGCAGATTTTCTGGATTGGGTCCTGGCGCGGCGCTCCTGTCAGAGAGCCTCAAACCCTTCTCTTTACTTTAGGGGTTGGCGCCTGCGCCACCCATAGCCCCAGGGTCACCTGCCCCATCCAGTTTGCCCCTGGTCGCTCCGTTTGAGCTCATTTAAAGTATATCTTCACTCTTTTTGATTCTAAACACATTAAACTACTTCTAAAATCTTGGAAATCATTCATAACATGAATCATAACCTTGAATTTGAAGTTAAGATTAAGTTTTGAGAGTTCTTCCGAACCTTTTGAGAGAGTCCTTTTGAGGAGTGTTCTACAACTTCTAGTAACTTGTTTCAAGACTCAAAGTAAGTGAGCATGAGAGTGAGGAGAATGTATTAATGAGTCTACAATATCACTTACATCCTTCATATCATGAATCATAACTCTTGAATTCATTTTTAACATTCAAGACAGAGTTAAGAGTAGAGTCCAAGAAAGCTTTTGAGTTCAATTATGAATCTTTTGATATCAACTAATTATGTGAGCTAATATTGGAGGAAGTATGTAAGAGAATGATAAGAGTCGTACTCATTAGTTCCATGTAGTTATGGAGACCTTCGAATTGAGTAGTTCATGCCCATAATTCCGCATGAACCCTATTAGTCGAACAATCTTGAGATAAGAAGTGTCTTTGAGTCCTTGAGTTGAGTAGTCATGCTCATAATTCAGCATGAACTCTCGAAAAAAATCATGAAATCATCCTTAAACATGAGATCATGAACCTTGAATCCATACTTGAATTCAAGGAAAATTGAGAGTTAAGTGTAGAAGTTAATAAGTAAGTCAAAACAAAGTTTATTAAAGTTGCAAGAGTCTTTATTAAACGTTTTAACTTCGTTTTAAGGCTCAAGTTCCGAGTTCAAGTTAAGGTCTTTTATTCAAATGAAATATAAGGAAACTAAGTATTCCCTAAGAGTTGATTTAAGACTCAAGTTCAAGTTAAGAAAAGAGGAAAGATTAAAGAGTTAAGTTTATTTCTCAACAGTTATAAGGGAACTAAGTATTCCCAAATATATTTATAAATGTTTTACATTTAAGTTAAGAGAAAACTAAGATTTCCCAAAAGAGTTTTGAACAAGAAAAGGGAACATTGACTCCGAGTGGGATTTTTTTAAAGCTAAACTGTTGAGAAAATTATCTCAACCCAAAGAAAGAAAGTTATTCTAAAAGCATGAGCTAAAGTATATTTTTGGGAGTACTATTGAGCACCAATGTGGGGATAAGAGTTCATGTTAACTAAGTCCCCATGTAAACCATGTAGCTATCATGGGTATTAACGGGTCATACTTTTTAGATGATCACGTAAGTTATGATAGTGGATCCACTAAATTAAGTAAGGACCAATACAATTGGCAAGGTATAGGATGGTCCTTGGTAGCGTGAGGTAAAGCGTTGTATCTCTCACTTAGGCAGACAGTGATGGTTGTCGGTTAGAGAAACTCCCACAAAAGTTTTTTTTTTTTTATATACATCAGTTGATTGCAGTTTCATATACATTTCAGAGTTATGTTGTATCCTTGCTATATACACAAAATTGACATCAGGTTGTTGAACATCTTTTCTTTATATTGCACTTGTTTTAAACTTCTTTATATTTAAATGAGTTCAGGTAAGTATTAGTTTTAAGTATTTTGAGGTGAGTATATTAAGTTGAGTATCTTGAGTTAATTTGTGCTTCATTGAGTCAAATATCATATCTTTGAAGTTTAGTATCTAATCCGTGAGTTGAGTATCTTATTCTTAAGTTTAGTTGAGTTGAGTGAGTTTGAAAAGAGGTAAGTATGTTTCCTTTTTATTCAAGTTTCAAGCTTATGTTATACATTAGAATTCCCTTTAAATGCTCGTACATTCCACGTACTGAGCCATTTGTCCTGCATCTTTTGATAATGCAGACACATGTATTCAGGATCATCTACAGGAGCTTCGTTGATACATCGCATGGTTTGAGATAGCCTTGGTGAGTCTACTTTCTTTCGAAGGATTTCATTTACTTTTCAGTTTGGTTAGGAGGTCATGGGTCTTGTCAGGACATCCATTATTATCAGTTAGAGGCTTCATAGAAAGTCATTTTAGTTAAGAAGTCTATATTATTCAATTATTTTACTAAATGTTTTAAAGACTTGAGTTTCCAACTTTATGGCGCGTTTAATATATTATTGTCATTCAAAGTTGTTCATTTGAGTTAAAAGCTTAGTAAAGTTTAGCTTAATTAATTTTAAGGTTTTGCATGCTTAAGTTAGTATTCCGGTTGTAGTCAGCCAGGATGAGGGTTCGCTTGCAGAGCAGCAATGGTCTTCGAGTGCTGGCCACGTCCAGGGTGTAGACTTGGGTTGTGACATCTGGATGCTGAGATCCTGAACCTATATCACGAGAAGATGTTGCACACGTATGCGTCAGTACTTGAAAGGTACTAAGCATGCATGATGGAGTAACACAAAATTAAAACATAACTGAACAAGCACAAAAGCAAGTATAATGTTCTGAATATGATATTCTGAATTTTGAGCTTACTGATGCAATGACCAAATTTATAACATGCTGAGACTGAATACTAACTGAACTTTAAATATAGTCAATACAATATAGTCTGACTGAACTGTGGGAGCTACTAATAACCGATAATAAAACCACATGATATAAATGTTGAGTCCCATGTATACGCCCCATCGAGAGGACCCAATATACCCTGCTAGAGGTATAAAGGGATGCTGGCAAGATCACTAAACTGATATCCACGGAGGGAACTTACAACCTACTTGGCTAGTAGTTCTGGGACTAATTAGGTACGTTGAAACCTAGTCCAACTCGGTATTATGCTACTCCAATGAATTAAGAGATTAACATATTATAACTGAATTTCTGTAAATACTGGATAGCTCAAAACTTAACATGCAAACTGAAAATGCAACAATTAATCTGATAATGACGCATTAATAACTAAGGCATGTATAACTGAATAACTAAAATATCTGACCTAGCATGTGTAATTCAAGAACTAAAGAAATATATAGATAGGGTTCTTAAATTCTTGCGATATCTGATTTGGAACATATAACTAACTAATTCATTATAATATACTGAATTCTAGAAACCCTAAGTCTAGTCATGATATGGGAATCAAGAAACTGACTGAAAAGTAGGGATCTAATGGGTGAGAGGGACCCACTAGTGAAATACCACAAACCTGGTGATGAAATTCACAGAGAAATCTTTAGATTTCGGGGCTGGAACTGATGGAACCTTGTTGAGTTCTTGAAGTAGGGTTCTTTACCTTTTTCTCCTCTCTTGCTTCTAATTTTCTAAGTTTTGAATAATGATTTTGACTAAGGTAAGTTTTAGTTATGTTTCTAGGCTTAAACTTACTAAAATCTCATGATTAAGGGTTTAAACGACGTATCTTAAGGGTTAAAAGAACTAGGAAAAAAACAAAATACCCATGAAAATTTTGCTGTCGTACCAATCAACGACCTGGACTGACGGTCCATCATTCAATCGACGGTCCGTCGTTTGGGTCTGCTCGACAAACCTTCACTAAAATGGGCATAATCTTTTACTCGGAGGTCGTATTTTAGCAAACTCGGTGACTATGGAAAGATAATTCAATTATCTATCATATCATAGGTCATGGAGCACCTAATTAATTTAGTGCTAAAAGTTATGACCATTTAAATTTGACCCTATCAGCAAATTCCCTCTATCTAATTGCTAACCTCACCTACGATCAGACCTACGGACCGTAGATCGAACGAAGATCTGTGCTAGTCATCCGTAGTTCATGTCAGAGGTTGGGTAACTTGAGTCTCAATCCACGGACACAGACCACGGGCCATAGTTTGACTTACAGACCATAGGTATGTCCGTGGATCGACACTTAGTCTATTTTCTGGGCTGAGTCTTGGGGTAGCTTCAGTAGCTAACGAAGGATGCACAGTATGCGTCGTAGATCAGACAACGGTCCATCGATGGTAACCTTTGATTGCACCCAAAGATTTCTAAATACCTGATTTCTGGTTTGTTTTGGATACGGGGTGCTACATTATCCCTCCCTTGGGAACATTTGTCCTTGAATGAAGACTAAACTAGCTTAAATAGAGGAAGAGAGCTTCAATCCCTACAACTAAACACTGAGAATTGAGTCCTTGACTGAATTGAGTTCCATGAACATTCAAATACGCTGAAAATGCAAGTAAAAATTGATGGAACATGATTTTAAGGCTGAATTCACGCATGAATGACTGAAAAATTAAAGAGGAACTATTATCTCATACTGGAGTGGAATCGGAAGGAAAGAGTTGAGGATACTTGGCTTTCATGGCTGCTTCTTCTTCTCAAGTAGATCCCTCTACGGACTGACTCCCCCACAGAACCTTGAACGCAACAAATTCTTCATTTCTCAACCTTCTAACCTGACGGTCAAGAATCTCAACGTCTACATACTTATAAGAAAGACTATCTTTCACCGCCACATTCTCTAATGTCACTACAGAGGTTGGGTAACCCACACACTTCTTTAAGAGCGAGATGTGGAAGACTGGATGCACTGCTGCTAGTTCTACTGGCAACTCTAACTCATATGCCACCTTGCCAACCCTTTTCAAGATCTTGTAAGGGCCTACATATCTAGGACAAAGTTTCCCTTTCTTGCAAACTCTCATCATCTCCTTCATAGGTGACATTTTTAAGAAAACCCAATAAACAACTTTGAACTCTAGTTCCCTTTTCCTTACATCTGCACAAGATTTTTGATGAATCTAGTTAGTCTTAAGTCTATATATAATGTGTTGCACTTTCTTCATAAAATAAAAGACAGAATCTGGCCCTATTAAAGCTGCTTCACCTACTTCAAACCAACCAACAGGAGATCTACATCTACGCCCATACAGTGCCTCATAAGGGGTAATCTAAATGCTGGAATGGTAGTTATTTTTTGTAGACAAACTCAATGAGAGGAAGGTAATCATCCCAACTACCCTTGAAATCAATCATACAAGCTCTCAACATATCCTCTAGGGTCTGAATGGTACGCTCTGCCTGTCCATCCGTCTGCAGATGAAATGTTGTGCTAAGGTTAACCTGAGTACCAAGACCCTTCTGAAATGACTTCCAGAAATGAGAGGTAAATTGAGGACCTTTATCTGATTTGATAAACAAAGGAACCCCATGCAACCTCACAATTTAATTAATGTAAAGCTTGGTATAGTCCTCCGCCAAATCTTAGTCTTGATCGCCAAAAAGTGAGAAAACTTAGTTATCTTGTGAACTATCACCCGAATGGAGTCATACTGTCTGCGAGTACGAGGTAATCCTGTGATGAAATCAATATTGATCACATCCACTTCCAAGCAGGAATGTTAATATCTTGAGTCATACCCCCTTTTTATGATGTACTACCTTGACATGCTGGCAATTGAGGCAGTTACTCACAAAATCGGTTATATCTCTCTTCATGTCATTCCACTAATAGACTTCCCGCAGATCGTCGTACATCTTAGTGGAACCTGGATGTATAGAATATCTTGAATTATGGGCTTCTGCAAGAATATGTTGTCCCAACTCACCCACATCAGGAACACACAATCTACCTTGGTAGCGAAGTACACCATATACCCCTTGGGAGAAAACCTCCACTCTCTGATTGTGGACTGCACCCTTAAGTTTAAGGAAGATTGGATCACTGTCTTGATTTTCCTTAACCTCCACAACTAAAGAAGATTCTGTCCCATTTTGAACTGTTACACCACTGTCTGATATGCTCCTAAGGAAAACTCACAAGCGAGCAAGCTTGTGAACATCCTTCACTAGTTCTTTTTTTATTACTCAATATGGGCTACACTACCCATACATAATCTTCTAAGAGAATCTTCCACTACATTCATCTTACCAGGATGGTAATGCACACTCATATCATAATCCTTAAGGAACTCAAGCCATTTCCTATGGTGAAGATTCAACTCATTCTAGGTGGACATTTTATTGAAGGCTCTTATGGTCAGTGAACACATCTACATGAACACCAGACAAGTTGTGTCTCCAGATCATGAGTGCAAACACCAGTGCTGCAAGCTCGAGATCATTAGTTGGATAGTTCTTCTCATGCACCTTAAGCTATCTAGAAGCATAAGCTATAACCTTATCTCACTGCATCAACACACAACCTAGGACAACTCTTGATGCATCACAATAGATCACATAACCATCTGCATCCTCTAGTAGAGTCAAGACAGGAGCTATAGTCAATCTAGTTTTCAATTATGCAAAGCTTTTCTCACAATCATCTGATCATTGAAACTTGACCACCATATGAGTCAACCTTTTCAATGGTGAGGCTATGGATGAAAATCCTTCCACAAACCTTCTGTAATAACCCGCTAGACATAAGAAACTTCTGATATCTGTAGCAGAGGTAGGTCTTGGCCATTATTTCACTGCTTCTATCTTCTCTGAATCTACTCGGATCCCCTCGCTAGATAAAATGTGACTAAGGAAAGAAAAAGATTTCAACCAAGACTCACATTTGCTAAACATAGCGAATAAGTGTCGATCCTTGAGATTCTGCAGAACAACTCTCAAATGAATCGCATGTTATTCTTTATTTCTAGAGGAAATGAGGATATCATCAATAAAGATGATAACAAACAAACCCAAGTACTGTTTGCACACTCTGTTCATAAAATCCATAAAGGCTGCAGGAGCATTGGTTAGTCCAAAAGACATAACATCAAATTCATAATGATCATACCGAGTCCTGAAGGCTGTTTTTGGAATGTCACTATCTCTGTCTTTGAGCTGATGATAACCCAATCTGAGGTCTATCTTTGAGAAATAACTATCACCCTAAAGTTGGTCAAACAAGTCATCAATCCTAGGGATGGGATACTTATTCTTGATTTTGACCTTGTTTAACTGTCTATAGTCAACACACATTCTAAGAGAACCATCTTTCTTCTTTACAAACAACACTAGTGCACCCCATGGCAAAATACTAGGTCTGATGAAGCCCTTTCCTAAATGTTCTTTCAACTAATCTTTCAATTCCTTAAGCTCTATTGGAGCCATTCTGTAAGTAGGAATAAAAATAGGCTGAGTATCTGGAAGGAGTTCATTACAAAGTTGATTTCCCTTTCAGGAGAAACCCCGGGAAGAACTTCTAGAACACTTCTGGAAACTCACTGACTACTGGAACTGACTCAAGAGTTAGGGTTTAATCTCTAGAATCCTTAACCCAAACTAGATGATAGAGATCACCCTTAGAGATCATCATTCTAGCCTTAAGGTAAGAAATGAATCGTATCATAGGCTCTAAGCTACTACACTTCCATTCTAAGATTGGTTCGTTTGGAAAATGAATCGAACAATCTTTGTTCTACAATCTACTAAGGCATAACAGGAATATAACCTATCCATGCCTAGAATGACATCAAAGTCTACCATTTCTAACTCTAAAAGATCTGTTGAGGTGACTTTCTGAGAGACTATGACAGAGCAATTTCTGTATACCCCTCTTGCTATAACTGGGTCACCAACTGGAGTGGAGACTGAGAAAGGATCTGACAGAGATTCTGGACTAACACTGAATTAGACTGGTATGTAACAAGTTAGAAAAGAAAGAGTATCCCCTGGATCTAAAAATTCTTAAACATCAAGGTCAAAGACTCGTAACGTACCGGTGACTATATCAGGAGAACTTTCCTGATCCTGGAGAGCCTAAAGAGCATACAACCTGTTCTGGCGCTGACCGCCACCTGTACCATATGAGTTACCCTGCTGAGTCGGGCGACTTGTTGGTGCAGCTAAAGTTGTAGACTAATCTCTACCATTACTACCTCCTTGACCCTATATAGAAGGACAATCCCTCAACCTGTGACCAAACTGACCGCATCCAAAGCATCATTCCTTTCCTGCGAGCACTCGTCTGGATGGTTCTTACTAAAATTAGGGCAGATGGGGTAAGTCTTAGTGCCTGAAACACTTTCTTGAGACTTAGAGCCTGTTGCCCTTACCTTCTGCTCATACCTGTTCTTAGTGGATGGAACACTAGCTGATTAAATGGATGGGGTTGACAATTTGTACTGACTCTGCGATCAATTTCCACCACCCTATTTCTGCTGAGAATAGTCATAGTTCCCAGTTCTAGCCTTATTATTCTCCTTGGCATGTTTTTTAAGCTTATAACCATCAACCTGCTGAGCATGAGTCATAAGAACTTAGGTGGATTCATCCTAACAAAGTCACAGACCCTTGCTGCTGCTGATCTACCATTAGCATTCAAAGGAGCTTGAACCCAATTGTTCTGGTTGGACACACTCTAAGCCAACATCTGAATGGTGTTCCTAAACTCAGCATTTGAGATTTCCTGATATGGGACTGGAGGAGTTGCTTTCGCATTCCTGGCATTCGCATTCCTAGAGTTAGCTCTACGATGAGACATGATCTGAAACGTAGAACGTCGAGTTAGAATGTAATTAGATAATACCTTACGCACAATAAGAGTAACAAGAAAGTGAAGTTTTCCTAAAACACTTCATATCCTCCCTCTCATGAGATGTGGTGCACTTCAGACCCATGAAAAAGACTCTACTTAGTGCATCTTTTAAGACATCCTACGACACTTAAACCTAGTGCTCTGATACCAAGTTTTTCAAGCCTCAAGCTTCCACCGAGATGCGGACACGAGACCTAGGACCACAAGTGATCCTAAGCTAACCCTACTGGCATGATCATGAGCATACTAAAGCTAATAAACTGATGCATAAGCTAAATCATAATAAAGATGAAAAGATGGGGAATGCCTATATGCTAAAATTGAGATATATGAAAACTTTTGAGTTTAATACAAAGAAGTTGTTAACTCAACACTAAGCTGAAACTAACTATGTCTGAAAATAGTCTCTCTTTGACTAGAAATGCTGGGACAGGCCCCAGCTAAGTCTAGCAAAATCTGAAACTAAAGGACTAAAAATACTTAAATGAACTCATGACTATTTTTCTCGGAGAATGAGGACTTACCACTGGTTCTTCTAAACTAGAGATTGGGAATCGATCTGAGCGTGATCTGGATGCTCAGATCCTAAACCTACATCACGAGAAGATGTAGCGCACGTATACGTCAATACTTAAAAGTTACTAAGCATGTAAAATGGAGTAAAGAAAAATTAAAACATAACTGACCAAGAACAAAAGCAAGTATAATGTTATGAATATGATATACTGAATTTTGAGCTAACTGGATGCAATGACCAAATTTATAACATGTTGAGACTGAATACTAACTGAACTGTAAATATGGCCAATGCAATAGAGTCAGACTAAACTGTGGGAGCTACTAATAACTGATAATAAGACCACATGAGCTAAATATGGAGTCCCATGTATATTCCCCATCCAGATGCCCCAATATACCCTGCCATAGGTATAAAGGCATGCCTACGTGATCACTAAACTGATGCCCTCAGAGGGGACTTACAACCTACTTGGCTAGTAGTTCTGTGACTAATTGGGTACGCTGAACACAAGTCCAACTCGGTATTATGCTACTCCCAATGAATTAAGTGATTAACATATTATGACTAAATTTATCTAAATACTAGAAAACTCAAAACTGAACATGCAAACTGAGAATGCAATAACTAATCTGATAATGATGCATTAATAACTAAGGCATGTATAACTGAATAACTGAAATAGTTGACCTAGCATGTGTAATTCAAGAACTAAAGAAATACATAGCTCGGGTTTTGAAATTCTTGCGATAATCTGAGTAATAACATTGTAATTTGATTTGGAACATATAACTAACTAATTCATGATAATCCGCTGATGTTCAAAAAACCCTAAGTCTAGTCATGATATAGGAATCAAGAAACTAACTGAAAACAAGGATCTAATGGGTGAGAGGAACCCACTAGTGAAATTCCACATACCTGATGATGAAATCCACGGAGAAATCTTTAGATTTCAGGACTGGAACTCATGGAACCTTGTTGCGTTCTTGAACTTGGGTTCTTGACATTTTTCTTCTCTCTTGCTTCTAATTTTCTAAGTTTTAATTAATGATTTTGACTTAAGTAAGTTTTAGTTATGTTTCTAGGCTTTAAACTTACTAAAATCTCATGATTTAGGGTTTAAATGACGTATCTTAGGGGCTTAACAAACAAGGAAAATACCAAAAGACCCCTGAAAATTTTGCTATCGGATGAATCGACGACCTGGACTGACGGGCCATCGTTCATTCGATAGTCCGTCATTTGGATCTGCTCGACAGACCTTCACTAAAATGGAATAACCTTTTACTCGGAGGTCGGATTTTAGCAAACTCGGTGTGTATGAAAAGATAATTTAATTACATATCATATCATAGTTCATGGATCACCTAATTCATTTTATGCTAAAAGTATTGACCATTTGAAGTTGACTATCATCAAATTCCCCTACCTAACTGCTAACCTTACCTGCGATCAGACCTACGGCCCTAGATAGAACGATGGTCCATGTTGGTCATCCGTAGTTCATATTAGAGGCTGGGTAACTTGAGTCTCAATCCATGGACTTAGCCTACGGACCATAGTCTGACTTACGGACTGTAAGTCTTTCTATGGAACAACACATCGTCAATTTTGTGGGCTGAGTCTTGTGGGAGCTTTAGCGGCAAACGACGGATGCACAGTACGGGCTATAGCTTAGACGACGGTCCGTTGATGGTAATCGTCGATTGCACCTATAGATTTCTAAAAGCTGATTTCTGATCTGCTTATGATACGGGGTGTTACATTAGGTGTGTAGATGATGTTTTGCATATGTGATGATCATGTTAGGTTTAGGAGTGATGTATGTGGCTAATGATGATGAATACTCTTATAGCATGACCCCTACCTATATGAACCATGTATGAATGTGTGATCAAAGTATGTTAATATTATTCTATTCTAATGTTGAATATGTTCTTGACTCATATTATACTCAACAAGTCATAACACTTTCATTTATCACTAGACATAAGGACTCATACTTCATAGCATCATATAAGGACTCTTTCCTTTACTACAACCTTGGTCATAACTCACTTAGTTCATATCATAAGTAAACCACCCTCACAACCCCTTCACAAGCTTTCTTATGCAATGTAAACATAGAGTCTCATACCCTCACATATTCTGAGTAAACTTATTTAGAAGTAATGAGTGCAATTCACATACATACTCATAATTCATGTCTTGACATAGTAAAGTCACTTAACATGCATTCATATAATTCATACATACCATAACATAAGTCTTACTTTCATACAAGTAATAATCTTATCCTTCACTAGTGCAATGCATGGGTAGGGTCCATAGTCCTACCTATACTAAGTAACCTCCTCAAGGATTAAACCACCCTCACATTACATCATAGGAGACAAGAACATATTCAACATTAGAATAGAAGACTCCTAACATACTTTGATCACACATTCATATAGGGTTCATATAGGTAATGGTCATGCTATAAGAGTATTCATCATCATTAGCCACAAACATTGATGAAGTATAAGCCCTGGACCACACCTAACCCTAACATGATCATCACATATACACAACATCATCCACACACCTAATGTAACACTCTGTATCCAAAACGGATCAGAAATCAGCTATTCAAAAATGTGCACGTGCAATCTACGGGCACCATCTACGGACTGTAGTCTGAACTATGGCCCGTACTACAGGTCCGTGGTTCCCCACTGTAGCCCCTCCCAAAACTCAGCTCAGAATAATCGGCTAAGTCTTGACCATGGACAGAACTACAGTCCGTAAGTCAGACCATGGTTCATAGAACAAGACTCCTGTTACCCAGCCTTTGACATGAACTACGGACGACCAACACGGACCGTCGTTCGATCTATAGTCCGTAGGTCTGACTGTAGGTGAAGGTTAGCTCTCAGTTAGGGGGAAATTAATGGTGGGGTCAACTTCAAATGGTCATAATAGTTAGCACAAAATGAATTAGGTGTCCTATGACCTATGATATGATAGATAATTGAATCCTCTTTCCATGGCCACCGATTTGCTAAATACGATCTCCGAGTAAAAAGTTATGTCCATTTTATTGAAGGCTTGTCGATCAGACTCAAATGACGGACCCAAATGATGGAACATCGATTGAACAACGGCCCATTAATCCAAGTCGTCGATTACTCCGACAATAATTATTTTAGGGGTCTGTTGGTCATTTCCTAGTTCGTTTAACCCCTAAGATACGTCTTTTCAACCCTAAATCATGAGATATTAGTTAGTTTAAGCCTAGAAACATAACTAAATCTTACCCAAGTCAAATTATTAAGTAAACTTAGAAAATTAGAATCAAGAGATAAGAATAAGGTCAAGAACCCTAGTTTAAGAACGCAGAAAGGTTCCATAAGTTCCAGCCACGAAATGTAAAGATTTCTTCGTGGATTTCATCACCAGATATGTGGGATTTCACTCTTGGTTCCTTTCACCCATTAGATCCCTAGATATCAGTCAGATTCTTGATTCCCTTATCGTTATTAGACCTAGGGTTTCTAGAACTTCATTAGATTATCATGAATTAACTAGTTATATGTTCCAAATCAGATTACGATGTTATTACTCAGCTTATTGCATGAATTTTAGAATCCGAGCTATGTATTTATTTAGTTATTGAATTACACATGCTAGGTTAGATATTTTAGTTATCTAGTTATACATGTCTCAGTTATTATTGCATCATTATCAGATTAATTGTTGCATTCTCAGTTTGCATATTCAGTTTTGAGCTATCCAAGTCATAATATGTTAATTACTTAATTCATTGGGAGTAGAATAATATTGAGTTGGGCTAGGGTTCAGCGTACCCAAATAGTCCCAGAACTAATAGCCAAGTAGGTTGTAAGTCCATTCTATGGGCATCCGTTTAGTGATCATGCCAGCATGCCTTTATACCTCTGGCAGGGTATATTGGGTCCTTTCGATGGGGCATATACATCGGACTCCACATTTAGCTCATGTGGTTTTATTATCTGTTATTGGTAGCGCCCACAGTTCAGTCCTACTCTATTACATTGACCATATTTACAATCCAATTAGTAATCAGTCTCAGCATGTTATAAATTTGGTCATTGCATCTAGTTAGCTCAACATTCATTATATCATGTTCATTTATACTTGCTTTTGTGCTTGTTCAGTTATGTATTATTTCAGCTTTACTCTATCCTACATACTAAGTACCTTTCAAGCAATGACGCATAAATTCGCTAAATGTTCTCATGATGTAGGTTCAGGTTCTCAGCATCCAGATCACGCTATCGATTCCCGATCTCTAGTTTAGAAGAATCAGTGGTCAGTCCTCATTCTCTGAGGACAACATTCATGATTTTCTTTCTAGTAATATTAGTCCTTTAGTTTTTAGTTTTTTCTAGGCTTAGCTGGGGTCTGTCCCAGTATTTCTAGTCAGTTAGAGGCTATTTTCAGACATAGTTAGTTTCAACTTAGTATTGAATTAATATTTTCTTTGTATTAAACTCATAAGTTTCAAATATCTCAATTATAGTATATGGGTATTACCCATCTTTTCATTTTAATGATATAGCTACCGCAACAATTTATTATCTTTAGTATGCTCATGATCATGCCCGCAGGGTTAGCTTGGGATCACTTGTGGTCTTAGGTCCCATGTCCACGTCTCAGGGGTAGCTCGGGGCGTGACAAGGAATATGAAGGAAGTGAGAAATTACTAAATGTTATAGCCTCCTAATCATAGATGTGATATGCTTCACACCAAAGAGTAAGACTCTATAGACACGGCTTCATAGAATCCCTAGGACTCTTGAACTCTGTGCTCTGATACCAAGTTTGTCTCGCCCGAGCCTATACCCTGGACGTGGTCGGCACTCAATGACCATTGCTAGCCTTGAGCAAACCCTTGTCCTTGCTTACTTCTGTCACGACCCAAGAGTACCCCCTAGAAGTTAGGGCATTATCGAACCGAAACACGGCGTACTCGACCTCTCGGAGGTCTTTTACAAGCCCTTTAGTACCATTCATTGCATACATGTATGAAAAGTAGTGTGGAATTAAAAATTTTCACACAAAATAATAATACTTTAAAATATCTCTTTTATAGAAAAACATAATGAAAGGCTAAGTCTTAAAATCGCCATCTTTGACATACGAATATATATTGGGACACGGACCATACTTCATCATATAGAAAATAGCTAAGTCTGTTACAATACTTTCAATAAGGAAATCTAAACATCAAGATGTCCTCGAATCAAGTGAGGACATACCAACTCTTTACTTGAATGAACACTAATCCAAGCTTCCACTTCGAGACTCATCTCAAACACCAACTACATCTTTAGAGATAGACAAAATTTATGGAATTAGTACAAACACTGGTACTAAATATGGCATAATGCATAAAATCATGATAAACGGACTTTTGTATGAAACATGCTCTTTTTGATTAAAACATCATAATATAAGAATAAGAAAAATATCAAACACCTTAGAAACATATAAGATATCACATAAGCATTTTATCAAATATTGAAGAATGTTACAGTGAACTATGTCACCTTACAGTGAACTAAGTTCAACTTCACAATAACCTCTTTTAGCTTGCAACCCTCTCACAAAAGGTTATCCTAAGACTCACTTAAGTGAGACGAAGAGAGACCGTCCATACACCCTCTCTAAGCACACCTAAATGATCCTTAAGACTACCTAAGATAAGATTGTTCCCTTTTCCTTTCATTAACTCCCCACCTAAGGTTACTCTAAGATTCACCTAAATAAGACAAGAAGAGACCACCCATACACCCTCTTCAAGCTTACCTAAGTAACCCTCAAAGCTACCCTAGATAGAGCACATTCTATTCGACATACATTAGCTAAAGTCATGATCGTTCATTAAGTAAATTAGAAGACATTTCATTCATTAGAGACTTCACGTAATGGTCTTGGAAAGACCTAGGGGCTCACATACTAACGTCTTCAAAGTCTAGTCGTGCAATGTATAGATAGCGTCTCATTCCACTACCTAAACTTCCTAATACTTATCCAACACTAGCATGTATCCCACATAATGAGAATAGGCAATAACCGACATAGACCATACTAGCTAGGCATGGAATCCAGAGTCATAAACCTACTCCGATGGAGGGTGTTCTACTTGCCAAGGGTAGAACTAGGACACATCCCATGTAGGCACATGGTTAAGGAATATCAAGGTCTTTTATGCACTCAAGTCTCATTCTCACGTAGAGATACATTGTACTCTAGTCTCCTTCTTAAGTAGAGCTACAAACCATAACATATTCACTCGGTGCTAGCCTTTGTTCTCATAGAGTAAGTTCAATATAAAGAGACATATGAAAAGGTACCATCTCTTAGTAATTACCTAGTCATAATGTACCTACTAAATATCGGTCCACTAGGGTTGCCACTCAATGGTCTATAAGGATAGCTCATTCTTAACCTTCTCTGTATATAGAAGGTTCCACATATTAGTCATACTTAGAAAGGCACCATCTTAGGTCTACCGATCCTAGACTTTCATTAAACATTCATCCATACACATGCAAGACAAAGGTGCCTAAGCCTAATAAGTCAATATGTTCATATTCATAACGTACATGTATCAAGTAAGGGACACAAGTCTACCAAAATAGGACACAACATACTTTACTTTATTACATATAGCATATCATTCTTTGAAGCACTTAGGAATGACCCTTATCATTTTTATGTCATCCTATACATTACTATAACATCATCAATATAACCATTGTAGACTCATATAGTCAAGTAGGAAAAATCATGGATCAACTCTAAGAGTACACACATAAGGACATAGTCATAGTCTAACATGATCACCTAACATAATAAATAGAAGAACACATACTATCACCTTAATAACAATTAGATAGATATGATCATACTTCACATAATTCAACTATACAAATCATCATTATATATTAAGTAGTTGTCGACAAGGCCATGATCATCATAATACATAAAGTAACGCCGACGAGGACACATAATTCACAAGTAATGCACACAACACCGCCACCATAGGTGTACTATACCAATCACAACATAATTCAAGATCTACATTACATAAAATAAAGATAACTAAGGCAGCATACGACCAATCCATTCTCACCACTTCAATCCATAGCTAAATCGTCCAATACAATACCAATAGACCCTTACCCATGGCCATGATCATCAATTCAATACAAAAATCACAATACTCAATGAATCTAATTCATTTCAGTATAGATTTATCAATCTAAGACAACCTATAGACAATTCAATACAATTCTTACATCATTCAATAGACCATAAAAAACTACTCTATAATTCATAAGCATTAAGACATGATCACTTAACCCATAAAATAGTCAAAAATAAGAGTTGCATGGTTTGCATAGGTTCATAGGAATAAATCTTTAAAACATTGCATTAACATCAATTCAATCCTAAAACATTGATTCAAAACCTTTGATGCAAGAACCCATGGATAGATTATGAAATTGGACAATTCATGTTTTTGATCATCTTTGAAAATCATTGGAATTGACTCCTTGAAGAAAGAGATTTCAAGGATGAATAACCATACCTTAATTGTGATGAAAATCCTACAAGATTGATGGAGAAAAACTTGAGAAATCTATCTTCTTCCTTAGAGCTTCAAAGCTTCAACAATGGAGCTTCTTGGAGAGAGTGAATGGAGAGGTTTTGTTTTGAGTTGAGGGTTTTTGCTTTAATTGGTGAGGTTATGAGTTTAAATATGTCCTTTAACCGTCCATAATGCACCCCTAAATTACCCAAAATACCCCTTTATTTATTAGACAAATTAACCAACTCAAATTTGACTTAAAAACAACGCAACGAATTCTGGGACTTTACTCTGCGTTGCGGAGACACTTCCAAATTTTATTTTTCAAAAATTCTTGGACAGAATGGTTCGTGACAGCTCCGCATCACAAGGCAAAAGTTTTGCCTACTGAATCAAAGCTGCGCATCACGCAGCAGCATGCCAATTCTTGGCTGCTCGGCAGCTTTGCTGACCCATGTTTGGGTCCTCGAGGAGGACCCTTTTGATGGTCCCTGGGGCATCATTCTCAAACGTTTTGACCCTTTGTATGTCAGAATACGCGTAGGAGCTCTTGTTTCTGTATTTCACCTTCAAAACCATCCCCAAAACATCACTACAAATCACTAGGGCACACTAGTTCAACTTCAACTAGTTTTCGAACGTTTTGGACGTTTGACCTCCAAACTCTTCCAAAATTTATATACTGCCTAAGAACACTATTATTAACCATTTTATGACTTTAAAACATCATGACACAATTTTTAGGCTCTAAATCAACCTAGCTCATTTTGAGGGTGTAACAACTTCACTCAGCGGAAGACTTAAACATAAGAGAAAACTCAAGAAATAGCTTTAAAGATAATAAATGGCCAAAGTGTCAACCCAAGTCTTAGTCAATTACAAGTGAAATCAAAAGACTAAGAAAACTAATACCATTTGTCTATGAAGCCTCTAAAATAAAGAGGGATGTTTGGACAGGACCCCCAATAATCCTAAAGATGTCCTCCGTAATTAAAGGAGGCTCACCAATTGACTCTGAGCTACTCACTCAATGAACGGTGCGCCAAATGTTGGTCCTAGTTACCTGCATATGCATCATGATACGATGCATGCCAACTGACATGAATACATTGAATGTACGAGTATGCGAGTTGGAATTCTAACAACACTTAAGCTTGAAAAGGAGTAAGAAGGAACACTTAACTTGGCTCTACTCAACTCATAAATAACTAACTCATTTCAATACAACGCAATATAAAAGCAAGTGCAATATAAATAAGGCTATCTGAAAACATGTTGAAAACTCTGAATGTATACAAGATACAATAACTTTGGTATGTATGTAAAATACAAGTAAACGGATGTATTTAATAATACAATAAATTATGTAGGAGTTTATCTAACCGACAACCGTCACTTAAGAGCTACAGTGATGATACAATTATCTACCTTACGCTCCCAGCGCATCCTATACCCGGCAAAAGGTATAAGACTTGAACTGCCTAATGGATCCATTACTCTACTGTGAAAATGGTTCATCTAAAAAGTATGACCCTTTTCTACCATGGTGTCTACATGGTATATGGGGGCTTTGAGTTATCTGAACTCTCACCCATATCGGTGCTCAATAGAACTCCCAAAAATATACTGCTCTTATGTTTTAAAAACATACTGATTCTATGGTTTAAGATTAATTCTCAAAATACATAGCTCAATGCCTATCTTCGAAATCTTAGTTTCCCTGCCTGCTTTATTTACAAAGCTATAGTTCTTTTTTTAAAACTCACCCTAAGGCTCCTTGGAAATCAAAGTTTCCTTACTTGTTTAAATGTGAAAGACATTTAAAGTATCTTTGGGAATACTTAGTCCCATATACCTTTGAAGAAAAGAACTTCAATTTAACTCATTACTTAACTTGAAACTTGTGTCTTAAAACCAAGTTAAAGGGTTTAAATAAGACTCTTGACACCTTTAAGAACTTTACTTTGACTTACTTCTTAACTTTAATCTTGACTTATAACTTTCTTTACGTTAGATCTTAACTTTTCTTAAATTGAATTATGGATTCAAGGTTATGATTTGAGTTCCTTAATGATTTCTAGGTGTTTAGAAGTCATTTGAAGTAATAAGGATCATTAGAAAATGATAATGTACATTGGAAGGACTTACGAGGGCTAAACTACGAGAACTGGGTGAGAAATGCCGATCCGGGTGTACTGGTGGCGCGCCGCACCAGCCTTAGTTTACTACGGCTTCCTTTTGGCGTACAAGTAACGCGCCGCGCCAGACCTCAGTGACTGAAGCCAGTTTCTGGCATACTGCAGGTGCGTCTGACGAACTTTTCTCTTTGTTTTCAATATCCATATCACCTAAAACTCCATTGTTTCATCCCCAAACCTTTAAGATCATCAATACTATCTATATTCAACAGATCTAACCAAAAAACAACATCGTTAACTACTGATCAATATCAATTGGTATTCAATCAACTCAACCAAAAGAGATTCGACAAGATTTGTCAAGAACTCAATCAAATCATGTAAAAAAAACTCCAAAACTACATAACTGAAGAAAGATTGGTGTGCGGATGAATTAATACAACACGAAAGATCTCACATACCTTAATAGGGATCACACCCGATGCATTCCACTAGAATCCCTTGGCATTCTAGGCAGAATCTAGATCTTTCTCCCTTCTATTTTCTTCTATTTTCTCCGAAGCCCTAAGCGTGAAAACATTTTCTAATCTGAACTAAAACTTTTTTTACCCCAATTAAACCCTCAAAACAAATTAGGAAATAAATGAGTAAAAAGACTAGTTTTCCCTCCCTTAAATCCGGATTGGACTTTCCTTAAGTCAACAACCCAACTTCCGAAACGTGTATCTCCCTCATACGATATTGGAAGTGTGCAAAGTCGACGTTGTTTGAAAGATCTTTCCAACCATAAAAAGAACTACCTCTAACTCATCCTGATCTAGACGTTATGGTCATTTGAAAATGACCCAAACTCACGTTTTAAACTTAGAAAATTTTCCAGAATTTCCCTTTTCATTTCAAAAGTGATAAATTTTAAATTTTTTAGCTTATTCTTGGCTATAGTGAGTTACGAGATGTTACACCAACAAATTTTGTGGTTACCCTGAACTTATAAATATGACATTCAACATTTCCTTCAAAGTTTGATTTTTCCTGTCAACAATTTCATTTGATTGAGGTAATGTGAGAATGTGCAGTAATTTGATAGATGGTTCCATTTTTTAAAATATCTTTAAGTAAAGATAAAATTCATATCATTCACATCTACCACTTCTAATCAAGAAAATATTTTTTTATCTAAATGATTTTCAACTTTAGTTTTATATTGCCTATATGTTTCTTATTGATTCATCCTTACAATTCAGCAAATAAACATAACAATATCTAGTGCAATTGTCAATAAGATTTATGGAACACTTTTTTCCACCACGAGATAGTTTTGACTTCATATCACAAATGTCAATGTATGTCAATTCTAAGGTATTAGAATTTCTTTCAAAAACACATACTTGACATTTTTATTTAATTGCACTAGAAGTTAGGCAAAACTTCTAAATTGATTAGCGTTTGCAAGGTTTTGTAATTGACATGTCTCAAGCATTTATGTCACACACAATTTGATTCGAGCAAGTAATGACAAACAGAAATACTAAGTTTGAAAAGACCTTATGTGAGGTAACATTTTCCCACAATATTTTGTTCTTTATTCTTTATAAATTATAACTTTCTCAAATACAGACATTGTTTTCGAGTCAACACCTTGTCATATGTCCTTTTGAAAAGAAACTTTCCATAACATTCAATTTGTGATAGAAATACCAATGGCATCGGTCCAATAAGGGCAGTATGACCCAAATGTTTATTTTATAACAAATCACTTATTACCAATGTTCATGTCTATACAAATTTCTTTTTATTTTAATAGGCATATTTTTTCATTAAAATTCACAATATTTTAAAAGAAAGTTTTTCATCAAAGAATACAATTCTTTTGAACGAGTAACATAATTTTGTGGTTTTATACTAGCCATATCATATACTAGTAAAGAGAAACTTAACAACCACAACATCAAATATACTCCAAGAATTTTGTGGGTCTAACATAATACAAGAATGTTATTAAATTTTATATCTTGTACTTTCAAATTTAAATAAGATAGTAAGTCTAATTTTGTCTTTATCACAAGCAAAGAACCTCCCACATTTTAAATATGTCATCAAAAAATATTTTTCAAGTATTTGAAATTAGTTTTCACGTATTTTTTTCTATTCTTTCAAATTGTATGCCATCAAAATACACATTGGAAACACGGGACCTTCTTTTGGAGCTTTAATCCATGTAAACACCCATTATGGGCACAAAAATCACTAATTTTTATGTCACTAGTGTTTTTTTCCTATTTGTCACAATTAGAGATAAAACTTACTATTTATAATACTAACAATAAAGATTCAATCTTTATACAACTTGTTTCTAGTATAACGATGAAGTTTTTGTATTCTTCTAATCGTTAACCGAATGAACCTTGAATTTGATGAAGTTCTTATATTCTTCGAATTAGTTTCACATTCAGATAAAGTAGTAAATCAAAAAAATTTTGATCTTCAGAAACCTCAAATACAACCATGTTTCTAGCTAACAATGAAGATTTTATCCTTTTCAAATCATTTAGCCTTAATATATCTAACGAAGAATTTGTAGTCCTCAAGTCAGAATATTCATTCAAACAGTGTATTTAACAAATTTGTGAAATTTCTATATACTTCAAACCAATGCACAACCTGATTTGTTTGTGAAGTTCTTAAATTATTTAAACCAAAGGAGTAAACAATCAGATGAATTTAGTCTCCAAAAATCAGACATAATCAAATTTCACATGGAATAAAAAACTAATAAAGTTTTTGTATCTCCAGTAAACATAATATATATTAATAGTAATAAATATATATATTCTGAGATCATCACATAATGACCATCTATCCTGATATTTATGAAATAAATCATAACTTATAAAGGATAGAAAAAAATAATCAAGGAAAATAAAGATAAAAACTTGATTTACCCTCATTGAATCATATTCTATTTGTGAGCAATGATTCTGTGCAAGTCACTTTTCTTGCTATTTTTTTCCTTTTCCCCAGTTGTCGTCATATTCCAATTTTCCTTCAAAAATACATTTGATTTCAACAAGAAACCAAGCTCATGTTCAAATATTATTAGGAGACAACATTTGTTCATTTACTTCTTCTCATAGTTATATAGAGGCAAAATGTAGGAAAACAATTAAAGTGCATATCTTAACCTTTATGCACAAAATAATTAATTTATTTTTTATTGAGAAGAAAACTGTAGGGGTGCAATGCTTCAATGCAATTGGGAAGAAAATAAAAATAATCATACCCATCCAAGAAAAGCATACTACAAAAAATATGCTCGCACATATTAAAGTAGTACTAATTCAACCCAAATCTCTTTTATCATATGATAAAATAACTCTCTTTTTCATCTTGTTTTTCCAAAAAAAAAAAAAAGAACACAAAAAATAGAAGTACATTCCTTACCATAGAAAATACCAACAATTAAATTTCTTAAGCTTGTTACCTCATGTACTTAGATTACCTAACCCGAAATAATAAAAGATGAAAAGGAAAAACAAAAAGAACTAATCCGAGTTCACAGAATTCATTGTGTGTCCTTAAGAAATTTAATCCCCTCAATTACCTTAGGTTGCATATTAATTCCTCACAAGATAAAACGGATTAACCATTAAATAAGTAGCGGTACCTCAAACTTCAATAATTTCAACGAACTCAAAATGACAAAAACGAATGACATATACAGACACGATCGATCGATTTTATTTTGTAAGAAATGTATGCATAATAAGGGAAAATTTTAATGTTGAAAAATGAGAGAAATCCTTCAATTTATAGTCAACAAAGGGTAAAAGTCACAACTCATTGGAAAGAATATATACAAGCTTTCAAAAAGGTCACAACAATTCTGAAAAGGCACAACCTTTAAAACGGTCACAACCCTTTAGAAATGATACATCCTTTCATAAAGATCACAACCCTTTGGCATAGTTACAACCATTTGGGAGAGTCACAACCCTTCATTTCCTGTTCACACTTTTAAAACCCAACACTTATTTGATAATTGTCGTATGTTGAAATGTGTCTTTTGGTCTATGATCTAATGAGACCTGTGAACTGTTTGTTATGAAACTATTAGGTTTGGTTGAGTTTTTTGTATGTCGTAGTTTGTTGAGGTTTAGTTGGGATGAGAGGGGTATTTGATTTAACTAGGTTTCCTAGTTTTCTAGGATGCATGTTAGGTACCGTATTGGTTAGACTCACTCCTTGGTTCTACACTTGTGTAGGTTTTGAGTCCTGACCTGTGTGATCATCTGCCTCTCCTAACTTTGAGGATCGTTGAAGCAGTTGAGAGGTAGCTTCTTTTCATCTCAGCAGACCCTCTTTTCCTTTTGTTATGCTTTATTTTTAATGAGATGAAAAGAAATTTTAGACTATTATTTATATTTCGAATTATGTACTTACATTAGTGGCTTCACACTTGAAAAACTGATTTTTTTGTATTGTTTCGAATGAATAAGTTTTCCGCATTTTTTTTTCTTACTTTTATCATTCCGCATTATTTTTTTTATTTTTGTTGATTTGAGGCTGACTTGTCTTTTTTGGATAGACAACTACCATCACATCCATTTTTGGGTCGTGACAGCTATGAAGGCTGTCATTTGTATATTTCTATTCATTTGTATATTTTACTTGTGAATATACCAATAAGGTAACTATATACAAGTTTTGTGTTTATACATTTAGGAATATTTTAGAACTCCATTTGTATATTACGCTTGCCAATAAAAAAGAAGGGTAACTTATTTTATAATTTTTCATAAATCATATATAAATTTCTAGGGTAAAATATACAAAATTCGGAATTTATACAATCAGGAACTCAATTATACAAATTCTTGATTTACACAACCGCCCGTCACACTATGGGAGATGGCCATGCCCGAAGTCAATCAGGCAAACACAAGATCAGGCTAAACTATAGCTTCAAATTAAAATTTTCCTAAACAATAACTATAACATTTAATATTGTTTATATGCTTGCTATTCTTTTAAAAAAAATCCTTTAAAAGTTGATAAGTCCTTTAAAATTTAAGAACGTATCTAATGGATGATTTGGATATTAAAGATGATTAGCAAAGATCACGATATAATTCCTTATACATCATAATTTTGCTTAGACATACATTCTAAATTTATTCACCATTTTGTGTCATATTACTTTATTTTTTATGAAATATAATTCCCCTTCCAATTATATAAAAAAAAATTTAGACATACATTCTACACCTCATTCCTGTTTTATAGATTAAACTTTTCATCCCATTCAATCTTATGTAAATCCATTTTCGTAAATACTTACGACCTTTTATTTGTTACTTATACCTTTAAAACATATATAAGACACATTGGAAAGAAATAATTTCAAATCTAGTTAAGAGAAAATTAAATATTTATTAGACATCTAATGTAAAATATTTGGATGTATTAACGAATTAGACTCTAATTAATGTTCCCATTGCCATCCAAATTAAAATACAGTCACTAAGAACCTGTACCCTTAATCACATATCAGGAAAATCCTAAATATGTATTTATAAAGAATGAATTAATTTTCAATAAAACAATACCACAAATTTGATGAATTTAAACGGAGAAAAGAAGTCAAATCATGACATAATTTTTACAAGACTCAAATATAAGAAACAAATTGTTATCCTTAATCGGCAGATTTCCTTCTAAATTCATTATTATTAACAAAATTGCAGCTCAACTTCTTAAGGTACTTCAAGCCAATGTTTAATATTATATAAATCAGATAAACATGCTCAAACATAACCATTTATCCGTATATAGATATATAATAGTGTGAATTTTCCTCTTAGTTATTGTTAACATCCAAAGTACTTCTAGTATATTACTATACTTACTTATAGTTTGTTTTTTTCTTTGTCTTATTAGTTATCAGACTATATCAATTCTAGTATGCTTTGTTCAGTTATATGTTTTGTTCAACTTTTATCCTATCCTTCATGCACCTTTCAAGTACTGACACATACTCTGCGATACATCATTTCATTATGTAGGTTCAGGTCCTCAGAATCCAAATCACACGTAGATCGGTTCCTGATCCATACTCAGCAACATCACTGGTGAGTTCCCATACTTTGTGGAAAATAAACATGTTTTCAGATTTAGTCTTTCATTTAAGTTTCAGTTTTGCTAGGGTTAGTTGGGGACATGTATTAGCACCTCTAGTAGGTTACAAGCTTTTTCAGACATAGTATTTGATTCAACTTTAGCTTTTGGGTGATTGTTCAATATCACTGAACTCTTATTCAGTTTTACATATATTCAGATGAGTTTTGAGTGTTCCCCACATTAGTTCATGATATAGATAGGTTCAGTTTTGCTTATTATATGCCAACTTAGGGTTAGCTTGGGGTCACTCATGATCCTAGGTCATGTGTTTACATATAGGGGGTCGCCTCGAGGAATGACATATTTCCTCCATTACAAAAAAAATGACTTAATTTCATTTTAGTTTGATAAAAAAATATGTCATGTTTTCTTTTTTGGCTACACTTTAATTTTAACTTTTAAAAAGGTATGTTTTAAGGCTGCAATATTAAAGAACATTTTGGCATATCATATAGTACTAATTTGAAAGGACAAGATTGAAATATCTTTTTCTTAAATTTTGTCTCAACTAAAAATAGACAATTATTTTTAAAACCGAGGGAGTATTGTCAAAAGGTCCTATTAATTGTACTAATATAGCATTTAATAACTGGATAATCTAGCATTTAATACCTTGACTACGACCATGTTTGGATGAGGTTGGACTACTTTTTATTTAATACTTATTTGACCCAAATAACTTTTTTGAGCTTATAAATTATCTCTTTTGTGCCTTCTCTTTTTGTCATTGCATTGTTCGTAAGCAACACTGTAAGCTATTGTTCCTTCCAAAGGAGAGAAAAGAATCCCTTGAAAGATGGATAGAAAAATTGAAGACACAAATAAATTTTATAAGCGATGTAGTAGTTTATAAGGAATGCGGAAGAGATTGCAATTTGTTGTGATGTGAATGTCTTGTTTGTTGCGCTCTCACCATCTAATCGACTCAAAAAGTTCTGTAGCCAAAAAAGGTATTGCACTTACAGTACCAACAAAACTTATTGTTACGTCATGCTAGTTATTAATCTATAAAATGATTAGTTTGATTAATTATTCTTACTGAATTATTACTTTTGTAGAATTGAAGACATGCTTCAGCACTATATTAAGCTTCCGGTTGAGAGGAGATTGACGTACATTAACTAATCAATTCCATTTTTTAGTTGAATTTTTTTATTTAGCTATTAATCAGTAGCTTTTATACTGTAGCACTAACTTCTGAGTTTTTTCTTTTTTCTTTTTCTTGGTTTAGTCACATGGACAATGTTAAGGTACTTTACTTTTTCACCTGTTCATTATCGATATGTATTTGCATGAATTATCTATTTTTAAAATCAAGTCTTGTGTCTATCAATGATAATTAATGTGTATTCGTTAAATGAATGTGAATTTAATGGAGTATGAAATGAAAATTAGTACTTCCTCCATTTACATTTGACTACCTTTTTTTTTTTTTAGTTTATTTTTAAAGAATGTGTCATGTCAGATCTTGAATGTAACTCATACTCTGAAAGCTAGATCAGAAAAGGATGATTGCTCAACCCTTGTAAGAATTAATTACTAAGTCCAACCCCTCCACACCTAGATTTGATCATTGTTTATCTGAGATTTCATTTATCACCTCCTCTTCATATAGACATTCTTTGTCTGGATTTCGTTTATCACCTCACCCTCACCCCCATGTCCAGATCCATATATTCTTTATTTGGGATTTCATTGTCAAGTCTAGAGCATGATTTCTAGACCAGAACTTTTCTTAATTCTAGGGCCCACATCAGTTTTGGATTTGATCATGTCAAGTAAGTTCACGATGAGCCTAATTCACACTTCAAAAAAAGAAAATATTCAAAGAGAGGATGATTGTATAAGTCATATAAAGATATAAAGATTTCATTATTACTGATGGGGGATATTCAATTCCTCGATCAAGATACTCATTTTTTTTATAGCTTTTTAGTTTCAACTTTTTGTGTGACATGTCTATGACCACAAAAAAAAAAGATATTTTCATTCCTTCTATATCTCTTTAGTTTATGAACATAGGATAAAAAAATCAATTTTTTGATTTATTAAACTTTATGTCAATAATAATAAAAATAGAAGTTAAAATGAAGTTAGTAATAATTAAGAGATTTTGAATATGAAATCCTCAAACTTCGCGAAATACTAAATGATTTTTTATTCATTAAAAATAACAAGTTTGACTTTTTTAAGTCAACAAGTGTATGATTGGTAAAGAGTTATAATAAAATTTAATTGTTGAGATCAATATTTCTCACTGTCATTAATTCTTTTGGGTATTTAATGAAGGAAAAGGTGGAAAAGTTGAGGCAATTGAACCACATCAAGGGAGATGCTAGCAAGATACAGTTTCTTGATCAACGGTATGGATCTCTTTTTTTCTCACTCCTTCATTTTGGATCAATTTTCTGTCTCTCGATGATTATATTTTGTTCAGAGTTATTTACAAATATTCTAAGCAATAAAGTATGTTTATAAGAATATTAACAAACGAAAATAATTGAATAAAGAGAGAATTAGAAGATTTATTTTGAAAAGAAAACATTGAAGTTTAGAAGAGATATTGTGTATAAATGAATAAAATATTCACTCAGATAAAAATTCATTATAAAATGAAAATATATAAATGATTAAGTAAAAAGAGTAAGATGTACGTAATCTAACTCCCTTCTTTATGAGGTAGAAAGTAGTTTTTGATTGATTTGTGATAACCCTCATCCATTATGCATGCTTGAGATAGACAATGCGATAGATCTCAATCAACTAATATTATATATCTTTTACGCTATTTTGATTTCTTGAAATGTACTTAGATACTACAACCAAGTACCTCATACATGATTTCTTTTGTATTAAGTTAAATTTACTTTTACTAATGAATTAAACTTTTTCATCATGACTTTCTTTGGACGTTTCAACCTGTTGCTGGTGTCTTAATTCCTATAGGATAGAGGTAAGCATAACTTAATTTGATATCTCATAAGTATTTTTTTAATTAAGTGAGACATTGAAATAAAAACTAAGGATAGTCGTAATAAATAAATGTTAACTAATGAGTGAAACTAATACAATCATTTTAACTTGAAATTCTTTGATGTAGAATTTGGAGCTGTAAATCAAGAAGTGCACATTATAATTGCAGATAGTTCATGCTAACTTAAGGTCATTTGATTTAGTATCGCAAGTGTTTTCTTATATGTTTATTCTAAATTATAACATTATGGCTCAATAACAACGACATCACCTTAAACATTTATGGCACATTTAACTTATCGTCTATTTCAGTCGTCTAAATATTTTAACTTGTTCTATAGGGACTATGTTCCAGGATCAGAGAAATGTTCTTATCTTCATCAACTCTATTGGTGTGAGAGCAACTTGCAAATATCTCTCCAAAAAGTTATGACTAGAAAGGTTTTTTCTTTCACCAATTTTTAATCTTTATTTGTCATTGAAGAATTATGTGAAATCACAAATTTCTAGCAAATACTTTATTTACGTAGAAAAAATGCATCAAATCAACTACTATATGTAATCATTAAGATTTGATTAATGTCGAAATAATTCGGATTATATCGAATTGGAGAAACAAGAAAAGACGGTTGTTCACTTTGCTGCACAAAAAACAACTCCTCAGCAGTTTGTGACAAATAATTGGGTTAATCCATATAGGTAATCATTTTTTACACATAATAATTTTGCTACTTTTTTACCGTTTTGTTTCATTATTTCATTATTATTTCAGTACAAGTATGATAAGAAACATATATCAAGATTGGATGAACAAGGAAAAAAGAGTAGCGAACATTTTTTGCAATCTCACATATACCCTTTCCATTGGAAGTTCTTCACAGAGTGAGAACATATCAATTTTTCAAATTCAAAATTCATCTGCTCATATCATGTTTCAGGTAATACTTTTGAAATTTTAGTAACCAGGATATCTAAAAAAGAGATATTTTTTTAAAAAATGATGTTATTATTTTTTATCTGCATAATAGAGCTAACAAAAAGACATGGTGGTAGATGTCCAACAAAATTTAATACAAACATTTAAACATTCACAGGTACATTAATATTCTTGAATTATTATTCTTTATTAAGATCTCCTTAAATAGCTGAGATATTTTTGAATTTTTCTTTTGATATAATTAGTTTTATCCGCAAATAGAACCAACAACAAAACATGGAGGTAGATTTCCAGTATAATCCAAAAAAAGCATTTGGATAATCACAGGTAAATTAATATTCTTGAAATGTAATTTCTTTTCAAAACATACCCCTCCCCCCTCCCATTTGTACCATACTAATCAAGTCATACGTTTTTACAGGCACAAGTGAATTTTGGTGAAACTAGTGATAACCCTCTCATAAAAGCCTGGTAATTTTTTGCGCCTCCATAAGGTTTCTTTCGAAAAGCTTTGATTCGACATGTATTACTATTCACAAGATTATATTTATTTTGTTTTAAAAGAGTGATGGCATTAGAATTATAATGTTCAACGCATGTGAAGTCAATATAAGATTAAAATATTATCATAAAGGAGACTACTAAAATAGTAATAATATCACCTAAAAATGTCAAGCAAAATATATTTTATTATTGATGTTGGCATTATTCTTTTTCTAACTCAGCCATGTCTCAACTTGGAATAACAACTTCAATGAACCCTCACAGTTAGGGTTGGAGAATGTCCATTCCAATTGGAATAATAACATTTATAATAACAACAATAACAATCACATCATTCAACAGAATGATCCCTCTTCCGTACAAAGTGATGCAATAACTCCTACTGTTAATGGATTTAACAATTCAATGGAGGTTAGTTCAAACATTTATTGTTATTATTATCGACTAATTAAATTTGTTTTTTTCCATAAAATTGTTTTTATTATATTATTATGAAAATACACACTTAAATGGTGTTTTTACAATGATTAGGAGAATATCATGGAGAATGATGCATGCAAATGAGATGATATCGATGCTTTCCTCAATGAAGCTTTGAATGAAGAAGACTTTTGAAATTTAGATTGATCAGCCAATGAAAAAAAAACTTTTTGTATCTTTGTTCATTAAAATGATCTTCGACTTTTGATATTTTAGTTTTATAGTACTTATTTCAGTATGCAACATATCATCTTAATGTAAGAAGGTGGCCTATGTAAGAATGTTCGAAATAAATTGTGTGTAGCAATGTCATATGTATTCATATTTTTTATTATTGTCCATTCAAATTATATGGAGGTTTTGCAAGAAGCTTGGGATCAAGTTGAGGGTCACCTCTATGGAGGTTTCATTTGATTTAGAAGGAAAACTGTTGGCATATGTATGCTATGATTCCTTTTTAAACTTGTTTAAAACATTTCAATATTACGTAATTTTCAAATTTGAGCTTGCAAATGCATTTATGATTTAACATACATAAGTTCTTCATGAAATTATATACCTAAATTATATTTAGGCCTTGAATGAAGTTCAAAAGAAATATACTCTCTTAGTGAATCTGAATTTTCATGATGACCCTCCAAACGTTCCACTATTACTGTCTTATTTCATCGTTTAAAGAATCTTGTAGTGACCACAAGTCATTTATGACATACTGGAATGAGAGTTTGGTCACCTGGTGTTTATTTTGATCATGTGAAACTTTATATATTTTGGAGCTTTTCAAATTTGAAAAGTTGACTTCGGAAAAAGATTAGAAAGACCGCCTCACAATATAAAAATGTAAGTGTCATGCTCAGAGCTTACACCCTATACATGGTCGAAACTCGAGAACCATTTCTTATCCCCAAGAGAACCCTTGGCCTGTTTGACTACTTAGCGGAAGATTCATTCAAATGGTGATAGGCCTAAAAACAAAATTTAGAACATTCAAACTCAAAATACATACTAAACTCAAAATGTGTGTAAAATACCCAATAAGTATAATAGTTTGCAAAAATATCTCAAGAAAAGTACATACCAAAAGACTCTTCAACTCTATCTATTTATGAAGCCTCTAATGTTTAAGATATATGTTAAAGAAACGACCCACGATGCCTCAAAACAACTAAACTGAAAGTAAATGTGAAGTCCTCCGGATATCAAGGAAAATCCAAAAGATCTTATTGGAGTGTAGAATGAACTCAACGAATAACATGTTGATGATCATAAACATGTGTATTTGTTTCATAAAAAGATATCGATTGAATGACATCATTATATTTGAATGTACGATTATGTAATATAGTTGAAAAATAAATAATTTATATGAAAAGGGCAAAACTGGATAAGAACTATACTCAAGCTGAATATAAAGAAATAAAAGACTTAACTCATTTAAATCATTACGAAATACATAGTCATTTATGAACTCGACATAATAAGTGATATGTAAATAAGCTTTTACTCTACTGGAGATTTTCTAATTGACACCATCACTATGAATTACATAAAGACACAACGTCTTGTCCACACAACCAACACATTCCTATATCATGTCGAGATATAGAACCTCTCTATTAAGTGGATCCACTAAGGTCTGCCTGAATGAACTAAGGATTCATATAAAAAGTATGATCTGATATCCATTGATGAGTCCTCAAATTGGACTCAATTAGGGCTTTATTATAATGTAAATAGTGTCCTCAAATGCTCCTTTTATCTCAATATCTGATGAAAGCTCTTAAGTTTCAGGTATTTGAAGTTTTAGCATAAGCATAGACACCTGGGCGCAAAATGAGAACAAAAAGCATGAAAAAAGCTGAAGTTGAAGCTTAAGCATCACCAAGTATTCTTGGCGATCCGCCGAAGATCTACAGTTCGCCCTTATTATTTTTAGAGAGTCCAAACATTATTATAATTTTTCACTTTTTACCTCTATTTTTCTCTCAAGTTTGGAGACGGTTTTGTGAGAGACTTGAAGAAAGAATTCCTTCTTCCTCAAATCGGAAGTGGGTGTTCTCCATTCTTCTTCCTTTGCTAATATTAAAGTTTAATTTCTTATACCCATTTGATTTCATTATCATTTTAGGTGTATTTGATTAGTGCTTGATGTGTGGCTAAAAAACCCCATTCATGGGGTGTCATTTATAAAATGTGTTGAAATTATTGTTGGGTCTTTTATGCTGATAGGATTAGATGTATTTTAATGGTGATTTCACCTAATGGTTGTGGTTTAAGTTAATGGGTTTGTAGTTGCAAATTCAAAATCACCTATGCGTTTTCGACTTGTTCGACAGAGAAGTTGCGAAAGCAAGACCGCTAGATTAATGTCCTAAAAAGTGAGGTGGCAAGAGGCTCACCCTCAGCCCTAGCTTCATATCCAAGCACCTTTCATCGAACGAGCGAGTATGGATAAGGGGTAGGTTGGTCTTCATTAGACGAGTGGGTGTCCGAGAGAAACCCATTTGATATGGGGTAAGTTGCCCGAGAGGAATTTTACTTTCATCTAAAGCTTAACCTAGTTACCATTATTTTGCAAATTTTCCTATCAAAAGCATGTACCCATTAGTTTACGTCAACTTATATTACGGTCACACCCCAAGAAATTCCCCCCATACTTGATTTTCACTTTATTTTAATCATTTTCTACAACTTGTAACAAAATCCTATTTCGTTATCTGACACTTTGGTGTCAGGACTTGAATTTATTTTGTTTTTCTTCGATAATGTCTTAAACTATCACTAACTATATTTAAATTCTAGTGGACTACTATTTGCACTACCACTCCCTTGGGACACGACCCCAGCCCTTGGTTGGATTACTATACTCGCTTTAATTTGTAGACACTCCGACTGTGGGCTAGTTTCATTGATCACGAGAATTCAAATAGCGAAGAAACAAAATGGTTCCCTTTTCGGGGAGCGGTGTCACGTGAAAATGTAGTTCTCTTAGAGTTTTTAGTCTTTTTATTTATAGTTTTGCAAACCTTTGTTTTAGTTTTGTTTTGCTTATTTGATTTATAAAGCAGGACCTCGATAAATGGATGAGCACTATGGATGTCACACAAATCATCCTCTCCTAAAGTTATTGAACCTCAGGGATATCTAATGACATTCATACAGTCAAGGGAGGAGACAATTTCGAAAATGTGGCTGAGCTTCAAAGAAATCTCGCAGACAGGTCCATCTCATGGAATGCATGATAATACACTGCTAGATTGTTTCTATCGGGGTCTCGAACCCGAAAATAGATGAATAGCTAAGCACCTTTTCGAAGGGGGAATGCAGAACCCACCTTACACGGTTGTCGCTACATTACTTGATAAAATGGTCAAAACCAACAAAGAAGCCCAAAAGAAATACGAATGAGATAAATTGGTAGCACAAGTAGATGTTCTATCTAAATAGGTGATGGGGTTAGAATAGCAAGCCAGAGAAAGGGACACGGACTTTTTCCTTCGAGGGTGCAAATATAGAAAGAAGCATGAGAGTGTGCAAAGTGACGATACCCCTTCCCTTATCCAAAAAAAACTTGATGAGCATGACAAGAAACTGAGTGACATGAAGGAAAACATTGATATGCTAAACGAAGTAACTACTTCGTACTCCATGACCATTCAGTTGTACGATGCTCAAATCACCCATTTGGTGACAGGTCAATATCCTCCATTCGCCGAGGATTTACCTAATTACACCGTGGGGAATCCGAGGGTGAAGAATAGTTGTTAACTTTCATAGTGCCGTGACGTTAACTCAGGCGCTCTTTGGGAGGAAACCCAAAACCCTATAGTGTCGATTATGGTTCATATCGGTTGAATAATAGTATGTTAGTTTTTCAGGTTGAAGTATGGTAGGCGCTAAAAAGGTGCAAAGTGGTGAGAGGCAGAACCAATTGGCGAGTCGCTGAAGATACGAACTATCAATTCTCTTTCGCTGTTTGACTCAAGTATCCTCAAAACCTTGAATCTGTAAAACTCAACGAGACCAAGAAGGTGTTGGCAACTTTCGTACAAAATAAGAAACCCCGATGGCTAACTTTGTTTGAACAATCTGAATTTGTTGGGAAGTTCTATAGAAATTTGGCGAAGTAATATTCGGTTGGCGATGTGCCAAAGTACTCTAAAGTCAAAATGTTGTCACCAAATGAAACGAACTGGTTAAGCTGCCAGCCAATGCACAAAAAGGTGGCGGATGAATCATTCGAGAACGTGGGTTGAAGTGAAGCACACTAGATTGCTGAGAAAAGTGGTACAAAGCTTGATGAATCACTCGACAATGCACCCAATGTCCCAGCCATACCTTCTGCTTAATTTCTACAACTGTTGAAGGACTCCAACTCAAAGCAGCCACTTCACCAGGATTACTCTCTAACCCTGTCTCTGTCTTTATTAATTTGACCTCTGGATTACTGTTATATATTTGAGGACAAATACTATTTGATTTTGGTAGGGTGAGACCCACACTTTTGTGTGCTTCTTATGAGTACTTGTATTTTGATTAATATTTGGGTTGCCTGTTTTTAATTGTGTTTTAAAACTTCTTTCGTGATTGTTTGAGCTTATGGCTCTCTTTTGGGTCCTAATTCAAAAATAATTTTGACCCTCCCGAAAAAATTTCATTTTTGAAAAATTTGCCACCCCTTATGTTGAAAGTGGTTGTTCGCGTACAAAATTCAAGTCTTGGCTTCGATCAATACCGATGACTTGAATAGTGATCTCAATCAAACAAACATGAATTGTGTGGCTATGACGAGAACATGTGAAGTTGCATACACAATATGTGAACTCTTTGCATCTCACTATGATTAGCCATTTATCAAATTGATTCTTTTGTAATGACCATTGCACACTAGAGAAAGTGACAATCTTGTTTGACTTAAGTGTAAATGCCTTGTGTGATGAGCTTACCTTGAACCTCGCTTGAATAAAACTATATTTTGCCCATTTAGTCTTATTGATTTAGAAAGGTGTCCTCTTGATATTATCTTAGGCAATTTTAAAGAGTGTGAGCCAACTTTCACATATACCTCTTTTGTGACCTACCCGTGAGTGTGTGAAACTCTTTTAAACACCCTTGAACCTTACCTTTTATTTGGAAGAACCTTGATGAAACTGAAACCTTAAGTTATTCATCATCTATAATACTCTTGTTATGTGATTTAATTGAATAGACAACTTAGGCCAAAATCCTAAGTTGGGGGTGTGGTAAGAAAGGAAAGGAGAAGTCAAGAAGTGCAAGAAAAGTCTTGCAAACCCATGGTATTGTAGAAAAATAGAAACCCTCCATATAAAAAAATTAAATTAAAAAAAAAGAAAAAAATTGAATAGAAAAAGTAAATAAATAACGAAAAAGAAAAGTTGTGGAATATAAGAACAAAAAAAAATCGGGTTTCCAAGCAACCCATGAAGAGGAATAAAGAGATGACTTAGAAGCACTTCACTAAGGATTGAGGAAGGAATATAGGGTATAGCTTGAGGAAATCACATCTCAATGAGGGAAAAGTCACTGAGCCTAAATGACTATATCTTTGCACACAACCCCATTACAAGTCTTAGAACGACCTTCATGATCTTGAGTAAGCTGAACCGAAGATCAATTTGAAAATAAAGGTAAACCTATGGGTGAAAACACGTAGTGTGTTCCTCCTTTTGAGTGTGAGCGTTGCATATTATTCCTGATCTTAAATTGATTAATCTTTGCTTGTGGAAATGGAATCATTCTTTGTGGGAGGGCATTTAGATACTTCTGTTGAGCTTGAACTTGCATCGGTAGCAGGTATTGCGAGCATGAGAATCTTTGGTAATGGTATGTAACTACTTGGATCATTGAGTATACAATTGAGCTACGCATGAGTAATTTGAGCCTTGTTGTGTATGTTCATGAATGTGTCTTGTGTATCACTATTTGAGACATCCTATTTTGAACTGATGAACTTGAGTTTTACTTGAGGACAAGCAAAAGTTTAAGTTGGGGGTGTTGATGAGTCCTCAAATTGGACTCATTTAGGGCTTAATTTTGATGTAAATAGTATCCTCAAATGCTCATTTTATCCTAATATCTGATGAAAACTCTTAAGTTTCAGGTACTTGATATTCTAGCATAAGCATGGACACTAGGCGCAAAATGGGAACAAAAAGCATGAAAAGAGCTGAAGTTGAAGCCTAAGTATCTCCAAGTATGCTTGGCGATCAACGAAGAGCTACATTTCACCCTTATTCCAACATGAGAAGCCCTGAAGGAAATGGATTAAGAAGCTGATGAAAAGGAACAGTCGGCGCTTCTCCGAATAGTTTCGTGAAGCAAAGGTATTCCGCCTAATGTTACAATATTCATAGACAATCAAGGCAAAACACAAACGACGACGAACTAGAAAAAGGTGAATCACCAAATCACTCGGTGATTCATGACTAAATTCGTCGAACGGATTCGCCAGCGCTTAATTTTAAGTCTATAAATACTAAACTCTTTATTTTATTTAGAGAGTCCGAACATTATTATAATTTTTCACTTTTTAACTCTATTTTTCATATTTTATCTCAAGTTTGGAGAGGGTTTTGTGGGAGACTTGAAGAAACTTCCATAAATTGGAAGTGCGTCTTCTCCATGCCTCTTCCTTTGCTTATATTAAGGTTAAATTTCTTATACCCATTTGATTTCTTTATCATTTTAGGTGTATTTGATTATTGCTTGATGTGTGGCTAAAAACCCCATTCTTGGGGTGTGATTTAGCAAAATGTGTTGATATTATTGTTGGGTTTTGTTTGCTGATAGGACTAGATGTATTTTAATGGTGATTTCACCTAGTGGTTGTGGTTTAAGTTAATGGGTTTGTAGTAGTAAATTCAAAACCACCTATGTGTTTTCGACTTGTTCGATAGAGAAGTTGCGAAACTAAGACCGCAAGATTGATGTCATAAGGAGTGAGGTGGCAAGAGGCTCAGCCAAAGAGGGTGAGCCCTAGATTCATATCCAAGCACCTTTCATTGGAAGAGTGAGTGTGGATAAGGTGTAAACTGGTCTTCATTAGACGAGTGGGTGTCCGAGAGGAACTCGTTTGATATTGGGTAAGTTGCTTGTGAGGGAATTTACTTTCACCTAAAGCTTAGCCTAGTTACCACTATTTTGCAAATTTTCCTCTCAAAAGCATGTACCCATTAGTTGACGTTAGCATATATTGCGGTCAAACAGCAAGAACTTTCCCCTATGCTTGAGTTTTCCATTATTTTAATTGTTTTCTACAACTTGTTACAAAACCTCGTTTCGTCATCTGACACTTTGGTGTTACAACTTGATTTTTTTTACTTCGATAATGTCTTAAACTATCACTAACTAGAATAAAATTCTAGTTGACTGCTATTTTCACTACCACTCTCTTGGGATACGACCCCAACCCTCGGTTGGGTTCCCATACTCGCTTCGATTCTTAGACACTCAGACTGTAGGCTAATTTTGTTGATCACGAGAATTCAAATAGCAAAGAATCATCCATATTAGAAAAAAATGGTGTATGGGGGCTATGAGTTGTCGGAACTCTCTCCTATATCAGTGCTCAATACTACTCCCAATAACATATAATATTCCTCAAATTCATAATAACATCTTCTTTCTGTGCTTTAAGATAATTGCTCAAGCTATTCTCTTAGAAGAGGTAACTGCTCTGAATATCTCTGAAACGCATTGCTCATTTAGAAAATAAGGTCTGTCTTTAATCAATGTAAAAATAGTTTATGGGTTGAGATAATTACTCAAAAGGGGCCCCTTTAAGAGTTAAAAGCTTCGTTCTCAATCTTTCTAACAAGTTTTTTAGCTTTTCCAAAAAGGTATTCTCTTTCTTCATGTAAAAAGGGAACATATGGGAATTACTTAGTTCCCTTATACTCTTTCTCAAACTCCTCTTTACTTCCTCAAAACTCTGTTTAACATAGAAATGTTAGATTAAAAAATTTCTCAAGATTTATAGCTCAAAATAAAGTTCATGCTGAAATATAGACATGAATGAATCAACTCGAGGATCTCAATAACAATATAAAAAACTCAATACTCAAAACTATACTACAAATCTCAAGAATAATCAATTCGTAGGGTTCATCTTGAAATATAGACATGAATAAGCCAACTCAAGATTATCATTATATAACATATATAAATTCAATAATTGATAATAGAATTTCAAAAAAGAACCAGGAAGTCAAGAACTCAAAATCAGCTCATTTCATGAATACTAAAATCTAAGGATTGAACCCTAGATTATTCTTTTGATAATTTGAAAGTAGATGCAGGGCATGAAGACGAACTATTCAAAAACTATGATTACCTTATGTACATACTTTGAAGAAAGATGTTATTACCGAAATTGACGAAACTCGAAGAGCGCTTCAAGCCTAACTTTTCTCCTATGGAAACCTTGCTCTAATTTCTTGATGTGTGAATGAATGTATAAGAGCTGATCATCACATTTTATGACCTGAGTTAGGTGTAAAATGGTGTGGTTTAGGCTTATAATAGAGGTTAAAACAATGTTGTTTAAGTACCAAACACATATGGGAACAACAAAAACGATCCAAGATTAAAAAGTTGACGTGGTGCCTTAAAGGGAGGCTTTAGGGACATTTTAAGGCTTCAAGGTCCGTATAGCCGACCGTGAAGCTTCACCTGCCCGATAGGGCTTCACTAAAACGGGCATAATATTATACTCCAAACTCAAAATGAGGCAAACTTGATGGCATTGGAAAGAGAACTCAAAGACCTTCAATTTAAGAAATAACGAGCCATGTAATTTGGTATGTGTGGAGAGATATGGTTGTTTGATGTTGACCCCAGAAAAATATCATATTGAAACACAATCGGTATGAAAGCTTTCAACTAAACTTTGTTCTACGAGATTGGAGTAACCTTAGTTCATATCCAAAATCATTCCCATACTAAAGAATTGACCATAAGACCTAAGAAAAATTAAGAATCACTCGGTTTGACCTTATACACAATTCAAGAATAGTTTGGGACTCAACTAAGAGAATTTTGAGGCGTTACAGTATCTCCCCCTTTGGATCATTCATCATCGAATGTTTGGGAAAAGAGGAATGACCACTACCTCTCTTGACTTTTAAGCTTGCTTACTAACATAGGATGGACTGATTGATACTAATAATTTTTAAACTAAACTAGATCACATAATTCATGAATGATATAAGTTTAAACATTGTCAAACTCTATCTGATAATATCATACCTGAAACAAAGGTATCAGCACATGAAGTAAGAATAGGACTACTATGTCTTAAGAAATAAAAATGCTAGTTTTCAAGTCTAGCAACACCTTTAAACCATGCCCTACTTTAGGAATAGAACACTTCATTAGTTGCAACTCATAACTCCTACAAGGGTTTATAACTACTCTTACCAAGGTCTAATTTAAATTGTCTTCTCTTAGTGTGCTCAAACCTAATCTCTAAAACACAAGATCCTAAATATGAGATGTTTATACTAATCTAAACCACAAGATTCAAGTTTCAGGACTCTATAGGAAATCTCATCTCATGAATACTACTCCTTATCAGTATATTCATCAAAACTTTAAGTCCTAGTCAAGAAGCATCTAATGCGCCATGTATCCATACACATGTAATAACACCATATTCAAGCTTCGTACTATATCCAATCCATGGATTCCTACTAAGCTCTCCTTCTGAGAATTCCTCCTCCCTCGTTTTTGCTATCAATTTAAATATCACATATTACTATCAAGAACTAACTAGATATTGTCACTTAACTATTACTCATAGTAAAAATTCATTTATCCTTCCTCCACTTTTATAACCCTAGATGGAATGAGCACATTACCCCTACAAACATAAGAAACAACAATCTTCTTCTTCTATCATAACTCAACTACTATCATCAACATCACTCTCTAACTAAAAATGATCAGTGAAAGAGCTTTAGGTCGAAATATCATAAGCCCAATTCATTTGAGACATCTAATTTAAGAATATATGTGACATAACATTATGTTGCTAGACATTAAGAGTACATCATGAATTTGTGATATTGAGTATACTATGAGACATGATTGCTTATATGAATATGTTGATACTATGAGGCTAATAATTATAAGGTTATGAAGTAAGATTGTAATCAATGGGCTAAAGTCTTTTCCCCTAGGATTGTGATCAATGGGCTAAAGTATTTGCCCTTCATTTTGGGAACTTAACATAGACTTGAATCTGACTGAAGTGTATGAGTATAGGTCATGAATGAAATTATGATATTAGAAACATCAATAGCATATTGTAACAACTGGCCTAGAGGAATACGCTAAAGTATGAATGAATCGATATATCACTTTAACTCTTTCTGAACACATTACTATATGATTCTCAACACTTAATTATGTTTCACATCTTATCATCTCCCCATTGGGATTGAAGATGACTATTTAAAGTTATGGATCTATTTCATCATGTCTAAATTGGTCTACATCCCCTTTACACTGATAATTGGGAAAGGCTTATCCTATGGCTACTGAACTGTCCATATGCAGGTACTAAGATTCCTTGTAAGACGTATTTCTCAAATACTTATCTTAACCTCTTTTCACACCTATACATGTCTTTCTATAATCGTTGCACACATTGACTATATATGATCCCCTCGACCAAAACTTTAAGGGTCACAAAATAATGCTTACTTCAGCCTACTACCCATTGACAACTCAACTATACAATCTAGCCACACATGAAAAATCATTGACTTAATTGGAACCTTGTCTGACTACATAAGACCTCAGATACACCACTCAATGTTCTTTCTAATCTAATGACTTAGCCACACTCCCTTTACCTCATTTAAGAGTCATAATACCACACTTGTACCACTCACATTTATCAAAAAGTAACACCTTAATTACTCACCTAATTTTTGTTAAACATACTAGATTAGATCTTCAAACTAACACTATGAACCTCACTGTGTCATCCTTTATTTCATGACATTTGACTCAAATTAAAGCTTAGTGTCTAGTAATAAACACATATATAAATGTAATTGCTCACGTATTACACTAACTTATGGCTACTAAAAAAATCAAGAAACACTCACCCTCTACGACCTTATGACAAGTAATCAATCTTTATCTCGTAGTCCACTTACTTACAATTTACCATCACATTTCATTTCACAACTTACGTACTATTTACCCGTTCACTATACACCATTACTTAATTAGTCTATAATCCTCTACGTATCATGGCGTTATCCCTTAAAAATCATAACCCTAGCTTAGGTTTATCATCTTATGACTACTCTGTTCTTCTATTCAACACTGATAATTAGTTTTCACTAACACCATGACACATTGGCATAATCTCCCGTCTGGTTAAAGTATAGTTTAACTTATCCATACTAGTAATTCTTACCCTACCTTCTGTCATGAATTCTATACAAGCTCATCACTTCTTAGTATACCTATAAGGAAAAACTCCTCATTAATAACTTACTAGGTACATGACTCCAACAACATAATTTGTCTCATCACTCTCTTCATTTCTTAGATTACTATATCTCTACATGTATTCTTCTAACTTTGGGAACTTTTACTACTACTGTTTATAACACCATAACTCATACTACCGTTTTGGGTAAAAATACTACCAAATCTCTAAAACACATTTACTCATAAGGGTCTCAACTATAAATGGTTTGGAGAGTACAGTTTGGGAGTACATCTCGCTTTTAGCTCGAATGCACGACTCATATGAATAAGAATGCATTCTTTCGAATTTCAAGACTCAGTTTAAAACACAAATATTGGCTTTAAAAGATTCTGAAGATTTGTAACTCAAAATAAGGTTCATGGTGAAATATAGACATGCATGAATCAACTCCCGGATCTAAATAAAATTATAAAAACTCAATACTCAGATCCCAAAAACTCAGAACTCAACGATACTACTCATCTCAAGAGTACTCAGTTCATAAGGTTCATGCTAAAATATAGACATGAACGAATAAATTCAAGAATCTCAATGCATAACATATGACAGTTCAATAATTAAGAATAGTATTTTGGAAAGAAACATAAACTCAAGAACTCAAAATTAACTCATCTAAATAATTATCAAATCTAAGGATAGAACACTAAATTACTCTTTTCCTAAGTTGATTGTAGATGTTGGGAATGAGGATGTACTAGTCAAACACAATGACTACCTTACATACCTGGAAGAAGGATGTTTTTGGCGAAATGGATGAAACTTGAAGAATGTTTTTTCCAGTTGGAAACTTGTACTAATATCTTGAAGTGTTAATGAACGTAACAAAACATATGAATACTTTAAATCCTTAATAAGGTTTAACACTTTGTTTTTTAGGCTTAGAATAGGGGTTAAAACGACGTAATTTATGTACCAAACACACACCAGAAAGACAAAAATAACCCCAGCTTATAAAAATTGGTGAAGTGCCTTAAAAGGGAGGTGACTTAAAGGGTTGTATATCCGGCCATGAAGCTTCACCTACACTATAGGGCTGATATCAGCTGGTGCAATCCTTATTTTTCCATCTTTCAAAAAACAATTCATAGGTCGTAAATAAACCTAGAAACCTTTGAAAAGTTATTCCAAGTTAGGGAAAGAAAACGATGGAGCTTTCTAACATGGAAATAGTGGAATCTTTTGAATTCATGGCCAATTTAATTGGAATTCCTGGAGCTCGAGGTAATTCAACAGTGTTATTCATTATAAGTTAAGAGGCAATTAATTTCTTATTCATTCTAAGTTGTTCCAAGTTACTATGGTGTGAAAAAGGTATGAAATGTAGTGTTATTCGTTATAAGTTAGCGGCAATTAATTGTATAGGTAGATAAAAATAATCTTTTTTTGTGTATATGTCTTTCTTTCTGTATATTCTAAAATCAAAACTTAATTTCTCTAGTCTTTCTCTAAGCTTGAATAACCAAATAGAACAGTTACATAGAAACATTCATTAGTTTAGGATACACATGAACAATTGATGTTGTATGCGCAGTAGTTGTTTAACATCTTCGTGAAAATATCTGGTTAAAAAAAACACATGTTAGTTTAGAGAGCACAAATAAATTAAAGCAAACCAAGAATAAAAGTTAAAACATTGTCCGTAAGTGATATATAAATATGAGAAAAGATGTATGGACGTAAAATTCCCTTAAATTATTGAACATAAATTAGTGGACCTAAAACATCGATTAAGAAAAGGCATCTTATTTTCTTATTTTATGAATCAATAAATTCAAAGTGTGTCTTTCACTTTTTAAAACTTACCTATAGAAAAGTAATAATTTCTTTTTCGTCGGGATCAACAACTATAGTTTCTGAATATTGTTCACAAGTGGAATTATGTTATCTCTTTGTTATTAATATATTCAAAGTTTTGAACTTTATAAATGTAACCCTAATCATGACTTTAGAATAACCATAATTGATATCTTTAATACACATGTTGCGTAGAACAATTCGGAGAAACTATTGTTATACACATGACAATAGTTTTGATCTTCTAAATACATATCACCAAAAATGCACTTCAGTTAGAAACCATGACACAAATTACTTTTATTGTAGGCATGGAAATTAATTACGTATTAAAAATATATACCAATTACAAAAATGTGCATGTCATCTAGGGTATAGACGAAGAGTTGACACCTTTCTTTGACAAAGAAATATAATTATTTTTCATCTTTTTGGGGATTTTCTTTATTTTTTCTTAATTTATATAATGTTAAAATTTTCAAAAGTCACTCCTTTAACTCTCTTAAATATATTAAATATGAAATGTGATCAAATAAAAAACTCATTTCTTTAAATATCTTTAATATAAAACATAATAGCCTTTATTTTCATTATTACCAAAACTGTCACAACCTAAAAACAGACGTGCGGACACTTATTTTATCCCACCAAGACAAGTCTACATAAAATCTGACAAAAAAAAGAAATTCATAAGGAAAAAGAGAATGAAAAACTAATACAAATTCAAAGCGCAATTAACACAAAATAACTCAAATATAATACAAAAACCTTGTTGTCATGTGTACAATTCTAAAATATATTATAATAGAATCAAAATAAATACAAGTATTAATGTAATTGTCTTGAGAACAAAAAAAAAGTAATAAAGGAGTAGTAAGTGTTTGCTGAGATGAAAAACAATTGTCTCAGAACTCTCCATAATAAGAGTCAAACGTTGAAGAAGAAGAAGAAATTACGATTATCTGTACTCATAACCAACACAAGTATAGAAGAAAGAGAGTGAGTACCAATCAATAATGGTTCTAAGAAAGCAAACCTAGCAGTCCTAAGTAATGCAGTATTGAACACAAGTACTCCAAGCACACCAACCGAACCTCAACAACTATAATATGCAATACACAATCAACCCAACTTTGATGTTCAAACTCAAATACAAAAGATTATAAATAGAATATCTCAAGTTGTACCTAAAAATGATAATATATAAACATCACAACCGAGAAGAAAAAAAATGAAGTGCAATGTCACACAGAGTGTTGAAGGTATGTCCTAGTGATACACAAATGTTGTCTCTTGGTACGGGACCCATGGGGCGGTCCATGAACCTACAACAGGTGTATCGCCCGATCCCTATTTCATTTCAATGAATTTGTCAGAGATGTGTGACATGTTCCCTATATTCACACAATGAATCCACCATAAACGTACGACCGCTCCCTAATTCCTCTCATTCTTACAGGATATAATCACAACAATGATAAAACATCAATGCAAATATGTGCAATGATTAAATATGATGTTGATAATCAACACCAATATCGAACAACAATTAATGAAGGCATATCATCAAGTGAATCATCATATTAATCCAATTTTCCTAGTAATAATCCAAATCATATATACCCAAACATACTATAGCAAGAGTCATTCATAATTTAACAATACAAAGTATATAAAATATCTTTCACCAATTTTCATTATGTTCAATCACAAAATGACAAATGAGGTTCAATATACTTAACAAAGAGTCAAAAGATCCACTTTTCTCAAGAAATCAAAAAATCACTATAGTACTTGATCCATTAATTTTTTGACGGGTCTCTAAGTCAATATACTTTAAACAAATATGGATCACAATAAGAATTCAAAACCATCAATAACCATAACAACGATTTTTTTAAAATTGGGAGCAAGTTGGTCGAAAACCCATTAATGAAAACTAGGGTTAAATTTAAAATTTTTAATAAAATCATATTCCTAAAATTTTTTAGAATCCATTAGTGAAATCCCCTATTGAAAAATGAGTTGAAATCATCTCTTAATCACCATTTTACATAAAGACTTATGTTCCTGAAAGATCCAAAAACCTTGCAACTTCAAAACAGAAATTTGATGTTCAAAATCAAAAATGATAAGTAGGAAATGTAGACTTAGGGTAAAAAAAATACTTACAACAATGATTCAACATGTAAAATAATTTACACATCGCAATCGAAGAGTTCTTGAATCCAAAATGGTGAAATGTGAATGATACCCCAATTTTGGTGAAGAACATTGTTTAGGTTCCAATTGATCATGATGATCATGGCCCCAAGCCCAAACGGTTGTGATGAGTAAACCAGCCGATCCATTTTATTTGACCATCGCGATCGCAACTAGATCTCACACGATTGGGGTGATTGGAGATTTAACTCAAGATTGTGAAAAGATGCATGTGATCGCAATTATGAAGAAAATAACCCCATGCGATCATAAAATAGGGTCTCATGATCGCGAATATCAAAATAGTAGGCAAAATTACTCACCAAACAAACAACTTACCCAATTTACAAAATTATTTAATGGACCCTTAAGATTCGTTTGGAATCATGAGTACATAAACTAGATAATTTTTACCCGACTACAATCAATGTTTTGACTTAATGTGTAACACTCCAAGCAAACACGCTGGACGTGGACGACACTCGAGAACTATTGTTGGTTCAAAGAGAACCGTTAGCCTGGCTCAACTACTCAGCGAAGACTAACTCAAGTGAAATAAAAATCTCAAATACAAATGGAACTCATAAGTAAAGTAGTTTAACTTAAAAGAATACTCAAATATACATAAGTTTTCAACTCACATTCTATAAAACATCAACAATGGAATGAGAAAAAAGACTATTCAACAACTACTGTCTATGAAGCCTTTAGTAAACTATGATGGTAGTCGGGACAAAACCCATGACATCCCAACGAAAATTGAAATATAAATGTGATTCCTCCGGAAAGTAATGAGGCTCACCAAAGTGGATCGACTGAGCGCTGATTGATGATCTTAAATACATGTATTTGCTTCATGAAACAATGTTGGACAAATGACGTCAGTACATTAAATATACCAGCATGTACAGGGAACACTACAACATAACATAAAGCTTAAATTAATAGAAAGGAAAACAAACTCACCTTGTCTCAACTCAACTAAAGAATAGTTAACTCAAGAATACTTAATAAAACTCCATAAATACTCAACTCAATTTAATATGAAAGCAACAATAAAATATGCAAGGTATATAAATCTTTTAAAATAGTAGATAATCACTCAATGTCTATGAAAATAATTAAATAAACTCTTTACTCTTATTTGGGAGATTCTCTAACAGGCAACCATCACTATGAACTACATGATGATACAACGCTCTCCCACACTGCCAGAACATTCCTCTACCTTGATAGAGTATAGGAGATCCTCAAATAAGTGGATCCACAAAGATATGCTTAAAAGCAATAAGGAATCATCTAAAAAGTATGATGCTTGACCCATGTTGGCATCGATGGTTTATAAGGACATTGAATTGACGGAACTCATCCCCATATCAGTGCTCAATACTATTCCCAATAATATATAACTCATGCTCATATACTTAAAACATAACTCATCCTCAATTTGAGATAAGTATTCTAAAGATTCTCTTAAAACAGATAATACTCAAAAACTCCTAATGAACTCATTTTGAAATCAATGTTTCCTATCGTATTAAATGTAAAAGTGTTACATACTTGAGAATACTTAGTCCCGTCAAACTCATTTTTAAATATGAACTCAACTCTCCTCATTGTCATACTGACTTACTCAAGTCTCAAAACAAGTTATAAATAATTGTAGAAGACTTGTCAAAATGACTCGAAGAAATTTCATGATATTTCCTCTTAACTTTTCCTTGATTTGAAATGTGAAAAGATCTATGATTAGCCTATTGTATCTCTCAACTATTTAGGAAGGATTATATAGTTGATAATAATAAACAAGCGAAACACAATTTGGAGACACTGACGCGATGCGGAGGATGAATTAATTTTTTTGTTTCAAAATTAACTTTTAAGGCAAAGGACTCTGTATCCTCGACGTGGAGAGCAGGTGAATATCTAAAGACCGAAAATATTAATATTCTTCGCGATGTGGACCTGGGCGCAAATATTTGCCCGTTCTTTTCTTCCTCTCCCAAACTCGACTCAACTCATACCTAAAACAGTTTCGGTCCAAATTCATGAAATTTCACAAACCTTGAACGTTTTCGATTAAAACCATGCAATATTAATCAAGAATAAGACTCATTCGCAGAACCCTCACCTCAAGAACTTATATGACTTCATTTATAATGAATGAAACTAAAACCTCAAGAACTTGATCAAGAATCTTAATTAATTAACTTTAGAATGAATTCATGGCTTACATGATGGTGTGCGTTCGAACAAACCAAATACTATGAAAACTTACATACCTTGAAAGAAATAAGTTCTTGGCGATTTTCACAAAGCTTGCAAGAATCTTGAGCATTCTTCTTTTTCTCATCTTTAACTTCTCTCTACAAAAACCCCTTAGCTTTTTTGGAATGAAAAAATCTGATTCCAATAAGTTTAGACCCCTAAATTGGTGAAAAAAATGATTAAGCCTAGTGGGGTACGGAAAATACCAAAGTACCTCTCTTTTACAGGGAGCTACGTGGGAAACAGAATATCCATAAAGGCAAAGTATCCTCTCCTATTTCCTTCCGATTCCACTCCAGCTTGAAATAATAGTTCCTTTCTAGTTTTCAGTCATTCATGCATGAAATCAGTCTTAGTATCATTTTTCTTAATTTTGTACTTGCATTTTCAACGTATTTGCATGTTCTTAGAAATTATTTCACTTTCTAGTGCTTAGTAGTAGGGTTTGCAGGTCTTACCCTCCCTTTTCAGCTAGTTTAAATTTTTTCGAGGATGAATGATCCTAAGGGGGAGATAATGCAACACCCCGTATCCGAAAATAGTACTTAATGCAGATTTCCAGAAGTTGAAGGTGTAATGCATGGTTGTCACCCACAGACAATAAATTGACCCACGGCCTATGCTGGTGGTCCGTGGTTCGCATCTGCAACCATCTTGAGAAATTTAGAAGAAATAGTTCTAAGGCATGACCCACAGACTGACATGACGTATCAAGGATCCATCGATGTATAATCAATCAGTCCATAGATCGAGACCCTTAGAACCTAGTGTTTGAATTCGACCACATACTGACATGACAGATCGTGGATCCATCGAAAAATGGTTGATCATTTCGTAGATCGAGATCCTCAAAATCTGGTCTCTAAAGTCTATCACACACTGACAAGATGGATCTTTGATTAGTCCATAGGTTGTTACCCCAGATCACATACTAAGAGGATGGATCATGGATCCATCGACGGATCATCTATCAGTCGCGTCGATGGCTTAAGAAAATTTTATGTTAGGGGTGTTTTGGTATTTTCCTTGTGCGTTGGACCCCTAAACTACATCGTTTTAACCCTAAACTATTCTAGTTTGGTTAGTTTAACCTAGAAACATAACTAGAACTTAACTTAGTCAAAATTATTAATCAAAACTTAGAAAATTTAGAAGTGTAATAAGAGAAAGAGGTGACCAACACTAGTTCAAGAAAGTAAAAAGTTTCCTTCAGTTCCTGCCCTAAAATCGAAAGATTTCTCCATGAAATTGGTCACCTGGTATGTGGGCTTTCAGTAGTTGGTTCCTTTCGCCTATTAGGTCCCTAGTTTTCAGTCATATTATTGATTCTCTTAATATCATCTAGATCCAGGGTTTCTTGAATGATAGAATTGTTGTGTTTAGGTGTTAGAATGATCCAAGCAAAAACAATTATGTTATTACTCAATTTATTGCATGATTTCAGAACCCTATCTTTGTATTTCTTTAGTTCTTGAATTACACATGCTAGGTCAGATATTTTAATTATTTTGTTATACATGCCTCAATTAAATATTACATCATTATCAGATCAATTGTTGCATTCACAATTTGCATATTCAGTTTTGAGCTATCCAGTACTATAGAAATGCAGTTATAATGTGTTAACTAGTTGATTCATTGGGAGTAGCATAAGACCGAGTTGGACTAGTGTTCAGCGTACCCAAATAGTTTTAAAACTATTAGCCACGTAGGTTGTAAGTCCCCTTCATGGGCATCATTTTAGTGATCCCGCCATCATAGCTCTACACCTTTGTCAGGTATATTGGGTCCTCTCGATGGGGCATATACATCGGAATCCACATTTAGCTCATATGGTTTTATTATCGATTATTAGTGGCTCCCTCAGTTCAGTTAGACCCTATTGCATTGACCATATTTATAATTTAGTAGGTATTCAATCATCATGTTATAAATGTGGTCCTTGCATCCAGTTAGATCAGTATTCAATGTCTATATCATGTTTGGAATATTATACTTGCTTTTGTTCTTGTTCAGTTATGTATTAATTCTGCTTTATTGTATCCTTCATAATCAGTACCTTTCAATTACTCAAGCATACTATGCGCTTCATTTTCCCGTGATGTAGGTCCAGGTTCTCAACATCTTGATCACGCTTACATCGGTTCCCGATCTTCAATTCAGTAGCATCAGGGGTGAGTCCTCATTCTTCGAGGAATAGTGACATGTTTATCTTTATCACTTTCAGATTTAGTTTCAGTTTTGCTAGATCTAGTTGGGGCATGTCCCAATATTTCAAGTTAGTTTAGAGGCTTATTATTAGACATCATTAGTTTCAACTTTAGTGTATTGTGTTGATATCATCCTTGTATTAAACTCATCAGTTTTCATTTATTTTAGTTATAGTATATGGGTATTCCCCATCTTTTCATTTTGGAGTATTTATGCTTTAAGATTCCACACTAGTTTTCTTATTATAGTATGCTCAGTTTATGCTAGCACGGTTAGCTTGAGATAAATCGTGATCCTAGGTCCGTGTCCGCGTCCAGGTATAGCTTCGGGGTGTGACAGATTCGAGAGTCAACCTTTGCTAATATTATTAGAGGATGAGAAGCATAGTTATGAGAATTTCATAAGATGGATCCACAACAATTTCAATGTTGAAAGAGTCAGGATATACATGAGTCAATTGGTTTGGTTGAGTCTCATGAGTTTGCTATGATACATTTCAATTGTGTGAACCAGCTAGAGAGTGGTGGAGATTCTACTTGGGATCTATATTGGCTGGATTTCGACTGGTATCTTAGGATGCTTTGATCTTTCTTTTTATGATCATTTCACCCCTAGAGTGAATATATTGGATTATCCCATGGAGATATACTCGATATAATAAAATCTTTATCCAAAAAAAATTTCAACTGATGATTTTAATTCTTTCAATTCTTGCGGGGCATATGGTAAATAGGCATAGAAATATGTTGTGTATGAGAAGTAGGTTAATACCGAAGGCTATTTTCCTTTTCGAGAGGAATACTAGGATGATCATTGGGAAACACTTTCACAAGCTCATTTACAATAAGAACTGGCTCAAGAGTAGGGGTTTATTGTATCCCCAACCCTAACAATATGATAAATGCAACCCACATAAATCATTTGCCTAACCTTTAGGATCGCTAAATTCCCCTTCCATTCTAAGATTTGTTCATGCGGAACCTAGAATGTGACCAATCAGGTCCTACAATCTATGTAAGCATAGCAAGAGGGAAGCCAATTCATCTCAAGAATGATATCAAAGTGTAACATATGAAGATCTATCAAGTAAATATGAGTGACTATGAGAACCAAAACCAGGGCAATTTCTATTATCTCCCTTAGCAACGATAGAGTCACCAATATATGTAGAGACTGATAAAGGTTCTTAAAGTATATCGGGACAAACATCAAATCTAATAGCCACATAAATAGTTGGGTTATATTAATAAATGCACACTCCTAAACACAATTTTTGTTGGTAGCAGGGTAAGTGTGTGCATTCAAGTGTCCAAGGTCTACGCTTTGATTGTTGTTGAAGTGATTTTATAACAACCTTTTAATTTATAAAGAAACAAAAAGGGAAATAAATAGAAATTGTTGCCTATTGATGGCAACTTATAACTAGTCCTATTACCCATTTATTCAAGCCTATTAAATACTTTTTTCTTACTAATAGCATGAAAACCTGCCCTACCATCATGATGAAATCCACATTAAAATGGTACATATTCCGTTTTTTAAATATTTTTTTAAAATTGCTATAGAGAAATTTAGTATTCTTTATATAATTCAATTACTTCTTCTATTTATGTTTACTTGTCCATTGCCTTTTTCCGGTAAATGAAAATAGTCCAATTTTATTTGTCCAATTTAAGAAGTTAAGAGATAATTTGTTATACTAAATTTATTTTATCCTTACTATTAAACACTTTCTATTTCCCTGAATTTAAATAACTTATAATTAATAGGAATTATATAATAAAATTACCTTCTATTTATTGCTTCTTAAGAATAATTCAAGTAAAACAGACAAGTGAAGATAAACAAGGTAGTAGTAGCTCAAACAATTTATGTTTACTTTTCTCTATTGCTTTGATTTATACCATTAATAGTTTAATAATTAAAAATTTTCATATAATTTGGTTAAATTAGATGTAAGTTAATTTTAAATCTAGGTGCACCACTCACCAATAATTAAAAAAATATTATACAAGCATATTCAGCTAAAAAGTACTTATTTACTCTTCAAAATTTGAACACTCTTAACAAAGTTCCTGGCTCCGCCAACTGGGATAATACAAGGATGTCACCCAGAATTTCAAGTGGTTTTTTTTGTGTTGCTCGAGTGTTACACCTGGTACATATTATTGGTTGTCTCTGGTACAAAAACTTACATAGGTTCTATATCAATTGCTCGGAGACCACGTCTGGTACATGTGATTGTTTGTGTGTTGGTTCCATGAGTAAAGTGATTTAGTTTTATTGAAATGTTGGTGAGTATATTTTTCGTGATTGTTAAGTTAGGATGAGGAATTTGACTCTTGTTTGCCTTTCTAACTATAGTTATAAATGTACATGGTCTAGTTTGACTAAATTGTGGTTACCTGTTCATATTCTTCATAATTAGAGCTGACCGATTATCCTATTAATACTTGTTAACTTGGTGTATTGATACTATACTTACTCTTCGTTTGTTTAGTACAAGGAATATTCCAGTAGCTGCTACGCGACCTCAGTCGTGACTCCAACACTTCATGATTTCAAGTGAGCCGCTTCTTCTGGATTGCTATGGGTTAACCCTTTACCTCTAGTCCATTTTCAAGACTCAGATACTTAGTTTATCTTTTGAGTTTGACACCTCATATTTTAGACTAGCAGATATTTTGGTATGCAACATTCAGGTTCTAGGAGGATTATTCCCGGTATATGTTTTGATGATGATTTCCTTTTAAAACTTTTTTCTCTATTAAAAATGTTTTTTTTAGTTGTTAATTGTTTGCATATTAAAAAATGGTTGGTTTCCCAACCAAGGGTGTAGTGTGGGTGCATCTAACATGTACAGTAGCTTGGATCGTAACAGTCTAAGCTTTGATGGTTAGAGTTATCTTGGACTCATATATTTGTGCTTGCATCTTTTTGATGAAAGTGTAACCTTGATTTGACAGCCTATAGAGTTATTAAAAAAATCTATTCACTGACATTAGTAATGAACTGATAAGGGCAAATACAATATTTGATCTTAGACAAATTAAATGAGAAAAAAAGGAATATTTCAATCAGTCACAGCTGATAGGAATGCTAAACACCACATGTTAAGTCAACTTTTAGTGTCACTTCACAAGATGCTTCCAACATTTTTAAGTCAAGTTCGAGCGCTCAAATCACCTGAGTTTATTCAAAGGGTCGTGTACCCCCACAATTTATTACATCTCAATAAGGTAAAGAATCTCAAACTCACTTCACAAAATGCTTCCAACATTTTCATATCCTTCATCTTATGTACTATAGAAAGGGAACAATAAAACTCTTAACAAAACAAGTAAAGGAAAGAAGTACTGAAAAATTAATACCTTATAATAAAAATGAGTATTGAAAAACTATACATTATACATGTAAGAAGAGAACTTGATGAATGGGTGAACTTTAATGAGTGCACTTGCATGATCTCTTTTAAGTTTATCAAAAGATTTAGAAGTTCCTAATATATTTTAAATCATTTTATTATTTTCTTCTTATGACATTCAATGATGATAGAACTTCTTAAAACTTAATACGAGAAATGATGCATCCATTCGTGCTCCCAATATCTCATAGTACCTTTAAATGAATAATCTTCAGATCGTCGCGTTATTTTTGAAGATCTTATATATGGCATGCATACATGAGGATAGCTTGTTATTTGAATATGCAAATAATAAATGACTTTAAAGACTGATTCTAGTTGAATTCCTATGCGATAGAAGGTATTATAATGATTATTTTAATCTTTCTACTTCATATATTTAACCAAATTGTACGTTCACCTCCCCTGCATGAGAGGCAAAAATAATAGGTGATATTTGTTCATCTATATGCGCTTTGATATATAGGGTTATCTGACAGTCGTATATTTGTGCTTCCATATTATTGATGAGAGTGTAAGCTAACTCAGTAACAAATACAATTATTTAGAAAATATCTGAAAATCGGTATTTGTAATGAACTGATGATAGAAAATACAAAAACTGATCTTATCTAAAAGAGAAAAAAAGGGTATATTTCAATTAATCACTGCAGATAGGAATGCTAAACACCATATGTTATGCTAGCTTTCACTGTCACTGCACAACGGATGTTGATATTCAGCCATTCAGCCATATAAATTTCCTTTGATGCAAATACATTTGATATACACTCGAATACATTATTCCTTTGATTTCACATCCCATCAGTTCACTTCTCCAACTATTTTATAAGTAATCGGAGAAGGCTCGTATCTAGTGAAAACAAATCTATCAATCTTAAATTAATCAATTTTCGCAAATACGTACAACCTTCTATTTTGTTATTTGTACCTTTAAAATTTACATTAGACATTTAATCTATGAATAATAACAACTCTTTTCCAATGCTCAAGTTCCATTGCTCAACTTCCCTCACAGTAACAACCCTTTTCCAATGCTCAAGTTTTGTTGAAATAGACGCGTCCACTCTCAGTCAACAGACCAGGTCCTTGACTCAGCATGAACAATAGTTGAAGTAAAAGTGAGGAAAATAAATATCTCAAAGTAAATCAATCACAATGATTTTACATGGAAACCCTCTTGTTCAAGGGCGGTGAAAACCACGACACATACTCACAGGATTTCAATCCAAACTCCATTTCACTCTAACAGAGCAATAATTCAGATTACAAACTCTTGTTGTCACACCCCGAGCCTACACCCTTGGCGGCACTGACACTTGGTGACCATTGTTGTCCTAGAGAAAACTCTTGTCCTGGCTTACTTAACTCAGCGGAAGACTCACTCAATAATAACATAAGAACAATCTCATAAATTATTTAAATTAATGTGTTGGCGAAAATGATACTTTAGTCTCAAAACGAAATATCTGAAATAAAAGAGACTCAACTAAACTAACTGACAATCTGTCTATGAATCCTCTAAAACTGCTTTGATGAATGTTGGGACAGACCCCACAACATTCTGAAATAGAAAGGCTGGAAAGCATAAAAAGAATCCTCCGGAATGCATGGAGGCTCACCACTGACTCTGGAGCTCAAACTGGATCAATGAAGCGTTGCGTGTTAATCCTAGTTACATGTGTCTGCATCGTGAAACGATGCAAGCCAAGTGACATCAATACATTGAATGTATGAGTATGCGAGTTGGAATGCTAAACATCGACTTAAGCTTGATGGGAATAAGATGAACTTACCTTGGTTCTGCTCAACTCAAGAATTACTCTACTCAATATATATATATATATATATATATATATATATATATATATATATATATATATATAAAGTAATTTAAAATACATGCGATATATATAAAGTTTGTACAATAGTGAAACAACTCATTTCATAAAAGAAAATGCTATAGCAACTCAACTTTACTTCTATATGAAAGTAATATAGTTCTGTGGGAGTTTCTCTAACCGAGAACCATCACTATGAGCCTAAGTGGTGATACAGTGTCTCTCCCACGCTATCAGCATTGTCCTATACTTTGCCATCGCATAGAAGATCCTCAACCTAGTGGATCCACTGGATAACCTCACGTGATCTTCTAAAAAGTATGATCCGTTCATACCTGTGATTGTGAAAGAGGATCGATTTATTTTTCTCAAACACCACCCTAGGCAGTCCTGCAAACGTCTGCAACACTCAGCCTATCTCACTCGCGCAGTTTTGACTAAGTATAGAAATACTTAAACAGCAGAATTAAACAACACACAGAATGTACAGGAACTCTTCCTAACCTTTTATTAATCTCGTATTAATACAAAAAGGAAGGCTTCACGAATTAGTCTAAGGCCAGAATTATTCTCTGTCTGCCTTAAACGAATTTCCACCTTATATAAATTTTCTGCACATGGCAGTTACATGCGGCAGTTACACTTAACACCTGTCAGACACTTGTCACCACAGGATTCAAACTAATGTTTTCAACAGCTATAATTCTAACAGATAGAATTTAATTCAAATTTAATCCTTATCCACACGAAGTACAAATATTCTAACACTTAGAATATTTCTGACTACATTCCAATACTTTGAATATTTCAGCCAGCTTCCAACACTTAGAATATTTCAGCTGCCCTTCAACACTTAGTTTATTTCAGCAATCCATGTGAATGCCTTTGTCTTTGCCATCGTCAAGTCTTCACAGCCTTGCCTTGTCAAGCCAACACGCTGCCTTGCCAATGACCCCAGCCCGCACGTCAGCCTTGCACGTTCAGGTTGCCTTGCCAACATCCAAGCACCTTGAACCTGCGTTGCACTGTTTTGCCCTCATTCATGTCAAGACCAATGCCCAAGTCCTTTACATGCCTGCACGTGGTTAGATCAAGTAGTTCACGGGTCTAACAGACCACCCATACCACTTGAACTCGATGTCCTCATCGAGACTGTTTAAGATAGTCTTCGATTTGAGCATCAAATTGCCAAAGGTCTTTCGCCTTCTCCCAGACTGCATCAGCCGCACTCTTGCCTTTCCAGTGAACTAAGAATTCTGTCTTAGTATTCTTCTTACTTGTGCCCAAAACCCGGTGATCAAGGATCTTCTCAATTTCAGCATCAAATTGTGTAGGTACTGATGGAGGATCCCTCTTTGATCTGTTTCTGTCCGGATCATCGACATCTGTAAAGTAAGGTTTTAACAAACTCACATGGAAAGTGGATGAATCTTCAACCTTTCTGGCAACTTCAATTTATAGGCAACTTCGCCCACTCGCTTCACCACCTCGAATGGACCATCATATTTGGGAATCAAACCCCGATGCCTAGTCTTACTCACAATCTGTTTCCAGATTTGTGGAGTAAGTTTCAACAATACTTTGTCACCCACGTCGAACTCAACTGAGCGACGATGTTGGTCAGCATATTTCTTCATGCGCCGCTGAGCCTTGCGCAAGCTATCTTGTGCTTCAGAGAACATTTCAAGTCTGTCCCTTGCAACCCTGTATGCTGCTGGACACTTTCCCTGATTCTTGGATTTGACAACATCTAGTGGGGTCATAGGCTGACTGCCTAAAACAATTTCGAAAGGGCTCATTTCTCTTGCAGACGACTTGTGCAGATTGTAGCAAAATTGTGCACTGTCTAACAACGCAACCCAATTCCGTTGACTTACTGTAACATAGTGCCTCAAGTATTCTTCCAATAAGTGGTTAATCCTTTCCGTCTGCTCATCTGTTTGTGGGTGATTTGCAGTAGAAAATTTTAACTCGGTTCCCATCAGATTGAACAATGCTGTCCAAAACCTGCCAGTGAACCTTGTATCCCTATCACTCACAATATCAGCCGGAACACCAAAATACTTAACCACATATTTATAAAATAGATCAGCAGCAACTTTAGATGAGCATAACTCAGGTGCAGCAATAAAAACGGAATACTTCGAAAATCTGTCAACCACTACCATAATAGATGCTTTGACATCTACCTTAGGGAAACCAGAAATGAAATCCATGCTTACCGATAGCCAAGGCCTTTCAGGAATAGGCAGAGGTTGCAGCAAACCTGCTTCCTTCTTACGTTCAGTCTTGTCAACTTGACACACATGACAAGTTCTGACGTATGCCTTAATATCGTCTTCCATCTTTGGCCAAAAATAAACACGAGACAGTAATGCTAACATCCTTTCAACACCTGGATGTCCAGCCCAAGTAGAGTCATGCGTCTCTTTCATTAAATCTCTGCGCAGTCCTCCTTGGTTTGGTACAACGATTCTCCCCCCTTTGAAATAGAGCAGATCGTCCTCGATCCAGTACCGTCTCATTGTGCCATCTTGCACTTGACCCATCCATTTAACATACAATGAATCATTTGCGGCACACATTCTGATTCTATCATAGAAATCAGTTTCAAGTTTAGAAATTGAATATACTGCAACGAATACCTCCTTTCTACTCAGTGTGTCAGCAACTTGGTTATGTTTTCCTGGCTTATGTTCCCACAAGAAGTCATACTCTGCCAGAAATTCTTGCCACCATGCTTGTTTAGGACTCAACTTCTTCTGTGTCTTGAAAAATATATTAGCTACATTATCAGTTCTCACGACAAATCGAGTACCTAAGAGATAAACTCTCCAAACCTGTAGGCAGTGAATAACAACAACCATTTCTTTTTCATGCGTGGAGTATCTCTGTTCAGCATCATTCAGTTTCCTACTTTCTAAGGCCACAGGATGACCTTCCTGCACTAACACGCCACCAATAGCTTTGTCCGACGCATCAGTGTGTACTTCAAATGGTAACTCAAAATCCGGCAATTTTAGTATTGGTTCAGATGCAATAGCTTCCTTCAACTTTTGAAATGCTTCACCACATTGTTCAGACCAAACCCATTTAGTATCCTTCTTCAACAAGTCAGTCAAAGCCGCTGCCCTTTTTGAGTAACCCGCAATGAATTTTCTGTAATAGTTAGCCAAACCAAGAAACGACCTCAAATCCTTCACATGATGAGGTGCCTGCCAATCAACAATGGCTTGCACTTTCTTAGGATCCATTCGAACTTGGTTTTTACTAACAAGGTGCCCCAAGAATTTTATCTCCTGTTGAGCAAACTCACACTTTTCCATCTTAACATAAAGTGTGTATTTTCTCAATTGAGACAGAACCAAACTTAAATGATTAAGATGTTCTTCCAACGTTCGACTATATATGACAATATCATCCAAATAAACAACAACAAAATCATCAAGATAGTCGAACAGTACATTATTCATTAAGTTGCAAAATGTTGCCGGAGCATTGGTTAGCCCAAGTGGCATTACAAAGAACTCATATGAACCATATCTAGTTACACATGTTGTTTTTGGTTCATCACCATCCGCTATCCTAACCTGCCAGTAGCCTGCCCTGAGATCAAGTTTTGTGAAGCAACATGCTTTACTCAACCTGTCCATCAAGTCCTGCACCAACGAAACCGGATACTTATTCTTTACAGTTGCCTTGTTCAGCGCCCTGTAGTCTACACACATTCGCATCGTCCCATCCTGTTTCTTTTGAAATAAAACAGGAGCACCATATGGAGCCTTAGATGGTTGAATCAATCCAGCATCCAATAACTCATTCAATTGTTTACGCAATTCAGCCAATTCTTTAGGAGCCATACGATAAGGAGCCTGCGCAGGAGCAACTGTACCAGGTAGCAACTCAATTTTATGATCAATGTCCCTCCTTGGTGGTAACTTCTTTGGTAACTCAAGCGGCATAACATCAGCATACTATTTTAACAATTCAGCAACACAATCAGGCACTTCTACCTTAACATCAGGTTTCACTTCGACCAAGGCAGCAAGTAAAGTCTCATCACCCCTCTTCAACCCTTTGTTGATTGACATAGCAGACAACAATATTCCCTTGTCTTTCTTCTTTGCAACTTTATTTACATTCCCAAATGGATGAACTCCTTTAAGAAATCCAGCATTGCTTTCATTCATAACCATCACTCCATCTAAATGAGGAAATGGTACAAATTGGAACTTTCTTAGAAAATCAATCCCAAGTATGATTTCAAATTCACCAAGCGGCATCACCATAAAATTATGTTTTCCTACCCAACTTCCAGCCGACATAGACACATCATAAGCCATACCCACAATGGCTTGTGCCTTAGAATTAACTGTTTTGACGTATGAAGGGCTTTTAGTTAACTTCAGCCCCAATTTTGTAAAAGTTTTCACATCTACAAACGTATGACTGGCCCCTGAATCAACCATTTCCATCACATATTGTTCTTTAACTTTCATTTCTATGTGAATTAGGGGAGCATGAGGATTCAAAGTACCAGACGTTTCTCCAACAGTATTAACCAATGTAATATGGTTGAAGGAAAGTCCTAATGGATTTGCCATCGCAGCCACAATTTCTTCATCCTCCTCCCTTTGATTCACATTTCCAGCAAGCAAAGCATTCACTTTTTCTCGATTTGGACAAGACTTAGCCAAATGAGGACCACCACAAGTCCAACAGCCCTTAAAATTACCATCTTTGTTCTTTGGTCTGTCTTTATTATCCCTCATTGGTGCCTTTCCTTTGTCATTTGTATTGTCCTTACGACTATCCTTTTACATTCCCCTTTCTTGTCGCCCTTTTTCTTAGTTTTTGACTTAGAAGGAACATATGTCAAAGGACGAGTCATCCGGAAATCAACCAGCGAATCTGCAGCAGCAATTGCTCCAGACAGATCTTTGACATTCTGCCTGCGAAGTTCATTTTGAGTCCAGCCTTGCATACCCGAAATAAAGTTATGTAACTTATCCTCATCAGACATATTTTGAATGTCTAACATCACATAGGTAAATTCTTTGATGTATTCCCTCACTGAACCTGACTGTCTTAGCCTTTTCAATTTGTCCCTTGCAAGCCAAGAGGCGTTGCTAGGAAAAAATTGGTCACGCATTTCTTTCATTAGTTTATCCCACGTATCAATTCTAGGACGACCAGCACTCACATCATCAGCATTTCGAGTCCTCCACCAAAGTTTAGCATCACCCGTCAAATACATCGTGGTAATATTTAACTTATCAGCGTCAGGCACCCTTGCAGCAGTAAAGTACTATTCTATGTCCCAAATGAAATTCTCCAGTTCTTTAGCACTTCTTGCACCACTAAAGGTTTTAGGTTCTGGAATTTTAACCTTAGATGATTCAACACGATTTGAACTCAACGTTGCCACAGCCCGACACAATACAACGATATCTGCACGAAGGTTTTCATTCTCTTTCTGCAGTCCCTCAAGTTGTTGTGTAGTTGCATCTCGAAAGTTCATGATTTCAGTGATGTGTTCATCAACCGTGTTTCAATACAAACCAATTTCACCCTGAACTTTCTCAGCGTTCAATCTCAAATCAATGATTTGTGTCAACAGATCCACAAACGAAGGGTCTCCCAGAGTATCATCTGTAATCCCAAAGAATGCTTCAATTTTTCGTGCCAGTTCCCACAGTTCTGCATTTTTCACCATCGTTTAACCGTGCTCTGATACCAATTGAAAGAGGGTCGATTTATTTTTCTCGAACACCACCCTAGGCAGTCCTGCAAACGTCTGCAACACTCAGCCTATCTCACTCACGCAGTTTTGACTAAGTATAAAAATACTTAAACAGCAGAATTAAACAACACACAGAATATACAGGAACTCTTCCCAACCTTTTATTAATCTCGTATTAATACAAAAAGGAAGGCTTCACGAATTAGTCTAAGGCCAAAATTATTCTCTGTCTACCTTAAACGAATTTCCACCTTACATAAATTTTCTGCACATGGCAGTTACATGCGGCAGTTACACTTGACACCTGTCAGACACTTGTCACCACAGGATTCAAACTAATGTTTCCAACAGCTATAATTCTAACAGATAGAATTTAATTCAAATTTAATCCTTATCCACACGAAGTACAAATATTCTAACACTTAGAATATTTCTGACTACATTCCAATATTTTGAATATTTCAGCCAGCTTCCAACACTTAGAATATTTCAGCTGCCCTTCAACACTTAGTTTATTTCAGCAATCCATGTGAATGCCTTTGTCTTTGCCATCGTCAAGTCTTCACAGCCTTGCCTTGTCAAGCCAACACGCTGCCTTGCCAATGACCCCAGCCCGTACGTTAGCCTTGCACGTTCAGGTTGCCTTGCCAACATCCAAGCACCTTGAACCTGCGTTGCACTGTTTTGCCCTTATTCATGTCAAGACCAATGCCCAAGTCCTTGACATGCCTGCACGTGGTTAGATCAAGTAGTTCACGGGTCTAACAGATTGCTACATGGTTTACATGGAGACTTGAGTTAATATGAACTCTCGTCCCCACATCAGTGCTCAATACTACTCCCAAAATATACTTTAGCTCATGATTTTAAAATATCCTCTTTCTATTGGGTTGAGATAATTTGCTCAATCCCTTTTATCTTTAAAAATCCCTTTTGGAATCAATGTTCCCCTTTTTATTTCTCAAAACTCTTTTGGGAATCTTAGTTCATTTTCAACTTAAATGGTAAAACATTTATAAACTTTTAGGAAGTACTTAGTTCCCTTATAACTCATGAGAAGTGAATTAAGCTCTTACTCTTTGCTTAACTTGAAACTTAACTCTTAGGGAATATATTCCCTTATAGCTCTTGAAAACTTAACTCAACTCTTGTACTCTTTGCTCAACTCATTGCTTGAACCTTAAAACAAAGTTAAAATGTTTATTTAAGACTCTTGAATGCCTTAGGAACTTACTTTTACTTATTTTTTTAACTTTTAGACTCGACTCTTAACTTCCCTTGAAATGGATTATGGATTCAAGGATCATGATCTTATGTTTATGAATGATTTCGTGATGTTAAGATGTACTTTAGAGTCTTGGAATCAACTACGATTTATAGGTACATCACTTAGCAACTCGTACGAAAAGATGGGGGATAAATGGGAACTCCAGGTGACCCTGGTACTCTGGGAGGCGTGGGAGCCAGAGCCTGACGGGCAGAGGTTGTCCTCAGGCTCTCTGGCTAATGCGGCACGCCAGAGCCTGACCGACAGAGTCTATCCTGAGGGGCTCTAGTAGGCGTGGCGCCCCAGGGCCTGTCAGACGGGTTTTTCGAGTTTTCTTCTATGACTTTCAATTCTAGACATCCCAAAATTCCATGGATCTTCCCCCAAACACTTGGATACTAAGTACCCAATAGTTTAGAATCGTAAATAATCCCTGAAACACAATTCAAACCACTAAAGGTATTCTACAACCCAACCAATAGAGATTTAACAATTTGTTCATCAAGAACTTCAATATTTATCATTCAATATATATGAAACTTGTTGAATTATACATATTGGTGTATGGGTGAACAAACCCAACACAGAAAGATCTCACATACCTCGATAGGGATCACCCCAACGAAATCCACGCAACGATTCTTGGTGTTCTTAAAGTATTCTTTATCTTCCTCTTCTGTTCTCTCCCAAGCCCTAAGCGTTCTCAACTTTTCTAAATCTGAATTGGGACTTGGTTTTACCCCTAATAAACCCCTAAAATGAATTAGGAAATACTAGGATTAAAAGACTACTTTACCCTTACTAAAATCCGGATTGGACTTTTTTCTGCCGAACAACCCAACTTCCGGAAGGCATATCTCCCTCATACAACATCGCAAATGCACAAACGTGGCGCCGTTGGAAAGATATTTCCATTGAATTTCCAACAATATAAAGAACTTACCCTAACTTTTCCTGAGCTTGGAGTTATGGCCATTTGAAGATTACCAAAAGTATCACCTTTACACTTGGGAAATTTTCCAGATTTCCCTATTTATTTCCCAAAATGATTATTCTTGGTTTCTTAACTTATTATTAGTTATTTTAAGTTACAAGCTATCACACTTGTAACCTATAAATTTACTTCTAAATCCCTTCCCCCTCTATGTAGTAACTCTACCCGAAGAAAACAACTAAGCAGATACCACACTGCCTAATAAATCACCTAAGTCTAGATAACTTAGACTTCAACTAAGCATATACAACACTCCCCACTAAAATAACTAACTCTTAGATGATTTAGAATTCGACTAAGCAGATACAACACAACCTATTAAACAACCTAACTCTAGATGATTTAGACTTCAACTAATCAACAACAATGTTGTCCACTAAACCACTTACCCCTTACTTACTTAGACTGTTGTATGAACTGAACAAAGATCTAATTCTTTTATAGCTTAGGAATAAAATAACAATTTAAGCACATAAGATACAAACCTAAAAATACAACGAAGAAGCTTCAACACTTTATCAGTTCCCTTTGTTAAGCATGATCAATGTTCTTCCTTAAAGATGACCTTTTCTTTTGACCTTGTGAATTTTCAGAAATTCACAACTTTGTTTGACAAATCTTGAGTTTGTCTTTTGGAGAACATACTATAGCAAAATGGACACAAACCCTTGGGACGAGCCCATTGACTGAGAGTCTGTTGTTTTAAAAGTTGTGCACCAACCACATCACAGTTGCAAGCTTTTTGATAACTGTCTTTTTGTCCTTTTCTTCTACGCAGACTTTTCTGGACCAGGTCTTTTGCTGCGTTCGTTAATGCTTGAGTTTGAAAAAGACTTGCTAGCTCTCTCTCTCTCTTCTTGAATGAATAATGTTGTTTGTTATTTTTGTATACATCAGTTACCAACAAGGGTTTTTACCACTTAGACAAATTACTTCGTCAGCCCTTCCTATTGGTGAAGTACGTTGCACATCTCACCAAAGACAGCTGTATAGATAACTTTGTAGATATGCACCACATTGAATCTGAACGGAAGTACTCTGCCAAGGATCGGGTCCCTACATTTGTGAGGATCATCAAAATACTAGAATATGACAAGTTTCATTACTCTTGTTATCAACTATTACAAAACCTTATCTAATTCTTCACTGATATATGTTAGTGTATACAACAACACGTCACTGTCCTATTAATCTATTTAACTTCTCTCTACCTCAATAGGATATAACATTGCGAGGTAAAAACAAAATTCCCTTCTTTATTCATCAAGAGCTTCTCTGTTTTTCCTATTTACTGTGTATTATTCATTATCCAGTTTATTTTGTTTCTTTCTCTTAATCATGAGCCGCTCTACTCTTCATTTTGTTATTGGTGTTATCTCAGGTTAATTTAATTTTTCTTTATCAAGAGCCGCTTTGTTTTCCTATTTTCTGTTAATTTCTCTATCCAAGTTATTACGTTTTGTTCTCTCTGTTTTCCATCTTGATATTGGCGTTCTCTTTTGGTTTCCCTATTTCTTCCTAATAATTTGGCTAACAGAGGTTTCATGTGGATCAATATATCACCAGCTGTTTTTCGACATCACTCCTTCCTAAAATAGAAAAGTTCTCCTGAAAATCTTCAATAGTACTTAAGTTTTTAATAATAGCAGTATAGTGCTATTCAGTTTCACTGCTGACTTTGTCTATGTCTTCCTTTTATGAAGATAGATTCATCAGAATCATTCGGCCCCCGAACAACTTCATAGTCCGAGATCCTCTTGTGGGATTGACCAATCTAATATGATATAGAAAGTTGTTTGGCTCTTTCACAGTATTATAGAAACTAAGCGATGAAAGAGTTCCAGATTTTGATATTTCATCATATTGAAGTTGAAAATGTGGTGCATTAGGCCGGCATAGTATATGCTACCTTTGTTGAAAGGTTCCAAATCTTCTTGAGAGAGTTGTTTAATTATGATATCATATTTGCACAGCCATTTTACTAAGGAAAATGCCTATTATAAACTAAGTGCATTAGCATTTCCACAACAAGATCATGATTGTAAAGAGAAAATAACTTAAGTGCATTAGCAATTATTGTCAAGAAGCTTCAACTTCTAAAAAAAGATTATATAGAAATTGTAGTCAAGGACATACATCTTTGACAGTTGACTTTCTTCATGAAATTAGAAGATAAACCAAGTATTAGTAAGTAATAACATGTCTGCATTTTCATCTATAATATCTATCAGTAAGATCCACATGTTTTTTCAGTTCATTAGTGTACCTCCATTTGTTACCGCCTCCATTTTGACGATGATCTTGTTCACTAGCATCTCCATCTTGACCAACATTTTACGCATTAGCGCCAACATGTTAATCAGTATTTTCTTAATTAACACCTCCATTATGATCATGATCTTGTTCATTTACATCTCCATCTTGATCATCATTTCCCTCATAAGCAGCGCCATTTTGATCATGATCTTGTTCATTAGCATCTCTATATTTATCTGCATTTTACGCATTAGCGCCTACATGCTGATCAATATTTTCTTCATTAGCACCTCTATTATGATCATGATCCTGTTCATTAACATCTCCGTCTTGATCAACATTTTCCTCATTAGCACCCCCATTTTGATCATAATCGTCTTCATTAGCATTTTGCTCATTAGTGCCTCCATTTTGATCATGATCCTGTTCTTTAGCGCCTACATCTCGATCATGATCCCGTTCTTCTACACATCCATATTTGTCGTTAGTAGGCTATTCATTCTCGCCCTCAGAAAGAAATAAAGCAGAGTTACTTTGTTCTAGTAAGTAAGCTCGTCACTGCCACAAAATACTTATTTGAGTTACCACCTTACAAGTCATATCACATATCTGTATAGTCTCAATTTGCAAATTCGTAATTAAAACTTACAATATCATGCAAAATCCTCCTTCTCTACAATACCTCGAGGGTTTAGAGACTGTAATATGGAGAAATAATAACTTTTTTAATCTAAGAGGGAAAAATGAGCAACCAGATTGTCTTGTTATCATGACAATCAAATGATCATTAATGCTAGTATCTTACAGCCTCATCGAATTCCATCTTTAGAATTTGAGCGTCACTGAGATTTCCTTGTACTGCCACTTCAAAAATATTATCAAACACTTTCTGGAAGTTTGTGCTCGCAGCCCAGTCCATATTCCTGCCAATTTTGTTTTCTCAGTTAGAGTATCATCTTAAACTTTCGACAGGTTTGGCGACTCAAGTTTGAAACAGAAATAGTTGTGACTACTAATTCTACTACCACATGTCGACTATAATTAGTACCTTTCAGTTTTGCATCAAAGTTTCTTATAATATTCAATAAAGATGATCTTCAATGGAGCCAAACAAGTTGGATTCATGAAAATTGTCCATGTCCCCGTCTCCCTCTGCTCAATTTGATGGTCAACTTCTTGGAAGGTGAACCCTCAGATCTTGATATCTCCAACATCTGTCGACTTGGCATGACTCTAAAAATACTACCAGCCTCCAAGAACATGGTCATCAGATTCTTAGAAAACCTGCTCACAGGTAATACATCAGTCTGCTTTTCCAAAACATGAAAAAACCTTGAATTTTGAATGCTCCAAAACACAATCTTGGGCACGTTTTTGTACCCCCTAATCTTCAAACTTTAAACTAATTGACTTCTAGTCTTCATTGAACATGAACACCCTTTTTACCATTTTATCTTCACTGAGGTTTCCTTGCACCGCCACTTCCTAAATATTATCAAACACAACCTAGGTGTTTATGCTCATCCCTCAATCCATATTTATGCCAAACTCATTTTTCTCAATCAGAGTGTCACCTTCAACTTTTGCCAAGTCAGACGACACACTGAATCTGATTAATTTTGCTTTCCATGTTTTTTCACTCAATTTTGACACCAAGACACTAAGTGCCACAGAAACCTCCATCAGTCTCCCACTCATACTCCCAGAAACATCACATACCGCCATGCAATCACATAATTTTGTCCTTTCTTACAAAGATCATCAACAATTCATTACCACTGAAAATCAGTTAATTCTCCAGAATCTCAGAAGGAATTAAATCTTCATTGCACTCTCCTTACAAATGGTCCATCTGTAATTCTATACAAAATTTCACTGCATTGGAATCTGAATAAGTAGTCTTAAAAAAGAATGATTTTCCAACCAACTTTGTATTTCACCTTTAACCTGATCTTCACTCAAATTCAAGTAGAAATAAGACCTCTAAATTGCATAAGCTCCTTGGTATGGTACCATTTATTATATTTTTTCAATATCTAAACTTTTGCAATTTCTCCATGTTTCCCAATATATGGTGAATAGATCTACACAAACCATTCTCTCCAATGTGTAACCACACCATATTACGCAACATACTGATTTCAATAGGGATTTCACTTGCGATGTTGTTTGCACATCTTTAACAAAATGATACCTACCTTACATTCTGATAAGCAATTCACTAACCATATCGGGGAAAAAGTAGATTTTTGCCGCGTTTATCCTTGAACTACTCCAATATTTAACTAAGACTTTTACTTTTGGAAGTTATTTCATTTATAATAATTCCATGAAAGTAAATCTTTTTTTATTATTAATTTAATGCGATTCGAAATTACATTACTAGGTGTTAGTGTTGCAATACTTTTAATATATTTCTTGCTTTCGGCACCACCAAACATGCCCTGAACCTTTACCCTGTAAGTGATCGACACTCGAGAATCATTTTTGATCCCCAAACGAATCCTTAATTTTGTTGATTTTTAGCGGAAGACTTACTCAAACATAAAGAAGCTTTAAAAATAGAATTTAAACACTTAACTCAAGCAAATACTTCACTCAAACTTTATGAGAATACTTATTTGCAATAATAATAATAATAATACATTTCTAAATGATCTTAAAACATCTGAAAAAAGGGAAATACTGAGAGACTCCATAAATCTTACTATCCATGAATAATACTAGACCCATGACAACTCAACAATAACATTAAAGTAAATTGTGAACTTCTTTTGGAAAGCAAGGAGGCTCATCGAAACTGGTCTGAAACACAAAGTCATCTAAACAAAACACATGTTGATTATCCTGAACGATACATCTACATCATAAAAGATGCAAGTCAAATCAGATCAGTACATTAAATGTACGAGTATGTACTATAGTTGGCTAACAAATACTCATGTGTTCGAAATTTATCAACCTCGGCGGCGTTGGAAAGAGGGTTCCAAGATCTTTCATTTGATATCTTATGGCCACCTAACTCATCTTGTACTGAAAGTTATGACCGTTCGAAGTTGGCCCTAACTAATAACTTAAGAATAACTTGAAAAATTTCAGATTTTTCTATTTGCAGTTTAGTTCTTTCTAGTTTAGCTCTTTCAAAGGCAGGATGCTACAGCTACAGACCATAGATCCCATATGTGGAATTGATTCTGAATTTTTAAGCCTCAAAAGTCCATTTACGGGTCCAAACAACAACCCAAAGGTGTACTTACAGCCCATTTGTTGGATCCATATGATTAGGGTAACAAAAGTTGACTGCCCAGTACACTACCAAATACTTTACAGGATGTGTTGTCGTTCAACCTTTGACCCTTCGGGTGCAGTCATCGTTCATAGACTCAGAAAGCTCTAGTATGGCAGTTTGTGGTAAAACGATCATAACATTTTATTCCAAACATGAAATGAGGAAAACTAGGTGGTATTCTTAAGAGGACTCAAAAACCTTCAATTTGGAAGGTCATAGGCAACCTAATTTAGTATGTGCTAAAACTGACCTAAGTAGAATCTTATGTAAAAACTCAATCAGTAATGAAGCTTTCAACTCAATATTATGCTAGGTGGTTCTTGTGACCTTAAGTCATATCCAAATCCATTCGTACCACAACGAACTTTACACATATGAGTAGTTTAAGAATCACATTACTCAAATCTTACAAGCAAATAATGAATGGTTTGAGCCATAGCTTAGAAAATTTTGGGGTGTTACAATAGCTCCCCTTGAATGATGGATGAACTGAACATGGAAAGGGTAGGGAATAGTTTGATATCCCAAATTAGTTCAAAATATCCATTAAACTCATAAACTCAAAACAATGAATGAGGGGGCTTAATTGAATGAGTACTTTAGGAAGAGTTAATACCATGGGCTGGAACTAACACGGAGGAAAAGAGATGAGGGTATCTCTTATCCATATCTTCCTTGGCCTTCCATGTAGCCTCTTCAACAAACAAATTTCGCAACAAGAATTTGATTGATACAACCTCTTTTGTTCTCAACATGCCAATCTGGCCATCACGAATTTTGACGAGAATCTCCTCATAAGATAGGTTATCCTTGATAGTAATATTCTTTGGAGGAACAATAAATGAAGGACCGCCCTAACACTTCTTTAGAATTGAGATGTTAAATACTAGATGGACTACAGTTAACTCTGACAGTAGCTCCAACTCATAAGCCAAATTGTCAACTCTCTTTGATATCTTGTAAGGACCAATTTATTGGGGGCTGAGTTTTCCTTTATTAGAAAATCTCGGACCACCTTTCATAGGTTAAACCTTCAAATATACCCAATAATTAACCTCGAGCTACAAATGTATTCTCCTAACATGTGTAAAGAATTTTTGATAGCTCTGCGCTATTTTCAACCCTTCTTAGATTATTTCAACCTTCTCCATGGATAGATGAACTAAGTTAAGTTGTATCAACTTAGCTTTTACCAACCTCAAACCAACCAATAAGAGGTCTACACCTTTGCCCATAAAGATCCTCATATGGAGCCATTTGAACATTGGAGTGATAACAAGTATTGTATGCAAACTTCATAAGATGCAAGTGGTCATCCTAATTCCCTTTGCAATCCAATACATATTCTCTCAACATATGCTCTAAGGTCTAAAGAGTGCGCTAAATTTTGGAAGCATTAATTAAACTAATTGAGTGATTGATAGTGTTTAGCATCGTACTCAGGTATAAAAACATTGTGGATTAGGCTTTGAGTGGGTGGGAAAATACTGAACTATACCTCTTTAAAAACTAAAACAAATTGTCCACGTAGCAATCTACAGTTCAAGGTTTAACCTACGGACCCTAAATCCCCTCCATGAAATTTATATTGAATGTTTTATGCTAAAAGGTCCATTTAGGGGTCAAAATGCTAGCCTTTATGTGGACTTGCAACCCTTCAGTTAAATCCATAGGATTTGTCTCCCAAAAGTTCACTCCCAATACTCTACCAACGACTTCACAGTATGGGTCGTTGTTCAACCTATGGCCCATCGTTTGAGTTGTCATTCACAAACTCAGAGAAATCTGGTATGGCTGTCTCTCGTAAAACGATCATAACTTTTACATTGAATATGAAATGAGGAAAACTTGGTGGCACCAAGGGGGTCGCAGTGACCAGGACGGGCGACTATTTACCAAAAAAACAGGTCTCCACAAATTCATAAGACCATATATGGGTGCTGACGCATGCCCAGTTTCGGAAGGTCAAATGAAGTTTGTGACCTGATGACAGGGGAGCCTGTGATTGAAGCCCCGTTGAACGGCAGTTGTAACTATAACGGTACTAAGGTAGAGAAATTCCTTGTCGGGTAAGTTTTGACCCGCATGAAAGGCGTAACGATCTGGGCACTATCTCGGAGAGAGGCTCGCTGAAATAGACATGTCTTTGAAAATGCGGATTTCCTCCACCTGGAAACAAAGACCCCATGAAGCCAAAAAAGGATCCTTTGTGTAGAATCCTGCATAATTTTGAATGTTATCAGTTCCGGTACGTACACAAAATAATACAATGCAAGCAAAAGTTCCTAGATTTTTGGAGATATAGAACAACATATAAGTTATCATGCTTTTATATCCATCATTTGAGTCTTCAACAATTATTCCAATAATTACCTATCTGATTTGGCCTATGGACGAATATGCAAGCATACATTTTATGCTTGTTTAAGTAAAGGTGGTCTAACTCAACCTCCAAGTAGGAATGAATTCTATGAGTCGTGATCCAGTTAAAATAGGGGGAATGTCTAGCATTGATAATCCCTATTCTTATTAATAGTTCAAATAACTAGTTGAACATACCTATTATTTTCAAGAATAGCCTACCCTTACTAAAAGAAGGGCCTGAAGCAGATAGGACTGTCCTTCTCATCCCCCTAAGGAAGTAGAGTGCTGTGAAAGAATTTCGTCGTTCACTCGAAGGGGCCAGGTTCGCAGCTTCAGGATAACACATAAGGGGCATTTGAAATCAAAGCAAGGACGTTGGAAAGAGTACTCAAAGAGTTTTACTTTGGTAGGTCATAGACCACCTAATTCATTATGTGATTGGAGATATGATTGTTTGAAGTTGATCTAAGTAGAATCTTATGACAAAACATAATTAGTAATGAAGCTTTCAACTGAAATTTGTTCTAGGGGTTTCTTGTGACTTTAAGTCATATACAAATCCATTCGAACAACAAAGAAATGAGCTTTACACATATGAGTAATTTAAAAATCACATGATTAATTTATACCTGCAAATAAAAAATGCTTTGGGCCTTAACTTTGAAATTTTTGGGGGTGTTAGAACCATATTCACATTATTTAATTAAGTTATATTTATACTACTGTTAATTTATGTAGCTTGCGTTTTCAATTAAAAACAACAAAATTAGTATTTATTTGGTGAATATTATATTCTTGAGCATCTTTATTGTATGACTTATTGGTACTTATTAGATAGAAATAATTTTGTCACGACCCAGATCATCGTGATTGACATCCACACTACCCATCCGGTGGGAGAACCACTACTAAAACCCCAAACCAAAAAACTAAACAAACTAAGACAATTAAATTACAGAAGCAAGTTAATTAACTAAACAAATGCGAAATTTGAATACCTAGAATCTAAAAGTCAATGTACTAAAATATCTAAAGCTCAACCAAGTCTAAAACAAGAAGGGATGCAACCCCAGTCTAATGAACTAAACAACTAGCTAAATCTAATGTCTAAGTCCGAAAATGGTGGAAATATACTAAAGAGAATTCCATGGCAGCCAAGATGCTAGCTCACCCTTGAATTTGGAAGCAACAATCGCAGATCTTCTACGTGAGGTCTGTTAATAGCCACTGGAAGATGTCATGTACTCTACAAAAATAAGAGCAATTGCAACATCAAAACACACCCAAAGTGTACTAGTATGATCACGCTGATATCCCACTATTGTGACATAAAAAAGTCAAACAACATTATGATCACATGCATATATATCAACATATACAACATTATCAATATCAATCAATAACACTTTTCACATTATTATCACATTAATCGTCCTCTGACAAAACCCAAACCCAAATAGTTAGCTTGCTGGAACGTTGCAATCCGATCCCAAAGTTATCTCTAAATGTGGCAATCCAATCCAATATTATGCCGGAACATGGCAATCTGATCACAAAGTTATTCCGAAACATGGCAATCGATCCAAGTTTATTATGATGGAACGTGTCAATTGATCCCAAACACACACCACAATATCACTGAATTTATTACTCGTGGAAAAATAGGTGATTTTATACTTTCTATATATCCTATTAGTATTTTGCTAATCAATCCATAATTTGATATGCAAACAATCTCCAATAATGGTAAAGAATACATCATTCTTCGCACTTATTGATGGCCTCCCCACATGCTACGTGATTGATGTTTTTATAGAGTACTTTTAAATTACAGGAATGACAACATGAAGGCACAAAATATTGACATACGATTAATGCCAAGAAGAGTACTAATGTAAGCAGCCCGCCAAGTGAAAATCAAAGATATTTTAAATGGTTCACTTGCCATTGTGAATGTACATTGCTTTGCAAATATAAAATCCAATGGGTACCCAAATTGAATGTTAAAATTTAATTAAGTGATTTTGCTAATTTATGATTAAGACATGTACGATAAGTTCAATGCTATGGTTTCATGCATTGACAATTACATTCAAGATGTAACACCTCGGTCTTAGAAAGAGATAATTTTTGAAAGAACTAAATCTAAAAGAGTTAATTTGAGAATTTTGTAAGTTAGTCTTTAAATTGTGAGTTTTGGGTCAACTTCAAATAACTATAAATTTTATCACATGATAAGTTGGGTGTTCTGTAAGATATCAAATGAAAGATCTCTGAGTCCTCTTTCCAAGGCCAATGAGTTTGCTAAATTACGAGTTTGGATGAGGGAGATATGCTTGTTTTAGTATTGCCTACCCTTTTAAGGAAATCCTTCTAAAATAATGAGGGGTATTTTTGTCTTTTCCTTACTCCACTAGCCTAACTCATTTTTGGTAATATCTTAGGGGACTAAACTGACATAGATGAATTTTATAGTTTTTAAACACACTTAGGGTTTAAGAAATAAGATCAAGAGGAGGAAAAGGATAAGTTCAAGCATTCGTTCAAGATTATTGCAAGTATTGGGAGTTTCGCCAAGGATTCAATCCTTTCTAGGTATGTAAGCTTTAATAGTGATTGGTTCGTTCACCCTCATGCCAATCATGAGTTTCTTGTGTTAATTTTGTCCACAAAAATCCATGTATTGAGGTTCGTGATGAGTATATTGAATTTTCGTTCTTAAATCTTTAATATTGGGATTTGATGAGTTCTTTAGGTGATTGTTAGGAGCTTGAGGGTTTTTCATTAGTATATATCTGTTTACAAATGCTTGGTATACGAATCTAAGGGAGTTTGGAAGAAATCAATTGATTCTAGGTGAATTTAGAGCCAAATATTGAACAGAAAAATTCATTTGGTTTTCTGGGTGGGGCCTTGGGAGAGACACAACTGATGCACCTGGGAAGCTTGTGCGTCATGACAGCAGTGTAACAGAAATGGTGCTATGAAGTTGAGGGGCTTGCGCCCCGCGCCACTAAGTGCGCCAGGGTCGCGTGCCCTCGTCCTTTTATGTCGTTTGTTCCACCTAAGTTCTTTTAAAATGTATCCCTACTTTTTTCATAATTATAACTATACAAAAAACTTCTAAACATTGTGATATAAGGTATATCCAAATCATAACTATTGAATTCATAATCCAAACTCAAGATAGAGTTAAGAATAAAGTTCGATAGAGTTTTTTTGAGTCATTTTGAGAAGTCTTTTGCAAACTTTTAAAATTTGTGTTTAAGAACTCAACATTTGAGTATGAGGATGAGGAGCGTTGTGTTTCATTTTTTCAAAATGAATATATGAGAACTAACTAATTCTAAGATTAAATGTCTTACATTAAAAATGAGAGAAAACATTTATTTTCAAATGAGTTCATGAGGAGTTTTTGAGAATAGTCTCATTCAATAAACCTTTTTGAGTTATTATCTCAAAGTTTGAGGATGAGGAAATGTTTTTAAAAATTTGAGCATGAGTTATATTATTGGGAGTAGTATTTAGCAACGATATGCGGACGAGTTCAGACACCTCAAAGTCCTCATAAACCATGTATGCCAACATGGGTAAAGGGTCATACTTTTTAGATGATTCTTTATTACTTGTTAATCATATCTTAGTAGATCCACTTAGTTAAGGATGTATTATACTCCGGTAAGGTATAAGACAGTTTTGGGAGCGTAGGCGAGACATTGTATCATCACATAACTCATAGTGATGGTTGTCGGTTAGATGTCGTGGATCTTGTCCCAACGTCTATCATAGTTATTAGAGGCTTGATTGATAGATGATAGTTGTTGAGGAGTGTTTTCATTTCCATTGTTAAATGTTGAAGAGTTGAGTAGCCTATTTAGGCAAGTTGAATATTTTGTTAAATTATTCTTAGCTATCTATTTTAACAATATTTAGAAAAAACCTTTACTTTGAAGTCATGCTTTATTTATTATGTCTTCCGTTGAAATTTGAGCCAGGTCAAGAATCTTTTTGGGGTTAGCAATGGTTCTCAAGTGTCGGCCATATCCAGGGTGTAGGCTCGCGGTGTTAAAAACTTGGTATGAGCATAAAGTTCAATAGTCCTCAGGTGTCAATAAAGAGGCGTCCATAGATTCTTAATTATCGATGTGAAGCGCGCAAAAATTATGGAGGCTACAACATTTAGGAAATATCTAACTTTTTCATACTCTTTTCGTGCAATAGAGTTCATCTCCACAAATGTTTTCTTCTAATTCTTGCTGGCACATATCTGTGAGATCATGCCTCCTTAAAGAGCAGTTCGAGGTCATCCTGCGAGGAGGAATATTGATCCTTAAGTTAAAGGGGTAACCAATACACTAGAAGCGTAACCCAAAGAGAGGTCACTAATGTTGAGTTCCGGGTTGCTATCCTGATGTTGAGTGAAGTTGTAGACAATCAAGATGGGCAACAAAGAGAGTCTCAACAGGATGTGGGGTGATACATCCAAGATGCTTGAATTCTTGAAGATGAATCTTTGAAACTTCATCGGTTTAAGTGTCACCAAGAATCAAGAAAATTTTGTGGAAGAATTGCAAAAATTGTTTGAGGTGCGCGTTTAAGATGTTGAGCATGTAGAGTTAGTTGCATATCAACTAAAGGGTGTGACTAGAGTTTCGAATGACCAATGGAAAAAGAGTATAAGTTAAGGGGAACCAATTCTGAGATAGGCTGTGTCTAAAGAGTCCTTCATGGGATGTTTCTTTCCCCATGAACTGAGAGAGACAAAGGCAATAGAATTTCCTACTCTGAAGCAAGAATCCATGAGTGTGCATGAGTACTGCCTCAAGTTCATTCAACTATCCTAGCATGCTCCGGAGATGGTTACTGATATGAGTAGTGGGGTGAGCTTGTTTGTGTCTTGGTTGTCTCATCTCTCAAGTAAAGAGGGTAAGACTACTATGTTGATAGGGGACATGGACATACCAAGATCTTACAATTCATGTGCAGAAGATTGAGAAGAACAAGTTGAGAGATAGGAAGAGTTCCACAATAAGAAGGCTAAGACAATAGGAAATGAGTGCCGGAAGAAGAAGAGTAATATGAATCGGTATCTTTTGAACAAAAGCCAACTAGCTTGCTCAATCATGTGCTAGTGCACTTGCACCAAAGAACACTGGTGAGTTCAGGAATTAGAATTTGTAGAACTTTACATCTAAATCTGCTCAGTTTGAAGGTAGTGTGGAACAAGGGGCAAACTATACTCTTCATGTGCAAAGTGTGGTAGGAACCACCTAGGAGAATTTAGTGATGGCTCCACTGGTTGTTTTGAGTGTGGTCATACATATTAGTTCATAAGAGGGTGCCCTATGAGTAGGCAGGGAAATGATATTGGGGAAATCAAGCCTAATCTTCTTCAGCGACTCCCCAGATAGAGATACACCTAAAAGACCTACTTTACGGACATGTAGAGGATCAAACCCTCTGTATGCTATCACCGGTCGCCAAGACTAAGATAATTCACCTGATGTTGTAATGGTTATTATCAAATTCTTTACTTTTGATTTATACGCATTGGTTTATCTAGATACGAGTCTAGTTTTTGTGACTCCATATATTTCTATGAATTTTGATATTCTTCCCCAGCAACTTCTTGAGCCCTTCAATATTTCCAAACGTGTTGGTGAGTTAATTCAAGATGAGACAGTTTATCATGATTATACAATTTTTGTCAATCAAAAGGATACTATGGCTGACATATTTATGTTTGATATGGTGGACTTTGATGTTATTCTAGGTATGGACTAGCTTCATGCTTGTTATGTCTCAGTTGATTGTAAAACTCGAGTAGTTAAGTTCCAGTTTCCTAATGATCCTGTTATAGAGTGGAGGAGTGGTTCAGCAGTTCCTAAGGGTTGTTTTATTTCATACATTAAGGTCAAAAAGTTAGTTTCCAAGTGGTGCATATGTCACTTAGTCCAAGTTGATGACTCTAGTTTTGAGACACCACTTATTCAGCTAATTCTAATTGTATGTGAGTTTCTAGAGGTCTTTACACATGATCATCTTGGAGTCAATCCAAAGAGAGAAATAGACTTACATATAGATATTCTTCCCGATTCTCGACCTATCTTTATTCCTCCGTATAGAATGGCTTCAGCTGAGTTAAAAGTACAGTTGAAAGATCTCCTTGATAAGGGATTTATTCGACCTAGTGTCTGACCTTGGGCGCTCCGGTCTAATTTGTGAGGAAGAAAGATGGTTCTCTTATGATATGTATTGGTTCTCGCCAACTGAACAAGGTTACTATAAAGAATAAGTATCCCCTTTCCAGAATTCATGATCCCTTCGATAAACTTCAGGGTTCCACTTGCTTTTCTAAGATAGACCTTAAATATGGATATCATCAATTGAGAGTAAGAGAAAGTGACATTCCTAAGACGACACATAGGACTTTTATGGTCATTATGAGTTTCTTTTCATTTTATTTTGTTTGACTAATGATCCTGCAACGTTCATGGATCTTTTGACCATAATGTTTAAGCCTTATCTCTATATGTTTGTTGTCGTATACACTAACGACATTCTGATTTACTCGAGGAATGAGGTGGATCATACTAGTTATCTTAGAGTAGTTCTGTAGACTTTCAAGGATACATATTTATATGCTAAATTTTCTAAGTATGAGTTTTGTCTTGAGTATGTGGCATTCTAAGGCCATATTGTCTCTGGTTATGGGATACGAGTTGACACTCTAAAGATTGAAGCAGTGTAGAACTTGCCTAAGACCACATCTCCATATGGTATAATTTATTTCTTGGCGCTGGCTTGTTACTATAGAAGTTTCGTAGAGGGTTTTCATATATTTATTTCCCATTGATGAAGTTGACTAAGAAGAAAACAAAGTTTCAATGGTTTGAAGCTTATGAGAAAAGTTTTCAAGAATTGCAAACTAGATTGACTACTGCGACAATGTTGACCTTACCAGAAGGTATACAAGGTTTTGTTGTGTATTGTGATGCATCCAAAATAGGACTGGGTTGTGTATTGATAAAAAATGGAAAGGTTTTAGCTTATGCCTCTACAAAGCTTAAGATTCACAAGATTATTTACCCAAACCATGATCTAGAGTTAGCTGTTGTAATGTTTGCTTCGAAAATATGGTGTCTCAATATTTATGGTGTTCATATGGATGTGTTCACCGATAAAAATAGTCTTAAGTATGTATTTAGTTAGAAAAAGATCTTAATCTCAAACAGAGGAGGTAGTTGATAGTACTCGAGGATTAGAACATGAGTATTCTATATCACCGAGGTAAGGCTAATGTAGTTGTCAATGCTTTGAGAATGTTATATATGGGTAGTACCACCTATGTAGATGAAGGAAAGAATGAGTAAGCCAAAGATGTGCACACACTTACATAAATGGGAGTCCAGTTAATGGATTGCAATGAATTAGGAGTAATTGTGATGAATGGATTCCAATGAATGAGGAGTAGAGCCTTAGATTAATATTTTAGAGGATATGTTGAGGGTGTGTGTGATCTATTTCTAGGGTAATTGGGATGATCACTAACCTCTCATTGAGTTTTCTTAAAAGAATAGTCATTACTCTAGCATTAGGATGGCTTCTTATGAGGCTTTGTATACGAGAAGATCTAGATATCCAATTCGATGGTTTGAAGTTGGTCAAGCAGGATTGATTGGACAAGAGTTGGGTTTTCAAACTATGGATAAGTTGAAGATCATTGAAGAAAGGTTAAAGAAATCATATACCGATGTAAGGAGAATAGACTTAGAGTTTGAGGTGGATGATTGGGGTTACTTGAAGATTTAATCCATGAAGGGTATTATGATATTTGGAAAGAAAGGGAAACTTTGTCCCTTGTATGTTGGTCCTTACAGGATTTCTAAGAGAATTGACAATGTAGTTTTTGAGTTGGAGCTACCGTTAGAGTTAGCAGCAGTCCATTAGGTATTCCAAATTACAATGTTAAAGATGTTAAAGAAGTGTATGGGAGATCCTTCACTTATTATACCTACTGAAAATATTGGTATTAAGGACAACCTAGCTTATGAAGAGGTACCTGTTGAAACACTTGATCATCAGGTTCGCAAGTTAAGAACGAAGGAAGTAGAATCAGTGAAGGTCCTATGGAGAAATAAGTTTTTTGAGAAAGAAACTTCGGAGGCTAAGGAGGATATGAAGAATATATACCCACATATCTTTACTTCTGGATAAGTTCCATTCCAAGGTAATGACTTTTTGTAAAACTCTCTTCGATTTGATATGTTATGTTGTATCAAATTGCATGTTTTGTGTTTAAGTTGGGTGTTGGATGTTTCCAAACTTAGTTTTACTTAGAGTGACCTCATTCAAGGAAGAATGTTCCCAATTGGGAGATATATGGTAAAACCTTGGTCTTAGAAAGAGCTAATTTTAGAAAGAACTAAATTGGGAAGAGTTAATTTGAGAATTTTGTAAGTTAGTTAAATTGTGAACTTTGGTTCAACTTAAAATGAGTTTAACTTATAGTACATGATTACTTAGGTGGCTCATAATATATACAATGCAAGATCTCCGAGTCCACTTTCCAACGCCACAGAATTTGCTAAATTAAGAGTTTGGATTAGGGAGATTTGCTTGTTTAAGCATAGCCTGTCCACTTAAGGAAATCCATCTGAATTAAGTAAGGGTATTTTGGCCTTTTCCTTACCACACTAGCCTAACTCGTCTTTAGTAATATTTTTGTGGTCAAAACTGACTTAGATCAGTTTTCACAATTTCTAAACACACTTATAGTTTTAGAGAGAAGTTCAAGCGTTTGTTCCAAGATTCTTGTGATCGTTGAGGAGTTTCGCCAAGAACTCAATACTTTTGAGGTATTAAAGCATTTATAGTGATGGGTTTGTTCAACCTGACGCCAATCATGAGTTTCTTGAGTTAATTTAGTCCATTAACTTTTGAGGTTCTTAATGAGTTTCATAAAGTTTCATTCTTACATCTTCATTATTACATTTGATGGGATCTTCAGGTGATTGGTATGAGTATGAGGGTTATTTATTAGTAGATTTTCGTTTACTAATATTGGGTATACGAATCTAAGCGATTCTAGAAGAAATAAATAGATTCTAAGTGAATTTATGGCCAAAGATCGAAGAGGAAACTTCGTCGGGTTTTCTAGGCGGGGCCTATGGTGATGCACCAATGATGTGCTAGGGGAGTTGGTGTAACATACTGGATTTTAGTTAAACTAAGGTTAAGCTAAGAAAAAAAAGAAAGATCAAATTTGGAAATAAGTAAGAAAATCTGGAAAAGTTCCACATTTCAAAAGTGAGTTTTGGCCATTTTCAAACGGCCATAACTGCTATCTCAAAAGGAGTTTTGGTGAGTTCTTTATATGTATGGAAATATCGTTGGAATATCTTTCCACCGACGCCAAGTTTGTGAATTTCTGAGGTCGTATGAGTGAGATATGACCTTCGGAATATTGGCAGTTGAGCAGTGAAAGTTCCAAAACCGGATTTAGTAAGGGTGTTTTGGTCTTTTCCTTAAGTAAATTAATTATTTTATTTTGGAGTAATATGTTGGGGTCTAAACTTATCCCATTCAGTTTACGCACTTAGAAAAAAAATAGACTAGGGCTTTTAAAGAAAGGAGAAAAGAGGAGAAGGAAGAAGAAAATGCAAGAACACCAAGATTTTGCTTCGTGGATTTTGTCGGGGGCGATCCCTAACAAGGTATGTGAGATCATTAGGTGATAGGTATTTCACCCACCCTCTAACTTGATTCATTACAGCAATTAGAGTTAAATTGAAAGGAAATCTTGAAACATTTGATGAAACGTTTGAAGTTCTTGCTGATTGAATTGTTGCTGATCGCTATTAATTGTAATCCATGTTTTAGGACTAGTTTTGGGTCTATGTAATTGGGTGATAAGTTAATTAAGGATACCATGTGTTTGGGTGGAATCCATGAGAGTTTGGGAAGGTTTAGAGATGAAAAATGAGGAAGAAAGTTGGAAAACCCGTTGGGGGGATGCTGGGGCGCCGCGCCTCCAAAGCCCTTCTGGACAAAGTCTGTCCGTCAAGATCTGGCGCGCTGCGCCTCTCAGAGCGCCTGAGGACAGCCTCTGTCCGTCAGGGTATAGCACTCCGCGCCTCTCAGAGCACCATGACCGCATGGAGACCCCGTTCTTTCCCTATCTTTTCGTACTAGTTCATAATTGATGTATCATTCATTTCTAGATGATTCCAACACTCTATAGTACATCTAAACATCATGAAATCATCCATAAACATGAGATCATGATCCTTGAATCCATAATCCAATTCAAAGAAAGTTAAGATCAATGTCAAGGAAGTTAAGAGCCAAGTCTAGAAGTTAAGAAGAAAGTCAAAGTAAAGTTATCAAGTTTTCTAAAGTCTTTCACAAACATTTTCATTTTGTTTTAAATACTTAAAGTTCAAGTCAAAAAAGAGTAAAGAGTTGAGTTCATTTCTCAAAAGCTATAAGGGAACTAAGTCTTACCTAAGAGTTATGTTTCAAGCAAGCAAAGAGATCAAGTTGAGTTCACTTCTCAAGAGTTATAAGTGAACTAAGTAGTCCCTAAGAGTTTAAACAAAATGTTTTCAAACTTTTGAGAAGGAAGGGAAGCTAGACTTCCACAGAGCCTATGACTAGTTTTAATAGAAGGAAGAGGAAACTATGATTTCCAAGAGGGCTTTTTGAAATCTATGTTTTGAGCACTAATCTCAAACCACATAATCTGTATGTTTTTAAACATAAAAGCCATGATATTTTTGGGAGTAGTATTGAGTACCGATATTGGGGAGAGTTCAGATAACTCACAGCCCCCATAAACCATGTTAGCCACCATGGGTAGAAAAGGATCATACTTTTTAGATGATTCCTTTTCACAGTTTACTAGTGGATCCATTAGGCAGTTCAGGTCATATACGTTTGGCCGTGTATAGGATGCGCTGGCAGCATGCGGTAAACCGCTTTATCATCACTGTAGCTCTTAGGTGATGGTTATCATTTAGAGAATCTCTCTCAGGTAAATGTATTTTTATATGCATCAGTCATTGTATTTTATACCCAAAAAGTATTGTATTTTTCATATACATCAGTATTGTATTTTATATACATCTCAGACATTATTGTGTTCTTGTATATTTATACTCAGAGGCTTAAGCATGTTTTCAGTCAGCATTTCTTTATATTGTATTAATTTTAGCTGCGTATATTGAATAAGAGTTAGTAGATCATGAGTTGAGCAGAGCCAAGGTAAATATTCATTCTTACTCCCTTTCAAAACTAAGTTTTGTTTAACTTTCCAACTCGCATACTCGTACATTCAATGTACTGATGCCAATTGGTCTGCATCATTTTATAATGCAGATGTAAGTAACCTGGATCAGCACGCGGTATTTCGTTGATCCATATCGAGCTCCAGAGTGAGTGGTGAGCCTCCTTGCAATCCGGAGGACATCCATTTCTTTTGCTTTTAGTAGTTTAGTTTTAGGATGTTGTGGGGTCTGTCCCAATATCCCTCTTCAATTAGTTTAGAGGCTTCGTAGACACTAGTGTTTTAGTTAAGAGTTTATTGTTGCTTGCTGAGACTTGAGTGCCATCATGGCCAAATATTATATCAAGTATTTTCCTTTAAATATGTTTTAATTCTTGTTTAAAATGAGTTTTGTCTTCCGCTGATTTAAGTATGCCAGGCCAACGGTTCACTTAAGGACCAACAATTATCTTCGAGTGCCGGTCCCACCCAGGGTATAGGCTCGGGGTGTGATAAACTTGGTATGAGAGCACAAATTTTAAGAGTCCTAGGGAGTCTATGAAGCTGTGTATGTAAAGTCTTAGTCATCGGTGTGAAGCGCGCCACATCTATGATTAAGAGGTTATGACATTTAGGAATGTTTCACTTCTTTCATCTTATTTCGTGCAAAAAGTTTATCTTAAAAGTCTCTCTCTACTTCGTGTTTACACGTATTTTCAGGTCATGCCTCCAAAAGAGGAGTCAGAGGTTGTCCACGAAGGGATGTTGAGGAAAAAAAGGTTCCCAATGCTCCTGGGGCACAACCTCAAGGAGAGGTTACAAATGCTAAATTCCGGGAAGCTATCCGTATATTGAGTCAGGTTGTAACTAACTAAGTCGGGCAGCAGAGAGGATCTCGACAGGAAGGGGATGATACTTCAAGTATTCGTGAGTTCCTTAGGATGAATCCCCCTAGTTTCACCGGATCAAACACTATGAAGATCCGGAAAACTTCATAGAGGAGTTGAAGAAGGTGTATGAGGTAATGCATGTGGTCGATGCTGAGAGGGTTGAATTGTCTGCATACCAACTGAAAGGTGTGGCCATAACATGGTTCGATCAATGTAAGGATGGTAGGGATGAGGATGCACCACATACAAGTTGGGCTTGCTTTGAGGAAGCCTTCTTAGGGAGGTTCTTTCCTCGTGAAATGAAGGAAGCCAAGGTGAGGGAGTTCCTTACTATGAAACAGGACTCCATGAGTGTTCATGAATATGGGTTGAAGTTCACCCAACTATCTCACTATGCTCTGGATATGGTGAAAGACATAAGGAGCAGAATTAGTCTGTTTGTTGCAAGGTTGGGTCATGCTTCAAGTAAGGAAGGTAGGGCTGCCATGTTGATAAGTGACATGGATATATCCATGCTGATGGTATACGTTCGACAAGTTGAAGAAGAGAAGGTGAAGGATAGAGAAGAGCACCGAAACAAGAAGGCAAAGACTGGAAATGAGTCTGTCCAACAGAAATGTGGTTCAAGTCGACCACAATACCAGAAACCAAAGGGGCATGCACCATCATCTGCTAGTGTACATGCACCCTGAAACCAAAGTGAGTATAGTGGCCAGAATTCGCAGCACTTCAAGGCTACGCCGGCTCAATCTCAAGGTAGTGTGGCGCAAAGAGGTACTAAGCCCCCTGCCTGCACCAAATGTGGTAGGAAACACTCTGGCAACTGCCGCGAAGGCTTCACGGGTTGTTTCAAGTGTGGTCAAGAGGGTCACTTCATGAGAGAGTGCCCCAAGGACAAGCAAGGCGGTGGAAATCCGGGTAATAGAGCTCAATCTTCATCAGTTGCTCCACCAAATAGGGCTGTACCTAGGGGAGCTGCTTCTGGTACATTAGGAGGAACAAATCGCTTGTATTCTCTTAATAATCGCCATGAACAAGAAAATTCGCTAGATGTTGTCACTGGTATGATTTGAGTCTTTGACTTTACTGCTTATGCATTATTAGACCCAGGATCTAGTTTATCTTTTGTAACTCCTTTTGTTGCTATGAACTTTGAGATTTCTCCTGAGCAACTTAGCAAACCATTCAGTGTCCCTAAACCTGTTGGTGAATCCATTCTAGAAGAACGAGTCTATCGTGATTGTCCTATTATTGTCAGTCACAAGAGTACAATTGCCGATTTGATAGAGTTAGACATCATAGATTTTGATGTCATTCTAGGTATGGACTGGCTCCATGCCTGTTATGCATCAATAGATTGCAGAACTCGAGTTGTCAAGTTTCAAATTCCTAATGAACCTGTAATAGAGTGGGCTAGTAGTTCAGCAGTGCCTAAGGTTCACTTCATTTCATACCTTAAGGCGGAATTTAGTTTCTAAAGAGCGTAGCTATCACTTAGTCAGAGTTAATGACTCAAGTGTTGAGGTACCTTCCCTTTAGTCAGTGAGTTCCTAGAAGTCTTTCCTGATGATCTACCTGGAGTCCCTCCTGAAAGAGAGATAGACTTCGGCGTAGATGTCATCCCAGATAATCGTCCTATCTTTATTCCTCCATACAGAATGGCACCAGAAGAGTTAAAAGAGCTTATGGAGCACTTGAAAGATCTGTTAGATAAAGTTTTTATTTGACCAAGTGTCTTACCTTGGGCGCTCCGATCTTGTTTGTTAAGAAGAAGGACGGGTCCCTTAGAATGTGTATAGACTACCGCCAATTGAATAAGGTTACCATCAAGAATAAATATCCTCTTCCAAGGATAAATGATACCTCAATCAACTTCAAGGTGCTTCTTGCCTTTACAAGATTGACCTCAGATCAGGCTATCATCATTTGAAGGTTAGGGACTATGATATTCCCAAGACAGCTTTTAGAACAAGATATGGGCATTATGAATTTTTGGTTATGTCCTCTGGTTTGACTAACACACCTGCAATATTCATAGATCTTATGAACAGAGTCTTCAAACCTTATTCAGATCCGTTTGTCATCGTCTTCATTGATGACATACTGGTTTATTCAAGAAATGAAGAAGATCATGCTTGTCACCTAAGGGTTGTTCTTCAAACTTTGAAAGATAAGAAGTTGTATACTAAGTTCTCTAAGTGCGAGTTTTGGCTTAAGTTTGTGGTGTTCTTAGGCCACATTATTTCTGGTGAAGATATTAAAGTTGACACTCAGAAGATAGAAGCAATTCAGAGTTGGACTAGACCCACATCTCCAACAGATATAAGGAGTTTCTTGGGTTTGGCTATGTATTATAGGAGATTTGCTGAAGGATTCTCATCTATCTATTCTCCTTTGACAAATTTAACTTAGAAAACAATCAAGTTTCAATGGTCTGAAGCTTGTGAGAAAAGCTTTCAGGAGTTGAAAAAAAGATTGACTACCGCTCCGGTCTTGACCTTACCAGAGGGTACTCAAGGCTTTGTGGTGTATTGCGATGCATCAAGAGTTGGCGTGGGTTGTGTTTTAATGTAGAATGCCAAGTTTATAGCTTATGCATCCAGGCAATTGAACGTTTATGAGAAGAATTATCCAACTCATGACTTGGAATTGGGTGTTCTAGTGTTTGCATTGAAGATATGGCATCATTATTTGTATGGTATTCATGTGGATATATTCACTGATGACAAGAGCCTCCAATAAGTGTTCACTAAGAAAGAGCTCAACCTCAGATAGAGAAGGTGGCCGGAATTACTCAAGGATTATGACATGAGTATTCTTTACCACCCAGGTAAGGCTACTGTAGTTGCTGATGCCTTAAGCAGGTTGTCCATGGGAAGTACTTCCCATGTCGAAAAAGAAAAGAGGGAGTTAGCAAGATATGTGCACAAACTTGCACGTTTGGGAGTCAGACTTATGGACTCAACAGAAGGAGGCATAGTGGTAACCAATGGGGCTGAATCATCCTTGTTGTCAGAAGTGAAAGAGAAGAAGACCAAGACCCTATTCTACTTGATTTGAAGGCAAGTGTCCATAGCCAAAGAGTACTGGCTTTTGAAAAAGGGTGATATGATATACTGAAATACCAAGGCAGATTATGTGTACCTAAGGTGGATGGACTTCAAGAGAGGATCTTGGAGGAATCTCTAGCTCCAGATATTCCATTCATCCGGGTTCCACCAAAATGTACTGTGATTTGAGAGAGGTATATTGGTGGGAAGGCATGAAGAAGGATAGTGCCGAATTTGTTTCCAAATGTTCAAATTGTCAGCAAGTGAAGGTAGAGTACCAAAGATATGGAGGTTTAGATCAGAATATAGAGTTTCCGGAATGGAAGTGGGAGAATATTAATATAGACTTAATCAAAGGCTTGCCAAGATCGCGAAGGAAACATGACTCTATTTGGGTGATTGTCGACAGAATGACAAAGTCAACCCATTTTTTGCCGGTCAAGACTACATATTCGACTGAGGATTATGCTAAGTTATACCTTCAGGAAGTGGTAAGACTTCATGGGGTTTCAATATCAATTATTTAAGATAGAGGTGCGCAATTAACCGCACAATTCTGGAAATCTTTCCAGAAAGGTTTAGGTTCCAAGGTGAATTTGAGCACTGCTTTTCATGCTCAGACAGATGGGAAAGCAGAGCGTACTATCCCGACCTTGGAAGATATGTTAAGAGCTTGTGTGATCAAATTCAAAGGAAATTGGGATGATCACCTACCTCTCATTGAGTTCGCTTACAACAACAACTATTATTCAGTCACGACCCACAAGTACACCCTAGAAGTTAGAGTATCCTTGAGATCGTCAAACGGCAAATGAGACTTTAAGAAGTCTCATCTAAGCCTCTCGTATCATTCATTACATAATAACATACTAAAATGAGTAAGAATTTAAAAATTTCTCCACACACGAAGAACTCTTTCATAAACAATACACAAGCGGAAGACTTCCATTAAAACATGAAGCCTTTACAATAACCCCTTGAACCATCTAAACTTTAGAATATATAACACTTGGGACTAAGCCCATACAAGACATAAAGTAAAGACTTAAGACATAAACGATCATGTGGATATTGTCCTCAAATCGATGAGGACTCACCAATACTTCATCTTCAACCCTTAGAAAACCTATCCATTCTTCATGGCACATCAATACTTCCAATTCCCTACACTTTAGTCAAAAGTAAAAGAAGGGGTTAGCACATTAGATGTACTAAGTATGGAAACCATGCAAAAAACATGAAAAAGGGACATTTAGTTAATAACATGGTTTTCGTGAATTTTGATTAAAACATCATAGTATAAACATAAGAATAACATTTATCACATTATAAATACATAAGAAAATCATTTAAGCCATTATCATATTTTTAAAGTCCACTTTCCAGTGAACCACTTCACGTTTAATATCTTTTAGCATCTAGTCTTCTCACTAAAGCTATTCTAAGATTCACTTAAGTCACACAAAGAGAGACCGCCCATACAGCCTCTCTAGATGTGCCTAAACGATCCTTAAGATTACTCATAATGAGACACATACACACCTACAATACATCAACATACAAGACAAACCTAATATGAGAATCTCCCCTACCAAGGCTATCAAAAGACCTACTCAAGTAACTCTAGAAGAGAATTTCCATGATTGACCTCTTAAAGATTACCTAAGTACTCCTTAAGACTTACCTAGGTTAGGATCATGTCCACACAATCAATCATATTCACTAACTAGAATCCTTATTAAGACTCATCTAAGTAAGACCTAAGAACTCTCACTAACATCTTTATTGTGCAATGTCTAGATAGCGTCCCATACCACCACCTAAACTTCATAGAACTTCTCTAATGCTAGTGGGTATCCCATATGATGAGAATATGCAATAACCGACATAGACCATGGTAGCAAAGCATGGAATCCGGAGTTCTATCCTACTCCGATGAGGTGTTCTACTTGCCAATGGTAGAACATAGACACATCCCATGTCGGCACATGGTTAAGGAATATGAAGGGCATGCTTTGTATTCTAGTGTCATACTTAACAAGAACTACTTCCCCTTACCATACTCACTCGGTGCCATCCTTAGTTCTCATAGATCAATTCACATTAAGGTTCATATAGATGGGTCCCATATCTAGTTCATAACCCAATTACATTTACCCTACCAAAGCAAGGTCCACTAGGGCTATCTCACTATGGTGACAAGAAGCTCATCATGACTTTCCTAATGATTGATATGATGCCGTTCCATCCAATCAACCTTAAGTCCATCATTCATTACATGAAGGATACCATTACGGCTTACTACTTCACGATTCATAACCTTACCACTTGGTTCAAGGTTCCACATAAAGGATCCTCTTATAATCATTCAAGCTATCACCTATATTCATTTATTCAAGACTAAGACATCTTTAAGTTCCTAAGTCTAGACATCACATATTCATATAAGCATCAAGTAAGGGACACAAGTCTACCTAAACAAGACACAACGTACTTCCATTTAACACATATAACCTATCTTTCTTTAGACTCTTAAGAATGACCCTTAATATTATTTAGCCAACCTATTCATTACCTTAACATCATCAATATAATCATTATAGACTCCTATATCCAAGTTAGGAACAACCACGTATCAACTCTAAAACTACACATATAAGCACATAGTCATAGTATAACATGTTCACCTAATAAATTCAATACGAGATCACATACTTCCACATTACTTCACTTATAAGTATATATAATCATAATTCACATAAATAACTACACAAATAGCCATATAACTTCAAGTAGTGCCGACAAGGCCATGATCATCAATGTACTTAAAATAACGCCGACAAGTCCACATCAATTCACATAACACCACCACCAAAGGTGGACCATACCAATCACATATAAACCAAAAGCTAATTTACAATAACTATACACAATAATAAGAGAGTTAGGGGAGCATACTACCCACTTGATCTCATCACTTCAATCCAAAGCCAAATCATTCAATTCGATACCATAAGGCCCTTACCCTTGGCCATGAACATCAATTCAACACATAAATCATAATAATCAATGAATCTAAGTCAATTCAATCTATAATTATCAAATCTAAAACAAATTAGATATCAATTGAATACAATCCTTATATCATTAGAAAGTCCATAAGAAACTACAATAGAATCTACAAGCATTAAGTTCATATCAATTCAATAAGCCTAATAGTCAATAGATCTAAGAGTATTCATTACTCAATTAATCAATTTGAAATAGCCTATACATCATTCATACATAATCTATACATCATTCAAAAGTCCATAACAATCTACACATGAAATCATAAATCTCAAAGCATAATCAATTCACCCATACTTTAGTGAAAATTAGAGAATTGAGAAGATCATGGGTTCATGGAGAATTTCATTGGAAAACATCAATTAAACATCAATAACATCATATCACGTTTGAAAACCTTTTATGCAAGAACCCATGATTTAGAGTAGAAATTGGACATTTTCATCTTTTTGAAATCCTTTGAAAACATATTTGGAATTGGCTCTAAGGTGATAGCAAACCTTAGATGAAGAACTCCCATACCTTATTTGAAGAAACCAATGTCAATTGAAGAAGAAACTCTATTGAAGATCCATCTTCAAGCTTCATCTTCACCTTGAACTCTCATGAAAGTTTTTGGAAGAACTTTTGGAGGGAATATGTTTTGATCTTAGTGTTAGGGTTTAATAGAGTGTTTAGTGACTTATACACTTAAAATATCCATAAACACTCAAAACAACCGTCTATAGACTTATAGGGGCGTGGGGTGAATTTACAATTTCACCCCTTCAACTTAACAGAAGCGGCAGCAAACTCACTAACCCATCGACGTGAGCATCGACGATCCGTGGTCTCACCCACGCCCCGTCGATGGGGTCCCATCATTTGCACCCTTGAACCTCCAATCTTACGGACAACCTTCCCTATCGACGGAGGCATCGACGGAACGTGGTCTCAACCACGTCCCGTCGATGGGGTCTCGTTGGTTGGTTCATAGATTCCTCAACCTGCAGGCAAGTTGGCTCCATCGACGAGACCCATCAATGGACCATTGCCTGGTCGACGGGCCGTCGATTGGTCCGTCATTTGGCCACTGCCTGGCAGTGTTGGTCTCCAAGTTGGGGTCCTCCCTTAGGTCTCCATTGAGGGTCCTACGTGGAGTCGTACCCGAACGTTTCCAACCCAAACATGCACGTATACAAGTTTAGGACCTACCACATAAGTTTCATCCAAAACGAACACGTAAAACTCGACAAAACATGCTTAGACACACAAGGTCATTTCAAGGAATAACTTTCGAACGTCATGGACGTTCTTAAGCATTTGACCTCCAAACATCACGAAACTTGACACACTGAATTTATACATCATATAAACTAATTTAAGAGCCATACAATCTCATGCATTACACATAATCACTTAGAATCACATACGATACTTAGGTGATTTAGTCGTTGAACGTCTTGGTCGATCCTTGATGTTTGACTTCCAATGCACGTAAACTCTTAGCTACTGCCTCAACCACACTTTATAGACTATATTATGACCTAAGACCACCATTACAACCACATCAGGTTCTATCTTCACCTAAGTTATTTTTGGGGTCTTACATTAGAGCATCCAAATGGATCCATGTGAAGCTCTTTATGAGAGAATGCAGATCTCCTATTAGGTGGTTCAAAGTTGGTGAAGCGGGGTTTATAGGAACATATTTAGTTCACCAAGCAATGTAGAAGGTGAAAGTAATTCAAGAAAGGTTGAATACTGCACAAAGTCGCCAAAAGTCCTACACAGATGTTAGAAGAAGGCCATTGGAGTTTGAGGTAGATGATTGGGTGTATCTTAAGGTGTCACCTATGAAAGGAGTTATGAGGTTTGGTAAGAAGGGGAAACTTAGCCCCCGGTATATTGGACCTTATAGAATCTCCAAGAGAGTGGGCAATGTGGTTTATGAGTTGGAGCTACCCAAAGAGTTAGAAGCGGTTCATCCGGTATTCCATATTTCAATGTTGAAGAAGCAAGTTGGGAAGCTGAGGAGGATATGAAGAAGAGATATTCACATCTTTTTGAATCCGGAGAGAATGCAGATGAAGGTACTAAACTCTCTTCTTAGCACTTTATAAGATTATGTATATGCATGTTATTACTTGCTTTTATGGTTGAGTGCTGAAAAGATATTACTATCCTTAGCTTAGAGAAAGAATTCTCATTCGAGGACGAATGTTCCCAAGGGGGAGATATTGTAATATCTCGGATTCTAGTTAAACTAAGGTTAAGCTAAGAAAAAACAAGAAAGATCAAAATTCAAAATAAGTAAGGAAATCTGGAAAATTTCCAGATATCAAAAGTGAGTTTTGGTTAGTTTCAAATAGCCATAACTTCTAGCTCAGAAAGAGTTTGGGTGAGTTATTTATATGGATTGAAATATCGTTTTAAGATCTTTCAAACGACATCAAGTTTGCAAATTTCCAAGGTCGTATGAGTGAGATATGACCTTCGGAAGATGCGTAGTTGAGTAGTGAAAGTTCCAAAACCGTATTTAGTAAGGGTGTCAGACCTCTTTTCCTTAAGTCAATTAATTATTTCGTTTTGGAGTAATATGTTGGGGTATAAAATGATCTCACTCAGTTTATGCACTTAGAAAAAATAGACTAAGGCTTTGAAAGAAGGGAGAAAAGAGGAGAAGGAAGAGGAAAACGCAAGAACACCAAGATTTCGCTTTGTGGATTTCATCGGGGATGATCCCTAATAAGGTATGTGAGATAATTCGGTGATGCTTTATTTCACCCACCCTCTAACTTGATTCATTACAAAAATTAGAGTTAAATTGAAAGGAAATCTTGAAACTTTTGATGAAACGTTTGAAGTTCTTATTGATTGAGTTGTTGTTGATCGTTGTTAGTTGTAATCCATGTTTTAGGACGGGTTTTGGATCTAAGTCATTGGGTAATAAGTTAATTAAGGATCCCATATGTTTGGGGGTGGAATCCACGAGAGTTTGGGAAGGTTTAGAGATGAAAAACGAGGAAGAAAGTCGAAAAACCCATTGGGGCGATGCTGGGGCGCCGCGCCTCCAAAGCCCCTCAGGACAAAATTTGTTTGTCAGGCTCTGGCATGCCGCACCTCTCAGAGAGCGTAAGGACAGCCTCTGTCGGTCAGGCTATGGCGGTCCGCGCCTCTCAGAGATCCAGGACTCCCTAGAGACCCCATTCTGTCCCTATCTTTTCGTACTAGTTCATAATTGATTTATCCTTCATTTCTAGTTGATTCCAACACTCTATAGTACATATAAATATCATGAAATCATCCATAAACGTGAGATCATGATCCTTGAAACCATAATCTAGTTCAAGGAAAGTTAAGATCAAAGTCAAGGAAGTTAAGAGCCAAGTCTAGAAGTTAAGAAGAAAGTCAAAGTAAAGTTATCAAGTTTTCTAAAGTCTTTCACAAACATTTTCATTTTGTTTTAAAGACTTAAAATTCAAGTCAAAAAAGAGTAAAGAGTTGAGTTCATTTCTCAAAAGCTATAAGGGAACTAAGTCTTACCTAAGAGTTATGTTTCAAGTAAACAAAGATATCAAGTTCAGTTCACTTCTCAAGAGTTATAAGGGAACTAAGTTGTCCCTAAGAGTTTAAACAAAATGTTTTCAAACTTTTGAGAAGGAAGGGAAGCTAGACTTCCACAGAGCCTATGGCTAGTTTTAATAGAAGGAAGAGGAAACTATGATTTCCAAGAGGGCTTTTTAAAAGCTAAGTTTTGAGCACTAATCTCAAACCACAAAATCTATATGTTTTTAAACATAAGAGCCAGGATATTTTTGGGAGTAGTATTGAGTACCGATATTGGGGAGAGTTCAGATAACTCACAGCCCCCATAAACCATGTTAGCCACCATGGGTAGAAAAGGATCATACTTTTTAGATGATTCCTTTTCACAGTTTACTAGTGAATCCATTAGGCAGTTCAGGTCATATACGTTTAGCCATGTATAGGATGCGCTGGCAGCGTGCGGTAAACCGCTTTATCATCACTGTAGCTCTTAAGTGATGGTTGTCGTTTAGAGAATCTCTCTTAGGTAAATGTATTTTTATATGCATCAGTCATTGTATTTTATACACAAAAAGTATTGTATTTTTCATATATGTCAGTATTGTATTTTATATACATCTCAGACATTATTTTGTTCTTGTAGATATATACTCAGAGGTTGAAGCATGTTTTCACTCAGCATTTCTTTATATTGCAATTATTTTAACTGCGTATATTGAATAAGAGTTAGTAGATCATGAGTTGAGAACAGCCAAGGTAATTATTCATTCTTACTTCGTTTCAATCTCCTTGACCGATCCGTTCTATTGGCATTCACAGTTTTTGCCTAAATCCGTTTGATTTCCCGATTGGACACCTGAACTTGGCCGCTAGTCTGTGGGTGGTAAGGAGTAGCCACATTATGACAAACACCCTATTTTTCCAGCAACCCTTTGAACAGTTTATTACAAAAGTGCGAGCCGCCATCACTAATAATGGCCCATCGATGGGGTCCGTGGACCTCTACACCAGACCATTTTCTGCAGATTTATGTTATTGCTTCCTGCACATGTAACACCAATTAGGCCATTCTTTTTGTGTTTTTCTGGACACTTTTGAGACATGGACCGTATACTAATCTCTAGCCAACACTAGCACAAAACAAAAATGAAATAATGAGAACAACTAAGCAAGACGACGACTATTTCTACAAGAAAAACTAAACCTATAGTTGGCTAGAGAGTACACATTGGGTTTCCTCCCAAGAAACACTTGATTTAACGTCGCGGTACGACACATGCCTCTTGATTACTCGGACTTCATCAAGATGATAGGCATCAACCACTTCATGAACACTCTCCGCATGCCCCAGATAGGTCTTTATCCTTTGTTCGTTGACTGTGAACTTTGCGCCTTCCTTGTTCTGTATCTCAAACGCTCCATGTGGGAACACTTCAATAATGAGGAATGGCCCAATCCACTTGGACTTGAGTTTGCCCGGAAATAAGCGCAACCTATAGTTGAATAGAAACACCAAACACCAACCGCAAATTCTCACTATTCAATTATGTGGACGTGATACTTTTTAATCTTCTCTTTGTAGATGGTAGAAATCTTATATGCTTTTAGTCGAAACTCATCAAAATCATGCAACTCATTTAGCATTTGTTGTAATGCACCGGTCCAATCCTAATTCAGTCTCTTTATCGCCCACATAGCTTTGTGCTCTAGCTCGACCGGTGAGTGGCAAGCCTTCCCATATACAAGTTGATATGGAGACATACCTATGGAAGTCTTATATGAAATGCGGTAGGCCCAAAGAGCGTCATATAATCTTCTTGACCGATCCGTTTTATTGGCATTCACAGTTTTTGCCTAAATCTGTTTGATCTCCCGATTGGATATCTCAACTCGCCCGCTAGTCTATAGGTGGTAAGGAGTAGCCACATTGTGACAAACAACCTATTTTTCCAGAATCCCTTTGAACAGTTCATTACTAAAGTGCGAGCCACCATCACTAATAATGGACCTAGGTTTACAAAATCTGGAGAAGATATTCTTCTTCAGGAATGCGGTGCCACTCTTTCCTTCAATATTGGGGAGCCCAATTGCTTCCACCCATTTTGACACATAGTCAACCACCACAAGAATATATTTCATCCCATGATAACTCACTAACGGGCCCATGAAGTCAATGCCCCATACATCAAATAGCTCAATCACCAGGATGGGATTCAAGGGAAGCTCTTGCTTTTTTGAAATTCCTTCATCTCCTTGGCACTGATCACATGATTTGGTGTAATCTTGGAAGGGCAATGAGGTATGTTCATTGGTTCTTCATGGATTCATTTATGAATTATGAGTTACTTAGATAGTAATGCTTATAGGACTATGTGTGGTTGTGATGTTGATTTTAAGTAATCCTCATCCCTAACCCTAGACAATTGAATTGGTTATGAATTATGCAAGTATGTTATGGTATGATTATTACATGATTGAAAGTAGTATCTCATGATTATAATAAAGTGTTAAGTTAAAGGTTTAGTCACTTATGCAATGGTGTCCAATGTGAAAGGATTGTTCTAACTTGTGATGACCTATTATCTAGATATGATACGATTTTTACATAGGGGTCTAGAAGAGACTAATGTGAACTTATATGAAGAAATAATATTATTACTAAAGGGAACAATTGCTTAGCACCGAAAGGGCATGTAAATGAGATGGAGGTCTCACGCTAGTAAGTCCGCCCTCCCACATGGGTTCCTCACGTTAGTATGTCCAGAGTCCGGAGTTATGTGTTGTCTCATGAGATGGAAACCTCCACGTTAGTAAGTCAAGGTTTCTAGGAACAATATCCTTGACCCATAACTATGTGCCCACATAGGAATCTAGCTTAGTGGATCCACCTAGATAGCTACATATGAATTGTTACACCTTAAGGACGTGTTAACCCTCTCTTTTTGGTGTTGGATTAGAACACCGGATAGCATGTAGCTCACATGGTCTCATGTCGGTTATTGCACTTTTTTCCCTAACATAAAAGTAAATGAAAAAGTTAAGTATGTGAACTCTTATTAGGGTTGCCTTGAAGGCTTCTACATAGGGTATGGGAGGGTATGAGACTTATCTTACTCATTGCACATGTGGGGTCCTATAGGATGATTCTAGTAGTGTTCTTTATGATTATGATTATGCTTATGATTATGTTAATAAGTTATGACTAGTATCGATATATGAAGAATGTTATATATATGAGGATATGTTCTAAATATGAAATGGGTTGCTTAATGTGATACTTAACTTTGGATATGGTTATGGGGCTTTATTCTTGACATTACACAATTGTTGCTTGAGTTACTTGTATGCTGATATGATTAGAATATTCCTTATATGTGTGTATTGAATTGTTGGTCATTGTGCATAGTTTTGACTAAATTGTGCCTTTTCTCATGTATTAGCGATTTTTATGCATAGGGACCATACTTAGTACATGTGTTTTGTACTAACCCATATCTCTTCCCTTTTTCCCAAACATTGTAGGTTCGGTCCGTTGAGGTATCACTGAGGCTAAATAAAGAAGGCTTGGACTAGACTCTCCAAGTTTTGGTATGCCCTCTAGTCCGAGGATTTTACCTCACACTCTATCTTAGTAGTACTTGTATTGTCTAATAAACATTCACTTCTTTCCTATTATTGAAGATATTGATGTAAGCCCTATGTGGCAATTATGAATTTGTGTAAGGGCTTTGCCGGGATCGTTTGACTTCGTGTAGATAGTTGATATCAGACAAAGATTTAGACTAAATTCCTATATGTTGTTATGTTGTGTATGCGATAAGCCTATGTATGCTTCCTATGTGGATGTCTATGTAAACCTTATTGATATATAAGTAAATGTTTTTATTTTTTCCATGTTTTTGAGCTATGATATGCTATGACGAAGGCTAAGAGGCTTGTCTTAGTCCTCTTTGAGGACGACGACTCCGGTAACGACTAGGGTGTACCTTGGGTCGTTACAAACTTGGTATCAGAGCATGAGGTTAAATCTTTATAGGATTGATGTCTCATTAAACAACGTCTATGTAGGGTCTTATTAATATTTGTGAAGGGCGCCGCACTTATGAATGAGAGACTATGTGATGCTTAGGAACTTTCACTCTCTTGTTATTCCTTAGTCATGCCTAAGAGTCTTAACTCTATCTAGTCCTTTCTTCTAATCCTTTTATTGTGCTTATAGGCAATGAGTACAAGGAGGAATAATGCACGAAGGGTCGTACAGGAGAATTTGAATAAGGCGATTCCCCCTCAAGCTCCTCAAAACCCTCAAGTTCCTATTGAAGAAAGGGCTATGTCTAATGTTGAGATAAGGTCGACCATTCATAGCTTGACTCAAGTGTTGGCTACCCAAGATGCTAGGGATGCAAGGGTGCAAGTGAACCCCAATGCTAACACTACCACTTCAAGTGTTAGGGATTTCACAAGGATGAATCCTCCTACTTTCTATGGTTCTAAGGTGGAGGAAGCCCACAAGGGTTCATTGATGAAGTATTCAAAGTTCTAGATGCTATGGGTGGTGTTTCTTCTAAAAAAAAGTGGAACTAGCTGCCTACCAACTCAAGGACATGTCTCAAGTTTTGTATGAGCAATGGAAGGATGAGAGGCCGGTTATAGAAGTTTGGATTACTTGGGGAGCTTTCAAAATGACTTTTCTTGATAGGTTCTTTGCCTTGGAACTAAGGGAGAGGAATATGCAAGAATTTATCAACCTCCGTCAAGGGGGTATGAGCGTGAAGGAGTATAGCCTCAAATTAACTCAACTATCAAAGCATACTTCTACTATGGTTGCGGATTCTAGAGCTAAGATGAACAAACTTGTCATTGAAATATCCGATCTTGTGGTCAATGAATGTAGGTCGTCTATGTTGATTCCTAGAATGTACATCTCTCGTCTCATGGTTTATGCCGAACAAATTGAGGAACAAAAACTTAAGAAAGTTAGTAGAGAGTTAAAGAAGGTGAAAAACGAAGATGGGAATTCTTATAAGACTAGGTTTGAGGTTCAAGACAAACAAAGGTTCAAGAAGAGGTTTTCCAATCAAGGATCTTCTAATGCCCCAAGGGTCAACAAGAGTAAGGTGCCTACTCCCAAGCCCCAAGAGGGGAAACGTGGAAGATCTTATGTGGAGAAGCCTCTTTGTGCAAAATGTGATAAAAGACATGATGGTAAGTGCCTCGTTGTCACGGTTAATTGGTATGGTTGTGGAAAGAGTGGTCATGTGAAGAGAGATTGCCCTATGATGAGGTCTCAAGGAAGGGAAAATGCTCAAGCTCAAGCAAGTGCCCCAAACCCGGATACTTCTAAGAGGAATCACTTTTATGCTCTCCAATCCCGAAGTGATCAAGAGAGCTCCCCGGATGTGGTGACCAGAATGTCACGCTTATTCTCCTTTGATGTATATGCTTTGTTGGACCCCGGTAACACATTGTCTTTTGTTACCCCTCTTGTAGCCATGAAGTTTGATATACTACCCAACATATTAGACGATTCTTTTTCAGTTTCTATCTCGGTGGGTGATTCTGTGGTTGTTAATTGAGTCTATAGAGGTTGTCCAATTTCCTTGCCCAACAGAGTTACATTAGTTGACTTGATAGAACTCGATATGCTTTATTGTGATGTCATATTGGGAATGGATTGGTTGCATGCTTGCTTTTCCTCTATTGATTGTAGGACAAGGGTAGTCAAATTTCAATTTCCAAATGAACCCATTTTTGAGTGGAAGATAGGAAACTCAAATCCTAGAGGTAAGATCATCTCATGTCTAAAAGCTTCAAAATTGATTGCAAAGGGTTGTCTCTACCACATAGTGAGAGTTAGGGATCTTCAATCCGAAGTCCCTCCCATACAGTAGGTACTCGTAGTTAGGGAATTTCCGGAGGTCTTTCCCGATGATCTTCCCAGAATTCCCCCGAATGGGAGATTTACTTTGACATAGACTTATTGTCGGATACACAACCTATTTCAATACCTCTTTATCGGATGGCCCCAACTGAGTTGAAAGAACTAAAGGCAAAACTCAAAGATTTGCTAGATAAGGGTTTTATTCAACCAAGCATATCTCCATGGGATGCCCCGATATTGTTTGTGAAGAAGAAGGATGGGTCCTTGAGAATGTGTATCGATTATTGTCAATTGAACAAAGCCATTATAAAGAATAAGTACCCACTCCCTAGGATTGGTGACTTATTTGATTGACTCCAGACTTGAGGTCGGGTTATCATCAACTTAGAGTGAGTGAGGTTGATATTCCGAAAATGGCATCCCGAACAAGATATGGTCACTTTGAATACCTAGTGATGTCATTTGGTCTAACAAATGCCCTGGAGGCATTCATGAACCTTATGAATTGAGTTTTTAGAAAGTATCTTGATTTTTTTGTGATTGTCTTTATTGATGACATGTTGATATACTCTAGGAGTGAAAATGATCATATGAGACATTTGAGGATAGTTTTACAAGTTCTCAAGGATAACCAACTTTTTGCTAAGTTTAGCAAATGTGAGTTTTGGTTGAGGTCAGTTGCATTTCTTGGGCGCATTGTCTCTAGTGAAGGGGTAGAGGTTTATCCAAGGAAGAAGGAAGTGGTCAAAAGTTGTCTGAGACCTTTGAGTCCTACCGACATCTGAAGTTTTCTAGGGTTGGACGGTTGCAATAGGAGGTTTGTCGAGGGATTTGCATCTATCGCCTCTCCATTAACGCCTTTAACCCAAAAGAAGTCCAAATTGGAATGGTCGAAATAGTGTGGAAAGAGTTTCCAATATTGAAATATAGACTCAGCTCCGCCCCGGTATTGAACTTACCGGAGGGTACCAAAGGCTTTATGATTTATTGTGATGCCTCTCGAGTAGGTCTAGGATGTATGATCATGCAACATGGAAAAGTCATAGTATGCCTCTAAACAACTCAAGCCACATGAGAAAAATTATCCAACCCATGACCTTGAGCTTGCGGCCGTGGTATTTTTTTTTGAATATTTGGAGACACTATCTTTATGGGGTGCACGTAGATGTATTCACCAATCACAAAAGTCTCCAATATGTATTCACCAAAAAATACTTCAATCTATCCCAAAGGAGATGGTTAGAGATTTTAAAGAATTATGACATGAGTGTCCTTTACAATCCCGGAAAAGCTAATGTGGTAGAGGATGCCTTGAGTCGAATGTCTATGGGTAGTGTGGCTCATGTTAATGGTGACAAAAAGGAACTAGACAAAGATGTTCATAGGTTGGCCCGTTTGGGTGTTCGACTAGAATAATTGTCGAAGGGTGGTTTTATGGTTTGCCATAACTCCGAGTCGTCTTTAGTGGTGGATCTGAAGTCTTAGCAACATCTTGATCCCCTATTGATGGAGTTGAAAGAGTCGGTCCTTAACAAGAATAATGAATCTTTCTCCCAAGGGGAGGATGGGGTACTTCGGTACCAACAGAGGTTATGTATGCCTGATGTGGTTGGTTTAAGGTAGAAAACCATGGATGAGGCTCATGGCTCATTATACTCCATCCACCGGGGGCCACCAAGATGTATCATGACTTGCGTTACATCTATTGGTGGAATGGAATGAAAAGGGATGTAGCTAAGTTTGTGTTGAGGTGGCCAAATTGCCAAGAAGTCAAAGACGAGCATCAAGGCCCGGGTGACCTAACCCAAGATATTGATATCCCCACTTGTAAGTGGGAAGATGTCAACATGGACTTTGTGGTAGGTTTGCCTCAAACACGTCGACAACATGACTCCATTTGGGTCATAGTGGATAGGTTGACCAAGTCAGCCCGTTTCCTTCCCGTAAAGGTTTCTTACTCGGCAGAGGAGTATGCTAAATTATATGTTAGAGACATTGTGAAGTTACATGGGGCCCCATTGTCAATCATTTCGGATAGAGGAGCTCAATTCACTTCACACTTTTGGAGATCTTTCCAAAGGGGACTTGGTACGCAAGTAAATCTTAGCACCGCTTTCCACCCTCAAACGAATGGACAAGCGGAGCGCACCATCCAAACTCTAGAAGATATGTTAAGGGCTTGCATGATTGATTTGAAGGGTAATTTGGATGATCATCTACCCTTAATAGAAGTCTCGTACAATAATAGCTACCATGCAAGTATCGGTATGACACCTTTTGAAGCACTTTATGGTAGAAGGTGCCGGTCCCCGATTGGATGGTTTGAAATGTGTGAGTTTGCTTTTCTTGGTCTCGAATTAGTGTATGAGTCCACCGGGAAGGTTCAACTCATAAGGGAGATATTGAGAACGGTTTTTAGTCGGCAAAAGTCTTATGCCGACAATAGAAAAAGGGACCTTGAATTAGAAGTAGGGATTGGGTCTATTTGAAAAGTTCACCTATGGAAGGGGTGATGATGTTTGGAAAGAATGGGAAACTTAGTCCCCGTTATTTGTTTCCTATGAGTTGAAGTTGCCAAATGAGTGGGTCATGATTCATGCGGTATTCCATGTTTCTATGCTTAAAAAGTGTATAGGTGATCCGGTTTCCGTTCTCCCTCTAGAAGGCTTAGGGGTAAAGGAGGACCTTTCTTATGAAGAGGTCCCGGTGAGATCTTGGATCGTCAAATTAAGAAATTGAGGAATAAGGAGGTTGCCTCCGTAAAAGTGCTATGGATGAACCACCTTGTTGAGGGTGCAACATGGGAGGCCGAGGCGGACATGAAGACCCGCTATCCTCATCTCTTTCCCCCTATTCCTATCCAAAGTTAAGGTTAGTAAATTTCCTCTCAAATAAGTTATATGCAAAATGTTGAATTTATCATGTTTATCTAGAATGTGCATATTCTTGTAGAAATTCATGCCTAAATTGAGTTTTTGTGATATATAGCTCTCATGATTAACTTGCACTTAAATATGTAGTGGGCTATATTGCTTTCGTGAGAAGTATTTTGGGCATGTTTTGATGTTGTGTTGATAAGAAATTAGTATGTCAACTCTTAATGTTCATATTAAGCTCATAATTGAAATGGAGAAGGTAGTACCTCCTTATGTGATATGAAAAGTTGAACTAGTGTTATGGTATGTTGTGGAATAAGTTCCTATTTGTTGATTATATGTTTATATGTTGAAAGGAGTTGAAATTTCCTCCAATAAGATGTAACTCATTATGATATTGGTTGTTGGTTGGCTTCTAGTCTTGAGTCTTTTTCCTTTTTCCCAATTGAAGGTTTAAGGTGTCATTCGGGGACGAATGTTTCTAAGGGGGGGATATTGTAACACCCTGTAAATTCCATGGCCTATACTAGACTTACATGTTTAAAATTGATTATATTAGACCTAAATAAGTGTAAATAACTTGGTTGAGAAGTATTGGAACCAATTCATTAAAGAAAGACCTTAACGTCCGAGAACTAGAAAAATTGAACTAGTTGACGTCCCTATATTTGGTGAAGGTTTCGTAGTTGACGTCCCTATGTTAGGTAGAGTGTAGTATAGAGGGTCGAAACGTACAGTTACGACATCTCAAGGACCACCGGAAGGGTCCTTGGGGAGGACCCGAACTTGGGCGAGCAAGTAGCCAAGGCAGCTACGCGTAGGCAGAATCCTGGTGGCTGTTGCGCGACGCGCAGACATCACGTGGGGATATAGAGTTGGCCTTGCGACACGGGGATGACACGGACCCTACTGCCTCATCTCCACATTCGAAAATAAATTGGGGAATTAGCCTCACGATGCGCACCTACTTCCCCGATATCGTAAAAGTCGTATTTTGGGTGTTTTGACTTTACAAATAAACCCATTTAAGTGAGGGGTCTTTTGGGTAATTTAATGGGTTACTATATAAAGTCTTACGGTCAGTTTTAAGTCAATTCTAACTCAATAATCAAGTCCCAAAAGTTGAACTCAAAAAATTCTCTCTCTCTCCCAGATTCTCTCCCCCTCCAAAACTCCATTAGAGACCATTAGAGCTCCAAGAAGAAGATCAAGCCTTCAAGTTTTTCAACCCAATTTCGTGTATTTCTACTCTATATGGTATGGTTTATTTTACTCTTAGGAATCCTTTCCCCAAGAGGTCCTTCAAAACATGATTTCTAAATCCCCCAAAACAAGGGTTTTTCTCCTCACATGGGTCTTCTTTCTAAAATGAAATTGTGATTCAATTGTGATGAATTATGATGAATTAACATTGTTTAAGTGTGAATTATTGGTTAATTGATGATTTCCTATAATATTTCCCTAGACCTATGTTCTCTCCCCAATTTCATAAAAACCTTAAATTGATATGGTGAATTGTTAAGATTATGAATATGTAGATTGACTACATTGTTGTTAATTATGTAATTGTTTATTGAATTTACCCTATATATGTAATTGGTTATGTATTCTTCGTAATGGAAGTCTAAAGGTTCTTAGAAGGGCAATGAGGTATGTTCATTGGTTCTTCTTGGATTCAATTATGAATTATAAGTTACTTAGATAGTAATGTTTCTAGGTCTATGTGTGGTTGTGATGTTTATGTTAAGTAATCCTCATATCTAACCCTAGACTATTGAATTGGTTATGAATTATGCAAGTATGTTACAGTATGATTACTACATGATTGAAAGTAGTTTCTCATGATTATAATAAAGTGTTAAGTGAAAGTTTTAGTCACTTATGTAATGGTGTCCAATGTGAAAGGATTGTTCTCACTTGTGATGACATAAGATCTAAATATGATAAGATTTTTACTTAGGGGTCTATAAGAGACTAATGTGAACTTATATGAAGAAATAATATTATTACTAAAGGGAACAATTGCTTAGCACCGAAAGGGCATGTAAATGAGATGGAGGTCTCATGCTAGTAAGTCCGGCCTCCCACATGGGTTCCTCACATTAGTAAGTCCGGATTCCCGAATTATGTGTTGTCTCATGAGATGGAAACCTCCACTTTAGTAAGTCAAGGTTTCTAGGAACAATCTCCTTGACCCTTAATTATGTGCCCACATAGGACTCTAGCTTAGTGGATCCACCTAGATAGCTACGGATGAATGGCTACACCTTAGGCAAGTGTTAACCCTCTGTTTTCGGTGTGGGAGTAGAACACCGGATTCCCTGTAGCTTACATTGTCACACTCGTAGAGCATACCCCAGATGCGACTGGCGTCGGCATCCTCTTAGAGGAATCAGACAAGCCCTTAGCATTCGTCATAACATGTGATCAGTAAAATTGCGGACAAATATAAATTTTTACACTCTATTTGAAGTATACTTAGACTTCATACTTAACATTCATAATGTAAAATGATATTCTAAAAAAACTGTCTCACTTATATAAAACCATCTAAAGAGTGCAAATCTGGACTTAGCCAATATATAGTCAACATGCCATATAGGCCTTAATACAAAAGAATCCAAAGAACGTAATGAAAATAGAATATTCTTAAAAGTACTAAGTCTTCATAAGCTAGAATATGAAGATAGAATCCCCAAACATGAGGACCTACCAAGACTTGGCGAAAGAGTTCCAAGCTTCTTCAAATCGACCTCCTTAAACTTCAATGGATGGAACCTACATTTGTAGTAATATAAACTAATCGGGTTAGTACGCCACATGTACTAAGTATGGGTATATGCACATAACAGTTAAGGACATTCATGGAAAAGGATCATTTATCATTTCTTTAGAAAACAAGCTAAGTCATGTGAATGTCTTAAATGCACATACCATAGAACATATACAAGTTAAGGATTCGATCAACATAAAGCATGATCATAATCAAAGACATATATCATAGAGTCATGTTAACATAACATATTTAATAGATCATAGAACATAACATACAAAACACTTACCAATAATCCCACCCCAACCTACAAGTGCAATGGTCATGTGAAGCCCCAAAACCCCTCACAACCAAGTAGATAAGATAAGAAAACATGAGTAAAGTTTTGCTTGATATAACTTGTAACATAAGTAGTCATCACATCATAAAACAATATAACCCGATAACATATTCATCATAATGACCAACATCATATAAGAGTAACATCATGTATCATAGACATATATCTTCATGTTATCATATTACATAAGAACAATCTCCTAGGATTTCCCTTAGAGTCAACTTGAGCAATGTCTAGGTAGAGTCGCATACCCCTACCTATACTAAGTAGACCCTTCAAGTCACCCTAGTCAATGTAAATTTACTTTTATTTCATTTTACATGGGGGAACAATCTCCTTAAACGACATAGACCATGTGAGCTAAACATGGAATCTGGTGTCATAAAACCCCACACCGAAAGAAGGTGGTCTACTGGCCAAAGTAGAACCAAACATGACATAGCTTTCTAGGTGGATCTACTATCTAGTATCCTATGGTGGCAACATAGTTCAAGAACTAGGAGATGTATTAGAGACCCATAGTTCTACATTACATGGCACCCTCAATCTGATGAGAGTTATTGTGACCTACCTTCCAACTAGGGAAGGGACACCTCTCATATCTAGTCCATTGGTGCTTACCTTAAGTCCTTTTCTTGAATAACCTTTAAGTTGTCTTTTATCATAAATTATCATAGGTCATAAGAGATTAAATCCTTGTATAAACAAAATCATGAGCTCTTTAGGAGTAGATGAGAATTTCCATTCAATCTAACCCTTAGTTTGTGAGATTACCATAATATAGTTATCTTGTGTAGATCATACTAGATAATATCGTAACTTGCATTCATCGTGTTCTTATCATGATCTCACAAGTAACATGTTCATATCCCAACATATACACATAGTAACATCATACATACTTCCTTAACATAGCAACATGATTTATAGGCTAACATAAACTTTGTAGAATAATCACAACTTTAGAAGACTTACCTCTTGCCTCCAAGGACCTTATTCAAGAACTTACTTCAAATTACAACATTCATAACCATAACATAATGAAATACTCAATATCATAATAAAGAACAACTCTTCCAATCATACACAATATCAATACATAATGTAGGATAAGGAAAAAGGGTCATTTAAGAGTTCATTCTAGTCTTAATTCCAATCCCTACGTTTATGTGTCATCAAGCAGTGGGTATAACCCATTCGAACCAATAAAATAGATAATAAACATGCTTCACACGAAAATCTTTCATTACAAGTCAAACACTCAACAATACATGCATAATTAACCATATAAAACACTTGTTTTTCATCAAATATCATAAATCTGGAGTTAGGAAGAAAAATCTTTTTTGTAGAGTTAAACCCCTAGAATTGAATGTCTTGAAAACGTATCTTTGAAAGGACCTCTTTAAGAAAGGAATCCCAAGAGTGAAAAACCCATACATTATAGATGAAGAATCCACGTAATTTGGATTAAAACCTCAAAGTCTTCGTCTTCTTCCTTAAGCTCTTCTTGTTCTTCAATGGAGTTTGGAAAAGAGAGCGTTCTTGAGAGAGATGAGAGAAAACTTGTTTGATCTGGTTTGGAATGTGTAGAAGTGGTCTAAAACTGGCCTAATATCCATATATAGTCTTCCTATGAATTAACCAAAAGATCCTCCACTTAAATGGGTCTTTTTATGAATCTAAATTACCAAAAATACGACTTTAACAATTCTAGGAAGTGGTTGCGCGTCGCGGGGCCAAATCCCGTCATTTTTCTAAGATTTTGGGTTGAGGCAGTGAGGTGCATGTCAGCCTTGCATTTTGAGGCTGCCTCTCAATTATTGAGGCATTAACATGCATTTAAAGCTCGCGTCGCATACCCTATGTGTCAATATTGTTCGCGCAAGGTGCTTTGGCAGCCTGCCTACCTATGTTGGGGTCCTCCCCAAGGACCCTTCGGGTGGTACTTGGGGTGTCGTTACAAGACGTTTGGACCCTTTGTACTACATACTACCTATACAAGGTCTCTTTAAAAGTTTTGGAATTCATTTGACACTTCGAAACCTTCACCAACCATAGGGACGTCAACTTGTTCGAATTAGCTAGTTTCCGGACGTCAAGGTCTTTCTTTGTCGTTTTGGTTCTAACCTTTTCCAAATGTATTTATTACATTAATATAGGTCTGGAAACATCATTTTAAACATTACTTAATAGATTAGGCTCTATTCTAAGTCATGGCAATTCCAGAGTGTTACATTATCCCCCCCCCCTTAGGAACATTCATCCCCGAATGACACTAAAATCTTTTGGAGGGTAAGAATAGACTCAATACTAGCAATCCAACCAATCATCAACATAAAAATCATAATGATTCATAGATCATAGGATTACATCACAACTTCATACAACACATGCCATAACATTACACATAGCAATCAATTCATGATGCACAAACATATAAGAGCTTCATATTCATAACACATTGTGAGGAATTTCCTTCTCAACTTTATCATAAGCTCAAAATGCATCAAAGAGTTACCATGCCATCGTTCTTCTCAAGACAACAACAAAACAACAAAATCTCAGGAGGACAACATGCATATATATTTCATATAAGTGCAAGAATAGAGTATGAAGGCATTTTCTTAAAACTCTAGTTGGTACAACTTTTACCAAACATGCAGCTATTTAGGAAAACAAGTTAATTTCATGATTATGCATTACTTTCTCTATTAATAGGAATGTCTAACCTCAAGGATTAAATAGATGAGGGTAGCGGGACTTCATATCGGCTTTAGCCTCCCATGTTGAACCCTCAACAAGATGGTTCCTCTATAGAACCTTTAAAGAGGATACCTCCTTATTTCTCAACTTCTTGACTTGGCGATCTAGGATCTCAACCGGAACCTCTTCATAGGATAGGTTATCATCCACACCTAAACCTTCAATAGGCAAAATGTATACTGGGTCGCCTGTGCATTTCTTAATCATAGAAACATGAAACACCGGATGAACCGACGAAGCCAGTTCACTAGGTAGTTTCAACTCATAGGAAGCCTTCCCAATTCGTTGTAAAACCTCATAAGGACCAACACACCGGGTACTTAACTTCCCCTTTCTACTGAATCTCGTCACCCCTTTCATAGGTGAAATCTTCAAGTAGACATGATCACCTATTTCAAACTCAAGATCTCTTCTTCTATTGTCGGCATAAGACTTTTGCCGACTATAGACTATCTTTAATCTAGTTTTTATGATTCTAACCTTCTCTATAGCCTCATAGATAATCTCTGGACCAAGGAGTGAGGACTCACCAACGTCAACCATCCAACTGGAGATCTACACCTTCTACCATAAAGAGCTTCAAAAGGTGTCGTGGAGATGATCGAATGATATTGTTGTAAGAGAACTCAATCAAAGGTAAGTGATCATCCCAACTTCCATTGAAATAAATTACACAAGCTCTTAACATGTCCTCGAGGGTCTGAATGGTACGCTCCTCTTGACCGTCCGTATGAGGATGAAAAGCGGTACTAAGTTTCACTTGAGTACCTAAACCCTTTTTAAAAGCCTTTCAAAAACGAGAAGTGAATTGGGCACCTCTATCTGAGATGATGGACAAAGGAATCCCATGAAGACTCACAATCTCATTAATGTAGATTCTTGTATAATCTTCGGCAGTATAGGTAGACTTAACAAGAATAAAATGGGCAGATTTTGTCAACCTATCCACAATAACCCATATAGAATCATTTTTCCTTCGGGTTCGAGTCAACCCAACAACAAAATCCATAATTGATGTCTTTCCACTTCCATGTAGGAACATCCATGATTTGGATTAAACCACCCGGTTTAAGATGCTCAACTTTAACTTGTTTGCAATTTGGACACTTAGCAACAAACTCTGGTATGTCCCTCCTTAAACCATCCCACCAATAGACCTCTCTAAGGTCATGATACATTTTGGTGGCACCCGGATGTATAGAATAGTGAGAACCATGGGCTTCTTCTAGAATCTGATTTCTCAAATCCTTAATATCGGGTACACATAATCTCCCTTGGTACCTAAGAACACCATGCCTCGCTTGGGAGAATGACTTATTGAGATTACTAAGTACCGATTCCTTCAACTCCATCAATAGTGGATCAAGATGCTTCTTAGATTTCATCTCCACCACTACTGATGACTCGGAGTTATGATGGACCTTAAAACCATCATTTGGATAATCTTCTAACCGCACAGCTAAGCGAGCCAACCTATGAACATCTTTCACAGTTCTTTCTTCTCTTCTTCCACATGAGACACACTACTCATAGTCATACGACTCAAAGTATCCGAAACCACATTGGCTTTGCCAGGGTGGTAAAGGACACTCATGTCATAATCCTTCAATAATTCTAACCATCTTCTCTGTTCGAGATTTAACTCCTTTTGTGTAAGCACATATTGAACACTTTTATGGTCTGTAAAAACATCAACATGCACACCATACAAATAATGTCTCCATATTTTCAAGGCAAAAACTACAGCGGCTAACTCAAGATCATGAGTTGGATAATTCTTCTCATGAATTTTGAGTTGCCTAGAAGCATAAGCAATCACCTAGCCATGTTGCATGAGTACACATTCACAGCCCACTCGGGAAGAATAACAACACACTACAAAGCCTTCATTACCCTCTGGTAAGGTCAACATCGGAGTGGAGGTAAGGTTATATTTCAACTCTTGAAAACCTTTCTCACAAGTTTCCGACCACTAAAAATTCACCTTCTTTTGGGTCAAAGTTGTCAAAGGGGAAGCAATGGTTGAAAATCCATCAACAAATCTGCTATAATAGCCGGCTAGACCCAAGAAACTCCTTATGTCTATGAGAGTCAAAGGTATATGCCAATTTTTGACTGCATCCGTCTTCTTGGGATCAACCTCTACACCATCACCAGAGATAATATGGCCAAGAAAAGAAATTGACCTCAACCAAAATTCACACCTTCTAAATTTGGCATAAAGTTGGTGTTCTTTGAGGACTTAAAAGGACAACCTCAAGTGACTCTCATGCTCATCTTCATGATTGGAGTATATCAAAATATCATCAATGAACACAATCACAAATGAGTCGAGGTAATCTCGGAAAACTCTATTCATTAGGTCCATAAATGCCGCTGGGGCATTCGTCAACCCAAAAGGCATAACTAGAAATTCATAGTGACCATATCTAGTTTGTAAAGCTATGTTGGGAACATCTTCACCTCTCACCCTAAGTTGGTGATATCCTGACCTTAAGTCAATCTCGGAAAAGTAGCTAGCACCTTGGAGTTGATCAAAGAGATCATCAATTCGAGGGAGAGAATATTGTTCTTTATGGTGACCTTATTGAGTTGGCGATAATCAATGCACATTCTAAGGGATTCATCCTTATTCTTAACAAACAAGACCGGAGCACCCCATGAAGAAATACTAGGTTGAATGAAACCCTTGTCTAGTAAATCTTTGAGTTGGAGCTTCAATTCTTTCAATTCAGCCAGAGCCATCCTCTATGGAGGAATTGAAATGGGATTCGTGTCTGGTAATAAATCAATGCCAAAGTCAATTTCCCTTTCGGGAGGAACTCTTGGAAGGTCATTAGGAAAAACCTCTAGGAATTCTCTAACTACAGGGACTGACTCAATAGAAGGAGTTTCACATTCTAGGTCCTTAACTCTCACCACATGATATAGACAACCCTTGGCTATTATCTTACTAGCTTTCAAGCAAGAAATAATTTGACCCCTTGGCATAAAATTTCCCCCCTTCCACACTAAAATGGGTTCATTAGGGAATAGAAATTTCACTACCCTTGTTCTACAATCTATGGACGCAAAACAATCATGAAGCCAATCTATACCCAAGATGCTATCAAAATCAAACATGTCAAGTTCTACCAAATCAACAAGAGTAACTCTATTGGGCAACATTACATGACATTTCCTATAGACTCTTTTTGCAACTACAGAGTTACCCATTGGGGTACAAACTGAAAAGGGTTCAATCAAAACATCGGGAAGTATATCAAACTTCCTAGCTACCAAAGGTGTAACAAAAGAAAGGGTAGCACCTGGGTCAAGCAAATCATAAACATTAACAGAGAAAACTTGTAACATACCTGTCACAACGTCGGGAGAGCTTTCTTGTTCACCCCTAGCCTTGAATGCATAGAAACGGTTCCTTTTTAGAGCTTCAGAACTAGGACCGCTTGGCTGAGTTTGGCTATTCCCCTTACCTTGACTTCTTACATTAGGAAAATCTTTCACCATATGGCCACCTTTGTCACAACCATAGAAACTATTTGTTCTAACAAGGCATTCACCGACATGTTTCTTACCACACATGCCACACAGGTTGGTCTTTCTCTTGGTGGATCAAAATTTCTCCCCTTTTGAGGTTTAGGATTAGAACCCCTATCATTGCGATTTTTTGAGAAATTTGAAGGAACTTGGTTTGAAAACCTCTTCTTAAACTTAGGCTTGTCTTGAACATCAAGCCTACTCTTAGAAGAACCACTTTCAAAAGACTTTGCCTCTTTAGCTTCCCTATTTATTTTCCTTAGACAAATTTCCTCAACCTGTTGAGCATGAACCATCAACCTAGAAATATCCATATTGTCATGAAGCATGGCTGCATAACATTCTTCTTCAAGCTCTTCGAACACTCCCGTTACATAACGGTTCATTTCATCCCTAGCATTAGAAACCAAAGAATAAGCATATTTGGATAGCTTAATGAATTTTAAGAAGTATTCCTTGACACTCATACTTCCTTGACGAAGGTTGATGAACTCCTCTACCTTAGCTTCCCTTTGTTACTTTGGGAAGAATCTGTCAAGAAAGGCCGTTTTGAAGATCTCCCAAGTCACGGACAATATCCTAAAGCCCTATTATCCTTCCACTGATTGTACCATGTGTGAGCCACGTCCTTGAGTTGATAAGCAGCAAGTTCAGCCTTCTCAGTAGTACTCACCCCCATAGCAAACAAAATCTTGTAGACCTCATCAAGGAAATCTTGGGGTCTTCATCAACTTTTGACCCAAGGAAAATAGGAGGATTCATCCTCGTAAAATCTATCAAACGACTAGCCAAAGTACTAGCAAGCTGGTTCTCTAGAGGTGTAACCTCTCTGTTAGCTTGTGCCGTAATAGCCTGAAGGCTTGGGCCATTTGGAACATGGCTTCCCTCACCTCACCATCCATCATAGCTGGAGGATTCACTCGAACTTGATCATTTGCAGCAGCTAGCACTTGAGGAGCATTTAAATTACCTTGGGGAGTAGCTCCCGCATTCGCAATCTCTTCAACTACTCTTGTCGCGGTTGTCCTTCTTGTGTTCATCTCCTATAACCACAATAAAGGGATTAGATAATAAATGATACATAGTGTTAAAACTCTAAAGGCACGACATAGGATTTCCAAGAAAAGAGAAGTTTTCTAATCATCACATAGCCTCTCGTCCATAATTGTGGCACGCTTCACAACCATGAACAAGACAATAGGTAATTTGGTTTAGTGAGACATTGATCCTAAGGATATTTAACCTCATGCTCTGATACCAAGTTTGTCACACCCGGAGAGCATACCCCAGATGCGACCGGCGTCGGCGTCCTCTCAGAGGACTCAGACAAGTTCTTAGCTTTCGTCATAACATGTGATAAGTAAAATTGCAGACAGATTTAAAACTTTTACATTATATTTGAAGTATACTTAGACTACATACTTAACATTCATAATGACATACGATATTCTAAAAAACTTGTCTCGCATATATAAAACTATCTAAAGAGTGCAAATCTGGACTTAGCCAATATATAGTCAATATGACATATAGGCATTAATACAGAAGAATCCAAAGAACGTAATGAAAATGGAATATTCTTAAAATTACTAAGTCTTAATAAGTTGGAATATGAAAGATAGCATCCCCGAACATGAGGACCTACCAGGACTTGGAGAAATAGTTCCAAGTTTCTTCAACTCAACCTTCTTAAACTTCAATGGTTGTAACCTACAATTGTAGTAATATAAAGTAATGGGGTTTGTACGCCACATGTACTAAGTATGGGTATATGCACATAACATTTAAGGACATGCATAAAAAAGGATCATTTATCATTTCTTTAGAAAACATGCTAAGTCATGTGAATATCTTCAATGCACATACCATAGAACATATACAAGTTAAGGATTCCATCAACTTAAATCATGATCATAATACAAAACATATTACCATAGAGTCATGTCAACATTACTTATTCAATAGATCATAGAACATAACATACAAAACACTTACCAATGATTCCATCCCCAACCTACAAGTGCAAGGTCATGTGAATCCCCATAACCCCACACAACCAAGTAGATAAGATAGGAGACCATGAGTAAAGTTTTGCTTTATATAACTTGTAACCTAAGTAGTCATCACTTCATATAACAATATAACCCGATAACATATTTATCATAATGACCAACATCATATAAGAGTAACATCATGTATCATAGACATATATCTTTCATGTTATAATATTACATAAGAACAATCTCCTAGGACTTCCCTTATAGTCAACTTGTTTAATGTCTAGGTAGAGTCCCATATACTAAGTAGACTCTTCAAGTCACCCTACTCAATGTCCATTTACTCTTCTTTTATTTTACATGACGGAATATTCACCTTAACCGACATAGACCATATGATCTAAACATGGAATCCGGTGTCATAAAACCCCACACCAAAAGAAGGTGGTCTACCGTCTAAAGTAGAACCAAACATGACATAGCTTTCTAGGTGGATCCACTAACTAGTATCCTATGGTGGCAACATAGTTCAAGAACTAGGATATGTATTAGAGACTCATAGTTCCACATTACATGGCAACCTCAATATCATGAGAGTCACTGTGACCTACCTTCCAACAAGGAAGGGACACCTCTCATATCTAGTCCATCGGTGCTTAGCTTAAGTCCCTTTCTTGAATAACCTTTAATTTGTCTTTTATCATAAACTTATCATAGGTCATAGGAGATTAACTCCTTGTATAAACATGATCATGCGCTATTTACGATTAGATGAGAATTTCCTTTCAATCTAATTCTTCGTTTGTGATATTAACATAACATAGTCATCTTGTGTAGAGCATACAAGATAATATCGTAACTTGCATTCATCGTGTTCTTATCATGATCTCACAAGTAACATGTTCATAGCCCAACATATACACATAGAAACGTCATACATACTTCCTTAACATAGGAACATGATTTATAGGCTAACATAAACTTTGTAGAGTAATCACAACTTTAGAAGACTTACCTCTTGCTTACAAGGACCTTATTCAAGAACTTAGTTCAGCTTACAACATTCATAACAATAACATAGTGAAATACTCAATAGCATAATAAATAACTACTCTTCAAATCATATACAAGATCAATGCATAATGTAGGATAAGGAAAAAGGGTCATTTAAGAGTTCATTCTAGTCTTAATTTCAATCCCTACGTTTACGTATCATCAAGCAGTGGGTATAACTCATTGGAAACCATCAAATTGATAATAAACATGTTTCACACAAAACTCTATCATTACAAGTCAAACACTCAATAATACATGCATAATTAACCATAGAAAACAATTTCTTTTCATCAAACATCATATATCTGGAGTTAGGAAGAAAAATTTGTTTTGTAGAGTAAAAACCCTAGAATTGAATGTCTTGAAAACTTATCTTTGAAAGGACCTCTTGAGGAAAGGAATACCAAGAGTGAAAAACCCATACCTTATAGATGAAGAATCCACGTAATTTGGTTTAAAACCTCGAATTCTTCATCTTCTTCCTTAAGCTCTTCTTGTTCTTCAATGGCGTTTGGAAAAGAGAGAGTTTTTGAGAGAGATGAGAGAAACTTGTTTGATCTGGTTTGGAACGTGTAAAAGTGGTTTAAAAACTGACCTAATATCCATATATAGTCGGCCAATGAATTACCCAAAATATCCTCCACTTAAATGACTCTTTTAAGAAGTTAAATTACCAAAAATACGACTTTAACGATTCTGGGAAGTGGCTGCGCGTCGTGGGGCCAAATCCTGTCATTTTTCTGAGATTTTGGGTTGAGGCAGTGAGGTGCGTGTCAGACTTGCGTCGCGAGGCTGCCTCTCAATTCTTGATGCAGTAGCCTGCATGTCAAACTCGCGTCACACACCCTATGTCCCAATCTTGTTCGCGCAGGCTGCTTTGGCAGCCTACCTACCTATGTTGGGGTCCTCCACAAGGACCCTTCAGGTGGTCCTTGGTGTGTCGTTACCGGACGTTTGAACCCTTTGTACTACAAATACCTATCCAAGGTCTCTTTACAAGTTTTGACTTCATTTGAGACTTCGAAACCTTCAACAAACATAGGGACGTCAACTAGGTCGAATTAGCTAGTTTCCGAACATCAAGGACTTTCATTGTCGTTTTGGCTATAACCTTTTCCAAATGATTTTATTAGATTAATATAGGTCTAGAAACATCATTTTAAATATTATTTAATAGATTAGGCTCTAGTCTAATTCATGTCAATTCCGAAGTGTTACATACATGGTCTCATGTTGGCTATTACACTACTTTCCCTAACATAAAAGTAAATGAACAAGTTAAGTATGTGAATTGTTATTATGGTTGTCTTGAAGACTTATACATAGGGTAAGCTAGGGTATATGACTTCTCTTACTCATTGAACATGTGGGGTACTATAAGATGATTCTTGTAGTGTTCTTTATGATTATGATTATGATTATGATTATGCTGATAAGTTATGAGTAGTATCGATATATGAAGCATGTTATATATATGAGGATATGTTGTAAATATGAAATGGGTTGCTTAATGTGATAATTAGCTTTGGATTTGATTATGGAGCTTTATTATTGGCATTGTAGAAGTGTTGCTTGAGTTACTTGTATGTTGATATGATTAGGATGTTCCTTATATTTGTATATTGAATTGTTGGTCATTGTGCCTTTTCACATATATTAACGATTTTTATGCATAGGGACCATACTTAGTACATGTGTTTTGTACTAACCCATATATCTTCCCTTTTTCCCAAACATTGTAGGTTTGGGCCGTTAAGGTATCATTGAGGCAAAAGCAAGAAGGCTTGGACTAGACTCTCCAAGTTTTGGTATGCCCTCTAGTCCGAGGATTCTACCACACACTCTATCTTAGTAATACTTGTATTTTCTAATAGACATTAGTTTCTTTCCTATTGTTGAAGATATTTATGTAAGCCCTATGTGGCAATTATGAATCTGTGTAAGGACGTTTCCCTGATTGTTTGACTTCGTTTAGATAGTTGATATGAGACAAAGATTTAGACTTATTTCCTATATGTTGTTATGTTGTGTATGTGAGAAGCATATGTATGCTTTCTATGTAGAGGTCTATGTAAACCTCATTGCTATATAAGTAAAAAAATTTAATTTTTCCGCGTTTTTGACCTATGATATGCTATGACGAAAGCTAAGAGGCTTGTCTTAGTCCTCTTTGAGGAAGACGACGCTGGTAACCACTAAGGTGTACTTTGGGTCATTACAAATAATACATAACTAAACAGAGAAGTAAAACATTAATATAATTTGAACATGATATAGATTCTTGATGCTGAGATAATTGAATGCAGTGACCAATTTATAACATGCTGAAACTGAATGCCAGATATAGTGAACAATGCAATGAAATCTAACTGAACTGTGGGATATACTAATAACCGATAATATAAAAACATGAGCTAAATATGGAGTCCGATATATACATCCTAACGAGAGAACCCAATATACCATGTGAGAGGTATAAAGTCATGTTGGTGTGATCACCAGACTAATGCCCATAGAAGGGACTTACAACCTACTTGGCTAGTAGCTGTGGGTTTATTTGGGTACACTGAACCCTAGTCCAAGTCGGTATTATGCTACTCCAAATGATTAAAGTAGTTAACTGATTATGATTGTGTTTCTGTAAATACGAGATAGCTCAAACTGAGAATGCAATAATTAATCTTGTATTGATGCATTAATAACTGAGGCATGTATAACTGAATATCTGAAATATCTGACCTAGCATGTGTAATTCAAGAACTAAAGAAATACATAGATAGGGTTCTAAAATTAATGCAATAAACTGAGTATTAACATAGTAATCTAATTTGGAACATGTTAATAACTAATTCATGATGAAGTGTTGTAATTCTAGAAACCCTATGTCTATTCATAATAAGGGAATCAAGAAACTGACTGAATTCTAGTGACCCAATGGGCGAAAGGACACCACTAGTTAAATCCCACATACCAGCTGATGAATTCCACATAGAAATCTTTAGATTATGGGGATGGAACTGATAGAACCTTGATGCGTTCTTGAACTAGGGTTCTTGACCTTTTTCTCCTCTCTTGATTCTAATTTTCCAAGTTTTGATTAATGGTTTGACTTAGATAAGTTCTAGTTATGTTTCTAGGCTTAAAATTACTAGAATTTCATAATTTAGGGTCCAAACAACGTAGCTTAAGGGCCAAACGAACTAGGAAAAGACCAAAAGATTCCTGACTTAAAAGTTGTCGATGTCACTGACGGAGTCGACTAATGGGTCGTAAGTTGATTCACGATCCATACTGGTCGACCGTCTTTTTTCACGGAGAACTTAAAGTTTATTGGCCCATCGACAGAGTCGACTGACCGACCGTAAGTCGACTTACGGTCAGTATTTGTTGACCTTCGTTCGCGACTGAGAACTTGGAGTTGACTAGTCAATGGACAAAGTCAACTGACAGACCATAAGTCGAATGACGGTCTGTACTGTTCGACCGTCGTACGCGACTTTGAAATAGGAGTTGACTGGCCTATCGACGAAGTAGACTGACGGACTGTAAGTTGACTGACAGTTTGTACTGGTCGAGCGTGGTTCACGATTGAGAATTGGAAGTTGACAGAACCATTGACGTAGTCGATTAACGGACCGTAAGTCGACTGACGGTCCATAGTTTGCTTTATTTTTGGAACCTACAACTTCTAAAATCTGTATTTTTGGTTTGTTTTTTAGACGGGGTGTTACATTGTTTCCTCCTTGGGACCATTGGTCCTTGAATGAAGACTAAACTAGATGAAAGGGAGGGACAGGGTTGCAATCCCTACCACTAAACACTGAGAACTGAATTTCTAACTGAAAAGAGTTCCAAATCATGCAAATACGCTGAAAATGCAAGTACAAATTGAGGGAATATGATTCTAAGACTAAATTCATGTATGAATGAATGGAAAACTAAAGAGGAACTATAACCTCAAGCTGGAGTAGAATCAGAAGGAAAGAGGTGAGGATACTTAGATTTCATGGTTGCTTCCACTTCTGAAGTAGCTCCCTCTACGGACCGACTCCTCCACAAAACCTTGACCGAAGGGACTTCTTTGTTTCTCAACCATCTAACCTAACTGTCAAGGATCTCAACTGGTACATCCTCATAAGAAAGACTATCTTTCAAAGCTACACTATCTAATGGCACCACGGAGGCTGGATCACCCACACACTTCTTCAAAAGAGAGATATGGAAGACCGCATGCATTGTTGCTAGTTCTGCTGGCAACTCTAACTCATATGCAACTTTTGCAAACCATTTTGGAGATCTTATAAGTCCTAAATATATAGGACTGAGCTTCGCTTTCTTGCCAAATCTCTTCAACCCTTTCATAGGTGACACTTTCAGCAAAACTCAGTCATCAACTTGGAACTCTAGTTACCTTCTCCATACATCTGGATAAGATTGTTAACGACTCTGGTCTGCGTTAAGTCTATCTCTAATGAGTTTCACTTTCCATAGCATAAAGGACTGAATCAGGTCATATCAAAGCCACTTCACCTGCTTCAAACCAGCCAACATGAGATCTACATCTACACCCATATAGTGCCTCCTAAGCGGCCATCTGAATGCAGGAATAGTAGCTATTGTTGTAGGAAAACTCAATAACAGAAAGCTGATCATCCGAAATACCCTTGAAATCGATCACACAAGCTCTCAACATATCCTTTAGAGTCTAAATGATACGCTCTGCCTGTCCATCCTTATGTGGATGAAATGTTGTGCTAAGGTTAACTTGAGTACCAAGACCCTTCTGAAATGACTTTCAGAATTGGGAGGTAGACTGAGGACCTCTACTAGAGATGATAGACAAAGGAACCCCATGCAATTTCACAATTTCATTAATGTAAAGCTTGGAATAGTCCTCCTTTAAATCTGTAGTTTTGATCGCTAAAAAGCGAGAAGACTTAGTCATCCTATAAACTAGCACCCAAATAGAGTCATGTTGTCTGCGATTACGGGGTAAAGTTGTGATGAAATCAATATTGATCACTTCCCACTTCCAAGTAGGAGTTTCAATCTCTTGAATCATACCCCTGCTTTCTGATGTTCTACCTTGACTTGCTGGTAACTTGGGCACTTACTCACAAAATATTCTATATCCTCTTCATGAGATTCCAACAATAGACATCTTAGTGGCACTTGGATGAATAGAATATCTGCAGTTATGGGTTTTTTCAAGAACATGTTGTCTCAACTAACCCACATCACGAACAAGCAATCTACCATGGTAGCGAAGTACAGCATCTCCCCCTTGGAAGAAAACCTCCATTCTCTTATTATGGATTGCACCCTTAAGTTCAAGAAAGATTAAATCACTGTCTTGCTTTTCTTTAACCTCCACGACGGGAGAAGATTTTTCCCCATCTGAACTGTTAAACCACTGTCTGATATGATCATAAGGCAAACTCCTAAGCGAGCAAGGCTATGTATATCCTTCACTAGTTCTTTCCTTTCATCCTCAGCATGGGCTACGCTACCCATATATAATCTTCTAAGATCATCTGCTACTACATTCACCTTTACCAGGATGGTAATGCACACTCATATCATAATCTTTAAGGAACTCAAGCAATTTCCTCAGGCGAAGATTCAACTCTTTGTGGGTGAACAGATTGAATTCTCTTATGGTCAGTGAACACGTCTACATGAACACCATACAAGTAGAGTCTCCAAATCTTGAGTTCAAAAACCACTGCTGCAAGCTCGAGGTCATGAATTGTGTAGTTTTTCTCGTGCACCTTAAGTTGTGCAGAATCATAAGCTATAACCATACCTCGCTGTATCAACACACAACCTAGGCCTACTTTGGATGCATCGCAATAGATCACATTACCATATGAACCCTCAGGTAGAGTCAAGACAAGAGTTATAGTCAATCTAGTTTTCTATTCTGCAAAGCTTTTCTCATAATCATCTGACCATTCAAAATTGACAATTTTCTGAGTCAACCTAGTCAATGATGAGCCTATTGATTAAAATCCTTCCACGAACCTTTTATAATAACCTGCAAGACGTAACAAACTTCTGATATCTATAGTAGAGGTAGGTTCGGGCAATTGTTTCACTGATTCTATCTTCTGCAAACCCATTCGGATCCCCTCTTTAGGTACAATATGATCAAGGAAAGCAATAGATTGCTAGCAGAACTCACATTTGCTAAACATAGAAATCACTGACAATCTTTGAGAGTCTGCAGAACAACTCTCAAATGACTCGCACGTTCTTCCTCATTCATAGAGTAAATGAGGATATCATCAATGAAGACGATAACAAACAAGTCGAAGTACTGTTTGAACACTCTGTTCATCAAATCCATGAAAGCTGCAGGAGCATTGGTTAATCCAAACGACATAACTACAAATTTATAATGACCATACCGAGTTCTGAAGATTGTTTTTGGAATGCCACTATCTCTAATTCTTAGCTTATGATAACCCGATCTGAGGTCTATCTTTGAGAAATGACTAGCACCCTGAAGTTGGTTAAACAAGTCATCAATCCTGGGGATGGGATACTTGTTCTTTCATGTGACCTTGTTCAACTGTCTATAGTCAATGCACATTATGAGAGAACACTCTTTATTCTTTAGGAACAACACTGGTTCACCCAATGGCAAAATACTAGGTTTCATGAAGCCCTTATCTTTAAGGCCTTTGAACTGCTCTTTAAATTCCTTAAGCTTAGTTGGAGCCATTCTGTAAGGAGGAATAGAAATAGGTTGGGTATCTAGAAGGAGATATATTCCAAAGTCAATTTCCTTTTCGGGAGGAACTCTGGGAAGATCTTCTGGAAACACTTCTAGAAACTTACTGACTACTGGAACTATTTCAAGAGTTGGGGTTTCAGAGCTAGAATCCTTAACCTGAACTAGATGATAGAGATAACCCTTAGAGATCATCTTGTTGGCCTTCAGGTAAGAAATAAATCATCTCATAGACGCTAAGCTACTACGCTTAAATTCTAAGATTTGTTCGTTTGGAAACTGAAAATGAACAATCCTAGTTCTACAATCGACTGTGGCATCACATAAGTGTAGAAAATCAATTCCTAGAATGACATCGAAGTCTACCATTTCTAACATTACAAAATTTGCTAAGGTGACTTTCTAAGAGATGTGATAGGGCATTTTCTGTATACCTGTCTAGCTATAATTGGGTCATCAATTAGAGTAGATACTGAGAAAGGTTATTAGAGATTCAAGACTAACACTGAATTGGACTGCTATGTAAGGAGTTACAAATTAAACAATAGCCCCTGGATCTTTCCATTGAGTGTACCATATATGAGCCACATCTTTAAGCTTGTAGAATGCCAACTCAACATTACAACTACCAATCACTTGCATTACTACAAAGATTTTCTTAAGCTTATCAATGAAGTTCTGTGGGTCCTCACCAACTTGTGACCCTAAAATATCAAGAGGATTCATCCTAACAAAATTTAGAACTCTAGCTCCCTCTAATCCACCATTTCTATTAGTAGAAACTGGAACGTGTTGATTGTTCTGGATGGTCATTCTTTGAGCTAAAAGCTGAATTGGCTTTCCAAAACTCTACATTCAAAACTTCCTGATCTGGCACTAGAGGAACTGCATTAGCATTCAATGCGTAAGCTTTACATGGAGGCAAGATCCCAAGCGCATCTTGATGGATTAGAGGGGATATCATACCTTAAGCATGATAAGAATATGAAGATAGTGAAGTTTTCCTAAAACACTTCATAGCCTCCCTCTCATTAGATGTGGTGCACTTTATACATATGAAAAAGACTCTACACAGTGCGGCTATTCAGACATCCTAGGACTCTTAAACCTAGGACTCTAATACCAAGCTTGTCACGCCCTGACCTACCCCTAAGATACGAACACGGGACCTAGGACAACAAGTTATCCCAAGCTAACCCTGTTGGCATGATCATGAATACTAAATATAATAAATTGATGCAAAAGATAAATCATAAATAAAATGAAAGACGGGGAAATACCTATATGCTATAACTGAAATATATGAAAACTGATGAGTTTAATACAAAGAAGATATGAAATCAATACTAAGCTGAAACTAATTATATCTAAAAATAGCCTCTAACTGACTAGAAATGTTGGGACAGGACACATCTAAGTCTAGAAAAACTGAAACTAACGGACTTAAAATACTGAACTAAACTCATGACTATTGTCCTCGGAGAGTGAGGATTCACCACTGATTCTGCTGAGCTGGAGACAGAGAACCGATCTAAGCGTAATTTGGATACTGAGAACCTAAATCGTCATCACGAGAAGATGTAGCACACGTATGAATCCGTAATTGAAAGGTATTGATCATGAAGGATAGAGTAAAGCTGAAATAATGCATAACTGAACAAAGCAGTAAAGCAATGATATAATTTGAACATGATATAGATTCTTAATACTGAGATAACTAAATGCAGTGACCAATTTATAACATACTGAAATTGAATACTTGATATAATGATAAATGGTCGATCCAATGGAATCTGAGTGAACTGTGGAAGCTACTAATGACCGATAATAAGACTAAATGAACAAAATGTGGAGTCCGATGTATACACCCCATAGAGAGGACCCAATATGCACCGCTAGAGGCATACATGCATGTTGGCATGATCACCAAACTGATTGTCACGACCCGAGAGTATACTCTAGAAGAAATGGCACTCTAGAATCGTAACACAGTGTATTTGGCCTCTCGAAAGTCTTGTACACGCCATTTGAAACCATTCATTACACACGTGTATGAACAATAGTGTGGAATTTAAAAATTTCACATTAAATAATAATACTTCAAAATATCTCTTTAATAGAAAATTATAAGGATAGACTAGTCTCAAAGTCGCCATCTTAGACACATAAATATCTTGGGTCACGACCCATACATCACGAAATAGAAATATCTAAGTCAATTACAATGTGTTTAATAAGAAAAGCTAAACATAGTTATGTCCTCGAATCAATTGAGGACATACCACAACTTGCTTGAATAAATGCTAATATCCAAGTTGCACTTCAATGACTCCTCTCAATTTCCACCTACACCTTTAGAGATAAGACAAAATATAAAGAATTAGTACATTAGAATGCACTAAGTATGATGACATGCAATTTAAACCATGCTAATAGGAAATTTGTATAATTCATGCTCTTTTTAGAGAAAACTTCATAAGAGAAGTATAAGAGTCACTTACAAGTTAACATAGACACATATAGTCAGATTACACAATATAGCATTTCATTACTTCAAACCATACAAGCATAAGACTTTCCTATTAAAGGTCCTCGTAAGGCTCACTTGAGTAAGACATGAAGTCGTCGCCCATAAAACCCCTTCAAACACACCTAAGAGATCCTCAAGGATTCCTAAAATAAGATTATTCACTATATTTAATTAAATCCCTCCCTAATGTTACTCTAGGACTCACTTAAGTAAAACATGAAGAGACCGCACATACACCCTCTCCAAGCTTACCTAAGAAATCCTTAAAGCTACTCTAGATAAGTACCTTCCCATTTACATGCATTTAACTTAAGTCACTATGTTCATGAAACAATTAAAGAGATATTCAACAATTAAGGACTTTAACATAATGGTCTTGGAGAAGACCTAGGGAACCTACACATTATCATCTTCAACGCCTACTCATGGAATGTCAGATAGCTCTACCTAAACATTGTAAAACCTATAAAATACTAGAATGTATCCCCATTATGAGAATATACAATAACCAACATAGAACATACTAGCTAGGCATAGAATTTGGAGTCTACCCTACTCCGATGGAGGGTGTTCCACTTGCCAAAGGTAGAAGTAGGACACATCCCATTTTGGTACATGGTTAAGGAATATCAAGGGTTTCTTTTTACTCTAGTCTCAACTTTAGTAGAGTTACTCCCTAAGCATACTTGTAGACACGTAATTTTTTATCGAACATAAGGTATTGCATCATTTTTTGTACATAAAAATTGCCTCTCTATATATAAATTATATATTTATTTTTATCTTATCTTATTTTTTTAACGTTTATTTTAAAATATTTGATAACAACAAAAGAAATACTTTTAAGGTAAATATTATTTTTGATTGTTTAAAAAAATGAAAGGTTACAAAAAATAATATATATTTTTGTTCAATTGTAGTTTAATAAATAAGTGTTATAAAGTATTTGTATTATAGTGAATGTCTATCATGTGGAGTCCTTTTAGGATATGGTTAAGAGTCCTACTTGGGGACCAAGTTAGATTTCCCCTATAAATAGAGGGCTCCTCTTCATTGTAGAATTATTCATCAAGAGTAACAATAAGTCTTTTCTTCTCTCTACTTTCTTCTTCTTATTCTATATTTTCATAACACGTTATCAGCACGAGACTCTAATTTCTCAAAAGTGAAGGTTAGATTTGAAGAATTAATAAAGGTATTATTTATTCTTTTGTTTTTAATTTTAATAGCCAATCTTACAAAACTAGAGTTCACTGCCCTTCAAAGTTCGGGCAGGAACTACCTCTCATGGGTGTTGGATGCTGAAATCCACCTTGATGCAATGGGTCTTGGAGACACCATAAAAGAAGAAAATAAGGCATCAAATCAAAATTGTGCACGAGCAATGACATTCTTGCGTCATCATCTTGATAAGATTCTTAAAATCGAATATCAGACAGTTAAGGATCCCTTGTTTTGTGGAAAAACCTAAAAGAAAGATTTGACCATTTAAAGATGGTCATACATCCAAAGGCACGATATGATTGGATGCATCTAAGGTTACAAGACTTTAAGTCTATACATGGGTATAATTCTGTCATGTTCAGAATCACTTATCAGTTGAAATTATTTGGAGAAATGGTTAGTGAGATTGATATGATAGAAAAGACGTTCTCCACTTTCCATGCCTCGAATGTGCTCTTGCAGCAACAATATCGAGAGAAAGGTTTCAAAAAGTATTTTGAACTAATTTCTCATCTTCTTGTGGCTGAGAAAAATAATGATTTATTATTGAAAAATCATGAGAATCGGCCTACTGGATCTGAACCACTTCTTGAAGTGAATGAGCTGTACGCCCACCATGCTAGGCGTGGAAAAGGCCGCGGTCCTAATCGTGGTCGTGGCCGTGGGCGTGGTCATGATTATGGTCAAGAATGTAATTCTTTTCCTGGTGTTAATCATTCATCAAATAAAAAGGAAAAAAAGAAAGGATGAGAAACGTGAAGCAACTAGGGAAGGTTGTTTTCGATGTGGTGGAAGAGGTCATTATGCACATGATTATCGTACTCCCAAACACTTGGTTGAGCTTTATCAAGAATCGCTAAAGAAGAAAGAGAAAAATTCTGAGGCAAATTTTATCTATAAAAATTAAGTTGACATCACGCACTTAGATGTAGCAGATTTCTTCGCACATCCTGCAAAAAAAAAAAATCACTTAATTCGTCATGGTTCTGTGAACATCGAAGAGTGATTTTTTATTTATTTATTTATTGGTAGAAGTTATTAATAAATTTCATGTAATGATAGTGGTTTACATGAGTATTAGTATTTTAAATTAGTTTAGTCATATTTTTATAGTTCATTAGCTTGTTTCATCTTAATTAAATAATATATATTTTTCATTGATTTATTTATATGATTTTAATATGATAGTGTTAGTCAAATACTAAACTTTATCACGTGTTTGTGTTATATTAGGTCTTTAACTTGATCTAATGTTAAAAACATATAGTCTGTTATTAACTAGGATTTATCATGTGTTTGTATTATATTAGGTCTTTAACTTGATCTAATATTAAAAACATGTAGTCTGTTATTAACTAGGATTAAATAATAATTTTATTTTATATTCCTAACAACTCATTTTTGACTTAGAGGAAACAATAAATTAAGGCTCAATTTCTAATATTGAATTATTAATTTATTACTTTGAATATATTGTACTCTTTTGACAACACTAATGTTTAATATATATTTATTTTGCGTATGTCATCTAATGTGAAGATGTGGATAATTCTAAAAATATATTATCGAAATATGAAGACATTTGCTTGATTGATTCTGGTACAACACACGATGTTCAAAAATAAGAAATATTTTTCTCATTTAAGTATGGGCAAAATAAATGTTACTACAATTTTTGGTAGTACTAATATGATTGAGGTCTTTGGAAGAGCCATTGTAATTTTCCCCAAGGGAACTAAACTCATCATTAATAATGCTATGTTTTCTCCAAAATCTAAGAGAAATTTGTTGAGTTTTAAAGATATCCATGAAAATGGTTATCATATTCAATCAGCGGATGAAATAAATCTTGAATATCTTGGTATCACCAAAAATGTCTCTGGGCAGACATGTGTTATAAAAAAGTTCCCTGCATTATCTTCTTGCTTGTATTGGACCAAAATTAGTGCAATTGAGGCACATTTTATAGTAAATAAGAAGTTTACTGATTCCAATACATTTGTACTTTGGCATGATCGTCTGGGACATCCTGGGTCAATAATGATGAGACAAATTATAGAAAATTCGAATGGACATCCATAAAGGACCTAAAAGTTCTTTTAAATGGTGAATTTTCTTGTATTGCTTGTTATCAAGGCAAGTTAATTTTGAGACCATCACCAACGAAAGTTGAGATTGAGTCCCCTGCGTTCTTGGAACATATACATGGGGATATTTGTGGACCTATTCACCCACGTAGTGGGTCATTTAGATACTTTAGGGTTCTACTATATGCTTCTTCTAGATGGTCTCATGTGTGCCTTTTGTCATCTCATAACTTGGCATTTGCAAAATTATTGGCACAAATAATAAGGTTAAGGGCACACTTTCCTGATAATCAGATTAAGTCCATTCATCTTGATAATACTGCAGAGTTTTCATCCCAATCATTTAATAATTATTGTTTAGCAATTGGGATAAGAGTTGAACACTCCGTTGCTCATGTTCATACTCAGAATGGTCTCGCTGAGTCATTAATTAAACATCTGCAATTAATAGAAAGACCATTGCTTATGAAAACTAGGTTGCCCACTTCTGTTTGGGGACATGCAATTTTGCATGCTGCAACACTTATTCGTCTCAGACCAACTAATTATCATAATATTTCTCCATTGCAATTGGTTATGGGTCAAGAACCTAATATATCACATCTAAGAATTTTTGGATGTGTTGTACATGTGCCTGTGGCACCACCAAACCGCACTAAGATGGGCCCTCAAAGAAGGTTAGGAATATATGTTGGGTTTGAGTCACCCTCCATTATTCTCTATCTTGAACCATTGACTGGAGACATATTTACTGCTCGATTTGCAGATTTTTGGTTTGATGAGATAGTTTTCCCAAAATTAGGGGGAGAGAATAGTTAAATAAAATGAGAAATTTTGTGGAAAAATTTATCATTGTCTCATCTTGATCCATATTCTTCTACTTGTGAAGAAGAAGTAAAAAAGACTATTCATTTGCAGAAAATTGCAAATCAAATGCCATATGCATTTACAGATTTGAAAAGGATTACTAAATCACATATTCCTGCAGAGAATGTCCCAATTCGAATTGATGTTCCTATAGGACCATCCACTAGTGTCATAGCTAATGAGTCAAAAGCACACTTAAAGCATGGTAGACCATTGGGTTCTAAGGATCAAAATCCTAGAAAAGAAAGATTAAATGTCAAGATGACACTATGAAAGAATCTAATATGGAAGTTCAAAATTTGAATAAGTTTGATATTCATGAAAGAATCAATGAACTTGAAACTCAAGGAAATAATGAACTATCCATAAATTTAAGAGATGTGGAAACTAATCTGAATCGATCAGAAATAGTGATTGATTATGTCTTTGCATATAATGTTGCAACAAATATCATGCAAGATAATGAAGATCATGAACCTCAATCTGTTATAGAATGTCGACAAAGAAATGATTGGCCAAAATGGAAAGAAGCAATTCAATCAGAGTTGAATTCATTTGCCAAGCGTGAAGTTTTGGACCTGTAGTTCAAACACCTAATGGTATTAAACCTGTTGGTTACAAATGGATTTTTGTGCGAAAAAAAATGAGAAAAATGAAATACAAAGGTATAAAGCACGCCTTGTGGCACAAGGATTTTCTCAAAGGTCTGGCGTCGATTATGAAGAGACATACTCACCCGTTATAGATGCAATAACATTGCGTTATCTCATTAGTTTCACAGTCCATGAGCAACTTGTAATGCATTTGATAGATGCGGTTACAACCTACCTTTATCGATCACTTGATAATGAGATATACATGAAAATTCCTTAAGGATTTGCGATGCCTAAATCATGTAATTCAAAATCTCGAGAAATGTATTCAATTAAATTGCAAAGATCATTATATGGTTTGAAGCAATGTGGACGTATGTGGTATAACCGTCTTAGTGAGTATTTAATTAAGAAAGGTTATACAAATGATGTAATTTGTCCATGTGTCTTTATAAAGAAAATAATATCAGAATTTGTTGTAATTGCTGTTTATGTTGATGACATAAATCTTATTGGAACTCCAATAGAGCTTCAAAAGGCAATTGATTATTTAAAGAACGAATTTGAGATGAAAGATCTGGGAAGGACAAAATTATGTCTTGGTTTGCAAATTGAGCATTTGACAAATGGTATTTTTGTTCATCAATCTGCCTACACAGAAAAAGTGTTGAAAATATTTTGTATGGATGAAGCGCATCCATTAAATACTCCGATGGTTGTTCGTTCACTTGATGTGAATAAGGATCCATTCCGACCTCAAGAAAAGGATGAAGAAATTCTTGGTTCTGAAGTACCATATCTTAGTGCAATTGGTGCACTAATGTATCTTGCTAATACTACAAGGCCTGATATAGCTTTTGCTATTAATTTGTTAGCAAGGTATAGTTCTGATCCTACTAAGAGACATTGGAATGGGTTCAAACACATTTTGCGATATCTTAAAGGAACAATTGATATGGGCTTATTTTATTCTAATAATTGTAGCCCCAATCTTGTTGGTTATGCTAATGCATGATATTCATCTGATCCACACAAAGCTCGATCCCAAACAGGCTATGTGTTTATATGTGGGGGGACTGCCATATCTTGGAGATCAACAAAGCAGTCCATCGTAGCCACTTAATCTAATCATGCTGAAGTAATAGTTATTCATGAAGCAAGTAGAGAATGTGTGTGGTTAAGTTCTATGATACATCTCATTCGAGAGAAATATGATTTGGAGTGTGATAAAGTACCCACCACTTTATATGAAGATAATGCAGCATGCATAGCACAACTTAAGGGAGGATTCATAAAAGGAGATAGAACAAAGCATATTTCACCAAAGCTTTTCTATACACACGAACTTCAAAAGAATGGTGAAATAAATGTGCAACAGATTCGTTCAAGTGACAATGTGACTGATCTATTCACCAAGTCTCTACCAACTGCAACTTTTAAGAAGATGGTGCACAAGTTTGGAATGCGAAGATTCAAGTCTCTGGATTGATGTTCTTATTAGGGGGAGTTAATACGCGTCGTACTCTTTTTCCCTTACGAGGTTTTGTCCCACTGGGTTTTCCTTGTATGATTTTTAATGAAGCAGCATATATGCGTATTAATATATATGTGTACTCTTTTCCTTTACTAGAGTTTTTCTTTTTTTAAAGTTTTTTTTAGTAAGGTTTTTAACGAAGCACATCATCTATGAATTAGACATTCAGGGGGAGTGTTATAAAGTATTTGTATTATAGTGAATGTATATCATGTGGAGTCCTTTTAGGATATGGTTAAGAGTCCTACTTGGGGACCAAGTTAGATTTTCCCTATGAATAGAGGGCTCCTCTTCATTGTAAAATTATTCATCAAGAGTAACAATAAGTCTTTTCTTCTCTCTACTTTCTTCTTCTTATTCTATATTTTCATAACAATAAGCTATTATTTCTTAATTCTATATATTTTCTTGATCTAGCTATTTAATAATTTCAAAAAAATTAGTTAATATTTTTATTTAGTAACAACAAAAAATAAAAATAACTTACAACTACCCTTACCCCACTATCCCAACTCCACTACCCACCACACACACAACACCCCACTATCCTAAACTCCACTACACCTACATATCACTACACTACTATATTATACTACAACACACAACACAAAAGAAAGAGAGACGTACAAATCAGAGAAAAAAAAAGAAAAAAAGCAGTAAAAAACACACACACACAAAACAACAAAAAAAAAGAGAAGAAGAATAAACCAAAGGAGCAACAAAAAGCAATACAGAGAGACAGAAGAACCAAAAAAAATCAAAAAACATTTTTTTCATTCTTTTCTTCAAACAACAACGAAAAATACAAACAACAACAAAAGTTGAGTCGAGGTTTGCTTTTCATTACATTATTTGCTTTCAGAATTACGCAAGATGTAATTCCAATGTTATGAAGTTGTTCAAATTTAATTAATATCTTTTTCATTTTTGCATTATGATATGAAATGGAATGAGAATTGTATATCCTTAAATTTGGAGTAAAATTTATATAACATGTAATTATTCTTGCATGCTTTGAATTCTGATTTTTATCTTGTTCTTGATTAAAGTACGAAGCTTAATAGTCTAATGTATGTAGTTATTAATATTTAGATGAAATTTATTTCTAATAAGTTAAGTTACTTCTCCACTTTATATATTTAATAAAATTGTATCTATTATTTTTTTTAAAAAAGGGAAGACTAAAAAATAAAAATAAAAGAAATCAAATCTTCAACTTTCTTTGCATTTCTTTTAATGCGAATCTTTAGTTCAATTAATTAATTTATGTTGATTTTTTTTTATTTGGGAAAAAAAAAGAAATTAAAAAATTTAAATAAAAGGAAAACACATAAAAATTTAAAGGATAAAAAGTAAAAAAAAATAAGAAGTAAAAAATATAAAAGAAAAAGAGGTATAAAAAAAATAAGAAAAAGATAAATAAGATAAATAGAATGAAAAAAAAATATATGAAGAAAAAGTAACAAAAATATAAATTAATAACCAAAAGAAAAATTTAGAAAAGGTTTGCAAGGTCGGGGGTATGAAGCCGAAGAAAAACAAAAGCAAATATATAGTTTATTTTATTTTATTTCATTTTTGTTAGTTCATGTAATCGTAATAATTAAATTTAATCACATTTTTTTTTGAGATATTTAAAAAACTCGAGGATGCGGTTACACACCTTGGTCAAATTCAAGGATGCGGTTACGCGCCTTGACCAAATTATGTTAACAATTAACTTTCATTAATTTACATCAAGAGGTGTAAATAAAAATTATTAAGGATGATGAAATCGAGAGGTGAATACAGTTATGTCCCCAGATGTCAAAGTCGAGAATGCAGTTATGAACCCGATTTGAGACCAAATAAAATTTCAACAATTAAAATGCAAACAATTCATGGTCTGAAAATAATATATCCAAAAAAAATTTAAAATTAATATATGTCAATAAAAGCGATCGTGCTAGAACCGCGGGACTTGAGAGATGCCTAATACCTTCACCTCCATCAACAGAATTTCTTACCTGAATTTCTGGTTTGCATACCATAATAAAGAGTCATTTTCTTTTGATTAGGAATTAAAAAGAAAAGGTGACTTGGAACACCATAACTCAATTTCAAGTGGCGACTCTGAAAGAAAATAATCCCTTAATCAATAACTTCACTTAAATTGGAAAAACGCTACGCCGCCCGCGAAAAAGGGGTGTGACATCTCTGGCGACTCCGCTGGGTAATAACCATAATTCGAGCTTTGTATATTGACTTTTACTTGATTTTATTATTTTATTTGAGTGGATATATTTTGTTTTCTGGCCTAATGTGCTACATCTTGTTCATCTTTTTGCTTTTATATTTATATTGTTGAACTTCTCTAAAAATAAAAATAAAAAATAAAAAAATTACTCACACCTCATGAGTCTCTTACTACACTTGTACACATTAAAAGGAATGCAGTTATACATCCTACTTTCCCTTGAGATAAAGCTGGAGTGTCATTGCACCCAGTGAAGGATGTTTAGTCACATATGTTAGGCGAGGTTGGACAAGCAATGAAATCAAAATAGCGCTGCTACCGATAAGTTGCCCCACCTTAGCTCGAGTTGTCCACTTGAGTAAGCCAGTCTAGATACCTATCTTCTTTAGGTCCTGGTTACCACTAGTAGGCTCCACTCATTTGCATAATTTATATTTGACTTAGTGAGTCTTGAAACAAGAGTTGAGTCCGTTTAGGACAAGTTTCTCTATCTTACTTGATAATTTAGCTCATTTTATGTGTTATATGAAAATGCATCTATTTAGAAAGTCTCTAGAAGTTGATTCATTTAGTGAGATTAGTGTATTAAATTTTTTTTTGATTTTTACAAAAAAAAATATTTCTTCTTTTTGGAGTTATTATACTTAAAAAAATAAAATGAAAGATTTTTCACTATTCAACTAAAAAATATATTAAAGTTTCTTTTGTATAATTAATAAAAAAAATCAAAATATTTCATTTTCAGAAAAGTGTTAATATATATAAAAAAAATTAATTAAGCCGTTGAACCTGAACGAACTACGCACACCTGATTCTCACCCTAATGAGATACGTAGGCAACCCTCTTTGAGTTCGGTGATCTTAAAAAAAAAAAATCAAAAATTAAAAAAAAAAAGCAATAAAGCTTTAATTTTTTTCTATTTTTTATTCGTAATAAGTTTTTGTTTTAGTAATTCAAAAGAAAAATAAAGAATTTTTTTTTAAAAAAAAAAAAACTTAGTTATTAAGTTTTAGAAAAAATGCAATGATCTTTAGTCATGCCCTCAAATTATGTTACAGATTTGATCAATGCATTATCAAATTATTTTTTTTAAAAATAAAAATAAATAAATTAATAAATTAATAATTAAGATATGTCTAACCCTAACAAACTTTATCACTCATGCACACAGTTAAATTAAGGTGGTTGATTTGTGGTTAAGCTGGCATCTCATCCCTACAATACAAGGTCAAAAGGGGGAAAAAATGGTTCAGAAAGACGAAAATGATTCAGACAGTGATGAGGTCTAAAACTAGATGACCTCACAAGAAAAATAGTCAACAGAAGAAGTAAGAGTATTAAGACAACATATAACAGAGATGTACGAAGCTTGGATGAGTGGACCAGCTACACCATCTTCAATCTCCGACTGTATAAATACAAATATGTCACGCCCTATCCAAGTATCGACAAATGATCCAATTTATCCACCTGGATTTGGTCCTTATGCTAACACATCCAACGTTGCAGCAACTTCTACAGTGCGCCCTTTGAGTATACCTATGATGAGTAACCCACTCTTCGTGCGAACTGCACCGACTAATAACATTCCACAACCAACAATGGCGGCGCCCAAATTTAATAATGATCCCTCGTCCCAAGTTCTTCATGATCATGGCTACACTCGTGAAGAGGCTCTTAAAATTTCAAGCTCTCATCCTCACACTCATCAGTATAGTTTTCCTATTTAAACTGGAAAAGTTGTTAAAAATGAGGAACATGAAGAAATGGCTAGGAAAACGAAGAGTCTGGAACAGTGTTTAAGCGATATGCAAGGATTGGGAGGTCTCAAAAATGTCTAATTCAATGATTTATGCATGTTTCCCCACATTCATCTACCCATTGGTTTTAAAACTCCAAAATTTGAGAAGTATGATGGACATGGAGATCCTCTAGCTCATTTGAAGAGATATTGTAATCAACTGAGAGGGGCCGAAAATAAAGAAGAATTGTTCATGGCTTATTCTGGGGAAAGTTTGATGGAAATTGCTTCAGAATGGTTCATAGATCAAGATACATCTAACTGGCATACATGGGATGATTTGGCTCGATGTTTTGTTCAACAATTTCAATATAACATTGACATAGTTCCAGATCGTACTTCACTGGCCAACATGAAATAAAAGACCATCAAAAATTTTTGTGAATATGCTATAAGGTGGAGGGAGCAAGCTGCGAGGGTTAAGCCACCAATGAAAGAGTCTGAAATGATTGATGTTTTCCTCCCAGCACAAGAACCAGACTACTTTCATTATTTACTTTCTGTTGTTGGCAAAACATTTGCCAAAGATATTAAGATTGGTGAAATGGTGGAAAATGGCATCAAGTCTGAAAAAATTGTAAGTCAAGCTGCCTTGAAAGCCACCACACAGGTGATTAAAAATGAATCAAGAAATCTTGGAGGAAAGAAACTGAAGGAGGATGTAGTGAATGTTGTGTCAGACACACAAAAAAGTTCAAGGGGTCCATTTTATCAATCTGCACCACCTCAATACCATCACTATATCCCCATGCAAGATACACAATACTCTATGATCCCACCTCAATGTGCAGTCTATGGTGCACAACCACATGTATATCCAACAAATAATTCTCAATGGCGAGCACCAACACATCAAAATGTTCGTCCATCTTCTCAGAATTTTCAAACACCTTATAATGTCCGTCCGAGACAGGGATTTGGAAGAGGTCAAAGGCCTAGAAATAATTTCACACCAATTGGAAAGTCTTACACAAGTTTATTTAATAAGTTGAAACATTTGAAGATGATAGAGCCGATTCCTCAAAATTATGTGCACCCACATGCAGAAGGTTTCAATCCTACAATACGGTGTGCATATCATTCTGATGCTCCAGGGCACAGTACTGAAGATTGTCGGAATTTAAGAAAAAAAGTGAAAGAGATGATTCAAACAAAGAGGATTGTGGTTCAAAATGATGACCCCACAAATGTTACTAAGAATCCTCTACCGGAGCATAATGATGTACACTTCATCGAAATGATATGTGATGATAAAGAATATGATTTTCTTTTTAAATTCTCAAGAAAAAACAATTAAAATTGTTGATGCTTTCATGAGGGCTAGCGTGCAAAATAGTGGCTAAGAAGTCAAGTTTGGTGATGGGAATACACTCTTCTTTTCTCTAAAAAGAGAGTATTGATAGCTTATTCTGTCATCATTTCTGCCATGCAATCTTTCCTTATTTTATTTTAGTAAGTTAGATTTTTCTATCATTTCTCTTATATGTTTGTTTGTTGAGTCTTGTCGTAATTTGGGTTATTATAGAGTTGTAATCTGAAATTTAGTTTGTTGTCTGATTACTAAGTCCTTTAATGTTAATATAATATTTTTCTTGTGTCATTTTGATCCGTTTAATTTGGCTTTCCACAGATGCATCTCTTTTCAATAATTTTTGTGACATGCTATGCAAGATGATTTGGTGAGATCTTATATATCTACTCATGGAATGTATACGCCATATAAGTTAAAAAAAAAAGAATATTCAAGAAAATGAATAAAAGACTTAAACACCTTGATACATCCTTTAGTAGGGAAAAATGCGTAAAGAATTGACATATGTCATTTGTTCTCACGAAGTTATTACTCAGATGGAGATTTCAAGATGACAAATATATACATATCCAACAATTCATACGTTGCAAAGAGATAATGTCTGATTTTCACTTCACATCTTAAAGAGTATGCTTGTATTTGGCATTTTTAATAATTGATATGACGAAGGCATTTCATTCTAATGTCCAAACATCGTGTAATCCTTTGCTACCCCTTTAGAGCCTTAAATTTATTCTTTTTCATACCCCTCTTTTGGAATCAAAATACAGTTAAAAAAACAAGTCACAAATTCAAAAAAAAAAAACGAAGAAAAAGAAAAATAGAAGTTAAAAAAAATAGTCGAGAGAAAAAAAAAGTTGAAAAAAATAATAATTAAAAATCAATAACAACAGAAGAATAGACTTTCTGAACTACGTTTCACCTGATTCTTGCTTTAGGCAGCCTTATTATAAGGTTCGGTCCAACCAAGAAAAGATATCTAAAAGGTCATCATCACAAAAACTGGGGCAAAAAATAAAAATAATATTATTATTTTATACTAAATAGAGTCGATTCCAAAGTTGTAAGTCTAAACCCTGTTATCGGATTATCTTTGAGTCTTTATGACAATCCTTTCTTTGTAACCCTATCCAAAAACCATGTTACAATCCAAATAGAGACCTTCTGATCAATTTTTAACAATGAAAAATCAAGTAAGCTTTCAGTGTTGATTATGATATAAGAAAAACTCATGTCCTTCATATGAGAGTGAAAAATGAGGGAATCTTATCGATGAAGATCCTTCAAAGTACTATAAGGCATCAATTGTGTTGAGAGAAAGTGAAAAATGAGAGAGTCTTATTGGTGAAAACCCTCAGGGCACTATAAGACGATGATGAGTGAGAGATATACAAAATGAGTGAGATCGTTGGTGAAAAACATTTTGAGGCACCACAAGTCGAATGTGAGGCATGAATCTAGTACAATATTGGATTATAAAAGCATGTCTTCAAAAGGCTGAAAGTTTGACCAAAATAAAGTTTAGATTAATTGGCCAGATCAAGTCATTTAATCTCACATGCATGTCATGATCATTAAAATTGAACATCACTCTAAAATGAGTCATTTTTTTTCCTCAAAAGGAATAAAAAAAATTCTTTTTTCTTATTTTGTATAACTAAATTCGTTTTGTATTTCTTCATTGAGTTAGTTTTCATCAAAGCATGCAGAAAATAATCTCAAAATTGCTATCATTTCTTCAACTGCTCGAAAAAAAGTGTGGTAAGCACATTCAAATGTGACATGATTCAAGAAACAATGACATGCATAGTAACTTGTCAACAATTGACAAGTTTGAGAATTTATTTGAATACAAGATTCAATGATTGTTGTAATCTGAAAACAATGTGAAAATTTGAAGTTGAATGTTCTGAATAATTAAAGATGTATTTTAAGATTGTCAAGGTGAGCTGACTAGCAGATGAAAGCAGTCTATCTCAAGATGAAATTAGTTTTAAACATGGCAACGACATGGACAATTATCATCAAAGCCAATGCCACAAATCAACCGCCATTATAAAATGAAAATAAAAATGGAAGACTCAAATTTTGTATTATTGCCAAAAAAAATATATAATAAAATAAAATAATTAATTACATGTTTTTTTTTTCTCCTTGGACAAACATTTCCCAGTCTGCGACATATATTTCTCATTTTCTCATAGGATTAACACTTTCTAGTTGGAGACCATTATTAGTATTATTATTTTTATTTTTATTTTTTTGTCCTAGAATAAACACTATTTAGTTTGAGGCAATTATTTTTCATTTAAGATAAAAACTTTAGATTATATAAAAAAAAATTATAAAATTAAAACTAAAATTTAAATGTTATGGTAATTCTATTTGATGATTCAGAGTGGCAAGACCCTCCTAAACAACGGGAATTAGCGTAGCAGGACCCTCCTTAACAATGGGAATTAGCGTAGCAGGACCCTCCTTAATAATGGAAACTAGAATACCAGGACCCTCCTAAACAATGAGAATTAGCTTAGCAGGACCCTCCTAAACAATGAGAATTAGCGTAGCAGGGCCCTCCTAAACAATAGAAATTAGAGTAGTAGGACCCTCCTAAGCAATGAGAATTAGAATAGCAGGACCCTCCTAAACAATGGGAATTAGAGTAGCAAGACCTTCCAAAACAATGAGAATTACTGTAGAAGGATCCTCCTAAACAATGGGAACTAGAGTAGCAGGACCCTCCTAAACAATGGGAACTAGAGTAGTAGGACCCTCCTAAACAATGGGAATTAGCGTAGCAGGACCCTCCTAAACAATGGGAAGTACATTAGCAGGACCCTCCTAAACAATGTGAATTAGCGTAGCAGGACCCTCCTAAACAATGTGAATTAGCTTAGCATGACCCTCCTAAACAATGGGAATTAGCGTAGCAGGACCCTCCTAAACAATGGAAAGTAGATTAGCAGGACCCTCCTAAACAATGGGAATTAGCTTAGCAGGATCCTCCTAAACAATGGGAAGTAGATTAGCAGGACCCTCCTAAACAATGGGAATTAGCGTAGCAGGACCCTCCTAAACAATGGAAAGTAGATTAGCAGGACCCTCATAAACAATGGGAATTAGCGTAGCAGGACCCTCCTAAACAATGGGAAATAGATTAGCAGGACCCTACTAAACAATGAGAATTAGAGTAGCAGGACCCTCCTAAATAATGGAATTAGCATAGCAGGACCCTCCTGAATAATGGGACGTAGTATTAATAGGACCCTCTTGGACAATGGGATTAACATGACCCTCCTACATAATGAAATTCGATCACTTTCTCCTAGGATAAAGACTTCATCGTCTGACACGTTATTTTTATTTTCTCCTAGGAAAAATACTTTCTAGTCTGAGTTTATATTTTTATTAACATTTGCTAATAAATCACAAAAATTTTCCAGTGAGAACAGGGGCAAAATTTTTGTTTATTTTTTTTGTTTGTGATGATTTTCAGTTTTTTCTAAGCGAAACATGGATTTGAAATTCAAGAAAAAGTTTCAATTATTTTCAGAATGACCAATCCCCATGATCACCAGAAATCCGCTTCTGCAATGCATATAGCAACCTCACTTCCTAACACCTTCTTTTATTCAACTACTGATTGAGAAAACATGCAGTCATTCAAGAACATATTCAAATTTGTCATTTTGAAGAGTGTTCAAAACTCACTCTCAGTGACAAGTTAAGCATCAGATCCATTCAAGATCAAGATAGTCACCAAAATCAAGGTGATATCTCAAAGTTAAGACTCAAGTGAAGACTCAAGAGAAGCTGCATAGATAGAAGCTTGTACTTTATTTTTATTTTTTTTTGTTTTGACTATTAATTTTCATTTTTATGTAAATAAGGAAGAGCCGCAATCTGGAGCCTCGATGGAACCTCACTTAACTTCCAATTCATCACCTCATCTATTTGAACTACTTGTGACCTGATTCCCTTATAACCCGGGATATGTAGGATGTCCAAAACAAGGACTTGGTCGCACAAATTTTTTTCCTTTCAAATAAGAGTCTCGTCAAAACTTGCACGTTATCTACTTCTTTGTCTGAAAACTCTTCGTGTTCCCAGTCAAAGAGGGGCAGAATTTTGACACGTAATTTTTGACCGAACATAAGGTATTGCATCATTTTTTGTACAAAAATATTGCCTCTCTCTATATAAATTAAAATATTTATTTTTATCTTATCTTTTTTTTAAGTTTATTTTAAAATATTTGATAACAACAAAAGAATTACTATTTAAGGTAAGTATTATTTAAAATTGTTAACAAAAAAAAAAAGGTTACAAAAAATAATATATATTTTAGTTCAATTGTAGTTTAATAAATAAGCTAGTATTTCTTTATTCTATATATTTTTTTGATCAAGCTATTTAATAATTTCAAAATAATTAGTTAATATTTTTATTTAGTATCAAAAAAAAATAACTTACAACTACCCTTACCCCACTACCCCAACTCCACTACCCACCTCACACACAACACCCCACTATCCTAAACTCCACTACACCTACATACCACTACACTACTATATTATTCTACAACACACAACACAAAAGAAAGAGAGACGGACAAATCAGAGAAAAAAAGAGAAAAAAAGTGGTAAAAAACACACACACACGACACAACAAAAAAAGAGAAGAAGAAGAAACCAAAGGAGCAACAAAAAGCAATATAGAGAGACAGAAGAACCAAAAAAAATCAAAAAACATTTTTTCATTCTTTTCTTCAAACAACAACGAAAAATATAACACAACAAAATCTGAGTCAAGGTTTGCTTTCGCGGTTCCTGTTGTGTGGCCTTTTCTTTGTGAATTAATTTTCACAAAAGGTAACACTTGATTTTCATTACATTATTTGCTTTCATAATTACGCAAGATGTAATTCCAATGTTATGAAGTTGTACAAATTTAATTTATATCTTTTTAATTTTTGCATTATGATATGAAATGGAATGAAAATTGTATATCCTTAAATTTGGAGTAAAATTTATATAACATGTAATTATTCTTGCATGCTTTGAATTCTCATTTTTATCTTGGTCTTGATTAAAGTACGAAGCTTAATAGTATAAGGTATGTAGTTATTAATATTTAGATGAAATTTAGTTCTAATAAGTTAAGTTACTTCTCCACTTTATATATTTAATAAAATTGTATCTATTATTTTTTTAAAAAAAGGGAAGACTAAAATATAAAAATAAAAGAAATCAAATCTTCAACTTTCTTTGCATTTCTTTTAATGCGAAACTTTAAAAAGTTTTCAATTAATTAATTTATGTTGATTTTTTTTATTTTGGAGAAAAAAAGAAATTAAAATATTTAAATAAAAGGAAAAGACATAAAAATTTAAAGTATAAAAAGTAAAAAAAAAAAAGAAGTAAGAAATATAAAATAAAAAGAGGTATAAAAAAAAGAAAATTAAGGAAAAGATAAATAAGAGAAATAGAATGTAAAAAAAGAAAAGAATATATGAAGAAAAAGCAACAAAAATATAAATTTATAACCAAACGAAAAATTTACAAAAGGTTTACAAGGTCGGGGGCATGAAGCCGAAGAAGAAAAAAAGCAAATATATAGTTTATTTTATTTTATTTTATTTTTGTTAGTTCATGTAATAGTAATAATTAAATTTAATCACATTTTTTTTGAGATATTTAAAAAACTCGAGGATGCGGTTACACACCTTGGTCAAATTCAAGGATGCGGTTACGCGCCTTGACCAAATTATGTTAACAATTAACTTTCATTAAATTATATCAAGAGGTGTAAATATAAATTATTAGGGATGATGAAATGAGAGGTGAAGACAGTTATGTCCCCAGATGTCAAAGTCAAGAATACAGTTATGCATCCGATTTGAGACCAAATAAAATTTCAACAATTAAAATGCAAACAATTCATGGTTTGAAAATAATATATCCAAAAATATTTAAAATTAGTATAATTCAATAAAAGCGACCGTGCTAGAACCGCGGGACTCGAGGGATGCCTAATACCTTCCCCTCGGTCAACATAATTTCTTACCTGAATTTCTGGTTCGCATACCAAACTAAAGAGTCATTTCCTTTTGATTAGGGATTAAAAAGAAAAGGTGACTTGGAACACCATATCTCAATTCCAAGTGGCGACTCTGAAAGAAAATAATCCCTTAATCAATAACGTCACTTAAATTGGAAAAACCCTACGCCGCTCATGAAAAAGGGGTGTGACAATACTCTCTCGGTGCTAGTCTTTGTTCTGATAGAGTAATTCAAATTTAAGAAATATGAAGAGGTACCATATAGAAGTCACAACAAAATCATAGTACACCTTACCAAAGGGGGTCCACTAGGGCTGCCACACAATGGTTAAATAGTATAGCTTCATGACTTTCTTAAGGATGATTTCACGCCGTTCAAGCCAACCAACCCCTAAGTCCATCATTCACACAAGAAGGAAACCATTATGACTTTCAGCTTCAAGGATATCATAATATCTAGGTTAAAGGTTGCACACAAATGACTCGCTTAACTATGTTCAAGGTCATATTACAATCATACATACACATTCATGACAAAGATGCTTTAGCCTACTAAGTCAAGAGTCGTATTCATATTGTACATGTATCAATAAGAGGGACATAGATCTACCACCACAAGACACACATACTTCATCTTATCACATGTACAATATCATTCAAGTAGCATATCGGGACAACCAAGTATATTACAAATCACCTGTTTCATTCCTAAAAAAACATCAACATAACTCATCAAAAGACTCATATAGTAAACTAGGAAGATTCACACTTCAACATCAAGTATACACATATTAAAGCATCACCATAGTCTACTATAGACACCTATTATCCACTAGAAGAACACATTATTTGACTTCACATACACACATAAGTCGTATAGACCTTCACAATGATTACATATCCTAGTTATACCATGATAATACAATAATTCATAAAGTTAATACCGACGAGGCCACATTATTCACAAATATATCACATAAGCACCGCCACCATAAGTGGAACATACCATACATCATAATTGAAATACCTATACTACACTATGTAGAGAAGGTTAGGTCAACATACCATCATTCCATCACAACAACTTCAATCCATAGCCAATTCAACCAATTCAATCCACAAAGTCTCTTACAAATAGCCATAATCACCAATACAACCTAATAATCAAACTATACAATGATCCAAGATAATACAATATGAAATTCATCAAATTAGGACAGCTTATATACAATTCTAACATGTTTCTTACATAATTCAATAGCCCAAAGTGAACTACACAAGAATTCAATACAATTGAGACATGATCAAATCACCCATAATATAGTCAAAATAAGGAAATCATAATTACATGGGTTCATGGAGTTTTTGATCTAAAATCATATGATTAACAATTCAATCATAATTCATTGATTCAAAACATTTTATGCAAGAACCCATAACTAGATATCAAGATAGGAGAATTCATCTTTTGAATAGTCTTGGAAAACACTTCGAATTTTGGCTCCATGAAGAAAGAAGATTCAAGGATGAAACACCATACCTTGATTGATGATTAGACACTAAATTGAAAGATAATGGATAGTGAAATCAAGTTCCAAGATCCCTCCTTGCTTCAAGCTCCAATGGAGTTATAGAGAGTTCTTGTTTGGGGTTAGGGTTTTGATTTTCAAATAATGACTTGACTTGGGGTTATAGACTTATAAAAGTACTTAAAATGCCTATAATGACCCTAAGTGACCGCCCAAATAATTTTTAGAATAGAAGGTGAATTACCTAAAATGTCCTTGGCTTGGCCAAGTCCTGTAAAAATCTGCAGGTCTCCAATTGACGACCTCATCTACGCCCCGTAAACCCACCTACGGACCGTCCTCCTGGTCCGTGGTTTGGGTCAGAGCTCACCAAATGGTAGCACAAGATCCTGACACCAAGTATTAACCTACGCCCTAATCGACAGGGCGTCAATGGATCTACGACCCATTGATTAACCCCGTTGGTTGGATTGTTTTGATAGTCTTGAATCCAAGGTTGGGTCCTCTTCAAGGACCCTTAGGTTGGTCCTTGGGGAGTCGTTCCCAGAAGTTTCCAACCCAAATACCCTCGTAACAATGTTAGGAACCTCCCACATCAATTTAAACCAAAACAAATACGTAAAACATGTAAAGCCACACTAAAACACATAAACACGTCTCCAGACAAAACTTTAGAACATATTGGATGTTTAACCTCCAAAAACCACCAATCTTTAGACATTTCCTCAAAACACTATTATAAACATGTTTACAACTTCAAAACCTCATGACGCACATGCTAGGCTCTAGCTTCAACTAATTCATTTTAGAGGTGTTACACTGATGACCATAAAAGGGGACTTACAACCTACTTGTCTAGTAGTTGTGGGACTATATGGGTACACTGAACCCTAGTCAAACTCGGGACTATGATACTTCCAATGAATTAAGTAGTTAACTGATTATGATTGTGTGTCTTTAAATACTGGATAGCTCAAACTGAACATGCAAACTGAGAATGCAACAATTTATATGGTAATGATGCATTAATAACTGAGGTATGTATAACTGAATAACTTAAATATCTTACCTAGCATGTGTAATTGAAGAACTAGAGAAATACATAGATTGGGTTCTGAAATTCATGCAATAAACTGAGTAATAACACGGTAATCTAACTTGGAACATGTTAATAACTAATTTATGATGATCTGTTGTAATTCTAGAAACCGTAGATCTATTCATTATAAGGGAATCAAGAAACTAACTGAATTCTAGGGACACAATGGGCGAAAAGGAACCCACTAGTGAAATTCACATACCTGGTGATGAATTCCACCGATACATCTTTAGATTATGGGGCTGGAACTGATGGAACCTTGATGCATTTTTTAACTAGGGTTCGTGACTTTTTTCTCCTCTCTTGCTTCAAGTTTTCTAAGTTTTGATTAATTATTTGACTTAGCTAAGTTCTAGTTATGTTTTTAGGCTTAAAATGACTAAAACATCATGATTTAAGGTCCAAACGACGAAGCTTAGGGAAAAAACAAACAAGGAAAAGTCCCAAAGACCCCTGACTTACAAGATGTCGAAGTCATTTACGGATCGTAAGTCGACTGACGGTCCCTACTGGTTGATCGTCGTTTGTGACTGAGAACTAAAAGTTGACTGGACCATCGACAGAGTTGAATGACGGACCATAATTCGAGTGGAGGTCCGTACTGGTCGACCATCGTTCGCGATTGAGAACTTGGAGTTGAAGTCGACCGATGCACCGTAAGTCTATGAACGAACCATAACTCAACTGATAGTCTATATTGGTCGACCTTTGTTTGCGACTTATAAATGGGAGTTGACTGGCCCATTGATAGATTGTAAGTCGACTGACGGTATGTAATGGCCAACCGTTGTTTGCGACTGAGAATTGGGAGTTGACAGTCCCATCGACTCCGTCGATTGACGGACCTTATGTCAACTAAAGGTCTATAGTGGGCTCCGTTTCTAACACTTGCAACTTCTGAAAATCTGCATTCTTGGTCTATTTTGGATACGGGGTGTTACAACGCCACTATCTCAAGGACTCTACCCCAAGCTCTTCTTCTACCTCTCCCTCAATCGTGACCTCTCACTGCGGGTTCCTCAAATGGAGCATTAGCATGAGCTACGGGCCTAACGATCTTATAATTAGTATTAACCATCTGTGGATAAAAGAGTGAAGGAAGTTATATACCAAATTTAATCACCAGATACCGATTGGAATCAATTCATAGAGCGAAGGAAACAAAGGAAAATGGAGATTTCGTAAAGTCCTATAACCTCTCAAAGAAAAGGAAACAAAGGAAAATGGAGATTTCGTAAAGTCCTATAACCTCTCAAAGAAAACTAAAGATGTCCCCGTACCGTTCCGAGACTCAATTAGACTCGTTTTGGTACATCGAGATAAATATTATGACTCGAGGGTATAGCATAGAAGTTAGGGTATTCTATTATATTAACACGGCGTCGTCGACCTCTTGGAGGTCTAAGACAAGCCTTTAGAAATCTTTCATTGCATAATCATAAAAATAGCGGAAAATTTAAAAAATTTCATAGCACATCATATACTAGAACATTATTTCATATATATATATATATATTATATAAAGTATCATAACACATAGTTAGACTATAAGTCTCTTTGTCATCTTAAAACACAACTCAATAAAATAGAATAGGGACACGACCCTTACCAACATAAAATAATATCTAAGCTATTACATAATTGAATAGGAACTTGACATTGGGAAATCCTTGAATCATAAGTATCCCTCTTCTTGAACTTGGAAGATCTATCCAAGCTCTTCACTTAGGAGACATCCTCTAGCCATCACCACCTACACTTTGTGTAAAAAGATGAAGAAGAATGGAATTAGTACAAGTATGCACTAAGTATGACAACCATGCAAAAACATGTATTTAAAGAGGATATTTCATTTGAAATCATGCAACATGTCTTTTAGTAAACTTCATGAACATAGGCACATATAATTTCAATATAGTTCATGTACATCATATCGACATAGATAATGCTCATAATAGCACATAAAGTCATTTATCATACTTATAAGCATATTCAATACACATCATACATTACCTCTCTTTTATTTTACTTCTTTTCTTAAGTAATCCTCAAGTGTACCTAGTTAAATGTATCACCTTGAGGTCACCTTACAATAGTCTTTCATAATATGCTTCAAAAACACAACCACATATATTCACAAGTCATAAGCACATCAAAGACATCAACTTCACATAAGGACCATCATCTAAGACAACTCTTAAGTAACACTAGTGCAATGTGTAGATAACATCCCACAATGCTACTTCCACCGCGTGTACCTAAGAAGTCACCCTAGACTAGGCATAACATATTCAACCAGTCAGAACATATTCAAAAAGTCATAACATATTCATTTACAACTAGCAATAAGGCCACATACTTCATATCATAATATAAGGACTCTTTTGTTTACTACAACCTTAGTCATGACTCATCTTGTTCATATCATAGGTAAACCACCCTCATAACCCCTTCACAAGCTTACTTGTTCAATGTACACATGGAGTCCCATACCCCTACATATACTAAGTAAACTCCTTTTGAAGCCATAACTATAATTCATATGCATAGTCATAATTCATATCTTAACATAACAAGGTCACTTAACATGCATTCATACAAGTCATACATAACATAAGACTTTACTTCATAAGGGTCTCCAATCATATCCGTTCTTGAAGTCATATAGTGCAATGTATAGGTAGGGTCCATAGTCCTCCTATACCAAGTAAGCTTCTCAAGGAATTTAGATTAGAGTTCATATTCTTATCTTTGTTAGTTTCTTAACCTTCGGGATACATAGCCAATACTTTCATAGATCATGTGAGTTACATGGAATACGATGTTCTACTCCCACACCGAAAAGAGAGGGTTAACTCTTGCCAAAGGTGCAACCATTTGTACATAGATATTCTAGGTGGATCAACTAAGCTAGAGTCTGTGTGGTCAGATAGTTAAGGAACAAGGAGATTTTTTCTAGAAACCTAGACTAACTCAGCGTGAAGGTTTCCATCTCATGAGAAAACATCTAGGTTGGGAACCTGGACTTACTAACGTGAAGGTTCTCTTGTGGAAAGACGGACTTACTAGACGTCAAGCTCCACCTCTCATTTGTCATGTTCACTCGGTGCTAAGCAATGACTCCCTTTTTAAACATCATTAAGCATTTAGATAACATTAGTTCATAAAGAATAAGCCTTAGAGACTTACTCCCTTATATATCATATAGCTCAAAGGTATCTAGGGTGAGAATTCTACATTCATCATAGAACCTACCTTATGTGAGAATGTCCTTTCACATAATCATATCATATTCATTCATGCATGTGTGTGTACATATATGTGAGATCTACCTTCACATAAACATATTTAGGAACATATGTTCATAACTTTTTTAATCATATACTTTACATGCATAGAATAGGAAACGATGCATAGGAGAACTATCCTTTCCTTAGTAATCATGAATCTATCCCACTTATAAATATGCATGAAGTGTATGTGTGTACATTGGTCAACATGATCACATAATGGCTATCACATAGTATTGAGGAAGCCACACTCTAAAGACCACAACACATGTACAACATTCTTCAAGTCTCAAGTCATACAAACATATAGAGTATTGAGGACTATAGACTACACACACTCACATTACATCATAGGAGGCAAGTACATATTCAACAATAGAATATAAGACTCCTAGCATACTTTGATCACACATTAATTAGGGTTCATATGGATAGGGGTCATAATATAAGTATATTATTCATCATTAGCCATATAGAACACACCTAACCCTAACATGATCATCACACATATACATATAACATCATCTCCACACCTAGATTAAACAAGTAGTGTAGAAGTCTATACACATAATATCAATTCACTTATACATGATATTATAATCAAGGCTAAATCCTTCATCATCCTAACCTAGAAATCATCATATCAATTAATCTTGAATCTAATTCCTTAAAGTCCATGATCATAACACATAAGTATGTAAAAGAATGTAAACACCGCCACCATAAGTGGACCGTACAAATCAAAACAATTCAATGTACATTCTAGACTAATTAGAAGAAACAAGTCAACTTACAAAATCTCCAAGCTAATGATCATCTTTGATTATGCCTCCACAATTCATATTCAATTGACATAGAAAGTAATAACAATAAACAATTCAATACAATCTAATCCCAATTCTACAAACACGAAATCAAGATCACAAGACCCACATTGTAGGCTAATTTGAGAAATTAGGAGGATCATGGGTTCTTCATAAAATTGGATAGAAATTCATCATAAAATCAGTGTATAAACATATATTCATCATTATAATACTTTTGAAATCAATTTGAGAATGAACCCATGGCTAGATTGAAAGATAGAATTTTTGACTTAGAATTCATATTTTGAAACCCTTTGAAAGGACTCCATAGATGAATGGTTATCTAGGGATGAAGGATTACGATACCTTATACATTAAAAAATTCCATGAAAATCGGAGAAGAAAGATCCAAGAGTCCAACTACATAGCTTGTTCTTTAGCTTGGTCTTCAATGGGGGTTTTGGGGGTTTTGGAAGAGAAGACAACTTTTGGGAATTTGATTTCTTAATGGGTGTTGGGGTTTTGGCTTGGTAAAGGGATTAAAAAGGTCCTAAAAACAGTTAATAAAACGTCCCCTAAGTTAGAAAAACACCCCCACACGAATTGGGACTCTTAGACATGTCAAATCTGACATAAAAATGACGCAACCGGATCTAGGAGCGGGCTACGCGTCATGGGGCTGCCTCCCAATTCTTCCCCAAATAATTTTTGGGACAGTTAGGTGAGTGCTAGGCGCGCGTCTCACAGGGCAATTCCGATCCTTGGCCTGCTTGCTTCCTTGGGCAGCCTCTTGTCCAAGGTTTGGGTCCTCCTTGGGGGCCTTTCGGGTGGTCACCGGGGAGTCGTACCCGGACGTTTTGACCCTTAACATCTCTATTAAGGTACTAGGGTAAACTAAGATTTTTCTCAACTCCAAACAACACATAAAATTAAGCCAAACATACAAGGACTCACTAGCACGTCTAAAGACCAACTTTCGAACGACTTGGACGTTTGACCTCCAAATGAAATCAAATCAATTATACAATCTATAAAACACTTAATTAACATGTTATTAACCTTTTTAGGCTCATTTTAGGATCTATATACCTTATCTCATTTTGAGGGTGTAACAATACCCCCCCCTTACTTGGAAACATTCATCCTCGAATGACACTTGAAACATTTTTAACACTTTCAAGGAATTCAATGACTTTCATAGGAGCTCACAACACTTCAACTTGTTATCACATAATAGTCAATGCACAAAACTTACACATAAAACCAACTTCATACTATCATGCAACCAAAGAAACATAATCAAACATGGACAACTTCTATAATTCATTCCATGCATACATACTTCTTCATATTTATTGCCATTTGGACGAACTACCTTCTCCAACTTTAGGAATGTTCATTGTTTCACCAAAAGATTTGAAATTCTATGGATTTCAATTGCACACTTAGGAATAATCCACACTTTAATTCATGAGTAAAATTGAACAATTCATTTAGTTACACATGAAACATGAATAATGTAGATCAACTACAATCTTTTAGTCTAGACATAATACCATCACAGTCATATATGACAATACCATGCTTAGTTTTGTTCAAGGAGGAACTACCTTCTCCTAGTCACAACATACACACGTGGCATCATAGAGGTCACATAAAAGCAATGCATGGATGTTAATTCATATTAAGAAGGATTTATTTATTCCTAACCACATTATGCTTATACTTCCTTCCTTATGAAATCAACATGGTAGGTCACACCAATCACATCACAACATTAGAAAGTAAATTTGAAACTTTCTATTTCTAGCACATAACTAACTTTAATAAATATGCCTCATTTAGGGAAATTTATTACAATTAATGGGCACACCAAAATACATAGGCTAGACAAACCATCACTCCTCAAGAAAGAGCCTATAATAACACTTGCCAAATCTCAAAAGTCACACATTTTTCAAAGAGACTCATCTTATCTTATTTAAAGGAGACTCATTTTCTCATTGTGGGGCCAAAAACCACACATCATAAGTGAAATCAAGCATGCTCCTTAAGCTATCTCATGAAATCAAATTGCACATTTATCATATAAGGATGCACAAAAACATGAGAAACCTGCAAATTTATCAAAACTTCTTTTTCATGCAATAATGACCTTTCATAATATGCATAACCTAGAGTCACTTAAGACATACATAACATATGGAGAACATGCAACTTATCCTTTTATGCAAGAATCCTATCATGAACAAGCTACTTAGGAACTCGTTGGTTTCAAGCTTGAGTAAGAATAGAAAGAAAACATAGGGATATCTAAAACATTACTACTCAAATCATCCTCCCCCGCTTAGGATAAACTCATTTAAGAGCAACTCATCTCAACACTAGGGGAATCTTAGCTTACCAACCTTATTAACTAAGAACATCATCCCTCTCTTGGGATCTAAGATTATGAACACCCTTCTTACCATCAGTACAAGGTGATTTTAAACGTAGACAAGTTCAAGGGAACTAAGCATAGGGACATCAAGGTCTCTAAAAATCTTACCATCTATGCACATTATCCCCCACTTGGGGAAACCTAATCACATCATGCCCTTAAACGCCAAGGTCGAGGCAAGTCAAGACCAACCTACAAGGTTCCTCACTTTTGGTGGAACTTTCCAACCAAGCATGCCTAGGTTCAATCTAAGCACTTTTTCAATTGACCATACTCAAATTCAAGCTTAAAAGACAACTAACCATTTCAAAGAAGGTCAACTTCAATTATCTCCTTCTCTTTAATAGCTAAGGGGTACATACTATACATCCCCTAAGTCACCTTAGGGCAATCATACTTCCAACTTATGGAATAAAACTCTTTTTTCCCCTTTTTTACCAACTTAGAATAATTTCCTAAAGGGAATTATTAACTAGTCATAAGGGTTCTCCCATTAACTAGAATACCTCATAATTACCTGACTAGGCTCAACACACTATTTCCCCTCCTTAGGAGCAAGCCTATAGAAAAGATTCCAATCCTCACAAAGACAACTATGAATCATTAAACATATATTAAGGTAACATTCATCTTTCTCACTATTTACCACATTCTCCAAGACTTTTCAAGCCTACACCATAACATCATTCTACCATCCTACATAATCATAAGGCATTCTATCATTCCATGGGGAACACCATTCAACCATAACAACTACTAACAAGCTAAAACCATATCATATCATAACTTCTCAACATAGCATCTTCTTCCTTATAAACCAAATAGAGCCATAAATAGAACCACATCCACATATACTAAATTCACCTGCACATATGCTCACCAAACCATAAAACTAAGGTAAGTATCAAAAACTCACATTTTCTCCCCCAAAAATTGAGGCATCATCCCAATCCAAGCAATCACATCTAAATTACCACCGGACAAGAAAACATAAGAGAGAGATCTTATAGAGTTAAGTTCTATGGCACGACATAAGAATAGTGAAGAAGGGAAACTCTATCATCCTATAGCCTCCCGTATCATTTGATGTCTCGCGACTCACCACCAATGATACGAGACTCTACTAGACGTGGCAATACGAGACTTTGAAACCGAAGGATAAAATACAAAACCTTATTCTCTGATACCAAGTTTGTTACAACCCAAGGGTATACCGTAGAAGTTATGGTATTATCGAATCTTAACACGGCGTCGTCGACATCTAGGAGGTCTATGACAATCCCTTAGACATCTTTCATTGCATAATCGTAAAAATAACGGAAAATTTAAAACTTTACATAGCACATCATATGTAACTTCTAGACTTGACTCTTAACCTCTCTTGAATTTGATCTAAACTTTCCTTGAATAGGATTATTGATTCAACGTTCGTGATCTCATGTTAATGGATAATTTCATGATGTTGAACTTTGAGGGTTCATGCAAAATTATGAGCATGAACTACTCAACTCTAGGACTCAAAGACACTTCACATACCAAGACTACTCAACTTATAGGGTTCATGTGGAATTATGGGTATGAACAATTCAATTGAATGACTCTCTGCGTAATATATTATAGTTCCATGATAGAAATATGAACTCAAATGTGTTAGAAACTTAATACTCAATACTTATAACTTGCATATGGTATTCCTCTCAAATATACTCAATTTGTGGTGTCCATGCGGAATTTATGGGCATGAATGACTCGACTCGAAGGTCTACATACTACATGAAACTCATGTATACGACTCTTCTCATTCCCTTACTTACTTCCTCAAAACTTAGTTCAAACTAATAATTGATCTCAAGGAATCACAATTGAACTCAGATACTTTCTTGAAGTCTACTCTTAACTACCTCTTGAATGTGAATTATATATTCAAAAGTTATAGTTCATGATATGAAGGATCTTAATAACAATATAGAAATTTGATAATTAAGAATAGAACTTTTAAAATACACATGAACTCAAGAACTCAAAATTAACTTATCTCAACAATACTCAAATCTAGGGGTATAATCCTAATGTGAAAGTAGATGTAGGGTGTGAGGACGAACTAGTCCAATACTATAATAGACTTACATACCTAGAAGAACAAGATTCTTGAAGAATCTTGAAGAAGAACTTGATTAGAAGCCTTGAAACCCTAGCTTGAAGGTAAACAATCAAGAAAACCTTTCTAGAGATTCTTTATTAGCTTCATGAAATCTCTATGACCAAGGATTAGGATTTTCATTAGTGAACATGAAATTCTGATTGTTTTAGCCTTTTATAGGTCAAGAAATTCTTTTATGGTTTTCTTGGAGGTAAAAAGACAAAAAAACTATTTTTAATATTTTCTGTTTGGCTAATTCGTAACAACACTGTATAGGTTACTAAACTAGTCATAACTTTTTACTCAGAAATTGGATTGATGGGAAATTGGTGACGTTGGAAAGTAGATTCAACTACCTTTAATTAGATAGGTTATGTCTCACGTATCTCTTATATTCTAAGAGATATAGTCATTTAAACTTTACCGAAGTAGAATCTTACATCAAAACATAATGAAACTTCAAGAACACTTATCAAAAAGTCATCAACCACTTAAATCCTTATATTTCAAGAACGAAATTACGTTGAATAAATCATGATTGACATCTGGGTGAACGAACCCAACAATATGAAAGCTTAAATACCTCAAAGAACTAGGTTCTTGGCGAAATCTTGAATTTCTTGAACGAACGATTTGATCCTTTCATCCTTTTTCCTCCTTTCTTTTCTTTTATCTTCTTGATCTCTCAACTAAATCTCTAGGTGTACATTAGGACTAATAAACTGAACCTAATAGGATTATACCCTTAAAAACTTACTAAAAACGAGTTAAATTTTATTGGGTAAGGAAAAGGCCAAAATACCCCTTACTATTTTCGGCTAACTTTCCTTAACAGGACAACCTAACTTCAAAAAGCCATATCTCACTCATAGGAACTCGAAATTTAGAAAATTTTATAGTGTTGAAAATATAATTCAAATATCTTTCCTAAGGTATCTTGTATCACACCTAATTTGTCACATCCGGGGAGCACCCTCTAGACGTAATCGACATCGTCGTCCTTGGAAAGAACTAAGACTAGCCTCTTAGCATTCGTCATTACATATCATAGGTTAAAAAGTGTGGAATATTAAAACTTTTCATCTACATCTACATCATGAGGTTTACATAGACCTCTCACTTACACATAATATATACATAGGGAGTTTACTTAGACTCCTCACATAGGAAGCTTACATAGGCTTCTACTTTTATATCACATTTACAATATAGAAGATAGAGTCTAATAAAGATGTCTCATATAAAAGCATCTAAGTCAGAATTAGAACAATTTGGGCATAGCCCTTACACAAATGTATAATCGCCACTTAGGGCTTACAACAATGTCTTGAACAATAAGAGTGAAACGAATGCCTTTATACTATAGAAAGTCACGTAGGTAGAATGAGAAAAGGCATCATCCTCAGATCTTGAGGACATACCCACACTTGGAGAAATGATCCAAACCTTTCTTCAAAATTGATCGCGAACCCTTCAACGACCAAAACCTAAAATGTTTGGGAAAAAAGGAGAAATACGGGTTAGTACATCACTTGTACTGAGTATAGAAACATATGCACACACAACTTAGAAATGATGATAAAGGGGACATTGCTCAAAACCATGACAAGTTACTTTGAATAGCCTTATGCACAACCAAGAACACATATAAGACAATAATCACATATTCCTTAAGACAATAGCATATTCAACACAAGACCAACATCATTAAGTTAAGTCAAGTCAACATGTGTATAGCATATTAGAACTGATAGTCAAGGCAACTTCACATCATGTTAAAACAACAACGCATGTTCAAGAGTTCATAACCTTACAACACAAGCAAAACCCTTACTCATAACCCCTTACCAAACTTACTAGTCCAATGTCCAAGTGAAGTCCCATAACCTCACCCAACCAAGCAAACCAACCAAAGGATCATTAATGATGTCTAACTTCATATGGCATAGCATCATAAGTGTTCATCATCTAATTTAGCAATATAGACCAACAACATGCTCATATGTGAAACAAACATCATATAAGATCATCAACATATAAAGTCAACATATGCATATCATTCATTTCATAAGAGCATAAGAACATAAGAAAATCCTTCTAGGACTTCCCTCAAGGCCAACTAGTGCAATGTATAGGTAGAGTCCCATACCCCTACCTAAACTAAGTCAAACCACCTTAAGTCACCCTAGATAGAGTCCACTATATTACTTCATTTTGATTTTCGGGAACACTTTCCTTAAGCAACCTAGACAACATCAGCTAATGTGGAATACGGTATCATTAAACCGTACACCGAAAGAAGGTGGACTATTTGACAAAGTAGTAAAAATACATGAACATAGAATCTAGGTGGATTCAATAGCTAGTATTCCTATGGGGGTACAATAGTTAAAGAACTAGGAGACATGTTTGAGACCATCTTTATGTCTTTGGAATTGTAATCTCTATCTCATGATACAATCGTAAACTTTCCTTCTCTACTTGGGAAGGGGTACTCCTCACTACTAGTTCACTCGGTGCTAAGCTAAAGTCCCTTTTGAAATGTCTATCTTTAACAATCATAACTTAGTTTAGGTCACAGGATACTAACTCCTTGTAGAGTCATAGTAATTATCTCAATAGGAATTGCATGAGAATATAATTTCAATACAACCCTCATATGTGAGATTAACACATTAACATCATCATATCATAGTAAAGCACATCGGTACTTCATAGCTAAACTTATATCATTACATCTTAATCATAATCTAACAATACACATAATCAATACATTTTCAATTACATCATCATACCAACACCTACTTATTCCAATAACAAGATATACTTTAATTGAACTTCATCACCAAGCACAAGTCATCATAATTGAAGTAAAGGTTTGACATCACAAAGACTTACCCAATCTCCTTCAAAAGCCATCATCCATGGTCTTACCATCAAAACACCAATTTAATCCAATAATAGGTGTAATAACATCATACAATAGTAATTAACATAATAACTAAGTCAATTACATCAACACTTATCAATTCTACACTAGTTCATAACCTAGGGTTAGGGAATTGGGGTCAATTCATCACCTCTTCAACAATACTAGGTTTAGCATCAAGAATTACCTTAATTGAACAATAATACATCATAATATAACTATAATAATCAATAGATATGAAGAACAACACAATTGAAAAGATCAATCTCGGATTAGAAAGAAACCCATATGAAAATAATCTTTTTGAAACCAATTTTGGAAGAACCCTTTGGGGAAAGGAGTCTAAAGGTGAAGAGTTCCCATACCTTGATATTACTTGAATATTGATGGATAAAAGTTGAATTCTAACTGCCCTATAGCCCTTAGCCTTGTTCTTCGATAGAGTTCTTCTTTGGGAGAGAGAGAATGTAGGGAGAAGGAAGAGTAATTTGTGTTTGGGAATTGTGGGGTGTTATGTTGGGTTTAGGCTTAGTGTAGTTTATATAGATGCTTAACTAACATTATTAACCACCACCTAATTTATAATTAAACCCCTAACGAACTACTTAATTAAATGAACCATTTAAAACTTAACACTGAAATCACAGACTTGACCAATGAGACCTCGACCTACGCTTCGTATGTCAATCGACGCCCATGCCCCCAACCGTCCTGTACATCTATAATTGGTTAGAGACTTGAAATTTTAACCATTTTGAAAAATGGATAAGTTCCAACGATGGAGGCATCGACGCCACGTCATTTAGCCTACGCCTCATCGCCTACAATCGTAGGTAGACACTGCCTAGTGGCAACTTTTTCTCCCAAATAGAAGGGTCCTCCTCAAGAACCCTTAGGGTGGTTCTTTGGAGTCGTACCCATATAACGAGGACTAAAGTCCCTTTCTTGCCAAATTTCATCACCCCTTTCATAGGTGAAATTTTTAAATACACCTTATCACCTTCTTCAAATTCAAGCTCTCTTCTCCTATTATCGGCATAAGATTTTTGCCGACTGTAGGCGGCCTTAAACCTATCCCTTATGACATGAACTTTCTTCAAAGTTTCATATACTAATTTGGGACCAAGGATTGAAGACTCACCAACTTCAAACCACCCAACCAGAGATCTACATCTCCTACCATATAGAGCTTCAAAAGAAGCCATTGATATAGTCGAATGGTAACTATTGTTATAAGAGAACTCAACCAAAGTCAAATGTTCATCCCAACTTGACTTGAAGTCAATAACACAAGCTCTAAGCATATCCACAAGGGTTTGAATAGTATGCTCTGCTTGACCATCAGGTTGAGGATGAAAAGCGGTGCTTAACCTCACTTGTGTCCCCAAACCTTTTTGGAATGACCTCCAAAATCTATATGTGAATTGTGCACCCCTATTTGATATGACTGATAACGGAATACCATGAAAACATACAATCTCATCTCTGAAGAGCCTTGCATAATCCTCCACCGAGTAAGTGGACTTGACGGGTATAAAATGAGCAAATTTTGTCAATCTATCCACCACTATCCATATAAAGTCATTTTGTCTTCTTGTAATAGGAAAACCCACTACAAAGTCCACATTAATGTCTTCCCACATCAAAGTAGGAACTTGCATTTGTTGGAGTAAGACACCCATTTTTTGGTGCTCGGCTTCACTTAATGGTAATTCGGACACTTTGCAACAAATTCCTCTATGTCCCTTTTTAAGTCATCCCACCAAAACACTTCTCTAAGGTCATGATACATATTAGTTGAGCTCGGATGACTAAAATAACAGGAACCATGAGCTTCCTGAAGAAACCAGTTTCTGAAGTCATCAACATTGGGCACATACAATCTTTCTTGATACCTCAAAACATTATCCCCCCCAAAAAGAATGACTCATTGAGCTTACCAAAAACCGATTCCTTCAACTCCATTAATGATGAATCAAGGTGTTTCTTAGACTTCACCTCAACCACCAAAGATAATTTGGATTTATGATGGACCATAAAACCCCCATTTGGAGCATCTTCCAGTCAAACACCCAAACGAGCCAACCTATGAACATCTTTCACTAGGTCTTTCTTGGCTTCTTCCATATGAGACACACTACCCATGGTCATAGGAATTATAGCATCCGCAACCACATTGGCTTTGCCGGGGTGGTAGAGAACACTCATGTCGTAATCTTTCAACAATTCCAACCACCTTCTGATTTAACTCTTTTAGAGTAAACACATACTAAAGTCTCTTATGGTCGGTATACACATCAACATGAACACCATAAAGATAAATCCTCCATATTTTCAATCCAAACACCACGACCGCTAACTCAAGATCATGAGTTGGATAATTCTTCTCATGCACCTTAAGTTGTCTAAAGGCATAGACTACTACTTTACCATATTGCATTAGAACACACCCCAAGCCCACTCAGGATGCATCACAATATACCGCAAAACCCTTGGTACCCTCCGGTAAGGTCAACACCGGAGCGGAGGTAAGTCTATCTTTCAAAATTTGGAAGCTTCTTTCACATTCCTCCGACCACTCATATTTCACACTCTTTTGGGTAAAGGTAGTCAAAGGAGAAGCAATAGACGCAAAACCATCCACAACCCTCCAATAGTATCCCACTAGACCCAAGAAAATCCTAATGTCAGTTGAAGTCAATGGTCTAGGCCAAATATTCAGCACCTCAGTTTTCTTTGGATAAACCTCAAATCCCTCACTAGAGATGATATGACCAAGAAACACCACCGACCTCAACCAAAATTCACATTTTCTATACTTGGAAAATAGTTGGTTTTCCTTAAGGACTTGTAATACCACTCTCAAATGGTCCATGTGTTCACCGTCATTTTTCTAATATACCAAGATGTCGTCAATGAAGACAATGGAAAATGAATCTAGGTAACTTTGAAACACCCTGTTCATTAGGTCCATAAAAGTTGCCGGGGCATAAGTGAGACCAAAGGACATTACTAGGAACTCATAGTGACCATATCTAGTTCAAAATGCCTTTTTTGGTATATCCTCACCTCTCACCCTAAGTTGGTAATACCCCGACCTCAAGTCAACCTTAGAAAAGTAGCTTGCCCCTTGGAGTTCATCAAACAAGTCGTCAATCCGACGGAGAGGATACTTGTTTTTAATGGTTACTTTATTGAGTCGGCGATAATCAAAGCACATTCTAAGGGACCTATCATTCTTCTTCACAAACAATACCAGGGCACCCCATGGAGAAATACTAGGTCTAATGAAGCCTTTTTCTAGTAAGTCCTTGAGTTGAGCCTTCAACTCTTTCAATTTGGTCGGAGCCATCCGATAAGGAGGAATTGAAATGGGGTTGGTATCCGGTAGCAAGTCAATACCAAAATCAATTTCATGTTCGGGAGGGATTCCGGGAAGACCTATTGAAATTCCGTCACTACGGGAACTAACTTAATGGGAGGATCTTCGGAGTCTAAATTGTTGACTCTTACCATATGGTATAAATACCCTTTAAAGATCATCTTACAAGCCTTAAAAAAAGAAAAGATACGACCTCTAGGAATAGAATTTTTTCCCTTCCACTCTAAGATGGGTTCATTAGGAAAATTGAACTTTAAAATTTTTGTTCTACAATCAATGGAAGAAAAACAATAATGCAACCAATCCATCCCCAAAATGATATCAAAATCTACCATACCAAGTTCTACTAATTAAACATGAGTAACTCTATTGGTCAACATTATAGGACAATTCCAATGTACCCTCTTTGCAACCACCGAATCACCTACCGGGGTAGTTACCATAAAAAGGTTCATTTAAGATATGAAGCAACATATCAAACTTCCTAGTTACCTAGGGAGTAACAAAGGATAATGTAGCACCCGCATCAAGTAAAGAATAAATAGAGAAGACTTGTAACATACCGATCACCACATCGAGAGAATTCTCTTGTTCACTGCCAGAGCAAAGAGCATAAAAGCAATTCTTTATTGGAGCATCAACATTAGAACCACTTGCTTGAGCTTTACCACTCACATCTTGCCCCTTCACATTAAGACAATCCCTAACCTTGTGACCACTCTTGCCACATACAAGTCCGTCCCAACAAGGCACTCACCGAATTTCTTCTTGCCACACTCTCCACAAGTTGGCTTCTTTCTTGGTGAACTAGTACCTCTTCCATTTTGAGACTTCGGTTTAGACTCCCTATCATCACGAGCCTTGGGAAATTTTGAAGGAACTTGATTGGAGAACCTCTTCTTGAATCTAGGGTTGTCTTGAATTTCCAATCTCTCATTTGAAGAACCACCTTCATAAGACTTGGCCCTCCTAGCCTCTCTATTATTCCTTCTTAATGTACTTTCTTCCACTTATTGAGCATGAAACATAAGACGATAGATGTTTATACTATCCTATAGCATAGCTGAACGAAATGTTTCCACCAAGCCATCGGTCACTCCCATAAAAAAATGACTCATCTCATCCTTTGGGTTAGACATTAAGGATGGATCATACTTGGACAATTTAGTAAACTTCAAGGAGTAATAAAGTATACTTATACCTCCTTGACGAAGTTTCATGAATTCTTCCACCTTAGTTTCCCTCAACTCTCTAGGAATTACCCTATCAAGGAAAGCCCTCTTGAAGGCCACATCTTTTAGTTGATAGGCCGCCATTTCTGCATTCTCATTGGGAGTCACACCGATAGCAAATAGGATCTTATAGACTTCATCAAGGAAGTTTTGATGGTCTTCATCCGCTTTTGACCCAAAGAACATATGTGGGTTAATCTGAGTAGAGTCTCTCAAACGAGAAGCCATAGTGCTATCATGTGGATGGATACGGGGTCCGACCTCCCGATTCGTTTGGACTGTAATGGCTTGGACTTGAGAAGTGACGGCATTAGCCAGAGAGGTCATGGCTTGGGCCAAATTGAGAAAACTCGACCTTATCTCTCCATCCATCATTGGTTGTTGAGGAAAAAATGTGACATGACAACCCATAGGAACTTGCTCAAGTGTAGGCACTTGTTTGTCTTGTGGAGGAGCTTGGTTGTCATGAGCTCCCACATTAGCAATCCATTTTTCAACCCTTGTTACGGCTGACCTTCTGGTAGCCATACCTAAAACAACAATAAAATGCTTAGGTGAAAGCACATAAAGTAAGACATTAGAGGCACGGCATATGAGTACAAGAAGATGAGGATTTCCTAAGCATCACATAGTCTCTCATTCATAAGTGTGGCGCTCTTTACAATTATGAATAGGAATATACATAGACGTGGTTTAATGAGACATCGATCCTAAATATATTCAATCTCATGCTCTGATACCAAGTTTGCCACATCCGGATAACACCCTCTAGACGTAACCGGCGTCGTCGTCCTTGGAGAGGACTAAGTCTAGCCTTTTAGAATTCGTCAAAACATATCATAGGCTAAAAAGTAAGGAAACTTAAAAGTTTTCATCTACATCTACATCATGAGGTTTACATAGACCTCTCGCTTACACATAAATATATACATAGGGAGTTTACTTATACTTCTCACATAGGAAGCTTACATAGGCTTCTACTTTTATGTCACATATACAATATACAAGATAGATTCTAATAGATATGTCTCATATAAAACCATCTAAGTCAGAATTAGAACAGTCAGGCATATCCCTTACACAAATGTATAATTTCTGTGTAGGGCTTACAACAATGACTTGAACAATAAGAGTTATGAATATCTTTAGACTATAGCAAGTCAGATAGTTAGAATGAGAAAAAGCATCATCCTCGGATCTTTAGGACATACCCACACTTGGAGAAATGATCCAAGCCTTCCTTACAAATTGGTCACGAACCCTCCAATGACCGTAACCTAAAATGTTTTGGAAAAAAGGAGAAATAGGGGTTAGTACATCACTTGTACTAAGTATGGAAACATATGAACACAAAACTTAGAAATCATGCTAAAGGGGACATTTGCTCAAAACCATTCCAAGTTACTTTGAAAAGTCTTATGCACAATCGAGAACACATATAATACAATAATGATATATCCCTTAAGACAATAGCATATTCAACACAAGACCAACAACATCAAGTTAAGTCAGTTCAAAGTGTGTAGCATATTAAAACCCATAGTTAAGGAAACTTCACATCATTTTATAACAACAAAGCATGTTCAAGAGTTCATAACCTTACAATACAAGTAAACCCCTTACTCATAACCCCTAACCAAGCTTACTAGTGCAATGGCCAAGTGAAGTCCCATAACCTTACCTAACTAAGCAAACAACCCAAAGTATCATAAATAATGTCTAACTTCATATGGCATAACATCATAAGTACTCATCATCATATTTAGCAATATAGACCAAAAACATGTTCATAAGTGAATCAACATTATATAGGATCATCAAAATGTAAAGTAAACATATGCATGTCGTTCATTTCATAAGAGCATAAGAGCAAAAGAACATCCTTCTAGGACTTCCCTCAAAGCCAACTAGTGCAATGTATAGGTAGAGTCCCATACCCCTACCTAGACTAACTCAAAGCCCCTTAAGTCACCCTAGTCAGAGTTCACTTTACTACTTCATTTTACTTTTGAGAACACTTGGCTTAACCAACCTAGACCACATGAGCTAATATAGAATTTGGTGTCATGAAACCCTACAACGAAAGAAGGTGAACCACTTGCCAAAGTAGTACCAATACACGAACATAGCATCTAGGTTGATCAACTATCTACTATTCCAATATGGGCAACATAGTTTAAGAACTAGAAGACGTGTTTGAGACCCTCTTTATGCCTTTGGAATTGTAATCTCTATGTCATGAGTACAATAGTGAACCTACTTTCCCAACTTGGGAAGGGACACTCATTACTACTACTTCACTCGGTGTTAAGCTAGAGTCCCTTTTGAAATGTCTTTCTTTAACAATCATAACTTAGTTTAGGTCATAGGAGACTAACTCCTTGTATAGTCATAGTCATTAGATTAATAGGAATTTCATGAGAACATACTTTCAATACAACCTTCATATGTGAGATTAACACATTAACATCATCATATCATAGTAAGGAACATATGTACTTCATAACCAACCTTATATCATTACATCTTAATCATAATATCACAATCCACAAAATCAAGACATTTCTATTACATAATCATACAAACACATACTTAATCCAATCACAAGATATACTTCAATTGAACTTCATCACCATGTACAAGCCATCATAATTGAAGTAAAGGTTTGAGATCACAAAGACTTACCCAATCTCCTTCAAAATCCATCATCCATGGTCTTACCATCAACCAACCAATTTCATCAAATAATAGATGTAATAAGATCATACAATAATAATTAACAAAATAACTAAGTCAATTGCATCAACACTAATCAATTCTACACTAGTTCATAACCTAGGGTTTGGGAATTGGAGTCAGTTCATGGCCTCTTCCACAATACTAGGTTTAGAATCAAGGACTAACATAATGAACAATAATACATCATAAAATAACCATAATAACCAATATAAATCAAGAACAATAAAATTGAAAAGATCAATCTCTGATTAGAAAGAAACCCATATACAATCACCTTTTCAAAACCAATTTTGGAAGAACCCTTTGGGGAAAGGAATCCCAAAGGTTAAGAGTTCCCATACCTTCATATTAATAAAACATTAATGGAGAAAAGTTCACTTCTTACTGCCCTATATCCCTTAGCCTTGGTTTTCTATGGAGTTTTTCTATGGGAGAGAGAGAATGTAGAGAGAAGGAAACATAATTTGAGTTTGGGAATTGTGGGTTGTTAAGTAGGTTTAAGGATTAGGGTAGTTTATATAGTTGATTAACTAACCTAATTAACCAGCCCATAATCCCTAATTACATCCCTAACTAACTAAATAAACCATTTAAAACATAACATTGAAATCAGATACTTGACCTACGGTCCGTAGGTCAGTCGACGCCCATGAGTACAGTGGCTAAGTGTCCATTGATGGAGGCATCGACGCCGCATCATTCAGCCTACGCCTCATTGCCTGCAAGCGTAGGTAGACACTGCCTAGTGATAACTTTTTGGCCAAAATGGAAGGGTCCTTCTCAAGGACCCTTAGGGTTGTCCTTGGGGAGTCATACCCAGAATTTTCGAAACCTCAACATATTTTAATACATGTTTAACACCTTTATACCAAATTTCATCAAATTCCGACTCTTAAAACCCCGTGAAATAGGCTAAGGCACACTAGCACCTTTTTTACTTCTCTCGGGATGTCATGGACGTTCCTTGACATTTTGAATCTAAAACTTCCTAAATGACTTATATACATTATATTTTACCTTAAAACATTGTTACTAACCTTAGACACTCATGTGAGGCTCGGGATTAGGGTTTGGACTTTTAGAGTGTTACATAACTCATTGTGTGCTAAGATTTATGATCATTTGAAGTTGGTCTAAAACTCATACTTAAGCATAACTTGCAAAATTTCAGATTTTACTCTTTACAATTAACTTCTTTTTGGAACTCAAGGTGCTACATCTGGTCACCTAACCTTAATACTAAAGAAATTTTTAATTCCTTGGTAAAATCTCACTCACTACATAGAACGGTTCGAGTCATAGCTCAAAATTTTCTGGGGTGTTACAATTAAGGTCAGTTCACTAGATGTAGAATCTTGAGTTCTAATAGAACTAAATTATAAATAGCAGAAATCTGAAAACAGAAATTTGAAATTTTGAGAGTTAAGCTAAATATAAGTTTTGGGTCAACTTCAAATGACCATAACTCATAGAAAAGGATGATGTAGGTGTGCTACAAGATACCTTAGGAAATATCTTTGAATTGTCTTTTTAACTCAACAAAGTTTGTTAAGTTTCACTTTTAGATGAGTGAGATATGACCTTTTGAAGATAGGCTTTCTAGTTAAGGAAAGTTAGCAAAAAATAGTGAGGGGTATTGAGGTCTTTTCCTTACCCAATCATATTTAATTCGTTTTCAGTAATATTTAAGGGGTGTAATCCTATTAGGTTCATTTTTACGCCTAGGGTTTTAGTTGAGAGTTCAAGACGAGAAAAGAAGAGAAAAGAGGAGAAAAGAGAAATGGATCAAGGCTTTCACCGATAGTTTTGCGTTTTGTTGCGAATTTTCTCCATGGGTTTAATTTCTCAGAGGTATGTAAGATTCCATAGTGTTAGGTTTGTTCAACCACACGCCAAACATGTTATTTTCAATGTAATTTCATTCTTGAAGTGTAAGGATTTGAGTTCTTGATTAGTTTTGATAAGTCTTCTTCATGTTTCCTTCGATTAAGCTTTGATGTAAGATTCTACTTGGGTCAACCTTAAATGACCATATCTATTTGAATATTAAGATTTACGTGAGCAATAACCTATCCAATTAAAGGTAATTGAATCTACTTTCCAACACCACCAATTTTGTGTCAATCCAATTTCTGAGTAAAACTTTAAGACTATTTTAGTAACCTATAGAGTCTTGTTACGAATTAGGCGACAGAAAAATATTTTAAATAGTTGTTTTTGTCTTTTTACCTCCAAGAAGATCATTGACATATTTCTTGACTAATAAAAGGCTTAAAGCAGTCCAATTTTCATGGTCACTAATGAAAATCATAATTCTTAGCCATAGAGATTTCAAGAAACTAATTCAAAAATCTTATTAAGGTTTTCTTGATTGTTTACCTTCAAGATAGGGTTTCAATGATTCTAATCAAGTTCTTCTGCAACATTCTTCAAGATTCTTTAAGAATTGTGTTTATTAAGGTATGGTAGTCTATCATTGTTTTGGACTAGTTTGTCCTCACGCCCTACATATACTTTCTAATCAGTAAAAGAGTAATCTAGGATACTTTTTGTCTATTTCTAAAGCTGTGAACTGGAAATGAAGGGTTGCAACTCTCTTGAAGGGTTGCGATTTTGCTGAAAGGCTTTGGCCTTTATGAAAAGTTGTGTCTTTTCTACAGGGTTTTGATCGTTTGAAAGGTTGTGACCTTACCAAAGGGTTGTGACCTTTCTGAAAGGTTTTCTTATTTCAAAAGAGTTGCGACCTTTACCCTTTATTTGCTATAAATATAGAGGTTTTCTATTCTTTTTCTACATCAAATTCTTCCCTTCTTATGCATACATTTCTTACAAAAAAAATCGGCCGATTGTGTCTGTGTGTGTGATTTGTTGCTGTCCTTTTGAGTCCGTTGAAATTATTAATGTTTGAGGTACCACTACTTTTGTAATGGTTAATCCGTTTTATCTTGAGAGGAATTAAGATGTAACCTCAGATACTTGAGGGGATTAAATTTCTTGAGGACACACAGTGAGTTCTGTGGACTCGGATAGTTCTTTGTGTTTTTCTATTCATCTTTTATTTCTTCTGGTTTGCTAATCTGAATACAGGAGATAACAATCTTATGAAATTTAATATTAATGTTAGTTTCTTTTGTAAGAAAATTAATTCTATTTTTTGCATTCTTTTTGTTGTAAAGAAGAAGAAGAAAAAGAAAATCATTTTATCATATGATAAAAGAGATTGGGCATGAATTAGTACTACTTTAATATATTAGAATATATTTTATGTAGGAAGTGATACGCTCAAATTACACCTCCCTAGAAAAGTATAAGCGATTATAATAAAGTAAAGAACCCAACTAGTAGGTTGGGGTCGATCCCACGAGGAAAATGGTTTAGACTTAACTTCAATTAATAATCATGTCTAATTAGTCAAGGTCTTTCCGAAAATAAGTAAGTGGGGGGGGGGGGAGGTTTATGAAATAAGTTTCTTAAACAATTCTAAGTTAACAGGTAAGCAAAAGTAAATATTGAGTTTTTATAAAGTTGTGAGACTAACTAGGGTATATGTGTTCTCCACAGGTTCATAACGTCGTATTCATAGCAATAACAATTCTGCCCAGTGTTTTGCATGTAAAGTGGTAAGTTATGTATCTCTACATCCTAGGTCTGGCATCTAAAGAATTTCACCGCGTACCTTTTTCTGGCAAGGTGTGTATAAACTACTAACCCTTACCTTTAGCTCATATTAGACATCACAATTGATGTATGTCCTAGTTATTACTTTGCACTAATCGACACTATCATATTAGATAGTATCACACTAAATCTATGTTGATAAATATTATCTTATTCCTGCCTCCTTGGTTCGGCATGTAGCAATAAGGCGAGTTCTAATGCGTGCACTCGTTAAAAATATTTCTAAGTGTAACAATTATCAATACATGTAAGAACCTATTTGAGAATTGCTTATTTGCTAGGTTTACTTTGTTAATTACCCATAGTTTCCACAATCCTAGTTGTGGATTTATTTACCCATGCAAGCAAGATCACAATTCATGGTTTTTAAGAAAGAATTCATGAACTTACTTAATAGTAAGAAGAAACCCATAAATTCAACTTGAAATTGCAACAAAATCCTTCAACACGAATCCAGAAATTGATTATTTGCTAAAAGTTTGCAACAAACAGTCTCCAACACAAAATAGAACAATACCAGAGTATCTAACCCCAAGAACGAGGTTTTAATCCCCTATTTATAGAAAACATAGTCCTAACTAAAAGGAACTGAAATAAGGAAAGTTTTTTCCAGAAACACAACTTCAATCGACGACCTCATTGATGAACCGTCAATGGAATGACGGTCCGTCGACTGCCTCCATCAGTCCATACTTGGAATAATTTATCTTCACCGGATAACATCTTCTCTAAATCAAACGATGGACCAGCAGTATGGTCAGTCGATCCATCTACCCCCCGTCGATGCTCCTCTGTCGCTCCACACTTAGAATCTTGAATATTGCATGTACTGGATCCTTCTCTGAACCAATCGATGGTTTACCAGTACAGAACGTTGATCATTCGACAGACCATCATTTCCTCTAGTGGCTCCGCACTTGGTCACATATCCTCGATCTTCTCCCTTAGCCTTGAACTGCCATCGACGGTCACCACCTACGGTCCGTCAATGAGATGACGGGCCATCGATGGCCTTTGTAGGTCGCAAATCTGCACTTTTTTTTGACTTCCTTATGCATTTCAAACCTGGACATCTTTCCTGCAAAAAGAGACACAAAACTCATTAAAACTACTACAAAAAGGCTCTAGACACACACAACTCTTAAGCAAAATGCATTGAAAACACCGTGTGACCACGGTACATCAACACCCTCAACTTAAATTCGTTGTTTGTCCTCAAGTGACACACTATGACTTAAAATAACATTTGTACAAAAGTATCCTCTTTTAAGATTTTGCAATCACATGGCTATCAATCCCGACTATTTGTTTGATTTAGTGCAGGCTTACGCTCTCACGTTCAACAAGCTAACTCATGTGGATTACATCGTGACACAAACTCACCATGCACACACAACTCAACTGTTTTGCCTCTCACCAAGGTACCAACTTTATGACACCATAACTAGTGCCCTCACTTCAATAGAAATCCTCATTTTTCACACAGTGATTATAAGTTTGCGTACAAGTATCTTTGTTCAACACTCACGCTCAAAAACAAGTTCAAATATAGTTAGTACTCTTCGCCATAGTCTTGCCCTTATTTTTATTGCTTAGGTTCACCACACTAGACATTAGGATCATGATAGGGCTTTCTTGGATTGTAACGTAGGCTCAAGATCAGGTATGGTACATTTGTGTACATTTTTAGTGACTTTTTACCCTCTTTTGATATTACCGCTGAGCTTCCTACCTCTTTTCATTACCCTTGGAACCCTATTTTTCTTCTTTACCTTGCTCCCTTTATTTTGATGTGACTCTTACTTCTTTTGCATCTTTTTTTTTTCTCATTAAAATCTCTCTTCTTTCTTTTATTTTATTTTTATTTGTTTTCTTTTTCAATCAATTGATCATTTCATAGAATCACATCTTTTGCTTAACTAAGTTTTTATTTTCAACATCCAACTCTTTTCATACCCATTTTTGGGTCTTCACTCATAATAGCCACCCTTAACTCATGGCTTTTCCATAAGATAAGGTACACAATAGCCGTAGTCGAATCAGGACCGAGAATAGGTTACTTTCTGCATTAGCCACCCTCAACTTAGGCTTTTGGCCTAAGTCAGGGTGCACATGTCTAAGGAGGGACTGGGGAGAAAATATTAGACCCTGGGAAGGTGAGTTGGTGAATATAAAAAAATTGTTCTATTACAGGATCAACATATTTGGATCAACAAGGGACAATTTTTTCATTTGGTTATCTTTTTTTAACCTAGATATTGGATATTTCCAACAAAGGCCTATGATCACTTCCTAGCTTCTAACACATGTTCCCTTCGCAGGACTAACCGGGCAAGTTCTAGTTAGGTACCAACTGTTGAACACTCAAATCTCCTCACACTCTCTTAGCACATCATTACACTATCAAATTATCATTTTTCCCAGTTTAGGTGTTAGATGAAGGTCATGCAGTGGGTACCTATCTATGTCATGCTTAGATCTAACACATTCAACTTGTTTTCACCTATACATGCAAGCACTATCCAGGAAGAGGTATCATTTTATCAGCCATCATTCTTCATTTTTCATGCTTTTCTACTTTGTACAAATTACGACATGTCGATTCAACAGAGAAGTAAACAGCCTCTTAGGGAAAAAGAACACAGGCAAGAAAACCCCAAAAGAGGATTGTGAGTTGGGTTACTCAGACTTCACCTTACCACTCACTTTCCATTTACCCCACCCCAACAAAAAAAGACCTGCAATTGTCTACAATTCAATAAAATCGAAAGGATAGGGTGGTAGGTGAAGCAAACCTGTGGAGCATAGGGTCGAAGAACTATCAACATGTGGGTGGGTCAGGTTTCTTAGAACCCACAAGATTAACACTTGGGTCACCCTCAGTAGTGCACACTGCAACCTCTACGCCATCAGTAGTGCTCCTATCATCAACCACCTGTACTGAACTGGATGCCCCAGCAGTCATCTCCAGTGCCCTCCTCTAAAGTAGCTCCTCATCCACCAGGGAAGCCTCTCTAGCTCGCTCTAGCTCTTTCCTCTCTCTCTCTTTTTAGCAGGGGCCTCATCACCAGCCTCAGTGGTGTGGCTGGAGCGGTGCCTCTTGGTACGCACAGGATGCTCAGTCGGTGGATCAGCATGGACATTGAATAAAACATCGATCACCAAGTCCTATGCGAACTCTGGGAGAGCAGTATCTGGCTCAGCTCCCCTCATCTCCAAAATGGCATGTACATCCTCTAGTAGGCTGGCCAACTCAGTCTGAATATCAGTGAGTTCAGTGGTGGGGGCTGGTCGTGCTAACATAGGCAACTCGAAGGCATCGAGGCATTTGTGAACCGCTTGAATTTTCTGCTCGGTCTGTTGGGCCACCCTCTTCTTTATTCGGTCCTCAGCCTCAACAATGGATTTCTGCATCTAAGGTTGCATGTAGTGGAGCAGGGTGGTCATCTGGCCTCTAACTTCTGCAACCATGCTAGAGGAAATAGTGCTGGAGATGGGGCGTGGATCAAGTTGTGGGCCCGACTGGCATCATAGGTGGAATTAGTCAGGGTGGTGCTATCAAGATATGAAGTAGCAGGGTCAACCCCTTGGGCTAACTCCACAGTGTCCGCCAAATTCTAGCTCAATGGAGGCATCTCAATCCTGGGACCTCTGCGTGGAGCCGCTACATTGGCCTCATCCCTGATGAGGCCTATATCTACTGTCCCTGCCGGGCTGCGGAGTGTGTCACAGTGCCAAATTGGCACTCTGGCGTCCCTGCATAGCTAGAAAATAGGATAAGCAAATGGGTAAGTGGTAGAGGTCTTGAAGTCCCTCTCATTATTACCGATATCAGCACCCGAGCGAAGTCTATATCCAATCCTTCTACCATAGTGCTACAAACTCTGCCCTATCCCATGTGACTATATTATCTGCTTGCGTGTGCGATAACCTGTGTCATATTAGCAGCCAAAAGAATTTGGTCACAAAGGTAAGGGTGGCCTTCTTGATTAGCCCTCGGGGATCTATCACCCAGTCAACCCTCTCACCATCAGTCTCCAGACATTGAGACAACCATTTCTTTGTTGCCTCACGATGTGCAACACTCCGACCAAACTCGCCACTTTTTACAATCTGCCATCTGTAGTCAAACTCTATAGTATTGCGTGTAACCTGTACGTCAATGGTGGGGCTGTATAGGAAATGTCGGATGGTGGCCTTAGAAATATCAACCCTGCAACCCTGGACTAGTGTAGATGTAAGAGGATCTTTCTTGGCAGGTCTCGCCCGCCTATCTACGGACCCTTGGAGAGTAGCTACGTATGAAGCGTAGAACTCTCTGACTATTTCCTCACTATAGGTGCCCATACTCCGAGCCATCCATAAGAACTTGTTAAGGTTAAACAATCTGTGCACCTTGGGAACCATGTGCAAACTCCCCGTGAGAACTCAACGCTCCGCTGTCACCAACCAGGTCATCACCCCCTTTTTATTTAGTATTTATGCATCTATGTACACCTGGTATTGACCATCGACGCACTATAGGTTTGGTTCCTCAGCAACAAATGCGAGGTCATAAGCTTGGGGTCCGGGAGTAGATTCCGAACTACTAGCCTCATCAGACGAGGATTGCTGGCCATGGACCTCTGACCTGGTGACTTCATGGTCAGTGGAACCAGAAGTAGTGGTCGATTTTGCCCCAGAAGATTGGGCCGACCGTGAGGCGGAGGTAGACTCGAACTTGGATGTTGAGCCCCTTTAAGAACTAGAGGCGGCCCCGGATGGTGAACCGGTTAGCGTGCGCTCCTCATCAGACTGGGAGGTAGTGACTACGCCGGAAGTCACCTTCCGAGGGGTACCCCTAGTGTCCCTAGATGCTGCAGGATATGTTTGGCACATTATGGAACATATGCAGTGTCTTGTTCATTGTCGGAATCCATGATCATTCGACGAGATAGGGCAATAGACTTGGATTTGCCCCTCTTGGAGTAGACAATATCCTTCTTGTGCGCCATTGATATTTGTAAAGTAATTGTTAGTCTCAACTCATCATTACTACACACTTGAAACACACCGGGCAAAGACAATTTGAAAAATATACAACACATCTTTGTTTAACAAATTCAGATCGATGGGCACCATGGATGGTCCGTCGATGGGGTCCGTCGTCTGACACTTAGAATTATTCAATTAGGAAAAAAACTCAGAATTCTCAAATAAAAATGACGGTCGTGCAGATTGGTCCATCGATTAATTGACGGACCATAGTCCACTTTCGTCGTCTAACACTTAGATTTATTTTAGAAGTTTGTGAAAGCAGGTTCTCTAATGGAAACGACGGACGTGCAGAATAGTCTGTCGATTGATATCAATGGACCATAGTCCACTTTTGTGTTTAAGACTTGGTCCTTTTTAGCCTGCAATAGTCAACGGACCCCATCGACGGTCCGTCATCGGGGTCATGTACTATTGGCCTGAGAAAGATTTCAGGCCTTCTTTTCAAGGTCCAATTTTTAGACAACCTTTGACACACTCAAATTTTAATCATGCAATTTTAACAAATTCAAGATGAGTTCGTCATTCCTAGGGTTCTGATTTTATACAATTATATTCTAATTCATTCACAGTAAGAAACCCTAAGTCAGAAATTAGTCAGACAGAGACACCCACTTGTTAGATAGACTTAATAGACTACACAACCACATTCTATTACTCTGAGGGACATCACTACACACGTTTTAGCATGCAATTTTCAGTTAATTTAGTCCCAAGGTCAAGACCCACTTCTGGATTTCATTAAACAACTATGAACGAGAATTAAAAGTTAAGGGAAATTGAAATACCTTTAGTTCGGAGTGTTGTGGTTGTGATACAAAATTTTAAGCAGTAGCCTACACGCCCGAACTCGATCACCGGCTGAAGAAAAATAGAAGAACAAAGAATTTGACAAAGATGGGAAGTAAGGATTCTAATTTGGGAGTATGTGAAGATGAAAAAGGTAGATTAGAAATGAAATAGGAAGGAAATAAAGAAAAGAAATGGTTATGGAAGGGAATTTTAAAGGAAATGGAAGAGGGAATGAATTTGAACGTAACATTACCGGTCGGGTCGCTGGTAATTTGGACTGACAAAACCCCGTCGACGGGGACCGTCGATTACTTATAGACTTAGAAAAATTGAGAAACATACCTGGGATCTACGAACACCATCGACGGACTGTCGATGGAACAACGGCCCGTCGATGGGGTTCGTAGACCTCTACACTAGCCCATTTTCTGTAGATTTTTTTTTCTTCGGTCCCTGCACATGTAACACCTATTAGGCCTTTCTTTTGTGTTTTTCTAGACACTTTAGAGACACGGAACCAGTACTAATCTCTAGCCAACACTAGTAAACAAGCAAGAATAAATTAAGCTCAAAACAAAACGAAACAAAAATACGACTATTCTTACAAGGAAAACAAAACCTATCGTTGGCTAGAGGATACACTTTGGGTTGCCTTCCAAGAAGCGCTTGATTTAACGTCACTGTACGACGCATGCCCCTTGATTACTCAAACTTCAGCAAGATGATAGGCCTCAACCACTTCATGAACACTCTCCACATACCCCAGGTAGATCTTTATCCTTTACCCGTTGACTATGAACTTTGCGCCCTCCTTATTCTCCAACTCGACCGCTCCATGTGGAAACACTTTAGTGATGAGGAATGGCCTTGTCCACTTGGACTTGAGTTTGCGTGGAAACAAGAGTAGCCTAGAGTTGAATAGAAGCACGAAATCACCAACCACAAACTCTCGCTTTTCAATTTTTTGGTTGTGACACATCTTCATCTTCTCTTTGTATATGGCTGAACTTTCATAGGCCTTGAGGGGAAACTCATAAATCTCATTCAACTCATTTAGTCTTTGTTCTACCGCTTCAGTCCAATCCTTCTTCAGTTTCTTCATTACCCACACTGCCATGTGGTCTAACTCACCTGCAAGTGACAAGCCTTCCCATATACAAGTTGGTATGAAGACATACCTATGGGAGTCTTGTATGTAGTGCGGTAGGCCCAAAGAGCATCATCAAGCATCCTTGACCAATCCTTTCTATTAGCATTCACCGTTTTTGCCAGAATTTGCTTGATCTCACGATTGGACACCTCAACTTGCCCCCTAGTTTGTGGATGGTAAGGACTAGTGTAACATTCCTGAAAAATCATATGTCTAATTAAGAGCCCAGTAAGTCTCTAAGAATACTTAATAGGGGTACATAGGCACCCCAATGCCCAATATTGAGAAATTTTGGGCATAGTACAGAAAAATTGGCTAAGGGATATCAGCCAATTTTCTATATATGAACAAGAAAAAATACATTTTTGGGTTGCCCTACCCAATCAAAGATTCATTGTTGAAGAAATGTACGTGCAAGGAAGACCCTAAGCTAAAAATAAGTACGTTGAATATAGATCCTCAACACAATTCATTAGGTACTAGGCATCCAAGTGTCAAGCCTAGTACCATAGCACATGACCATTTAAAATGATCATGTAAATTAAGCAGTGCCCAAGGAAATGGTAAGGGTCCTTGGGACAATACGTAAATATTTCCAAATGAACCATAAATAATAGTTAGTTAGAAAAGTACAACCAACCCATGTGCAAGCACATGTGCAAGACATGTGAAGAAGTGGCCAAGGAGGGGACCACCCTAACCGAATTCGGCTAGGGTAGTTAGGGGGGGAAACGTGCACAAGGGACCCCTCCATGTGGGGAATAACTTCCTAACTAATTCTAGACTCTAACCTACTGCCCTAAATAGCTAACTAACCTAGGACCAAACGAAATAAATTAATTAGTGCACCCGACAACCTAGGACCAAAACCGGGTTGACACTAACCTAGTACTAGTTAAAGAGACAACCTAGTACCTGACCTAGGATGGTCCAAAAAGTTAGTTATGGTCCTAACAACTTAGGGGTACTTTAGTAATTCCACTAGGTTACCTAATTAATTAATTTGTCAAATTAATTAATTAATTTAAAAGGGCTAAAACCGAAACTAAAAAGGAAATTTTCAGATTTCGGTTAAGACAAGAAAGGGACAACCTAGTACCTAACGTAGGATGGTCCAAAGAGTTAGTTAAGATCCTAACGACTTAAGGGTACTTTATTAATTACCCTAGGCAACTTAATTTATTTATTTAGCAACTTAATTAATTAAGTTAAAGGGGCTAAACCGAAATCACAAAGTAATTTCCAGATTTCGGTTAAAACAAGAAAAAGACAACCTAGGACCTAACCTAGGATGGTTCAAAGGATTGGTTATGGTCCTAACGACTTAAGGGTACTTTAGTTATTACCTTAGGTCACCTAATTAATTAAATTATCAATTAAAATAATTTGTTTAAATGATCAAAACGAAATTCTTACACTAACCTAGTACAACTCAAGAAACATCCTAGTACTTAACCTAGGATGGTCCAAAAATGTTAATTTTGGTTCCAATGACTTAGGGGTACTTTAGTACTTACCCTAGGTACCTAAATTAATTAAATTAAGGATTTAATTAATTAATATAAAGTCAAAATGTTGACCAAAACCATAGTCAATACCAATTTCAAGATTTGACTAGGTGTTATGTTCTCCTATATTTAGTCAACTTAGGAGGGGCGTTTTGGTAATTAGTTAATTAGTTTATTAAATTAACTTATTAAACCTAAGTTTTATAATTCAAGATCAGTTCTTAAACATAAAAATCACGTTCAAACTCATAGAAAAGGCAACACAAAAACAGCAAGCAGCAAACGAAAGAAAAACAGAAAATTTATCGATTTCTCTAGGGCAATTTCAAGGTTTCTTCAAGGTTTCGTTCAAGGTGGTCTTCGTAGATTAAGTTATACATAAGGTATGGGTTTCTCTCCTGGAATTATTTCTCCAAGAGTATTTTCCTTCGAACAATTCAAAGATCTTGAAACTAGGGTTGTTCCCGTTCTCCTCGAACACCTTTCCCTAGTATCCTTGTTACGATTTCAATGTTGAATAGGTTAGAAATCATGTTGTTGGTATGTGGTGCTGGCTGATCTTAATGTGTATGGTTTTAGATTAAATAATGATTGAATGAACCTATTAATTGGACTTGTTTGATGCTAAGTGTTATTACGTGAATTAAAAGAATGATACTATGTTAACGATATGTCCGAAAATGTTATGTACGAAGATGTTACGGTCTGTTGTGCACGCTTGCTGTTAATATGATGTTATGAAGATTATATATTCTTCCAATTATAATATGATGATGTCCAAGATGTTTAAAAACGTTATGCCTAAAGTTATGTTATAAGGTTGGCTAAAAAGATCTCCATGAAATCATAATTTGAGTGATTGTTGGCTTATGCCAATAAAATGGCTAACAATACATTTTCCAAAAGGGATGCATGCAAATGGCTATAATGTTATGATTAATAATTGAATTGGCTAATGAATAAAGGTATAATAATGTAAGCATGAATGAATATAACTTTGGCTTATGCCAACAAAGAACTTATGAAGCCTATAGCTAATTGCTTATGCTAATCTTATGCCAATAAATTGGCTGACACTACATTGTCAAACAAGTTGTAGGGATTGGCTATAATATTATAGTAAATAGCTAAAAGATTGGCTAATGTATAATGTATAAAAACTTAAGCATGTTGAACATGAAAATTGGCTTATGACAACAAATATGGTTATGAAATCTATGCCCAATTGTTTATGCCAATAAAATAGCTAAGGATACATTGTCTAAAAGTGATGCATGTAAATTGCTATAATATTATGTTAAATAATTAAAAGATTGGCTAATGGTTCATACATATTAAATTAAATATGAACACACGTAAAATTGGCACATGCCAACAAAAATGGTTATGTAGGTTAATATTAAAAGATTGAGGCCAATACTAATCATATGCCAATCTTATGTAGTTAGAGTATCAAATGATAATATAAGCACTTCTAAGCTAATTCAATGAACCCATAACCAAGGGCATGCCACTCATTGGGACAACTCCCAACATGCTCTAAAAGAATGACGTATGAACTCATGAAACTCATTGAATGAAGTGCTCATCATCCATAAACGATGATATGAATCTACTACACTAAAGTAAGTAAGTAAGTAACATGAGTTATAACATAATTAAAGGGGTCTAAATTAAGTAAGTGACCAGAATGGGGTGTTAGAGGAAGTGAGACAAGTCTTACTTACACCAAAGCTAATTTGTTAAAAGAATAGTCACGAATGAAGGTGTTAGAATGTGTGAGACTAGTCTCATTAACACCTAAGGATGATATGTAAGGACAATTCACATTCATCAATGTAAAGTAAGGATGATATGTAAGGACAATTCACATTCATCAATGTAAAGTAAGGATGATATGTAAGGACAATTCACATTCATAAATGTAAAGTAAGGATGATATGTAAGGACAATTCACATTTCATCAATGTAAAGTAAGGATGACAAGTCATCAAAAGAGTAAATAAGTCTCAATCATACTCTATATGTAAGTGTAAGGACAATTCACACTTAATACTAATGATGAGATGAGAAATCATCTAATGAGCTATGATGTCCTCATTCTAGAAGCCAGCTTCCATGATGTATGAGTTGAATGTAATGGAACTTTACACTGAGCACCGATAGGCTAGCTATGAGAGGTGATGCCTTCCTTCGGGAAGGGCGGAGCTTCACGTAACTCTCATGAGATGAGACTGTCCGGCATGCCGGGTATGGTCTCCTTATATATCCTAGTCTTTGAACCTATACTGCCAATATAGGGATTTAGCAGGGTTCAATTCCCTATATACGCTAGCATGTTTTGGTTTCACCTTGGCCAGTGACTCCACCTCTTTTCGGTGTGGGGAAGACACTGGATTTCATGATGCTCACATGATCTATGTCGGTTAAGGTTGGAGTTCCTCAAAGTATGAAAGATAATGAAATGAACGATACTGAAGGTGTTTGTGCAAGACAATAAAGAGGTGAAATCAGATTCAAGTAATGACATTAGGTCATTCTTGGTCATTGCACTTCATGATCCCAATGAGAGTCTTAAACTTCATCCTAGGTATAGCTGGTGTTTACATCAGCGTACGAATGACTAAAATGAATAATGTGAAGTACGAATGAACGAATGAAGCAGACTCTCTATTTTCTAAAGAAGGCCCTCGGGTTGAGGTCCCATATGTAGGGCACTCGCTTGAGATGTCTTAATGCTATATCAACGATTCCAAGGTCTCGTATATATGAAATGTATAATATATAAAACATGAAAGTAATGAAATCAATGGAATAATCAATAGAGAATGTCTTATGAAATGTAATGAATATATAGTATAATGAATGACTTGCTATAAGAATTGTCAAAGCATGTCCAATGAAGTTTACAATAAGTAAAGGGCATAGCTAATAATGAATTTTCATGTCATGAAAATGAACAAAGCCAAATAAAATTGGCTTATAATGACTTCCTTTATTAGGAAAATATCAAAGACAATAATGAATTCAAATATGCTTATCCAAATGATTAACTAATGTATTTAACCAATAAAGATTGGCTTATAAAGAATTCATGACCAAAGAAAGTAAGATCATAAGCTTTAATGATATGCCCCAAGAAGTATCCACATTATGCAATAAACTAAAGAATGAGTATAGTCAACAAGTATTGACTCATAAATATATTCATGCCCCAAATTGTAGTTAAGTCATTTCCTTAATCTCTTGAATTACTTACTTGATTCATTGTGGGTATGGGACTACAATGAATCATTGCACTAGTAAGTAAAACATAGGACCAAAGGAGTTATTGAACTACACAACAACAAGAAGAAAAAAACTGAAAAATAATATAAGTATACAAAGAGGAGCTCTCGGCCTAGAGGATCAAAAATCTCAAATCTTCGCTCGAGTTGTTCTAAAATTATGTTGATGATACTAATGTATTGTAATCATATAGAAAACGAGTTATGTGCTTTGAATGCATTAAAATACATCATATTCATACCACAATTCACAACTAACGAATTAGGAAAGTCTAATGACTAGAGTTTCCAGAAATGACATGTTTCTTAGGAAGAGCTTTCCTTGATCATGCATAGCTTTATGTGTATGTGTGCATACACCCATACTTATTACAAGTGGTGTACTAACCCCCGACTATTTACTATTTTTAAAGGTGCAGGTCTAAGGACAGATTGACGACACTTGCAGCGGTTTGGACTTCAGCGTTTCTCCAAACCAATTGGTAGGTCCTCATGATTTCGAGGATGCTACAGATTTAGTCTAGCCTTAGTTTTAGACATAGCTAGTTGATGTTGTCCCTAGCATTTCTTTCGTACCTTCATTGTGAAGCTTTGTAATAAGGCCGTGTTTGGCAAACTATTTATGATATATTCATCTTCAGTTTCGAATTGATTGTTTATGTTAGATGGTTGTTTTCTTATGTTGAGCTTAGTATATGATGTATCTAGTTAATAATTATATGAAGTCTATGTATACTTCATACATATAAAAAGTTTTAAATTTTCCGCAAATTTAACTAGATGAATGTGATGAATGCAATGAGGCTTGTCTGCGACCTCTGAGAGATCAACGACGCCGATTGCGATCTGGATTCCAGAATCCTGGTCGTCACAAACTTGGTATCCGAGCATGAGGTTAAATTACCTAGGATCTAAAACTTAACACAACCACGTTACGTAGTTTCTATCTTATGGTTGTGAAGCGCGCCACAATCATGACTTAGAGACTACACGAGGATAGGAAATATTCCCTTCTTCTACTCTTTATCGTGCTATCTAGAGCTTTGACACTTTGTGTCATTATAAGTATCTAACTTCCTTCTTGTGTGAACACGTAGAAGGATACATACAAGAATTAGGATGGCCAAGTGGTCTAAGGCGCCAGACTCAAGATCTGGCCTTCCTAAGAAGGGGCAATGATGGACATGTCCAGCGTGACCGAAAAATGTGTAGTAAGTGTGGTCGTTTGCATGAAGGTGAGTATATGGTAGATTCTAAATGCATGCCACGGGTGTTAATAAAAAGGAGGAGGCTAAGTTGGTTGCATATAAGCTCAAGAATGTGGCTCAGGTATGGATTGGCTTCATAAGTGTTATGTTATAATAGACTATAGAAACAGGGTAGTAAGGCTTCAGTTTCCAAATAAGTTGGGTTAAAATGAGAAGGGTGTGGTTCAAATCTTAAGGCCAACGAGATGTCATCTAAGAGGTTAGATATACTCTTACTAAGTCTGGTTTATGCTTAAGAAACTCTAAGTTTAAGTGCTTTAGTGGATTTGGTGTGGTAATTCCCTAATCGTATGTCTTATAATAGCACTATGTGAGTTAAAACGAAGTTATGTTGCTGTTTTTGTGTAGCATAGGCATGTTTTCTGTGTTGCATGATTTGTGATGTGCATTAAGTTAAGTGTGATTGAGAAGGAAATTCCTCAATCTTAAATATGAAGCTTCAGATAAGCTTGAATGATATGCATCATCCAAATATGTGTGAATCATATATTCACAAAAGAGAAAAGTTTAAGCATGATAAAGTAATTTTCGAAAATCACCCTCTTTGTTTAAATGATGTGTAAGTGTCATTCGGGGACGAATGTTTCTAAGGGGGGGATAATGTAACATTCCGGAAAAATCATATGTCTAATTAAAAGCCCAGTAAGTCTCTAAGAATACTTAATAGGGGTACATAGGCACCCCAATGCCCAATATTGAGAAATATTGGCTAAGGGATATCAGCCAATTTTCTATATATGAACAGGTAAAAATACATTTTTGGGTTGCCCTACCCAATTAAAGATTCATTGTTCAAGAAATGTACCTGCAAGGAAGACCCTAAGCTAAAAATAAGTACGTTGAATATAGATCCTCAACACAATTCATTAGGTACTAGGCATCCAAGTGTCAAGCCTAGTACCATAGCACATGACCATTTAAAATGATCATGTAAATTAAGCAGTGCCCAAGGACATGGTAAGGGTCCTTGGGACAATAAGTAAATATTTCCAAATGAACCATAAATAATAGTTAGTTAGAAAAGTACAACCAACCCATGTGCAAGCACATGTGCAAGACATGTGAAGAAGTGGCCAAGGAGGGGACCACCCTAACCGAATTCGGTTAGGGTAGTTAGGGGGGGAAAACGTGCACAAGGGACCCCTCCATGTGGGGACTAATTTCCTAACTAATTCTAGACTCTAACCTACTACCCTAAATAGCTAACTAACCTAGGACCAAACGAAATAAATTAATTAGTGCACCCGACAACCTAGGACCAAAACCGGGTTGACACTAACCTAGTACTAGTTAAAGAGACAACCTAGTACCTAACCTAGGATGGTCGAAAAGGTTAGTTATGGTCCTAACAACATAGGGGTACTTTAGTAATTCCCCTAGGTTACCTAATTAATTAATTTGTCAAATTAATTAATTAATTTAAAAGGGCTAAAACCGAAACTAAAAAGGAAATTTTCAGATTTCTGTTAAGACAAGAAAGGGACAACCTAGTACCTAACGTAGGATGATCCAAAGAGTTAGTTAAGATCCTAACGACTTAAGGGTACTTTATTAATTACCCTAGGCTACTTAATTAATTAATTTAGCAACTTAATTAATTAAGTTAAAGGGGCAAAACCGAAATCACAAAGCAATTTCCAGATTTCGGTTAAAACAAGAGAAAGACAACCTAGTACCTAACCTAGGATGGTTCAAAGGATTGGTTATGGTCCTAACGACTTAAGGGTACTTTAGTTATTACCTTAGGTCACCTAATTAATTAAATTAGCAATTTAAATAATTAGTTTAAATCATCAAAACGAAATTCTTACACTAACCTAGTACAACTCAAGAAACATCCTAGTACTTAACCTAGGATGGTCCAAAAGGGTTAATTTTGGTTCCAATGACTTAGGGGTACTTTAGTAATTACCCTAGGTACCTAAATTAATTAAATTAAGGATTTAATTAATTAATATAAAGTCAAAATGTTGACCAAAACCATAGTCAATACCAATTTCCAGATTTGACTAGGTGTTATGTTCTCCTATATTTAGTCAACTTAGGAGGGGCGTTTTGGTAATTGGTTAATTAGTTTATTAAATTAACTTATTAAACCTAAGTTTTATAATTCAAGATCAGTTCTTAAACATAAAAATCACGTTCAAACTCATAGAAAAGGCGACACAAAAACAGCAAGCAGCAAATGAAAGAAAAACAGAAAATTTATCGATTTCTCTAGGGCAATTTCAAGGTTTCTTCAAGGTTTTGTTCAAGGTGGTCTTCGTAGATTAAGTTCTACATAAGGTATGGGTTTATCTCCTGGAATTCTTTCTCCAAGAGTATTTTCCTTCGAACGATTCAAAGATCTTGAAACTAGGGTTGTTCCCGTTCTCGTCGAACTCCTTTCCCTAGTATCCTTGTTACGATTTCAATGTTGAATAGGTTAGAAATCATGTTGTTGGTATGTGGTGCTGGCTGATCTTAATGTGTATGGTTTTTGATTAAATAATGATTGAATGAACCTATTAATTGGACTTGTTTGATGCTAAGTGTTATTACGTGAATTAAAAGAATGATACTATGTTAACGATATGTCCGAAAATGTTATGTATGAAGATGTTACGGTCTGTTGTGCACGCTTGCTGTTAATATGATGTTATGAAGATGATATATTCATCAAATTATAATATGATGATGTCCAAGATGTTTAAAAATGTTATGCCTAAAGTTATGTTATAAGGTTGGCTAAAAAGATCTCCATGAAATCATAATTTGAGTGATTGTTGGCTTATGCCAATAAAATGGCTAACAATACATTTTCCAAAAGGGATGCATGCAAATGGCTGTAATGTTATGATTAATAATTGAATTGGCTAATGAATAAAGGTATAATAATGTAAGCATGAATGAATATAACTTTGGCTTATGCCAACAAATAACTTATGAAGCCTATAGCTAATTGCTTATGCCAATACTAATCTTATGCCAATAAATTGGCTGACACTACATTGTCAAACAAGTTGTAGGGAATTGGCTATAATATTATATTAAATAGCTAAAAGATTGGCTAATGTATAATGTATAAAAACTTAAGCACGTTGAACATGAAAATTGGCTTATGACAACAAATATGGTTATGAAATCTATGCCCAATTGTTTATGCCAATAAAATAGCTAAGGATACATTGTCTAAAAGTGATGCATGTAAATTGCTATAATATTATGTTAAATAATTAAAAGATTGGCTAATGGTTCATACATATTAAATTAAATATGAACACACGTAAAATTGGCACATGCCAACAAAAATGGTTATGTAGGTTAATATTAAAAGATTGAGGCCAATACTAATCATATGCCAATCTTATGTAGTTAGAGTATCAAATGATAATATAAGCACTTCTAAGCTAATTCAATGAACCCATAACCAAGGGCATGCCACTCATTGGGACAACTCCCAACATGCTCTAAAAGAATGACGTATGAACTCATGAAACTCATTGAATGAAGTGCTCATCGTCCATAAACGATGATATGAATCTACTACACTAAAGTAAGTAAGTAACGTGAGTTATAACATAATTAAAGGGGTCTAAATTAAGTAAGTGACCAGAATGGGGTGTTAAAGGAAGTGAGACAAGTCTTACTTACACCAAAGCTAATTTGTTAAAAGAATACTCACGAATGAAGGTGTTAGAATGTGTGAGACTAGTCTCATTAACACCTAAGGATGATATGTAAGGACAATTCACATTCATCAATGTAAAGTAAGGATGATATGTAAGGACAATTCACATTCATCAATGTAAAGTAAGGATGATATGTAAGGACAATTCACATTCATCAATGTAAAGTAAGGATGATATGTAAGGACAATTCACATTTCATCAATGTAAAGTAAGGATGACAAGTCATCAAAAGAGTAAATAAGTCTCAATCATACTCTATATGTAAGTGTAAGGACAATTCACACTTAATACTAATGATGAGATGAGAAATCATCTAATGAGCTATGATGTCCTCATGCTAGAAGCCAGCTTCCATGATGTATGAGTTGAATGTAATGGAACTTTATACTGAGTACCGATAGGCTAGCTATGAGCGGTGATGCCTTCCTTCGGGAAGGGCGGAGGTTCACGTAACTTTCATGAGATGAGACTGTCCGGCATGCCGGGTATGGGTCTCCTTATATCTCCTAGTCTTTGAACCTATACTGCCAATATAGGGATCTAGCAGGGTTCAATTCCCTATATACGCTAGCATGTTTTGGTTTCACCTTGGCCAGTGACTCCACCTCTTTTCGGTGTGGGGAAGACATCGGATTTCATGATGCTCACATGATCTATGTCGGTTAAGGTTGGAGTTCCTCAAAGTATGAAAGATAATGAAATGAACGATACTGAAGGTGTTTGTGCAAGACAATAAAGAGGTGAAATCAGATTCAAGTAATGACATTAGGTCATTCTTTGTCATTGCACTTCATGATCCCGATGAGAGTCTTAAACTTCATCCTAGGTATAGCTGGTGTTTACATCAGCGTACGAATAAATGAAATGAATAATGTGAAGTACGAATGAACGAATGAAGCAGACTCTCTGTTTTCTAAAGAAGGCCCTCGGGTTGAGGTCCCATATGTTGGGCACTCGCTTGAGATGTCTTAATGCTATATCAACGTTTCCAAGGTCTCGTGTATATGAAATGTATAATATATAAAACATGAAATTAATGAAATCAATGGAATAATCAATAGAGAATGTCTTATGAAATGTAATGAATATATAGTATAATGAATGACTTGCTATAAGAATAGTCAAAGCATGTCCAATGAAGTTTACAATAAGTAAAGGGCATAGCTAATAATGAATTTTCATGTCATGAAAATGAACAAAGCCAAATAAAATTGGCTTATAATGACTTCCTTTATTAGGAAAATATCAAAGACAATAATGAATTCAAATATGCTTATCCAAATGATTAACTAATGTATTTAACCAATAAAGATTGGCTTATAAAGAATTCATGACCAAAATAAGTAAGATCATAAGCTTTAATGATATGCCCCAAGAAGTATCCACATTATGCAATAAACTAAAGAATGAGTATGGTCAATAAGTATTGACTCTTAAATATATTCATGCCCCAAATTGTAGTTAAGTCATTTCCTTAATCTCTTGAATTACTTACTTGATTCATTGTGGGTATGGGACTACAATGAATCATTGCACTAGTAAGTAAAACATAGGACCAAAGGTGTTATTGAACTACACAACAACAAAAAGAAAAAGACTGAAAAATAATCTAAGTGTACAAAGAGGAGCTCTCGGCCTAGAGGATCAAAAATCTCAAATCTTCGCTCGAGTTGTTCTAAAATTATGTTGATGATACTATTGTCTTGTAATCATATAGAAAATGAGTTATGTGCTTTGAATGCATTAAAATACATCATATTCATACCACAATTCACAACTAACGAATTAGGGAAGTCTAATGACTAGACTTTCCAGAAATGGCATGTTTCTTAGGAAGAGCTTTCCTTGATCATGCAGCTTTATGTGTATGTGTGCATACAACCATACTTAGTACAAGTGGTGTACTAACCCCCTACTATTTACTATTTTTAAAGGTGCAGGTCTAAGGACAGATTAACGACACTTGCAGCGGTTTGGACTTCAGCGTTTCTCCAAACCAATTGGTAGGTCCTCATGATTTCGAGGATGCTATAGATTTAGTCTAGCCTTAGTTTTAGACATAGCTAGTTGATGTTGTCCCTAGCGTTTCTTTCGTACCTTCATTGTGAAGCTTTGTAATAAGGCCGTGATTGGCAAACTATTTATGATATATTCATCTTCAGTTTCGAATTGATTCTTTATGTTAGATGGTTGTTTTCTTATGTTGACTTAGTATATGATGTATCTAGTTAATAATTATATGAAGTCTATGTATACTTCATACATATAAAAAGTTTTAAATTTTCCGCAAATTTAACTAGATGAATGTGATGAATGCAAGATGAGGCTTGTCTGCGACCTCTGAGAGGTCAAAGACGCCGATTGCGATCCGGATTCTAGAATCCGGGTTGTGACAACTAGCCACATTGTGGCGAACACCATATTTATCCAATATCCCTTTGAACAATTTATTACATAAGTGAGAGCCAACATCACTTATAATGGCCCTAGGTGTGCCGAATCTAGAGAAAATATTATTTTTCAAGAAGCTGTGACACTCTTTCTTTCATCGTTAGGAAGTGCAATTGCTTCCACCCATTTTGACACATAATCGACTGCCACAATTATATACTTCAACCTATGAGAACTCACAAATGGGACAATACAATCAATGCCCCATACATCCACTAGCTCAATCACCATAATAGGATTTAAGGGGAGTTCTTGCCTCTTCAAAATTCCTCCATCTCGTTGGCACCAATCACGTTGGCACCAATCACGTAAGCATCTTGGTGAATGTTTGGCCAATAGTACCCATACTGCAGGATCTTATGCGCAATACGGATTCCACTATGGTGCCCACCCATAGGCGAGGAGTGACATGCCTCCAAAACACTCAACATCTCAATCTCCGGTAAACAATGGCAAATAATCTCATCGGTAAAACTCCGATATAAGTAAGGCTCATCCCGAAAGAACTTTTTCACATCATGCATGGACTTTTTCTTCTGGCGGATGGACAAGTTCGACAGAACTACATCACTTGCAAGATAGTTCGCGAAGTCTGCAAACCATGGGATATCTTGAGAGGCGGCCAATACATGTTCATCTCGGAATTCATCATCTATTTCAGCCTTTTCTCCTAATTCACGCATAGTTTCATCCTTCAATCTAGACAAGTGATCGGCAACTTGATTCTCTGTCCCCTTTCAATTTTTCACCTCGAGATCAAATTGTTGCAGCAATAATACCCATCTAATCAATTGTGGCTTTGCATCCTTCTTTGCCATCAAGTACCTCAAAGAGCAGTGGTATGTATGCACTATAACCCTCGTGCCAAGGAAATAGGAGCAAATAGTTTTGAATGCAAACACCAATGAAAGAAGCTCCTATTCAGTTACCGCGTAGTTCTTCTGATCTTCATTCAGGGCCTTACTTACACAGTAAATGGAGTTAAGGATTTTATCCCTTCTTTGTCCTAATACCACACCAAGTGCAACTCCACTAGCATCACACATCACCTCGAATGGCTTACTCTAATCTAGTGAAATAATAATGAGCGCGAACACCAACTTCTCCTTTAACACTCCAAGTGCTTTCAGACAGGATTCATCGAAATAGAACTTACATTCCTTCTCGAGTAGTTTGCACAAAGGATGTGCAATTTTCAAAAAATCCTTAATAAACCTCTGGTAAAAGCCTGCATGTCAGGAAAACTTCTCACACCTTTTATAGAGATGGGTGGAGAAAGCCTCTATATCACTTCAACTTTAGCTCGATCAACCTCTATCCCCTTCTCCGAGATGCGATGACCCAACACTATACCTTCCATCACCATAAAGTGGTATTTTTCCCAATTAAGCACCAAATTACAATATTCACATCTTTTGAGCACCTCAGAAAAATTACTCAAATACCGATCAGAGGAGTCTCCAACCACCAAAAAAATCATTCATGAACACCTCAATAGTTTTCTCCACCATATCAGAGAATATCTATATCATACAACGCTGGAAGGTGGCCGGTGCATTACACAACCCAAATGACATCCTTTTGAAAGCAAATGTCCCATATGGGCAAGTGAAAGTGGTCTTTTCTTAATCCTCAAAGGCAATACAGATTTTATTGTATCCCCAATAGACATCAAGAAAACAATACCACCATTTACCTGCGAGTCTATCTAACATTTGATCCATAAAGGGCATGGGGTAATGGTCCTTCTTAGTCCAAGCATTCAACTTCCGATAGTTAATACAAACTCTCCATCTGGTCACTGGCCACATTGGAACAAGTTAGTTCCTCTCATTAGACACCACTGTCATCCCACCCTTTTTAGGTACGCACTGAACCGGACACACCCAGCTACTGTCCGCAATAGGATAAATGACTCCGGCATCCAACCATTTGATTATCTCCTTTTTCACTACCTCTTGCATGGGTGGATTCAACCTTTTTTGTTGCTAAATACTAGGTTTGTGATCAGGCGTGGGTTAGGTTTTATGGGAACAGATACCGGGGGAAATCCCAATAATGTCCGCAATAGTCCAACCAATGGCTTGTTTGAACTTCTTCAGAACCGCCATTAATCCCTCTACTTGTTTTTCATTCAAATTTGCTGCAGTTATCACTGGCAAAGTGTCATCTCTACCCAAGAGCACATAACTTAGATGAGGCGGTAGAGCCTTAAGCTCTAATTTTGGGGCCTCCTCTATATATGGTTTCGCGGGTGCAGACTCGTGATGCTTCATACCAAACTCTAATATCTTTGGTTTTGACCGAGATTGATTTCGTTCAAGAGCAGCCACCAAAGATCCATACTCTTCAATACCATCACTGTCAAAATTCATGATCATTGCCGCTAGTGCCTCGACACCTAGTCGCTCTTCAATTTGTACCGCAGATACATTCTCAACCCTGTAGGGTATAGCAGATACCATTTGGAGATCACCACTCTTCTTCATAGACCTACATATGTTGAAAGTTTCTTCTTCATTGTTCAACCTAAGCTTCATCTTCCCTTTTTTAATATCAACCAATGCACTCCCGGTGGCAAGGAATCGCCTCCCTAGAATAATAGGAACCTCAAAATCAACCTCACGGCTAGTCAAGAATCACAAAATTGGCCAAAAATATAAATGACTCCACTTTCGCAAGCACATCATGGAGTATACTAATGGGCCTCTTCACCGTTCGATCGAACATCAGTAAATACATCGTAGTGGGCTTTGGGTAACCCTAGCCTAACTTATTATAAATGGAAAGAGGCATGAGATTTATGCTTGCACCAACATCACATAGTGCTTTAGCAAAGTGTAGCAACCCAATTGTACATGGTATAGTGAAATCTCCAGGATCTTCCTTCTTCTGCACAAGAGACCTCGTAGCAATAACACTACAATGCTGGATTCTGTCATCATCCTCAAAACTCACCGACCTCTTCTAAGTGACCATATCCTTCATAAACTTAGCATAACTGGGCATTTATTCAAAAGACTCTATCAAAGGGATATTGATGGAAAGCTATTTCAACTTAGTGATAAAGCGCTGGTATTTGCCATCTTCAGTCTTCTTCACTTAGCTCTGAGGAAATTATGGTGGAGTTCTAAGGATGGAACCACTTTCTGAGATACCTCTTATTCTTTTGCCATTTTGTCCACTAACTCTCCACTAGCTTCTACTACCTCTTTGTATTTTCTCAAATCACCTTCTACTACGTATGGCTTCGGTGGATCAATGGTCTTCTTATCCCCTCGAGTAGTGAATGCTATGCAATGCCCGTCATTCTTAGGAATCTGGATAGTGTTGCTAGGAGGAGTGCCAGGCTGGCGTGGGTTCATCGTAGTGGAAAATTGAGCCATTTGTAAGTTAAGATGCTTAATCAAAACCTCATGTGCATCCATCTTCTGTCCAATGTTAGCTACGTCACCTCTCATCTCCTTGACATTCTCATCACTAGCATCAAACCTCCTTATCATCTTCTGCAGCATATCCTCAACTCGCGCCATACTACCTCCACCGTCCCTAGGAGCAACTTCCCGATATTGTTGGGGAATATAGGGCCCACTCCGATCATTCTTGTTACCATAGTTATTTCGGTTGAAGTTATTGTCGTGGTTATACTTCCCATATCGGACATATTGACCCTCTATGTTGTAGTTACCATAGTTCCGACCTTGGTTTCCTTGACCTTGGCGCCAATTTTTCTTATTGGAGCCTTTGGCGTTTGGTAAAAAAAAAAAACCGTCTGATCATTCACTTCATAGGCATCCTCTTGATAATAGTAATCATCTACCGGCGGTGGTGGTTAAGTCAAGTAGTTCACCGCATTTACCTTCTCTTCACCTCCGCTCATATATTCAAGACCAACCCTAGCTTAGTCCTCATCTGTGCCATCTATTCACGAATCTTATCTGCAACTGGGTTGTTTGTAGATTGAACTACAAATGAGTTTCTCCTAGTGTCTGTCTTCCTAGTGCTCCAAGCCTTGTTGTTTGATATATCTTTTCCAATTTCTCTGCAATCTCAGCATATGTGCATTCTCCATAGGAATCACCTGCAATAGTATCGAGCATTGCCTTATTGTTATCATCTTGACCTCTGTAGAAGTACTCTTTTAGCAACTCATTATCAATGCGGTGGTTTGGGACGCCTCTCACAAACACAATAAACATGTCCCAAGATCTACTCACAGACTCTCCAGGTAATGCCACAAAGTTGTTCACCTTATCCCTGTGGTTGAGATTCTTGGATACAGGGTAGTACCTTGTTAAGAACACATCTCTCAACTGATCCAAAGTGTATATTGAGTTGTAGGGTAGCTCACTAAACCATATGGCTGCATATCCTTTCTGGGATAGAGGAAATACTCGCAACCCAATCACATTCATATCCAAGTCTGGTCTACCCACACAACTTTTTCATACCGACCTCCGTTTAGCTATATGGGCATGTGAGTCCTCCGATGGTAGTCCTGAGAATAAACCCCTCGCGGTGAGCATCTGCATCAAGCTACTCGTCACCACAAATGTATGCCCAGGTGGTAGAGGGGGCACGACAAGAGGTCCATTGGAATCTGCAATGTTCACATTGCCCCTATAGAAATTTTGAGGTCGTGGGGCTGGAGGCTGCATCCTCAAAGAATTATCCGATCGATTATCATCACGAGTTTGGTTGTCTGCCTCAACCTGTAATGGAGGTTTACGAATTGCCCCATCACCTAGATTTGCTGGGATTTGTTGATTTTCCATTCTTCTCAATGTGCGGTTAAGTACGGGATTGAATGGAGTGAGTGGTTGTCCTCGGCTCCATGTACTTGGAATATTGTAGATCTAGACCTGAAAAAAACAAAAACAAAAAGAAAAAGTAAAATAAAGAAATCGTTGACTAAATGTCAGTAATGTAATCAAAGTTAATCAAAAAGCCAGAATCCTTGACAGCGGCACCAAAATTTGATACATTCAAATTACACCTCCATAGAGAAGTATAAGCGGTCGTAATAAAGTAGAGAACCCAACTAGTAGGCTGGGGTCGATCCCACAAGGAAAATGGTTTAGAATTAACTTCAAGTCACAATTATGTCTCCTTAGTCAAGGTCTTTCCGAAAACAATTAAGTAGAGGGGGGTTTATGAAACAAGTTTCTTAAAAAACTCTAAGTTAATAGGTAAGCAAAAGTAAATATTGAGTTTTTATCAAGTTATGAGACTAACTAGGGTATATGTGTTCCCCACATGTTCATAACGCCGCAGTCTTAGTAATAGCAATTCTTTCCTAGTGTTTAGCATGTAAAGTGGTAAGTTATGTATCTCTAAATCCTTGGTCTGACATCTAAAGAATTTCACCCCGTACCTTGGTCCGTCTACATCTATATAAGCTACTAACCCTTACTTTTACCTCATATTAGACATCATAATCGATGTATGGCTTAGTTATTACTTCGCACCAATCGACACTAGCCTATTAGATAGTATCACACTAAATCTATGTTGATAATACTTTTTTTATTCCTACCTCCTTGGTCCGGCAAGTAGATACAAGGTGAGTTCTAACGCGTGCACTCATTAAAAAGATTTCTAATCGAAACAATTATCAATACATGCAATAACCTATTTGAGAATTGCTTATTTACTAGGTTTACTTTGTTAATTACCCATGGTTCCCACAACCCTAGTTGTAGATTTAGTTACCTATGCAAGCAAGATCACAATTCATGAATTTTAAGAAAGAATTCATGAAATTATTTAACAATAAGAAGAAACCCAGAAATTCAACTTGAAATTGCAAGAAAATCCTTCAAAACGAATCCGGAAATTGATTGATTGCTAAAAGTTTGCAACAAATAATCTCCAACACAAAATAGAACAATACCAAGAGTATCTAACCCCAAAAATGAGGTTTCAATCCCTCTATTTATAGAAAACATAGTCCTAAATAAAAGGAATTGAAATAAGGAAAGTTTTGTCCACAAATGCAGCTTCAATTGACGACCTCACTGACGGAATCGACGGTCCGTCGACTGCCTCTGTCAGACCATACTTGGAATAATTTTTCTTATCCGAATAACATCCTCTATGAATCAAATGACATAAAATCAGTACGGTTCATCGATCCATCTACGCCCCGTCGATGCTCCTCCGTCGTTCCACACTTAGAATCTTGAAGAAGTCAGGTACTGGAACCTTCTCTGAATTAATTGACGGTTCACCAGTACGGTCCGTTGATCAATTGATGGACCGTCGTTTTCTCTCATGGTTCCACACTTGGTTAGATTTCCCCGATCTTCTCCCTTAGACTTGAACTGCCATCGACGATCACCACCTATGGTCCGTCGATGAGGGCCTTCGTAGGTCACAAATATGCACTTTTTTCGAGTTGCCTTATGTGTTTCCAACCTGGAAATCTTCTTGCAAAACAAGACACAAAACTCATTAAAACTACTAAAAAAGGCTCTAGACACACAGAACTCTTAAGCCAAATGCATTGAAAACACAGTGTAACCACGGTACATCAGTAAGTTTTTCATTAATCTTATTTTCTTCCTAAGTGCATTCAAGTATTGCACCCCTTCAATTTTTTCAATGAGAAAGTTATTTTGTGCATAATGGCTAAGATGACCACCTTAATGAACATATGGTTTCTCCTAACAATATTTGAACATGAGTTTAGTTTCTCGGCGAAATCCAATGTCTTCTTAGGAAAATTGGAATATGATGAAAACTGGGAAAGAAAGAAATAATTTGCAAGAAAAGTAATTTGGATGAAATCATTGCTGACTGATAGAATATAATTCAATGAAGGGAAAAATCATTTTTTATTTTTGTTTCCCTTGATTTTATTTTTTTTATCCTTTATAAGTTATGAGATTTATTTCATAAATGTTAGGATAGATTGTCACTATGTGATGATCTCAAAATATATCTTTATTATTATTAATATGTATTCATTTTAGAGGAGAGAATGTTTTTTTTATTCCATGTGAAATTTGATTGTTTTGGAGACTACAATCTTCTATTTTTTCCTATTGGTATGAAAAATAAAAGAAATTCATAAACAAATAAAATTGTGCATTGGTTTGAAGACTATAGAAACTTCAGCAATATGCTAAATAATCATTTTTAATGAATATTTTGACTTGAAGAGTGCAAAATCTTCGTCAGAAATATTAAGGTTAAAGGATTCGAAAAAATAAAATCTTCTTCATTAATCAAAAATACTGTTGCATTTGAGGTTTCTAGAGATTAAAACAAAGTTAGTTTACTACTCTGTCTGAATGTAAATTGATTAGAATATTATAAAAAAACTTCATTAGAATTCGAGATTCATTCGGTTAACGATTAGAAGAATATAAAAAACTTCATCGTTAAACTAGAAAAAGTTGTATAAAAATTGAATTTTTATTGTTAGTATTCTAAATATTATGTGGTCTGTTTAATTGTTATAAAGAACAATAGTAATAGAAAATTAGTGATTTTTGTGCATGTAATGGATGTTTCTATGTATTAAATCTCCAAAAGAAGACTTTATATTGTCAATGTGTATTTGATGGTATACAATTTGAAAGCATAAAAAAAATATGAAAAATAATTTTAATTACTTAAAAATATTTTTGAGAACATATTTAAAATGTGGGGGGTTTGTTACTTGTGATAAATACAAAAAGACTTAATATCTAATTAAATTTGAAAGAACAAGATATTGAATTATAATGACAATCTTGTATAATGTTAGACCCACAAAATTTTGGAGTATATTTGATATTGTGGTCGCTGAGTCTCTCTTTACTAGTATATATGATATGACTAGTATAAAACAACAAAATTATATTACTGTTTGAAAGAATTGTATTCTTTGATGAAAAAGTGTCACTTAAAATATTGTGACTTTTCATGAAAAGATATATCTATTTAAATAAAATTATTTGTATAGACATGAACATTGTTGAAAAGTGATCTTTTATGTTTGTGTTGTAAAACCAACATTTGGGTCATATGCCCTTATTGGACCTATAAGACTATGATCATGGGTAATTTCTTTAACAAATTGAATGTTATGAAAAGGTCCTTCTGAAAAGGACATATGTCTAGAAGTTTATTTTGAAACAATGTTTGTATTTGACAAAGTTATAAAAAGTAAAGAACAAAATATTGGTAGGAAAAGTTACCTCGCGGAAGGTCTTTTCGAACTCAGTATTTCTGTTTATTCTTACTTGCTTGAATCAAACTGTTTGTGACTTGAACGCTTGAGACATGTCAATTACAAATCCTTGTAAAAGCTTATCAACTAAGAAGTGTTGCCTAACTTCTAGTGCAATAAATAAAATTGTCAACTATGTGTTGTTGAAAGTAATTCAAATCCCTTAGAATTTATTTACCCTGACATTTGTGATATGAAGTAACACCATCTTGTAGTGGACAAAAATGTTTCATAGATTTTTTGTTGACAGTTGCACTATATACTATTATGCTTATTTGCTGAATGATAAGGATGAAGCAATGAAAACATATAGGCAATATAAAATTGAAGTTGAAAATCAGTTGGATAAAATGATTATCATGATTAGAAGTGGTAGATAAGGAGAATATGAATATTCTTTAGCAGAAATATATTTAGAAAATGGAATCATCCATTAAAATATTACACATACTCACCTCAATCTAATAAATTGTTAACAAGGAAAAACCGAACTTTGAAGGAAATATTCAATGTCCTACTCATAAATTCAAGTTTACCACAAAATTTGTGGGGGAATGCTCTCATTACAGAAAAAGATAACAACAAAAATAATTGTATGTTCAGAAAGAGAGAAACAAAAAGTTTATTTTTTAATAAAGGGAGAAACAAATAGAAAACTTTTATTTGTTAAGAAAGGGAACAACAAAATGTTTTATCGAACTTTGTTGTATGCTGATTGGAATATAACATCTCGTAACTTGTGATAACCAAGAATAAGCCAAGAGACTAAAATTTATCATTTTTGGAAAGAATAGGAAAAATCTGGAAAATCTCCTAAAGTTTAAAAATTGAGTTTTGACCATTTTCAAACACCCATAACTTCTAGATTAGGATGAGTTAGAGTCAGTTCTTTATATGGTTGGAAAGCCCTTGGACAGATCTTTCCAACGCTGCCGAGTTTGCACAATTTTGATATCGTACGAGGGAGATATGTCAATCGGAAATTGGGCTATTGGAGTAAAGATAATCCAATCCGGATTTGGGAAGGGCAAAGTTTTCTTTTCCTTACCCAATTATTTTAATTCGTTTTTGGGTATTAAATTTTGGTCTAAACCGATCCTATTCATTTCACGCTTTTAGAAAACAGGTTAGGGTTTTGAGAGTAGAAAGGAGAAGAGGAAGCAAGAACGTTCAAGATCGTCCAAGTTCGTCTTGTGGAATTCGTCAGGGGTGATCCCTATTAAGGTATGTGGGATTTTTTGTTTTGGGTTAATTCACCCACACACCAACTTGTTTTAACTTAGTAATCTTAGTGTTGATTTCATGCTAGAAGTTAAGTACTTGAAGAAAAGTTTTGAGTTCTTGTTGATTGAGTTGTTGGCTTCCATTGTTGGTTGAATTGTTGTTCCTACGGGTTATATTTTTATTGAATTCAGTGTTTATTGAGAGTACCGATAGTCCCAGGTATTTTTTGAAACAATAGGAAGGTTTTTAGGATTTGAAGATGAAAAACAAGTTGAAAACTCGTTAGACAGACCTGCTTAGGGACAGGCGCAATGCGCTTGCATTGCGCTAGCAATTGGGCTCAGTAAACCAAGGCCTGGCTTGGCGCACCACCAGTGCACCATGACCAAGCCTCAGTCAATTGAGGCTGGAGTGGCGCACCACGAATACGCCCAACCCAGCGTTTTTCTTCCAGTTTTCGTAGTTTAGTCCTTTCAAGTTCTTCCAAGGTACATTAACATATTCTCATGATTCTAATTACTTCAAATGATTTATAAACGCCTAGAAATCATCAAGGAACTCTATCATAACCTTGAATCGATATTTCAATTCAAGAAAAGTTAAGGTCAAGTCAAAGAAGTTAAGAAGTCAAGTCTAAAGCTAAGAAGTAAGTTAAAGTAAAGTCCTCAAAGGTTTTCAAGAGTCTTATTTAAACATTTTAACTTTGTTTTAAGACTCAATGTCAAGCTAAGCAAATAGTAAGTTGATCAAGTTCTTTTCTTCATAGGTATATGAGGACTAAGTATTTCCAAAGGGACATAAAATGTTTTAACATTTAACTAGTAAGGAAACTTTGATTTCCAAGGAGCCTTAGGGCATGTTCTTAGAAAAGAACTATATCTTTCTAAAAGAAGAAAGCAGGGAAACTATGATTTCCAAGATAGCCTTGAGATAAGTATTTTGAACACTAATCTCAAAACACAGATTCAACATGTTTTTAAAAACATAAGAGACAACATATTTTGGGAGTAGTATTGAGAAACAATTAGGTGGGGGGGGGGGGATTCAAAAAAATCACAGCCCCCATAAACCATGTAACCACCATGGGTAGAAAAGGTTCATTCTTTTTAGATGAACCCTTTTCACAGTAGACTAGTGGATCTATTAGGCAGATCAGATCTCATACCTTTGGCCGGGTATAGGATGCGCTGGCAGCATGAGGTAGATCAATTTATTATCATTGTAGCTCTTAAGTGATTGTTGTCAGTTAGAGAAACTCCCAAATAAGTTATTGTATTCTTATATACATCAGTTTACTTGTATTTTATATACATGTTATAGTTAAATTGTATCTTGCATACATTTAGAGTTTTCATTATGTTTCAGACAATTTTTTTGATATTGCACTTACTTTTAAATTGGATTAGATTAAGTGAGTTAAGGTGTTCATGAGTTGGACAGATAAAGGTAAGTGTTCATTCTTACTCCTTTTCAAACATAAGTGTTGTTAGCATTCTAACTTGCATACTCGTACATTCAATGTGCTGATGCCAATTTGTTTGCATCATATTATGCTTCAGATAGAGGTAACTAGGATCAGCATTCGGCGCACCGTTGATCCTGTGAGCAAATCACAGACAGTTGGTGAGCCTCTCTTTGTTCTGGAGGACATCCTTATCGTTTAGTTATTTGATTTAGTTTCAATCATTAGGATGATTTGGGCTCCTGCCCCAACATCCATCTTTATTTTAGAGGTTTCATAGATAGACAATGTTAGTTTTCTTTAGTCTTTCATTTCATTTGTAAAGACTTTAAGTTGCCATTTTGGTTAAGTACTATTTTAAAGTTATTCCTAAGTTATATTCTATGTTAAGTCTTCTATTGATTTATGTAAGTCAGGCCAAGCGTTTGCTCAAGGACAACAATGGTCATTGGGTGCCAGCTACTGTCACGACCAGAATCTAGACCCCAGACGAGATCGGCGTCGTTGACCTCTCTGAGGTCGCAGACAAGCCTACATACATCATCCTTACTTCAACTAGGTTAATTTTAGCGGAAAATTTGAACTTTTTGTTACTTAACATTCATATAAGACATTCTACTTAAACTCATAAATGTTCACAATCAACCATCTAATATTAAGATCATCAAATGAAAGAAATAGTTCCATACTGCATTAAGTGTATACTTGCCAAAATGGCACCAATATAATGTATGAAATAAGATGAGAAAGAAACGCTAATGGAACATACTCCACTAACTCAAACCTATATCTAAGCTAGAATATAATGGGCAAGCGTCCTCGAAAGCATGAGGGCCTACCAAATCCGGATGAATGCTCCACGTCCGGATAGATGCAACGTCGTACTGTAAGCTCTAACGTCCACCTGTGCCTCCACCTAAAAGTAGATATTGTATGGGATTAGTACACCCTTGTACTAAGTATGGGTATATGCAAGCACACACCAAGGACATGCATGAGTAAGAATAGCTCTTTCCTAACAACATGATTTATGGAAAGTCAAGTCAGTGGACTTGCCAAATTTGGATTAGGAAAGTCAGTGGACTTGCCAAATTTGGTTTAGGAAAGTCATGCCATAAGAGTAACATGCATCATCATACTTATCATTTTGCAAGCAGCACATAACGTATTGCACATATCATATCATGTAGTTCACATCATTCTTTCATATGCCATGAGACCTTGGAACATGGACTTGACATTAGGACTTCCCAAAATGAGGGCTCAATATATGGGACCTCAACTAGGGAGCCTTCTTTAACAAACACAGAGTCTGCTTCATTCATTTATACGTACTTCATTTTCATTCATTCATATACTAGTGCAATCACTAGTCATACCTAGGATGTAGTTTAAGACTCTCATCGGGTTTGCTGTGCAATGACCAAGAATAACCTATTGTCATTACTTAAGTCTAGCTCACCTCTTGATTATCCTATCTTAACACCTTTGGTATCGTTCATTTCATTATGTGCATCATTTGAGGCTGGCCTCATTCTTTCTTTGGAAACTTTAACCTTAACCGACATAGATCATGTGAGCATCATGAAATCCAGTGTGTAATACCCACACCAAAAGAGGTAGAATCACCGTCCAAAGTGAACCAAAACATACTAGCGTATATAGGGAGTCGAACCCTGCTAGATCCCTATATTGGCAGTATAGGTTCAAAGACTAGGAGATATAAGGAGACCATACCAGACAGTCTTATCTCATGAGAGTTACGTGAACCTCCGCCCTTCCCGAAGGAAGGCATCACCGCTCATAGCTAGCCTATCGGTGCTCAGTATAAAGTTCCATTACATTCAACTCATACATCATGAAAGCTGGCTTCTAGCATGAGGACATCATAGATCATTAGATGATTTCTCATCTCATCATTAGTATTAAGGATGCATTAACTTCAATACTTTCATTAGAGTGTTCATAGAGACTGGTCTCTTCGTTTGCTTTACACTCTCATAGGTGAGTACGCTTTGGTAACATTTACTTAGGCTCATTTGAGATTGCTCTCATCTTTCACATTAGCCTCTTATCATATTGTCACCTCATTCATTAACTTTAACACATTTGCTTTTCATAATTACTCACCCCTTCACGTGAATGTTCATTTCACCATATGCCAATGCACTTGGCCATTTAGTGTGTTTCACACTCTTGCTTTACATCTTAGGCTCACCTACTTTTAAATGTATGCTAGACTTATGAGTCCACACATACAAGCCATGAGGCTTCATTCATAGTTTGTCTAAGTGATTCATGTTTACCCAAGATTATGTGGTACAAGACTTATGCATCTTATAGATATGTCAAGATATTGATTTCGATCTTTAGAGGCATCATTCATTAAATATTTACTTATGTATGACTTATGTGTCAATATGGAATTGGGCAAGGGAACCCAATTTCGAATCCCTTGGATAATACTTAATCTTATTTTAAACTTGGTGATTGCATTTTTCAAATTTGGGGACCCTAGTTCGATCCCCATCAGCCCCATAATATTTCCTTTCTTTTTCTCCTCTATTTTTCTTCCAAGGCAAGGAGGTTGTGGGATCAATCCCCCACAAGCTCATTCTTTTTCTCTTAATTTATCTTTTAACTTTCTCACCTATCCAAGAGGTTGTGGGTTCAATCCCTATTCACCTCATTTTATATTTCTCCTTTATTTTCATCCTAACTCTCTCATCTATTCAAGAGGTTGTGGGTTCAATCCCCACTCTCCACATTTATTTTTCTCCTTTATTTTTCTCCTAACTCTCTCATCCATTCAAGAGGTTGGGGGTTCAATCCCCACTCTCCACATTTATTTTTCTCCTTTATTTTTCTCCTAACTCTCTCATACATTCAAGAGGTTGGGGGTTCAATCCCTACTCTCCACATTTATTTTTCTCCTTTATTTTTCTCCTAACTCTCTCATCCATTCAAGAGGTTGGGGGTTCAATTCCCACTCTCCACATGTTTTTTTCTCCTTTACTTGATTTGTTACCACACATTCAACACATAATGACAACCAGACCTAACATTATCTACCATAAGACATACCAACGCATGCTTTGAATCGTTCAAAGGAGCTAATGACAAAGGCATGCAACGGGGACAACCTTAGTCTTTAAATCGCGATTTAAACTGAACCTTAAGGGTGTCTTGGGAAAGGGACCAAGAGAGAAGAAAACCCATACCTTAATGTCGTTCAAAACTTGTTTAAATGCTGCCAATTTATCACGAAACCAAGCCTCACCACCGAAACTTCAAGAACAATCCCGTCAAGAACTTTGTTTTGCATTACGTTTTTAGACTAACTTTTCTTTTGAGTTTTTTTTTAGCATTCAAGTTCTTGATGAACTTTATATTTTGTTGTTCTGTTCTTTTAGAGAAAAATCAGACGTTCAAGTGAGATGAGAGTAGACAGAAACGTGAGTTTGAGTGGATTGGGATTAGGAGAGTTGGGTGGAGATTTAGTCAAACTACAACTCCTCATTATTTATTATTATTATTATTATTATTATCTTTTTTATTAAAAATGTGATTATGCCTTAATTAAATAAGCTCTTTAAATATTAATTAATTAAATTAATTCTCCAAATAAAATAAATCAAGTTAAATCATTGCTCGCACCTAGGTTCGAACCCGGGTGGAGCAAGATTTCACTCAAAGGGCCAATTTCGGCCCTTTCTCCCCAAAATACCCCTCCACCATATTCATTAAATAATTAATAAACATTTAGGGTAATTACGATACTAGCCTTAGCCTGAAAAAAGACCATTTTACCCCTAGACCTTCCAAACTTAAGATTTCCCCTTTTTAAGTCCGGTAAAGTCTCATCCGGGTAAATTTTCATATTTGGGTGCCCTACATGGCTGGACCCAAACTTTCCTAGCTCAACTAACTCACCAAGTTAGTTGGCTTGGCTGTTGCAGAGGTTCAGAGGTCTTGTTCTACGCGCATCAATCCGTGTGAACCCGGTCTAATGACAGGCATTCTAGATACATTAAGCATTACTTAGCATAGCTATTTTTAGGGTTGTTACAGCTACGTCTAGTGTGTGGGCTCGGGGTGTGACAAACTTGGCATCAGAGCCTAGAGTTCAAGAGTTCTATGGAGTCTATGAATCTGTGTCTGTAGAGTCTTATTGAAGGGTGTGAAGTGCGCCATTATTATTAGGAGGCTACAACATTGATGAATTTCTCACTTCTTTCATGTTCCTTTTCATGCGTTAGAGTTCATCTCTAAAAAAAATGTTTCCCTCTAATTCGTGCTTGCGTGTGTTCCAAAATATCATGCCTCCACGAAGAGTAGTCAAAGGTTAACCAGCCAGAAGGAATGTTGAGGAACTAAAGGTACCTAATGCGTAGAACGTGAATCTCAACGAAAAGTCACAAATGCTCAGTTCCGCGAGTCTATCCGAATGATAAGCCAAGCGGTGACTAACAAAGTCGGGCAACAAAGGGGAGCTTGACAACAAGGGGCTGATACTTTGAGGATTCGGGAATTCTTGAGGATGGATCTCCCATGATTTTTAGGTTCAAGCACTAGTGAGGATCCAAAAAACTTTGTGGAAGAATTGAAAAATGTGTTTGAGGTGATACATGTGGTTGGTATGGAAAGGGTTGATCTAGATGCATATCAACTGAAGAATATGGCTAGGACATGGTTCAACTAGTGAAAGGAGGGCAGAGGTGAGGATGCACCACATTCGAGTTGGGCTTGTTTTGAAGAGGCTTTCTTGTGGCGTTTCTTTCTCCGAGAATTAAAGGAGGCAAAGGTAAGAGAGTTTCTTATTCTGAAACAGTACTCCTTGAGTGTTCATGAATATGGGTTGAAATTCACCCAACTATCTCTCTATTCTTCTGAAATGGTTAAATATGAGAGGAGTAGAATGAGTTCGTTTGTCGCTGGTTTGGGTCGCTCTTCAAGCAAAGATGGTCTGGCTGCAATGCATATTGGAGACATGGACATTTTGAGGTTGATTATCTATGCGGAGCAGGTAGAGGAGGAAAAGCTGAGGGACCGAGAAGAGTATAGAAACAAGAGAGCCAAGACTGGTTATGAGTTTGGGTAGCAGAAAGGTGGCTCGAATCGGCAAAAGTTTTAGAAATAGAAAAAAGGGCATGCACTATCATTTGCCAATGCACCTGCGCCTACGGATAGAGTTGAACATCATGATCAAAACTCTCATGCTAAGCTTGCATATTGATAGGGTAGTGTGGCGCATAGAGGTAGTGAGCCTCTTGCCTGCACCAAGTGTGGTAGAAATCACTCTGGTGTTTGTTGTGAGGCCTTCATGGGTTGCTTCAAGTGTGGTCAAGACGGGAATTTCATGAGAGAGTTCCCAAAGAACAAGCAAGGCGGTAATAATGGGGGCAACAGAGCTCAGTCTTCATCAGTTGCTCCACCAGACAGGGCTACACCTAAGGGAGCCACTTGGGGTACTAGTGGAGGGGCAAACCTTCTCTATGTAATCACTAGCCGCCAAGAGCAAGAGAACTCACTAAATGTTGTCACGAGTATGATAAAAGTATTTACTTTTGATGTTTATGCGTTATTAGACCCAGGAGCAAGTTTATATTTTGTAACTCCTTATGTTGCAAATCACTTTGAGATTCTTCCTGAGAAATATTGTGAACCTTTCTGTGTTTCTACCCCTGTTGGAGAGTCTATTCTAGCGGAAAGAGTCTATCATGATTTTCCTATTGCTATCAATCACAAGAACACCGTGGCTCACCTAGTGGAGTTAAACATGGTAGATTTTGATGTCAATCTAGGTATGAACTAGCTCTATGCTTTTTATGCGTCAATAGATTGTAGAACTTGACTTGTCAAGTTTCAGATTCCAAATAAGCCAGTCATAGAGTGGATTAGTAGTTCAGCAATGGCTAAGGGTCGTTTCATTTTGTACCTTAAGGCGATGAAGTTAGTTTCAAAGGGTTGTATCTATCACTTAGTCCGAGTTAATGACTCAAATGTTGAGGAACCTTCCCTTAAGTCAGTCCCTATAGTAAAAGTGTTTCCAGAAGCCTTTCCTGATGATCTACCTGGAGTCCCTCCTGATAGAGAAATAGACTTTGGCATAGACATCATTCCAGATACTCGTTCTATTTCTATTCTGCCATATAGAATGGCACCAACGAAGTTAAAAAAGCTTAAAAGAACAATCAAAATATTTGTTAGACAAAGGTTTTATTCGGCCAAGTGTCTTACCTTGGGGCGCTCCAGTCTTATTTGTGAGAAAGAAAGATGGTTCCCTAAGGATGTGTTTATATTACCGCCAATTGAATAAGGTTACCATCAAGAATAAATATCCTCTCCCAAGGATAGATGATCTTTTAGAACCATATATGTGCATTATGAGTTTTTGGTTATGTCCTTTGGTTTGTCCAATGTGCCTGCAACATTCATGGATCATATGAAAAGAGTCTCCAAACCTTATTTAGATCTATTTGTCATTGTCTTCATTGATGACATATTGGTTTACTCAAGGAATTAAGAAGATTATGCTAGTCACCTCAGAATAGTCCTAAAGTCTTTGAAAGATAAAGAGTTATATGCCAAGTTCTCTAAGTGTGAGTTTTGGCTTAAGTCTGTAGCATTCTTGGGCCACATTGTTTCTAGTGATGGGATTAGAGTTGATACCCTAAATATAAAAGAAGTTCAAAGTTGGCCTAGACCCACATCTCCTACAGATATTCGGAGTTTCTTAGGTTTGGCTGGCTATTATAGGAGATTTATTGAAGTGTTTTCCATCTATCTAGTCTCCTTTGACCAAGATAACTCAGAAGACAGTCAAGTCTCAATGATCTGAAGCTTATGAGAAAATCTTTCAACAGTTAAAAAAGAGATTGACTACGACTCCAATTTTGACCTTACCAATGGGTACTCAAAGTTTTTTTGGTATATTGTGATTCATCGAGAGTTAGTTTGGGCTGTGTGTTGTTGCAGAATGAAAAGGTTCTAACTTATGCCTTGAGGCAGTTGAAGGTTCATGAGATGAATTATCCAACTGATGACTTAGAATTGGCTGCAGTAGTTTATGCTTTAAAGATATGGCGTCATTACTTGTATGGTGTTCATGTTGACATATTCACTGATCAAAAGAGACTCCAATACGTGTTCTGTGATGACCCGCAAGTACACCCTAGAAGTTAGGGAAACCCTTAGGTTGGAACAAGGCGTACTTGACCTTTCGAAGGTCTTGTACTAGCCTGTTAGCCATCATTCATTACTTAATACATTAAAAGTAGTACGGAATTAATATTTTTCACGATAAATAATAATAAGGAAAACATCTTTTATAAATACTAAAGGATAGTCTCATTGCCAACTTAAAAACACGACATAAATATCTTAGGGACACGACCCTTTACATTGAGAGAAAATACATAATAAGTCTTAAACAGGAATTAAAGAAATAAATACTATGCCCTCGGATATATGAGGACATACTTAGTCTTGAGAGAGTTGATTCCCAAGCTTTTCTTTTAAACATCAACTTGCCTCCAACCTATACTTATAGAGTATAAAAAAGTATGGGGTCAGTACAAACATTGTACAAAGTATGGCATATGCAAAAATACATGAAAAAGGGTTTCATTTTAGTTGAAGTAAAGCTTTAATGAAGTTTAGTAAGACCTTCATGAATATAGGAGTAATACAACTCACCATTTAACAGAGAACATCGAACTTCCATAATTTTAGTACGAAAAAGCACATTACAGTGAACTCAATCAACCTTACAGTGAACACATTTCAAACCAAAACACAGTGAACTCATTTTCCTTTGAGGTTTTTCTAACCATGTTATCCTAAGACTTTCTAAGGTAATACATGGAGGAACCGCCCATACAATCACTTTAATACACACCCAAGTGATCCTTAAGACTACCAACAATAGGCTTACCTCGCACGGGTATTAAGTCCACACTTATGACTAGACACTAGAAGAACATGCTTGCATTAAAGACTTCACATAGGTTTCCTTCTCCTAGTGGACTTACAAGTTACACGGTCCAATGTGAAAGTAGCATCCCATACTACTACTCTCACTTAGTGATCCTTGAGGATTCCATTGGATTAGGTCCACATTCATCATTCATATCTTCATTATACAAGACATAACCTTATCATGCTTTCTTAACATTAAACCTTAACTCATATAACTTCATTTGCATTGCATGATAACTCATTCATTCATTTCTTATAAATACACACCAAGACTCCCATTTCAAGTGTCTACTTGTGCAATGGATAAATAGTGTACAATACCACCACCTACCCTAAGTAGTACATTCTTTAGGAGACTTAGTTCATTTCATTCTTAGTGGGGGCTAGCTTAACCGACATTGACCATGATAGCTAGACATGGAATCCCAATATTGACCCCTATCAGATGAGGGATCCCCGCTTGCCTAGAGTGGGGTCATTCTTTTAGCTTTTATATGGCTTGTCCAATAGCTACACCTATGCGAGCGCATAGCTAAGGAATAAGGAGATTCCTACTAAGTAACTCATTCTCTTACTAACGAGGAGTACTCATCTCAAGAGGTACATTGGATACAACATCTCTACTCATGAAATATAACCACCCCTTCTTCAAATCCTCTCGGTGCTAAGCGTAACTACCCCACAGAGTCTTAAACGTTCATTACTTAAGCTAAAGGTATAACTATTAGACACCACATCTTAACTCACGAAGAGTATCCACCCTCTAACCTACATTAGAAAGCTCTTGGAAAATAGTGAGGTTGCTACTAAACACTTCATGTCAACTCATGAAGAGTGTTCACCTCAAGACTCCCCAATTCTCATTCATTAACTTCATTCATTCATTCAAGTATGTGTGTGTGAACACACCTTTAATACAATCACCATTTCCATTACATTGATCTCTACACATGCTTATACTTTCATTCATCACATTTCACACACTAGCATTCTTAATCATGAACATATTCTTCATTTAGACATAGTATCATCAAGATGTACATTTCAACCTTCTAAGACGTATCATACATAAACACTATAATCATCATTTAACTTCACATTATATTCCTTCAAGGACATATTCACAATGCACACATTTATACAATATAATCATGAACTTCAAGTAAACACTGCCACCGATGGTGGACCATACCACTCAAGAACATTTCACAATAAGAGCAATTCAAAATGACCAACTTACCATTCATCCAAGATCTCACACCTATTCACGTTCCTTCAATAATTCACCATAAAATAGTATTTAGGGCAGTATCTAAATCTCAATATCATCATAAAGAAACCATAGCTCAAACATTACATAATCATGTTCATTTAACCGATTCTTATGTTAAAAGTTGGAAATATGCATAAGCATTGGTTCATTGAAGTTTTGAATTGAAAATCACCAACAATTACTAGCAACAACTCATTTCAATGATTAATACACTTTAATGCTAAGATCCATGCTTAGAATCAAAGATGGAAGAAGTTTGAGTTTGAAAACCCTTTTTGAGAATCTTTTAGAAGTGGCGTCGTGAATGCAAGAAAGTTCAAGGATGAATATCATACCTTAATATGAATAAACCCACGAGATTTGGTCAAGAAAACGTCCACAACCTTCAACCCTAGCTCCACCTTCAGTTCTAGCTCCAATGGAGTTTGGGAGAGCTTTTGGGAGAGAAGAACTTTTGAGGGTTTTGAAAATTTGATTTCTACATGAGGTCTTGCGGTTTTTTGTTGGGGAAATGGGTGTATAATGACATAAAATCAGTATATAACACCCCCCCCCCCAAAAAAAAAATACCCAAAATAATCCTACATTGATTGGACCATTTTAGACAAGTCAAACTTCACTTAAGTTTTTGGAGTTATCGTCGGGAAACAAGTCAGTGTCGCGGAGCTGCTCCCGCAAGATTTTTCAAAATAATTTTCAAGACAGGGGAGTCCGCGACGTGGACGCGTCAGTGACCAAGACTTTTTCCCTAATCTGGACCAAGTCCACGACGCGCCAATGTTACACCAAGGAATAAAAGCCTTGCTGCCTTGGGCATCTTGCTTCGCCAAAGGTGGGGTCCCTTCGCGGACCCCTAGGGCAATCCTTGGCGGATTGGACCTGAATGTTTTGACCCTATATACTTCATTTTACCTATTAAAAGTCTTTTTACAAGTTTTAGACTCCATACAACACTTAAAAACACCTACAACATACAAGGACACACTAGTGCACACACAAAGCTATCCGAACGTCTTGGTCGTCCTTTGACGTTTGACTTCCAAACTTCACCAACTGACTTCTAATGCTAAAATACATCATTTTAACTTATCATTAACCCATGAATCTCACGTGAATCTCATGTTCAACCTAGTTCATTTCGAGGGTGTAACATGTTCACTCAGAATGAACTAAATCTCAGAGAAACGAGGTGGTTATAAATACTCAAGAATTATGACATGAGTATTCTTTACGAGGAAGGTAAGGATAATGTGGTTTTTGATTCTCTAAGAAGGTTATCTTGGGGATTACTGCCCATGTTGAAGAAAAAAAGAGGGAGTTAGCTAAGGATGTGCACAGACTTGCACGCCTAGGAGTTAGACTAATGGATTCCACAGAAGGAGGAATAGTGGTGACTAATGAGGCTGAGTCATCATTAGTGTCAGAGGTGATAGAGAAGAAAGACCAAGACCCCATTCTGCTTGATTTGACGGCAAATGTTCATAAGCAAAGAGTATTGGCTTTTGAACAAGGGGAAGATGGTGTGATGAAGTACCAAAGTAGATTCTACGTACCTAGGGTGGATGGACTCCAAGAGAGGATTATAGAGGAGGCCCATAGCTCCAGGTATTTCATTCATCTTTGCTCCACTAAGATGTACCGCGATTTGAGAGAAGTATACTGGTAGGAAGGTGTGAAAAAAGATCGTTGAGTTTGTTGCCAAGTGCCCGAATTGCTAGCATGTAAAGTGGAACACCAAAGGCATGGAGAGTTTTCTCAGAAGATAGAAATTCCGGAATGGACCTAGAAGATGATTAATATGGACTTTATCAAAGGATTGCCAAAGTCTCGCAGGCAGCATGATTCTATTTGGGTAATTGTCGATAGGACGACAAAATCATCCCACTTTTTGCCGGTAAAGAGTACCCATTTAGCCGAGGATTATGTGTAAGTTGTACATTCAAGAAGTATTAAGACTTCATGTAGTCCCAAACTCCATTATTTTAGATAGAGGAGCACAATTTACTATTCAGTTCTCGAAGTCTTTCCAGAAAGGTTTGGGTTCGAAGGTGAACTTAAGCACTGCTTTTCATGCTCAGACGGATGGACAAGCAGAGTGTCACGACTGGAATCTAGACCCCAGACGAGACCGGCGTCGTTGACCTCTCAGAGGTCGCAGACAAGCCTACTTACGTCATTCTTACTTTACATAGGTTAATTTTAGCAGAAAATTTGAAACTTTTTGTCTCTAAATATTGCTTACTAAACATTTCTAATACATTCGTAATTTGTTCACCACCAACCATCTAACATTAAGATATAATCAAATGAAAGGAATAGTTCAATAAATCTTAATTGTATAATTGCCAAAATGGTCCAATACAAAGTATGAATCAAAACAGGAAAGAAACACTAGCGTAACATGCTCCACTAGATCAACTCTTAAACTAAGATGGAATGTAAAACAGTAGCATCCTCGAAAGCATGAGGACCTACCAAACTCCGGATGAATACTGACGTCCGGATAGCTGCAACAATGATCCTGTAGCTCTATCGCCTACCTGTGTCTGCACCTAAAATAGTATAGATGTATAGGGTTAGTACACACTTGTACTAAGTATGGGTATATGCAAGCACACACCAAGGACATGCATGAGAAAGAATAGCTCTTTCCTAACGACATGATTTTTGGAAGTCAAGTCAGTGGACTTGCCAAATTGAGATTAGGAGGTTCCCAAATTTGGATTAGAAAAGTCAATGAGCTTTCCAAATTTTGATTAGGTAAGTCAGTGAGCTTTCCAGATTTGGAATAGGAAGCTTATGCCATGAGAATAACATACATCATCATACTTTTCACATTTGCAAACAGCACATAACATTTACACGTAGCACATATCATATAGCTTACAACACACTTTGTATGTAGCACATAACTCCTTTAATATCATTCATTCATATGCCATGAGACCTCGGAATCATGGACTTAACATTAAGACATCCCAGAAATGAGGGCTCAACAGATGGGACCTCAACTAGAGAGTCTTCATTAGCAAACACAGAGTCTGCTTCGTTCATTCATACGTACTCCATTTCATTTCATTCATAGGCCAGTGTAAACACCAGCTATACCTAGGATGTATTTTGAGACTTTCATTAGGTTCGTTGTGCAATGACCAAGAATGACCTAATGTCATTACTTGAATCTATCTCACCTTTTGATTATCCTATTCTAACACCTTTGGTATCATTCATTTCATTACGTGCTTCATTTGAGGCTAGCCTCATTCATTCATTGGAAACTTTAACTTTAACCGACATAGATCATGTGAGCATCATGAAATCCAGTGTCTCCCCCACACCGAAAAGAGGTGGAATCACCGGCCAAGGTGACCCAAAACATACTAGCGTACATGGGAATTTAACCCCGCCATATACCTATATTGGCAGTATAGGTTCGAAAATCAGGAGATATAAGGAGACCCATACCCGGCAAGCCGGACAGTCTCATCTCATGAGAGTTATGTGAACCTCCGCCCTTCCTGAAAGAAGGCATCACCGCTCATAACTAGTCTATCGGTGCTCAGTATAAAGTTCCATTACATTCAACTCATACGTCATGGAAGTTGGCTTCTAGTATGAGGACATCATAGCTCAATAGATGATTTCTCATCTCATCATTAGTATTAAGTGTGTTAATATCAATACTTTTATTAGAGTGTTCATAGAGACTGGTCTCTTCATTAACATTACACTCTCATAGGTGAGTACGTTTTGGTAACAATTACTTAGGCTCATTTGAGATTGTTCTCATCTTTTACATTTGCCTCATATCATGTTGTCACCACATTCATTAACATTAGCACAATTGCTCTTCATAATTACTCACCCCATTTTACGTGAAAGTTCATTTCATCATATGCCATTTACTTGGCCATTTGCGTATTTCACACTCTTACTTAACCCTTCTAGGGTTTCTTCATTTCTTTACATACATCTTAGGTTCATTTATTTTTAAGTGTATGATAGACTTATGGGTCTATACATACAAGCCATGAGGCTTCATTCATAGTTCGTTAAGTGACTCATATCTTCCTAAGATTATGTAGTACAAGACTTATGTATCTTGTATATATGCCAAGATCTCGATTTTGATCTAAGTAGATGGCATTATTCTTGAACATTTAATTCACGTATGATTTATGTATCAATACGGAAATTTGGGCAAGGGAACCCAAGTTCGAATCCCTTGGACAATACTTACATTTTTCCTTGACTTTATTTTTAGTCTTCATGATATTGGGACCCTAGGTCGAACCCCAACATCAACATTTCTTTTTAGTTCCTTTTCTCTAGAACTTCTCTCCTTTGGCTGAGGGGTTGTGGGTTCGAACCCCCACAACCCTCTCTAATTTTCCCATTTATTTTCCTTGTCCATTTCGGCTTAACAAGGAGGTTGTGGGATCAAACCCCCACAGCCTCTCTTTATTTTTATCTTTTTTATTTTGCTTGGGACTTAGAGGTTGTGGGTTCAAACCCCCACAGCCTCCTTATTTTTATTTTCATTTAAAAGTTAACTACTTAAGTGTTGGCAGTGAGGTTGTGGGATCGAGCCCCCACAGCCTCACTTTATTTTTTTTTTAATTTCTCTCTTTGTCTCCTTCTTCAGCCAAGAGGTGGTGGGTTCGAATACCACTCCTCCCATTATTTTTATTCATTTAAAATTCCCCTCTTACTCTCTTGTTTGACCGAGGGGTTGTGGGTTTGAATCCCACACCTCTTTTTTTTTTCCAGCTTTCATGTAGTGAGGTCTTGGGTTCAATCCCCACTGACCTCACATATTTTAAATATATTTTTAAACCTCTCAACCTTAAGTATTCTGGCCGAAAATTCCATCACCAAGTGCTGGAAATTTTATTAAATTTTCTAGCCTTTATTTAACAACATTCATACATTCGTTTTGAGGTACTTTCATGATTCGTTTAACACATTCTTAGGTGTAGATTCATTGTTGTTTTAGCTTAGATTTTTCAACTTATGATCAGCCACCTTACACTTCATTTAACATCACAATTTACATACCTTATGCACAATAATTCCAATCATCAAACAAGTCATTTTAAGACTTCAAAACGGAGAACAACAACAAACATTTTACACATTGCACCACATCATTTTTGGTTGACATCATTGAACATGCTTGCTATTTCCAAACATAAAATCACAAGGAACATCATATTTCATACTTATATACCAGCAACCATACCAACAATATGATTTCTAAACTAATTTAGATTGAAATCGGAAGGAGACTAGGGACAAGGAGTTCAACATTCAAGGGGACAGCCCTAGTTTCATATGTCGACTTTTGTAGAAAGAAATTCCTCTTGGAGAAAGGATTCTAAGAGAGAAAAACCATACCTTGTTGTAGCTTTTCATACCTTCCAAGTGCTGCCAAACTCCTCCCCTAAACCTTCAACACAAACCCGTCGAGAAAATGATGCAAATTTTTCGTTTCTTAAGTTAGCTTGCTTGCTTTTATATTTTTTTTTTTAAGTTCTTTGAGTTTAGAGAACTTTTGATTGCTTTCTAATGTTTTTATATTCTGTTTTTGCAGCCAAGAAAAATAATTTGGATGAGAGAGAGAGAGATTTAGGCTTGAGGGAGAGAGATAGTGTGAGATAGTGCATCTTAAAACTTGGATAGTTGGCAAGACTTAGTCAATTTAAAAAAAAAACATTAATTAATAAGTAAATAAATAATAAATAATAATAAAATCTGATTTTCTTTTTTACATCAGCCATTAATTATAAATTTATTAAATTAATTCACCAATAATAAAAAAAATCATATTAAATTCTTGCTCCCACCTAGGTTCGAACTCGGGTGGAGTAAGACTTCATTTCAAGAGACCAATTTTGGCTCTCTCTCCCCAAGTTTACCCTCCACTTTATTAAATACTTAATTAATTATATATTTAGGGTAATTACGATACTACCCCTAGCCTGGTAAAAGACCATTTTACCCTTAGACCCTCAAAACTTAAAATTTCTTCTTTTAAAGTCCGGTAAAGACTTCTTCGATTAAATCTTCATTTTCGAGAGCCTTACTTGGTTGGTTCCAACCTTTCCAAGTTCAACTAACTCCCCAAGTTAGTTGGCTTGGTCGTAGTAAGGGTTCTGAGGTCTGGTTCTACGCGTATCAATCTGTGTGAACCTTGGCCTAATCGCAAGCATTCTTGACACCTTAAACATTTAGCTCATTCATTTTTTTAGGGTTGTTACATTATCCCCCCCCCCTTAGGAACATTCGTCCCCGAATGACACTACTCTTTACTAACAATAAGTATGTCATCTATAGAACGTACACATACGTAGGTACTTCAATACTTCCATGGGTGAATATCTGATTCACATCTTAACATGATGGTACACATCCTTGAAACATACTAGTAGCTTCACATTAATAGACTAAGGAATTCTTCCCTAAACTAGTCTCATCAAAGAATACATCATAAGTCAACATAAAAGTCATATAAATCAGCAATGAACATGATGACTTCAAACATATTAACCTCATACTAGGGCATAAACACCATACACAGTCAAATATATGAAAGGCTAATTAAGGATACGCACCCGAGGCTTCATCAGAAGTGCCTTCCCCTGCACCCCTAGACTTGAGTGTGAAGAATCGTTGCTTCTTTGGAGCCTCTTCATTTTGGCCATTAGTCTGAACTCTCTCCTTCCCTTGTTCTTGACTTCTTCTATTCGGACAATCCTTCACCATGTGTCCCGGTTTTCCACAACTGTAACAAGCGTTAGAGCCCATCATACACTATCCTACATGCTGTCTGCCACACTTCCTACAAGGTTGCCTTTCCTTAGGTGTATATACTTCATTATTTCTCTTATCTCTGGACTCGGAATCCCTATCATAGAGACCACTGGATGAACTTGACTCCCTTTGGTGGGAGAGTCCCTTCTTAAACCTTGGCTGCTCACGAACGCCAAAGTTGTTTCTGTGGCCTCCGTGACTGGGACCTGCCTGATCTTGAGGCCTAGGCCTCCTAACATCACGAATAGCCCTCTTTCTACGGCTGTCCTCCACCTGCTGTACATGCACCATCAACCTGGAAAGGTCCATATTATCATGGAGTATCGCAGACCGACATTTCTCCTCCAGCTCTCCATTGATTCCTGTGAGGAACCCACTCATTTCATCCCTGTTGTTCGAAACCAGGGAAGTAGCATACCTGGATAATTCAACAAGCCTCAGTACTCTCCTCAATCTTGCTATTAAATACTAAGGAAAGTAATATACCTGGATAGCTTAACAAACTTCAGGGAATACTCCCTGACTGTCATGGATCCTTATTTAAGGTTGATGAACTCTTCAACCTTGGCTTCCCTCATCTCCCTGGGAAAGAACCTCTCCAGAAATGTTGTCTTGAACAGCTCCCAAGTGACTGGCACTCCACCTAAGACACGGCTATCTTGCCACATCTTGCACCAAGTCTGTGCAACATCCTTGAGCTGATAGGAAGCCAGCTCAGCCTTCTCAATATCAGTGGCCCCCATAGCCACCAGGATCTTATGCACTCATCTATAAACTATTGAGGATCCTCCGATGTCTTAGCCCCTGTGAATATGGGAGGGTTCATCCTCGTGAAATCTCGCAGTCTGTCAGCCATGCTACGAACCGGTGGGTTCTCCCTCTGAACATCCTGCCGGTTGACTTGGGCAGTCATAGCCTAAGCCTGCATCGTGATGGCCTGTGCCATCTGGGCCAAAGATGTCCTCACCTCAGCATCAGTCAACCCAGCTGGGTTAACCGGCATGGCCACTCCTTCAGCTGGGGCCTGGGGTGGAACTCGATTGCCCCCAGCAGCTACCCCCCTCCTCCTCTGACCAATAGCCCTCCTAGGGTTCATTCTCTAAAAACCAACAGGGGTTGATGTTAGACACGCTCATAACACCAAGAACTCAGACATTAGGAAAAGCACGATAAGATTAGAAGAAGGGAAATTTTTCTACGCATCATGCAGTCTCTAATTCAGGATAGTGGTGCACTTCACTACCATGACTTAGAAACTAATCAATGTGGTTGATGTGAACTCATTATTCTCGGAATTTAACCTAGTGCTCTGATACCAACTTTGTCACGACTGGAATCTAGACCCCAGACGAGACCGGCGTCGTTAACCTCTCAGAGGTCGCAGACAAGTCTACCTACGTCATTCTTACTTTACATAGGTTAATTTTAGCAGAAAATTTGAAACTTTTTGTTTCTAAATATTGCTTACTAAACATTTCTAATACATTCATAATTTGTTCACCATCAACCATCTAACATTAAGAGATAATCAAATGAAAGGAATAGTTCAATAAATCTTATTTGTATAATTGCCAAAATGGTCCAATATAAAGTATGAATCAAAACAGGAAAGAAACACTAGTGGAACATGCTCCATTAGATCAACTCTTAAACTAAGATGGAATGTAAAACAGTAGCATCCTTGAAAGCATGAGGACCTACCAAACTCCGGATGAATGCTGACGTCCGGATAGCTGCAACAATGATCCTGTAGCTCTATTACCTACCTGTGTCTGCACCTAAAATAGTATAGATGTATAGGGTTAGTACACACTTTTACTGAGTATGGGTATATGCAAGCACACACCAAGGACATGCATGAGAAAGAATAGCTCTTTCCTAACGACATGATTTTTGAAAGTCAAGTCAGTGGACTTGCCAAATTGAGATTAGGAGGTTCCCAAATTTGGATTAGGAAAGTCAATGAGCTTTCCAAATTTGGATTAGGAAAGTCAGTGAGCTTTCCAGATTTGGAATAGGAAGCTTATGCCATGAGAATAACATACATCATCATACTTTTCACATTTTTAAACAGCACATAACATTTACACGTAGCACATATCGTATAGCTTACAACACACTTTGTATGTAGCACATAACTCCATTAATATCATTCATTCATATGCCATGAGACCTAGGAATCATGGACTTAACATTAAGACATCCCATAAATGAGGGCTCAACAGATGGGACCTCAACTAGAGAGTCTTCATTAGCAAACATAGAGTCTGCTTCGTTCATTCATACGTACTCTATTTCATTTCATTCATAGGCCAGAGTAAACACCAGCTATACCTAGGATCTATTTTAAGACTTTCATTAGGTTCGTTGTGCAATGACCAAGAATGACCTAATGTCATTACTTGAATCTAACTCACCTTTTGATTATCCTATTCTAACACCTTTGGTATCATTCATTTCATTATGTGCTTCATTTTAGGCTGGCCTCATTCATTCATTGGAAACTTTAACTTTAACCGACATAGATCATGTGAGCATCATGAAATCCAGTGTCTTCCCCACATCGAAAAGAGGTGGAATCACCGGCCAAGGTAACCCAAAGCATGCTAGCGTACATGGGAATTTAACCCCGCCAGATCCCTATATTGGCAGTATAGGTTCAAAGAACAGGATATATAAGGAGACCCATACCCAGCAAGCCGGACAGTCTCATCTCATGAGAGTTACGTGAACCTCCGCCCTTCCCGAAAGAAGGCATCACCGCTCATAGCTAGTCTATCGGTGCTCAGTATAAAGTTCCATTACATTCAACTAATACGTCATGGAAGCTGGCTTCTAGTATGAGGACATCATAGCTCAATAGATGATTTCTCATCTCATCATTAGTATTAAGTGTGTTAATCTCAATACTTTTATTAGAGTGTTCATAGAGACTGGTCTCTTCATTAACTTTACACTCTCATAGGTGAGTACGTTTTGGTAACAATTACTTAGGCTCATTTGAGATTGTTCTCATCTTTTACATTAGCCTCATATCATGTTGTCACCACATTCATTAACATTAGCACAATTGCTCTTCATAATTACTCACCCCATTTTATGTGAAAGTTCATTTCATCATATGCCATTTACTTGGCCATTTGCGTATTTCACACTCTTACTTAACCCTTCTAGGGTTTCTTCGTTTCTTTACATACATCTAAGGTTCATTTATTTTTAAGTGTATGCTAGACTTATGGGTCTATACATACAAGCCATGAGGCTTCATTCATAGTTCGTTAAGTGACTCGTATCTTCCTAAGATTATGTAGTACAAGACTTATGTATCTTTTATATATGCCAAGGTCTCGATTTCGATATAAGTAGGTGGCATTATTCTTGAACATTTAATTCATGTATGATTTATGTATCAATACAGAAATTTGGGCAAGGGAGCCCAAGTTCGAATCCCGTGGACAATACTTACATTTTTCCTTGACTTTATTTTTAGTCTTAATGATATTGGGACCCTAGGTCGAACCCCAACATCAACATTTCTTTTTAGTTCCTTTTCTCTAGAACTTCTCTCCTTTGGCCGAGGGGTTGTGGGTTTGAACCCCCACAGCCCCCTCTTATTTTCCCATTTATTTTCCTTGTCCATTTCGGCTTAACCAGGAGGTTGTGGGATCAAACCCCCATAGCCTCTCTTTATTTTTATTTTTTTATTTTGCTTGGGACTTAGAGGTTGTGGGTTCGAACCCCCACAGCCTCCTTATTTTCATTTTCATTTAAAAGTTAACTACTTAAGTGTTGGCAGTAAGGTTGTGGGATCGAGCCCCCACACCCTCACTTTATTTTCTTTTTAATTTCTCTCTTTGTCTCCTTCTTCAGCCAAGAGGTGGTGGGTTCGAATCCCACTCCTGCTTTATTTTTATTAATTTAAAATTCCCCTCTTACTCTCTTGTTTGACCGAGAGGTTGTGGGTTCGAATCCTACACCTCTCTTCTTTTTTTTTCCAGCTTTCATGTAGTGAGGTCTTGGGTTCAATCCCCACTGACCTCACATATTTTAAATATATTTTTAAACCTCTCAACCTTAAGTATTTTGGCCGAAAATTCCATCACCAAGTGCTGGAAATTTTATTAAATTTTCTAGCCTTTATTTAACAACATTCATACGTTCGTTTTGAGGTACTTTCATGATTCGTTTAACACATTCTTAGGTGTAGATTCATTGTTGTTTTAGCTTAGATTTATCCACTTATGATCAGACACCTTACACTTCATTTAACATCACAATTTACATACCTTATGTACAATAATTCCAATCATCAAACAAGTCATTTTAAGACTTCAAAACGGAGAACAACAACAAACATTTTACACATTGCACCACATCATTTTTGGTTGACATCATTGAACATGCTTGCTATTTACAAACATAAAATCACAAGGAACATCATATTTCATACTTAGCTACCAGCAACCATACCAACAATATGATTTCTAAACTAATTTAGATTGAAATCGGAAGGAGACTAGGGACAAGGAGTTCAACATTCAAGGGGACAGCCCTAGTTTCATATGTCGACTTTTGTAGAAAGAAATTCCTCTTGGAGAAAGGATTCTAAGAGAGAAAAACCATACCTTGTTGTAGCTTTTCACACCTTCCAAGTGCTGCCAAACTCCTCCCCTAAACCTTCAACACAAACCCGTCGAGAAGATGATGCAAATTTTTCGTTTGTTAAGTTAGCTTGCTTGCTTGTATATTTTTTTTTTGTAAGTTCTTTGAGTTTAGAGAACTTTTGATTGCTTTATAATGTTTTTATCTTCTGTTTTTGCAGCCAAGAAAAATAATTTGGATGAGAGAGAGAGAGATTTAGGCTTGAGGGAGAGAGATAGTGTGAGATAGTGCATCTTAAAACTAGGATAGTTGGCAAGACTTAGTCAATTTTAAAAACAAAACATTAATTAATAAGTAAATAAATAATGATAAAATCTGATTTTCCTTTTTACATCAGCCATTAATTATAAATTTATTAAATTAATTCACCAATAATAAAAACAATCATATTAAATTCTTGCTCCCACCTAGGTTCGAACCCGGGTGGAGTAAGACTTCATTTCAAGAGACCAATTTTGGCTCTCTCTCCCCAAATTTCCCCTCCACTTTATTAAATTATTAATTAATTATATATTTAGGGTAATTACGATATCACCCCTAGCCTGGTAAAAGACCATTTTACCCTTAGACCCTCAAAACTTAAAATTTCTTCTTTTTAAGTCCGGTAAAGACTCCTTCGATTAAATCTTCATTTTCGAGAGCCTTACTTGGTTGGTTCCAACCTTTCCAAGTTCAACTAACTCCCCAAGTTAGTTGGCTTGGTCGTAGTAAGGGTTCTGAAGTCTGGTTCTACGTGTATCAATTTGTGTGAACCTTGGCCTAATCGCAAGCATTCTTGACACCTTAAACATTTAGCTCATTCATTTTTTTAGGGTTGTTACACAGATCATACTATCTAGGCCATAGAATATATGTTGAGGGCTTCTGTGATTGATTTCAAAGGGAATTGGGATGATCACATACCTCTCATTGAGTTTGTTTACAATAATAGCTACCATTCGAGCATCCAAATGGCTCCACACAAAGCTCTTTATGGGAGAAGATGCAAGACTCCTATTGGGTGGTCTGAAGTTGGCTAAGCAGGGCTGATAGGACCAGATCTAGTTCAACAAGCGATGGAGAAAGTGAAGGTTATTCAAGAGAGGCTGAAGACGACATGGAGTTTCCAAAAGTCCTACATAGATGTTAGGAGGAGGCTGTTAGAGTTTGAGGTGGAGGATTATGTATATCTTAAGGTTTCACCCATGAAGGGGGTTATGAGTTTTGGTAGGAAGGGTAAACTTAGTCCTCGGTATATTTGACCTTATATTATATCAAATATAATTGTCGATGTAGCTTATGAGTTTGAACTACCACAAGAGTTAGCATTAATTCATCCAGTATTCCATATTTCTATGTTGAAGAAGTGTATGGGTGATCCATTGTAACAACCCTAAAAATAGATATGCTACGTAATGCTTAATGTGCCAAGAATGCCTACGATTAGACCAGGGTCACACGGATTGATGCGCGTAGAACCAGACCTCGGAACCCTTGGTACAGCCAATCCAACTAACTTTTGGAGTTGTTTGAGCTAGTAAAGGTTGGGTCCAACCATGTAGGGCTCTCAAATACGAAGATTTACTCGAAGACGTCTTTACCGGACTTTAAAAGAAGAAATCTTAGGTTTGAAGGGTCTAGGGGTAAAATGGTCTTTTTCCACACTAAGGGTAGTATCGTAATTACCTTAAATATATAATTAATTAATTATTTATTAAGGTGGAGGGGCAAATTGGGGAGAGAGAAACGAAATGGAGCTCTTGAAGTTAAGTCTAGCTCCACCCGGGTTCGAACCTAGGTGGAAGCAATGAATTAAATTGTTTTTAATTTAAGTTGGTAAATTAATGTAATTAATTTATATTTATTATTTATTAGCTGATTTAAAATAAAAGGAAAACAGATTTTTAATAATTAAATAAAATCTTATTTGACTAAGTACTAAACTAGACTCCTAAGCCTAAGAAAACTCTCCTCTCCCATGCTTACCTCTCTCTCTCACGTCTCTATCACCCTCATTCACGTTTTTTCTGCAAAAATAACTTCAAAAAACAGTAGGTAAACCAAAGTTCTTCACACTTGAAGAACTCACAACGAAAATTACAAACAAACAACTAATCAAAAACGTTACGCAAGAGGGAGGATTATTCCGTCAATTGGTGTTGAAGTTGAGGGGATTTGGATGTGATTTTTGGAGAACGTTTTGGGCAGCAAGTCAAGGTTTTAACTACATAAAATGTATGGGTTTTATTCTCTCTTGTTCCCTTTCCCAAGAGACCCCTTAAGATTCAGTAAATTCTAATCCGAAAACTAGGATTGTTCCCGTTGCATGTCCCTGTCACTAGCTCCCAATGAATCGTAGGTTGGGTATGTTTGCTGGTAGTTTAAGTATGAAGATTGATGTTCATGATAATGTGTTCATGATTATGTGTCTAGAATTGTAAGCATGTTAAGTTATGTCAACCGAAAGTATGTGAAAAATGATATGTTTTTATGGTTGAATTTTATGTGCGAATGTTTGTGTAAATCATGAGGTGTAAAAGTGGTAATGTTGATGGATGTAATGGGAATTCTTGGCTGAATATAATCATAAAAATATTACACTTAAAGATGCACCAAATTATCAGATGCACCAAATTATCCACGAAATGCCTTAAGAATTAACGTATGGATGATGATAAAAAGAAGCTGAAAATAGTGAACAAATTTCCAGCATTTGGTAGGTTGGGTTCGGCCAAACAAAGTGGTACAAAATACAATGTAAAATGAATGTAAAATAAGCGAAATCACTAAGGATTGAAACCAAGACATCATCACATGAAAGCTAAAAAAAAATCAATAAAAGATTTAGACAAAAATGGATTGGAAGAGACTAAATTTCCAGCAGTCTCGGCCAATTTTTTTGAAAATGAGCTTCGTTTAATTTTTTTCTTAAAAGATGAGTTCATTGGGGATTGAACCCATGACCTCACTAAATAAAAATTTCATAAAAATTTTGTGAGAAACATGCAAGGAAAAATAAATTTGGAGAGTGGGGATTGAACCCCCAACCTCTTGAATGGATGAGAGAGTTAGGAGAAAAATAAAGGAGAAAAATAAATGTGGAGAGTGGGGATTGAACCCCCAACCTCTTGAATGGATGAGAAAGTTAGGAGAAAAATAAAGGAGAAAAATAAATGAGGAGAGTGGGGATTGAACCCCCAACCTCTTGAATGGATGAGAGAGTTAGGAGAAAAATAAAGGAGAAAAATAAAGGAGAAAATAAATGTGGAGAGTGGGGATTGAACCCACAACCTCTTGGATAGGTGAGAAAGTTAAGAGATAAATAAAAATAAAAATAATGAGCTTGTGGGGGATTGAACCACAACCTCCTTGACTTAAACAAAAAATAGAGAAGAAAAAGAAAGGGAATATTATGGGGCTGATGGGAATCGAACTAGGGTCTCCCTAATCTGAAAAATGCAATTATCAAGTTTAAAATAAGACTAAGTGTTGTCCAAGGGATTCGAAATAGGGTTCCCTTGCCCTAACTTCCGTATTGATACATAAGTCATACGTGAACAAAATATCCAAGAATAATGCCACCTACTTAGATCAAAATCAAGATCTTGGCATATATACAAGATACATAAGTCTTGTACTACATAATCTTAGGAATGTAAGAATCACTTAACGAACTATAAATGAAGCCCCCTGGCTTGTATGTATAGACACATAAGTCTAACATACGTTCAAAAGTAAGTGAACCTAAGATGTATGAAATGAAATGATGAACCCTAGAAGGGTTAAGTATGAGTGTAAATACACTAAATGGCCAAGTGCATTGGCATATGATGAGATGAACAATGAAATGATGAAATGAACAATGAAATAATGAAACACTAGAAGGGTTAAGTAAGGGTGTGAAACACACCAAATGGCCAAGTGCATTGGCATATGATGAAATGAACATTCACGTAATAAGAGGTGAATAACTATGAAAAGCAAAGGTGCTAATGATGATGAATGTGGTGACAACATGATATGAGGCTAATGTAAATGATGAGAGCAATCTCAAATGAGCCTAAGTAAATGTTACCAATACGTACTCACCTATGAGAGTGTAAGATAATGAAGAGACTAGTCTCTATGAACACTCTAATGAGAGTATTGAGCTTAACACACTCAATACGAATGATGAGATAAGAAATCATCTAATGAGCTATGATGTCCTCATACTAGAAGCCAGCTTCCATGACATATGAGTTGAATGTAATGGAACTTTATACTGAGCACCGATAGACTAGCTATGAGCGGTGATGTCTTCTTTCGGGAAGGGCGAAGGTTCACGTAACTCTCATGAGATGAGACTGTCCGGCTTGCCGGGTATGGGTCTCCATATATCTCCTAGTCTTCGAACCTATACTGCCAATATAGGGATCTGGCGGGTTTAAATTCCCATGTACGCTAGCATATTTTTGGGTCACTTTGGCCGGTGATTCCACTTCTTTTCGGTGTGGGGGAGACACTTGATTTCATGATGCTCACATGATCTATGTCGGTTAAAGTTAAAGTTCCCAATGAATGAATGAGGCCAGCCTCAAATTATGCACACAATGAAATAAATGATAGCAAAGGTGTTAGGATAGGATAATCAAAAGGTGAGTTAGATTCAAGTAATGACATTAGGTCATTCTTGGTCATTGCACAACGAACCTAATGAAAGTCTTAAACTACATCCTAGGTATAGCTGGTGGTTACACTGGCCTATGAATGAAATGAAATGGAGTACGTATGAATGAACGAAGTAGACTCTGTGTTTGCTAATGAAGACTCCCTAGTTGAGGTCCCATCTGTTGAGCCCTCCTTTCTGGGATGTCTTAATGTTAAGTCCATGATTCCAAGGTCTCATGGCATATGAATGAATGATATTAAAAAGTTATGTGCTACATGCAAAAATGTGCTATATGCTATATGATATGTGCTATGTGTTGTGTGCAATGTGAAAAGTATGATGATGTCTGTTATTCGCATGGCATAACTTTCCTATTCCAAATATGGAAAGCTCACTGACTTTCCTATTCCAAATTTGGAAAGCTCACTGACTTTCCTAATCCAAATTTGGAAAGCTCATTGACTTTCCTAAACCAAATTTGGAAACTTTCCTAATCTCAATTTGGCAAGTCCACTGACTTGACTTCCAAAAATCATGTTGTTAGGAAAGAGCTATTCTTTCTCATGCATGTCCTTGGTGTGTGCTTGCATATACCCATACTTAGTACAAGTGTGTACTAACCCTATACAAACTCTACTATTTTAGGTGTAGGCACAGGTGGACGATAGAGCTACAAGATCATCGCTGCAGTTATCCGGACGTCCATCATTTATCCGGTTTTGGTAGGTCCTCATGCTTTCGAGGATGCTACTGTTTTATATTCTAGCTTAGTTTTAGAGTTGAGCTGGTGGAGCATGTTCCACTAGCGTTTCTTTCCTATTTTTATTCAGACTATGTATTGGTGCCATCTTGGCAATTATACACTTAATAAGAATTGAACTATTTCTTTCAGTTGCTTATCTCTTAATGTTAGATGGTTGATGGTGAACAATTACGTATTAATGAGAATGTTTTTATAAGTATGTTAAGAAATAAAAAGTTTTAAATTTTCTGCTAAAATTAACCTAGATGAAGTAAGAATGACGTAAATAGGCTTGTCTGCGACCTCTGAGAGGTCAACGACGCCGGTCTCGTCTGGGGTCTAGATTCCGGTCGTGACATCCATCATTAATTGTACCAACTGAGAATGTTGGGATTAAGGATAAATTATCTTATGAATAAATTCCGGTTCAAATTTTGGATCATCAAGTTTCAAGTTGAGAACAAAAGAAGTTGCATCAGTCAAATCCTTTTGGATGAATCAATTTGAGTGCATGACTGGAGAGAATGCAGATCAAAGTACTAGTTCTCTTCTTAGTACTTTATGAACTATGAGTGCATGACTGTTAATTACTTTTGGAGTGTTAAGTATTGAACTTGTTGTTGCTATCCTTAGCATAGTAAGAGAAATCTCACACGAGTACGAATATTACCAAGGGGGAGATATTTTAACATCTCTTAACTTTTTATAACCAATAATAATACAAGATACTAAAATTTATCATTTTAGTAAAGACCATGGAAAATCTCCTAAGTGTAAAAAGTCACTTTAGGCCATTTGCAGACGCCTATAACTTTTAGCTCAGGATGAGTTAGAATCAGTTCTTTATATGGTTGGAAAGACCTTGGAGAGATCTTTCCAACTCCGCCAAGTTTGCACATTTTTTATATCGTATCAGGGAGATATGCCTATCAAAAGTTGGGTTGTTAGATTAAGGATAATCCAATCCAGGTTTTGGAAGGGCAAAGTTGTATTTTCCTTAACAAATTATTTTAATTCTTTTTTGGGTAATAAATTGGGGTCTAAATTGATCCTATTCAGTTCACGCTTTTAGAAAACAAGTTAGGGTTGTGAGAGGATAAAGGAGAAGAGGAAGCAAGAACGTTCAAGATCGTCCAAGTTCGGCTTGTGGAATTCATCGGAGGTGATCCCTATTAAGGTATGTGGATATTTCATGTTGGGTTAATTCACCCACACACCAATTTGTTTTAATTTTAGTAATCTTAGAGTTGATTTCATGCTAGAAGTTAACTTCTTAAAGAAAAGTTTTGATTTCTTATTGATTGAGTTTTTGGCTGCCATTTGTTACGACCCAAAGTACCCCCTAGGCGTAACCGGTGTCGTCGTCCTCTAAGAGGACTAAGACAAGCTTCTTAGAATTCGTTATAGCAAATCATAAGTCAAAAAATGCAGAAATATTAAAGCTTTTGCTTATATAGCAAGGAGGTTTACATAGACCTCTACTTATGAAGCATACATAGGCTTCTCACATAAACAACATAACAACATATAGGAATTTATTATAATACTTTGTCTCATATCAACCATCTAAACGAAGTCAAACAATCCAGGAAAATCCCTTACACAAATCCATAATGGCCACATAGGGCTTACATCAATATCTTCAACAATAGAAAAGAAATAAATGTCTATTAGACAATACAAGTACTACTAAGATAGAGTGTGTGGTAGCATCCTCAAACTAGAGGGCATACCAAAACTTGGAGAGTCTAGTCCAAGCCTTCTTTCTTTAGCCTCAATGATACCTCAACGGCCCAAACCTACAATGTTGGGGAAAAAGGGAAGAGATATGGGTTAGCACAATACGCATGTACTAAGTATGGTCCTTATGCATGAAAATCATTAATGCATGAAAAGAGGTACAATTTAGTCAAAACCATGCATAATGACCCAAAATTCAATATACACATATAAGGAACATCATAATCATGTCGACATATAAGTAACTCAAGCAACCCTTGTGAAATGCCAAGAACAAAGCCCCATAACCCTATCTAAAGCTAAGTATCACATTAAGCAACTCATTTCATGCTTACAACATATTCTCATATATAACATGCTTCATACATCAATACTAGTCATAGATTATTAATACAATCATAATCATAAAATAACACTAATAGAACCATCCCTTAGGATCCCACATGTGCAATGAGCAAGAGAAGTACAATACCCTCCCTCACCTGATGTAGTAGCTTTCAAGACAAACTTAATAAGAGTTCACATACTTAACTTGTTAATTTACTTTTACATTAGGGAAAGAAGTGAAATAATTGACATGAGACCATGTGAGCTCCATGGAATCCGGTGTTCTACTCCCACAACGAAAAGATAGGGTTAACACTTGTCTAAGGTGTAACCATTCGTACGTAGCTATCTAGGTGGATCCACTAAGCTAGAGTTCTATGGGGGCACATACTTAAGGGACAAGGATATTGCTTCTGAAAACCTTGACTTACTAACGTGAGGGTTTCCATCTCGTGAGACAACACATATATTGGGAATCCAGACTTCCTAACATGAAGAAGACCATGTGGGAGGCCGGACTTACTAACGTGAGACCTCTATCTCATTTACATGCCCTTTTGGTGCTAAGAAATTATTCCCTCTAATAATCATCTTATGACATCATACAAGTTCACATTAATCTCTTCTTGACCCTTATGTAGACATCTTATCATAATAGCTCATAGGTGATCACAAGTGAGAACTATCCTTTCACTTTAGATACTTTATTATAGTCATGAGAAACTACATTCAATCATGTAATAATCATATCGTAACATACATACATACTTCATAACCAATTCATGATTCTAGGGTTAGGGATGGGGGATTCTTTCCACCAAAATCACAACAACGCATTAGATATACCATTATTACAATATAAGTAGTTTCACCTTCCACAATTGAGATCAAAGAAGGATCAAGATCATACCTCATTTCCCTTCATGGGATTTCATACTTCAATACCCAAGAACTCACAAACAACATATGAAATAGGGCAATTCGTGAAGTATTAACATAACTAAAATCAAAGTAACCAAGTGACAAGTTCATCACCCTAAACAATTAACCTTAACCAATCCAAGAAATTAGGGATTTGGGGGAAAGATTTGGGTCAAGGGAAAACTCATATGAATTCATCTATTAGCCATCAATTAATACTAAAACAACATTAACTCATCACAATTGATTCACAATTTCGTTTTTACAAGAAGACCCATCTGAGGAGAAAAACCCTTGTTTTTTGGGGAAATCTAGAATTCATCTTTGAAAGACCTCTTGGGGAAAGGATTCCCAAGAGTGAAAGAAATCATACCTTATAGAAGCTTTATCCACAAACTTTGAGTGAAAACCTTGGAGACTTTGTCTTCTTCCGTTAGCTTCTTGTTCTTCAATGGAGAATGTAGGAAGAGAGAGAAAGTAGAGAGAATTGAGAGCAATTTGGGTTTGAATTTGGGTTTGTGATTTGGAGTTGGAAATGAATGAAAATTGACCTAAAGTCAATAAATAGTCCACCCCCAAAATACCCAAACTACCCCTCATTAAGTTGGACTCAAAAGTGAAGTCCAACATTGACTTCATTGTGAGACCCCGTCCACCTTCACGCCCCTTTTCACGGACCGTGAAGAATTGGATGCGTTGTGGTGGTGGTCGTGAAGATGGAGGAAGTAGCTCCTCCAAATGAGCCTCCTCTATTTTTTTTCCCACCAAGGCAAGACCACGAAGCCCTTTCTCCCTTCCATGAAGATGCACCACGGCCCGTCAACTGGCTCGCGGTGATCTTAGGTAGTAGCTCCACTATTCCTAGCCAAATTCTCCCAGTTCGGCTAAGGCACTTTCACGGCTGCCCTCCCCCTTCCTTCAAGTTCACCACGAATCGTGAAATGACTCGGGGTGTCTTGGAAAGTAGCTAGGGCATAGGCCCTTCTTCCTCCATGGACAAGTAACCTTCACGAGCTCCCCGCCTTGGCCGTGGTCTTCACAACGGGCAGTGGTGGTGCCCGTGAAGAGTGAGGCAGTAGCCTCCCTTCTTGGGCAGCCTTAGCTTTTTCGATTTGGCTTGCCCTTGAAGGATGACACTCCTAACTTGGCCTAGGTTAATTTTACACCTTAGTAAACTTCATCTCTATTCTCATCCCCTCACCTTGATCAACCCTTTAAACACTTCCTCAAAACCATCAACACCACCCACTAGTCCACGTTACAACTTCATCGGACGTCGTGGACGTTTTCTTGACGTTTGAATCTAATACATCCTAATTAGGTATGCTACTGTTATTTTAGGTCTAAAACATTATTACTCCTCCTATAAGGCTCTAGTATATGTCATGGAATTTCAGGGGTGTATCACCATTGTTGGTTGAATTCTTGTTCCTCGGGTAATTTTTTTTTGTTGAATTTGGTGTATATTGAGAGTGTTTTATGAAAGAACTAGGAAGGGTTGGAGGGTTTGAAGATGAAAAACAGGTTGAAAAAATTGTCGGACGCACCTGGGTAAGGGCAGGTGTTTTGGAGGCACCTGGGTAAAGGCAGGTGTGGCCTCAGTAAACCTAGGCCTGGTGCGGCATGTCACCAGTGCTCCAGGACAACGCCTTAGTCAACTGAAGATGATGCAGTGCGCCACCAGTACGCCCAACCCTGCGTTTTCTCTTCCAGTTTTTGTAGTTTAGTCCTTTTAAGTCCTTCCAAGGTACATTAACATCTTCACATGATTCTAATTACTTTAAATGATTTTTGAACGCCTACAAATCATCAAGAAACTCAAATCATAACCTTGAATCCATAATTTAATTCAAGGAAAGTTAAGGTCAAGTCAAGGAAGATAATAAGTCAAGTCTAAAGCTAAGAAGTAAGTTAAAGTAAAGTCCTCAAAGGTTTTCAAGAGTCTTATATAAACAATTTAACTTTGTTTTAAAACTCAAGTTCAAACTGAGTAAAGAGTAAGTTGAAGTTTTTTTCTTCAAAGGTATATGGGGACTAATGTCACGACCGGAGATCACCGCCTAGACGTAACCTGTCAAAAATATGGAAAATTTAAAACTTTTTACATATTGAGTTACACATAGACCTCTGAGATATCATATAGGGAGTTAACTTATACTCCTCGCATATGAAGCTTAAATAGGCTTCTTGTTTAACCAACATAACCAATACATAAGGATTTAGTCTAACATCTTCTCACATTAAACCTTCTAAAACGAAGTACAACATTTGGGCATAGCCCTAATACAAATTCATATAGACATACATGGCTTACAACAATGTCTTCAAGAATAGGAAAGAAATGAATGTCTATGGACAATTGAAATACTACTGAGGTAGAATACATGACACCATTCTTGAACGGAGGACTCACCAATAACTTGGAGGAAAAGTCCAAGTCTTCTTGCAAAGAGGCCTAGAAATTCTTCAAAGGTCAGAACTATAATGTTTGGGAAAGAGGGAAGAAATATGGGTTAGTACTAAACACATGTACTAAGTATGGTACCTATGCATAAAATCACTAATGCATGAGAAAAGGCACAATTTAGTCAGAACCATGCATTATGTTCAATAACCCAATCATGCACATATATGGAACCTTATTGTAAGGATCCTCAAAATGAATTAAGGTGATTAGAGCCTCACATGTGACTAAAAAGGTTTAAAATGTGTTAATTAAGTGCTTTACAGTATGCAAACTTGATTTGAATTCATTTGGAGGTCAAACGTCCGATGACGTTTGAAAGTTAGCCTTGAGACGTGTCTGTCTGTCTTGGTGAGCCTTAGCATGTTTTACGTGTTTGTTTTGGTTGATAATTATGTGGAAGGTCCCTAAACTGTTAATGAGTATATTTATGTTGGAAACGTCTGGGTACGACTCCCCAAGGGTGTCACGACCCAGATTCTAGAATCTGGATCGCAACCGGCGTCGTTGACCTCTCAGAGGTCGCAGACAAGCCTCATCTTGCATTAATCACATTCATCTAGTTAAATTTGCAGAAAATTTAAAACTTTTTATATGTATGAAGTATACATAGACTTCATATAATTATTAACTAGATACATCATATACTAAGCTCAACATAAGAGAACAACCATCTAACATAAAGAATCAATTCGAAACTGAAGATGAATATATCATAAATAGTTTACCAAACACGACCTTATTACAAAGCTTCGAAATAAAGGTACGAAAGAAACGCTAGGGACAACATCCACTAGCTATGTCTAAAACTAAGGCTAGACTAAATCTGTAGCATCCTCAAAATCATGAGGACCTACCAATTGGTTTGGAGAAACGCTGAAGTCCAAACCGCTGCAAGTGTCGTCAACCTGTCCTTTGACCTGCACCTATAAAAATAGTAAATAGTAGGGGGTTAGTACACCACTTTTACTAAGTATGGGTGTATGCACACATACACATAAATCTATGCATGATCAATGAAAGCTCTTCCTAAGCAACATGCCATTTCTGGAAAGTCTAGTCATTAGACTTCCCTAATTCGTTAGTTGTGAATTGTGGTATGAATATGATGTATTTTAATGCATTCAAAGCACACAACTCATTTTCTATATGATTACCAGACATTATTATCATCAACATAATTTTAGAACCACACGGGCGAAGATTTAAATTTTTGATCCTCCAAACCCGAGAGCTCCTCTTTGTACACTTAGATTATTTTTCAGTCTTTTTCTTCTCTTGTTGTGTAGTTCAATAACTCCTTTGGTCATATGTTTTACTTACAAGTGCAATGATTCATTGTAGTCCCATACCCACAATGAATCAAGTAAGTAATTCAAGAGATTAAGGAAATGACTTAACTACAATTTGGGGCATGAATATATTTATAAGTCAATACTTATTGACTATACTCATTCTTTAGTTGATTGGATAATGTGCATAGATCTTGGGGCATATCATTAAAGCTTATGATCTTGCTTACTTTAGGCATGAATTCTTTATAAACCAATCTTTAGTGACTATTCCTATTATTGTATTATTGGCCTAATGTAAGAAGTCATTATAAGCCAATCTTATTTGGCTAATATCTTTTGCCAATTATATAAAATCATTATAAGCCAATTTATTTGGATTTATCATTTTTATAACATGAGGATTCATTATTAGTTAAGCCCTTTACTTATTGTAAACTTTATTGGACATGATTTGACTATCCTTACAACAAGTTATTCATTACATCAAGTATTCATTACATTTCATAAGCCATTCTCTATTGATTATGCCACTGATTTCATTAATATCATGTTTTATACATTTTACATTTTAAATACACGAGCCCTTGGAATCGTTGATATAGCATTAACACATCTCAAGTGAGTGCCCAACATATGGGACCTCAACCCGAGGGCCTTCTTTAGCAAACACAGAGTCTGCTTCATTCGTTCATTTGTACTTCACATTATTCATTTAATTCATTCATAGGCTGATGTAAACACCAGCTATACCTAGGATGAAGTTTAATACTTTCATCGGGATCATGAAGTGCAATGACCAAGAATAACCTAATGTCATTACTTGAATCTAATTTCACCTCCTGATTGTCTTGCACAAACACCTTCGGTATCGTTGATTTCATTATCTTTCATACTTTGAGGAACTCCAACCTTAACCGACATAGATCATGTGAGCATCAAAAAATCCGGTGTCTTCCCCACACCGAAAATAGGTGGAGTCACTAGCCAAGGTGAAACCAAAACATGCTAGCGTATATAGGGAAATTGAACCCTGCTAGATCCCTATATTGGCAGTATAGGTTCAAAGACTAGGATATATAAGGAGACCCATACCTGGCATGCCGGACAGTCTCATCTCATGAGAGTTACGTGAACCTCCGCCCTTCCCGAAGGAAGGCATCACCGCTCATAGCTAGCCTATCGATGCTCAGTATAAAGTTCCATTACATTCAACTCATACATCATGGAAGCTGGCTTCTAGCATGAGGACATTATAGCTCATTAGATGATTTCTCATCTCATCATTAGTATTAAGTGTGAACTGTCCTTACACTTACATATAGAGTATGATTGAGACTTATTTACTCTTTTGATGACTTGTCATCCTTACTTTACATTGATGAAATGTGAATTGTCCTTACATATCATCCTTACTTTACATTGATGAATATGAATTGTCCTTACATATCATCCTTACTTTACATTGATGAATGTGAATTGTCCTTACATATCATCCTTACTTTACATTGATGAATGTGAATTGTCCTTACATATCATCCTTAGGTGTTAATGAGACTAGTCTCACACATTCTAACACCTTCATTCGTGAGTATTCTTTTAACAAATTAGATTTGGTGTAAGTAAGACTTGTCTCACTTCCTTTAACACCCCATTCTGGTCACTTACTTAATTTTGATCCCTTTAATTATGTTATAACTCACGTTACTTACTTACTTTAGTGTAGTAGCTTCATATCACCATTTATGGACGATGAGCACTTCATTCAATGAGTTTCATGTGTTCATAGTTCATTCTTGTAGAGCATGTTGGGAGATGTACCAATGAATGGAATGCCCTTGGTTATGGATTCATTGAATTAGTTTAGAAGTACTTGAGTTGTCATTTCATTGTTTTGACTACACAAGATTGGCATATGATTAGTATTGGCCTAGAAAATTTGGAAATAACTTCATAGTCAATTTATTGGCACAAGCCAAACATTCATTCAAATATAATTTCATGGAATCATTAGCCAATTCTATTACATATTTTTGGAGATAATATTGTAGGCAAATTTATTGGCATAAGCCAAACTTTCACTACACTAGAACTTTTATCCTTTGATTAACTTACAAGAACAGTTCAATGTTTTTACGTTCACAATTCGTGTGGATAGGGTATGTTAGACTAACCAATTCAATCATTTGGCATAAGCCAATTTTTACGTATGTTCATATTTAAATTGCCATATGTATGAACCATTAGCCAATCTTTTAATCATTTACATAAGTTTCTAGTCATTAGAATATATTCATTTTGACCAAGTAGAGTTAGCCAACTTTATTGGAATCAGATAGCCAATTTAATCAAGATATGATTTCATAGATGTCTTTGAGCCAATTCTTAGTTTATGGCTTTTAGTGTCACGTTTTAAGAACATATTGGACAGCATCATATTAACATTTTATGGCTTTAGCATCTTCATAACATCACAACAACAGCAAGTCAACATTCAGCCAAAGGCACATAATTCACTTAACACATCACGGACTTATCTTAGCATATTATCGATCCTTAATTATTATGATAAGATTAACTTTACGAAATTACAAGTTCATAAGTTCATTCGATACTCATCATTCAAGAACAATACATTTTAAGAACAGCCAGCACCACATACCAACAACATGATCTCTAACCTATTCAACATTGAAATCGAAAAGGATACTAGGGAAGGGAAGTTCGACGAGAACGACGGGAACAACCCTAGTTTTCAAGATCTTGTGATTCATTCAAAGGAAAATACTCTAGGAGAAAGAATTCCAGGAGAGAAACCCATACCTTATGTAGAACTTAATCTACGAAGACCACCTTGAACGAAACCTTGAAGAAACCTTGAAATCGCCCTAGAGAAATCGATAAATTTTTCTGTTTTTCTTTCGTTCGTTGCTTGCTGTTTTTACGTCGCCTTTTCTATGAGTTTGAACGTGATTTTTAGGTTTAAGAACTGATATTGAATTATAAAACTTAGGTTTGATAATTTAATTTAATAAACTAATTAACCAATTACCAAAAAGCCCCTCCTAAGTTGACTAAACATAGGAGAACATAACACTTAGTCAAATCTGGAAATTGGTGTTGACTATCGTTTTTGTCAACATTTTAACTTTATATTAATTAATTAAATCCTTAATTTATTTTATTTAGGTACCTAGGTTTAGTACTAAAGTACCCCTAAGTCATTGGAACCAAAATAAACCCTTTTGGACCATCTTAGGTTAAGTACTAGGATGTTTCTTGAGTTGTACTAGGTTAGTGTAAGAACTTCATTTTAATCATTTAAGCTAATTAATTAAATTGCTAATTTAATTAATTAGGTGACCTAAGTTAATTACGAAAGTACCCTTAAGTCGTTAGGACCATAACCAATCCTTTGAACCATCCTAGGTTAGGTACTAGGTTGTCTTTTTCTTGTTTTAACTGAAATCTGGAAATTGCTTTGTTATTTCGGTTTTGACCCTTAAATTAATTAATTAAGTAGCCTAGGGTAATTAATAAAGTACCCTTAAGTCGTTAGGATCTTAACTAAATCTTTGGACCATCCTAGGTTAGGTACTAGGTTGTCCCTTTCTTGTCTTAATCGAAATCTGAAAATTTCCTTTTTTGTTTCGGTTTTAGCCCTTTTAAATTAATTAATTAATTTGCTAAATTAATTAATTAGGTAACCTAGGGGAATTACTAAAGTACCCCTAAGTTGTTAGGACCATAACTAACCTTTTGGACAATCCTAGGTTAGGTACTAGGTTAGTGTCAACCAGATTTTGGTCCTAGGTTGTCGGGTGCACTAATTAGTTTATTTCGTTTGGTCCTAGTTTAGTTAGCTATTTAGGTCAGTAGGTTAGAGTCTAGAATTAGTTAGGAAGTTATGCCCCACATGGAGGGGTCCCTTGTACACGTTTTTCCCCCTAACTACCCTAACCGAATTTGGTTAGGGTGGTCCCCTCCTTTGGCAGCTTCTTCATATGTCTTGCACATGTGCTTGCACATGTGTTGATTGTACTTTCCTAACTAATTATTATTTATGGTTCATTTGGGAATGTATACTTATTGTCCCAAGGATCCTCACCATGTCCTTGGGCACTACTTAATTTACATGATCATTTTAAATGGTCATGTGTTATGGTATCTAGGTTTGACACTTGGATGCCTCATACCCAATTTGTGAGTTAAAGGAAAAATCATTTTAGCCTAGGGTATTCATTGCAGGTACATTTCTTGGACAAGCTCATTAATGTTAGAAAATTGGCTAACACCCTTTAAGCCAATATTTTCTAATATGCCCAATATTTTTCTTATTTTGGTATTATAAAGAAATTGGCTAATACCCCTTATCCAATTTTCTATACTATGCCCAATATTTCTCAATATTGCGCAGTGGGATGCCTATGTACCCCCAATACACATTCTTAAAGATCTATTGGGCTCTTCACTAGACATGAAATTTTCCGGAATGTTACATTATCCCCCCCTTAGGAACATCCGTCCCCGAATGACACTTACACATCATTTTAAAACAAGAAGGGAACTTCGAAAACACTTAAACATACTTAACACGTTATCATTTTTGAACATCTGATTCACACATATTCTGGATGATGCATTCTTACTCAAGCTTATCTGAAGCTTTATATTCAAGATCGAGGAACTTCCTTCTCAATCACACTTAACTTAATGCACATCATAACTCATGCAACACATAAAATTACGTCTATGCTATACAAAAACAGCAACATAATGCACGCATGAACTTATTTTAACTCATTTAATGCAAGTATAAAATGCACGATTATGGACTTAAAATACCAAATCGACTAATGCACTAAAATCTCGGAGTTCCTTTACCAAAATCACATCTAGGAAGAGTATATCTAACCTCAAGAACTAAACAAGTGAGGGTAACGGGATCTTATATTTACTATGAACATAGAGTCTATGGAAGGGACTTCTTGTTCTAAGTCTTTGACTCTAACTAAGTGGTATAAATACCCCTTAGCTATCAACTTATTGGCTTTTAAATGTGAAACGATTTGGCCTACTGGATTTGAACCACGCCCTTCCCATTCCAGCTCTAACTCATTTGGAAACTGAAGCCTCACTATCCTGTTTTGACAATCTATCGTAGCATAACACTTATGGAGCAAATCCATAGCTGAGCCACATCCTTGAGCTTATATGCAGCCAACTTAGCCTCCTCCTCTTCCTTAACACCCGTGGCATGCATTTAGAATCTACCATGTACTCACCTCCATGCGAACGACCACGCTTACTACACGTCTTTCGGTCACGCTGGACATTTCCATCATTGCCCCTTCTTGGGAAGGCCAGATCTAGAGTCTGGCGCCTTAGACCACTTGGCCATCCTAATCCTTGTGTGTATTCTTCTACGCGTTCACACAAGAAGGAAGTTAGATAATTATAATGACACAAAGTGTCAAATCTCTAGATAGCACGATAAAGAGTAGAAGAAGGGAAGATTTCTTATCATCGCGTCGTCTCTAAGTCATGATTGTGGCGCAATCCACAACCATAAGCTAGAAACTACGTAATGTGGTTGTCTTGAGATTTAGATCCTAGGTAATTTAACCTCATGCTCTGATACCAAGTTTGTCACGACCCGGATTCTCGAATCTGGATCGCAACCGGCGTCGTTTTACCTCTCAGAGGTCGCAGACAAGCCTCATCTTGCATTAATCACATTCATCTAGTTAAATTTGTGGAAACTTTAAAACTTTTTATATGTATGAAGTATACATAGACTTCATATAATTATTAACTAGATACATCATATACTAAGCTCAACATAAGAGAACAACCATCTAACATAAAGAATCAATTCGAAACTGAAGATGAATATATCATAAATAGTTTACCAAACACGACCTTATTACAAAGCTTCGAAATGAAGGTACGAAAGAAACGCTAGGGACAACATCCACTAGCTATGTCTAAAACTAAGGCTAGACTAAATTTGTAGCATCCTCAAAATCATGAGGACCTACCAATTGGTTTGGAGAAACGCTGAAGTCCAAACCGCTGCAAGTGTTGTCAACCTGTCCTTTGACCTGCACCTATAAAAATAGTAAATAGTAGGGGGTTAGTACACCACTTTTACTAAGTATGGGTGTATGCACACATACACATAAATCTATGCATGATCAATGAAAGCTCTTCCTAAGCAACATGCCATTTCTGGAAAGTCTAGTCATTAGACTTCCCTAATTCGTTAGTTGTGAATTGTGGTATGAATATGATGTATTTTAATGCATTCAAAGCACACAAGTCATTTTCTATATGATTACAAGACATTATTATCATCAACATAATTTTAGAACCACACGGGCGAAGATTTAAATTTTTGATCCTCCAAACCCGAGAGCTCCTCTTTGTACACTTAGATTATTTTTCAGTCTTTTTCTTCTTCTTGTTGTGTAGTTCAATAACTCCTTTGGTCCTATGTTTTACTTACAAGTGCAATGATTCATTGTAGTCCCATACCCACAATGAATCAAGTAAGTAATTCAAGAGATTAAGGAAATGACTTAACTACAATTTGGGGCATGAATATATTTATAAGTCAATACTTATTGACTATACTCATTCTTTAGTTGATTGCATAATGTGCATAGTTCTTGGGGCATATCATTAAAGCTTATGATCTTGCTTACTTTGGGCATGAATTCTTTATAAACCAATCTTTAGTGACTATTCCTATTATTGTATTATTGGCCTAATGTAAGAAGTCATTATAAGCCAATCTTATTTGGCTAATATCTTTTGCCAATTATATAAAATCATTATATGCCAATTTATTTGGCTTTATCATTTTCATAACATGAGGATTCATTATTAGTTATGCCCTTTACTTATTGTAAACTTTATTGGACAGGATTTGACTATCCTTACAACAAGTTATTCATTACATTCATAAGCCATTCTCTATTGATTATGCCATTGATTTCATTAATTTCATGTTTTATGTATTATACATTTTAAATACACGAGACCTTCGAATCGTTGATATAGCATTAAGACATCTCAAGTGAGTGCCCAACATATGGGACCTCAACCCGAGGGCCTTCTTTAGCAAACACAGATTCTGCTTCATTCGTTCATTCGTACTTTACATTATTCATTTCATTCATTCATAGGCTGATGTAAACACCAGATATACCTAGGATGAAGTTTAAGACTCTCATGGGGATCATGAAGTGCAATGACCAAGAATGACCTAATGTCATTACTTGAATCTAATTTCACCTCCTGATTGTCTTGCACAAACACCTTCGGTATCGTTCATTTCATTATCTTTCATACTTTGAGGAACTCCAACCTTAGCCGACATAAATTATGTGAGCATCACTAAATCGAGTGTCTTCCCCACACCGAAAAGAGGTGGAGTCACTGGCCAAGGTGAAACCAAAACATGCTAGCGTATATAGGGAAATTGAACCCTGCTAGATCCCTATATTGGCAGTATAGGTTCAAAGACTAGGAGATATAAGGAGATCCATACCCGGCATGCCGGACAGTCTCATCTCATGAGAGTTACGTGAACCTTCGCCCTTCCCGAAGGAAGGCATCACCGCTCATAGCTAGCCTATCGGTGCTCAGTATAAAGTTCCATTACATTCAGCTCATACATCATGGAAGCTGGCTTCTAGCATGAGGACATCATAGCTCATTAGATGATTTCTCAGCTCATCATTAGTATTAAGTGTGAACTGTCCTTACACTTACATATAGAGTATGATTGAGACTTATTTACTCTTTTGATGACTTGTCATCCTTACTTTACATTGATGAAATGTGAATTGTCCTTACATATCATCCTTACTTTACATTGATGAATGTGAATTGTCCTTACATATCATCCTTACTTTACATTGATGAATGTGAATTGTCCTTACATATCATCCTTACTTTACATTGATGAATGTGAATTGTCCTTACATATCATCCTTACTTTACATTGATGAATGTGAATTGTCCTTACATATCATTCTTAGGTGTTAATGAGATTAGTCTCACACATTCTAACACCTTCATTCGTGAGTATTCTTTTAACAAATTAGATTTGGTGTAAGTAAGACTTGTCTCACTTCCTTTAACACCCCATTCTGGTCACTTACTTAATTTAGATCCCTTTAATTATGTTATAACTCACGTTACTTACTTACTTTAGTGTAGTAGCTTCATATCACCATTTATGGACGATGAGCACTTCATTCAATGAGTTTCATGTGTTCATAGTTCATTCTTGTAGAGCATGTTGGGAGTTGTACCAATGAATGGAATGCCCTTGGTTATGGATTCATTGAATTAGTTTAGAAGTACTTGAGTTGTCATTTCATTGTTTTGGCTACACAAGATTGACATATGATTAGTATTGGCCTAGAAAATTTGGAAATAACTTCATAGTCAATTTATTGGCACAAGCCAAACATTCATTCAAATATAATTTCATGGAATCATTAGCCAATTCTATTACATATTTTTGGAGATAATATTGTAGGTCAATTTATTGGCATAAGCCAAACTTTCATTACACTTGAACTTTTAACCTTTGATTAACTTACAAGAACAATTCAATGTTTTTACGTTCACAATTCGTGTGGATAGGGTATGTTAGACTAACCAATTCAATCTTTTGGCATAAGCCAATTTTTACGTATGGTCATATTTAAATTGCAATATGTATGAACCATTAGCCAATCTTTTAATCATTTACATAAGTTCCTAGCCATTAGCATATATTCATTTTGACCAAGTAGAGTTAGCCAACATTATTGGAATCAGATAGCCAATTTATTCAAGATATTATTTCATAGATGTCTTTGAGCCAATTCTTAGTTTATGGCTTTTAGTGTCACATTTTAAGAACATATTGGACAGCATCATATTAACATTTTATGGATTTATCATCTTCATAACATCACAACAACAGCAAGTCAACATTCAGCCAAAGGCACATAATTCACTTAACACATCACGGACTTATCTTAGCATATTATCGATCCTTAGTTATTATGATAAGATTAACTTTACGAAATTACAAGTTCATAAGTTCATTCGATACTCATCATTCAAGAACAATACATTTTAAGAACAGCCAGCACCACATACCAACAACATGATCTCTAACCTATTTAACATTGAAATCGAAAAGGATACTAGGGAAGGGAAGTTTGACGAGAACGACGGGAACAACCCTAGTTTTCAAGATCTTGTGAATCATTCGAAGGAAAATACTCTTGGAGAAATAATTCCAGGAGAGAAACCCATACCTTATGTAGAAATTAATCTACGAAGACCACCTTGAACGAAACCTTGAAGAAACCTTAAAATCGCCCTAGAGAAATCGATAAATTATTATGTTTTTCTTTCGTTCGTTGCTTGCTGTTTTTGCGTCGCCTTTTCTATGAGTTTGAACGTGATTTTTAGGTTTAAGAAATGATATTGAATTATAAAACTTAGGTTTGATAAGTTAATTTAATAAACTAATTAACCAATTAGCAAAAAAAAACTCCTAAGTTGACTAAACATAGGAGAACATAACACTTAGTCCAATCTGGAAATTGGTGTTGACTATGATTTTTGTCAACATTTTGACTTTATATTAATTAATTAAATCCTTAATTTAATTAATTAGGTACCTAGGGTAAGTACTAAAGTACCCCTAAGTCATTGCAACCAAAATTAACCCTTTTGGACCATCCTAGGTTAAGTACTAGGATGTTTCTTGAGTTGTACTAGGTTAGTGTAAGAATTTCATTTTAATCATTTAAACTAATTAATTAAATTTATAATTCAATTAATTAGGTGACCTAAGGTAATTACTAAAGTTCTCTTAAGTCGTTAGGACCATAACCAATCCTTTGAACCATCCTAGGTTAGGTACTAGGTTGTCTTTTTCTTGTTTTATCCGAAATTTGGAAATTGCTTTGTGATTTCGGTTTTACCCCTTTAAATTAATTAATTAAGTTGCTAAATTAATTAATTAAGTAGACTAGGATAATTAATAAAGTACCCTTAAGTCGTTAGGATATTAACTAACTCTTTGGACCATCTTAGGTTAGGTACTAGGTTGTCCCTTTCTTGTCTTAACTGAAATCTGAAAATTTCCTTTTTAGTTTCGGTTTTAGCCCTTTTAAATTAATTAATTAATTTGCTAAATTAATTAATTATGTAACATAGGGGAATTACTAAAGTACCCCTAAGTTGTTAGGACCATAACTAACCTTTTGGACCATCTTAGGTTAGGTACTAGGTTGTCTCTTTAACTAGTACTAGGTTAGTGTCAACCCGGTTTTGGTCCTAGGTTGTCGGGTGCACTAATTAGTTTATTTCATTTGGTCCTAGGTTAGTTAGATATTTAGGGCTGTATGTTAGAGTCTAGAATTAGTTAGGAAGTTATGCCCCACATGGAGGGGTCCCTTGTACACGTTTTCCCCCCTAACTACCCTAACCGAATTCGGTTAGAGTGGTCCCCTCCTTTGGCAGCTTCTTCACATGTCTTGCACATGTGCTTGCACATGTGTTGGTTGTACTTTCCTAACTAACTATTATTTATGGTTCATTTGGGAATGTATACTTATTGTCCCAAGAATCCTCACCATGTCCTTGGGCACTGCTCAATTTACATGATCATTTTAAATGGTCATGTGTTATGGTATCTAGGCTTGACACTTGGATGTCTCATACCCAATTTGTGAGTTAAAGGAAAAAGCATTTTAGCCTAGGGTATTCATTGCAGGTACATTTCTTGGACAAGCTCATTAATGTTAGAAAATTGGCTAACACCCTTTAAGCCAATATTTTCTAATATGCCCAATATTTTTCTTATTTGGGTATTATATAGAAATTGGCTAATACCCCTTATCCAATTTTCTATACTATGCCCAATATTTCTCAATATTGGGCATTGGGATGCCTATGTACCCCCAATACACATTCTTAAAGATCTATTGGGATCTTCACTAGACATGAAATTTTCTAGAATGTTACAAAGAGCATCGCAAAAGGCCCTCAAGGAAGACCCAAAGGCTACCTAGACACTGCCTTGCCAGTGTCTACCTACGCCTAGCAAACGACGGCCAGTACGTATGGTGACGCCCCTTCGATGGATGGGCGTCGTTACATACTTAGACTTGGAGCCAAAGAAACCAATGCCAAGCCTCAGACCCAAATGACGGCCACCAGAATGGCCCGTCGATGGGCCTACGGGGCGTAGGTTTGTCCGTCGATGCAGCCTGCAATCCAACTGCCAGGCGCACTATTTCATTAAGGGGTGAATGGAAAATTCACCCCACGTCCTAACCTGACCCTAGGCGGTTAATTTAGCTATTTTTGGGTATACTAAGTTAGTTAAAAAGATCAGAACCCCATACCCAATTCATATTTTCAAAATTTGACTTCCCTCTCCAAAAGAAACATCTCTAGAAACCTCTATTGGAGATGAAACTCAAGAATAACTTAGAGATTGGATTACCATGGATTATTCAACAAGATTTTGTGTATATTTTATACAATAAGGTATGGTGATCCTTCATCTTTAGATAATCTCCATCTAAAGAGCTCTTTCCAATGTTTTCAATGAAAGTTCATGATCATTTTGTCTATCTTTCAATCTAGTCATGGGTTCTTTCTCAAAATGTTTTCAAAAGCATTCTAAGGATTAATTGATGATTATATACTGATTTTCATGTTAAATTCAATCCAATTTCATGATTAACCCATGTTCCCTCCAATTCTAAAATTAGCCTATGTTATGGGCATTGTGATCTTGATTATGTGTTAATTGAATTGTGGTTCTAGTATGTTGAATTAGCTACTGCCACTGTTTTATTCTCAAATTTATGGTGATTTTTTAATGAGTGGTCCATGTGGATCAAGGTTTGATTATTTGAATGAGATTGACCTATGTTCTTTTATCTTCTATGGATTGGTAATGTAGAGTACTTGATGTGATCTCGATTCTAGGATTGGTAGAAGCATGATTTCGTTTATGTTAAGTTGCCTTTACATACTGCCCTATAATTTTATTATTGATGAAAAAGGAGTATTGATCAATTATGATCAATGGTTGAGAAACTGGTAAGATTGCCTACTTTCTTTACTCTTCTTATAGTATTACTAGTAGAATTTGCCTTGCATGGCATTGTATGGTATGGTCCACTTATGGTGGCGGTATTTAGTTCTTGTCAATGTATATGTGATGTGATAATGGCGTTTAAGGAAATTGTATTTTGGATGAGTAGTGAGGATGATCACCCAATGTGAAGATTATGCCTAGTATTTCATTCTAGTTATGATATAAGTTGTGTGGCTAATGTTATAACTATGAATGACTATGTTAGGGTTAGGTTCAGGTGTTGTCATTGAAGAGTTATAATGATTAATGACCCCTTACCACTACAAGAAAAATAGTCAGTAGAGAAGGGAAATGTGGTCACTAAACGTCAGATTTTGGTCCCTAAAGGTAAATAGAGACCACAAAATCTGGTCGCCACCCCGTCCCTATCGTTTCCGTCGGTAAAGGACATTAAGGACCGGATATTTTATCTGGTCCTTATAGAATTTTATGACTAGTGCAAAACTTGTCCTTAGAGTATTTGTAGGGACGGTAATTGTGGTCCTTATGCAAAAAAATCTAGTCGTAAAATTACTTTTTAGGATCGTGTTTCCTGTCCTTGTTATAAAAAATCTAGTCCCAAAAAGTATTTTTGGAACTAGATTTACTTGTCCATATATATAAGATATATAGGTGCTTATAAATTATCAACCACCAGTTCATTGGGGTTTTTAGGACCAGAAAATTGTGGTCCGTATTATTAGATAGTTTTTACTGTAATAATCAAATGCATAAAAATGATATAATAATCAGCTTTCATTCATATAAGGATAATGGTGCACACCTTAATACATCAATAAAGTTATTTTTTACAGAGTCATTTTACAGAAAAAAGAAGGAAACAACTAACATCCTCTATCAAATAATATAAAACAGAAGGAAAAAACTCTTATTGGCTTATCCATCAACCTAGCTAGGCACTTCTACGTTCCTTTACCAAAAATTCTGATATATGGAAAGTTCCAAGTTCAGTAGTTGGTGGATGAAATCCCCAGCTCCAGTTTCTGTAAACTCCATAGAGGAGATATGAACTTCATGCTAAGTCAAACCATCTAGAAATGGGTCAAAGTCCATATTTTCCTAGTGTAAGGTCTAGAAAACGCAAAGCTGCAAGCGAGTGTGAAAATCTAGTGCCTGATATTAGACTTATTGTCATTGCAAGGTCAACGTGTTGATGATATCCAGCAGTTTAATGTACCTGCAATGGTCAAGAACATATAAAATTTGGCCAATGTCATGAATTTAATTTCAGCATCAAGGTAGCTACTTTATTGATAACATACATGATACACAAGCATGTTTATAACAAATGTTTTATGCAAAATGCAAAGGCTCAATGATATGCAGCTTTAATTAACCTAATTGTAAGTACTTACAAAGAGGATTCAAGTTTTCACAATACAAGGAGTAAAATATTTTGTAAGTGAACTAAAGATCTAAACCTGTAAAGAGCACACGATATATTCTCAAATTAAGCAAATTCTGAAGCTTTAGATAAAAAAAATGAAGAGTTCCAATTTCTTAATTTTGTCTCATCTTGATTTGTCTAAAGTATCATATATTGCAAAACTGGAACAACTATTTTACTAGTTCTATAGAACTTACAAATGAAAATAATATGTAGCATTAGTATATGACTATATTATAGAGTTAGAGGATGCGAAAGATTCTTACGCATTTCAAAATGGATAAAGTGCAACTCAAATGAGAAATATATAAAATATGTTTTCAAAAAATTCTCAAATAACTAGTAAGAAGGGTTTAATTTTTTATAGTATTGAAAGTTGAAGATCCATAAAAAAATTCACATTATATAAGAAAGCTGCAACTACAATAAATATTAAAAAGAAGTGCAAGTAAATCTTATCTTGTCTTTGTATCTTAACTGACATAATAGTAATTTCTAGTTGTTTCAACTTGGTCAATAAGTATCAGGATACATAAAATTATATGCTAAAAGGTTCCATAGTAACTTCCTTTGAAGTAGGTACTTGCCTCAACACTCTTAAGAAATGATTTTGAGCGCAATGGGTCGTCCATTTTTTTATCATTGCTGTTAAGAAGAGAAACAAGACTAGAAAAACTGCCTAATGACACTTCATTAGATTCAATTCTTACACCAGTGACACAGTGAAGAGAAGAAGTAGAGAACACATGCTACTAAAGGGTTCTTCTTCTCGTCGTACTTATTTTTCTAAAAAGAGTCAAACTTTAAATATTAAAACAGAAATGTCTACACTTGTATTTTCTCAATTGTGGTACAAGAAAAATGGCAGCTTAAGGGGCATACTTACTTCATAGTGAATCAGTATGTGAGCTCTTTATTGAGAAACTATGTCTCCATCCCATCTTTTGTTGTAATGTGAGCCCTGCCCTAAAATAAGAATAACTTAGTGAGAAATTATACTTCATTTTCTAAATATTCTTCAATCCATTTTCCTGATATATTTATTAATTAGGTGTAATATAGTAACTATACATTATATTTATTGATTTTTTAATGATGATGTTTTCTAAAGTGACACTTACTGTGGGACAAAATAAATCTATCTAAGTCTACAAAATCATAACACAAATTATCCAGAATTGATCCATGTAGCATAGGATCTATAGTAGAAGCAATATGCTAAGAAAATGAAAAGTTAAGATAAGAGAAACCTGAATAATTAACACATATCTCAATAAAAAGAACTTAACCACCTTAAATATTAAAAACCAACTCTACTTGATAAAACATGAAATCAATACAACTAAAAGAAGGTGAAAGATCAAACACATAATTAACTCAAAACTTTAAAAATTTACAGAAAGGATACAGGGAACAAGCCTGCATCTCAATGAAGTAGAAATATTTTGTTTATAGAAATCACATAACACCATTAGCCAAAAAGAATCAAACAACTAAAGTCTAAGTCTAACTAATTTATACAGAAGAAAACACTAAGAACACTAGAACTCCTCTGTTTTTCTCCTTTGCAGGTTGTCTATGTGCAAGTTTAGCAACATTAACTCAGAGACACGTATCCGGCTTGTAATTATACATACGAAGAAACAAATAACAATAGGACACCTCTGATTTTTCTCATTTTTCAGCTTGTCAATGAGCAACTTAAGCAAAAGAATTTAAGAGAGACACATCAAGCTAGTAAACTACTTAGTACTTGTTCACTAACTCATCTTCTTTTGCTTCTTCAATTGTTTTGTTTAAATCACTGTTTGATATTATATTACAGTATCTTTTTCATCATTCTATTCAAGATATTGCTAATAATGTTTGTAACAACCAAAGGTTCATTCATTAAATAAGTAAAAAAGTATAAGATTATTTAAAGAAAAAATTATTCATGAAAATAGAACATTCAAATACTAAGATTAATTTGCTTTCTGGAAATGAAAACCTGTTGAAACTGATGAAGATGGATTTGAAAGGCCTTGGTGTGTATATATGATATTTCTGGACAGCATCTTCTTAACCTTGTTTTAATGTCCTTTTCAAATATGAAATATGGTATTAATGCATTTCCAATTTCTTTTGTCTTGACCATAAAGAATATAAATTAATATGTGATATCTATTGTTTTGACAAGTGATGTACCGTGGTTTCACGGTATTTCTAATACTTTTTCCTTAAGTTTAGTGTGTGTCGAGAGCCTTTTTGTGTTGATTTTGATATAAGTTTCTCTTTGTTTGCATAAAATCTGTCTAAGGAAGAACGCGGGAGTTTTTGAGAAAGAATTGCTGAAGAGACCACCTACGGAGCCTATGACGGTCCGTCGCGACTGTGACGGTCCGTAGGTGGCATCGTAGTAAAGGAAGAAGTTGCTGAAGGAAATTTGGGGAAGTCTGACCAAGTGTGGGATTACGGAAGTTCGTGACGGACCGTCACAGGTACGACGGTCCGTCCTGCATATTCGTCGTAATTATCAGAGAATAATCCCAGTACCCAAAATTCCAAAGTTCAAGTGTTTTGGAACGAAGACCCTCGACGGTCCGTCATGCTTGCAACGGTCCGTCATACCTGTCCGTCGAGGGGAATGAAGAAAGCAACATGAGAAGATGTGAAGTATGGGACGACGGAGGCTATGACGGTCCGTCGTGTCCATGACGGTCCGTCACGTGGTCCGTCGACCCAGACGCGTTTGGACAGATTTTTAGTAAATAGAATCCTTATTTGATTAGGTTTTTGTTTTTCTTATAAATAGTTGGAAAAACCTCGTTTTTGGGGTTAGACTTTTTGGATAATTTTTAGTTTATAGTTCTTCGATTATATTGTTAAACTCTCAATTTTGGGAATTAAGATATTTTCCGGGAATTGATTGTTGTGGATTTCGTTGATTAATCAAATTAAATTCTGGGAAATTATTCGTATTCATAAAAGTAAGTGCATGAATTCTTCCATTAACGATATGAATTGTGTAACTATGAACATGGGTAACTAAACCTCATAGCTAGGGTTGTGGGAACCATGGGTGAATAACAAGGTAGTAATCTAACTTCAATAACAAACTCTAGAGTGGTGTCTTGCATGTATTGATAATTCTTTCGTTTAGAATTCTTTTTAACGGTGGCCAACGTTAGAACTCGCCTTAATGCTACTTGCCGGACCAAGGAGGTAGATAATAGGAAAAGAATTATCAACATAGATTTAGTGTAGACTATCTAATAGACTAGTATTGGTTGGTACGAGTTAATAGCTTAGTCAAATACCGAATACGATGTTTAATATGAGGTAAAGATAAGGGTTAGTATAGCAACACACGTAGCCGGACCAAGGTGCGGAGTGAAATTCTCTAGATGCCGGACCAAGGATTTAGAGATACATAACTTATCACTTTACATGCAAGATATCAGGATAGAATTGTTATAGTTAGATTTACCAAGTTAGGAACCTGTGGGGAACACTAAAGCCCTAGTTAATTTTACAATTTGATTAAAACTCCGAAAGTTAAATTTGTTAGTTGTTCGATCTTATTTAGTTAATCATTTTCATTAATTTAGAAATAAAACCCCCCTTTTTGTCTTTTAGTTTTTTTGGAAAACAGTTGGCTAAATAATAGTAATAATACAATAAAGTTAAGTCTGAACTATTTTCCTTGTGGGATCGATCCCAACCTCATTAGTTGGGTTCTTTACTTGATACGACCGCTTTACTTCTTATTTGAGAAGTAAGTTTGAGCGTATCAAATTTTGGCGCCGCTGCCGGGGAAAGTAGCTTTTAGATTAACTCAAATTTATTACTAAAATTTAGTCAATATTTTCCTGATTTTACTTTTTCTGTTGTTTTTTATTTTTGCTAGGTTTGGCGTCCTTGTATGCCAAATACACGGAGAGGAAGAGAACCCTTGTTTCCCTACGATCACGAGTTAGAGCGTACACTACGAAGAATGAATCAAAACTTGGGTATAAATGATGATGACCCAAACCTGAACATCCCAGCTCCAGTTGATGCTCATGGTCGATTATTACCTGAAAATCCTGATCTAGGTGCACAAAGGGGACAAAATCCCGCACCACGTCCTCAAGAATACTACAGAGGCTATGACAATATTGCAGATTCTGATGGGCCACTTGTATTGCCCCCTCTACCTGAAGGTCACACCTTTGTAGTCACTAGTAGTCTAATGCAAATGCTCACTGCTAGAGGTTTGTTTTCCGGACTACCGTCTGAGGATCCACATGCCCATATAGCTAAGGTGAGGGCAGTGTGTAAAAGTTGTGTAGGGAGGCCTGATTTGAATTTGGATGTAATAGGGCTAAGAGTATTTCCTCTCTCACTGACGGGAGAGGCTGCCATTTGGTTCACTGAGCTTCCTTACAACTCAATCTTCACTTGGAACCAACTAAGGGACGTTTTCTTAGCACGTTACTACCCAGTCTCCAAGAAACTAAATCACAAAGATAGAGTTAACAACTTTGTGGCACTACCAGGAGAGTCAGTTAGTAGTTCTTGGGATAGGTTCACTTCGTTTCTAAGAAGTGTCCCCAATCACCGCATAGATGATGAGTCACTGAAAGAATACTTCTACCGGGGACAGGATGATAATAATAAAGCGGTATTAGATACTATAGCAGGTGGTTCTTATGGGGAGTGTCCTTATGCTGAAATTGCAGAAAAATTAGAGAAAATTTCTCGAAATAATAAAGCATGGAGTACTAGGAAAACAGATACTCGGAGAAATACTTTTGCAGTGCAATCCACACACAACCCAGCCACAAATGAGATTCGTGAAGAGATGGCACAGATGAGAACTGAGCTTGGGTTAGTGTTAAAACATGTCACTGGGGTGCAGAAAAGATAAACGCAGTGAACTACTTGTATAAACCACCACCACCAACTGATGAATATTATTATGAGGAAGATTCTTATGCAGTAAATGATCAGACGGGGGGTTTCCGACCAAATGCCCAAGGCTCCAATCAGGAGAATTGGCGCCAAGGTCAAGGAAATCAAGGTCGGAACTATGGTAACTACAACCGCGAGGGTAACTATGTTCGTGATGGAAATTACAACCGCGACAACAACTTCAACAGGGGTAACTATGGTAACAGAAATGAGAGGAGTGGGCCCTATGTTCCTCCTCAAAATCGTGAAGTTGCTCCTAGGGATGGTGGAGGTAGTATGGCGCGAGTTGAGGATATGTTGCACAAGATGATGAGGAGGTTCGATGCTAGTGATGAGCACACCAAAGAGTTAAGGAGTGATGTAGCAGGTATTGGACAGAAAGTTGATACACATGCCATATCAATCAAGCAGCTTGAATTTCAAATGGCTCAATTATCTGCAACTGTGAACACACGGCAACCGGGTACTCTTCCTAGCAACACTGTCCAAAATCCGAAAAATGATGGACACTGTATGGCAATTACTACTCGTGGTGGTAAACAAACTATTGACCCACCTATGCCGTCTATTGTGGAAAAGGTGATGAAAGATAATGATGAAGTGGTAGAGGTTAGTGGTGAAGTAGAAGACAACACTGAGAAAGTTGCTGAAGTGCCTAAAAAGGTAACTCCCATGCCTAGACCTCCACCCCCCTTTCCTCAAAGATTAGTGAAAAAGACCGAGGATGGCAAATATCGGCGTTTTATAACAATGTTGAAGCAACTTTCTATCAATGTTCCTTTGGTAGAAGCTCTTGAACAAATGCCCGGTTATGCCAAGTTTATGAAAGATTTGGTTACAAAGAAAAGATCGGTCACTTTTGAGGATGATGACAGAATGCAGCATTGTAGTGCTATTGCTACAAGGTCTTCAGTGCAAAAGAAAGAAGATCCGGGTGCATTTACTATTCCTTGTACAATAGGATTATTACATTTTGCGAAAGCATTATGTGATCTGGGGGCAAGCATAAATCTCATGCCCCTCTCGATTTACAAGAAGTTGGGGTTGGGTGACCCAAAGCCCACTGCGATGCGGCTACTGATGGCCGATCGAACAGTAAAAAGGCCTATAGGGATACTCCATGATGTGCTAGTAAAAGTGGAGTCATTCATATTTCCAGCAGATTTTGTCATTCTTGATTGTGAAGTCGATTTTGAGGTGCCTATTATTCTTGGGAGGCCATTCCTTGCTACGGGTAGAGCTTTAGTTGATATGGAAAAAGGGCAGATGAAATTTCGGTTGAACAATGAAGAAGTGACTTTCAATATTTGTAGGTCTATGCGGCAGAGTGGTGAGCTCCAATCGGTATCTGCCATATCCTACAAAGTTGGTGAATCATCCAAGACACAAATAGAAGAACGGCTAGGTGTAGAAGCACTGGCGGCAGTGATAATGAATCTTGATAATGAAGGCATTGAAGAATATATGTCATTAGTCGCTGCCCTTGATCGTGGTAATGTCCGGTTTAAACCGAAGAAATATGAGCTAGACATGAAGAATCGCGAGTCTCCACCCGCTAAACCATCCATAGAGGAGGCTCCAAAGCTAGAACTAAAAGCTCTCCCACCTCATCTAAGGTATGAATTCTTAGGAAACGGTGACACATTACCGGTAATCATTGCATCTGATCTAAATAAACAACAAGTTGAGAGTTTGGTCAAAGTGCTAAAAAGGTTCAAAAGAGCGATTGGGTGGACCATTGCGGACATTATTGGGATCCCTCCTGGTATTTGTTCTCATAAAATCCAACTCATGCCCGATCATAAGCCAAGTATTGAGCACCAGAGACGCTTAAACCCACCTATGCAAGAGGTCGTGAAGAAGGAAATCATAAAGTGGTTGGATGCGGGAGTAATTTATCCAATCGCCGATAGTAGTTGGGTATGCCCTATTCAGTGTGTGCCTAAGAAAGGGGGAATGACTGTGGTCCCCAATGAAAAAAATGAACTTGTTCCAGTGAGGCCGGTGACTGGATGGAGGGTGTGTATGGATTACCGGAAATTAAATGCATGGACCGAAAAGGACCATTTTCCCATGCCCTTCATGGATCAAATGTTGGATAGACTCGCCGGAAAAGGGTGGTACTGTTTTCTTGATGGTTATTCAGGGTATAATCAGATCTCTATTGCACCAGAAGATCAAGAGAAGACCACTTTTACTTGTCCATATGGGACCTTTGCGTTCAAGAGAATGCCGTTTGGGTTGTGCAATGCACCCGCCACATTTCAGAGATGTATGATGTCTATATTCTCCGACATGGTGGAAGATACTATTGAGGTCTTTATGGATGATTTTTCAGTGGTTGGTGAATCTTTCGAGCAATGTTTGAGCCATTTGTCTGAGGTTCTTAAGAGATGTGAAGATTGCAATTTAGTTCTCAATTGGGAAAAATGCCACTTCATGGTCAAAGAAGGTATTGTTTTGGGCCATCGTATTTCAGAAAAGGGCATAGAAGTTGATCGAGCCAAAGTCGAGGTGATAGAGAAACTTCCTCCACCTATCTCTGTAAAAGGTGTGAGAAGCTTTCTTGGGCATGCAGGTTTTTACAGGAGATTTATCAAAGATTTCTCGAAAATTGCACATCCATTGTGCAAACTGTTGGAGAAAGATTGTAAATTTTCTTTTGATGAATCCTGTATGAAAGCATTCGGCGATCTCAAAGAAAAACTGGTATCTGCACCTATCATTATTTCTCCGGATTGGAACAGTCCATTTGAGGTAATGTGTGATGCGAGTGGGGTTGCCCTTGGTGTGGTATTGGGACAAAGAAGGGACAAAATCCTTCATCCCATTTACTATGCTAGTAAAGCCCTCAATGAAGCTCAGAAGAACTATACAGTCACTGAACAAGAGCTCCTTGCTGTATTATTTGCTTTTGAAAAATTTCGCTCCTATTTGCTAGGCACTAGAGTTATAGTGCATACTGACCATTCAGCCCTGAGATATTTGATGGCGAAGAAGGACGCGAAACCAAGGTTGATTCGTTGGGTATTACTACTGCAAGAATTTGACTTTGAGGTAAGGGATAGAAAAGGGACCGAAAATCAAGTTGCTGATCACTTGTCCCTTTTAGAAGATGAAGCTATGAGAGAGTTGGGGGATAAGACTGTTATTGATGACACATTCCCCGATGAGCATGTATTGGCTGCCTCACAAGACCTGATTCCGTGGTTTGCAGATTTTGCAAACTACCTAGCTAGTGATCTTGTTCCATCGGACTTGTTTTTTCATCAAAGAAAAAAGTTCATGTACGATGTGAAGAAATTATTTTGGGATGAACCATACTTATACAGGAGTTGTGCCGACGGGCTTATTCGGCGTTGTGTGCCAGAAGTCGAGATGTTGAGCATTTTAGAGGCATGCCATTCCTCACCCTTTGGTGGACATCATAGTGGTGTCCGGACTGCTCACAAGATCTTACAAAGTGGTTACTATTGGCCAACTATTCATCAAGATGCTCATGAGTTCGCCAAAGCATGTGATAGATGTCAAAGAGATGGCGGCATTTCAAGAAAGCAAGAGCTCCCTCTAAACCCCATTCTTGTAATTGAGTTATTTGATGTTTGGGGTATTGACTTTATGGGTCCGTTTGTGAGTTCTCATGGAATGAAGTATATTTTAGTAGCAGTTGATTATGTATCCAAGTGGGTGGAAGCTATCGCCCTCGTAAACAATGAAGGCAAGAGTGTCACTGCATTCTTGAAAAAGAATATATTTTCTCGATTTGGTACCCCACGGGCGATTATTAGTGATGGGGGATCCCACTTTTGCAACAAATTGTTCAAGGGATTATTGGAGAAATATGGGGTTCGCCATAATGTGGCCACTCCTTACCATCCTCAAACTAGTGGGCAAGTTGAAGTATCAAATAGGGAAATCAAACAGATTTTGTCGAAAACAGTGAACGCTAGTAGAACAGATTGATCAAGGAGGCTTGATGATGCTCTTTGGGCTTACCGGACAGCGTATAAGACTCCTATAGGTATGTCCCCATACCAACTAGTATATGGGAAAGCATGTCATCTTCCGGTTGAATTAGAACATAAAGCCATGTGGGCTATGAAGAAGCTAAAAATAGACTGGAACAAAGCTGCAGAACAACGATTGAATGGGTTAAATGAACTCGATGAATTTCGCCTTAAGGCTTATGAAAGCTCAGCCCTCTACAAAGAGAAGATGAAGAGGTACCATGACCTAAAATTCGAGAAATGAGAGTTTATGATTGGGGATTCGGTGCTTTTATTCAACTCTAGATTGCGCTTGTTTCCGGGCAAGCTCAAGTCTAAATGGACTGGACCTTACTTGATCACCCAATTATTCCCTCATGGAGCGGTTGAGTTGGAAAACAAGGAAGGTGTGCGGTTTAAGGTGAACGGACAACGTCTCAAAATCTATATTGGTCATGCAGAATCGGCGAATGAGGTGGTTGAGGCATATCATCTTGATGAAGTCTGAGTAATCAAGTGGCCTCAGTCGTGCCGCGACGTTAAATCAGGCGCTGGTTGGGAGGCAACCCAATAGTTATCATCTAATCACGTTTATAGTTTTTTTTTTGTTTTTCTCTTTTTAGTAACAGTAGCATTTTCTATTAATGGGTTGTAAAATTTCAGGTAGCACATCTACAGAAAGTACTGCAGACAAGTTACTCTACATCAGTCACTGACGGATACATCGACGGACTGTCACTCCTGTGACGGACCGTCGCATGACTCCGTCGTGCCAGGTACGCTCTCTTGTATTTTTGAAGAATTAGGGCACAGGCGACGGACCGTGTGACGGACTGTCACAACTGCGATGTACCGTCATCGGGGTTTTGTCACGCCATTACCCGGCTACCCGACCCGACCCGACTTGAGAATTTTAAAAGTTTAAAACGTTTTAAACCCCCCCACCCCTTCATTATCAGTTTCACTTAATCTTCCCTCCATTTTCTCCCCTTCCAACTTCACTCTCTTCCCAAATTCCCCATCTTCTCCCATTTTTCATCCCAAAACTTTCCCTCTTGGTCGGAATCTGCTGCAGTGATTCTTAGTCTTCTAACTTGAGTGCCATCAATTGTGCATTATTGTCTCCTCTTCCAAGGTATGTATTCCTGAAACTCTACCCTTTATTATTTTTGGTTGTTTTACTATTTTTCCCTGTTAATTGCATATGGGTTTCTGTTTTTGCCTAGATATTATCTAACTTAGGTCTTTAATTCCACAAACTGCCTGGACAATACTAGAGAAATTAGGGCTTTAAACTTGTCCATTAGGGTTCTAATCTGTATTAGAACATTGTTGGGTTGTCATTTTTGACTCACATGGGGTAAATTTGGCACCCCTCAGTTCTGTCTCTGGTTGACAGCACGACAACCCAATGACGGACCGTCATACCCACGACGGTCCATCCTGCACAACCGTCGTGACGGTCAGAGACCCATATCCTAAGGGTCTCAACACTTTTTCTAAGTGTCCACTGACGGACACATGTGACGGACCGTCGTACCCACGACGGTCCGTCCTGCACAACCATTGTGACGGTCAGAGACCCCGGTCCTAAGGGTCTCAACTCTTTTTCTAAGTGTCCACTGACGGACATATGTGACGGACCATCGTACCCATGATGGTCCGTCCTGCACAACCGTTGTGACGGTCAGAGACCCCGGTCCTAAGGGTCTCAACTCTTTTTCTAAGTGTCCACTGACGGACACATGTGACGGACCGTCGTACCCATGATGGTCCGTCCTGCACAACCGTTGTGATGGTCAGAGACCCCGGTCCTAAGGGTCTCAACTCTTTTTCTAAGTGTCCACTGACGGACACATGTGACGGACCGTCATACCCACGACGGTCCGTCCTGCACAACCGTTGTGATGGTCAGAGACCCCGGTCCTAAGGGTCTCAACTCTTTTTCTAAGTGTCCACTGACGGACACATGTGACAGACCGTCATACCCACGACGGTCCGTCCTGCACAACCGTTGTGACGGTCAGAGACCCCTTTTCTAAGGGTCTCAACACTTTTTCTAAGTGTCCACTGACGGACACATATGACGGACCGTCGTACCTACGACGGTCCGTCCTGCATAAATGTCGTATCGGTCTGAGACTTTCCCTCTGATACTTTATGTTGCCAAGTATTACATGACGGACTGCATGACGGTCCGTCATACGCACGACGGTCCGTCACCATGTCCGTCGTGACCTACTGCTACTTCAGAGCTGTTATCACTGGTTTGAGATTCTGTGTATTATTGTCTCAATGTTTTACTTCTTTTTGTGTCATGTTTCATCCTTCAAGTACTAATGATGATTCGTTACAGGTACTACCTATCATGGCACCTAAAGAAGATCGCGTTTACGCATGTGGGCGTTCAAAATCTGTCGCCCCGTCTGCCCGATTGGTGATAGGCTCTGATGATGAGCATGATCCAGAATACGTTCCCCCAGGCACTGCTACTCCAGCACGAGCTCCACGTGTACCTCGAGTCACGCCCAAGAAGGTGGCGCCCGGTGTAGTCACTGCCTCCCAGTCTGATGAGGAGCGCACACTGACCGGCACTCCTTCTGGGTCAGCTGCCCAAGACGAAGGAGCATCTGGGTCCTTAGGAGTTTCGTGGTCAGAGGAAGCCTCAGGGTCTGCAGAAGCCTCTGCCCCTGCCACAGCTACACAGTCTGCTTCAGATGATGAGGTTGACAGCACTGACTCCACCCCTGGCTCACCAACAGGAGTCCCTGCCCCGATTGCCGATCAGCCTAACCGGTGGTGTGTTGACGGGCAATACAAAGTATACTTAGACGCCAAGGTTCTCAATGACAAAGGCGTCATGACACGGACTCTTACACTGGAGAGGCGGGTCCTCACGGGAAGTCTCCCCACCATGCCAGATATTCACACCCTTTTCACCAGACACCGGCTAGAGTGGACGGCTCATTCTTTGGGTCGCTACAGTGAGGAGCTAGTCCGCGAGTTCTATGCCTCTTATGTGGCTACTCTTCGCTCGCAGATCGATAGGCGGTCTGCCCCCGCCAAATAGGCCCCACTTGAGCACGTCCGAGTACACGGCATCCAGGTTGACATCTCCCTACCAGCCATCCGTCGATATCTGTACGGTACGGATTCTGACTCCACCAGCACACCTCTCACCGCCGAGTTTGATTACCAGTGGCAAATTGTTAAAGAGGGCCGGTTCTTACGTGAGCCTTCACTAAGAGAGACCACCAAGAGGTGGATGGCACTGCACCTATCTATTGATGGAGAGGCTGCGGATTGGGTGATGGAGCCGAAGGGGGCCATCAGGAAGGCCAACTTGACCTTTACGGCCAAGTTTCTCTGGTTGATCGTCCGCCATTGTCTCTCCCCCACTGCTGCGGATAACATAGTCACCTGGGATCGTGCAGTGCTAATGGCTGCAATGATGGCAGGGTTCGAGGTCGATTTCGCTTGGCTTCTCCAAGCGGTCATGCACGAGAGGGCCTTCAAGGTCACCACGACTTACCCTTTCCCTTGCATGATTTTCTCTTTGTGCAGATCAGCAGGTGTGCCCATTTGGCACATTGACCAGCTCAAGACCCCGCCATGAAATGTTGACATCGGCCTCATCAGGGATAAGGCCAATGAGTTGGCCCCACGCAGAGGGCCCCGTCCAGAGGTGGCCCCATTTGGTGAGAACCTGGCCGACACCGTAGAGCATGCTCATGATGCTTCCCGTGCTGCTTCTGCACACACACTGACACTACTCCGGTCGAGTCTATCCCGGGTAGTAGCACTGCACCGAGCTCCTCTCGCTCGGCTCCTTCTGCCACTCTGGTCCCACTTGCTCGGGTTCAGAAACTTGAGGCACAGATGGCTACTCTTCTGCATCACATTCAGCCATGGATGCAGAAGACTATTGCTGAGGCAGAGGAGCGCATGGAGCGCAAGATGGTACAGCACACAGAGAGGCAGATCGCCGAGGTAAACCAGCGCTTGGACGCATTTGAATTACGAGTACTAGCCCGACCAGCCCCTCCGGTGGACATGTCGACTCTCCAGGCTGTGGTTGAGAGTCTGCGGGCGGATCTTTATATGATTTTAGAGGCGAGGGTGCCCAAGTCTGAGGCCCCTTCTGCGGAGCCTGCCGATGACACCGTGATGGCCGCCCTGTTTACCACTTCTGATGTTCCACCACCTCTCCCACGAGAGCATGTCAAGAGACGCAGGGGTCGAGAGGAGGATGAGGCTAGGGCGAGGAAGAAGGAGCGCCGTGAGATGGAATCTGCGAGGAGAGCCTCGATCGCCGATGAGGAGGCCCGTAGGTTGAGGGCTGTAGAAGTAGCTGCCGGGGCGTCTAGCTCCAAAATTGTAGATTCTGTGGGAGGCACTACTGATGGTGCTGTGGATGCTGAGGACATTACTGAGGATGTCCAGACTACGCAGGGAGCGGGTTCCGGGGAACCGGACCCACCAGCTTACTGATCACCGGCGCTTAGCGCCTCAGGTTTGCTTCACTTACCCTTTTACGTAGTTTAACTTTTCTATGCATTGGGGACAATTGCATATTTTTTTGTAGGGGGTGGGGTAAATGGAAAGTGAACGCTTGGGTGAATTCTGAGTAGCCCAAGTTCACGATCCTCTTTTGGGGTTTTCTTGCCTGTGTTCTTTTTCCCCAAAAGACTGTTTACTTTTATTGTTGAACCGGCATGTCATATCTTATGTACACAGTATAAATCTGAAGCATGATGGCTAATATAAATGTGATATCTCGATAATCATTTGCATGACTAGGCATAGTAAGTGATAATTGTGTGGTTTGAAACATGAAACAAGGATACACTTCTGCATGATCCTGAATCCAAGATTTGAACTAGGTGTCTAATATTTTGGGAATGCAAGGAATGTCATGTGAGTGTGAGGTGAATTCGAATGACCACCATTAATACTGAGCTAGAACTTGCCTGGTTAGTCCTACTAAAAGTGAGTCAAAACAATCACTTAGGAAAGGATCATAGGCCCTTGTTTGAAATAGTCAATCTTGAGCCTAAAAATAACAGAAAACCAAATGAAGTTAATCCCTTTTTGATCCAAATGAATTGAGCCTAAATTAGTTTTTTTTTTTACCCCAAATGATCTTTTCTGGGAACAATGTATTGGCCCTGGTCCCTCCTTGGACATGTGCACCTCAGTTTATGCCAAAAGCATAAGTTGAGGGTGGCTAATGCAGAAAGCAACCTTGTTTTGGCCTTGACCCAACCATGGGTATTGTGAACCTTGACTCATGGCAAAATCATGAGTTGAGGGTGGCTGCTATAAGGAAAACCACGGAAAGTGGGGTTGAAAGAATGAAGAGAAAGAAAGAATAAAACAGAAGTGACTATATAAAAAAAAAATTAAAAGCAAAATAAACACAAGAAAAGAGAAAAGTCACTTACACATAAGGATAAGAAAGGGAAAACAGCAAAGTGAAAAGAAAATTGAGTAATAGGGCAAAATAAGAATGATATGTCAAGGAGGGCAACAAGTCACTAAAGTATACCTAAATACACCCTACCTGACCCTGAGCCTATGTTACAATCTAAAAAAAGTCCTATTGTGATCCTAAGTGCGTATGAGGAATTTGAAGTAGTGAAAATAAGGGCAAGCCTATGGCAATATGTATAAATGAGTGGTGAATTTGTTCTGAGAGTGAGTGTCGAAACGTGATCCTTATACTCAAACTAAAATCATTGTGTGAAAAATGAGGATGTTATTTGAAGTAAGGACAGGAGTTGTAATACCAGAAATATTAGCATCTCGGGGAGAAATTGAAGAGGATAGGCATCATTGCGTAGTAAA